>OW443297.2:9381889-11881889 GCA_937001585.2 Brachylomia viminalis | reverse complement strand
AAAGACCAGACAGAATCTTGGTCAGATCATGAGAAGGCTATGTAGATCGGTGTCTGAAATGGTCTTCTGAGGAAAGAACCACACAGATTGAGTGGATCTGTCCAGTCAGTGCAAGCAATTGTCAGCAATCGTGCAGCTCAACTCAGAAAGATAAATATCGATGTAAGATATATTCAGTTGTTCTTATGCTTTAAAGTAATGTCCACTAAGTCTGAAAAGTCAACTTTGTCCGCGTAGTATCGACTTAGGATTCATTGAACAGACTTCGAAAGATAGAGGCATCCGTATAGTAAATATCGTCGTTGTCGAAGAGGTCCTTGACAACTTCCTTTTGAATAATATTGAGTAGAGTCGAGGAATTTTCAGGCTGAGACTGCAGGCGAGAATTACTTGGAATAAGCTTAACATCTAAATATTTTAAACAAAAACCACCAAACTCAATGTCGTTCGGTGACAGTATGTCTGTTTGTTATAATAATATTAGCAATATCTCAAAATCAAAATCAAAAGTCATTTATTCAAACTAGGCTGAGAATCAGCACTTTTTGAACGTCAAAACCACATAAGACAGTCCCCTCAAAACGCCCACCCTTCACCACTTCCTAGTGCTTTAGCTGGGAAGAAGAAGTGGCGGAACAAACTCCCCAGCAGCACTGCTGTCTGTTCAGTTAGAAGAACTGGATTCTATAAAGTAATAAGTAATTAACATTACGAAACACAAAAATATTAAAATTATTTGCCATATGTCAGTTAGCACACGCCATCTTGATATGTAGGTAGATATGTTTTATTTGGTTTTAACTCTGTTAGACAAATGTGGCTCACCAAGACACCATAATATGTTACACCTATCTACCCATCAATTTTACGGACACTTTCTTTAAGTAGAATTTAGGCTCATCTTGATTGAACTTTACGATTCATGAAAACATTACTCGAGTGTGTTAAATACCTGCTGAGGGAAGGTACCATCAGCAGGGATTTAAGGCTTCATTGAAATAGTTATATGGTTTGACATGGGTATATCGAACCTTAAATTTCTTCGTATAATAACGGTACGCACGGCTACACATCAAGCTATAAATTTCCATTATAAGCTGATCTCGCATTGTATAGGACTTCCTTACAATGAGAGGTCAGTGTAAACTGGAAATGTATAGCTTGATGTGTAGCCGTGTGTACAAAACCTTATGTGTACAAAGAATTCGATAACTAACGGTGTTCACCAGTAGAATAGTGGAAAAGTTGTTGGCAAGAATTGTTGGCTTACACTAGCTAAATCCTGCCATTTGTACAGCTACATACATCAATATAATAAATGGAATAAAAGCTACTACTTTCTCTCTCCTTTTGGCAAAATATATACTTTCATGACAAATAAACAAAACCAACGAATTCTAAAACCAAAGGAATATTAACAGTTATTTCTCATTGTAGAAAGCCCAAGTATGCCGTTTAGTACAATTGTTAGAAGATTCATGATGGTAGGTTCATACTGTCCGTTGATAATAGCTTCTCTCGACCGAGGAGCACACAGACCTGGATCTAGCTATATCCATCTTGTAAGTTCCTGAATTCCATTCTCGTGGACAAATCCGGTCAATCAATAATGTCAATCAACACTGCATCGAAGCAATATAGCATATTCTACGTATACATACATAGTTTGATGGTAGGTAGTTTTCTATTGGTTTATTGTACGCCCATTTTAAAATCAACATATAATACTTATTTATTTTTAAATAGGTACTTACGTATGTTATCTATCACTTATCAATTCTAAGACAAAATAACCAGGGAGAAGTATATGTAAGTT
Organism: Brachylomia viminalis; assembly: GCA_937001585.2. Classification (NCBI taxonomy): domain Eukaryota; kingdom Metazoa; phylum Arthropoda; class Insecta; order Lepidoptera; family Noctuidae; genus Brachylomia; species Brachylomia viminalis. Next base: position 11,880,073 of record OW443297.2, on the reverse strand, counting down.
TGTATGTGTGTATGTATATTCTCATATTATTTGCTTTATTTTATTAAGGGAATTGTTTTTGATTGTATGTATTTTATTTTCTCTTTTACTCTTACACACGCTGTCTATATCTCTAAATCTACTATCCTATCGCAGGTAGGTATACTGGAAGAGAAATCATTAGAAATAAGCATCACCTATGTACCTATCATTCTGCTCTTTTCTTCTTGTCCGTATGTGTGTACATAAATGGTTAAATAAATAAATAACCTTTTATAAAAAAATCCAACACGCTTCGTATCATTTTCATCGAAGGTCTTCTCTAGATAATATATTTCACCCTCCCTAAGAGAAATTATTACATAAGGCAAGTCTTATTGAACGATCACCTGGAAAAGGCACTTAGCGCTGCGTGAGGCTTGACAGGTCTGTATAATGTACCTAGGTAAATATTATTAGGTATAAACGATGACATAAGATTTTGTTCCATTAAATGCCTTATCAAGTTATCATTTACAACATTATTTTTCATACCTTATTCGGTAAATGAACTGTACTGAGGCTACTGTTACAGTATCACATTTTGAAATGTTCGCTGTTTTAGTCTTAACCTTTCCATAACAAGAAATATTTTCTTTGAAAACAGAGAGAGTTGTTCGCGGCAAAAGCAGACAGCGGATCCGCAGCAGTCGACCGAAAGCTATCTTCGTCATCAGCCGGAAGCATGAAGAATAAGTGGCTAAAGGCTTTCCGAAGCCTGAAGCCTCCCAGCGCCCCTCCGCCCCACGCAGCGCCCCCAGACAAGTAAGACAAACATTTATACATACATACACATATAACTTTATTCTAAAAAAACAATGATTACCTAATTAAACACAAAAGTTCATAAATAAAAGCATGGGGATTCAATTAACATCACAGGTTACATTTTTGCTGTTTGTATCATCAAAATGGATGCTGAAACTAAATTAAGGCGGTGTGGTGTTGAATACATAGTAGGTAATTTGTAGTACATTGCCCTAATTACATTTTTGCTTTGAATTCGTTGTAATTAATATCGACACAGCGGTAGAAAAGTAAATAAGTAAATACATGTCGAACGGAGAACCCCTTTTGTCGGTTATAAAACTTATTTTCATAAAGTAAGTAGGTAAGAAAGCACTTAGAATCCTGCCAAGACTGTGAGAGGAAATTATGCCAGCGAGCAATAACCGAGGCCAGGAAATAACCCTTCGTAATGACTTATACACACGTATTCCAAGGCTGTCTTAATTATAATTTTAATAGCTTTATTTATGAAGGAAGTGATAATGAAAATAATAACCAAGTACTTACAATAAAATTAATGTTACAAAGATAATTTTAACAAAATTAGAGAGAAAGGTTTTCATTGTTTCCTGAAATTAAACTAAAGAAGCAACATTTTAATCATTCGTCTTATTAAGTTGTTTAAATAATATTCCAGATTTTTCACTATTTACTTTTTTTCATAAAGGCCAGCGAAGACTACGCGGTAAATACAAGAATTACGCTACTTGGGACGTTACGAACCCAACCAAAAAACGGTTATTAGCACAATATTAATTTTCTTATTTAGTAAACTCGTGTGTGCAAGTTCCATTAAACTGTGCCATGTAGGCCGAAATTGAACCAGCTAGATTTACCTAAATCTACAAGCCAAGGCAATCACTCCATACCCGGTCACAAACTTTCAGTTGGAAATTATAGGATTTTTTAATTTATTTTTAAACAAATCCACTGGGTATTTACCCACTCGATCCAGTGCCACGTTTGTTAAAGAAATCACATTAGGTACAATTATTGATCACACGCATTATGTAAGAGCCTTATATGTCTCATTGCAAACAAGATTACTAACGCAAGTATCCGCTTTACAATGTAAGGCTTCTAAATGTGCTTAACAAAGTTAACTATTTTATTATTTGAAAGAGCAATGAAAAACTGTTTCACGGCTCTAGCTGATTAAGCTAAAATGGAAAGCCCATCTACATGATGTTGAAGCTGTCAACTCAGTTAATTAATGTTTTTGGGTGGGAATGATTGAAAATACTATTTTTCCTTTCAGGAATGTGCAAAACGTTTAGTTGTACCTACTACCATACGATTTTAATAGCTGCTAGACCACTTCATCGAAATTGTGTAAAATGGAAGCTAGATGTGAATTCGATTAGGTGGATAAATAGCATTCTGGGGTCACTGATTCGAAAGAAACAAAACAATACATTTAAATAACTGTATTTAATACAATAATAAGTTAACAGCGGTAGGTATCTACTAAAACTGTAAATAACAAGATAATTCAAGCGTAACACTGAATCTTTAACGAGTGTTGGTTGAGTTTCTCAGAAACTGTAAGAAATTCCACTGCTGGTGATATTTCGAGCGCTCTATACAAATAATAGAACTCAAGATAACGAGATGCACACAATAGTCACAGAACTACGAACTAGACTGTTGACACAATACGTAAGGAGTGCCACGTCACCGAATATGATTCTTATTTTCACACAAAAATTTACGAGTTCACGAATTTGAATTTATATTGTGGACAGAGTAGGCGCGATATAATTTAGTTTAGTATGTGTTCACTTGTTGTAAATTGCTGAAACATTTTCACAATATGAAAATAATTTATCAAGCTTCACCACGCTGCGTTTAAAGTCTAGGCGTCACTCAATGTTCTCGATGCTTATGTTCGATTTATTCTCATTACACCTTCAGGTTAATATTGTTTGATTATATTTTGTTTTTTTTTGTTTCACATCCATTTTGAAGCTGATTTTCAATAACCAATCATGCCTCGTGTCTAGTGACAACCAATGCGTTGAGTGTAAGTCATTTAATTTCATCTAAACACACATTAAACTATTGTATCTAGTAAACTTAAATAATTAATATGTACAGTATGATTAAATTACTTACACTTTCTCACTGTAATCTGTGATGATTTTAATACTCATCGAAAGATATTAAACCTCAGAAACCTTTGTTAAATACCATTTGTTTGTTATCAAGCGCATCGCTATCTCACAGGTTTCTGCACTAATTGTATTTGATCACGTTTATTCCGTGTTATGTTCATCTTGGTGTTTCTCTCTTTTTGCATCGATAAAGAAAAAATCAAATGTACCACGCGGTGTCGACGGTAATGGCAATGAGGTAACTGTGCCCCGTAGGTGTGAGCCTATGTTTGTAAATGTTTCATTTTACCCAGATGTTGGAACTATACTGCTCATCCTTTGACACGTAGAAACAATCCCGAACAGCATGTTTATATTATTTATGCTTGTGTACACTGACACACGATATTTATGTTAGCGATAACTTTTCACAAGCTTTTAGATATACAATACACACTTCTGCCAAGTAATGCGCTTGGAATCCTTCAGTTGTAAGTTGTACTCAATCCTTTCGGCTTTGAAATCAGTTCGCAATAAACAAAAAATCTGTGTGCTTGCTTTGTTTTCAGTCTGATTCAACGTTAAATTGATTCAATAATTGATAATGTAATTTGTGTTGGAGGCATTTCGTGTTTGGAACAAACTTCAAGGCGAAGGGAGGCCATTACCTAACAGTTCATTTGGTGTTGTGCCGGTGTCGGCAGGGGACTGATTACCAACCACCTCGCAGACTGATCCACGAACTGTCTCCCCTTGACCTTGGACGTCGTCGATCGATAACCATGACGTACAAATATTATAATGTGACAGAGCCTACATACCAAATTAATACATATCATTGTTCAGTACCTGCTAAAATATTAGAGGAAACTCGTCACAGCTAAAATAAAACCAAATTATATACTCTTAGTCTATCTTCTGATCTATTAGAAACAGTAAGCATGTAGAAAGGCTAAAATCTGTGTTTGAATTTGAGACTGAATCTTTAGCTGACTTGATGCCGTCTTCTGAAATGTACCTACAATAACATTCGAACATTAGTGTGTAAACATGGACTGTTTTGTAGGAGGAATGGAGCGGCTCGAGACGCAATGCGCGCCGGCGGAGATTCCGAGGCACATAACTTTCAAGAATACACGTACAAGAAAATAACTCCTTGCGATGTCTGCTCACAAGTGCTTAGAGGTAAGAAGTAAAATATTATAATACACGTACAAGAAAATAACACCTTGCGATGTCTGCTCACTATTGCTTAGAGGTAAGAAGTAGGTATAATATTACAATACACGTTCAAGAAAATAACACCTTGCGATGTCTGCTCACTATTGCTTAGAGGTAAGAAGTAGGTATAATACTACAATACACGTTCAAGAAAATAACACCTTGCGATGTCTGCTCACTATTGCTTAGAGGTAAGAAGTAGGTATAATATTACAATACACGTACAAGAAAATAACACCTTGCGATGTCTGCTCACTATTGCTTAGAGGTAAGAAGTAGGTATAATACTACAATACACGTTCAAGAAAATAACACCTTGCGATGTCTGCTCACTATTGCTTAGAGGTAAGAAGTAGGTATAATATTACAATACACGTACAAGAAAATAACACCTTGCGATGTCTGCTCACTATTGCTTAGAGGTAAGAAGTAGGTATAATATTACAATACACGTTCAAGAAAATAACACCTTGCGATGTCTGCTCACTATTGCTTAGAGGTAAGAAGTAGGTATAATATACAATACACGTATAAGAAAATAACACCTTGCGATGTCTGCTCACTATTGCTTAGAGGTAAGAAGTAGGTATAATATTACAATACACGTACAAGAAAATAACACTTTGCGATGTCTGCTCACTATTGCTTAGAGGTAAGAAGTAGGTATAATATTACAATACACGTACAAGAAAATAACACCTTGCGATGTCTGCTCACTATTGCTTAGAGGTAAGAAGTAGGTATAATATTACAATACACGTACAAGAAAATAACACCTTGCGATGTCTGCTCACTATCGCTTATAGGTAAGAAGTAGGTATAATATACAATACACGTACTAGAAAATAACACCTTGCGATGTCTGCTCACTATTGCTTAGAGGTAAGAAGTAGGTATAATATTACAATACACGTTCAAGAAAATAACACCTTGCGATGTCTGCTCACTATTGCTTAGAGGTAAGAAGTAGGTATAATATTACAATACACGTACAAGAAAATAACACCTTGCGATGTCTGCTCACTATTGCTTAAGGTAAAAAATAAAATATTATAACGAAATTGCTTATTCATTCGTGTTAAGAACTAAAATAATATATACCAACACCATTCCCTTTGGCATCTAGATTATACCTCAATTACATTTCGGTCTCGTTCATTTCCAAATAGGACAGGAAATTAATTAATTATTTTATTATAACTAATTTTATGTTATAAAACGCAAAAGCAATCCCACTAATTAAAACCAGTTGATGTAGATAGTACCTAAATGGTTTTATAGATTCCCTAGGGTAGCAAGAATGACACGCCTTATCACTAAACTGTTTTTTTTTTTCAGTATCTTTAAAGCCTGATGATGGTGGCAGCCACTGTACAAGTCGATAAGACCAGTGCCATATTGCAAATTGTTTTTTATTGGATTTATTAATTGAGTCGGCAAACTATAGTGAATGTCAACCCAATTACGAGAAAGCAAAGCCATTAGTGTGTAGGTACTCGTGATTTTTGTTATCAACGTAGCTTTTAAAGACGAAAATCGTAACGAAGGTGAAATAAAAAGGCCTTGCCTCAAAAACAGTTACATAATGTGATTAATAATTAACTCTGCTTTTATTTTCTATTTTTTTCTGTTTTTTTATTAACTAAGTACCCGTTTTAAAATATTCCTGTAGAGTCTTACTAACAACACACTCTAAACTTGAAAAAAATAGATTATCAGACAGCCACAATGATTGGAATATAAATATATTGCTACCATTTCATGGAGTATTCCCAAAAGCTCTCTGTAGCTGACATACAAGACAACAATACGTTCTTCAAGTTGTCAGTTACTATCTGACACAATATCGTTAAATCCAGATTGCCAGACAGGTGTTTCTGAAGTTGGAAAATGTATCTTTATAAGCGTTTCTAAACATGTTCGGTCTTATTACAAAACAAGGTTTTTCTTTAGACATGGCTTAAACGATCGAGCCAGTTAAGAAATAAGAACCTTACAGAAATCTAAATACAGTTCCTTTTACAAAACTGACAACTTAGCCTGGCCTTAGAGTGTCAAATTTTGTATTAAGACATTTACTATAGTCGGCATAAAGTTCGAAATACAAAAACTGGCTCGAAGGTTTAGTCTCGGGCTAAACTTAGATCGTGTTTTGTAATAAGACGGGTTAGGACTAAACATCCGCGCAGTGCTTTGTACGAAATATAACGAAGTTTATTGTTAAGGCGCAGATAAACGACTTTTAATGATTTTATATTGAACATCACGTCTAAACTTCTAGTCTTATTTCTTTGAAAAAAAAATATATTATACTAGACAGTTTTATTCATTATTTGATATGTGAAAATGTGAAATTATATTTTAATAACATAGTGTAATTAATTTGTAAAGTATTGTCTAACGTGGACAAAAAAACGATAATCACGCAAAAACTATGGGGCGTATTTACATGAAACTTTAATCATATAAAAGACAATTTAATGACCCATATTTTAGTATACGGTTTTTTTTGTATTGTGTTTGATAAATCAAGGTGGGTTGTTTTTTCGAATAATCTTGGTGCGCGTTGAAGCGGGGCTTCTGTCTGACTTTTGTCGCGGGGCGCGACGCAAACACCTCCCACTCGCTCAAGGGCGCGGGCAGTTATTGTCGCCTTAAAAGCTGTGTTTACGTGAAACCGTGGCTGGTACTGGTATGGCTGGCAAAACTGTCCGAAGGTAGATGGGGTGATCCTTAACCTGCCAAACATTACAGCTGAACATTTCAGAAATATATCCATGCATTCACCCTGGAATCCAGTGTTGTGTGTGGGTCATGTGTCATTGAGATTATCTTCTTCATTGTGTGTGAGTCATATTATATTGTATAGTAGTAGAACCCATCTGCCCAGATGGTATTAAAATATGAAGTCAAAATTGACATCATATTGAACAAGGGCAATTTTTTCAAAGTCTCTATCACTTTCGTACTATCACAGCCTCTAATTCATATTTGTTTATGCTATAAAAAAAAACATTCTGTCTGTACACTAACAATATCTCAAGACGTTTAGAAATAACAATGACAAAAACATGAAAATTATTATTGAATAATCAATATTATTCTCGGCGTGCGGCGTCCTTGAGTTAGCCTTTATAGAATGTGCCAGACTTGACATTGTTTTAAGGGTTCCGTACCTAAAGGGTGCCAACGGAACCCTATTACTAAGGCTCAGCTGTCTGTCCGTCCGTCTGTCCGTCAGCGGGCTGTATCTCGTGAACCGTAATAGGTAGACAGTAAACATTTTCACAGAATATGTATTCCTATTGCCGATTTAACAACAAATAATACAAATAAAATAAAGTTAAAAATTAAAGGGAATACATGCGCCTAAGTAAGTGTACCCCATACAAGAAACTTGTTAAAAAGGTTGGAAAATCCAAAAGTGCACGCCTCATAACGCTCATTTATTTTAATAAAATAATAAATCGTATAATTGATGTAATAATAAATATAAAAAATCATGTATGCAAGAAAAGTTCTTATATTTTTGTACGTGTGTATCATAGTGAATTTTAATTAAAAGATTTTTTTTTAAGTTCACCGAATTCTGGAACTAATAAAAAAAGCGCGGTATATAAATTTTTCCGGGAGTTTTCGTTGGTACATATAAAATCAGCGCGGTGCTATTCTGTAATCATCTCACCGTGAAAACTTAGGTGAAGTGAGCGAGTGAGCTGTCAACAGCCGGTCGATTCTGTAAAAATCTCACCGTGAAGACTTGCGTGGAGTGAGCTGTCAGTGTCATCCCAGTGATGCTAGGGATTGACCAACGTTACATTTACAATCATAATCGTGACTTTAATAATAATTATTTTTATCCAAATTCTATTGATCATTTTATATTATTTCAAAGCTAGTATGTAGTTAAGTGGCTAAACATGAATATTTTCGGGGCTTTTAAATAAAATAGGAAAACAGAAATACAGTTAGAAAGTCAATGCTGTTTTTTTTTGTAGACCATTAGATACTAGCTTTGAAATAATACAAAATTATCAATAGAATTTGCATAAAATAAGATTATTAAACTCTCATTTATGATTGTAAATGTAATGCTTGGTCAATCCCTAGCATTAGTGGGACGACACTGACAGCTCACTCCACGCCCACTTCACCTAAGTTTTCACGGTGAGATGGTTATAGAATCGCACTGCTGTGTCAATCACGTGGAATGAAAGCTCACTTCACTTTCACCAGTTTTCATGGTGAGATTGTTACATAATAGATCGGCTGGGCGCTTTTTTTTTCAAAGTAGCAACATTAAATGATTTTTAGAAAGTTTATGATAGTTTAATTTAAGAGTTTTCTCGTTGTATATCTACTCATATTATTGTATAAGTGCAATATAGTTGTGCGAGGCATTTGAAGATCACAACATTTCTAGACCTTGACAAGTCGGGAGTAAAGCACTACCTCAACCGCTTCGCGTTATGAGGCGTGCAATATTGAACGGTGGTACGGAACCCTTCGTGTGCGAGTGTGACTCACACATGGCCGGTTATACTTTAAAGCCGTGCTTTGCGAGTCTGTGATTGCGAAATAAATTGCTTAAATTTTCAGTCTCATGACATTAAATATTGATTCAGTATGAGTAAGCAGTTTCGGCGAAATTCTAACTGCTTTGCCATGACTCAATCAGAAAGGTACCTACAAGAATGTGACTGTAAGTTAGGACTGATTGACGTTGATAGCATTTTCGCGTGGGATTTCTTTTTTAAACCTTTTTTGGTACCTTAATTTTCTTCATTATGATTTAAATTATTGAATAAAACAAGTACCTAATTCATTCATCTTTGTTTCTATGTGTAGGTACATGTTTCGTCGGGACTTACTGGGGTCTACCAAGTTTACCATGTTTAGTCGTTCTCTCATTTCCGTTTCGTACTTTCTTAGTTCGTATACTGATCAGCCCAGTTCTTTAAAAAGGCTCATTAAAATCTCAGAAATGACGATATGATAGCACAACATCACCTAAATGTTAATCTCTTTAACTCGATAGAGTCTATTGAAAACCAAACAAATTTACCAGCCTGAGTAGGGGGAAGTTAAGCAAGCTACGAATATATGCTTACGTCATAGCCACAAACATGCTAGAAACACTTTGGAATTGCAAAAATCAACAATCCACGCAAGATTTGTGTATTTTATGTTTAATATGTCGTGGTGGCCCGAAGTTATGTGGACCAACTTCTTAAGAATTAAGACGTTGCGGGGTCGAAAACGAAATTCGGCAATCATGATTGATCCATACCTGTACATTTTCCATATGAGAATAGCTTTTTGCCCTGTAAATGACAGTAACAGGCTCATGACAGTTCATGTCAGCTGGCCATAATCTCTTTGGCCATAATATCGCCGCTCACATGACAACAAATTAGTTTTGTCTAATGGTTGTTTTAGTACTATTATTAGGTACTTGGGTATTATGTAACATGTAATATAACCTATTTTACTGAGAGGTTAACGATCACGTAAGCTAGTGCTAGTTATATCTAGGTATAGGTACATATAATTCTCTATCGCGTGTTGTTTACGATTCAGGTCTTCAGGGGTGGAAAATCAAGAGTAACTTAGATTAAAAAGTGCGTGCGTGCTACAATTTTCTTGTAAAAGGCACCAACTTTTATAAGAATTTCAGGAAACACGGCGTTTGATTGCTGCCGTAAATATTTTTGGTAGAAGAAATATTAATCTCTGTTACCAAATTACACGGAACTTTGTTTGGGGTCAAAATAATTTCAGTGTTATAGTATAAAAGTCTGGATGGTTTTTGGTTAACTTAACATTTACGCTCCAGTTCAAGCCTGAACTTCAGGAACTTGTTCTAATGTCGGTTTTTAAGTAAGTTTATTAAATCACAATTGACTATAATATAATATTTAATATAGCACTTGTAACAAGTACACCAACAGCAGAGTCACTTTTTTTTATACTGATTAAATTGTCATTTTAGTATCCATAAAAATAATCAGGTTTGCATGTTAGAGACAAAAGAAATACAATAATAATAAATAATAGTTTAAAAACCAAAAAAACACAATTTTATAGATAACCTAACTAAAAAGTAGAAAGTGCACTTGGCACAAAAACACTACCGGGTATCAGGGATTAAAAAATCGTTAATCCTGAGGATCCTGGCAAGGATAACTGGACAAACTATCTAGATTATTGCATTGTCATCGGTCCTTGACAAGTGTGCGAAGTTTCAAATCAATCCGACGTTTTGAAGGGGATGAAAATCGAGTTCAAAAATTCCGTTCCATAGATACATGTATCTATGATCTATGTATCTAGCTACATAGTTCCATAGATACATACCAAACCAATAATAAAAAAGCGTGTTATAAAGTGTGTCAAGTAGACCTAAATCAAGAACAATACAAATACAAATCCATTTGAATTACATAGACGCGCCATCATACTGTCTAAATAGGGATCGTCTGAGTCTGTATGAAGCGAAACTCTGGTTATGTTTGTTACATCGTATGTTTGAAGCCGATCTAAATAAAAATATCGAAAAAAATAATATCGATTATTGAAATAAAATTTTCTGCCCACCCAGAAGGACTCTGATTTCGCCATTCATTGAACCCTAAACTTATACCGTTCCATTTACACATTTTTTGGGTCAGTAAATACTTAGATAAGTTAACCGTGTATAGCAAGTTTAACTAATCTACATACCTAATTTGATTGATGTGCAGTAATAGAGGAGGTACAATCAGTTCGTGTTTAAACTTTGTCCGTAGCTCATAGAGGGCGTGCTTGCCATCCATCACTTACATCGTTCACAACATGTTTACATTACAAATTATTCGAAAAGTATAGCTTAGGAACTTTTAAATTATGGTCGTAATACACGAAAGTTGTGGAAAGTTTGGCAAAGCTTTGATTTTGTCATTGCAGTGGTTTCACTTGCATTCTAAATCGGTCGATATAAGTGCAGCTTTTAACTACAAAATCAGAATTACAAATACTAAGTGTCAGACTTAGAAAATTATTACAATTAATCACATTGTCTATCTCTTCTCAAACTAATCATTCATGTGTTGTTAGAAAAGCAAGATCCGTGATCCACCTACAGAGGAGTTCGAATGTTTCCTCCTGAAACTTTCAGTTTGGAATTAGAACAGTTGTATTTGGCATTCTAACTTTTTTTTTTGTGCAGGACATACACGCCAAGGATTGCGCTGTCGACTATGCAAGCTGAATGTGCACACCGACTGCATGCCTCAGGTCGGCAGGTGTCAGACCAAGTCTCGACTCCTGCGCAGGCAGAAGAGCACCTCCGAGATAGAGTCCCACAGAGTACTAGAAACAGCCTTCGACGATGAAAGTAAGACCTTATTGAAACTTTAGATTTTAATTTAAAATTATTAGTTATGTTACAGAGTATTTTTTTTGTTAAAGCTAAGATGATTTCAACGAAATTAATATTGAACTGCTTACTAATCAATCATTCCATTTATTGAAGTTATAAGCGATGTCAACTTAAATACAGTCAAATAATGAAGAAATATAACGTCATACGAGTTAAAGAACTTTTTAAACTAGTAACATTTATCCTTACTTAATAGACCATGCTGTCAGAAGGTATGGTAAGTTCTGTTAAGGTGTTATGAACTTTCAAATTTTGATTCACATTCAACTTTATGACAAATTAACTTAATAATATTAAGATACAATGATGTACTGTTGGGAATGTTAATTTTAACACAATGTTATGAATAGATAGATGAATGAATCACTTTGGAAGTGAGAACATAATACACAGCCGAGCTTGCAAAAACACACAACGATCATATTCACGTAAAGCTATGAACACAGTCGGAAGCTAACCTCACGTTGTCCAGGGGTGCAGGACGGGTGGCTGCCGGGACAGAGACTCACCAAGATCTCGTTCAAGGGAGTCGAATTCGATGATGATTTCGATAGCTACTGTGACTCGGGTACGGTATCAGACAGGAGTGACCCCTGTGCACACCCTCCCGAAGCCGAGCGTTCAATATGACTAACAACACTCAACGATCCTCTGCCCAACTACAAATACTGTACATAAACGGTTAACCTACTAACAAGCGTGTTCCCGACATGATACGCCACCTCGCACACAATAACAGTTCGAGTATCACTAAACTGTCGTCGAATCGCGGACCTGAATCTAATTGCATTTCGCTCGATGCTCAGAGGAGGAAGTGGATCAGACCTACCAAGTTCTGAAGCGGGCCAACGAAATTGGGAAGCCGGGCGGCGGCGGGGAAGCGCGCGGGGGCCCGGTAGTGCGCGTGTCGGCCCCGGAGGAGACGCCGCCCGCGCGCTCGCCGGCGCGGCCCACCGCTGGCCTGGCCGTGGCGCCACAGCCCGTCTCCTCTAGCTCAGGTCTGGCGCCGCACCCGAGCTCGCTCGCTTCTCCGCTCGAGTCGCGCCGTAGGCCGGCGGCCGTTCGCGTCGCGCCTCGACGCGCGGCGGCCGACCGGCAGCTTCACTCAAGTTCACTCGTTTTCAGTAGTGTCGAGTTGTTTTTTGCACGCATTGTATAGTCGCGGGCGCAGGGCGGGGGCGGGGTGCGGTCGGTACTGACGCTGCTTGTCGGTAGGCGGGGCGACGCGGCCCGACGGCGGGGTGCGGCGGAAGCTGTTCGCCGGCGTCAAGAGTTTGTCCATGTGGGGCTCGCGGTCGCACCGCGGCTCGCCGCAGCACCGGTCCATTTCCCTGCCAGAAAGTACGCGCCCACGGCTGCCGTAGCGCAACACTCTCTCAGTCTCACAGCTTTGTTTGTCCCGTCTTCTGGGTTACGGTGCCACGTTTACGTTGTGTGTTCAGTATTTTATGTTATTTTATTTTTATTTCGCGATTGCAGTGTTAGATTAGAAATAGGACTAAACAATAGTCGAAGCTCGGCAAGCACCTTAGATGCTTTATCCCGTCCCTGCAGGGCTCATCTACCTTTCCTGAACGGGCATTATTTAATTGACAAACTTGGCCCATTGACATACTCGACCCGAACATTTCCCTTTGTTTTCCTACTATTTTGTTTTTATTTATGTTACTGTATTATTTATGTTATGTGTTGCTTTTATTTATTTTGTTTTGTCCGCGCGTTATCTTTACAGAGACGGAGGTGACGACCACGCGCCCTTTCGGACAGCCCCTATGTTTAGTTAACGAAAACGGCGATCCACCGCCTTCGATTCTCAAGTCCACAGCGAGCGTCCGCAAGAAATGATTCGCGACATAGCAACCCCAAGGGATCGAGACAATGATCATATCGCCTCGTAGGCAAGAGCACTGACTCAGCGCGGCAGTTTGGCATGTCCTCTATAACCGCTTATCGGATGTCTTTGTTATAAGTACCCCGAAGCGCCCCGCGTACTGTGATATATATAATTATATTGTTACTGTTACAATAAACGTCAAAAATAAGCTTCCTTTTCTCTGATTATCCTCGAGCACTCTCTTTTACTCTTGATTCGGAGTCGTCTGTACATTATCTGCGAGTGCGTTTTGATGTAAGTGGTGCATGGCTTAAGGCGGCGATGTTTGCATGTGTTTTCACATCGGCAGTACACACTTGACACGAAGTCTCTCTTCTCTTACTGCACTCACGACCTGTTATCTGCCTTTCATGATTCAAACTTCCACTTCTATCGTTTCACGATGTATCAAGCTCACGTTAACCCGTAACTAACACGCCGAGCAAACATCACAGAACACGCAACTCTGTACTGACCCCACCTAACCGCTAATTGACTGAGGTTTCGTTTGGTTTCGCTTTCTTTAGGATTTACCCAGCGTTAGATTTTAGATTTGCGCAGGGCATCACCCGCAAAAGGAATAAGTAGAATTAGTATTGAAATAATTATATAGACTGGCTCCTGTTTACTTGTCCACACAGGTTCAATGAAGAACTCCAAGAGTGCCCAAATGTTGAGGCAAGCAGACCGCACCAGTCCCTTACCTGGTACCGATATTGACATCGTATATAAGCGAATCCCCGTAGATTACTTCCACGTTGTTGGTTACGATATACGTTGCATCGATGAGAATTTTGACAACAAACCTCATTCGTGATGCCACATTTCTGTTACTATCTGAAAGCTGCTGATGACAAGCTGTATCTGATAATAGATTAATGAGCCACTAGTTGTCACTCAAGTTGAAGCGTCACAACCAAAGAGTAGCTTTCACTATAGTAGTGTCTACTTACAACTGTTTGTAGCTGATAGGTTTTTTCTATCGTCTTACTTTTTGCATCTCTATTCTTCCTTTATTCTAACTTTACTTTTGTTCGCACTGCTTACGCACATTGAATTTTTAGATTGGTTTTATTTTATATTACTATAGTTTGCCTGTATTCTCGTTCTGATTGTTAATATACATATAACTAAGACCTTATTCGCAGTCTCCGCCAAGTTTCTTTGTTTAACTTGCAACCTTGCCATCTAAAGCCGGAGAGTGATTCACAAGTGCATGAAGTTTAAAGTTGAAGATTGTGAATAAGAAAGTCTTAGTAATATCAACATACTGTATAAAGTCATTAAAATTCAGTAAACTTGAATACTTGCCCCACAAAAGAAAATTTGTTATCGTTTCACCAATTAAGCTAAACTTACATACAATACCATACTTACAAGTAATTGAAGCCCTTTTGTCCTTTCATTACGAAATTCATGAACAGAACTTACATACAATCAGAAACATCGTTGTTCAAAGCTGAAATCATAACAAATGGTGTGGGTGAGTACTAGGCTGTAAGCTCATACTGCATCAATTTTATAGCGCCGCATTCTCCGAGACGACAAAAGTTGAACCTTAGGATGAAGAGTTTGTCGCTGGATTCGCCGGAGTGTGGCGAGCTGAGGCGGCGACCTGCGCGCGACCAGACCGCACAGAGCAGCCGCGTGCTATGTACGACCTGACAGTAATAACACGCCTGGGTCCAAATAACCTCATGCTTCTATTTATCGCTCCTTAGGAGTCGTCCACTTCACCTCTCTCAACTGTCCGTAGTGGATAAATCATTGTGTCTAGTGTTTTTTTTTTTTATGATAGCCAAATATAACGAGGGGTCAGTTGTCTTTGCACGTGCCGTGTGATCATGGCTCCACATAATTTTAACGAGCTGGAGATAGAAACCCAGATTATACGACTAACAATAGGGACAGATGGTTAGATTAATTGGACGTCTCCGCTGCGCAAAGTGCTCCGCTTTGAAGCCGTCCTACGGGCTCGCTGTACAACCTCAGTGACGAAAGAGGTTTATAATTTGGCTGTTTTTTTTTGGTTATTTGGACTCCGGTAGGTACTTGATGTCAAGCTGTGTTGTAAGCACAAGCAATGTTCACCTCCAATGTCTATCCCTCCGGCTTAGCTTATGTGTGTTAGTACGTTGGTAGGTACCCACTGGTTATTTATTCTGTCTAGACATTCTTGCAGTATTCGACGTCGTTTTGAATCGAAAAAAGAACCGCTGGCTGTGGATTTCTCGCCTCGTACGTCTTTCTGTTATTCTGCTACGACGTGAACAGAATCCCCAAGTCATATTGGCATTTAAAGAACGATTTTCATAATCAATCATTTATTCGTCTATTATCAGGAAAATCACCTCAATGTTGAATATATTTTTTTCATTAAAATTCTGTACACTCATTGCCAAACTATTAGAGTTCTTCCACGATGGAACCGTAAGTAATGTCTTTAGCATGCCACCTAAGATTTTGTTTTTATTTCTTCTAGGTAACTTGGGAACCGTTTGCATGAGGCATGGCTTTAATAGAATAAATAACTACTCGATTCATAGTTATACACGTTCATGTACGTTATAATTTTATTTGGTATTTTTGCTAAACAGTAAACATTGTGCGTAACAGTAAAGCGAAAATGCGCAGAAAAATTAAATACCTAAATAGAGCTTTTAAGAATTATCCAATAACAAGCGAATGGTAACTTTTGATGTCAGAGATAATACACTAACGAGCAATGTAAAAAGCGACTAACTTATCATGAAATATTTCCGAAACTACGCAAGAAGAGACTTGAAGTAAAAAGCAAAATTCAAATGTTTGTGAATGTTTGAGCGTGAAAATTAAAAAGGTCTGATTTTCCGCCTAATTTGAATAAATTACTTTTGGTTTTGACTGAATAAAAAAAAATAGGGCCATTTGGACAAAAAACAATAAACTCTGAAACTGGGTTTACGAAATTGAAACTAAATTTTATAATCATTCAATAGTTCGTATTGCCTCCGTGTGCTCTCAATACAGCTTCTACTTTGGCATGCTGAGTACGCGATTCCTCAGCATATGCTGAGGAATATTCTCCCATTTTTCAATAAGTGCATTCAGGGCATGAAATGTGACTGAAGGGGGATTTCGGCTTCTAACACGTTTGCCAAGCTCGTCACATGCATGCTCGATAGAATTTGGGTCAGGGCTTCTCGCTGGCCACTCCATTTGATGGATTTACACGTCTTGAAGGTACTCGTTTATCATATGAGGTATGTGGGGCCGGGCATTATCATGCATAAACAATGCACTGTCGCCTATATTGAACAAATACGTCATATAAATTGAGAATCTCGTTTACGTATCTCACAGCGGTCTAATTGCCATTTTCTATCGGCACTAGCACCGTGCGACCAGCTGAAGAAATACAGAAATCACACGTGTACAGAACCTTCTTCGTATGGGACTTATTTGAAACATGCTTGTGTAAAACATTCTCCTGGCCGTCTGTACACTCGACGTCTGCCGTCATGATTTAACAAAACGAAACTCGATTCATCTGAGAACATTACTCTGCCCTATTCGTCCTCACCCCATTCGATGTACTCACGGTCATATCTTAATCTTGCAACTTTATGATACCGTTCGAGTTTTGGGCTATTTGGCTTCTGCAAGACGTCTCCTGACTGTCCACTCACTAATTGGATCCCTTCGGGTCTGCTAAAGTTGTTGCTGAACCGCAACTCTCGCCTGATGTCGATCTCTTAACATCAATGACACAATTAATCGATCTTCTCGGGCCATGGTGCACCTTGACTTGCCATTGCTTATACTTCTTAGGTAAGTCCAGTCTCCCTAAGCCTCCGAAGCACTTGTTGGACTGTAGAATGGCTCACACCCAATGTTCTGGCCATTTGTCTCTGGGATCTCCCCAAATGCACCATAGTGATGATCCTGTTACATTCCTAGGGTGTAAGATGCATGGTGATACCTTTATTTTCAAGTCAACGTATACCGTAAGCACTTTTAGTAAAAAAAATCGATACTCAAAGGTAAAAACGATAGTTAAAACAACGTGAAAATAAAAGTATTCAAATTTAAAAGAAACTTTTGTCTATCCATTACTTCGAACAGGCCAGTATGTAATGAGGTTGTAATGTGCAATAGAATACTGTTTTCAAAAGTTTTTTTTACTTCATGCAACTAATTTGTGTGGCTTAGGAGATATTTAGATTTCTGTAGGCACTTTGGAAGTGGCTTTTTTATATTGCTCGTCAGTGTAGATAACATAAAACCCTTTATAAAGATCGCGTATTCATTAGTAGTCTTATCGATTTACTGATATAACATTGTTTTTCAGCGTTATTTAATAGATAAGTAGCCTTAATCTAATAAGTCACTTGAGTATTTATGACCCTTGTTACATTGTGACGAACTCTGCACGTCAACGTGTGTATCTACCTATCTATGAGTAACACTTATTATATACTTTGCTGGATTTTTAATTAATATTATCTCACCACGTAACCAGCTACCGCAAGGCAAGTGATCACCACTGACGATGATTTTTGTTTTAGTACGCAATACAAATTGTCTAACCCGATTTCAATTCGAAGACAATATAATTTTGCAAGGGCTACCCTTTATAACTAAAGATTCATGAGCGAAATGGACCAAAAAAACCTTTTGAATACGAAACGTTAGAATGTCACAGCATTTCTTTAAATCCGAAGGAATCGATAAGAAAATAGGTTCCAGTTATAAATGGATGTCCTTAGTTCAATGGGATTCGCTGACACTAACGCTATTTGTCAAAGGCATTGGCCAACTGTGAAAAACGATCATATTATTTAAATGGGTAAATTATGTCATAACTCGTTACCAAGACTGAAAACTTTGTCCTTTGACAAAGGCTTGAATAATTCAACCTTATTAACAACCAGTTACGCTTTTATGTAACAACATAATCTAGGGATAGTTAAGTGGCCCACAAAAGTACTAATTGTATTCTAAAATCTCGACTCACAGTTGGTTAACGTCAACGTCTTTTGGTGTGCAAACAAGCCAAACCGTGTTACGCAAACTATATCAGTATTTGACGATGTACAGCACCATCGTCGCCGGTGCACAGCCGAAGGATGCTGACTGCGCGCATGGGTCGTATGAGCAGTGTGGAACTGCCTGATGAGCCGGATAAGAGCCTGTCTTCTAATAGTGCCAGCCCGTGCCCTTCGCCGGTCAAGCAGATGAGCGTAAGTATTTTCTAATTGCTACGGTATATCTACGACTATTTTGTTGACAAGACTTTGGTATCTAAGCTGTCTCAGTTATATCCAAGATTAATTAACAATTAACTCACTGTCAATTAATTAATAGGCGACATCGTAGGAGCTAGTTCTCTCCTGACGAAGGATATTGTATTACGATTCCTTTCTGCCTCACAAAATAATCGCATAAAATAGACACATAAAGTACAAGTGTCTATTTTGTACGATTTTAAAAGCTTCTGAAAATTCATCATTCTGTTGTTTCTCATTTGACATCGGGTAGGTATAAAATATAGCATAGTCTATTAATCTACGTAACTACCTGTTGCCCGTGACTTCGTCTGCGATTCAGGATGAAAAGTAACATATATCCTTACCTAGGTCATGGTCTATCTGTGTGCCAAATTTTATCCAAATCCGTTCAGCCATTTTAGCGTGAAAGCTTAACAAACGATCTTACTTTCGCATTTATTCTTACAATTCCTGAATCGGGAACTGGCACACGTGGCTTTCCCTCCTAGCCACACCTCAGTTAGATACGGAAATCGATTATTTATGTTGGGCTAGCAACCGGGCACAATGCACAGGAGTGCGAACAAACGCGCTGAGTGCCTGTGCTTTTGTTTTGTAGGTACTGTACATAGCTGCGAACGAGAGAAAACGTGTGCTCAAATGATAATGAATGAACATGAAGCTCAAATTAATTATTGTACCTATATAGTACCTACTTATGTAGGCATAAAATATCGAGATTTACACACACGGGCTCTACCTACCAGTTAAAATAACCTCAACTTATTAGAAAATAGTGAAACAGAACTCTCAGAACTCTTCCAAAACACCATATCAGTGAAAACAACAAGTGCTATATAATAAGATATCACTTTTATTACCGTCTAAAGCTGTAAAATTCCTGCAAGGGAAATGTTTCTGTTGTCATGTAAGGAAAATTGAACGGTGAGTACCTTCCTAGAAAGAGATCTATGTCCCGGTTTTTATACGTCTCGGGTCATCGTACTGTCTCAAGAATGCTCCTAAGGCAATGCTAAAAAGCTCGCACGGATTTTAAATCACATTTTTTCCGATCCACTAGCGTAATATATGCTAGCTATTCATGAATTTACAGCGAGAAAACTGCTTGGATTTTATATATAACGCAAATCTTCTCCAAACAAATAGTTATTTGTTGGCAATTGCATTGCACACATTCTTTGAATATGCAGTAGGCAAACGTAGAGTAATAAAAAAAAAAAGTGGAATTGTGATTGCAGAACATAGAGACGGATTTATCTATGCCCCTGAACGTCTCGCGCATATTTTATGAAGACATGAGCTAGGTTCTAGCGTAGTGTAAAAAATCACACGTTCTATTCAAGTCAAATTTTATAACTTACGCTTTTCTTGACTTGTAAGGAACATTCAATGTGTCAAGGAGATTGTTAAATATGGCAGATTATTGACACAAAATAAAAATAACCCTTATCACTTTCTTTGAGCAAGTTTACTTTATAAAAAAGGAGATTGAAAATGACAATTCATTATCATTTTGATGATAATGACCACATTATCATCAAAATGATAGTTATTCTCGAGCTACTATGTTAACTCAACCAAATTCCCACTAACTCAATCATTGTTTCTCCCCAGAAGCACCAGCGCCTTTTACCAACAAACCTGTACGTGGTGCTATACAACTTCAAGTCACGTCACGCGGACGAACTTGACCTTAAGGCTGGCTACAAGGTCACCGTAATTGATACCTCGGACCCTGATTGGTGGAAGGGCAAGTGTCTTGGCAAGATTGGGTACTTCCCTTCCAAGTACTGCACCAAACTGCAAGCTGGGGAGAGGGCACTGCAAGTCACGCATAACCTTCAGGTAACTTCTATGATTTTTGTTGAAATATGATAAACATAAGATAATCAGCCTATAATGTTCCTACTGTTGGGACTCAAGCCTCCCCTGCGACAGGGAGTGCCCAGACCGGGTTGGTGGATGACATATTATATCTTAAAATGTTCGGTTCAAGGACATGCCGAAATAATATGAACACAAGAATTTGAATTGAGCGGATGAAGATACGGGTATCTTCATTCACACAAGGATATCCTTTAAGACTAAAACTTGACTGTATTAAACTAAATCTTAGTACTTACAAATATTTGTAGGCCATCGAACAGTTCAGAGAACGAACAAGCATGCCCCTAAGGGCATACGTAAGACTAACTTTCCTTTCAATACTTAAGTATATACTTACGATAGTTTCAATACGATAATGTCGTACGTAACAATATACGTTCCTACTATGTATACATAAGTGTTTAGTTTAGTTCTTAGAAATCTAGAGCACTCAAGGATCATATATATCCGACACGTGTATAATAAATAATCTTCAAAGTACAAAATCAAAACGCTTTGGAAAATTGCCTAAAAATTTCTTGTATTCACATCAAACATATGTATCCTTTCCTTAGCCAAGATACAACCAAAAAATGCAAGTTAATTCAAGTAGGTAAGTAATAATTTATTGAATTCAACTCCTATTGTATTCTTTGTGGTGAGCGGAAGTCCGAGCGATTGAAACTCAAGGTTATTGTTGGTGCATTGTTTGCAGCCTACTGTTACCTTTATACCTATCATTCTTGACAGTTGCAATGAATAATAATAATAAAAATAAATAAAATAAACTTCTTAGCCGTATCCTGGCTACGTTTTGGTGACCATTTCGGGGAAACTGAAGGTTTCGTCTGTGCAATTATGGACGAAGTTATCTTGACGAATAACTACCGGAGACACATTATTAAAGACGGGACGGATGACGTGTGTCAGGCATGCCACCGTCCAGGTGAATCTACTGACTAAAACCCACCCGTGTTCCATCAGTTGCCTGTGCCAGGGGCCACGGTATCCCTCTCGGACTTTCCTGTAACCCTAGCTGGCATCGGCTCTAGCGGACCCCGTCATTGGTGCTGACATCTCTTTGAGGCGCGCGTGGAACACAACGCGCCATCGACCCGGGCCTGGTCCTTATCGAACGGCGAGCTGCCCATTGCTCGCCGTTCGCAAGCCCACGCCTACGGTGGCCGGAAATCGGCCTGCGATTCCCGACGCCCAGGGCGTCTCCTGCGGCGGCTAGGGGCATGAGGGCGCGAATTTTGCCTCTCCCTCACGCGTTCCGTCTCCTCCTTCGCGAACATTACTGCTTCGCAGTAGGAGGTGACGGCTTCCCAAGCCCTCTCGCTCCGTACCATGGCCTGGACCAGAGCCGGACGCGAAAGATCGCCACCGCCAATCACCTCCACAAGGACACGGCGGTGCTCTGCCCAAGCCGGGCAGACCTCCACCGTATGCTCCACCGTGTCCTCCGGGCGTTTCCTCCCGCCTTATTCGGAACAGTAACCTCCCGAAACAACCGTGTCCGGTGAGGACCAGCGTCAGGCGGAAGGTGAGGACGCCGTGGCGCCTCTCTAGCCACTCCTCAAAGAGGGGACTTATCGCCGCAATTGTGGCGTGTCCAGCGCTGGGTTGCGACAATCGCACTCTTCATGCCGCCCTGAGAACCCGCCGGAGCTCTGTCCGCTGTACCATGATTTCTCGCGGCAGCGGAGCTACGCCCCGGCGTTTCGCCTCCTCGCGCAACTCCCAAATGTGCGCGAAGACTTTTGCCTCCAGATCCCATGGCGATAATCCGGCAAGGAGGCTCGCCGCCTCACCGGAGACCGTACGGTATCCCCGGACCAGCCGGGATCGGCCAATGGCCTGATGGCCGAAAGCCTCGATCAACATCTTTCGAGGCTCTCGTTAGGCGGTTGGATCAAGGGCCTGATTCAGAAGGCCTTACTCCTCGATACGGCTCGTATCGTGAAGAGGTTCCTGTCTCTGGAGCCCTAACCACTGTTAGCTTTGACTCTGCTCCTGATACCAGCGGGTTTTTATATTATTTTAAAGTTTTTTATAAAAAATATTTAAAAAAAAATGTATTTATATGTAAGAAAACAAATAAACGGAATAATAATAAACTTGAAAAAAATGTCAAACAAATCATTGAAAAGCAACAACACAGCTCACATGAAAATTTGAATAAGAGAATTGAAGATCACCTAGACACATTGAAACAAAATAGACTAGCGAGATACAAAAAAGCCAAAGAAAGAAAGAAGAACAATAGATTATTTACAACAAGTGAGAAACAATTTTAAAGAAAGCTTAAAGGTAATGATACCACAATCTTAAACCCACCATCTCAAGAGGCCCTAAAAGAATTCTGGCAAGGGATTTGGTCAGACTGCACTGAACATAATAAAGGAGCTGAATGGATACAAGAAGAAATAGCTAGATCAGAAACAATAGAAGAAATGCCGTTTGAGGATATAGATGCTCTTGAAATAAATGCAATTATAAATAAAACGCACAACTGGAAAGCAGCAGGAATGTCTATTCCTGCTGCTTTCCAGTTGTGCGTTTTATTTTTAAGTGTAATCTTTTAATCCAAAAATTATGTAAGCCGTCTGGCTTACATAATTTTTGGATTAAAAGATTACATGCACTACATAGAATATTATCTGAACAAATTAATTATATTTTAAAACGGAACCAAAATCTCCCAGAATTTCTGACTAAAGGAATCACATACATGATCCCAAAATCGAGTAGAACCCAGGATCCCTCGCAGTATAGACCAATTACTTGCCTCCCAACTATGTACAAAATCATCACATCGTGCATCACTGATAAAATTATTAAACACACCGAACAGTATAACATTCTAACTGCAGAACAAAAAGGCTGCAGACGAGGACATATGGGTTGCAAGGAACAATTAATTATTGACTCCACTCTTTTAAAATACGTTCAGAAAGCAAGAAAAAACCTACATACATAGACTACAAAAAAGCATTCTATAGCGTGCCACGCTCATGGCTGGTTCAAGTACTCAATATAAATCCATTATGAATACCATGGGGTCTTGGAAAACTACACTCAAATTACAAACGAAAACCACAAACTTATCCATAGATGAAATAGCAATTAAAAGGGGTATATTTCAAGGGGACTCACTAAGCCCTCTTTGGTTTTGCTTAGCCCTAAATCCACTCTCCCGCGCATTAAATGAATTTAGACTAGGCTTTGACATCAAGAACAATAGATCGATATTACACCAAATAAGACATTAACTTTGAATGGATGATTTAAAATTATATGCCAATAAAAGTACAGATTTACATGGTTTATTGGACATTACAACATCATTTTCGAAAGACTGATTTCTTTCGAAAATGATGAACAATTCTCACACAACATAGATATCATCTCCCTAAATCAGCAATAGAAAGGGTAATTTTGTCCAGAAAAGAGGGAGGCAAAGGGTTAATTGAAATATCACACCTACACAAAAGACAAATAATAAACCTACTATACTAATACTAAACCTTAGTGAAGATAATATTGAAACAATAGATAAAGCGAGACATATAGAAGGGATACATAAAAAATGGAGGCAGAACGAACATGGAAGACGTCCAAATTATTTATATCAAACACACATTGATAAAGAAGCTTCAAATAAATGGCTGGAATTAAGTGGATTATTTCCAGAAACAGAAGGATTCATGCTGGCAGTTCAAGACCAAATCATAAATACCAAAAATTATAGAAAGTACATAATTAAAGATTACACAGTTAGAAGCGATGTATGCAGAAAGTGTCACAGCAAATCTGAAACTATACAACACATCACAGGAGCTTGTAGCACACTCACACAAAACGATTACACTCATAGACACAATCAACTTGTTAATATTATACACCAAAAACTCGCCACAAAACACAATCTCATGAAGGATCCATACACACCATACTACAAATACTCACCTAGGGCTGTATTAGAAAACCAATCTTACAAATTGT
Source organism: Brachylomia viminalis (assembly GCA_937001585.2). Classification (NCBI taxonomy): domain Eukaryota; kingdom Metazoa; phylum Arthropoda; class Insecta; order Lepidoptera; family Noctuidae; genus Brachylomia; species Brachylomia viminalis. Next base: position 11,855,515 of record OW443297.2, on the reverse strand, counting down.
ATTATGACCGCACCATAATTACAGATCATACAATATAATAATTGCGTAATTGTTTGCGTAATTTTTTACCGACTGCCACCAAGATTGCGCTTGCACAATCGCTTCTTCTACCCATCCTTGACTATGCTGATGTCAGCTATCTTGACCTTACCCAAGACCTACTCGATAAACTTGAGCGGCTTCAAAATTTATGCATAAGATTCATATTCGGTTTGCGCAAATATGACCATGTTTCCGAATTTCGTGTGAAGCTCAAGTGGTTACCAATTCGCCTTCGCCGGAACGCTCATATCCTTTCTCTTTTGTTTAATGTGCTCTTCTCCCCTTCCACCCCTCTCTATCTTAAGAAACGTTTCCAGTTTCTTTGCGACTCCCACACGAAATTTCTAAGGTCATCAGATAACTTGAAGCTTAAAATGCCTATGCATTCCACAACTTTCCTTGACAAATCCTTTACTGTCCAGGCCGCTCGTTTGTGGAATGCATTGCCAGTTGAAATTAAACGCGCGCCGTCATTGCTTGTGTTTAAAAGACTCGTGAAGGAACATTACTTGTCGTTGTGATCGTGTTCTCATAATTGTAATTATCTATAGTCTTCATTTATTTTCTTTGCTTATAAATTTAGTATGTACGTATTTATGTATATATTATTTAGGATATGTATATATGTGTATCTATTTTAGTGTATTGTATACATACTCATTATTTGCACCAACAACAGCCCCATTTTATGTCCAGGAAAATCTCTGTCCATTCCAAGGTTGCCTGGAAGAGATCGCAGAAAGCGATAAGGCCGCCCATTGTATATTAAGTAGTGTTCAGTTTAATTTTTGTTGTTATGTTTTTTGTGGTGTACAATAAAGAATATATAAATAAATAAATATATAATAACAGGCCCGATATAACACTTGCTGACTAAGAAAACAAACACACATACATAATAGATATAGCAGTCCCAAACACCAATAATATACAGAAAACTATCACCGAAAAAATTAGGAAATATACAGAACTACAAGAAATTACCAGAGTTTGGAAAATGAACAGAGTAACCATAGTCCCAATAGTGGTATCAACGACAGGTATCATCCCAAAACAACTATTTATCTGTTTAAATGCAATCAATCTTTCAAAATATACATATCTTACACTACAGAAAGCAGCTATATTAAACACATGTCGCATAGTTCGGAAATTCCTACAGATTTAGATAAAAATTTCAATGCAGTACAAAACACCTAATTTACTCAAACTTTAAATCTCACCTTGGTTCACATCCGTGAGATTAAAAAAAAAAAACTAAAATACCAGGTTCAACCTGAGAAAATAAATTTTAAAAACAAAATAATAATAATATGAGACAACATCCACACAAGGTCTTCAGGTCCCTAACTAGGTAGAACCTGTACTACAGTAACCTGATGACTGATATACATAATAATAAGTAATGCTACTTCGTCTAGCTAACTGAGAAGTCCGAAGTTATATCAATTAACGGTCCTAAAAAATATGGTGTAAATTATGTCAAAATAGGGGATGAAAAAAGATATAAGTGAAAAGCAGTCGTTGCGTTTTTGGCACATTACCAATATTCACTGGGATTATCCATCCGTATATGGTACAGTACAATAACACTGTACACTTTCAACAGTTATCTATGTATACAAATAAATAAAATTGAAGTGTCTCTAGTAATGTCAAAGTCACAGCTCTTTACTAAATGCATATAAAAGTATATACGGGATTAATAACAATATATATATGTATATGTAAGAGCGGAAGGGCTCGGGGATCTCAAATGATAACGATCAGACATCTTGTAAACACTTTATATCACTCACAACCAACAATGAATCACACAACTTAATTTTATAACGAGATGCACACAGTTCAAAATACAATTTTATACTAAACGCTCTGCGACGCTCTGCGACTAGCGCGAGCCTATTTATACGTTTAAACAATTATCAACGTCAAACAGCAACGACTTCCGGTGACATTTGTGTTATAATAAAATTTAGATTTAATTTAGTAAAAATAATGCACAATATTTGATGTGTGACTAATAACACTTTTTAAATACTTTTAATTGTAAATTTAGTTATTTAACAATAATTTTATTTAAATGAACTAAGAGTAACAGTGCGCAATGTCCTTTTTAGAGTTTTAAATTAATACTTAAATAAAAACAGACCTTAAAATTAACAATACTTAATTTAATACGATTTTATAATGTAATGCAAAATCAGTTATACTTATAATTATTGCACTGATTCGTGTTTCCGGTACGTCATCAGCAGTTATGACGTTTGTTTTTAGTATGTGGTACTGTTTTTATTTGTCAGCGCTATCATATATAATGATGTCTGTCTGTCTGTTTGTTCCGGCTAATCTCCAAAACGGCTAGACCAATTTTGACAGGACTCACTGGCAGATAAGTAGCTGATGTCCATTTTTGTCCCAGTAGAACGTACCCGTGGGATAACTTCCGACATCCACGCGGGCGAAGCCGCGGGCAGCAGCTAGTTTAATAATAATACAGCAAGACATTTTGGTACTGCACGCCAAAATCAAATGCCAAGAAAATTCAAAAAAGTCGTCTATTTTACCCGCGAAATACATTATTTTTACGTTTTTTTTTAATTTGCAGGTCAGTGTCAGGTTGTATTTTGAACAAAATATGATTCGCGACCGTAACGAGTATGTATTTATAGAACTACAATACAACCCACTAAGAACTGAACCTCTCTAAACTCCATGAACTTGAACAAAAAACATAAGAAAATTTGAATTTCACGGGCTACCCTGGCTCTTTCCCCTTATAGACGGGGACGAAAACACGAACGCGAACACGTTTGCTTCACAACGTTTTTTAACAAAATACTATGATGCCCGTCATTTTGCACTCCGGTGGGCATAATCGCACTAGGTTGTGAAAATTCCCAAGCGTGTTTGAGTGCCTCGTGTTGGCGTCATTTGTTGACTCGTGAATTCACTACTAAATTATTTCCGTTACCAACATTTAATTATAATTATCTTCAGCCTTAATAGTAGGTACCTAAACCACTGCATCTGGACATTGGTCTCTCTTGCACGTTATCTATCTGGATATTACCCTCCCTGTAGTCACTCCATCTACCCTGACTTTTTACGTCTTACTCTACGTTTGTCGACTTGCTGTCTTCACTCAAAAACACACGTCATATTAATCTGCAGGTATCAGACGGCGAATGCGGCATGATGCTGCTCCGTGATCAGATCGTGATCCAAGTGGCAGAAGAGGTCGACGGCATGATGTTGATCCGCTCCGGCGACAACCGCCAGGCCGTTTGCCCGGTGAAGTTTCTACAGGAAGTGTGACGCTTCAAGCTGCCCAATTTCGATTTTATGAGAGTAAGTTTAGAAATTACTGTTGATAATGTATTGAAATATTTAAGCCAATAGTCCTAAAATATTAATTAATTTTATTAAAGAAATGAACTGTCATTACAAAGGCTGATACAAAAGTCTTAAAATAGTAGTACCATTCCGAAGCATTTAAAAAAAGAGGAAGAGCTCATTGGGCATCAAAAACTTCATCCGCATTGCTGTCAACAGGAAAACTGTCTAAAAGGCGGCCTCATTGCCATGTTGAATGGCAAAGCTGATAGGCCAGCTCTCTTTACAAATAAATAACTTAAAAAAAACTTCTTGGAGATTTAAAGTGAAGTGAATTATTTATTGATAAAATTAATAATTACTGAAAATATAAAACTCCATCCTTTTTTAGCGTCCCAGGTGTGTGATTTTTAAAATTATTAAACGAGTTCTGATGCGTGTTTATTGTCGGAGCATTCGATTGCTACCAGATTAAAAAAGCACCCAAATGTCCAAGTGGGCGCTCATTTGGTAAGGACATTTTTTGTCGCTTATTGTGTATCTAGTTCTTTTTTAGTGATCGATGATTCCATGTGAATACTGATCGCTAACGTCCAGTTGCTCTTGTAGGCAATCCCCTCATACTTAGGATGTAATAAGCTGATAAATACACACACACTTTGGCGACAAGTGGCAATTAGAAATGTGTAGGTTATTAAAATACCGATATAAGCCTTGATACGTAATTAAGTACTTGTGTTACTGACAAGGTACCTATAGCTACAAAGCTTCCCTGAAATATCATTCACGTGCTTTACACCAATCACGACTAACTTAATTGGATTAAGTTTAGAGTTAGGACGCATCTGCGAGCCAAATCGACACACCAATTAGCTATGTTAAATGGCATAGCTGTGGTTAACTTCAATGATGGTTTAGTTAGATTATCATAATGTTTGAAACTGGAGGTCAGCACAACGATATCTACGAAACAATTTCAGAAGAAAGAAGGGCCCAGTTGCAGAAGTCTCTAAGTTCACCTGGGGACTTTTTAATCTGATACTACAGTGTCGAACATGTCAAAATTAAAATACTCTTTTTGTACTTCTAAGTAAAATATCAAAGATATTTTTTTAAATTTCTGATTTTGTGTGCCTTGGATGGGAGTCCATTGAACATGAAGAAGTCGCTATGTACGGCTTATTTGACGTCTCTTTGAGGTGCGCGTGGAACACAACGCGCCGTCGACCTGGGCCGGTCCTTATTGGACGGCGAGGTACCCATTGCTCGCCGTCCGCAAGCCCGCGCCTATGGTGGCCGGGAATCGGCCTGGGATTCCTGACGCCCAGGGCGTCTCCTGCGGTGACTAGGGGCGTAAGGGCGCAAATTTTGGCTCTCCCTTACGCCTTCCGCCTCCTCCTTCGCGAGCATTACTGCTTCGCAGAAGGAGGCGCCTCGAGGTCTCTCGCTCTATACCATGGCCTGGACCAGGGCTGGACGCGAGAGATCGCCTCCACGAGGACACGACGGTGCTCCGCCCAAGCCGGGCAGGCATCTACCATATGCTCCACTGTGTCCTCCGGGCGATCCACACAATGATGACATCCGGGCGTTTCTTCCCGCCATATACGAAACAGGAACCTCCCAAAGCAACAATGTCCGGTGAAGACTTACGTAAGGCGGAAGATCGTGGCGCCTCTCTAGCCACTCCTCAAAGAGAGGACTTATCACCGCAATTGTGGCGTGCCCAGCACTGGGTTGCGACAGTCGCACTCTCCATGTCGCCATGAGATCCCGACGGAGCCCTGTCCGCTGTGCCGTGATTTCTCGCGGCAGGGGAGGTACGCCCCGGCATTTTGCCTCCTTGCGCCACTCCCATATGTGCTTGACGACTTTTGCCTCCAGATCCCATGGCGGCAATCTAGCAAGGACCCGTATGGTACCCCTGGGAGGCGTATACCCGGACCAGCCGGGTGGCCATGACCCTTTGGAACGCGTTCAACCGGCAGGCTGGCCGCTACCTCGAGGAACGCGCCCACACTGGTGCCCCGTAAAGAGCCATGGACCGCACGACCCCCGCGTAGAGCCTCCGGCAGGAGGCGTTTGGCCCCCCAGGATTGGGCAGGAGCCGCTTCAAGGCAGCCCCGGCCCTTTCCAGTCTGGGAGCCAAACGTCGGAAATGCTCCACGAAGTTTCACCGGCTATCGAGGACGAGTCCCAGATACTTCATCGTCGACTCGACGCCGATGTGAACCCCTCCTACCGGTTTTTGGGACCCGATGCGCGACGGTGGCGCATTTACATGGCCTCGGACTTGTACAGGGCCACCTCGAGTCCCAATTGCCGGGGCCTCTCGACGATTATCACAACCCCGCGTGTCGCTAGTTTGGCCGCCGCCTGGTCCGACCTAGGCATGAAAATTGCCGGCAATATTGCGAAAGTTGCCAAAACTGCCGCAGAGGCCCCTTAGACAATTTTAAGCGTTGAGGCACCAACCGACGATTATCACTGTATTCATTATGCAAGTGCACCCAAGGACAACCCCCCGTTGGTGCAGGACTATAGCAAAACATAGGAACAAAACATATTGGGCTATGGGTTTGGGTGGCTACAGTGGATTGGTTACTATGGAAGGACTATGGCCCCTACCTGATCAATGTTTTATTATACACGGAAAAACTGGCAGAGGGTGACTTGCAAACTCAATAATGGGCCCCCGGAAACTGTCGCTAGCACTAAGTGACGTAGCGACTAGGGGGCCACATATCCTGAGGAGCTCGAGGAGTGGAGCTGTATTCCACGACTATCCGGACAATCCCAGAGCCCGGAAGATGGTCAAAATCCCTACCAGCACTTACTGGAATACTTCCTTCCTCCGAGCACGTGTGCTCTTGCGTATCTGCACTCAAGCCGGCCAACAAAGGCAAAAAAGAGGTGCGAGCTCCGTTCCCCGTCATTGTTCACTACAGCTGGCCAATAAAGGCAAGCCAGAGATGAGGAACAAAACTTGACCCGGGAGGTAGGGTCCGTGGGGTCGCTACCAACAGCTTGCCACATGGTGCCCTGCGGGTTTCTGTATCTCACTTGGTCTGGCTTTCACCGTAGCCAAAGCAAAGTAAACTCTACCAGCACAGACCTAGAGTTCAGAGCGCGCAAGCCCCACCACGACGTCAACGTTATTTTCAATGTTCTCGGCTGTCTTTTTATTTCCGTCAAGGACCCCTAAATTTGCTCTCACCATGATCAGTTTTGACAACTTATCAGGTGTCAATCTTCTGGCTTTCTGGCTAGTCTGTGAGTTCTGCCAAACAACGACCAACCTAACGAGCCCAATCTCGGTAGCTTTACGAATATCAGAGCGTAGATCCTATGACCATCTTCCAACTCCATGATCAGGCTGGCACAGTATTATCATAATATTGCGTTCTCACCAGACTTCATAAGTATTTATAATTTCAGCACTATCAGACTTCAAGAAATATATGAAAATCGATGTTAATAAAAACATACAAAAGAACAGTACACAGTCGTATGATTTATGTTTATTTCATTCGGTATCAATACCCTCTTTATTTGTTTTTACTCAAAAAACTATGGGTTCAGCTATCATGAAGTTACCAGTATCCTAGGTTTAACTTTATCTTCACTTAGTTGCATTGATAATTATAAATGATGTACTTATAATTAACATTATACCATACAGACTTACTTGTATTAATACGTTTATTTACACCATTACATAAAACCTCAACTTTAAAAACGGCATTTGAAAAAACCTAGGTAATCTGGCAACTTTGGCAAATTTCCGGCAATATTGACCAATATTGGAAACTTTCCTAGTAAGTTTCGGAAACATTCGGCAATTTTCATCCCTAGTCGGACCTCACCTGCGCCAGGACCAGCGTGTCGTCAGCGTAGCAAACCACGCTGACGCCGCTAGATAGGTCGGCGCCCAGCACCCAGTCGTATCTGATAACCCACAAATGCGGCCCCAGGACCGAACCCTCATGGGCGGGGAGGTATGTTCCCCTCTAGAAGGGAACAGAGCGCTCACCACGTCCTCCACGAGCTGGGGCCGGAGACTCTGCGTCAGCGGGGAAGCCCATGGGCGGAGCTTCTCTCGCACCATTTTGTAGGGGCGTCCCCACGGGTCCCTGTTCAGAGCCTGCAGCGACTCCTCGCAAGCCAGTCTTCTGGCCCGCAGGGTCTTCGCTTGTAGGGCAGTCTTCGCCGCTCTGTACCCCTCGTACCGCTCCGTCTGAATGGTTTCGTATCTGGAGGCCGAATACGGAACCTGCGGTGCCCGGTGTACCGGCGTTGCGCAGCACGCATTGCGCAGTCGTCAGCTCCGGTGACCACCAGCACACCTGGCGCCGAGCGCGTCCGGGCTGGGACCGGGGCTTTGCCACGTCACATATTTCGGACATAGCTTCCCGGAACCACTCCGCCTCGTCGTTGATGTCAGCAGGCCTGTCAAGTGATGACACCCAGGCCTGCACGATCGAGGCTTCCAGGAAGAGCTCCCGGTCCAGCTGCTTCAGCACCCACCGCGGACCACTTGGGGACTGTCGGAACGGCGCTCGTGGTCTGGGCGGAGACGTCAAACCAGATGTACCGGTGCGTGGTCGGAGTAGGTCTCCATCCCTCTATGACGCGCCAGTCAACGACACGCGGTGACAGAGTGGGGCTGGCGGCCGAGATGTCCACCACTGATTCCGCACACACGTGGGGACAGAACCCCGGCTTAGGACGACCAGGGGCCGTACCATGACGTGTTAATTCCATCATTGTTCCAGCCTGAAAAAGAGACGGAGCTATACATGACCGATAGCACTATCTCTTTTTCGCAATGGAATCATGATGGTATTAACACGTCATAGTACGGCCCCAGGTCCTCCAACCAGTCATCCCTGAGCGGGACAAAGTACGGCTCAGCGACCACGGCGATGTTAATCGACCACGGCGATGTTAATCGACCACTGCGCCATGCTCTGGAGCAACAGATCAGGAGCGGAGGCGCGGTGGTTGATGTTCGCCTGGAGGAGGCGTAATGGGGCCGTTATTGGCACTCCATATCAGCCCCCTCCCGAGCCCCCTGTGAGGGCCTCGTCGCGGTAGTGGCGGCGGCGACGACGACGGCGGAGGCGGCAGCGGCGGTGACAGAGGTGGCGCGGGCGGAGAGCTAGCCCCTGGCCCTGGCTATGGCGGGTGGATCGCAAGCCTTGCTTCCGATCCGGTGATTGGCCGGCTTGCCAGCTGCCGCACATACAGCACAGTGCGACGCAGCTTTACAGGAGCCGGCCTTGTGACCGGGCTGACCACAGCGGAAGTAGTGGTTGCTGCAGTCCACCTCCGAGTAGTCGTTAGGAACTATGTCCATCACATAAAAAGTAGATCTATTCGTTAAATTTTTAACCCTTTTGTCAGATGGAAAATTTCCAACGCATATTTTTTCTCGCTCTATTGTAAATCTAAATTTTTGGACTAAGGGACTTCTACAACTGGGCCTTTAATACAATATATTTATGCATTGCATTAATCTGTCTCAATCCGTATTAACATAATTTTTATAAACTCTTCCAGAAACGCGGCTCCCTAACTGATCAAACGATACCAATACGTTCTATACCGAAAACAATCCGAAGCGCTCCAGTGACGCCATGCGACAGCGAAACGTCCACGTGGTCGGATCGGAACCGTAGCAAGACCGGCTACGACTTACCTTCGGGGTCAGGATACGCTACGAGTTACGGCGACTACGAGAAGCCTAGCTACAGCTACGAAAAATCGGGCTACGAAGCTAGCTACGAAGCTTCAACTTCTACGGCGTCGGGGTCGCAAACAAAAGACAACTATGAATCGGGGGCATATGCAAAGAGTTACGATTCGTCGTATGAAAAGGCGGGGTACAGCGGCTCGGACTATAAGACTTACGAAGGGTGTACAGGGTACGGGCATAAGGAGGATGTGAGTGAGGCGGGTTACAAGCACAGCTACGAGTCGGAGGGCGTGTGGTGGCGGCGGCCGCTGGGCGTGCGGCGCGCGTGGTGCCGGCGCTGCGGCGAGTCGTCGGCGGCGCGGCCGCTGCGCGTGGCGCCGTGCGCCGCCGCCGGCGCGCCCGAGCCCGAGCCGCGCGCCCGCCGCGCCTTGTCGCGCGATCGACCATTGCTTTTCGTTAAGCAACTGTTTTTGTAATTTTTATATATATTTCGCAAAAATATAATGTGTGTGTCCTTTTTTCTTTTCTTTTCTATAGTTTGTTTTTAATTTTTATTTACTTCGGCTGCAAAATGGCCTTTGAATGTTTACATTATAGTATTATCTGACTTATCTTTATTTATACGTGTAAAGGTTTGTTTTTAGCTAATTGGGCTAAAGTAATAATGACTAGATATAAAACACGGCCTACGGTGACATATTATTACATTTGGTGAGTTTCATAATCTCCCAATTTACATGATTTTATAATATTATATAATTATATATTATACACATTATAATAGGTCCATTTACGAAAATTACTTGGCTACATATCATTTTTCGAACAATGTGATTGGAACTTTAAATTAATTTAATTGGAATATAAATATGTACTATTGTATAAAATGAGACTTATGTAAAAAAAATATGAAGCGTGATCTACAAACGGAGAATACTTTGCTGATTAATATGTTGTGTAAATTAAACTCAAAATATTCCCATTGCTTAAAGCTGAAGAAAATAAAATAGACACGGAGTAAGAGAAAATAGTAATAAGAGAATATTGGTAGGTAGTGAAGAGATAGTAAAATAAATTTGTGTATCAAAGTATAGGTTAGAACCGCACGTTATTTAAGTTATATATCATTAGTTTATTGCAGAAAAGTATAGTTTAGACTAGCCTTACATCGTAGTTGGAAGTAGCCGGTGGCATTATTAATAAAATTAACTTATGTGAAGTGGGGATAGTACCCACTCTTTCTTTAGTACATACGTCATATATAACGGTAACACAAAATCTATCGTCATCGTTCCGTCTCAGGGCAATGCCCTAATCCTTCCACTAAGCAATTATTTCTAGCTTGATATGAGATGATCGCCAAGATATTGCTCAGTCTTGTATAGCCAAATTCATGCTATTTTCTGCTTGTCTTATTGAATGCATTCAATAATGTTCTTATTGAATGCTGATTCGAAGTACCTTTTTGCTGTAAACTCTTTTTAGTATGTTTATGCGTGACCATTGTGTAGGTATAGATAATAGACCTACCCAATCAACGCATTCGTTTTGTTTTAGCTTCTTTTAGATATTTTTTGCTACACCACGTTACTTTCAAATTTACCATCTCTATGGTTAACGATCGATTCGACTAGTTCAAACCAAAAACCATTCCTTTGGAAGGTAACTCTCAATGAACCAAATATTAGAATGTGTTGTACTTAAATGTTGTTATCAATCAATCGATCCCTTATCACAGTAAATTAGCAGATATCCCAAGTGGCCTTTAATTCTCTTGAAGAGTAAAGTTTGCTAGATACCTACCCGCTGATTGCTGGAGAACCAGCACTTCCAATCATACCCAAATTACTTATTAATAAAATATCAACAATAACCATAATAATTCTAAATATAGGTAGTATCAGAATAATATCAAATTCGTAGGAGAAATAAATAAATAAATATAAGCTAGTTGAGACGTGTCGTCCACTTGATGGCGCTCCATTTCGAATTAGTTTAATAATTAGTATTATGACGATTATGAAAAGTAGTCTTATGTATGTATTTATTAAATTCAAAATACACTGCTGCGTTCAGATACTAAAAGTTGATAAAAATAGTTAATCAATAGTTTGCAACAAAGGCAAGAATTACACTCACTATCTACATTTCCCCAACTATATTAGGGTCAGCTTCCAGTCTAATCGGATGCAGCTGAATACCAGTATTTTACAAGGGGCAACTGCTTACCTGACTTCCATTACCCGGTTACTGGGTAACACAATACCCCTGGGTAAGACTGGTTGTCAGACTTTTGGGCTAAGCCTTCTTTACACTCTACGTCTTGTACAATTTTTTCGATTAATTAACATTAACAGTTACTCAAGTGTTTAACTCGACTTGTTTCGAGCTCGAACACAGCTCAGATAGTTTCGTTCGAGATCGAAACCAGTCGGATATACTCGATTCATCTCGTGAGTAACACTGTAAACGGTAGTTACAATACACTATGTACCTATATTTTATTTATACTTTGATATATTCAATGATAAACCAGCAAATTAGAAAATATATAGATATGCATAATATATATTTATAGCTATAATTGGTGTCACTATTTCTGCCTTTTATCTTAGTTAGAGTCCCATTACTCGGGTATCTTAGATAATTTGCAATAGTTTAAGTAACCTCTCACAGTACGAACAACTAAATTAATGTGACAGCCAATTAGTTTATAATGAGGTGACGTTTTTATCACCTTGACATAATTATATGTAATTAGATATCATTTATTTATTCATTAATTGTCTTAGTAGTCTCATAGCTTGTCGTATCATCAGAAACTAAAATTACTGTACCTAGTCCTATACATTATTTATATATTCTGTATTTATGTATTATAAATTTTTGTTTTTAGTATCCATTATTGTCGAATTAGTATTAGAAGAATTTAAATAGGACTTAATGATAATCAGAAACGCATTAAAGTGTTGACTATTCATTTATTTTTTCACATTTAGATCCAAAATAAATTATATACTTAACTTACATATTTTTCACAACCTGACATTATAGAATTCTAATATACTTCTTATATTTGCCATTCAAATATTATATTTACAATATTCTCTATTCCTAATTTCTTGATAAAAGAGTAACTATTTATTTTACAGATTTCCAAAGTTTATCATGAAAATATCCTAAATTCGAAAATCGATAACGTTATTAATGTTAACGCATTATTTTAGTTAACACGTTAAGCCGTCCCCTGAAGTTTTAAGAATATATACGTATATGAATATATAAAATATATACATGATACCAAATTATGATAAGAGGCACATAACATAGATAGCTTAGTACGTAAAACGTAACATAGGGGTGAACGATAAGAGTTTTATCAGATTTACTTATTTAGTGGCGATTCGTACTAGCTGCTAGAATACGAAATACATGCTAGATTGAGAATCCTTCTCAAATTATGGCACATTCACACTGCACTGATTTACACCCAACACGACAGCCGCCGTTCTGCCGTTCTAGTTGACATCTTATAAGTATGTTTTTAGTCGCCACAACTATTAAATAATAGTTTTTGCGAGACACGGAAGGCGTTAGCAATTACTGGAGAACAATTTAGTGGTACCTGCACAACCTTGTTGAAACCACTGGTAAAAGGTAAATTGACCTTGTGAAGGGGTTTTTGTTAGAAAAGTTGGCTCTAGAGAAATTTTAAGTTAAGTTTCGCATATTTTACTGTGAACATTTTTCAGAGCTATGTACTTACAGTGGCAGACTTACACATTTTCCAAGTATAGGCTGTTACATTTTTGTTGGTTAGATTACTTTTACAATACAACATTTTGGTTGAAATGAACTAGATTTATTTTCCAGTATATTTCTGAGCTAATCAAAGCATACAGAAGTTTGCGGTACCGTTGAACGTGCAATGAAAGGAAAGCGGAGAAATTAAGTCATCGGAAAGATGTCTGGTAGGCTTATTTCTGCAAGACATCAGAAAATCGTGATTTCTGTAAGATGGCAATTAAAAGAAACGGTCTCGAAATTTGCCGCCCCTAAAATCTGCGGCCCTAGGCTCAAGCCTACTCAGCCTGTTGGTAAATCCGCCACTGGTATTATTTAAGCACTAGATAAAATGAGTCAGGTTTCTTGCAAATATTCTGCATATAATGCTGTAGTCTTATTAATTTTTTTCGTCGTAAAAAAAAAAGCTTTATAAAAGTTTAAGTATTTATCGAAAAAAAAACTTAGATGTTTGTGATCAATGCATGCACCTGAAATCTGTGACGGAATAGAAATAAAAAGAAACCTAATAAATAGGCTAAATATATATCTTGAAATTGACATGCTAGTCTATTAATAAATAGTTTCCAGCTATACCTAACTGGAAACTATGTATTTACTAATATACTAGCACATCAGTATAAGTAGGTATAGGTACTTATATAAAACTGAGACCTATATATTTTTTTTAATAAGTCAAGATGAATGATGCATACATAATGGATTCCATATTCTAAATACCGTACATATTACCATATTATTGTATGCATTTCCACCATTATATACTTATCGACTTACTATTTTTGTGCTTCACTTGCTGACATCACTACTTACTTCCAACTTGCATAGGTACTTACTCACGTATGAATCCACCTTCCATGGAAAGCAGCTAATCGAACTTCAATCTCCTTTTTCTTGCCTTAGATAAATATACTTATTTATTTATTTAAGAGCGTTTATACCTTATGAGTGGCAACGTCGCAATTTTGTGTCATATTTCGTGGTTTTCAATTTTTATCATTTAATCGGAGTTATATTTTAAAAATCTGTTTAATTAACTTTTTAGAATTACGTGAAAGTGTTTAAAAAGTAAGTAACCGGAATGCTTACAGTTATTTTACAATGAAAATAACGCCCTGCAAGTTTCCAATGTATTATTTGCATATAAATAGAACTGTAAACGCAACAATTTCTTACCTTTTACACAGTTTTCACAAAATTCTAAAAAGTTAATTAAACAGATTTTTAAAATATAGCTCCGATTAAATGATAAAAATTTAAAACCACGAAATATGACACTAAATTGCGACGTTGCCACTCATAAGGTATAAACGCTCTTAAGCTTCATGTACAGTAGTGGTACACTTGATGCCACAAAGCATTCTCTACCGCTCAGACTGGCAAAGACATCGCTGCGCAAACTGTAACCATAAATGCAGGACTTGATTATAAATAGCCTGGCGTAAAAAAAAATCGTCGGTTAACAAAAAAATAATCTACTTCTTCATAGAAAAGTACAAGACAAAATGTATGGAACAGCATTTTTTTTTTTTTATAACCGACGAAAAATTTCAACGTAGGGTCCAGAATCATGTACTGAATCCAAGATAACTGACATGATAGGTTTCGCTGCGATGTCCCTGCCAGTCTGCCAGCCTGTATAATATAATATATAGGTACCTATATCTTTTGGGCGCTGTCCCACTCCTTGGCAAAAGCCAAATAATAAATAATTTTATACTATTATACCTACTAGATCAATGATTAATTAATTAATCAATCAATCAATTAACTTATTCATGATTTCCAAGACACTTCTGATATAACCTAATAACTTTGGGCACCTAATGTTTGCCATTAAATATCAGTAAGTGGGACATTAACTTTACCGATGTAGTGTTAAGAAATGCCCTGTATACTTTATCTTTATTTGATATAAAAAAGATAAATTCTCTAACTGTATATAGTCATTTATATTGTTATATATTTATATACCTCTGCCTTACTCTCCTACTTCCATTCTTTCCTACATAGCTAATTGCTTCATAATTCTATTGCCGTCTTATTTTTTCTTACAAAAATGACAGAGACAAGTATAAGTTGAATCTGTTACAAAGCTAACTTTGCCTTACAACATCAAGTATTCAAAGATGTATTACTATACATATTTCTAACAGTCTTCCTGCTTAGTTGATTATAACAATTTCAGATGGAGTCCTTTATAATCTACTATCCAAAAATACTAGTGTCCAAGTAGTAAATAATAAACTTATAGGTATGTTTTACAAATTAAAGATTAATTATTTACCTTTAAATTTATCTAGTATCCGTAGACTCATTTTGTAGGCGTAGCATCGTGCTACGAAGTGTAACTACGAGTATCCCTTAGAGTATAGTTAGGTGTTCGTGCTAAATGTTCTAAGATATCAACCACATAGACGGTGTTCCACCTTAAAGTTTAATGTTATACTTTTCTCCATATAAATATTCGTTCTAAGTAGGTACCTATAATAAAAAAAAACACTTACGAAAAACGGAACCAAATTATTAAATATTATGTATTAGCATAGGCCCTAGATACATGCAAAACGAATCCCAAGTGAGATGTTTGTATTATAATTAAATTGATATTTTAGTAATAAACAAATGATGATACATTATATTACATTATTATTGATGTTTCGGTCTGTCTCTAACTATAAAGTATAACAACTACTAACAAAGTCGTGATTTCGTGCTCGTTTGGTGCATTTTTTGTGAGTAGAGCATTAAGTATGAGGAACTATTAAGCTTGGCTTTTTTTCTAAAGGAAATAAAACCTTATTTACTACCTATGAGATAAGTAGCGATACGAACTACTTTCTTGAATCTTCCACTGAATATTAACCCTCTATATTTACCTAATAAACTCTATTTTATCTAAATAAATGAAGTTTTTGAAATTATATTGATAGGATTGTATTCAACTGTTTCAAATAAATTAATGATACCAAAATATTACCTAATTATATAATTATAATATTCTAATTTAATCCCAATGCAATTTAAGTGTGAAGACTGAAAAATCAAATTGTTGTAAAGTTTTTGGACGGAGTAATTATACTTGTAGTTAGAAATGGCCACACTTAAATGTTAATCGTGAACACGAATTATCCAATGAGCTATTATTGTATGTACTTAAGTAACACCGACCTAGGTTTAGCGGACATGCAGTACAGCGCTCTCGCACACGGCATACTTTTTGTTGGTCCCACAATCGGTCAGTTTTATTTTTGTAGGACATATTCTTTGATACAATCGATCTCTACTGTTTCATTTAGCTCCTAGAAATTGACCACCGATTGTATTCCGTGTGCGAACGCTCTCAATTGACTTATTGTTTAGTCTGGGCGAAGACCTAATCGTAAAGAGAATGATTGTTTAGAAAAAGTAATTGTCGCTTTTTTCTGTTGACTATGCGTTAATTTAATTCCGAGGTTTATTGAGAATGTTGTGTTAGAAATAAAGATTGTGTCTTGAAACTGAAGTTTAACTTGAACCCTGCTTGATATCTCAATCTACAAGCTATCGTAGATTCCATAGATCGTTTCGTAGATTTTTATGGCGTACATAATAAGGAGTATTCTATTCTATTCCATTAAAAGTAACGTATCGCTGAAACACTGCTTGGTATGAATACGCTAGCGTAATTGAAATCCTTTTGGGGCCAACGAATACAATGCTAAAGCCCCCTTCCCTCCCGCCTACCGTAGAACTATTTACTGAACAACGAGCAAGGTTGTTCTGAATTTATAACAAGTACATATACACTTCGCAAAATGATTTCGCCCTAAATACTTAGGCTCGCTCTAATTGAAAACATCCCAATAATCTGATTACACAATGTCATCTAGTGTCAGGAATTCCAATAAACACATGACAGTATATGCCTCGAGTAGTCAATAGATGGCAGTAGCTGTATTGTAAACGTTTCAAAGTAGGCATGCATCGCGTATACAACTCTTTCTAGTGATGAGACTTGAGAGATACAAAGAGAACCGTCGACAGACGCACTGCTGTTTATCAGCGGGCAATAAGATAGATCAGTAGATAAAAAGAGAGCTTGTATAAAAGCATTTTTATGCAACAGTTAGACGGATAGTTCTCTCTTTTTTTGGTCGCCTACCATACTAATAAGAAATGTAATTTTCTTACGTCATGGTCGAGAAATTCCATAATCTTAAATTATAAATTCCAACGAAAGTATCGAACCGAAACAGTGTGTTTTGCTACATGCGCAGGCCGGCATGGCGGCAAGTCGCTGCCGACCCTACTCCTCGCCTCCACGCCATGTGTCGATAACCCTGCAGCAGACGCGGCTTACCAACATCACGCCTGCGCCGGTGACGTCGCTCAGAGGCGGCACTAAGCTGGACGCATTCCAATGAATTCGCGAACGCGCCCCGACTGGCCCGACACTTTCTTATTCTCTTTAAGACCCCAACAAACTCTGCAGTAAAGACTTATTGACGCATTATTACAAGAGAATACCGTTACTAAACGTTTTTTGTCACATAAAAAGCAAAATGTTATTTAATAAACCTGGGGGATATAAAGTCTGTGCTGCTCCAGTGTGCCGCCTCTCGGTGGCTTAACATTCTTTCACATAGATGGCAGCAGTGAAAATATTTGACATTCCTTGGATTCCAATCGCAGTGGGCTCGGCTCAAATGTCAAACGCGACTATTTCGTCAACAGAGTCGTGGCGCGATAGTTGGATTTTATGAAATAACAACAAATACTTCTACACAGTGCGTTTGACGGACAATGGATAATAAACGATAGAAGTCAGTATATTTGTTTGCGTCGCAGAGGTAACCAGCGTGTCGTGTTAATCTGACGAATGTATACAGAGTTTGTTGCGATTTCGATACTTACCTATTGATTTTTGTTCTTCGCCGGTTTTGTAACATTGTCATGAAGGTTTCAGTTGTTTAGAACACTATCAACTTTACAAGATTTAACGTTACGTCGTGCTCATTGATTAAAATTATAAATATTGTGAGAAACAACATTTTCCTTGGTCGCATTGAAGAACATCGTGGGAAAAATATACATTGTGTAAGTACCCACACTGTCTATTTGTTATTTTTGTATTGTTAGAATTAAAAATTAATTAAAAATCATTTGTGCGTAGTATTAAACTATTAACATAGTTTCAGCAGGTGTTGTTGTTATGTACGAGTAGGCAGTGTTCACAGAATATTTGAAACTAAGTTAAGTAGGTACCTATGGTAACCTCAATACTTAGGTACTTAATTAACCTGAATACTGTCGACTTTGTAAACAAATAAAATGCAGATAACAATTGGCTAGCTACCTATATATGTATATTAGTTAGTGCATAAGCGACTAAATGGCACTCATATGCTTACATTGGTTATCATACAACATGATCTACCATCATCTAAATGCCTACTTAACGCTGCTATGCTATAAGTAATGTAATGACTAGTTACCTACCTACCGGTTTGATTTGCGAGCGCGCCATGCAAAAAATTTCGCCGCTATACGGAGCGAAGGCAACAAGGTATTCAGCGAAGCTACATGACATGGAATCTCGCGAACATAATAGTGTGGAATGCGACCGTACGCGGCTTACAAACGCTCCATTCCCACACAAGCGCATGTAGCAGCCGCACTCCGTGATAAGAGCACGATAAACGTCGCCCGATTAGCCAATGTTGACGGTGACCCCGTACGGATTCCATCAATTGTATTAGAACTACAGCACCAAGCAGACTCGACGCTAGACTTTTCAAATTACTCTTAAATTTATCATAGTGTGAGTAATCGTTACGGCTAAATGTGACTGTGTACATATCAAATCAATTTCCCTAACAGACCACGTGACGAGTCAGTCAAATATTTACATTGACGATTGCCTGGAACTGAGCACACAAAGAAGTTTTTATCCAGGAAAACTTAAAATTAAAAAGATAACTGTTTATAAATACATGTACTGTATGTATATCATTTAACAGTTTCTTAGTTCAGTTATCCTAATTAGACAGAAGAGACTGCAAGACAAACTAACATAGTTAACGTAATTGAATACCTAGTTAAAATCGCTAACTGTATTTTTACGCGTAATGATTCCAAACTCGAAGCAGCAGCGTTACTTTTTGGGAGCGTCGACAATACACGAGGGGGGCTCGGCAACCCTACAATAGTAACATCTGCCGGTATTCCGGCCCCAAGCCACGTGCGCTTGGAAACAGCAGGGGTAGCGACCGTCGTAAAAGAATACGCCTCACCCCAAATGCGGGCCGACCGACAAAAGAATGCTTAAAACCGTCCATACATAACCCTAACCCCTAGTCTTAAGGCATAGTTTCAAAAATTTTACGTTAAAACTGAAATAGATTATTATTTTTAACATTTGGAATGTCAAGGTTCGACCACCATGTGGTTTACGTTTGGATACTGGCAGGTGATAACAATTTAGGTTGTATTAATTGGTAATGCCACCTCACACTGTTGCTTGTTGCTTTCAGACAATACGTGTAATTTACGATGTGTTTAACAAATCAATTTGCCTTCATATATTACGAAAAATCCAATGTCTTATTTTGCTCTCGTCACACTCGAATAAATTTGCAATAGAATAGAATATACTACAGTAGTGTAAACACAACACTATATAAATGTATTTATATAACGTCCTCTTTATTAAAATGTTTTCTGTAATTGTTTTCTGTCTAGCAGCAGTTATTATTTGTTATTTATTTACTATAAATGGTTATATATTCTAGATAATAAGTCTCCGCAGATGTTGAACAGCTGCTGTAGTAAATGTAAACACAGCCATCCTTAGTTATTTATTGGTACTTACTTCAGTCTGATCATATTGTTATTAGAACCACTAATCATTCTATTTAGACTAAAAATCTAATATGATCCTCCTGCCCTAACACCAATATATTTGAGAGCTGCCCAGCATGTCCTCTTACATATATTTCAGTAGTCCCCCCTTTCTAGCCATATCATCTTCCATACAATCCATCTATCGTCTCCTTGGTCTTACAATCTTCTTAAAGCCATCCTAATTCATCCAAATAATCAATATTCTTTGAACACTAACAAATTACATTTTACCGAAATGCAAATTTGGTTTTCCTTGAATTAATGATTTTACGCAAACGCTTTCTATCAATTCTTTAAATTCTTTTTTTTTACCAGAAAGTCGTTATTGGGAATGTTAATGACTACAAAGCGTTCCTTGTATTTGTGTTTTTACTTTCATATAAATTACAAATTGTAATGTATCCACTTATCCAGTTCTGATTCACTTAATGCAAGTAATGCTTCAAGAATTCAAGCTCGGGATTAACATTTTTACCGAGAATATTATGTTCAAGTAACTTTTTTATGGAATTTACGTGTCAAATTCCATTACAACTTCCATGTTCCGTTGAATGGGTTCGTGACCATCTGACTATGTGTCGAATGATCTATTCGACGTGTGTATACCGACATACCAGCACTGACCGTACTCGTGACTCCGCCTCCGGCCAGAAAAATTCTATTGTGGTTAATGTACCAAATTCCTCATCATTAACGTAGTCATCGCATCACTCGTCATTCCAATGTTTTGTTTACCCTTCCCTTCTTCCACACCTCTGTACCTTCTTCGAGAATAACACCACGCTACGTTACTTTTAAAAGTAATGACATTATATTCACATTCCAGGAGTGTAACCTCCATTTAGATTCGTTAGTGGCATTTGTTTATGAATTAAATACAGTACTCGCTGCTCAGGGAATGCGCGTCTTCGCTTCATTCGATTTATTATGTCTTTAGTATCATTAATTATAGTCGGTTTACTAACTTTTATTATATTGCTACTGACTGTCAGGTATCCAGTTAATTAAGCAATGACATTGTTGTCTATTTGTTTTGGTTGGCATGACCGTCACAAAAATATGTTTCATGGTATGCAGATTTAACTAAGCGAATCCCGTTTATTATTAACACAATATTTTGGTATGCGTTGTCCAATAATACGCAAAGTTCTTAGGGTGGCCAAATTATAATTAAAATTATGATGATAGTTTTGAAATCTGGTCCAAAATATGCGACTCATCAATCATTAAACTAATTAAGAACGATTGTAGCCACATGCGGTCGTGAATACCTCGTTAATCATTAATATATGGCGCACTACTAGACAAAAATACGTAATAAAAGATGTAATATAATTCTTTGGTGGTTCTATTGCATTAAAATAGATAGTCTTTGCAATGAGCTTATGAAGTTCAAGCTTATTTGTGAAGAGGTGATTGAAGTAGATACCTACTACTTACTCATAAACTAGTAGGTAGTAGGTACCACATAAACCTATAAGGTGTATTACTGCGCATTAAAACAACGAATGAAACGGTCGTTTTATCTGCAGTTCTTCTGATGATTATTTACTAGTTTCTCGCTAACGCCTCATTAGTTTTCCTCGTTATCTGTAGTTATTGATTTTTAAAACTTATGGTGATTGATATGTACTCGGAACTTGGTTTATAAGTTAAACTGTACTGTAATCAGTAAGTACTTCATTCTGTTTTCTAATTATACCTATCACATTAACTAGCTCATTATTCATTAACACTGTCGCGAATAACTGAGGGGCAATTCCCTTATTTTTAAGACCGTTCGCATTCTAATCTCAGTCTCAATCTGTCAAAATTACAATCAATTTACATACATTTTTGACAGGTTTTTGACATTGATTGTCGCTGAGATGAGATTGCGACTTGAATTTGAACGTTTTTTAAGTACGATAATTGGCCTACTGGTATTTTTATGCGTTAAACAAGTTACTTTTGTTGGCTTCATTAGAATCTCAATCACACTCATCACCATTGCATCATGATACTCTGCATTCGTCCCTATTTATATGAGGCCGAAGCACCACGGCTTCTTCACATCTCTAGAAGCCACCAGCTCCAGTTGGCACCCCCTTTCTAAGACTAGCCATATCAACTTTTACACAATCCATCCTTCGTTTCTTTGTTCTTTCTATACTCTAATAATTGTACACATTCACAGTGACCACATGTATGCTCATTTTTAAACCGTACAAAAAAACCAGTGGTTGTAAGTTAATTAAAGATGAAATGCTAATATTTTGGCGAAGCGTTAGTGTCTGATCTGCGATACAGTGGTCCATTGGCTTCGTTCCCGGCGCGGTCGCGGTATGCGGCCGATTGCCACGTTTCACAACTCTTTGTTTGATCATCTGATTCCTCCCTCTTATTTACGTGGTGTTCGTACGACTCGGCGCACGTCTGTCCACCGTCTAGCCGTTTACGTGCCGTGAGGAATTTCCGCCGCTTTGGTATTCGCATGCCTTTATGACTTTTAGTCTGCGATATTTAATTCCAAGCCTAACAGCGTTGCGCTGCCAGACATGAATTCCTTCAAATATTTAGACTAAATGAATGATTTCGACATCTCGTTTTCGAACCCAAAATATCTGTGATGATATTGGATTGTCATTTGGTATGGTATGATAACCTTTAATTTTCATGTAAGCTGTCAGAAAATCGTCGTAATGGTTTCAATCTTTAATATGGCTGTGTTATGATCTACCAATGTAATTTTCTCTTTGTATAGGTACTCCATGTCTATTTGTAAAGACGACACGTGCTATAACTTTGTGTTATTTATTGTATCAGGTAAACATGGAGAAGGTGGAATCAGCACTGGACGTGCTATCGCGCGCTGCGACGATGGTGCAGCCGTGTCCCGCGTACCCTGCCAGCGATTCAGACAGCTTCGGTAATTATTTAAATTTAACATTTATATTTGCGCTTGAGTTCCGAAGGGACATTTTTACCTTGGATTTCATAACTTCACTCTTAAGGCATGCGTTTGTTCAACTACCGAACTCTAAAAAACGAACACGAAATAACTAGGAATGCGAAGCGGGTGATTTACACTAACGATGACGATACATCTCACAAATGAACGAAAATAGTTGTCACTTAATAAAAATCAAACTAAACGAATATGATAAAAGTTGATAAAGCGTCCGCTGAATATCGACTACCTATACGCGAGATGGCACGCGGCCTTGTAGGCGGGTCGCATTCCAGATTCCACCTGACATTGTTTAATAGACATCCAACGAGAGACCGTCGCGTGCTAGTCGCTCTACAAGAAAAGGAATCTATAGCTCCTCGCATATTATATTCATTTATTTTTAGAAACTTGTACAGTTCAACTGGCCGTTTTGACTGTATCTTGGTTTTTGCCCTGCAAATACATTTTTATAATCATCATTGCTTTCCATGATCTGTGTCGTCGCATAGCAAACAATTCGACTTTTTGTCGGAACTGTTGCTTCAAGCGGATTCGGACCGACAATCGTTTCACAAAGGATACTATTGTTTATCTATTTGGACTGGTTTCGCGATGAAAGGCTTCATTGACGATTAAACCTCGCTTCCTCGCCGATGACCGTCTGGATATGACGGTCACGCCGACCATTTTTTTCTTGGTTACACGCACTCGAGCGTCACATCCGGGTTAAATGTGGATAAAATGGAATTTCGCGTACTTTGGGCGTAATTATAATAAAGTCGTGAACGATTAACCATTAATAAGCCTTTCTCTCTTAGAATAACTTAACAATGGAGTTAAACTCCGATGAGAAAGCAGAGCTTACTGAGAGCCACCGCGAGAATCTACCTTGGCGACGAGAAACGCGTCCCGCGAGAATTTCGCCGACCCACAATCCGGCAGTCCATCCGGCTTGCCTTGAATCCCTCTGACAAATATCCGGATACCTATACCGACATTACATGGCTTTTTTTTAACGATACTACACATCGTTAGGACCTAATTACAACCTATATCCCTCGCAATAGCGCCCAGCCATTAATCTGCAGGCAATTTATTGGAATTGGTACTCTGAAAGAAATTATTAAATTAAACACAGGCTTTTACGTAGTATTCTTTACATTATCATGTAGACAATTAGTCTGTGGAATTTCACAGATAAAAATGTGTAATTTTAATTCCACTTAACGATGCAGATTTGATACGCGTACGTATCTAATCAAAATACGGTCACGCAATTTAAGTGATGTGTTCTTGTTTATTGAGTGTTTACAAACAATGGTCGGATCGCGAATAATTATGCAACGCGATGACAGCGGCGCGGGCGCACGCGGTTTGGCGCTCACTTTCGTTGGTCTGCGTGCGCGGGCGACGAGCACGGCGCGTGCGTGCCCCGGCCACCACCAGCGCCACTCGCACCAGAGAAAGCGTTCAGGAATTTGGTCGGACCATGCTCTCTACCGACCAACAAATTGGCACGGCTCATGTTTTAGGGCTGCCTCGTAAACAACGACTACGCTGCGCCCGCGCTACTTTTACTATTTCATAAGAGTAGCGAAAGATTAAATGTAGGCCCAAAGCCTATAAATCCATCAGAATCCTAAAAGAATTAGCCAACAATCGAGTTATCTTAGTCACAACACAACACTTCAAGTTTACTTAGCTTGAGTACTCAAATAATTAGGTACATAATGGGTTACGACAACCAATACTTACTTAAAACCACGAATATTTTACAACTTTGAAATCTAGAGGCGGTTATCAATTTATCATAATATCAATCGCTTAATACTTTGTGTATGTAGTTTTACAGCTCTCTAGAAATGCAATACCTGGCATTCTATCACATGTATCGAATTGAAATAGGTTTTATTGCGAAAGATATTGGGGTGAATGTGGCATGAACGAGTAGGTATATCCGGAACGCAGAGGCGGCGTGTTACGGTTTCGAAAAGAATGCTGAATGTAGGTTGCGTTGCGGACTACAGTTACGAGCATTCTTAGGTCGGTATGCAATCACTGATCACTATTGTTGTACTTGTACAAATATTGTTTTCGAACATCGTAAATGAAAATTTTGCATAGTGGTTTACGTCCGCCCGATAGCACTGCGGACTTCCGAAGTGCGAACAACAAAACAATAAATAAAGATCATTAGTATCTGCGTAATGTTCTATGATACCTGATACCGATATCCAATTAAAATATGAAAGCTTTTATAGTTCATAAATTCCAACAGTTACTGGTCGGAAAAAATGTGAATGCGTGTTACAAGTGACACCTGAGGCGGGTGGTCACGGCACGCGCTGAAGGAATCCCGATACCAATGAAGTCATCATGTACAGTAGAATTTCTAATGGCAAAGGATTCCATTTCGTTGGCAGCGAAGCGAGAGTGCAGCTATTCCAGCTATTCGGGCCGTCTCGCATATTGTTACAATGATCTAATAGAGGCTGCTAACTAGACGGCAATGATATTTCTACAATATTTTTTGAATTAGGTATTATCACATAATTCGGCTCGTTACGTAGCACGTTTGCATGTATATGAAAGGAATATGTCGAAAATATCATACACAAAATAGTTGTACGCTGAACTGACCCGTTTGTGTGACATTGAACGCAAATTGATATTATAAGACGCTTTGGTTGGAGACACTTTATTGTTATATTCATTCGTGAATCGTGGTGGACGTCAACAAAGGACGACTACAGAGATTTATAGACGGAAAAAATTACTATTAACATGGAAAACACTTCCAAATGTTTAGACCTTTATTATTAAACTGTCCGTGACTTCGGGTAGAGAAAAATAATGGTCCCTTAGTAAACTTTACATTCGATATGCACGCCTTCTTGTGTGTACTAACGAATTTACGAGTTGCATTGAGCGTGATGCCCATTACCGATTGGTTCTGCGATTCCTGCGACATGACTTGATACTCGCATCTCGTACTTATTAATAAGTAAGGAATGTTAATAGCCTTCGGAAGCGTTTGATTTTTCGCTTGACCTCTCTTAGAGTCATGTTATCGTGTCTTCGAATACTTGAATGTTTACGCCATCAGGAATGCACAGTTTGTACTCGTAGTTAATAAAATTCTCAATAAACAGTAAGTAGGCACTGTAGGCAGACACTAAACATGCATGGATTCCAGACAACGCCCGTGGCCGCGGTGATGCAATGTGCAATGTCGTGACGCCGCCGCCGGAACTACGTCATTTTTTACACTAAATAGTATTTTTTAAGTGCCATGGGCGATAATAAATTGTAGAAAGTTCTTTAGAATGATTAATCTAGTGAGTTTGCCCGATTATGTGCGACGTTTATGAATTGAGACGTTTTTCTCCGCTTCATTAGGCGTTATGATAATATGTTTTTTATCCGAATTCCATTCGTATGCGTGGTTGGGCGTTGTATGAAACATTAGGCCAACATTTGAATCCACATAAGGGATCTCCTTATAGTTGCGATTGAATTGATCGAAGCATGTCAGGGCTGCCACGTACCGACACACGAATGTACGTGGTGCTATGCTATGTTATGTAATAATAAGTTCGCCGCATACATAGCGGGGTTGGGAGACTACCTGCCCGACTGGACTCGACTACCTCTCGAAACAAATTCAAAATATTTTGCAACTTTATTATATTTAGGGCTGTCTGCTCTGCTCTCATTATCATTCTGTCTGTCACCTATCTTCAGTTAAGATTCAAATGAAATAAATATTTTGCATTTAATTACCTTCTTTAATTCTTCAACCAAAATATATCACGACGACGATATTAACTACGAGTAATATTTGTCGAACCGTTAATTACCTACATTATCATTTCATGTTTTTGTAGGGATAGGTACCTACATAATACACAATACGACATGGAGTTTTTCATACAGGAAAATTAACAATGCATTCGTATTTTGTTGATTCATCCAAATTCCAACACAACTTCAAACTACTTTTGGTCACAGTTTAATTTAACGACCACTGAAAATTGTGTTAGCATTATATTGCTACATATCCTGAATATTTACCTGGACTCGGGAAGGGAAAGCCTTCTATCAAATCAGTAACGCACGTATATAAACCTTCATAAAATAATACAACTACCTACTTATTCAAACTTTTAATTTTAATAACATGTATAACGAAACTTACAAGTTAATAATAAAAACATGATGATTCTTATATAATAAGATTCGAACGAATTAACTTAGAAATCGCGCTTCTCTGCTTATGCGAGGATTATTAGATTTTTCGAAGATTGGCTTATTTCTGTCAGGTAATAAAACTATTGTGGTAGCCATAAACATTAGGTATAAGCCTTTGATCGAATTTACTCGAAGACAGAAGCCTCTACCTACCTACATACAAGGCTTGCCAATTCTTATAGTAGGAGGTGGAAACATAACCTCCATATTAAATCACTTCATATTTTCCACCTGGAGAAATGCTACCAGAATGCTACAATTTTGACAAAAATATCAAGGAATTACTTTTTAGGCCAAGTACCTATCAACCCCAGTTCCTACGTTTTCAGTAAAGCTAACATAGGGAATGAGAGCTTTCCCTCTCTCAAGTCACTCGCTTCCTCGACTCACGCGCAAGTCTTCCATTTTCATAGAAAATCCATGGTAGAGGAAACAACATAAAACAATGATTTGAACCGCGTAACAGTAATTGATGGACAGTTAGTCGGCTTTTTTATATTTAGTCGCACAATTAGCAGAGTTGACGTTCCATTGTATTGTCTGCAAGTCGGTAATCATGATAGGTATGCGTGGCACTTTATACTCAGGTACTACTGACTAATCGCTCAGGCTCCTATATAAAAATTACGATCTACTAGCTACCTTGGACGGCGACATTGTTAATTATGATTGAATTTCAATGTTTACTTATCCCTGAAAAATGGATCTTAAGAACTGAGTAGATCTTATAGAATCGTGAGTAATACAAAGATTTGTGGAATAAATTGGGCATCTTCAAAGTCTTGATTAAATATTAGTTTGAATTCAATAGTTGAAATGAGGTTAATTAAATAATTAGGCAATTTCACGTGATTTGAATACATAATGATGACCTTATGTTCAATTATGGATGAAATTACCTGGATCCCACTAAAAATAAACTAAGTATAACAAATAAATCATATAAATATGTACATAGTATTTCATTGCTTTTAAGTAGGTGCAAAATATTGAAACCCTTGATGATCACCTCTGAACGCGTACACATTTGACTCTTTAACAGATTTTGACCACTTTGGGCAATTCGTTTGATTGGCTTCCATTTGTGAAATAGTGCATCATTTATTGGATTATCTTCACTTAAAACTTGCCTACGCATTCAGGGTCTTGGTAAATCAGTCTTAGACCTGCTATTCCTGCTATTCAATATTTCATCATTCTGCTATGACTTTTGAACTACCTACTTACCTACATCATCTTTTATCCTGAAAACCATCCCTAAATATTTTTCAGCAATGACTTTATCATCAGATATAAGGTATGTAGTTTACCTACCTATAAGTAGGTACTTAATATTTTGAGTAGGTAGGTACCAACTAACAATCCATAGAGTTCCTTATCAATCAATATAATATGCCCCGCCTTTTCCCGACTATATTGGGGTCGATTTCCAGTCTAGCCAGATGCAGCTGAATACCTACCAGTATTTTACATGGAGCGACTGCCAGAGAGAAAAAGAGATAGTTTATTATATTCTTAATAAATTAAACCTAAAAATCTACACACTATGTATACCTACATATACATCTCGGAAGGTCACGGGCGAAATGTTCGTTACGCAACCAAGCACCGTCGAGCGTCGACCATCCGTCATGGTCCGGCTGAAACCCCAGGGTGGAAACGCTAAATACTGATTAGTACTTACGCTACTCGTGTTTTAATATTATATTACTGTTACTGAGGTTATCACGAGTAATCTCGACTTAGGAATTAATAACAAATGTTAGTAGGTACGATATTGGCTGCTAATTATTTCTAAACGTAGAACTCTGTTCGTAGTTCGTAGCCTACTCTGCTACCTACTAACTTCAACCGTAAAGTATTAGGTGGTAAGTAAGTAATTACTTTTTGTTCACACTGATCCTTCCTATATGCTGTCAAGGTTTGCCTTGCCACTGAAACTATTGTAACTCTAGGCTGTGTTTTGTGTGAATAGAGTGAGTATTAACGGCTTTTAATACCTCTGGTCCCTTTTTATTATTCCTATATTTACTTAAATATGGTTAGAGGCTATGAATTCACATACCTATATAATATAGTGTTGGCATGGTTCGTAGTTCTGCACACTTAGTAAGGAAAACCTGACAGAGCGAATGAGTAAATTATTAACATTCAAGCATTCCTTTTGCATTGCGTCAAGCAGTAAGTTTTATTCGGACTCAAGAAGTCAATATATTCTTCCGTAGTTGATTTTCCATTATCTTATTAATATTTAATTGTATTTTCTGTTGAAAAGTCATGATTATTCATGAAATTTCTTAAGTTATGTGCAAAAGAGGTTAATTTGATTGCAATTCTTGTCTATAGAGCTCCCTTAGTAACTTGAAAAGTGGAAGGGAACTGTTTGTAAAGTAATTTGATAGCAGCTGCACATAACAACAACCCGTTTACTGCCATATGCAAACAATAACGCTTATCACTCGCTGTGTAGAATGACTACACGAAAACGGTTTCCCACTGTTTTTTTTTTTTAAGGTTTGTTATCTATTGTGCCTCCATCTTTTTGAAACTATTCGAACTTTATTTTCCGAGGCATGTTTCAACTTGCCTTTGCAGCCTGTTCACTCTACTTTCCGTCAAACTAGATGGCGCTTACCCGAAATGTGGTTTCCGGTTGTATTTTTAATACACAACAGAGGGCGCTAGTCGTATCAAAGTAACATCATGCTATTGATTTTTTGTGTGGTTGGTTAGATAGAACCGCCTTATTACCTATGCAAGACTTCATTTATAGAACGGCAACAACCTTTGTAAACTTATTCAGTGTGAAATAAAGGAACTAGGTATTTTCCCAGTTGTCGGTGAGAAGTTTCCATTTAACATCTTACCTACTCTACGTAGGTACTAGCTTCACGCCCGCACGTTCGTCTCTTGGTCTCATTGTAAGACAAGTTTATAAGTTCTTGGCATTATACGGCCTTTACCGATTCAAATCTGCCTTCTCGTTAACATCTAAAAACGTGCGCATTAATTATAACCACTTAAAACCAAACCCGCGAATTCTTTAAATGCAGCAATCCGAAACAAATGCAAGGAGTCACGATTTGAATTCAATTAGAATTGAATATACACGTAATAGGTTATCGAAATGCGTACTAAGAACGCAACCTAAAAAAATGTAATAGGTAATTACAGAAATATGGCAACGAATAATATTTAATTGAAACCTTATGTCACCTAAGAATATGCGTTAGCTAGACTCAGTATAAAACTTTAAAATAGGTAAATTAATTCCCTATTTGGTAGAGAAATTAATTTAATTGCGGATCTCGTATTTAGTTAAGTAGGTACATAATTTACCTAAGAGAAAACCTAATCATAAAAATGATGGATACCTACCGTAACTTTATGTGTTTTAAACACATAAAAATAAAGATAGAACATTACCTAGACAACTAACAGGCGATGATACCTAATAAAACAGTTATGCCAATTACCTACAGCGTCAATTGATAGGGACATAAAATAAATTCTAATTACGTCCACTTGAGTTGATAGGTATAGCTATAAACTGCACCTATCGCCGATCATTATAGTGCAACATTCAAGTCTGTATGTAATGGAATGCGGAATGATTGGTGGCGCTTCCCGTACTTTCGCTTCACACATCCGCCTTCCCAACAGCACCGGGCTTAACTGCGTTTGTTATGTAAACAAATCATTCGACACATCTTTACAGCCGTCTTCAGACAATAAGCCATGTTTTGTAAACAGTCTTTAATATCATGTTATGTCAGCTATCGATAGACGAATCTGTTTTGACTAACCGAATTATTGGGCGCCTGCTTCATGAGCTCGTCACTAGCATTGTTATATTCCGATTTGTGTATAATTGGTGGTTTCAGGAATGCAAAACTATTGAATTATTTGGGAGTTATATCATCTTTATAGTTATTATAAACAAGGCGGTAAATTCCGCTGTGTTTACCTATGGTGGAAACTACTTAATTATAGGTAGGATTTAGGCGTAAGCGCACGCCAAACGTGGATATTCATGAGAATTCTGCTGATATGTTGTGTTTTCTAAAGTTTTCATTAAGTGTAAGCTTTCGGTATTTTTAAAATTCTGCACTTCCTGCTGCATACAGTTATCATAATTATTATGTAGTAAATGAAAACATGGATAAATTGGACGCGAACTGTTTAAATAACACAAATATCTTTCGATAAGCACACAAACATAGGAACAGATACCTACAGCAAACTAATTGATAGATAACACACAGTGCATAGTACCTACGAGCTAATTTGCCTTAAGGCACCGTTACCGTAGTTAGTCGTACCTACTCACAACTCAGTTTTGGGATCTACAACCGTTGGTTAGAAATTAAAGTGGGCACTATCTATAAATAATATTATTCCTGGCTACCGAACCTTCGTGTTCTAAAGTATGCCTTAGAGGTGCGCGCGCGCTTCCTCGATAAACGAAATATCTAAATGGTTTTATGCATAATATAACAAGTTGATGGTTCTGCCCCAAGACACGGACGCTGCTACCGGCTTCATGCAAACGAAAAGATGGTTTTAAATAATTTAAAAGGAAGGCTTTCCGGCTTCTGTCGGTAGCGATTTGCTGCACGAAAAATTTAAAAGTTTTTTTAATATAGGACTTAGTTATTCATTTTGTATGTACCCATACATTGTTTTATCAGTACATGCAAGTCAGTTGTTTGCTGTTATCTTGAGTTCTAATAATGCTTTATTGCAAAATCCCACTTTTTCATTTGTTATTTTTTTCAGAAACAAATATGTTTCTATGGCAATTTGGATGCTATTAGAATAGAACTGATCTACCAGAGAAAATCACAAAATCGAAACCTAACTAAAAAATACACGTAACATACCTACTTGTAGAAGACAGCCAATTTTAAAACGACAAAATAGTTAGCATTTTCCTCATTTGTGACTGGCAGTTTGTAAATAAATGTAGGTAATCACAAATTGCTTTGGCATGCGGAACTGACGCCTTAACCAGTTAATAGTTATACATAAATGTACTAAGGGAAGCGCAAGCGCCAGCTACGCGGAACTACTGATGTTTTCATGTATTGGTATGTGTGATTACATGAATATGAATCTGATAACAAATTATGCAAATGTCTCACACGTAGTCGATTATGTGGATTCTTTTCATAGCGGCTTATGAGTGGCATTTTGTTTATTTGGAATCATTCGCATTTTTTAGCTGGCTTTTGATTTTCGACATTCCAATGACTGACCTATAATATTTTGTGGTGTTGAGTAATCTTGTTTAGTGGGTAAATTAATTTACTCTTTGCTGGCCTTGGATGTTAAAAGGCTCTCCCAGCAGCGGTAAGCGATTTGTTTTTATTTAGGACCAGTGCTAGTAGGGAAACCTGCCCAGGTTCTAGTGCTTCGTGTAACAAGATGTCCTCTGGTTGTCATACAAATTTATTCAACTTTACCCAAGCCCAAAGTCTGCAAATTTGACAAGCGCTCCAATCTTAGGTATTGCTCCCTCAGTAATTGGATTGCGGAGGTCAGGTAGCAGTCACTCGGTGTATGAACTTGTAGACTCGGGGGTGACCGCAGTATTGTTGCAAAAAGGCTCTATTCTATAGACTATGTATACTGAGCATGATTGAGATTCCTTCGGTTTCTTGGTCCTTTACTTAAAAAGCATGAGTTTCCCGAATTCAACGATAGGCCTACTGAGTAGGAAAGCCGACATCAATTCCCCTCGACAGGCATTAAATCATCTCGGCACAAAGTAAAGGTATTATTACGCGAACGTAGAGTCACTTAACCTTTGCTCAAAAGGGACCCCCGAATACTTCAAACGAATATTTATGTACGTGCAGGATTTTACGATCCCACAGATGTACTCTGCCGTCTGTGTAGTCTGCGTACCCTCTCTTTTAAATGATCGATATGCGTGCAAACAAGCAGGGGCCCTAAGCAGAACATTATACCGCAGGAGAACGGATGGGCGCCCCGGGCGGCCGCACCGCGCATGCGCCCACCGAATTACACCTCCCTGCCTACCAAAATATTATCCCGTTTATATTGAAAACAACACGCAAATTGCTGCTAATTTTAACTTAGTATTTTATATCCGTTTTATCGTTGAAAAATTATTCGATGCGTTTCCGTTAAAGTCTTTTCCCATTATGGTTATTACGGGATCAGATAGATCGGGAAGTAATTTTATTCTTTATAAGAAAGTATTAGCATGTTTGCAAGGCTTGTGTGACACTGTTACTAGTACTTGCTACTGTAAAAATAGACATGAACGACTGGGTTGCTTTCATTGCTATTTATTTAGTGTCAAGGATCTTCACTGCGATGTGTGGAAAGGCCAGATTAAACGTTAACTAATTGGCATAAAAATATAAGTCTCAGATAAGAAAATAGAATTAACAGTTTATTAAATACAAGGAATACGTATAAACGATCTTAATTATTTTGGTTAAGAAAATTAACAGCGAGCTCAACTATGTATTTAGGCACTTGATAAGCTTTATAATGCCATTACCAGAATGTCCATTGTCTATGCTAAATATTTTTTGTATTTTCAATAAATTGTCAATAACTTTATTTTTAAATAGTAACGAGACCAGAAGAAGAACACGATGGTCTTCCATAAGACCTCCTGCAGAACAACTTCAGTACGTACTCGGAAAATAACTTTCCCCAATTGCAGATTTTTTTTTGGACATTCCTGTCTCTCACTTTCCCAGTCATATTATTTTCATTTAACCAACTTTAACACAGTTCGTTCCATTAATACTAGGCCAGCAGCATAGCATAGAAATCAAATCCCAAGCAACAATGACCGACAAATGATCCGCTTCACTGGAGCCAAGTCACAAATAAACTGAATAAGAAAAAACATTTACTTGACAATTACACCTGCCCGATAGATGTCTATGTAGTATATGAAACTTGATTAGGTGAAAAACGTTTGTACACAACTTTGCTGGAGTAGGTAGTAGAAAGTTTCAAACTGCTCCTGAGACCCAAAGCGTAACCAACTTAAGAACCACTAGCTATCCTGTAGGCTGCTTGAATAAGTCTGTCTAATCAACTCAATCAACTCAGCCTATCGCAGTCCGCTGCTGGACATAGGCCTCTCCCAGGCTCCGCCACAATACCGTGTCCTCCTCCTTTCGCATCCAGTCGGTCCATCTAGCTATCCCACACTACGTTTGCCCCGATACGCGTTCTCCACTCCATGAGTCGACTGCTCCACCGGCACTTCATGTTGCTTACTCTGCAGCTACATCGGTAACTTCGGTTATTTCCGTCTAAGTCTGTCTAATTCATAGGTACAATGTTAGTGCTAGAATTCTGTTTCTGAATATGGCGTTGGATCTTCTGCACTGTATTAAATTTACTATAATTATGTGTATATATAGACCAGTATGTTGCCAGACGGTCGGCGCTTTTGTCATTGTTCATTAGTTGACAAAATGTGAGATGGGTCAAGGATAATAACTCAATACCATATTCACATTTTTAACGCCTCAACAGCCAATAGAACTTCACCAAGGCTTTGTTTTTACTTCGGTCGAGTTGGATTCGTAAGAACTCTGCTATAATCAACTGGTTGATCATCGTTAGACGCATCATTTGTGGGGGTTTCTAATTGTTAATCGATTTTTTTTCCGCACTCTACCAGTCCTCAGATTCAATTTTGTTTTATCTCATATTATTATGTGCCCGTTATCCCTATAGATAAATGGACACTCTTTTTAAAGACTAAAACTAAATCTATTAATTTTATCCGGCTAATCCATATAAGTTTATAAACGTCGTCTGTGAGGTTAAACCTTGCGTAAACCTTTAGTTAATGAACTCGTTTATCTAACCTTACAGGCATAATATTGTCTTGCTAGATTTATTAATAACTTCATATATATATATATATATCTAAATATAATAGGTACTACGTAGCTATAAATCTCATAATACGTAGTTTTATGTAGGACTAAATCCAAATAATTATCCCAGTTTTGTCGTAGAATGTTTTACACACATAAGTTATTCAGAGAAAAAAATATTGTTTTCTCTGATCATCGTCTCTAATAGCCGTGTTAATTCCCTTATTAATTTACAATTTCTATTCGGCGAAATCCTCAGACACAATTAAAGCACGGCGCCTAAGTCTACCTGTCGGTGTACCTTTGCCCGCCGCTCTATTAGACAATAAAAAAGTTAATGCCTATACGGGCCTGTGGAGATGCGGCAACTTCTCACAGTCCCCCACCGTCGCGCTCCTACCCGCGCACCTCCAACAAAAATAAAACACAACCTTCCAAGGATACAACCACCGTAATTTAAAATTCAACATAACAACACCAAATTGGCAAGCAAAATTCAACACTGCCACTTAAGAAACAACGCTCAATTTCTTTGCTCACCCTTCAGCTTCTTTACCATATTAAAGCTCAACCTAATCAAAACTTTAGTGTCTTAAGAATACAGTTCAGTATTGCAAGAAAGATAAGCAAATAAGGTTGTAGCCGCAAATGCAGGGAGAAGAGTAAAGGGGGTTCATTAATCCCCGCGCCCTGCGCGCACGCACTTTCATGAATGGGCCGAACAGGTTGATGTGTTTGAACTACAGGATGATTATTTTAAGTTTAGTAATTAATTAGTGGACATATTTTCGTGTCTCAATTTATAAACTCAAAAATATGATGATGAGAAGATGCGAGAAAACCAAAGACAACATTTTAATATTTGTTTATACGAATACATGACGTAGGCACATTTGAATGCATTTATTCGTACTGACTAACGGAGATAATAAGGTCACTGATCAAAATTACAAAACAATGTTTTGTGTGATATCGCGAAGTCTTCACTGACTTCCAAATTGTGTGATGTCATCAGTTCCTTTGTGTTCACATAGTGGGCACAGATGACCGTATTTGCTCTCAATTCTTTCACCTTTGCCTCTGGTGGCAATCGCCGTAGTGTTGTCAAAATCAATTGACGTCTTCGTTTCTTAACATTTTATGATTTCATCAAGTTTTTTTTTGTAACTGTGTCTTCTAATTTGGTTTAGTCTTGCTATTCAAAAAGCTCTCTTTTCTCAAATTTCCAAGTCTTAGTCCATAAAACTTTATCTGTGAGTGG
The DNA here is from genome assembly GCA_937001585.2 of Brachylomia viminalis. Classification (NCBI taxonomy): domain Eukaryota; kingdom Metazoa; phylum Arthropoda; class Insecta; order Lepidoptera; family Noctuidae; genus Brachylomia; species Brachylomia viminalis. The sequence continues at coordinate 11,819,423 of OW443297.2, read as the reverse complement.
GCACTCCGCAGTAATGTTGGCGTGTGTGCTATGTGGCCAAACAGGTCGTTCCACTAACATCCTGTGCATGGAAGGTTCGAAGGAAGCGCCGCAACGTCCGGCCGCGTGGATGTAGCGTGATGCTCTTTTTCCTTTTCGGTTTGTTTTTTGTTCATCTCATTTATTTATTCCAATGTAATCTCTTCCAGTTCATTTTTTATTCAGTCGGCCTTCAGTGTTACCTGTGCCGGGACGCCAAAGCCTTGTCTATATTATCGTCTTAGCACATTTGCTAAAGGAACGTTTTGGGTGTTGTGTTTATTTCTTCTGCGAATATTAGTGACATTATTTTGTAACGGTTCTAGTTGTGATTTGTGGACATGTGACTAGTGTCAGTTGATATCTAGTGCTGATATTGTGTGCTGTGATGATGGAACTACCGCACTATCTGTTTCTCTTGGCTCGGACTTCGCTGAGTAACTTGAATCTCCTCTCAATGGAACCTCCACAGTCGCCTAAGTTTAATGTGCCTCTTTGGCAGCCGTGGGTTGCTTCTCCACAGAAAGGTATCTAGCATTTATTTGATTCCTTCTATTTACAAATTGATTTGGGTCCCAATAAGAAATAGTTGTATTGACAGATTTATCTTCAGAGCTTTCCAGATACCTATTTAAATCACAACTAGTTTCTAAGAGAGACTCAGTAATGTAACACTAGGTTCTATTACCGACATTAATCAGGTATAATTTCCAATTTGCGAAATTTATTAGCAGCTTCTGTTACCTACAGAAGTATCAGGTTCAAATATAGAATCAGATTGTAAACTAGTGAGCAAAGGTCTGAAACCAAATACCAATTAACTTCGTAGGAAGGAAAGCTATTACTTAACTAAGACCTGAAATTGGACCTAATGATCCGGCCTCGATGGCACCCAATTATTTCAATCTAAATTCGTAACTTCCTCGTATTATTTTCTATAGTATTAGTTAAGGTTTTCTCAGAAAATAAAGCATGGACTCAATTTGCTCGTGGTGCAACTTTTAAAAACATCGATCGAAGGACGATCAACTAAACTATAGGGCTGTTAACCTTTGCCTAACATAAAAGTTTTTTTTTTAAAACACTTCATAGGCTGAAACCTGAGGTCGAGGGTCAGATCTTACATAGCCTTCAAGAATTTAATCATTATCAACACATCCTTTCAACTTATCCTTTACTTAATATAAACCAGCTTTATTCATGGAGTATTTATTTCCAGAAACCCCAAGTACTGCATCCAGCGGGGAGTCTGAAGGCGACCGCACCCTGTCTCCAGAAACGCCGCGCGCGCAGCCCAAGGAGCTCACCGGCAAATGGCGCAGGGAGAGACGGAACACGCGCTTGCCTGATTATAGACCTAGGTAAACAATAATAAACATTAATAATTATTATTTAAGTTTGGTCATGAATTCGTGCTGACAATCGGAATTTGTTTGGAAAAAATCTACTTCTTTTTCTTGTCTGCCAAATGTTAATCGTTTTTAATTTATGCAAATTGGAACTGGTTTGCATAGTGTATTTGGGAAGAAGCTGTCATTTAATAGTGTATCATTCAAAACGTACAAAGCGCGAATATCTGTAATTGGGACCTAACTTGAGTTAGTCATAATTCCGGAAGCTTGTTTCCGATCGTTCCCAAATTAACTACGAGTACGTAATTTAATTTCTAAAAACAGTAGCCGTTTCGGACGACATTCCAATCGAACACAAAAATAAAACAGACTGCATCTTCCGATTTAATTTCCATAAATTAAATTTGTTTCCAGGGAGAATGGCAAGATGGCGCTTCGGTCGCAGTCGTTCAACGAGCGGCGCAGCGTGGCGTCTGTTGCCCGTGCGCAGCCGCACAGCGACGGAGAACTGTCGGATGAGACCGACGAGGGACCCGCTAACTTAGCTATTAATGGAAAACGTAAGAAATCTTTACAGTCATATTTACGATAATACAGGCTTTAGATATGGTATTATCTGAAGGAAGTTGTCTGCTATGGATTGGTCCAAAATTTTTAAAGATGGACAGATTGGCATCTGTTATGTAGCATTATTCAGCCCGGACACGCTGCACAGTAAAAAAAACCCTATCCTTGATGCCGTAATCACTGAACCCTATGAGAGGATTGAAAATCTCAGAGAAAAACTTTTAATTTGTTTACCGTAATGAAAAAACTGAATTGCTTCCAATCCAATCCCATTTTGGTCGTGTCCTTCACAACGAGTGCGGATATCAAACAATAGCCCGGTTCCAAGGACGTGGAAGTTTATTTACCGAAAAATAAATTTAATGGGAATTGCTTAGTAAACAGTTTTGCTAGCTACTTACACAAGCAAGACATTATTCAACAACCCTGATTGGATTTTCAGGCAACTTTGGCAAAATGTTAAACTAAGCCAAGGACGCGATAGAGCCACGAGACGAAGCCAATATAAAACTTCATAGCAAATCCGATTCCCTACAAATCCTAACTAATGACATTTGCCGTCCTAATCCTTCCAAAAACGTGTATTAAGTATACCTGGTATTAGGTTTGTTGTTCGCCTTTGATATCCATAATTCGATGAAAGGCGAGGCGAAATAAAGTTACGTGCGAAACTGGGCGGTTGGAAATCTCACATATAAGTAGGTATATTTAGTATAAAACTCCTTTGACATAGAACGTGTACAAAGAACATACCTTTCTTTAATAGATAAACCGTCTAAGTGCCATAGTCCTACCTTCTTTCAAGAATTACTTTATTGTGTTCTATTATGGATGCTAGTTGGAAGTCTCCATTTCGATTGGCGTAGGAACTAAGATGGTGGAATCCCTTGAGGTTTGCTCAAGTTAGGATTAACAAAGTGAGACAGTTCTGACTAAGAATTATGTATTCAGACATAATTGGGCTGATATTGGGTTTCATAAGATTAAACGTAGGTTAGGTATTTCATAGTTGTTACTTTGTGAACTATTTTTATCAATATTCTAGAATTAGCCACGTAGGTACACATCAAGTGTATAGTCAGCTGCAGGTATAGTTTCCCAAAACATTGTTGTTTTTATCAAAGCAATGGTGAATAAGAGATAAGTTTGAAATTGACGCATTTAGGCTCGTTGCTAATCACTCAGTTATTTACGGTATTCAGTGTGATTTCCGCTCGCGTTTGAATATACCTATGCACGATGCATCTAATTACCGTGAATACGAATATAATAATAACCTACCGAGGGTAATTTGTTTTGGCACTATAATGGTAGCATTCTTTCCTTGTTATGGCGTCGACTATTAATAGAATTATCCATGTCATTGGCTCTTCTAGTGTCCTATGAAAGGGTCGAATCTGCTGGATATACAAAAACACCGAAGTATAGACTTTGGTCAACAACTTTGAGTCCCTATTCTGTTGCCGTTGCACCTAGAGTATCTCGGTTTCTTGGCAAATACTTCGTGGTCTTTCTCTATTTGTCTTTGGATGGTGCAAATTTTTCCATCAATAGTTTTTAGTATCAGTTGTAAAAAAGAGGTAGCTACTGTAACTGCTGTTGTTATTTACGAAATACTGAATAGATGTCATGTTTGTTACAGGAGCGCCCCCAGAGTACCCGGGCGGTAAGTACGAGGCACCGATAGACATGCGCTTGCGATCCCGGCCGGCGCCTCCGCCCTATACCAGGCCCTCAGTCATCACCAAGAGCAATGACATGCCACCTGGTAAGGACCTTTAAAACTCAGTTATGAATTATCTATAAGTACATCAAATCTGGTCCTAAATCTCTATACTTAATACGTATGGATGCATAATAATTTTATGCTAAATTTGAATCTTATCCAATGTTGTTAACAGATTAAATTCTTTCATCAGGTTCAATGTCGATGTGCGACCCCGTCATCGACGAACATTTCCGGCGTTCACTGGGCGATGATTACATGAACTTATTTAAGAAAAACAATCCAGAAATTCCGCAGCCTGCGCCAAAACCCAACATGAAAGACCGCGCCAGCAGCCCCATACAGTTCAAAACTGAAGAGCTCCCGAAACCGGCGAAAATAATTGCTATGGAAGTCGACGACGCAAGTATGTCAGTAGATGATCACTTTGCAAAGGCTTTAGGTGACACCTGGAGGCAAATACAGACATCAAGGTTAAAAGATAACGAAAAAGTACAGCCAGCGAGCAAAGGTGGCGTCGACGACCACTTCAGTAAAGCTCTCGGCGAGACGTGGAAACAAATTCAATCGTCCAAACTGAACTTAGACACAGATAACGAGAAACCTAAAGATCAAACGACGAAAATTATTTCAAGGAGCGGAGTGGTAATATAATAACGGTTGCTAAGCCGCTGGGTGGTTCGGTTTACGGCCTTGTAAAATTTACGAGGCATTTTCATGATACTAACTGGAGTATCAATAAATTCCCACTTGTTTTACATAAAGAAAGCTATTATTTTGATAATGGGTACGGAGCGTGTGCCAGTTCTTATGGTGCCTTCACACCTGGTTCTCACCTAGAGATTTATTCCACCATATTTTTGTTACGTGTTTATAACATGGCTGCTAGCTTTTCGGCAATCGCCACTATTTATCATAAAATGTTTTCAATGTTTCAGATAACAAAATGTCAATAACACGTTTTAACAGATAATATAAAATTGTTAGAAGCAATGTTAACAGTAGATAACAAAGTGACGCGCAGGTCGAAGGCACCTTATGTTTAATAAAAACGAGATCCATGACAATTCTGTTACCTTAGGTTTTGGGTAATATTTTTGTATTGTTATTTAATTGTAAATGATATATAAATAGTCAATTAGTCACCAGTTACACATTGTAAGTTATTACCTCATTATGAGCGCTTTTGCACAATTCACTAATAGTTTAAGTAATAATGTTGTAAATAATAGTCATTGTATGGTTGGGAACGATAGTAAGTATGAATATTTATGAAAGGAGATATTTCGATATGTTTGACTAACTGTGTTTCATTTCAACATTAAATGTTCCTCGTGTAAATTATGAGTATGCGCAAGTAAAACTTCGAATGTAGCGAAAATGCCCATCGAAATTTTACGTCAGATGTAGTGTAATAGTGTGAAATACTTTATTTTAAAATTTGATTAGAAACTGTAGGTATGAGTATGCCGAGTTAAGTTTTAAGGAATACGGAAAAAATATTTATAATGCTTGCTGGGAAAAATGATAGAAACATTTTTTACCGTCTTCAATTTCGTCGCTTACATAGGTCGTCAATTAATGAAATAAGTTTTAACAAATATCCCATGAACGTATGCTCATTATTGTCTCTTTTAAGATTACCTGCATCCTCAAATAAAAGAAAAAGCTTTATGGTAGAGCAGTGTCCAAAAGCGTGTGGCTTTCTTTTTCTCACTGAAAACTATATTCTCTGAAAAGTAAATCTTAATCGTAAGTAAAAGAGTACTAGTTACGCTAATGTGACTATTATTTTTCTCACCAAGCTTCTTTTATTTTAATATATCAAAGGGGCAGCTGGCTGTACCCTCGTGTCCTACGACGACTTAGTTAAATAAATATACTTCGGTTTGATGTAAGTATGTAAATAACGTTTTCCTATTTATGCACTCTAATTTAAGTATAATGTCGTTAAAGACGAGCAAATACACATAGCCTTTAAAATTATGAGTTTTATTTCATTTATAACTTCAAGGAATCCTATTTGATAAGTCCTAAAACAAAGATTGGATAAAAAAAAATTACAAAAAAAACAACAGACTTCCGAAATAAACCGACCATCGATTTCTGAAATTGAAAGTATTTTTTCACTTTGTAGTGTTTTTTTGGAAGTCTGCGTTTTAATTTGTAAAAATGTTTTTATTTTTTACTTTTTGCTTGTGGTACGCACGGCTACACATCAAGCTATACATTTCCAGTATAAGCTGATCTCGCTTTGTATAGGATTTCCTTACAATGAGAGGTCAGTGTATACCTACCCCACACAAATTCGTATAACACTACTCACTATGTAAATATCAGTGACAGAAAGTTATTTTAACACCACATTATACGCTAAGTGGAAAACATATGTATTTTTAAGCTACTCGTAACTGAAAAACTACCCAAGCCAAAGAATATTCGAAATCTATCCACAATTTCCGGAGATACCGCGTGACATTAAAACGAAAATTGTGACGAATTGAGAACGTCTTTCTTTTTGAAGTCTGTTAAAAATGCTCCCGAATTTGTGAAAAAGTTACTATTTCTTAGTTATGCATCATAATAAATTATCATATTTCATAGATCCGGCCACCTATAATATTGCTGCTGCTAATGTAGGTAGGTACTGCAAGGACTCCCATTTGGTGCAACCTTGAGACGCACACCGCACTTTGTATACTTATTCGTTATTTTGATTTGTAGTATGTTTTACTTATATTAATTATAATATAATTGTTTTTTTTTTATTGTTCTTTTTGTGTTGTGACTTGTGGAACGTCTTTTGTGTGCACTGATTAAACGTTTTTCTCAAACATGCTTGGAAATTTGAATTTGCATTAGATTTGGCATTTTGACAACCTTCTTAGAGATAAATCGAAATTGCTGTACTGGCCAAATACATGCGAGCAGCGGCCGGCAAAAGTTATATGAAAATCCGTAGAGCTGTCGTGGTTTAGCGGCCAAATAAATTACCTATTATACATAGAAAGCTCATGTCTATCGTGTAATTTAAAAATGGTACGATCTTCTACTCCGAAACGTGGCAACCAAGAAGGTCACTTATCGAAGGTTTTATTTAAATTTCGAACTGGCTTGCAAACAGAAAGCTGTTTATTGAAAAGAAAAAAAACAAATGAACACTTTAACGCGGGAAAAATTATTGTTGTTCGTTGTTCGTCATTGATTTTGAAAAGTAATTATATTTTAATTTCCGCGCATTATTTGAGAAAAATTATATACAAGCCTTGGCCCACAACTAGGCATTGATGAACTTACGTATGTGTGCCTCAGTTTCGCCTCGGCCCACATTTAGGTACACGTTCGTCCATCAATGCCTCTTTTGCTAAAAGTCTCTAGTGCTTGCATGATTTCGAATTTGTACTTTGAAGCTGCAGAACTGGACCCTCGAATCTCCTGGCGATCTCGACAAATCTAACTATATACAGAGTGCAAGGGTCGCGCAAACTTTTACCATGAATCCTGTACATGGTTCTAGACCCACCAGAGTATAACATTTTAGAAGTTCGTTAAAAAAAACTGCGGTTCCATACATTTTCATCGTGTAGAATAGCACTTTTGTATGGAACTGCTTTTTGTTATTTTAGCATACCAGATGCTAAAAATCTGATCAAGAAGGGCGTCCTCCTGGCTAAAACGGAATTTGGCTAAAATCCGTAGTTTAAAGGAATATAGTGACACTATGGTGCCGATTCTGTTGTACACCGAACTAAACTATCACTAAAATTCCTTACTTTTGGCTATGAGAATCTTAACGCTATTCTGCAAAATAAAATCTCTAAATTTAAAAACAATTTTGACACATCTAAAATCAAATTTGACAATTATTGCGACTCCACGTGGTACTTGTTTGCCGTACCACGTGATCTTTTTTTAAAGCCGTAGGCGCGCATTATGTGCGGCCTCGACTTGTTTTGTATGGAATTTTTTACTTTTTGTATGGAAAATATAAAAAAATATTACCAACACGTTGAGATTTATAGGTTTGCGGGTTGCAAAGGGGGTCGAAATTTTCATTATTTTTGCGATACGACACACCGTTTTCGAGATATAAGCAAAAGAAAAGAAAAAAAGATACAGTACTGTTTTTGCATCTGAAGTCGAGGTGTTGGTGTGAATTTTAGTTCATGAGAACTAATTTTAATCCACACCTTTTTAATCGCGATTAAAAATAGTCAGATTTAGTTAAGACAATCAAAATTTTAGGTGAAAAACGTAAAATTCAGAATAGCAAAATTGCCATTTTCACTAAATTATAATCTCAGTGCCATCTTAGTGCTGTCAAACTAAAATATAGTTAAGTTGTGTCAATTTAGTCAATTTCAGAATGGGAAATCGTCGTTGGACAGGAATAAACTAAATTTTGGTGATTTTTAGTCTAGTTTAGAGAATTTTGTGACAAGAGAATCGGCACCAATGTCTATGGTACACTTTAAATCGTATAACGAACAGAGGTACAAAGTGCGGTATGCGTCTCAAGGTTGCACTAAATGGGAGTCCAGCTCAGCATGTGTCAGGCAAATATACCTGACGCTGATATTCTGCTGGTTCCCTGCAGATCCTGCTGGATACGGACGTCGAACAGTCGAGATAAATACGCGAATGATTGATGTTGTGAAGAAGTGTTATGTGCGGAGTGAAAGTACACCCGTAGGTAATTTAAATTATGTATGGTATATGTAGTAAAGTTTTGCATTGGGAAACGTTCATGTTCGATGATGTTTTGATTGTGTATTTGATAACTTTACAATGTAGTTAGTTACATATATAAAGTATAAATGAATAATCTTATAATAATAATAGAGGCGTAGGTGTGAATGAAATAAACGAATTAGCTAGATTACAATTTGTTTGCTTTAAATAAATTTATACACATGTTTTTTTAGCCTATGTCGTGTCCCATTACTGGGCAAAGGTCTCCCCTTTTTCCTTCCATATCTCTCTTTTTGTACGCTCGCTTTTCGTTCTCTGTGGCCATATTGGCCCCGCAAACATGTTTAAAAAAACTATATGCAACCGACTTCAAAAAAGGAGGAGATTCTCAATTCGTCGGTTTTTTTTTTGTATGTTCACCGATTACTCGAAGACGCCTGAACCGATTTGGATTTTTTTTTTCAAAGGGACCCAGGCTTTTCAGGTGGTCCCATTTAATTTTTATCGAAACCTGTTGAGCGGTTTAAAAAAATAAAATATTTTTAAATAAAAAAAACTGTCTTCAAACGGACGTGGACGTGTAAGACGATCGTTTTCGAATTGGTGTAGGATAAGTACCATAACTAAAAAGTGAAAAGTAAAAAATGATTTTACAAAAAAAAAAAAAAAAAAAAAGTGAAAAAAGTGAAAGTGAAAAATAACTTTAATTTCGGAAGTCGGTGGCAAAAACTAAAATACAAATCCAATGACACCGACTTCCGAAATTATAGTGTAAAAAGGTTTTTTTATCCAAAAACTATTGAATTATTATGTACCTCGTGGCTAAATAACAACAGCCACAGGGGTCTAAGGTCACGATCTAAGGTTAAGCTACGCTTGCCGCTGTTGGTGCGTGGATGGGCCATCCATTACATATCGAGACCCTCCGTGCCTCAGAAAGCACTGGTCCCGGCTGTCATTTGTCGATCTTTGACAGTCGTTACGTGTAGCCAGAAGCCCAAAAGTCTGACAACCACTCCTACCAAGGGGTATCGCGTTACCCAGTTTCTGGGTTGTATAGGTCAGATAACCAATCGCTCCATGTAAGATACTGGTATTCAGCTGCATCCGGTTAGACTGGAAGCCGACTCTAACAAAGCTGGGAATGGTTGTTTCCGTTTAGACAGATTTTCGTTTCGGCAGATATTTGTTTCGACAGCGTAGGCAGATTGATTGACCCTTTGTTCACAGGTTTGCGACCACGAGTTACGCTAAAAAGGCAGATTTACTCGGGAAGAAACATGACAGCCAGTTACATTATCGTGTTCGAAACGGTTAACAGTCATATCCAGTTTTTTCTGCGAAGCGATAATATAAATAGGTAGGTATGTTAGGCAAAACGATGTGATTTTCTATGAGCTTAGAATGAATAGCTTTATGACGTCAAATTTGACATTTTGATACCCGTGTTTCACATGTTGGAAGTTTGTTTGGCGAACATGTTTTATGTGGGGACGCCGCTTTAACACAAACTCATTGAGGAAGCTAATTAATATTTTAATTAGGTAGGTACCTATTTTTAACGCAACATAAAATATGAGCTTTTTAAGATAAAATGTATGTAATGTAGCTAAATAAGAAAGGAAATTCGCCATATTGAGCACGTAAAATGTATTGTTAATAAAAGTCAAATTCAAATGTAAGTAAAAAAATAAATAATTAAATAATATAAAAACAGTTGCGGACTAGGTAAATTGGCGTAATCTGTAAAAAAAATACGAGGTAACGTATGGTATATTATGTGGTAAATCTTTGTAACGCTGATTTACCTACTATTTGGGAATCGATTACAATCCGTCTTTAAGCTACTGACCACTAAAATACGTAAACTTTTAAATGAATGCTATCTCATAAAGATTACCTAAGTCATCCCGATAAAATCAGTCACGGCTATGGTAGACTATCATTAAAATATAAAAGGTAACGTAATAGATAAAAGTGATAGTTTCCTGGACGCTGGTGGACCGCTGGCCTCCGTGACACGGCACAGTGGATTAAGGGCATAGTTACCTGGGGGAGGGCGGCCTCGAAGAACAGCAGCCCCCAAAGTACATTAGACGGTACGACAACCACGCGTCGTGGATCAGAGAGGGCTTGCCGGTCTCGAAATTTAGGGATTCTATAGATCCGCAAGCCTGATAAATAGTCCGGTACCCGATACCCAGAAATAGGCTAGAAGCAGCCGTATTCAACTGGTTCCAGACTATGACAATTACACCAGAGAAAAGGCTAAGACTTCTGCTGAGAGAGCAGCAGAGGAAACGTACGTACCATATTCGAAAAAATGTCGTGCACTATTATTAGTGTGGCGACTTGGTTGACCGTAAAACTTTTGAACCAGTTCGATACGGTTTTAGAGTCAGTACTTGGTACATCAAATGTTTTACATGTCAACGTCAAAGTTTGAAAAGTTCTCATTAATAATATTGATGACGAGACATATTAATATAGAAAAGTAGGTCGTCATCGCAGTGGTCACGCTGCGCTACTTATTTCTGTAAATGAAACATTAAAACAGATGCGTAGGTAAGTCGACAAAAAAACACTCAATTAAAGGTCCCTCTTTCATTCCTCCTTTCTTTTAACAACAGCTAATTTTCTAAAAGGAACTGTCTTAAAGAGTAACTGTCCTTCTTTAAGTGGATGTTCTAATTCAGTTACACGAATTAACATAATTTGCAGCCAACAGGATATACAAGGGAAAACAAATGGAATATAACTTGTTGAATAATGTCATGCTCTTAAGTTAACAGTGACTTGTAACGGTTCTATCAGTATTTAAATTAACATTAATATTCAGAAAGGAATATTAATGACCTCTTGAAAAAATTTTGATGTAAAACACGAGTTTGTGAACACTAATCTCTAATCTGCTAATTAATCGTGATGATTATGGCAATACCTACTCATGATAACCATGTATTTCAGAACCAAAATAAACTCACTACGAGGCCCATTTTCTGGTTTAGTAGGTATCTTCGGGACTGTCTTATACAGAGTTAGAACCACTTGTCTAGCTGTTATTTTTAATAATTGTATTGACCGTGGTGAGTTTCCTGATCTTATGAAAAACAGTAAAATAATACCGTTGTTTCCGTAATATCATTACTAGGAACAAACACAAATTTGTCGTTCCTACAGCCTGGCTCAAGAAAATAGGTGGCTCGTTTAGATGCCAAATAAACTTCCTAGCCACATTCAAGTAGGTACTAAGACTTAATATTTTTATTTTTTTATAAAGCGGCAACAATGCCAGAAAGCCTATTATACTGTCAAAGTTACTTCGAAATCAACCGAAGATGGTGTTATTTGCAGATGAGATGACACATCATTGATCTTTAAGATAGATCGACGGTCACAAAATCTTGACGACGTGAGAAGCAGATTGGTTTACGGTAAATAATGAGGTACAAAATGGGAAAAAAAAACAAATGCAATAGATTTAAATTACCTAATGTTAGAAGTAGCGAATGTAACATTATATTGAATGGAGAAAAACTGGAATTGATTAATCTCACGGTTTTCCTAGGAATCACGATATACGAGAAATTACAACGGGGACCTCATATAACGTCTCTTGTGGGGGCTAAGCTCGGCCGCTTATGCTATTAGAAAGATAAGACGGTTAACAGATGTAGAAACCGCGCGTTTCGTCTATTTTAGCTACTCCCACAGCATTATATCGTATAGCATTTTACTGTGGGGTCGGGCTGCTGACATTGAATCCATCTTTATTTTGCAAAAGAGAGCTGTCAGAGCCATTAACAATCTACTTCACCGCGAGTCTCTCAGGGAACTATTTCAAAGGATTAATATTATGACGGTATCTTGCCAATTAATTTATGAAAATATTATGTATAGAAGAAAAAATCGACATCTTTTTGATAGAATAAGTAATAGACATCATTTTAATACTAGAAATAAAGATAAAATAGATCAACCATTTTTCACAGTATTTAAAGTACTTATGTACATCTTTTAATGGTATTGTGTTAAATGTTACAACAAAATACCTTGTCATTCATTGCAATTAAATGAAGGAAAATTTAAAACTCATATAAAAAGTTCACTTTGTAAATAATTATATTACAAATTAGAGGATTATATCCAAGATATGAATGCTTGGAAACATGCTGGTCCAGCTCCATAGGACATTCTAGAGTCTAGACAAAATCAAACTTGTTCTTACTTTAATTGTATATAATTTATTATTTTTATGACATTGATTTACATTCTGTGATTACTTTAACTCACATACTGACATATTACTTGTTTAAACAATTTGGAAAATCGTATACTTTTACAAAGTTTGTAAATGTGTGAGCACCACGTATCTACACATAATTAACTTATTCGTCATTGCTACATTTTTTAATTCTTTTTACCTATTCTGGTAGGGTAATTTTGTTATAGGTGCATCGTCTTCACATATAATTATTTAATTAATGTATACAAAATATTGTAACACATTTTAAAAGAGTAACGGTGGAGTTTCTTGCCCATTCTTCTCCATACGAAACTACCTTTTGGAAGGGGCGACTATAATCAATTCTATTTTAATGTAAGTGTTGACGTTCAAAAGTGCTTTTTATGTGCCTACTTGAAATAAATGCTCTGACTTTGAAAGACTATAGTACATATTGAGGACAAAAAGTCTTGGGATTGCGCTGCTCCAATAAATTTACACAGTGAATGTTGATTTTTTCTTTTATTTTGCTTTTACTTTCTTTTCTATAAGTATTTAGATCACTATACAGTGACACACAGTACCTTTTTACATGTAGGTACAATGACATAAATATTTACTGTATAAAGTATTATATTATTTTAATTATTGTGAATATGAGGACTATGTGGGTCATTGTTTCAGTTTTAATAATAGTCTGGCAGTTTGAGTAGTTTATGCGACCTACCCAAATGTCCTTTCTTTGGTATCGTTCGTTGAATCGTTGAGTTCCTTAAGTTCTGAGTTGAGCTGCACGGTTACTGACAAAAGCGTGCAGTGACTGGACAGGTCCACTCAATTTGTGTGGTTCTTTCCTTAAAAGATCAGACTTTAGGCACAGATTTCAGACACCAATCTACATGGTCTTCACATGATCTGACCAAGATTGTGTCTTGACTTAAAGAAAGGAGACAGTAAACTCTGGGTTTGTTTCGGCCTTTCTTCTCAGAATATTCAGATAGGAAACGCCGACCTCATTTAGTTTAAAAAATATGATTGACGTATAAAAGTGTTTGTACAAACGTATTTACAGAAATAAAAGCATTTATCATAAAATGATTATTTGTCTACACCTACTCTACAAAGTCTATGTCTATGTAGGTAAGTAATCTTAGGTTGATAACACCTTTTTTCAGGAATCTAACAATGCCTACTACATGAACCATGTCAGTCCTATCTTAATTTATGTATATCTTCACCAAGATCTAAGAAGCTTTCTGCTGTCCTAGAAAACATTTTGCGCATAAATAGACCCAAGTTGGTCGACCTACTTCACACCGCCCAGCAAAATCCGAATTCGTTTGTATATTCTAGCGAAAAAACTAACCATTAAAATTACCTTCTTTATACCAATTAACTGTGTGAGTTTGCCGCCGGCTACGAAAGCAAATTGCAAGTTAAATTCCTGAAAAAGATTAGGCAGCACAAGTGTATATTTAAGGTGACCCCATTAGAACATAAATCGTAGGTTAATTTGCTGAAAAAAGTAAATGTAATGAACATGTTTTATTCATTACTTTCCTCAACCACCTGGGGATATTATAATTTCTACTTTAGTAGATAAACAAAACACACCTAGGTAGGGAGGGGTAGAAACATATGAGTCTAACTTCTATTTTTTAGTTCATTTTTGTGCGTACTACCTCTGTTACCCTAAGATTAAAGATTTGATTCGAGTCATTCGTCCGTTGTCACCTTTGTCTGTAATTTCTATGAGACTATCTCAGCCGTTTTTCACTTTATTGGATTTAGATGGTAGTATTTTTCCCTAATGCTTATCTGACTGGAGAATTACATCGCGTCCTTGTTAGGTATATGTATATGCGATCGACCAAAACCTGTTACGTCTTCAAGTTTAAAACATAGCTTCTCCGATATTGACAGTGGACATCAAATCTGACCATTCCGTCCATTGTTTAGGTAAGTGATTAATAGTTCTATATACCTACTCAGTTATGTTATACAACTTTCATTAAAAATTTACAGGAAGAAAAACCGTTGCATGTATCGTTTAAGGCTCGGCAATCCATACCTACATAAAACCTTAAAACAGGGACCTTTGCTCAACAGTGCAGATAGAGACGTCCGTTAGTAAAACGAATCGTTTTTATAAGAAAAGGGCGGGTAAAGGGTCCCACGAAACGATGAATTGCAATCAATTGTAACTGTAGTAATTTTGTCTGTCACTTGAATTGCATTTGGTAGACGATCAATTTGCGCATCAATGTGTATCAATATATCAATATCAGTCACGTAAAAATGGACAATTGCTATTTATCGTTTCGGGGATCCTTTACCATTGCTCTGTTCTTATAAAAACTATTCGTTTTAATAGCGAACGTCTCTATCTGGACTGTTGAGCAAAGGACACTGTTTTAAGGTTTTATGTATGGGTTGCCGAGTTTTAACTGAACGCAACGGTTTTCCGCCTTTAAATCTTGAGAAAAATAATATAACCATTAAAAAAAGTAAGTAAACGGTAGTTTACTATGATAGAAATCAATAACAACTCAAACGAAATACATACTCCATTAAATGCTATCCCACCCCCATAAGCTAAGACATGCACTAGCAATGACTTATCGAAATACCATTAAATTACGGAGTTGTGTTCCTCGTTAATTTACATAGGTACCTACCTATTATAAAAGTACGCAATTAAGTACTTACCGATATACCATTTAAAATATGGGGGAGTGTTCCTCAAATCCTCATTAATTTACCTAGGTACCTATTATAAAAGTACGTACCTAGGTACTCCATACAGCTAGGCATACATAATAAATCACGGCCGCTTTAACGAAACTGTCAAGCAACATTATTCGCGAACTACATGTTTATGAGATTGTGATTATGTTACTTATTTTAAACGTTAATAATAAATGTCCCTGAGCTTGGTATTTTCGGTGATAGACCAACATTGCGTAACACAGATGATTAGAATAGAATACTCTTTACTAAGTACACACAAAAAATTACAGATATAAATGTAGAAATTTTACATAGGGTGACATAATGGGCGGTCTTATCACTAAAAGCTATGTTTTACAGACAACCTTTGGATGGATTAAAGGGAGAAGGAGAGAAAATACTGCAGGTAGTCAGTGGTGTACCAATTACATATACAATCAATACTTACATATAGGCAGTTCTTCTAGCCACAACGAGCGTCGTGAGGTGGTTCCTGTTCATGTCTCCCTAACCGGTATCTTGGACGCTGTTCCCAGTACCGGTAAGGCGGTATTCTTATTTTAAAATGCTGCAATGGTTTTTTTTTTGTCTACAAAGGGTGGGGATCTTGACGTCTACTGACAGGATTGATCCACACTAGCTCATGAGCTCATGACAGAGTGTAATGCAAAGGAGAAAGAGAGGCCTTTGTCCTGCAGAGGGTCAAAAGATTAAAGATAAAAAAGAATGAGATAAGATAAAGGAGATAATAATGTCTCTGAGCTAAGTTATTGTTTGTTAAATAAAATCAATCAATTACAACAACGATTTGTCTCGATTGTCTAAGTAATGTGTTATTAATCATCCTATCAGCCTGTAAGCCTCGATTACGAGTACCTACCGAACATTGACGGTGAATTCTTCAGTTTTAACATTAATTCCTTATTAGGTTCGCGTTTAAACCGGAAAGCAGTAGGTTTAGTTTGTTAATGCTATGATATTTTACTGGAAGTACAAAAACTTAATATGATGTCAAATTGACTTAATAGCAGATTTTTCTTCCTAACCCAATGTTTAAATGGCGAATCGTTTAACTACTTACTTCTCTTTTGCAAATATGCTTTCCTTCTTAACTTTAATTGCCAAGAACTTTAACAGTATCCGAAGAGTCACCTGGCCAATACATTAATTCAGCACACAAAGTTTCCCTGAAAAGACAACCGACATAGCTGCCTGAAAGAAACCTTATTCCTAAAATCCGATGTAAATGTCATGTAATAGAAAAACGGTACCTATATAAAGTAAAAGGTGAAGCCTTGTTCAATATGTTTCCAATATCGTAGCGTTTGTATCACAATCGTACAAGTGCGGTATGAATGTCGCACAGGAAACTACACGACGTTATATATGTCTTGGTGGTTAGAACTTGGCTCTTGCATATCAATCGTATGAAATATCGGTTACATAGTATATTATTTGTAAGAAATATATTTCATCCTTTTCCTGGTTTATCATTTGTGGCTACAAGTTACAGCTTTAAATATAAACATAATGCAGTATTGCATATGTAAGCGGGCACGCCCTTCCCTTTATGCCTCGAGGCTTTTTATTATGTATTAAGTTCTGTTTACGTTTTTATTATTTATTTCTGCTTGAGTATAGTTTTAAATATTGGCGTGTGCTAGCTGACATAATTATGGCAAATAATTTTAATGTTTTTGTGTTTCGTAATGTTAATTACTTATTACTGCTGTGCTGCTGGGGAGTTTGTTCCGCCACTTCTTCTTCCCAGCTAAAACACTAGAAAGTGGTGAAGGACGGGCGTTTTGAGGGGGACTGACTTATGTGATTTTGACGTTCAAAAAGTGCTGATTCTCAGCCCAGTTTGAATAAATGACTTTTGATTTTGATTTCAGATTCACTTTTGGTAGGTATTCTGAAATATTTATATTGAAATAGATATGGATGATAGATGTAAATTGCAAGTAGATATCTATAGTACCTACAACTGACGGTACTGTCAGATCCATGTAAGTAAACTTAACAAGGTAAGTACCTACTTCGTGAATGAAAAATATCAAATAATAGTTTCAGACGAAAATAAATGTACCTAGTTAGGTATTTTCTTTCTAATAACTTTTTTTGCAAAGAATAGGTAGTTATACTAATCCGTTGCATGCTACATACCTACAGAAAAAAAATACTTCCGTATTGATTTTCAATACATCGTTTATTCCAGGTAAAAATAACAACAAAACAATGCTCTATCACGCTAGACCTATCTAGGAAGTCCAAGGCAATATAATTGTTCGATTCGTTAACAAACGTATAAAATATGCATTTGTAATTCATCAGGATGTTACAAGTATATTACTTATTCTAAACATTGTTACCTAAACATAATAGAAACGAAAAAAAAAATTAAATACTAAGAGAGCTAAAAATGTACAATTTTCCAAAGTAGATTCCCTTCTGGTTTGACGAGAATCCACATTCGAGCACTGAATTCGAATGGTGCTAGAGAATGACAACACTCTACCCACACACTCGAATACAGTTGTCAAATTATGGACCTTTTTCGTATCCGACTTCTATCTTCAATCTACTGTTCTTGTCCCAATCTTCTCCGACGTCAAAATCTGCGATAATGTAAGAGCTATCGATCTTTTGCAGGTAAACGTGTACGACTCCTTCAAGAGTCATACTCCTTCTGAATTATACGGAGAAGAAATGGGGAAACCAACTCATGGGGAGCGGTACTTACAGACAAAGATCTGTGATTATAATTATAGTATGTATTGGTCGAATTTTCCTGTTGTTGTGACTTATGAAGTAAATAAGTAGATACAAAATCGATAACTCTTACACTCTTGATTAGGTTATTCTTTTTTCTTGCGGAAACGTTTTCTTCTTCCAGCCCCTGTAGAAGAAACAAAAAATATTTTAGTATAAAACCTAATTTTATCATTAGTACTCTTCAATTGAGCTCAAACAAATCTGACACAGCAGATTCCTAAGCAAATAACTCAAAGTTAGCTAGCTACTAATATAATTATTTTAGAAAATGTCGCAAAGCTAATATCCGGAGGCGGAAACTATTTCTTGATTGGAGATTACATGCCTACCAAGTGCTATGTATCGTAGACCAGGGAGGGCTGCTCCCTGGCCCACCTATATCAATCCTACGAAACAGCAATATAGGCAAGAAATAACTTGGCCACAGAGGTCGGACAAGTTTTGTATCGAGTTAATTTTGCAAAATTGTTACTTTATTTTGTGCTTTCTATCAAAATATGGCGTATATCCTTATCTATTTTAAACCAAAGGCCCTGCACTTTAATATTTTTTCAGCAGGAAAGTTCAGCGTAATTATTATTAATGCATCGTTTCCTCAAGGTGAGTTATATAAAAACCATAATTGGACCAGGCCAATGAATAATAGAGATACTTTTCCTTGAAAGGAATCGTGATAACGGTGAATAGCTATAAAAAGAGACATGTTGAGCCACGTGCCACATCGCATCTGATTGCTATTGACATTTGACACGAGGCGTCCTCAGAGGGCTATGCTGAACGCTTTCATTATTTACGTGTAGTGTACCTGTCCGGCGAGGTATCGATCGCGCGCGCCGCCCCGCCCCGCACCCCGCACCGCCACATCCCCTCACAACTGACTAAATATGAAAATAATTGGTTCACGTGTGCCTAATATGATTATGACACGGAGTGGAGCTGTACTTGAACGCTTCGCAGTCAAGTAAATTTTTTACTAGGTTATTGTTTCGATCGAACGACCAATTTCTAGGCTACATTATACATAATTAGTGGGATTTAACCTACATTAAATTGTTGCTAAATAAGCTAAATCAAGTGACAATATTATAGTATAGGTACCTATACTATAATATTGTCACTTGATTTAGCTTCTTTCGATATCATCAAGGCGCAAAACACGCGATTCGCCCACAGTTAATTTCGGATCAGAATTTAGTTTTGAGTGGCGCACGATAAATTGGGTCAATATTATGACGCGAGCAGTTCGATCATGATGTAGTCTTATTTATCAAACTCCACGAAGAACTCATGAATAACTGCCGCACTGATGAAACGATGAATTAAGTATGCATTAAAAATCTCTTAATAAGCTTACCCTCTGTCCTGAATTTGTAAAGAAAAGTCAATGTAGAACGAAGTTGAGATTGATTATTCATGAACATTTTAAGTAAAAAAGAGGTACGAATTGATAAACCGTTGGGGTAGGTAGTAAGGTTATTTATAAAACGCATGGCGTAGGAAGTACACACCCACTCGGAGCTAAGTCTAAAATAGGTAGTCACTAAACGTGATCCGCCACTCGATGAGTGGTACAGTCCCTGTTTACGTATTCAGGGCCGAAACGCGAAGGACTGTTTTGCTTTCTTTTGCTATTCATTGTAGAACTTTCATTAAAATTTTCCCTTTTTATATAGGTACGTACATAAGTAAGTATTTTTCCCGGCACTTTACCCTGGGGTATTTATAATAAAGGAAATGCGAAAGTTAAACAAATGAGTAAAAATGAATAAAGTAAGAGCAATTAGCAGGAGTTGTTCGTCGCGTTTAGTTTCTCACGATCTCAATTATAGAGTGCGGGATAACTATCTATTGTGTTTAGGTACGTCTACGGTGAATTTTGTTAGTATCGCCGACTGTAGAATACCTTCAACACGTCAAACAAGTGCACGCTACACTACCAACGATATGATGGGGTTGTCCTGATCAAACCAACTAGATGAACAGTACTCGACGGTTGTACAATTTATATTCATATTCCGTACACAAACTCCTCGAGCTATCTGCGGTAAGTAATGTTGGGATATAAACTAATTTATGGCTAACTAAGAAGTGTTCAGGATAAGATTTTTTTGGTTTTAACACTGTATAACTTTTAACACTCGCGGATTTGAATGGAATTGTGAGGTTATCCTTGTGGTGCTTATTCGCTGTTGTGATGAGACTGATGCTGCTTGTCCAGGGCTAGTTATTTAAAGCGTGGAGTTGTTCCGCGCGAGAGGTCCAGGACAATTAGGTGGGCGCTCGGCGTCGCGAGCTACCGGCCTGCACACAAAGCCTGTAAGGGGATACTTCCTCTAACAAAGGTTTCAGTCGGTTCTTGGGACGTTCTAGTCCGACACTAACATGAATAGAGAAACCCTCCACAATAACCACACTAGAGCCGTCTCGTCGTCGTTACTTAATTGTATCTCAAAAATGTTTTCAAGAAAATTCGTTGATTTTTTTATTCAACGTCTCGTGTTCTGGGGTGATATCTTTTGTACTTCACGTAATCCCTCAGTAATTAGAAATAACTTCCATTACATGTGAAAAGAAGGACACGTGGCACAAGTAATTAATTCTTGATTGACGAGTCGCAGAGACAGCTGCTATTTTGTGGCTACCGTCTAATGGCATACTACACAGTTGGTATTAATTGTACTGTCATTGTTTATTGTACCTATGAGCATTAACGCTCCTAGTAACGACCCGAGAAATTTGTGAAAAGCCCTAATCATTACTTGAAACACTTGGTAGATTTATCAAGCATTTAGGAATCGATAACATATGTAAGATAACATCACGCCTTATTACCCCGAAGGGATTGGCAGAGGTGTAACTTTAGTACACAGTTATGTTTAAATCCCATGTTGGGAATATTTATGTTTCGGTAAAAGAGGAATTTTCGTAATGTTCCGACAGCTTCATTAATTGGTTATCCTTCACGTATTGAAAAATATTTTCAATGTGAAAGATAGGTAACCCTTTAATGCAGCTTTACATTTAAATTGATATAATGTTAGAACAAATAAATAGAAAGGACGATGATGCCCCATTGTGGGCGGCCCATGG
This sequence comes from Brachylomia viminalis, assembly GCA_937001585.2. NCBI lineage: Eukaryota > Metazoa > Arthropoda > Insecta > Lepidoptera > Noctuidae > Brachylomia > Brachylomia viminalis. The sequence continues at coordinate 11,798,248 of OW443297.2, read as the reverse complement.
AGGCGCCAGGCTTTGTCATTTGATGCTACAGATCGCGTTGCGTTTGGATCTACCGTTATGAATAGAAATTGTGAGGCATCATTTTTTCTATTTGAGACACGTTAATATTCTGTTTCTATCCTGAAAGTATCGTATATAAATTTGTTAAGCAAATAAGGTACTTTACATAAGTCACTGCAAGGTTTAATTCTGTCACTACACAATAATAAAGTGTTGTTTCTGACCCCTGAGTTATTTTCTTTCTGAGACTGACTTTCTGATCACAAAGCTGGATTAATTTAAAAGGGTTTCCACCATGACCGCTCAGGGCGTTTCTCGAGGGGATGTTTTAAACATTGCTTATATTCTGGGGTTACAACGAACATGACCCTTCATTGAATGAGATTAAGAAATTTAAAAAAAGATCGTACCCTGAAACGTTTTTCTTCCATCTCTAGACTTGTTTGCTCTTTGAATATTGCGCGGAAATTTTTATTGATTGACTCAGGCATGTCTTTTTTACACAATGTCGCATAAAATTATCGCAAGTAAGCAACAGCATTTTTGCCCTAGTGTGATAACTTGATAAGCCTAAAACATTAATGAGTCACTTCACTTCACTTTTGAGTGATTCACTTTGTTAGAAAACGTCCAAAAGTGCCAGCTTTCTTGAAATGGAAATTGTCCTATATTGTGCTAAATACGAAATGGACACAGCAGGTACTGAAGAAAAAGAATGTTGCTTACATTAATAGCTTCTGAGGTAGCCAAGAACCATAAAGCGAGCGTATAAACAGGTGCCAAGAGGTGCAGGTGCACCTGGTGAACAAATAAACAAATTAAAAGTTAGTCCGAAAGAAATAAGTATGATGTTCTGAACTTATGAACTCAAGATTGCTGGTGGAATTGTAGGAATTGCTGCATTCATAGCTATAAATACACTGGAATATAGGTCGCTGAAGCTCCACCAAGTTGAATGGCTATTTAATAAAGTAAGTGTACGTCCAAGTCGGCGAAAGTGGGTGGGCTGTTGAAGGGGGCTGAAGTTATTTCGCGATACAGTTAAGATATAAAATGTTTTCATTTCGCGATGGCAGGTGACAGCGACGGTTAATGCAATGCTTATATAAATATGCATATACTTAATATGCAATAGTGTTGCTACACACTGCATAGCACTTATATCTTATTTCAGGTTCAATAGCAACCAAACATAGCCTACGAAATTATACATACTTTCGTCCTATAGGAAAATTCCATGCGCGTTCAGCTGTTACCACAACTATTATCATTATATTTTATTTGGTTTTCACATTTCACCACACGCTATTTTAGTGTTAGCATTTATTTGTAAAGTGTCAGTCCATCACGCGTCTGACATTAGAATAAAGTACTCACGCAAGTACGATGATTGCTAAGAAACAAACATTTCATATTATGCTCAGATTTATAGAACATAATTCAATTTTGCTAAATGTTACCAAATCGCGTCAACGTATAGAACATAAAGGACTTAACATTCCTGGTAATTCGTGAAGCCTGCAGGCGACACAATATATTTTGGGAAACTACCTTGTTACCTAACTACCTACATAGTTGTTGTTAATAAAACAAAAACTTCTGTGAACATAACAACAAATACTTCCGACAGCCGAAATACAAGGTAAGGCAAACTTACGAATTGTTTGTGAGATCGTTTCATCAAAAACAATAATTACCTACAAGCTTAATATAACGGAGCATGGACGGAGCTGAATATTCGGTAGTGATTTCAAACTCCATACGTGAAATAAAAACAGGCTATGTAAGCATCACAAGTTCTACGGAAGTCTTTGTGAAATCTCGATTGGTAAATGAATCTGACTAAAGTGGGGACAAAGAACGGGAACAATGGGACCCTTCGTAAATATCTTTTATTATCTGTCTTGTTTCCGCATCCTCGCCCGTATTCAACTGCCTGCTTGCAATGTTTGTCGACTTTTACCGCTTAACGTTGCTTGACTGAACTCCTTAAACCTGAGTCTTGATCGCAAAAGCAGCTACCCGTTAATAATAAGATTATCCCGAAATATGTTTAAATCTCTCTCATAATTTTGAGGAAGGAATTCAGTTAGGTAAACTACAAAATAGTCGGGAACTTCCAGATAGCTAGAGAACTATTGGCCCCAAAGTTAGTAATGAAAGCGCATTATTTGGAAGGCCCAAATGCCCCAGATCCCTACATAATTCGCTAAACCACCATTTATTGGAACATATCTACGAACGGAGCGAGCCAAGCGGCGTAGTAAATATAAATTCAGTATATTGCAGTTCCAACATTTATTTGGCAAAAAATATTACAATAAGTATACGAGTTTATTTTTGGCTCACAGTTTAAAGTTAACAAAAAAACATTACAACGGCTGGCATCTTTATGTACAAGACTCTTTGATGAAATGTGTAACTAAATAGAAAACTACAGTGGTAGGTATGGAAAGCGTTGATATTTGGCAAGGTGTGTGATATTTGTAGAGCACTTTTAGGTTCTATCAGTGACGTAATCTGTATTGACAGGCGACCTGCAGGCTTCACGGTGATGGTCGACATGGCAAACAGCAAAACTACCGACCTGTAAACACAAAGCAGTAAGCTACTCATGCCTGCTTCGTTTAGCGCCGCCTGGAGCGTGTGACGATATCCAGGGCATCTTGTCAATGCACACTGTGTGTGACTAAACCGTAATGATGGTAGCTACTATGCTTTATTTAAATGACCATTAGGTCATTTGACATGATTTTCTTCGAAACCGCTGAATAGCTACATAGGTACTCACATTTTAATAATGCAGGATATAACAAGACGTTTTTACCTAGGTATTTCTAGTTTTGAGAGAATAAAATAGGTGAGTGAGATCAGGATTCATATTAGGTACGTAAATTTGAAGATCTTATATATGCCGCAGGTATACCTACTAAACAAAAAAAAAATGTTTCTTAAGTAAATAGGAAGGTAAATACTCCCCAAATCGAACGTTGACCTCTTCTTTCTCGTGGATTAGATATAGTGCGCATTAAGTAACTTACCTACTTTCCAAGTAGGAATTTTCTTTGGCTTCACCGTCTGTATTAAAGTACCGACAAACTCTTGTACTTTTGATTGATATGAAGGTAGGTATTTTTGACATGAGGGTGGGTAAAGGCTTTATTTGAAAAAGGAAAAGAAGGTAAAGCCGCAAAGTTCTCTTGAAGTTCTTATAATTAGTCCACATCTCTCTGGGAGAATACATAATTTTCAATCTAGTTCTACTATTGTAAACCTTTACAAAGGTCTGTCACAATGTAGCGAAAAGACAAGAACGACGATCCAGGGGCATTCTAACAGCCGCTGTCACCACCGCGGCGGGGCGGGGCCCTCACAGAGGGCTCGGGAGGAGGCTGACATAGAGTGCCAATAACGGCCCCATTACGCCTCCTCCAGGCGAATATCAACCACTGCGCCTCCGCTCAGGATCTGTTGCTCCAGAGCATGGCGCAGTGGTCGATTAACATCGCTGTGGTCGCTGAGCCGTACTTAGTCCCGCCCAGGGATGACTGGTTGGAGGACCTGAGCGGCTCAGCGACCCTAATTTCGTCGGCCGCTGCTGGTACTCCGTCGCTCGAGGCTGTCACGAGGGGACGGGGTTGCGTGGCGGCACGGTTCGGGGAGATCGTAGTGGTTGGGGTAAACTTCTCCCCGAACCGAACTCTTGCCGAGTTCCACAACTCCCTTGCAGGGTTGAAAGTCGTCGTCTTCGGGTACCGTTCCCTCCCCGTGATCGTCCTCGGGGACTTCAATGCCAAGAATGTGGCTTGGGGTTCCCGGTATACGGACACACGGGGCAGGATGGTGGAGGACTGGGCTCTGGAGACAGGCCTGGTCGTCCTAAATCGGGGTTCTGTCCCCACGTGTGTGCGGATGCGGGGTGAATCGGTGGTGGACATCTCGTTCGCCAGCCCCGCTCTGTCGCAGCGTGTCTTTGACTGGCGCGTCATAGAGGGGGTGGAGACCTATTCCGACCACCGGTACATCCGGTTTGACGTCTCCGCCCAGACCTCGAACGCGCTGGTCCGACAGGCCCCGAGTGGTCCGCGGTGGGCGCTGAAGCAGCTGAACCGGGAGCTCCTCCTGGAAGCCTCGATCGTGCAGGCCTGGGTGTCATCACCGGACAGGCCTGCTGACATCAACGTCAAGGTGGAGTGGTTCCGGGAGGCCATGTCCGAAATATGTGACGTGGCAATGCCCCGGGCCCAGCCCGGACGCGCCCAGCGCCAGGTGTGCTGGTGGCTGCCAGAGTTGATGACTCTGCGCAGTGTGTGCGTCACTGCGCGACGCCGGTACACCACAGGCACCGCAGGCTCCGTATTCGCCCTCTGGATACGGAAGCCATTCAGGCAGAGCTGTACGAAGGGTACAGAGCGGCGAAGACCGCCCTCTAAGCGGAGATCCTGCGGGCCAGGGGACTGGCCCGCGAGGAGTCGCTGGAGACTCTGAACAGGGACCCGTGGGGACGCCCCTATAAATTGGTGCGAGAAAAGCTCCGCCCATGGGCTCCCCCGCTGACGCAGAGTCTCCGGCCCCAGCTCGTGGAGGACGTGGTGAGCGCTCTGTTCCCTTCTAGAGGGGAACATATTCCCCCGCCCATGGCTCCACCTACTGCGGTGCTCAATGCGGACCACACCGCCGACGACGACGACGATGCTCCGGAGGTGACTGAGGTAGAGCTGCGAGTGGCGGTACGTAGGCTGAGTGCCCAAAATACCGCCCCAGGACCCGACGGCTTACCTGGAAAAGCCTGGGTCCTGGCCTCGGAGGCTCTCGGGCCTCGACTAAGGGGGCTCCTAAGCGCATGCATGGAGAGGGGCCATTTCCCACTTCGTTGGAAGACGGGGAAACTGGTCTTCCTCAAGAAGCCGGGGCACCCAGCGGACTCTCCGTCCGCTTACCGGCCCATCGCTCTTTGAAAGAGTCATTGCAGACCGCCTCGTCGGGCGGCTGGTGCGGGTGGGGCCGGATTTGGCAGAGCCAGTTTGGCTTCCGCAAGGGGCGCTCTACGCTGGACACCATCATATGCGTGCGGGCCCTCACGACGGGGGATGCTGTGGCCCGGGGTGGGGTCGTCTTGGCGGTGTCTTTAGACATCGCCAATGCTTTCAATACCCTGCCCTGGAGTTGCATCAGGGGAGCCGCCCCTCTTAGACGTCGCAGGGGGAGTCAAACACCTCACTCCCCCCCCCCCAGACCCAAAGAGGCCCGCGGTGGCGGGCCGGCACCAGTCGTATCCAATGTTGGCACCAATCGTACGTTCCCGCGACCCCCGGCGTAGATGTGAGATGGAACACCAGGGTGGTTTTTAGTCAGTAAGATTCTGACAGCGCCCGCCGTCCGCCCCAGGGCGGCGGACATCCATGAGGATTTTCCACCCCGGAAACAACAAAAAAAAAAAAAAAGGGGATGTCGCACCAGGCGGCGGCCGAACTAGCGACACGCGGTGTTGCGACAATCGTCGAGATGATCCGGCAATTGGGACTCGAGGTGGCCCTGCACATGTCCGAGGCCATGTGTTTTCATGGTCCTCGGAACACGCCACCCTCGGGTTCCCAAATAACGGTAGGAAGGGTTCACATCGGCGCCGAGTCGACGGCGCATTCCTTAAGGCAGCGGCCAGCCCGCTGGTTGAACGCGCCCCAAAGGGTCATGGCCACCCGGTCCACCACCACGGGCCACCTGGTCCAGGCCATGGTACGGAGCGAGAGGGTTTGGGAAGCCGTCACCTCCTTCTGCGAAGCAGTAATGTTCGCGAAGGAGGAGGCGGAACGCGTGAGGGAGAGGCAAAATTCGCGCCCTCACGCCCCTAGCCGCCGCAGGAGACGCCCTGGGCGCCGGGAATCGCAGGCCGATTCCCGGCCACCGTAGGCGCGGGCTTGCGAACGGCGAGCAATGGGCAGCTCACCGTTCGACAAGGACCAGGTCTGATGATTTCAACCATCAAAAAAAAAAAGGGGCATCCTAACAACGGTGTCCGTAGTTTTGCCCGAAGATTCGGCCGTTTCTTACTCTGTATCGCTTACGCACTCGAAGATTAGTTCGGTTACCGAACTAAGAATGAATGACAACACGATTTGACAGGTGTTTTACGCCCGATGTGTTTTCGATCGACACTAGTTATGACGAATCAACTACTTTTGGACATGCCCGTACCTTCGTTGTTGGACTTAGAGAGTAGACCAGGGGAACTACTCTCTAAGCACGTAGGCCATAATTTTTGGCGACGTTACGGGCGTTTCCTACTCCGTATCACCTACGGACATAAGATTAGCATGGGGCCTGACCTTATAATGAATGACACCACAATGTGACAGACCGTATGAAAAATTTAATTTGACACTAGTTTTGACGAATCAACTACATACTATTGGACGTGCCCGTACCTTCATTGTTGGACTTAGAGAGTAGACCAGGGGAACTGCTCTCTAAGCACGTAATCCGTAGTTTTGGCCGACGTTACGGGCGTTTCCTACTCCGTATCACCTACGGACATAAGATTAGTTTTGGGCCCGACCTAAGAATGAATGAGACCACAATGTGATGTGTCCCTAGATCCGATGTGTTTTCACCTGTCCGAAAAACTAATTAATCGGGTGTTGGGTTCACTCCAAAGTTTCAAACTACTTTCGGACGGGGCCGTATCTTCGTTGACAGACTTAGAGAGTAGGCCCCCAGGCTCCAAGATAATGGATACAAATTGATAAACGTTAGATTATTCTCGCAGTCTCGCCTAGGTGATCGTGTGTTGTAAGTAATTGAACTTTACGTCAACGCGACACAATTACTGAATCAAACAGCTATTTTTAGCGGGGAAGTATCAAAACAGGCGAACGGATCATAAGCGGGAATAATGGGACAATGTAAACAAAATAAACATAACGGAGAGGTATAATGGCCGCTACTAACGTGTGATACACGCTTACCCTTTATCGACTTGTCCACACGACACCGACGAGTGTGTGACCTAATAAAGTAACCGACTGAAACACATAGGAATACTGACTAAAATTAATTTACTTGCATTAAACTGGCACTACAGCCGCGCCACATTACGAAGCACGAAGCATTCCGAGCTCATAATATTTCTTAAAAAACATTGTTTAGTTCTGACTAGGAAATAAGTGCAAAAGAAGAACGCGGCACTCTATTTAACTGAAACTTTTCGCTTCACGGTTCGCGACTTTAGTGCAATTTAAGCTTTCATAATAGAAACGTTTGAAAGTTCTTTCTGAAAGTCAGCATAGGCCTCTAAGGAGTCGTTACATATTCACATAAAATGCTAGAAGAGTGTCGATTACACGAAATAAGCTTTCCATAAAGGAAACCTTTTAGGACAAACTTTTCTTTAAAAATTAGCAGCAAGTAAGTGTAGGTTCTGATATTGTCGATAGGGCACGGACAGTCATTCTAATCTTAACTAGCTTTATATAAGTGTCGCCGGCGTCATATTGCTGTGAGACTACGGCCATTACGGGACAAGTTTTAACTTAATGAAACGGAATTAAGTCTGTGACTTAGTTTTGCGAATGATGCCTTCTTAGCTAGTTGACTATTTTGAAGTAATAGTCGCGTAAGTTAGAGAGACAGCGTAGCATATTGGCACAGAGCCAAGTGGAATGTCAAGAGAGAAAATTGACGCAAGTAAGCGGGGGACGGCCATCATTATACTGGAATAGTCGCTAACCGGATTCTGCTTTCTGCGATAAACCTTTTTTGCTACTGTTTCTTCTTTCCCTGTATTTGGCAAAGAATCCATCTATGTATCTTTGGATCAACTTTATTTTATCTAGCATAGCGTTACAAGTTTTACACGGGTGGGTTTCTAAATTCTATTAGTTTTGTTTATTTTCTCGTTATTTGTTTTTTTTTAGTTTTTATAATGTATTTTACTAGTTTTACACATTATGTACGATCGATACGAAAAACAGGCGGCAGACCCCGGGATGTCATTTCGTTCAGTCTAGTGCGCTGTACTAACTGCTCGATAACGTTATTTATTTAGGAACGTTCTCGGTAGCCCCTCACGACACAATATGGTAGGACGCTGACACAAAAAAAAATACCTATATAACTTGTAACAACTATCTTGTGTCTAGACTTTTTTTTTTGTCTATTGGAAATATGTTGTTACCAACTTAAAGTTAGTAAATTGGACAAGATCTTGTTTACAAGCAAATACTGATCCAACAAGAAAATTGTATCGAAAATGAAGGAGAGGAAAACCATATACCAATTTAATTGGAAAGTGTGTCCTCAACGCGTGACGTGGCCTGAATCCATAGTGATCAAGACACGTGGCAACGGGTCAGAAAAAGTTAAAAGACAAAGATTTATGTAGGTAGGTACTGTAAAGGTTGTCGACAAAGGGGAACCTTACATCATTCAGGCTGGTCGAAAAATAGCTATGGTTTGCATTCGATCACACAAGTGAATTTGAAATTAGTTTTCAAAATTCGATATGCGGCGATTATTTTCAAGAAACAACAGTTAAGTATAGGCGTGTATATAGGCGTGTAAAAGTGAGCACAAAATTTAACATTGCTTCTTATTTTCGTATGTAGCGCCTGCCCCACATAGGTTCCAGTATGTCACACTGAAAGTTTTTAGAAAATAAAAAACGGAATGATGTAGAAGCCTGTTAATATTTTTTCACTCCTCTTGCTCAAAAAGACCGTCATTGTGGCGTACCAGAGCGAAGAAAAAATAGCAATTCTTCCTCTAGGGGAAAAAGTTTTTTTTTAAATTTTTGTGTGTCAAATGACAATGAGCCTACAAAAACGAAAAAGTCTTTAGTCAAAAGTAGAATAATCATGAATATAGACTCGACTTATTACTGTTTCATAAAAAAAGAACTTCATTACATTTTTGAAAATGGAACTAAAATCGGCGATCTCTTTGGTAGAATGCATGCAATGCGTTGCGGCTGCAGAAGAAAAAACAAGAAAAAGATTGTTACCGGGAAAAAACATCTCGTTAAATATCCAGAATTGTACATTTAAATTTTAATAAAATAAACTACATATTTCATATTGTATTGGATTGTTTTATTTTCTCGCAATCGTAGTGAAAAGTAGAGTGTAACACACGGCGCTAAAAACTCATTAAAACTCGGTTTCTATTTAAAGCTAAAGCTCGGGAGTAAAACTACCTCGTATATAATGGGTCATTTTAGCTCCTTGTATAACAATCTACTATTATTGCTCTTAGAAGTAGTCTCAGTTCCTTTCTAAGCACCGTCGCATGCGATGGAACCATTGACTAAGCAGTGGGCCCACTCTTCTTTAGGGATTTCTTCTTTTCTCACGGCATCTTCAAGGTACATAATACGAATTCCTCTAAGTTTATCTTATATTTTTGGAAATAAATAAAAGTCACAAGGTGCCAGGTCACGACTGTAATGAGGATGACTAACTAACTCCACACTTTCGATAGACAAATACTCGATAGTCCGTCTGGCGGAGTGAGCTGGAGCGTTGTCGTGGTGGAGGAGGATCCTGCTTCTTGGGCGCTGCTGTCTAACATTTTCCAAGACAACTGGTAAACAAAGACTGACATACCAATCTGCAGTAACAGTCTTTTTATCTTTTAGGACAATTGTTACGAATTGACCCGTCCGTCCAAAGAATGAGGCAATCATCTTTTTTCCATGACTTCTGCCCTTCTTTACTTTTGTCGGCAAATCTTCGAATGGAAACATCCAATGGGCAGATTATCTTTTGGTCAATTCTAAAAACTTTCAGTGTGTACTTTAGGTATAAAGGTTTTTAACTGAATGTTTTGATCATTGCAGTCATACAGTGTGTTGCTGTCGAAGGTATAGAAAATGTGAGTGAGGTCATTGAAATGTCAAAAAGTCGACGGGCTTAGAGATAAAACGACGGAAAAGTTTTAGAAATTTTAGACAAGCTTATGCCAAACATAAAAAAGAGAAACCCTATAGAGAGCGAAATAATTTTGCCGCCCACTTCCTTCACCGCGAGCTTTCAGTAAATTTAAATACATTTTAAATGTCCCTTTACAATGAAATATTCATACATTTCGAAACATTTCCGACATGCCCTTTAGACAAGCAGTGTCAAAAACCAAGTTCATTTATTTTCCCACTCCTTCAGACTAAGCTACGTCGAATAAATCAATAATAACGAAGTTCGCTCACGTAAACAGTTAACACAATAATTGCGAGCAAAATTGCCTTCTGAATTGAGTAAGTATTTCTACTTAACCGTTAAAGGGAACCAAACTGTCTAGAAGAATTAGAATATGCAAATGGCGCCCTTGGCCCTTGACTGAAAGTTTAGTAAAGAAAAGTTGAAAGAGAAAACAGCGCACGTAATGAAAGTTTTAGGCTGTCAATCCGTATGTCTACAATCTCTGAATTTGAATTTGAATTTCGCAGAAAGCGATAAGGCCGCCCATTGTATATTAAGTAGTGTTCAGTTTAATTTTTGTTGTTATGTTTTTTGTGGTGTACAATAAAGACTAAATAAATAAATATAAATAAATAAATAACCATGGCCTTTCTTGGCCTATAATACTTGAATATTGCTAGCACTGAAACGTAAAATAATACGCCTAACTGACAATTCACGCTAATATCCGGTCAGACCGCAACGCCCTCCAGAGCTGTCTGTGGCTACGTTTTATATCTCGCTCTAGCACTGCGCCATTTTATAACTCTGCCTCGCTCTTATCTCTAGAAGTCTGAAATGGCAAATGTCAATCCCGATCGTCTGTTTGAAGTACTCAAAAGCCACGAGATACCCTTCCTGCTTCAAGAAGGCTTGTGTTGAAGGAACCGGTAGAACTAACAAAGTAAGAAGACATTTGTTTCATTTAAGAAATGAAACAGAAAAAAAAATATACAAGGGTCAGGCAATCCGGTTTCATTACTATGGAAATAGTCGTTATAAGCACTTCAAGCTTTTCAGCAAATTCTCAATACCTACCGCTACCTACCAACACGGTAAAAAAATTACATTAAACCCCCGAATGAAACTAGATTCTTCCACTCGTTATTTTTCCTTTCAGTAATAAATAACATTACGCTGGAACAGCTCATTAGATTTAGAAAAGAAACATTCATACGATTCGGTGGTAGAGTTACGTAAGGGTTTTCCAAAGTTTACCTTTGACAAACCACAAACAAGCATGTTCCACCGCGTTCCTCCGCTAACAAAGTTACTGTCCGGACGATAAGTAGGTACGAGTACGTGTTTACGCACAGCCAAACGAAGTACTTACTACTGCATTTCACAGAGACATCAGCATTATAATTAAAATTATGAACATATCTCATTGTACAAAGACGTTTATTAACTTTCATTCTTCAGCCAGTGAAAGCTTCAACAATAATCTTAATTATTGAAAGTAAAGAAGATTACTTCGACATCTGTATCTGCACTTGTTTTAATTAGTAATGAACCAAACTGAATGATCTAATTTGTTTTCAGCATTGTAGGTAGTAATGATAAGAAGGTATCGTAAGATCAATATATAAAAGATGATTTATTGCCCAAATTAGTAATTCTATAATCGAAGAGTACAATCAAACGACAAATATTTACTTTTGATTATATGGTACCTAAAAACGCAATTCGATAGTTACTACTCGTAAAATGAGCAACGAATATCGATAATTACCGGCGTAATACAGACTGGCCTACTTATTACTCTTATTAGCAACCTAATTGACATTTACGTCCGTTCGGAACTTCATTTATTGCCCAGTATTTTATTGTGGAACTTTACCAAAAACTACTTAGCCAAGTCCTCTGACTGCCGAGCTTACGAGATCTGAGAAGTTCATGCGACGCCATTTTATAAAACTTGTGAGAGGCAGATACAAAACTTTCCTTGATTACAATCGACTTGTTATTTTTACGATGAGAACAACTATAAGCTAGGGTACCTAAATCGGGTAGGTATCTAATACCTATAGAAAAACAAACAGGTATGATTATACAATTTTAGGTAGAAGCCTGGCAAGGCTACGGTGGATATGGTAATATTGCAAATTGCAGTATAAATTAAGGAGAAACGGAGCGAGTGCGTCTGCTCCCCAGTTCGCAGCGGAAATTTGTAAATATTTGAAGTCGTTAAACTTTCACACTTCGACCGCACGTTCCCACCTCGTATCGACGGCTGCGAAATGGTCCAACATCAATTCATAACTAAACACAAAGCGTTTTACTCACAAATTCAGGAGGTTCACTAATTCTTGCAAAAGCAATCTGCAAAGTAACGGAAATAATACCTATGAAAGCGAAATAAGTCTGCAATTTCGTAGCATAACTTTATAGCGGACAGGGATTCTGTTTGTTTAAGTATAATCTTATTAGTTACTAACGTCCTAAGCACAATATACTTGTTTCTGTATATAGATACAGAAACAAGAATATTTGTACACAATATTCTTGTTTGTGAATTTAATAATGTGAAGTAATCAGGCCAACAATTTGTAGCAATAGTTAAATAGTTAGCTCTCAAACCCGATTGTTCTGCCAATGACAGATGTGACGAGGGCGAATAAAGGGGCTGATGATGGCGAGCCGAAGGGCGGAGGTGTAACTGACGTCACTTAAACTAAATACAGTTTCATAAACATTATATATATTACAAAGTGTAATTATATATTCAAAAATCAAAAGTCATTTATTCAAATTAGGCTGAGAATCAGCACTTTTTGAACGTCAAAATCACATAAGACAGTCCCCCCAAAACGCCCACCCTTCACCACTTCCTAGTGCTTTAGCTGGGAAGTAGAAGTGGCGGAACAAACCCCCCAGCAGATTATTACAATTATGATACACAAATAGAGGAGCAGAGGTTTCATTTTGTTAGCGAAGATTTAAAAGCCAATTTCTCTTCTTAATTGGCAATTTAAAAAAGGTAAATAGAGGTTGGGATTTTCTTAGATATACAGTTGGATTCAAATTTACCTTTGCAACACTTGTTATTTTGTATTTATTAAAACGATGCAGATGCAACGATGTGCACAGTCCTCATCGTCGTCAGGTCCTCACCGGGCACGGTTGTTTCGGGAGGTTCCTGTTCCAGATAAGGCGGAAGGAAACGCCCGGGTGTCACCATTGTGTGGATCGCCCGGAGGACACGGTGGAGCATACGGTGGAGATCTGCCCGGCTTGGGCGGAGCACCGTCGAGTCCTCGTGGAGGCGATTGACGGTGGCGATCTCTCGCGTCCGTCCCTGGTCCAGGCCATGGTACTGAGCGAGCGGGCTTAGGAAGCCGACACCTCCTTCTGCGAAGCAGTAATGTTCGCGAAGGAGGCGGCGGAACGCGTGAGGGAGAGACAAAATTCGCGCCCTCACACCCCTCGCCACCGCAGGAGACGCCCTGGGCGTCGGGAATCGTAAGCCAATTCGCGGCCACCGTAGGCGCGGGCTTGCGAACGGCGAGCTGCCCATTGCTCGCCGTTCGCAAGCCCGCGCCTACGGTGGCCGGGAATCGGCCTGCGATTCCCGACGCCCAGGGCGTCTCCTGCGGCGGCTAGGGGCGTGAGGGCGCAAACTTTGCCTCTCCCTCACGCGTTCCGCCTCCTCCTTCGCGAACATTACTGCTTCGCAGAAGGAGGTGACGGCTTCCCAAGCCCTCTCGCTCCGTACCATGGCCTGGACCAAGGCCGGACGCGAGAGATCGCCACCGCCAATCGCCTCCACGAGGACACGGCGGTGCTCCGCCCAAGCCGGGCAGACCTCCACCGTATGCTCCACCGTGTCCTCCGGGCGATCCACACAATGGTGACACCCGGGCGTTTCCTCCCGCCTTATCCGGAACAGGAACCTCCCGAAACAACCGTGTCCGGTGAGGACCTGCGTCAGGCGGAAGGTGAGGACGCCGTGGCGCCTCTCTAGCCACTCCTCAAAGAGGGGACTTATCGCCGCAATTGTGGCGTGCCCAGCGCTGGGTTGCGACAATCGCACTCTCCATGCCGCCCTGAGATCCCGCCGGAGCTCTGTCCGCTGTACCGTGATTTCTCGCGGCAGCGGAGCTACGCCCCGGCGTTTCGCCTCCTCGCGCCACTCCCAAACGTGCGCGAGGACTTTTGCCTCCAGATCCCATGGCGGTAATCCGGCAAGGAGGCTCGCCGCCTCACCGGAGACCGTACGGTATCCCCGGACCAGCCGGATGGCCATGACCCTTTGGGGCGCGTTCAACCAGCGGGCTGGCCGCCGCCTCAAGGAACGCGCCCACACCGGTGCCCCGTAATGGGCCATGGACCGCACGACCCCCGCGTAGAGCCTCCGGCAGGAGGCGTTTGGCCCCCCTAGATTGGGCAGGAGCCGCTTTAAGGCAGCCCCGGCCCTTTCCAGTCTGGGAGCCAAACGTCGGAAATGCTCCACGAAGTTCCACCGGCTGTCGAGGACGAGTCCCAGGTACTTCATCGTCGACTCGACGCCGATGTGAACCCCTCCTACCGTTATTTGGGAACCCGACGGTGGCGTGTTCCGAGGACCATGAAAACACATGGCCTCGGACTTGTGCAGGGCCACGTCGTGTCCCAATTGCCGGATCCTCTCGACGATTGTCGCAACCCCGCGTGTCGCTAGTTCGGCCGCCGCCTGGTGCGACCTCCCCTGCGCCAGGACTAGCGTGTCGTCAGCGTAACAAACCACGCTGACGCCGCTGGGGAGGTCGGCGCGCAGCACCCAGTCGTAGCCGATATCCCACAGATGCGGCCCCAGGACCGATCCCTGTGGGACACCGCACGACATCTCTTGCCGGTTCCATACTCCCTGGTGACCGGGGTAGATGACGGCCCTGTCCGTCAAATAGGCCTCGACCACACGACAGAGGTAGGTCGGCATCCGGTGATACCGGAGTGCCTCCCTGATGCAACTCCAGGGCAGGGTATTGAAGGCATTGGCGATGTCTAGAGACACCGCCAAGACGACCCCACCCCGGGCCACAGCATCCCCCGTCGTGAGGGCCCGCACGCGCATGATGGCGTCCACCGTAGAGCGCCCCCTGCGGAAGCCAAACTGGCTCTCCGCCAAATCCGGCCCCACCCGCACCAGCCGCCCGACGAGGCGGTCTGCAATGACTCTCTCAAAGAGCTTGCCCACCTCGTCGAGCAGCACGATGGGCCGGTAAGCGGACGGAGAGTCCGCTGGGCGCCCCGGCTTCTTGATGAGGACCAGTTTCCCCGTCTTCCAACGAAGTGGGAACTGGCCCCTCTCCATGCATGCGCTTAGGAGCCCCCTTAGTCGAGGCCCGAGAGCCTCCGAGGCCAGGACCCAGGCTTTCCCAGGTAAGCCGTCGGGTCCTGGGGCGGTATTTTTAGCACTCAGCCTACGTACCGCCACTCGCAGCTCTACCTCGGTCACCTCCGGAGCATCGTCGTTGTCGTCGGCGGTGTGGTCCGCATTCAGCACCGCAGTAGGCGGAGCCATGGGCGGGGAGATATGGTCCCCTCTAGAAGGGAACAGAGTGCTCACCACGTCCTCCACGAGCTGGGGCCGGAGACTCTGCGTCAGCGGGGGAGCCCATGGGCGGAGCTTCTCACGCACCAATTTGTAGGGGCGTCCCCACGGGTCCCTGTTCAGAGTCTCCAGCGATTCCTCGCGGGCCAGTCCCTTGGCCCGCAGGATCTCCGCTTGGAGAGCGGTCTTCGCCGCTCTGTACCCCTCGTACAGCTCCGCCTGAATGGCTTCCGTATCCGGAGGGCGAATACGGAGCCTGCGGTGCCTGGTGTACCGGCGTCGCGCAGCGACGCACGCACTGCGTAAAGTCGTCAACTCTGGCGACCACCAGCACACCTGGCGCTGAGCGCGTCCGGGCTGGGCCCGGGGCATTGCCACGTCACATATTTCGGACATGGCCTCCCGGAACCACTCCGCTTCGACGTTGATGTCAGCAGGCCTGTCCGGTGATGACACCCAGGCCTGCACGATAGACGTAGGTACCTACCATAGATATTCTATTATTTTCTTCTGTTTGTGTATGCACAATACACAATCGCGTTATTTGGGTTAAGGTCGCCTTGGCCTTTTATAATTGAGTTTATTGAAAGGTACCTATACTCTAGATAGCTTTTGAGAGGGTTGTGTGACAGCGTCCGTAAGTTTTGTTAAAATGGCAGTTTAAGAGATTTTAGGGCACAAATATTTATATTTCCCAATCTTAGATACTTAGAGAGTTGGAAAGGTAAGGCCAATATCAACTCCCGGCACCTCTCGATTAACACGACCTTTTAAAACTTAAGCACTGATCAAACTCATGTAGTTGATTTATTTTTGCGCAGCGACTCTTATAATGTTTTTAACTACACACAAATCGAAATAAAAGCGATTAGTATCATAAATTATCACCTATTTGATTTTGATATGTTTTGATTTTGAACTGGGTTATCTGTATGTTGTTCTAGCCTATGATAATATTGTCGAGACAGGGTTTTCTTTAAAGTAAAGCAGCATATACATATAACCAAAACTACTCAAAATGCCTCTGAAATACAAATTCAAATATTTTAATTTGTAGAATATAGGTAAATATAGGTAAACAAAAGGTACAGATGTCAATATTAATAAAAATTAACGCTATGCCTTGCCGTCAACGGCGTACAAATATTCTGATTATAATTTCATATTAATCATTTGTAAAAATAATAAACATTAAAAAATAATAGATAAATCTCAATTATAATAATTCAAATAAAATAAATTTAGCCAAATAACAAAACATTAAAATTAAATTAGATTAAATAAAACAATTAGATTATTAGTAATAAATGAAAATTAAGAAAAAAATATTAGATTACAATAAATTTGTCTTCCAGGTACTCATTGACTGTATAGTAAGCTTTCTCGCTCAATAAATTAAGAAGAGCCTTTTTAAATGGTGTAAGTTGTCAAGGTCTTTTATTGCAGTGGGTAGCTCATTATATGTATAACTTGGGTGCCATTCCCAAAAAGCTCTTTGAGTATAGTGCAGTCTTGTGTGGAATAGCATATATCTCTCTATTGCGTCGTTTCGATTTCAGGGTTTTAAATAAATGCAAGTTTGATTTTGCGAATACTGCTGTCTCGTAGATGTACATACATAGCTAAGTAAGAAGTTTATATTTAATAAAGAATGACCTACAACTCAGTCTGTTTCAGCTTAAACACGCACGTACACGTCTCTTTTGAGCTTTGTATGCAATGTTTTTATCAGTGGAATTTGCCCGATACATTATTCCAAAACGTAACGTTGATGAGACATACGTTTTATAAGCTATCAAAATTACAAACTCGTTTGATATTTTCGCAAGATTATATAGCGTATAAGAATACTGGTTCAGTTTTTTTACAAACAGTTTCCACATGGCATTTCCAATTCAGATTACTATCCAAGTAAAGTCCTAGAAATCTAGCACTGTTGGTTTCAGGTATTTTTGGTCTGCGTATTTTATATTTAAATTTAGTTGTTTTGTTATTTGTTGGAACGTCATAACCTGTGTTTTAGCTAAGTTTATTTTTAGTTTATTCTTACGTAACCAGTTTATAGTGCAGTGGATGAAATTATTCCTATGTCTTTACACGGTACAATACTCGTACTATCATCGGCAAACAGTACGGTCTGATAGTCGTTACGTTTCGGCAGATCATTTCTAAAAATGAGGAAAAGCAAGGGCCCCATGACACCCCATTGAGGTACACCTCAAGTTGTATACGTAATGGACGACTTGTGAGCGACCTCTCTCTTAGAACCGGGACAAACTCTATTTAAAACCGTGATTTGTTTTCTTCCACATAAATAAGTTTTAATTAGGCTCAATATATTTCCTCGGACACCATAACGTTCTAACTTACCCAGTAATATTGTGTGATCCACGTGATCGAATGCCTTAGACATGTCCATGAGTACTGCGGCAATAGGATTTTTTTTTTTCAACATTACTAATAGTTTTAGCAACTAACTCATAGACTGCGTTGTTAATATTTCTATTTTCCGAAAACCATATTTTTCTTTAGCGAGTATATCATTTGTTTCAAAGAACGAGTTAAAGGATTTATAAATCACTTTTTCAAAGATCATTGATAATACCGGTATTAAAGCTATTGGACGATAATTTGAAATGGTTGCTTTGTCACCTTTCATATGAAGTGGCTTAATTATAGTCGTTTTTAATAAGTTTGGAAAGTGACCATGCTCTATGCATAGGTTAATTATAAAACTTAGTACGGGTGCAATTATATGCGACACAAATTTTAAAATTTTAGTAGAAATTTCATCAAATCCCGTGCTATTGGTGTTTTTAGCAGATTAATGATTTTGAAATATATATGAAATATATTGCCATAAAAAGGGTTTTTGGGATGTGCTTCACAAGAGATATAGCATCACAGTTTGCATATTTTTTTGCAGGATGTACCGAATCTATAAAATAATCATTGAAAGCCGTAGCTATGTCTTTAAGATCCTTAATTTTCTTATCACCAATTAAAATTGCTTTACAGATTCCGGGGGAAAGTTAGATTTACACCTATTAATTAATTGACATGTAGCTTTGGTTTTATTTTCTACACTATTTATAATATGACTGTTTTGAGACTTTTGTGTCAAATGTATTACTCTTTTTAATCGTCTCGAATATTGTTCAAGTAATTGTTTGTTTTCAATATTTGGTGATCGCCTGTACAGCCATAACATATCTCTCTTCCGCTTAGTACAGTTTCTGATACCTTTCGATATTCATCGCGGAGTTTTACGAGTGGAAATCTTTTCCTCACGGTAGGGAAGCACAAGTCGTACAAAAGTTTAAACATGTCATAGAAAGAATTAAAAGCAATTTCCGGGTTTGTGCTATTGAATACTTCAGTAAAACTTAAGTTACTTATGGTAACAATGAACTTAGATATATTCTCAGAGCTATAATCTCGACGTACCTAATGCATACCAGTGATCAATTGAACACGATTTTCTAACAGGACATTTAAAAAGTTGGGCAGTGTGGTCTGATAGGGCCAACTCTAAAACCTCGCCAGTACCACCTCTAACATCATGCATAACGTTGTCAATACAGGTTCTACTAGATAGACGTGTGTGGGCTCTTCTATACTTGGCTTAAGATTGTAGTTCAGTAGTAGATGTTGAAATTCAGTGGATATTCTTGTTTTTTGAAGAATATCGATGTCGAAGTCACCGCAAAGCAAAACCATTTTTCCCAGGTTTCTTCCGCAATAGTTTAAAAGATGCTCAATTTTTTCAGAGAAAATAGAAGTAGCATCTCTCGTGTATTTTGGAGGTCTATAAATGCAAATAATAATCAACTTGTGAGCTACAAGTTCGATGGCACAACACTCTATAAAACTAGGCACACTAAATTCTTTAATGTCTATGACCTTGAACTCGTATCTATGTCTAATAAGTATACATGTACCACCATTCCTGGTGTTTCTTGAAGAATTTGTTGCAAGTTTATATTCAGGTATAAATAAGTGCATGGTATCATCATCTTTAATATTGTGTTCCGTGATGCACATAACATCCACTGCTTTCCCTTTGCATAAAAGTTCATTTATACTAATGCTCAACAAATCTGACTTTCCTATCAATCCATTAATACATTGATATAAAACATTTATTATATTATAAACGAAAAAAACCGTGCTCCACATTGTTAGCAGTGATTTCAGTTTGGGTTAACTGATCATTATATTAGTTAATATTATTGTTGACTGATTGGTTATAGATATCCCCGACAGCAGTATTATCAAAACAATGATGAGAATGACAAGTAACTTCATTAATTTCTGCTTCTGAACCCAGATATTATATATATTCCATTTTTTTTTTATATTATAGCAATTGCTTTATTTATTATTAATGTTGCAATATGTTTCCGGAACATTTCATGAGTGTATTCCACCCAATAATTGGAATCAAAAAGATAGAGAAATACTGCAGTGAAGTCTTTGTAGGACAAAAAAAATGCCAATTAGCCTGTCCGTAGTCCGTTATTAACATCTACGTGTTCTAGAAGCGTCCTTGGCGAACTTTAGGCCCTACAGCTACTAAATATGAAAATAAGAATATTATTATCATCAGGATAGTAATATCAATGAAAACTGTGTACAAATAGGGAGGTAACTATTTGTACACAGTTTTCATTGGAAGACATACCTAGAAATTCATAAAACATTTTCTTCTTTATATTGGTTCTCCATGCACGTGTGATCTTATGACCTTACTACCAATATATTCCCAGAACAATGTAACTACATTTTTATAAGGTAGATCATACACAGAAAAGCAGAGAATTTCACGGTAGTAAGCTAACTTGATCAGAGCACGCTCCTCTGTATGAAAATTAAATTAAATACTGACGGTTGGGGTAACACTGAACACATTGAAACGAAAATACGTCTAGAACTCGCTTAGAACTGTTAGAACTCATCATCATGCAAGCATAATGTTTTATAAGTAAACAAGGTTTTCAATGCTCAACTTCATTATATGTTCAAGGCCATCATAATATCGTTATTTACATCTAATTAAGCTCACAAACATGATTTGTTCACCATAATTCAGTATTCGTCAATTACTTTAACAAATTCCTCTCATCGAGGTCTTAGAGCAGCTTCCTTTATTTTTTGTTATATTCGTAGGTAAGTTTTCCCAAGAGAAATTGCGTAGGTAGGAAGAAGAGTAAATTGAAGATAATAAGACGAAAACATGGTGGTTGTTATTTTGTACGTTTCCTTTTCTTTGTATGGGTGCCTAGCTTTACCTAGGCAACCTCCAACTTGTTTTAAAATACTAATCTCTACTTAATCATATCTTCCTTCATTGGACAAACTAAATTCTGAAAAAAGGGCCCTCAATCAACAAATATCCTTGTTCCAAGGCATAATTCATTAAAAATGTCTTGTTAGATCTAAGGAATACTTATTACTCGAGTTTTTAATTAATTTACTTTACAGAAGCCGAAGAACAAAAGGTTCTAAAGATTGGCGGTGTATCGACAACGACAAGCGAAAAAAATTGAAATGCTTAAAAACTAAGTACTTACAAAGCTATTTTGTTACATTAAAGTTAAATATTTATGTTCTACAATAACTTGAGTTATATTTATACAGTATAAAAGAAAACTGTCGTAATAAAGAAAATTATATGATAGATAATAAACGGAGCTGGGTCTGGTCCCAAAAGGAAAGTAGATACATTCCGGCGTCGTGCCTCGTTTTAACTTGACCAACTCCATTGCGGCGCACCTTTGTATTGGAAAATGCGACACGATCATAACTACATTTTTATGGCAGTGACCTTGTAGAAGATAGTGTTTAGCCATGAAGTACTAATTGTTTATAGTGGGAGTACGAGTTATAGTTAGTTGTTGCTGGCTAATTGGCTACTAAGTAACTAGGAATTAAGTAACATGCGGCTACTGCCCAGATCGATTGTTCTACTAGGTGTCTAGCTGAGGTCGAGCCATAAATGGGCGATAACTCTTTCCACATCGACACCCGTCCTATAAAAGAAAACATTTTGCCAAGGTAGGCGGTCTCGGTTGAAAAGGCTGGGAAGTTTTATTTATAACCGTCAGTCCCAGTCTATCCTGAAGTCGCTTCACGAACGGCAGTATTGTAGGCTAGACGAAGTGTGACTACAAGTAGAAATGATAATTATATTGTGGAATGAGGCACCTCTAGTTCTCAGCAGCGCTGGGGTAACAATAGAGCTCATCCACCCCTAAAGCGTCGGTTCTATTCTCGGCGGGCTTGTCATTGACCCAGTTCTGTGAGGCAGACAGGCGCCGAGTTGCAACTCGCTTCTGCTAAATTAATACTAATAAAGGTAATGCAAACAGCGGTACCAGACGGCGCCGCGCCATGCTCATGCCTGATGCACAAATTCCGTTTACCGCACGTTTTATCTCATTACTGTGTGGCATAAGCCTTACTTGGATTATTTTAATGTTGCAAAAACTTTAAATGAAGTTACGGTTATTGTGAGAAAAAAATTTGGATCCTTTGTCTCTTTTTCGCGTCGGCACGAGCGAACCAGAATTGCTCATGAACAAAGATTCAACGGTCAGAAAAATTAGAAGTGGGGCTGACTACCCAGAGGCTTATGCCTACGAGGACGCTAAATGGGACCCTAAGTTAAATTCATCAAAGCCAGCTATGGCAGAGTGGGCTTTAACGGCGAACCTATTAGAGACAATAGAAAAAAGGCGACAATAAAAAAAAAAGTTTTTAAAAGTGGTTTTAATAACACAAATTGATAGCACCCTACATAACGGTCAACGGAATCTAAAACATACCACGAATACAAGCAATAAAATCTACTATGATAGAAAATTTACCCAGTGCAGTCTATATAAAATAAGAATGCGCCGTACAAATGTTGTAGTTTATTTTCTTTCGTCGTTGATTCAAGCTTCAATAAACCCTATACAGTATCATTTCCGAAAGGGAACTTGTTGCTGTGTGTTTATGTTACTGACAATTTATTGGTTACCGTATGAGTAATGAGTACTTTGTCGGCTCTTTTAAGACTTTGACAGTAAACATCCGATTTCATCGGTGATTAAAAACCAGCCGATCTATTCTGTAAAAATCTCACCGTGAAAACTTAGGTGAAGTGAGTTTGAAGTTAGCTTTCATTTCACCTGCCGGTCGATTCTGTAACAAACTCACCGTGAAAACTTAGGTGAAGTGAGCGTGGAGTGAGCTGTCAGTGTAGTCCCACTGATGCTAGGGATTGACCAAGCGTTACATTTACAATCGTAGTCGAGATTTTAATTATATTTTTAATGTTATTTCTGTTGATCATTTTATATAATTTCAAAGTTAGTATTTAAGTGTCTAAATATTAATATTTAGAGTTTAATTTTTATAAAACAGCAACACAGAAAGTCAATTTTCTTTTTTTTTTAATGAAAATCAAAGATGACGGTAAGCCAACTTTGATTTCCATTTTGACCTCACTTTCGGCTTTAGCAATCTCGAAAACCACGAAAACGACAACAATAGTCATATTAAACAATAGGTCCCTAATAACAAACAATGTCCATGCGCATTTCTTTAGTAGCTAGTTTAGGAAAAAAAAGAACATACCTAATTGAGTTTCTTACTGAATTTCTGTTTTGCTGTTTTATTTAAAAAAAACCCGTAAACAGTAATGTTTAGCCACTTAAATAATATAAAATGATCAACAGAACTAACATTTTTTTAAAATTATAAAATCTCGATTATGATTGTAAACGTAATCCTTGGTCAATCCCTAGTATCAGTGGGATGACGATGACAGCTCACTCTACGCTCACTTCACCTAAGTGTTCACTTCACGGTGAGATTTTTGGAGAATCGACCGGCTGATACTAGGGATTGACACTGTTGACAGCTCACTCCACGCTCACTTCACCTACGTTTTCACGGTGAGATGGTTACAGAATACCACAGCTGTTGGTTTTATTTCACTATCAGGCTGTTTAATCTTATGATTTTTCTTAGCATTTCCACAAAACTACATATTTCGTGACTAACAGACTGATTGCCAGTTAACGGTTGCCATAAACCACAAACATGAATTTTGGAAAACACATCCCTAACAGGGCGTTGACGAGTGAATATATATACTAGAAATATTTTTTCATAACTCAGCCCCTCAGTGGAAATAACAGGGGAGGAAAGTTTAGTATATTATGCGTACGAAGTTGCAGAAAACAGCTAGTATACCTACGTATATTTCAATAGTTACGTTGCTATATTTATTTTGAATTCAATTAATCAAGATTCCATGACAATTTTACGTCGGATCCTAATATAAATTACATAAATGAAATCTATTAGCTGTCCGTGTATCAGGTAAGTGAGTCATCTAATGATACGAAATGTGTTTGATCAGTTAATTACCTGTGCTGTTTTATGGATAACGTTACGTATGTTACGTTGTGTTTACTTTATTCGATAGCTGAATATTGGATTTATTCTTCGTTTGTCCCACTGAGTTTTGTCCTACATAAAAATTCCTGGGTCGTCCCAAACAATATGCTTCCTTCGTCCCAAAATATAATTTTAATTATTTTATTCTCGCTTCGGCCTATTATATATTCCTTCTACGGCCCATATATTTTTTTTTGTATAAGCCAAAATTACTTTTTTGTACAATCGGCAAAAAAGGGTTACGTATTATTAAATATTTAACATCAATCAACTATTTGTGTTAGACGTTTTCTATATCTCTTGGTTTACTGTTGATCCAATTTTTATTTATGAATGTTGATTTTTTAAACGCTTGTTCTAGCTATGATTGTGTAATAATCAAATTTTTTCGACTTTTCGTTAGTACTGATTGTTGATTTAATTATAACGATGCATGGTGTTTATGAAATTTTAAAAAATATTGTTTTTTTTAACCTTTCAAAACAATATTTTTTTAAATTTACTCTCATAACATAATTGTTGATCGGTACATTTTTCAGTAATTAAAATTATAATGTCTTATATTATATTGTTTATTACAGATCTGACTGTTCTGTATATTTAAACTGTAGTAATGATAAGTACATCGTACTCGTAGGTACATACTTACCCGAGCTTACCTACTCGTACTATGTGTTATATAAATTCGTTCAGTAAATCGATTATTTATTTTGCTAAAGACCTTCCTCTTTTCCAATAAAAGTTTAATCATTTATAAAGACTTGCCATTCGCATCACGATAATTGTTGGAAACCTTGACTATAGGGTCTTAACCTACCAACCTAAGTACCAATGTCTACCAATCCCATAAATCTTTTTGTGCTAAGGCTAGTAAAAAAGCACTATTGAAGACCGGATAAAAAAGAATGAAGTAATCATTTCGATTGCTGAATAATTAACATAGACGAAGTCCTGAAAAAAGATAAGTAGTAGGTATGTACCTTCGCGAACTTTGGTGAACATATATTATGCTCATAAGTATGTAAGTATCGTTGTATGTATTCATGTGTATGTTATGATCGTTTGTTGC
Organism: Brachylomia viminalis; assembly: GCA_937001585.2. Lineage (NCBI taxonomy): Eukaryota > Metazoa > Arthropoda > Insecta > Lepidoptera > Noctuidae > Brachylomia > Brachylomia viminalis. The sequence continues at coordinate 11,773,245 of OW443297.2, read as the reverse complement.
CCAAGTTAAACAATCTTGTAGTGCTACAAAATCTAAAACACAGCACATTTTTCCCTAATAGCTACTTTGACATTTCCAACACATGAAAGAAGGACAATAAGAACAAAAGAACCCGCAAGTACACTTTTGTGTTAGTAGTTATAACATGGTTTATTTTTATGTGCTACTTGAGCCAAAGGGCGCGGAATATTTGGCGAAAAAACAGATATGTTTTATACAAAAACTTGACTCTGAAAACGAAAACATATTATTATCTTTATTAAAACTGTCGTTAGGTTTGTTTTAAGTTGTTCCATCAATTTGAATCTTTAGTCGTCCAATTTAATTAAAAAGATGCCATTAAAACCACTGAAACTTATTATTGAACCTGAAAATTTAGATGAATAGTCAACATTGGGTGATTTCGATAACCAAAAATAAATAATAATAAATTACTTAACAGGCTTTACACACATGAGTTGGAGATCACCTTTTAAACACGTCTCATTTATAAATAGGATTCTATCAAACGTTCGAAATCCATCAATAAAGTAAATAACATCCGTTTGCGATCGTTCCGGCAAAATATGAACGACTTAATGAGTGTTTTCGATTTCACTTAAAACGAAAACGGAAAATAATTCTTTTATAAGGGTTCAACTCAATTACACTCCAGGAACTAGAAGAGCCTCTGTTTCTTTTTTTAACCCGAAGTCGTGCGACGTTCAAAAGGAAAAAGCGAGCCCAATATTTTATAATTTCTTCATGAAAATGTTCGAAGGTATGTCTGTAGGTAGTCGTATATGTTAGTGCTAAGTATTTTGAAACTGGTATCAACCACTTATAACGAAACTGAACATTTGTGTGCCGTTGAAACTATCGAAGCAATATCTTACTCGGAATTACGATGTAGGCATAAGTAATCTATCAAGCATTGAAGCGCAAATCGTTCGATAAATCAACTTACGTACATAATGAACACTAAACAATAATAGACATTAAGTAGGCAGGTCACGTGGTGGTGAACTACATTGCTAAGGCTGGGTCTTCCTTGTTATTAAATAACTTTTATCGACCTACGTCCCGCTGCTTTGCGTTCTCGCTACCGACCAAGCCCCAACCGGGGAACTTATTACAAGAAAACATACAAGCCATACTAGAAGAAAATGAAATCTTGGTAGAATTGCAATTTGTTGCCGATGATATGTTGCATTTTGTGAGTGTATAAAATCTTATTTACTGAAAATCGGAATGAACCGTCACAAACGAATGTCCTCACTGACCTGCCTATTTATTATTGCACATACAATCATAACTCCAGAAAATCTAATTCAATATTAAACGATAATACTAAAGCATTTAACAATAGTTCACGTGAATCGTCAAGGATTAAACTCAACCAATATACCAACAATATACGATAGGTACATATACATTTAATACAAAAACTAAATATTTCCTTTGTTACCTAAGCTGAAGCCCTACACATAGTTCAACAAACGTTTGATATGTTACACTTGGCATGATTGCTTAGCTTTTACGACTGGCTACAGACGTAATATTGATCTGCACTTTATGGTGTCTTAAATATAAGCACCGAAACCTCTTATTGTTAGCATATACGTAGCACATGCAAACATATAGATACTGTTACATAAGCAAACAACAAATAACAATAAGGCTACTAAAGCTACAATTTACAGGCTGTTGTTATGATACTGAAGCAGCATGAAAATGAAAATATAACGTGGAAATATTACTTACTAACATTTTAATTTTTCAGTATGAAGGTAAGTACCTTTATCTATCTATATCTCCATACTCATAATAAAGCGAATAATAGAGTTTATTTGTCTGTTTGTTTGAACTCGCTAATGTCTGGAACTACCAGTCAGATTTAAAAAATATTTTTGCATTTTATAGCAATTCTCAAAGGCTACCTAAGATCACGCTAGGGCCTTCAGGAGCCGAACGAAAAGAAAAGAGTCAGAAAGAACGGTAAGCGTTAACGAAGTAATAGCACGGGCAGGCGATGCGAAAGGGGTGCATCGGAGGAACAAAAAATTTCATGTTGTCGATGTCGCGGACAGAAGCTAGTGTTATATAACACGAGAGTTGAAACTAATATTTAACTTAAAATTTATAAACAGGACTGCATATTAGATGCAATTTCAAATAATTACGAAAGGGATAATAAAAGAAAAACGATTTTTAAAAGGAAAACGTTATTTGAATGCCGCTAAGTTCTTAAACTCCATTTTGAAACTAAAATGAAACTCTAAACTTAAATCAAAGAAAAGCGATGTTAAACAGCCGCCCGTTTTCAAACACAAGGAATCAAAGATCGTCTTGATGGAGGTATTTGATCGGCGCGATTAAGCAATCATTGGCTCGGGTTTAAGTCAAATTGGTGGTGTTTTACAAATATACCCATACTATCTATACGCCACCATCATCCCAATTCAAAGGCCTTCGGGACAGCGATTAAGTTGCCAAAGAAGGTTTTCTTTTTCAACTATAAAGTCTAATTATATAATTTTCTTTGGTATGGGACATGAATTTATATTATTTGTCAATATTTTAGACTTTTTATTACATCGCGGAACAGCTGTACGTGCTTTGTATAATAATAATTTGGCGTTATTAAAGTGGTCTCGATCGTAAGATGGAGGGGTTAGCAGTTGGCGTCACGCTGTCTGCGACCCTAACATTGGTCACGCATCTACATAAAACCACTTACGACGTTCCAGAGTCAGTATTACACATTCGCAGGGCAGTGACTTGTTTTAGAGCTAGACTCATAAATGTGGTGTATTAGTTTTGCGCGAAACGAATGAACTCTGAGACTGTTGAAGATTAGATACCGCATTTGTGTGACATTAATCGGGCACTGAACGTTCCTTGGCAACGTACTTTTCTTAATAAATAAATACACAGTCGAATTCCCAGTATATTTACGTAGTAACATATATTTTACATTAGGTATGAACATTTATGGGTATCATGTTTAGTTAATGTGACACTCACTTTTATTTGTTCAGAAGAGTCGAAATAAGAAAAGCTAGTTGAAAATAAGTGAATACCTACCTACAATGCAACACCCTGACCTTTCTTTTGAGACAAAAGTGAACATGATCTCGTGAAGAGGACGGAATCTCCAATATTAAACGCAATTCCGCGTCTAGCCTCCATAGAGGTCCCAGTGCGGGTCATCAGGCCCCCTAGAGCGTTCCTTTGTTTCACATTTCCCTTTGAAATTGTAATCACTTTATGTAGCTTTTAAAGTTTTTTTTGTAATTTTTTACATATCCTATGTTCGTTCAGGTACGTGCGGGGGTCACACTGAAAGTTTTTAGAATAGACCAGTAAGAAAAGAAGCCGATGAAAAATCTATTTAAGTTTCGAATTATGTACTCTGGGAATCTGTAGATGTGTAATGAATTCATAGGTATGTCATTTGTTTTTACAAATTGGCATCAATTTAAAAAGTGCCTGTCGTGTGTCGAAATGGATTTGCCTAGAGAAAATGTTCGTTCAATGATGTATTATGAATTTCATTGCGGTCTTACTCAACAACAATATTACGATAGACTTCGATTAGCATTTCATGACGAAGCCCCATCCCGTGCCACTGTTTATAACTGGTTTAATGAGTTTAAACGTGGTCGAAGCAAACTCACTGATGATTCGCGAGAAGAACGCCCATCAACGGCGACTACTAAAGATAACGTGAATGCTATGCGGCTAATAATAGAAGCTAAAAGAAGGGTGACATATCAACAGATTCGGACAGCTTTAGGCAGTCAAGTTGGAAAAGTCTTACATGAACATTTAGGCCTCGGAAAGGTTTGTACTAGATGGATACCTCATAATTTGAAACTTCAATGGATACCTCAATGCTTGAAAAGTATGACTGAGGTGACTCGAATGCTGTATATGACATCGTCACAGGTGATGAAAGCTGGATATATTGTTACGAACCCGAAATCAAAAGACAATCTGCGCAATGGATGATTCCATTCGAAGATTTGCCGACAAAAGTAAAGAAGGGCAGAAGTCAAAGGCGGAAGTGTGGAGTTAGTAAGTCATCCTCTTTACAGTCCTGTCCTGGCACCTTGTGACTTTTACTTATTTCCAAAAATAAAAGATTAGAGGAATTCGTTTTATGAACCTTGAAGATGACTGCGGTTGATAAAGGCGTGGAAGAAATCCATAAAGAACGTCCATTCCTTCAGCCAATGGTTTCCTCGTATGCGACGGTGCTTAGAAAGGAACGGAGAGTTCTGCATCATTTCGTTATTTATTTTCTAAATATTTCAGTGTGATCCACGTACGTACCAAAGCGACTTTTATAACTACATAGCTTCCGCCCGCGACTTCGTTCGCGTGGAAGTCGTAAGACACCACAACATACTATAATAATAATAATAAAGCACCGACGACAACACTTCACGAAATTTTATATTAGTATTATTTTTTATATTTTATGAAAAACCCTACAACAAGCCTGAAAATCACGACAAATAATCACATTTTAAGAAAAGCAAAATTAACCAAAAAGTCTATACGACTTTCATCATAAACTACCAAATCGCAGGTGACATCTGTCATGCCACCTTCGATAAAACAGAGGAAATGCCTTAGAATAATAATTCAAAATGCTAATAAAAACTGAAAAATGTTGACGAGGTCAGCTTCAAGACGAGCACGCCTACCACCTCCGGACTCTTCGCCCGGCTCTGCCTCGCCGGCGCCTATACCCAGCCCCACCGTGAGCGCTGTGACGACACCGGCCGCGGTAGTTGCGTCGAGCTCGAGCGACGAGTATTTTTCCCCGCCGACGTCGCCAGCACCTGTATGTCGGCAGGGAAAAGGCCGGCCGCCAAGGAGCTTGGGACTTAGGGGCCATCCGGCCCCGAGCCGGGTCCCCGCTGCTGGTGGTTGTGTGCAGTGCATGAGATGGACTCAGTCTATGAGCGAGAACGTCTTGCGCGCATATTATAGGTCTACAGAGGGGGAACTAACGGAGGATGCGTTTCACGAGTATAGATCCACTTCGATCGAACTTTAGACCCCGATTACCATACATACCTATGAACAAAAACAATTATATGGCGCTGGTATGTGCCCTGGACTCGCAGCTTAAGAATGTGTTCGAGAGCAGCAAGTACACACTCAATCCTGTATTGCGCGGCTGTTGCGACATGTCGTTTGGCTAATGTGTGATGGGAGTTACTCGACCAAAACCAGCTGTACCAGCCTGGCAGTGCAGGATCGAGCGTCATATCGATGGGACCAGGGCCATCATCATCAGCCTATAATGTTCCCACATCTGGGACACAGGCCTCACCTCTGTGAGAGGGAGTGGGCCGTAATCCACCACGCGGGCCCAGTGTGGGTTGGTATATGTCACGTCGTCGAATACTTAGACCACCAGACCAGATGACCAGACCAGGATACCAGGACCATGACAGGAGGATGACCAGGGTACTTATCGGCAAACTATACTGCTTCAGGGAGGGAAAATACACGACCACGAGTGATGCGCTTTGAAGGACGGGCATTCTCGAGGGCTGATTCCAGCCCTCGAGAACACATGTACCGTGTCACAGAGCGCATCGACTTCCTGAAGCAGAAAGTTTGTGCATGGGCTAGCCGTATTCGGCGGTATAAGCGGCAGGCTGATCGATACACGCAAAATCTCATGTTCCAGAGCGATGAGAGGTGGGTGTACAGAGCTTGGGAGCGACCTGAACAAGATGTGACAGACGGGTACCGACCAGATGTTGCGCCAGAATGTTCTCGTGGCGGCGTCATCCGGGCGGCACACGTCTGTCACATTTTGTTGCCGCTGAGGCTGGCTGGATACCAGTGGTCGAGCGAGTGTGTGAAACTATACCAGAAATGGAAACAGTCCTAATTACGCCATTAGACGTTGATAGAGCGGTCCGTCCGTTACCGAACTGGAAATCTCCGGGACCGCACGGATTGCACAACTTTTGGTTGAAATGGCTAATTAGTTCACACATTTGCCTGGCATCTCAGTGCCAGTCATCCTTAGAGTCTGGGTCGCTACCATAGTTTCTAACAACAGACATTACCCACCTGCTCCATAAGTAGAGTAGTCCCACGGAACCCAAGAATTATAGACCGATCACGTGTTTGTCGACGGTCTATAAACTTCATTCATCCATTTTGAGAGCGAAAATTAATACGCACATTGGCAGTAATATGATTATGCCTGCCTCTCAAAATGGATGTAGAAACGGGTCCCGCGGTACTAAGGGGCTACCCTCATCGACATGGCCATAAGCCAACAGGTTCGTCAATCCCGCAATGATCTGGCGACATGCTGTATAGATTATAAGAAGGCCTACAACTCGGTACCACATACATGGCTCATGAGGGTGCTGGAGTTGTACAACATAGATGCAACTCTACGCACTTTCCTTGAGTCGTGTATGGGGCAATGTTGGACGGTTCTTCGCTATCCAGGATGTCGACAGATACAGGGGAATAAATAAATAAAATAAAATAAATAAATAAATCATTTATTAGGACCAAACATTGTTCATATTTTCCACTTCGGTTCTGCTTAGCCCTGAATCCACTAAGCACACTACTGGAAGATTCAGGTCTAGGTTATCGGTTGAAGAGTGGTAGTCAGTTCATATCTGACCTCCTCTACATGGATGACTTGAAACTCTTTGCCCCCAACAAATTGCGACTGATGGAGCTACTGAAGGTAACTGAAACTTTCAGTAGCGCCATCAGGATGGAATTTGGTGTGGACAAAAGTGCAGTCATGCATGTAAAGCGAGGTGAGATTATGGAATCTGAAGGAATTAATCCTCCGGATTCCATACAACTTAGATACCTCTCCTCATCCGAAAGCTATAAATATTTGGGTATGTCGGAAGCGTTAGGCTTCTTCGGTCGCCTGAAGAAGATCTTATTTAGTCTTCTTTCAGGCGGAAACAAGGTGCGTGCTTTCAACGGTTGGGTCATGCCGGTTTTGATGTACTCTTTCGGCATACTCAAATGGACTCAGACCGAACTCGACGCCCTGGATAGGAGTCTACTGACCGCAAATCGGATGCATCACCCACGTTCATCGGTGATGAGACTGTACATCCCGCGGAAGTGCGGGGGTCGAGGCTTTTTAAATGCGAAAACCCTCCACAACCGCGAGGTCTGCAGTCTCAGAGAATTTTTTTTTAAGCTGAAATGTGTATGCACCGTGATGTGGTGGCAGTAGCCATGAGGCTCACCCCACTCTCCATGGCTAAAGAGAACGGGCGCAAACCTGTAGTACTTACTACCGATGACCGCAAGGAAGTATGGCAAAGCAAGGTGCTTCACCTCCTTACCATAACGGGCTCTTCATCAGCCCGGTGTAGACTTCTTAGCGTCCGTATCCTGGCTACGTTTTGGTGACCTTTTCGGGGAAACTGAAGGTTTCATCTGTGCAATTATGGACGAAGTTATCTTGACGAATAACTACCGGAGACATATTATGAAAGACGGGACGATTGACGTGTGTCGGGCATGCCACCGTCCAGGTGAGTCCATCAGACATATTATCTCTGGTTGTTCTCGTCTGGCTAACAGCGAGTATTTGCAAAGGCATAACCAAGTAACCAGGATTAGTCACCAGCAACTTGCTTTAAAATATAAAGTACTTAAAATATACATTACTGAAGTACCGTATTAAAAGTACGCGCCCGACCCAGTATCGAAAATGACCAAGCCACGTTGTACTGGGATCGCTCTATCATTACCGACAGGACTATTGTCGCCAATAAGCCTGATATAGTGGTGATAGAACAATTAGCACGCAACACAATGGTTATCGATATTACCATTCCACATGACGAGAACCTCGTGAAAGCTGAGAAAGAAAAACAAATTAAATATCTCGACTTAGCAAACGAGGTTGTTAACATGTGGAATGTGAGCTCGGCTGTCATTGTGCCGATTGTGGTATCAGCCAATGGCCTGATGGCCGAAAGCCTCGATCAATATCTCTCGAAGTTCTCGTTAGTCGGTTAGATCAAGGGCTTGATTCAGAAGGCAGTACTCCTCGATACGGCTCGTATCGTGCGGAGGTTCCTGTCTCTGGAGCCCTAGTCACCGGTAGCTTGGACCCTGGTCCCGATACCGGCGGACTATACTATTTTTAAAGTTTTTTTTTATCTTAATAAGTATCCTCTAAAAAAATATTTATAAATGTACTTATTTAAAATAATATAATAATATCTTACGATTCAACCGGTGTTTTGATGGACTAATTTTAACAAAATACGGTTATTGTGACATAAACATAATAGTTAGACATAAATCATAAGTACTATAAACTTGTAGTATTTATTTTTATGTGTTTTCGCAGCACACGCCAAATAATGACTTTTATACGCAATTGTTTGATAACTCGGGTTATATTATTGCAATTTCCGTAGGGATATCAAATTAAACAAAAAACTCGCTGATAATGTAGCTTTATAAAAGAGAACAAAAGTTTTTTTTTTAAACCAGCTAAGTATTTTTTTAGTTTATCCATTACAAACAAACATACAAAAGATCAAATCTTTTCCCTTTATAATATAATTTTAGATTACGATGATATCCACGTTATAGTAATACTAACTAAGCCCAACAATGCCTTTGTAAGCGAAATAAAATTAAAATTATACGTGTACGATTAATACCTAGTCTTAAGTTGTGGTATACAATGTAACACTTACGTTGTAAATAAATTCTATTCTATTCTATCTAAGCCCGTTGGAAGGGGTAGACACTGAGGAGGTAAAAGCCTCCACATTGGTAGATAAGGCACGCACGGACGGCACTGCTAATTTCATCAAGAACCCCCTTGTTTGCGTCTTTATTTACTTGGAAAATAAAATAAGTGTTATAGCACGTTCGCATTTTTATAAAATCCTTTAGAAGCAAACATAATAAAATAAAATAACGAATATTTTCCACGGTTTTCATTAAAGTTTATGACTAGGACTGTAAATATGTCTCCTCTATCTACAGCGTTATTTGCGCACAAATTCTAAATCCCAAAAACCCAGACTTTTTTACAAATCTTTTTTATACAGCCTTCATTATAACGTCTTTCCTAAAAACGCGCGGTGTATCGTTGCCGGCGGGTTCCGACCCTGCGAAGCCGGGATTGACATTAATTTTAACTTTGAGGAAAATTTGAAGGGGCATTGATCACATTACCGTTTATATTCGCTTCGGAACCAAAGATTGTGATTTAAAGCGTCATAAGAAATATTATATAAAGCATATCCGCCATTCGCTCCTGTGAAATTAGTTTAAAATAAGGATTAACGTCAGCCAAGCGGGATTAAAAAGGTAAAGCGCAGACGGCGGAAGCCATAAGCTCCACAAACTTCATGTTAGTAGATATAATGTTTAAATGAAGCCATCCTCACCTTTATCTATTCCCAACTCATTTCTTAAAACAATACCTAACTACTGCTACGGTACAAAAAATAAAATATCTCTGCTTACACATATTATCTACTTATTCAGAATATAAATAAACTTTATGAAGGTCTGTCGCAAATAAAACAATAAATCCCCAGGCCCGTCTGGAATATCGTGAACGATTTGTATATGGGACAATAACGTGAACGAGGAATTTCACAATATAAAAGAAACGGTCTAGATTTTTACGAATCCAAAGGCACATACATTTAGATAATAGAATTTCTTTCGTATGCGTATTGGGATTCAATATTGTCGACAATGGTGCCGATTCCCTTGCTCACAAACTAAACTAAATTTAAGTTGAGTGCATCTTTTTCTTTCTATTTCATTATGAAAAGGACAGAAGATAAATATTAGTTTAGTCCTGTCAAATTAGTCAGCACCTGACGTTATTTGATGTAATTTTAGTTGTCAACTTTTTAATCACGTCTAAACTTGTACGGAGTAGTGTCAGGCGCTGATTAATTTGACAGGACTAAACTAAAATTTATCTTCTGTCCTTTTCTTAATGAATTAGAAAGAAAAAGATGCACTGAACTTAAATTTAGTTTAGTTTATAAACAAGGGAATCGGCACCATTATCTACATGCCAATTTCTTTTTAATTTAATACAGCGATCTTGTCCAAAATTCTTAATATATTGTGCCTTTACATAAGTGAGAAAACACAAATTAGGTGTGCGAACCTCACCCCAAATCCTGCAATCACCGCAATCTACGTAAATCATGTCACATTTACATAATTCTAAAAAAATTGTGGGTTCAGACAGAACGAAAGGTGTGATAGATTTTTATCTTTTTATTTTATAGTGACTGTATTCCCTTAAGATATTCCCGACGAAGTAAGCAATAGCTGTAATATCCTGCAGTTGGTAGATATTACTAGGTGCTTAAAGTGAGAATCTTTTATATTTAGTCAAATAAGATCTGGGAGAGGATTTTTACTTGTATTTAAAAGAATATGCTACTCAAACAGAAACATGGAAAGAATGGATAAATAATTCAAACACAAATCTGTTGGTAAGATCCGCATGCGGAGCTAGTCGAACGTCTGCACTGCTCCCAGCTTGTTTAATCATAATTCGGATTTTGATCGCGTAAAGGGAAACTTTCAATTTTATTCCTATCTTCATTATTAAAGCTTTGTGGTAATTTCCAACAAACGTACTGGAATACTGAAAACGGGCTTCGATAGATCTACAAAGACGATCGTCCATTTTCTTTTATTTGGTAATTGTCATTGCACGTAGTTGAAATCAACTGTTATGTAGCGTGCAATAATAAGCAAGGGATTGTGTGTAACCGGAGCTACAGTACAACAGTATCCGGTGTCGACCAACCGCCCAACGCATACAACTGTGTTTCAAGTACTAACACAACTATAGAATATCAAATAACCGATATATTGTAGAAATACAGAAATGTTTTCAACATAAATCTGCCTAGATCTAAGGCTGGCGCTGGTTTCTCGTAGGCGTGGAATATGATATAATTGGAACATCTTAAATATCACTAGTAAGTACGTAAATGAGATTAACAGCTAAGTTCTACATTTCTATGCGTATTACAAGCATAAACTGAATCGCTATTCTAAGCATTTCTTTCAACTGATGTTGTTAAATTGATGATACAAACATAGCAAACATCTTATCTAGGAATTAGCATTTATATTGAACCAGTCTCGTCTGCCTCATTCTGCAACTGTATGTCATTCCATATCTGTGTGACACGAGTTATCCAACAACAATTCCATGCGTGTGTTAAACAAAAAAAAATTGAATAGCAACTGCCATTACGATCTCGATAAAATATGAAAATGTGTTGCTGTTGGCAACATGCGTAGATATAAACAAAGCAGAAATGGAAAGAGTAATGATAATAGTAATAAGTAGCTATTTGATATAAATCTCTACAGATACAAGGTATTCTTGAAGGCCTTCGAATGACAGTTAGATACACAGCGTGGATCATGACGTCAGCGATTTCAGAAGTTGGTTGCGCTACCCCACGATCACGCGGCTTCCGCACACTTTGTGCTATACGCACACAGTCACAACTTATCTACACGTCTCGGTAAGCTAGCCGCCGCGCGTCGTCCGCACGGTTTCCGTTTTCCACATGGTTTCAGCGGTCAGCTTTTACAAACACACTTGTATAAGGCCCTGCGGCGTGACCCTTGCGGGTTTTCATGTCAACGCTTACCAGCCTCATACCATGTTTTGTGGCAAAATTAGTTCCTACCTAGACAGTATTGTTGCTATCAGATATGTAGCAATAAAAATCATTAGATGAAGTTATTATATCCATCAAATACCCACAAATCGAAACCTCACCTAACGACCAGTACAGTCGGTTTGAAAACGTGACTGGGTTAGGTTAGGTTAGCCGATATGAACATACATAAGCACATTGCCTAAGGTATATTTGTGCACGGATTAGGTAAGTGAATTAGGCGAATGATGGATAGTTTGGGAAAGTCGAACTTTAGCCAATATTTTGATAGTGGCTGTAAAGATCCATTTTCCGATATTTTTACTGTGTACTAAAGTTACCTACAAAAATATCAATTTGTTTACCCATTCCCTGCGAAAACGTAGTCGTCAAGATGCCGTGAAAATGTACGAAGTTAGTCGTGTCTAAAATATTATATCTGAATTTCGCGCGTCGCTCTGGGATGTCGATACCTAACGAAAATAAATATTATATAGAAGATATCTCCCAGAAAATGAAAAGTTCTAAACATATTTTGCTGGTATCATCAAAAGATTTCAAAAATGCATCCATTTCTTTTGCAATCTTCATTTTCATAGCGTGCGATTAAAGCAATTAAATTAACGATTAAAAATTCCTTGAGACCTTTTTTAACCGCATGCCAAACAAAGCTGAACGTTCCTCCTACAAAGATTTCCCAACACTTCTAGGCACAAAATATTACCTAACGATTCGTTCCAGTCTATTCTTGGATCAATAGGGCCGGTCTGCTAGGTAAACATGTTTCCTAAAACATACAAGAATTTATTTAAAGGTTTGTTGTCGACCGAAGTTCCTATGAAAGATATTACGTATATTTTTCAGAACTCGGTGGAGTGAATTTACATAGTAAAAGACAAACGTCGCATTTACCAAGAAATTTCCCTTATGAATATATTTTTCACCATTTCTGTGGGTTAACGCCCAAGTAGGTACCTATGCCTTAAAATATTCCAGTCAACTTGCATTACCTCGGCTGCATAATTAACTTCAGTCTTGTTTAAAGCCTCAGAGCCTCATTAATTTGAATTAATTATTAGAGAGAAGTAGAATAGAAACGCTAAAACATATACAGTTGCCAAAACTATACATTTTCGTACTTCTTCACGTGACAGTGTTGAGCTAATAAATAAGTAACCGACTGAATGTTCGTTAATTAGTAAGAAAAATAGGTAGGTACCTACTTATATAAAATAAAATGACAATTAACCTTTTCGTTTTAAATCGGTAAATTACAGTAATTAATAAACGGGGGCGTTTTCTTCAACTTATTTTTGACTTATTTACGTACTATGTACGAATTTGTAATAAATGTCATCTTGATTTATTACAAGCATTTTGATTATTGCATGTAAAGGCAAAAAAACCTATTTACATCGACCTCATTTATGCACATTTTTCATCTATGAAAAATTGCAGCATGTTAGTCTTTGGTTCCCCTGCTGCGAGTCACCAGTGGGTAATAAATTAAAATAATTTTGAGTCGCTATAAGCTTAGATGAGAACAAAATAGGTAAGGAACCCCAAAAAGAAAACAAAGCTTGATTTTGTATTTTCAAAGCGCTTTTATATTGCTTGTGCCATGGTTTTATTTGGAGAAACAATTTTGGCGTCAAGAGTTCATTGAACTGTTTCAAGCGAGCTTATAAAAATATCGTTGTAAATTTGCTTTGCAATATTATTTTACTGGGTAAGTTTTTATAATTATGCATAATGTTATGATCTACCTTTGCATTGGCCGCTGAAATTTCACTTCTGTAGGACTATATTGGTGCAAATAGGTACACAGGGTGGTTAGTAGTTATCACCCAGTATTTGTGCTTCAAAATAGCCCATCCACTCCCATTCAAAAACTCCCATTCATTTTAAATCGTCGCAGCATTGATTAACAATAGATCAAAAATACATAAAGTCCATACAAAATGTACCCAAGTTACCAATCACCACAATCAAAATGGTCTAACTCTTACGAAGAACTTTAAAAGAGGACATCCACTAACTTCAAATCCAATAGTAATATGCCAAACGTTATTATCATAATAAATCTAATAATTAGTTTACCCAATGACATTACAGACGTATATGTATCTCTGAAATCCATTATGGATAAAGTTCATGAAATAATAAAGTAATAATATGGTGTTCGTGAACTTACCAAATTCTCCTCATACAGATTAGCGCGTGACCTGACTCCCGCCAAATTGAAGCGATCGCCGAATACACAGAACGCATTTCACGGATAGCGAAGTAGTCTACGATCGATAATACTCGTTCACTAAAGGCGTGCGGGCGATGCACGCGGCACGCCGTGCGTCCGACGCTCCTACCACACTTATTATTCTCAAGTTATTATTTTACACGCACGTCCACTCATGAGAAAAGCAACTTGAGACGACCGCAGCGTTCGAAACCTTAATACTTCCCTTCGCTGCAAATATTAGGTGACAGAATCGAAGACGGAGCCAATCGAATACCTTCGAGCGAATAATTTGCACTGCTTCGAACCCAAGATAATAACATTTTTAAACTATGATTTCAGACGACAGTCTATGCTAACAATTTACACTAATACCTACGAAATTGTTAAAGTTTTCAAAAGTAACGGTACAGAGATCCGAAAACTTCGTAACGCGTCTAGCGAATACCAAAATAATATGAACAATATGGGGACAGGAACCGGAGTCGCGTAATAATAAGAGTGCTTGCGTGGGGATGGTACGGAGGGTGCATTGTGCACCGGCGAATTTTGGAAGGGCCCGTTCCGAAAGCCCTTGTTTGTTCCCCCCTGCACTTGCGCAAGATGCGAACCAGTTTTGATTTTTGTGAATCAACTCGGGGAGTTAGCCCGTTCACAAGGGGGTCTTTCATCCCAATCCGCCGTTCGAGACCGGTGTCGAACTTTTACCATAAACCGTTTGCGGCTGATAACAATATGCGCATAATCTAAACTGGAAACTAATTTCAAGATCATAAGAAATAATGGAAAATCTCACACAAAAGCAACCTGAATTTAAATATTAACACATTATTTAAAGAACTGGATTGCAGAAGCGATTTGATTTGGCAGAGCACATGAGTTTTTATGCTGACTTCATATAAATTAGGTAAATTTGCCAGTACAGCAGTAAAAAATAATTGGTCATCAATAGAACACAGTAGAATGTTTAAGTCCACAACTACACTAAAGAAACCTATGTTAGCTTTGCTAAGTTTTTCGTAACGAATTAATGAAGTATTCCAAGTAACTGGAAACCGGTTATACATATAGTGTACACGAATTTGAATAAAATTTGTTTTATGCTCTAACTACTAACAGTTAAACCTTTGTAATAAAAGGGGTCATATTATTAGGGGTATTAGCTGCCAACTTTGGCCTCAATTTATTAAACATGCTTGCTATACAAATCTGATATGTAGGGTCCGATTTACGAAGGATAATTTCGTAAGAATATTTAAAAATGATGACCAATTATATTACCAATTTTAGCAAAACATCTTTACCTAGTACGTCTCTTAGAATTCCATTCGTTATTTTGATGAATAAATAATCATTATGTTGCTCATATATGATTCTGATTTTACTGGCACCTGATGACTGCAAACAACAACGGGGGGTTTCTAGCAACATTTAGATCAAGTACCTACCTTCCGTGAATCCTTTAGATTCTTGCGAGCTAGAATCTACAGAGAACACATGATTTGATGTTAACTGTTTAGCCATCCTAAAACAGATGTGATGACAATAGAGTCAGATAGCGATGAAACGTAAGCAAACACACGTAATAATTATATAATTATTACGTGTAATTTTATTAATTTTTATAAAAAATATAAAAAAAAGATTGGCTTAATTTGTTGCATTTTAACCCTACTATGACGTCCTGCAAGGAATACGTCGAGTTACCAGTAACCCTGTATGTTCTATTGATACGGTACGGGATAATCAGACTTTTTCATGAACTTAATCTGTGGAAATATATCTGTGGAAAATGTCGTGGGTTATACACTTGCTCACTTTGTATGAATTGTTTGTATATTATTGTAGTGTGTAACTGTTTATTTTCCTAAATAAATAAAATAAGATAAAAATAAAAACTTAGTTTATACACTGCAACATCAATGATGGATTCCTAATTACTTTAAGAATTGTTGATGAACAAAGTCGAAAATCTTACAGGGTGTTCAACATCTGATACTAAAAAGAAGACATAATTTGGACAGAATATCCTACAACTCAACCCGCTGATGTTCTATTAACGATCGGCTCATTGCTGAGCCGATCGTTAATAGAACATCATATCATCAACATCATATATTGTCTTTTTTAATTGTAATCATGCGTTTAACTCCTTTCTGAAGCAGAGATCCAATAATAGACAGGAAAAGGCCTTTGAGGAAAAAGATAGTTCTTGGAAAGAGTTATTCTACACTAGCTGACCCGACAGACGTTGTCCTGTCCAAACAATAGTTTATACACAAATCCCATAGAAAAAAGAACTTTCAGTTTTTCCCATAAGTATTTCCAATTTTCCGTGGATCTTTTCCAATTTCACTTTGCCTAAAAATCTTATTCGGACTATTACGAACATTTTAAAAGAAAAAAAAACAAATCGGTTCAGACATTTGCAAGTGATGCGCTTACCAACATATTCTAACTAAATAAAAAGATCCAGTCTCTGTGATCTTGATCCTTTTCGCAGTCCATAACTGAACATGTTCCTACAAAATCCGGAACAATAACGCCCATAGCATTAATTATAATCTACCGACCGACTTTCTCAAGGTTTTACACTACGTTTTTGAGTCACAAGGCTGGTCTACCCACAACCGGTCATTTGACAGAAGAAGTCAGCTTTGTGATCTTATGAATGTTGATGACAAATTGAGTGACAGATTTTTTACGGGAAATTATCGCAAACCCTAATTAGTATGTCCAAGTTTAGCTAGCCCCATAATAGTTATAAGTGGTTGCCGCAATAAGACTGTCAGACTTTGAAAGAAAACAGAGGATAGTCCCTGACGGATTCCAAAGTTATCAAAAAGGAACCTCCATTTTTCGACAACAAACTACGATTACCAATTGAGTGATGTTTATGGATATTTGAAAGAAGAGAGAAAGAGAAATAAGTTTATTTGTCACAGAAACACGTGTACATAAAAAGCTAAGTAAGTTAATTCGAATAAAATCAAACCACAGAAATAGTCGACTGCTGCACGGCGTGACTGTGACAAGAAGGCTTCTACTCAGCATGCTGCTGCTCCAGGCGGGACCCACAGCACAGCGTTGATTTTTAGTGGTCACCCGAAAACGACGTACAGAAACCAAGCCAGGTTTAAAGATTTGTACAGACATTTTTGTTTCACATTTGACAGTAAAATATGCAGTTATGGGAGCCCAAAGTGGAGTAGTTTTCATCGGGTCTTCCGTCAATAGAAAAACAAATATAATTCATAGAATTTCGGATTTGATTTCTTCTTGTAACTCTTATTTGACGGCCCGGTTGGCGCAGTGGTGGGTTCGATTCCCGCACGGAATAAATATTTGTATGACCTACAAGTAGTAGTTCCGGGTCTGGCTGTTTCTGTACTTATGTGAATTTAAATGTTTGTAAACGCACCCACATTACAGGAGAAATTCCTAGTGTGGATAAAGATTAAAAAAAAACAAACCATAATTGCTATCGATCTAAATCTTTCACTATTTCCATCTAATCTTTCTCTTAAAAAGAAAATATAAAAAATAAAGAAATTATCAATCGACGTGTCTCTCAAAAGAAAAACCTTAGATGGTTGTAATATAACTGGTATGTTTTACTTATAAATAATTTCCGGAAAAGTACCTATTCTAAAGCTTAACATTGATTTAGGTATGCTTGAACATAAAATGTAACTACATTAATATTTTATGAATTTATATCCCTATTGATCTTGTAGCTGAAGATTTCGGTACCTACAGGCTACCTCCCTGTAAAGGCTACCTATCGCAAGGCTAAAAAATTAATAACAAGTGAACCACAACAGCAGTTATAATCAATCAATTGATTCGTCCAACATTAGAACATGTATAGGATTCGTCACAAACAGCGAAATGACATCATAAATTCATATTGTTACTTTTCAATTAAGTGATGAAATAATAATAACAGAAGTGCCGATTTATGGTAGAACCTAATTTAGTTCTTGGTACATTCTCCAATGAATACTGTCAAACAGGAAGGACTAGGTAATTATCTTATAAATGCCGTGCGTGCTTAAATATTGTCACAAAAGTCACAATATCACATTACACAAAACAAAATGAATACGTTATGATGTGACCTTCATTATTTGTTTAAATAATAAAACGATGACATAATTTGTCATCTCGTTGATCATATTCAGTAAAGCATAGTAACCTTTGTGGCTCACTATGCACTATCCTATACTATATTGTAGTCTGTGCTATGCACTAACTACGATTCGAACCGTTTCAATAAGTTAGCTTTAAGTTATTCCTGAACGAATAATTTTGTTGTATCTAGTTCCTACAAGATGGCGCAGACTACAGTTTCATCAGTTCTCTTTGGTTTAGCGTTGCGCTAGTATATCGATTTTACGAAACAACACTCAGTATGGACACAAGGAAAAATGTTAGGAAGGAAAACAATTATATCGCAAGAATCTGAGGTGTATTTCTGAAACATTGGCGGCTATTAAGTTTGTAATGGACTCTTACAACTGTAGATACACTTTAAACTAATAGAAATACTACTTAGATTTTTTTATAATGTATTATTTTAAGTGAACCACCCTGGCAACACACAAATGTCTATGAGTTTGACCCCGAAGCTCGTGTCCGGAGCAGAAGGCGAGTGTGGTGTAGGGCCAGGCCCTTCGTTTTTGATCTTCATCTTGTCGAATATTGTGTAAAATGGGCACATAATAGGTAAATAAGATATTTTTAAACGCATGACACGAGCTATTTCTTTTTCTATTCGGTTGATGAACTTAATTTGTACCATTATAAATACATCGCGAGCCATACGTACGAGTTCGTAACGCTAAGAATATCGGCCAAAGTCGCGTACTTGATGATAATTTTATTAGTAAAAAAATTAATATCAGTGATATTCTTAAACTATTTGTGACTTTGTGTTCGGGGCTCTCTCGTGATCGGAATAGATATATTAAGTTGGTTACATTATTATGTCCTCGGGATTTTGGTGAATGTGTTGAGACAATGGTGTATCGATTATTTTGCGCTAACTAAATGTCATCCCGGTGCCGTAGTGTTAATATTAGAAGTCTATGTTTGTGACCACGATTACTATTGTCTAGGCATCTACGCGTTTTATATTAAGCATGCAGAACTTCAATTTAGCTTGAGTGACCAAAATAGTGCCGACGTTTTTCATTCGGATAAATTCATCCGCTCCTTGACAATATCTATTTTCTGACCATTTCGTGAGTGGAATAAGAACAGCAAGATATTACAGAAAATATAAATAGCTCTTATAGTTTTTATTGTAGGTAACTACCTACTCATGGGTTTATAAAACATTATCAGGAACGATAAACTGCCCAAAAAATGAACATAAGATCGATTGCGTTTATAAAACTTATTTTATAAATGATACATTAGGAATGTAAAATTGTTGAATACCTACGTGTTTTATGTTGTTGTACCATCACTTCATTTTATTTATTTTTATCTAACAAAAAAGATTCTCAAATCTGTTACACCTTTATCCCAAAATATTTATTTGTGCACCTAATAGGTATATGTATTATAAAAACATATAGTGTTACAACCGCTGTCAATTTTTGACATCTTTTAAAATAATCCAATTATAGAACTACACTGCGCAATCATGACATGACATTAAAATAAAACTTGTTTCTTTCAATAACACTAAAGTATTTTTTTTTTGTTGCAGTTACATTCTCAGATATTGAAGTTTGTGCTCAAAGTTTACGCAGTAAGTTAACGATTACAACCTGGTGAAGTAAGTATACTGTGTTAAAATGGCTAATCCAAACCGTGAAAGTGTGAGTACGCGATTTTCTGATAATTATGATCTGAAAGAAGAATTGGGAAAAGGAGCCTTCTCAATCGTGCGACGTGCTGTGCAAAAATCAACTGGTTATGAATTTGCGGCCAAAATTATAAATACTAAAAAACTCTCAGCCAGAGACTTCCAAAAGTTGGAGAGAGAGGCGCGAATTTGCCGGAAACTACAGCATCCTAATATCGTAAGACTTCATGATTCTATTCAAGAGGAGCATTTTCACTACCTGGTATTCGACTTAGTAACGGGCGGTGAATTGTTTGAAGACATTGTTGCCAGAGAATTTTACTCTGAAGCTGATGCGTCTCACTGTATACAACAAATTCTTGAATCTGTACACCATTGTCACCATAACGGAGTTGTGCATAGAGACTTAAAACCAGAAAATCTTTTACTAGCCAGCAAAGCTAAAGGAGCTGCTGTAAAACTTGCTGATTTTGGATTAGCAATTGAAGTACAAGGCGACCAACAAGCGTGGTTCGGTTTTGCCGGTACTCCTGGCTATTTATCACCTGAAGTACTTAAAAAGGAACCCTATGGTAAGCCTGTAGATATCTGGGCGTGCGGTGTGATCTTATACATTTTGCTTGTTGGATATCCTCCATTTTGGGATGAAGATCAGCATCGACTGTACGGTCAAATTAAAGCGGGCGCTTATGATTACCCATCTCCAGAATGGGATACGGTGACACCTGAAGCGAAAAGCCTCATAAACCAGATGCTAACTGTAAATCCAAGCAAGAGAATAACGGCTTCCGAAGCCCTTAAACACCCTTGGATTTGCCACCGCGAACGTGTTGCTTCTGTCATGCACAGGCAAGAGACCGTGGACTGCTTGAAGAAATTCAATGCACGGCGCAAACTGAAGGGAGCCATCTTGACAACCATGCTTGCTACACGCAATTTCTCAGGAAAATCTATGGTGAACAAGAAAGGAGATGGGTCGCAAGTAAAAGAGTCGACCGACAGCAGCACAACATTGGAAGATGATGATCTGGACAAGGATAAGAAGGGCGTAGATAGAGCAATTACTGTAATTTCCAAAGACCATGATGATGAAGCGTTAACGAAAGCTGATTCGTTTGGAAAAGCTCGTGGCGACAGCAACGCTTCTTTGCGCCGAGCAGAAGTAATCAAAGTAACTGAAGTGCTCATAGACGCAATCAATAACGGTGACTATGAAACCTATTCCAAATTATGTGACCCTAACGTGACAGCGTTTGATCCTGATGCACTAGGTAACCTAGTGGAAGGCGTCGAATTTCATAAGTTCTTTATTGATAATACGCCGACACTTGTGAAAACCAATACGACGATTCTAAATCCTAGAGTGCATCTTCTCGGTGATGATGTAGCTGTAATCGCATACGTATGCGTAACGCAAAGTGTGGACGGCGAAGGCCGACGAGGCACACACCAGTCGCAAGAGACTCGCATATGGCACAAACGCCACAACAAGTGGACGGCAATACATTTCCATCGCTCCTAACTAGTCCCTTCTACAACCCACTCCTGTACGGTAGAGGATAATGGTCTCGCAAATCAGATTATCTGTAATGGGGATGCCGTTGCAACAATTATAACTTTTCAAAGTATTGAATGAGACCACGAAACTAGGATCCTCTTCGTCGTACAATATAAAAATTTATTATTCAATTCTGCTATAAAACTTACACGAATTTTATTAGAATTCTTTGTAATCCAAAAAATTAAGTTAATTACTTATAGGTAAATGTTATTGACACCGGTGTAAGCGATTCGGAAGTTGATTCTTATCCGTTAAAGTCACTTAATAAAAATTTACGATGTGGCTAATATGTGATACCGTTAAATTCAATGCTTTGTGCTAGTTATAGTAGAGTGTACAAACAATCTGATCTCTGAAAAAATCGAAGATATGTCAACGAATATCAAGACAAAGTGTTGTTTATCAACATATTAAATGAAATCTCAACATAATAACAGATCTGATACTAATGAATCTATATTATAAGTAAATCAGCAAAAAATTTCAAGATTTAGAATATTTAGCACATTTCTAAGTAAGTCTCTCTACATTTTTAACTATGAATGTTTTGTCGTGCTTAACAATGGTGTTCTATTTGTTATCAAATACCTAGTTGGTAAGACTTAAGTAACTAATTAATCATGCAGTTATTGGCACTACGCATTTAGAGCTATCTGAACAGTAAGGTCGTAGTTTAATGAAATTAACTTTCATCTATGTATTTATAGAATACTTCAATTGCGTTACACTTTCTTCAACTACTTAGAAACTCATGTATGTATTAGCTAGTGCAGCATCAATGTGCTTATTATATTTTAAGTGGATTATATCAATTTCGTCAATTTTAGATTTTAATGTTAATGACATTATTCTGCTTTTGGCTTTCCTCACCAGAGCATTAGTGTGATATGATGTTTCCTTTAATTACTATTTCATTGGCTGAACTGATTGTTTGCTGTACCCATTCGTTCCGTACCTGAATATCAAAACAAATCGTACCTACTTGAGATAGCTAAGAATTTTAAAGTGATAACTGTGCAAGAGAATGGTCTGCTTGTTGGAATTTGTATTAACTAAGAGGAGCTTTGTCAACAGTGATATTAATGTAATAAATGTAAAGTGTTTTTTGCACAGTTTCACTTAAGAAATGTGCTTTAAATATTGGATCTATCACTTTAAGTCTGCAGTAAATTCAGTATTTCCTATAAATATAATTAAGTAGATATAAATGACATTTAACCACGTTTTTTACAATTTTGTAATATATAATTTTAGTATAGTTAGCAAAACTTAATTTACGAACATCAAAGGGAGTTGGATTTGTAATATTAAATGCATAATAAAAAAATCTACATTATTATTCAACTTTCCATGTTGGTACTTTCACTGTATACAGAGTACATAGTTGTGCCATTATCATTGAAATTAGTGCCAATAACTGTAAAAACTAAAAATGTATTCTAGTCTTTATTGTTACCTACGCATATTTAGTAATTAATCAACATTTTTAAATTAATTTTGATCATATATATTTACATACTTACCTACATAGGTACATAAACTTACATTGTGTACATAGATATTGATTTGCACATTGCATGTTTCAAGTGTCGTCTTCGTCATTAGCTAAATAAAATATTTTCTTTGAAGATACTTTATGAGGGTTTGTTATCTAGATCATGTTGAATTTATTTAATAATTTACTTCTACGTAAATAGTGGCTCTCCGTTAATGTTAAAAAGCTAGGACTCGCTCTCGGAGCTCGCCGAACCCCAGCAGGCATAGATAGATATACCTACCTACCTAGAAACACCTGTTGTGCTAATCCGTCGTTGGAAAATAGTGTTATATACGCATAACACAGCTCGTTAGATTTTTAAGCTCAGTGTTTACATCACAGTATGTAATTATAATGTTTTTATATACTTACTAAGTTATTATTTTTGAATTTTATTTTTCATAATTTAGATAAACAGTAGCCTAAAATCTAACATATTTTAAATTCGCTTTATGTTTCCCTTTGTATAATGTATAACTATAGCTGAGAGTTTGCATTGGGTCTATTAAAATCCTTTTTCCCAGTAAAATCTTTTGGGTACCTACCTATTTATATACATATTTAAAGTATTAATATTCATAATGCTCCAAATCAAACACCAACATTATTACTGGTATTAAATTATATAATATTCTATTAAATATAATAATATGTTATTACATGACTTTCAATGAAATACAATATTTACTATTGAACTGTTAAATTTATGTCAGAATTTAATCAAATAGGTACTAATGTGAAAATGTGATGTTTATAATATATACCTACCGAATCCAGTATGATGCACAAATCTATCATCATGATTGTATCTTCCAGAATGTTTCACAAATCTCTTGAGGACATGGATATTTTAAGTATTTATGCATACTTTTAGTCTTCCCTGGACAGTAGTCCAAACACCATTTTAAAGGGGTACCTACACACAGCTACTATCAGCTTAAATTCAATAGTTAAACTTTTTCAAAAAATTATATGCTCTCCGCAAATTGTTAATAATGCACGTTTACCTGTTTGCATGCATTTATCTCACTGGCTTATACATTTAGGGGGGCTTTTAAAATGACATTTAACTTTTTCCATTGGCTGCTTTTTATTATGTACATTTACAATACTTATAATAATACATAATAATAAATTATTTTATGTTAAAGATGTACTTAAACTTCGTCATTACATGTGACCATTTGTACCTATCAAATAAGTGGTACAGATGCTAAGCACAATTGTGCTAAAATATGCCTATGAGGCCAGATACAAATGGTTTCATGACATTATATATATATATATATACATAATATGGGTGCATTGCAATAGGGGTAATTTTTTAAATATACTAGAATAAATCGTTTTTGTGTCATAATTTCCAAATAATAATTACTTGTGTAGTAAAATTGCTGATAATCCTCAATAGATTAACACTATCTATATTCAGCTAGAATTGTGTTTGATGTTTTGAAGCTAAACAAAATATTTGGGAGTTAATATTTGTAAGGCTATATCAGCATTAACTTGAAATCTTTATTAGGGTGTTGAATAAGTGAATATGAACAATGTGTTTAGTCAAAATTCCAAACAAATTGCACCCTTGCCTAGATATGTGGTTGAGATTATTTTATAATATATTTTATAGTTAGAAATATTACCAAAGTATTTTATAATTTAATGCACCACAAATTTTATTAAGGATTTGCTCTGTTTTCTCATGAAGGATAAGTTTGTTGTAGAATAATATCCAAAATGTGGAGTATAGGTGTAATAAAGAATTGTCAGTATATTTGTATTCAACATAATTTCTTGGACCTCTGCATTGCCGATTATCATGTAAAATTCTCTAAAATAAAGTTCTTTTGATCTACAATAACTGTTGTATTTCTTTTAACATTACACACTGCTGGCAAAAATTTACATCTACAGAATACTACTTATCTATTGAATAATAAAACAACACTAATTACCCTGTACTCTATTTATTTATTTAACATTACATTTATTATGCATAGAAAATATAAATACAACACTACTTTGCTAACTATGCATACACTACTATACAATAAAGCTGTCATCGTTTACAAAGCTAGGAACGTACCTTAAACAATATTCAGATACTTCATCTTAGAGTGAACACCTTTACAGCCATCAACAAATACATTAAAGTTCTTCAATATGTCCTCTAGTTCTTTGTCATCAAGTTTTCTGTCACCCAACTCTTGTTTTATACATTCCTTTAGATGTGTTTTTGTTAGAGGTTTAAATTCCACCAATGTTTTTACAACCTTTATCTCAGCAAAGTTCTCCAGTAGTCTTTTAAGAAATGACTCATCACAGTTTTTGATGAACTCTTTGGTTGATTCGTAACAATTGTATATTAATATCACAGTGATGTCTTTCCCTAAGTTCTCACTTTTCTCTGTTAATTCCTTTAATTGTCTCTTAATATGCATATCATTTGCAGTCAAATCATCCACTATTATTAATGACTTCTTGCACATAGTCAGACCATACATAAAATCTGTTGAAAATTTGTTTGCAAAACTAGGCATGGTATAATGATACACATTTGAGCATGTCCCTGCAGCATCTAACAGAATAGAGGAAGCAAAAGATTTCCCAACTCCAGTGCCTCCAGAGAAGAGTAAAAGTTTATTTCTGTCTTGTAGTTCTAATGTCTGTATAATCGTATTAACTGCTTCTGTCTGACCAAATAGTTTTTTCGAAAGTGTGTTTTGCAGTTCTTCGATATTAAAATCGTCAAAGCACTTAAAACTATAGATATGAAGTGCAAATATTGACATCAAGATAATTATTCCCATGGACAGCGGCTGAAATACTAAGTCCTTAAAACTTTTTGTTGGTTTCTGCATGTTGATGTGATATTTCTTAACAACAGGCTGCCCATCTGGCCTTTTATTATTATTGGTTAGATGAACCTCTTCAATAGGATCCTCCACTTTTTCAGTTTTTATAGAAGTCTTCAGGGGAAAAGATTCGTTGAAAGAAATATCCATTTCTCTAATGGAATGACCACTTGTATCAATGTCCATTGGCTCAGAACTTAAATTATGATTCTCCATCATTTAATATTAAAATAGGGCACTCTCGGTTACCCACACAAACTCTGCGGGGATTAGTGATAAAAATCAATGCAACGAATCATCGATATTTTTTAAATATTACTTAAATATCGATTAGGTATTGTAGTTTTTCGAATTTAACCACCACAAACAAGGCAAGGATGACAATGACATGACACTGACACTGATGACATGACAGACCATTGACAGACAGACTTGTGACTTTTTGGCTGCATTCCGAATTAGACCGTGAGCGCTCACAGCGATCAGCGATCACATCGTTAATTTGCGTTCCGTATTAGATATCATGATTACGACAGTTTAGAACTGTCATCAATTCGGAACGCTCGTGAACGCGCTCACAGTGGTCGCTCAACGTCAACCTCAAACCTTGCACAAAAAAGACCGATTGGATATTCGTCTGCAAATGGAAGTTCAACGCATTGCCACTTCTATTTTGTTGGATTACTCTATTGGCTCTGATAACTCAGATTTTGAGTTTGAGAACGATAATTCGTCCAGAGTTGAAACGGATATCGAAGTGCTTATATTAGCGTATTTACATGCTCCCGGCAACGATTTACCACGAAGTAAAATACCATGTTCATATTCATTTATTTATTGTTTGTCACATGTGAAAAGACAGTTCTTACAGGTCGCATTATTGTATCACTTTTAAAACATACCCATAGGGTTTACAATATTTTTATGTGTGTCGATATTATTGGCTATTGAAAATAATTAATAAAACTACAATTACACTCATAATTGTTACCAAGAATTACAAATAACTTAGATGCAAAAATAATTAAGCATGAGTTTATAACTCATTTCAGGTATTCTGTTACGTCTTGGATTTTACAGCTTAATTTCGAAAATGTCGCTTTAGTTTATAGTGATATTAATTTTGGGCATGGTCGGCGTTATCGCAAGATGGCGCGTGTCATGACGTCATCTATGACGATTCACGGGACATCGTTATCGCGCTCACGCTAATAATTCGGTACGGGTGTTAGCGCGCTCAAATCGATGACAGCCCAACTCGGAACGCTGCCTTTGTGGCTTGTGTCACAGACCACATCTCCCGTTTTATCATAGTATTTTACTCTTTGGACTATGGAGGGTAGAGACAAGGGAGAACTATTACTTACTAGTGCTGGCCCGGTCTGTCCGGGCCTCGTCTCCTGCACGGGGTAGTGAGGTGTTGTAACTAGGTACCCCGTGCATCGCCTCAGAGGCGCGCGTCGACACCCGCGCGCGCCTCCGCCTCGGGTCCATCAAATAGGGGGCGGGGACTTCCCCAAGTCCCACGCCCCTGGACCCATTCATGGGGGCCGGAAAAGGGCGTTGTCCGCCCTTCTCCTGCGCCCGGTGCGCCTTCTGCGTCCGGGGAAGGGAGTCGAGATCTCCCTCTCCCGTTCCGCAGTTTCCTTCTGCGACATCACGTCCTCGCTGACCTCGGACACCACCGCGTCCCACGACTCTGCACTACCGACCATCCTCCGCTCTACGGCCGACAGCGACAGATCGCCTCCTACTTCATTTGTGAGGACACGGCACTGCTCCTCCCAAGCTACACACTCGGCGAGCGTGTGTTGCGCCGTGTCCTCCCCACAATGGACGATCCTTCCCTGACCCAATCCCTGACTGGTGCCGGCCCGCCACTGCGGGCCTCTTCGGGTCTGGGGGGGGAGTGAGGTGTTTGACTCCCCCCGCCGACGCCCGGTGCGCCTTCTGCGAGCCGGGTGAGTGGACGAGATCTCCCTCTCCCTTTCCGCAGCCTCCTTCTGCGAAACAGTGTTCTCGCAGAAGGAAACCACCGCGTCACAGGAGTCGTCGCTGCCGACCATCTACTCGACTACGGCCGGCAGTAATACAATATACCATACCTAAACAATTAACGTAGTCCAACATTATTTTGTAAACTTTACCTAAATAATGCTTTTAAAATTTACCCGGTGGCTACTGTAGCGCCACCCTTATGTAGCATATTTTGACGGACACTTTTCATACACAGAAATATTTCTCCTTGTCTCTACCCTACATACTTTGGACTACATAGAGATGATTGAATCCCAGGTGGCTGCCCGTAGAGCCTGTTACATCTATGGACGTATTGTCAAATGTGACTTGCTCTAACTGTCATTCAATAAATTATTTGCATAAAATGTGATTCATTTTATTGGCGACGAGGATTAAAAATATTTAAACAATGGACAAAGAACAATTTGAGCTGTTCTTGCGAGCTCAACAGGCACAGCAAGGACAGGTGACACAATTACTTACATTGTTCGTACAAACAATGCACAAAAAAGAAGACACAAAAACAAAAAGCTCGCCGAGCGTTTCATCATCGTCTATCACATCGTCAGACAAGATGATGGTGATTAAAAACTTTAACATGGACAAATACAACCCCGACAGCTGCAGGATTGAAGATTTTTTAGACTTCTTTTCAAACAAATGTCAAATCATGAACGTTACGGAGCCAAACCTACGAAAGGACATCCTTTTGAATACCTACCTTAACACCAGAGATTTTCCGTGATTTAAAAATAGCGCTTACACCGAATTTTGACACGAGTACTTATAACGACATTTGCCTCAAACTTCTTGACTTGTTTAGTATTAAGAAAACGAGGTACCGCGCATTGACAGAGTTCTGGAAATGCACCAGAGAGTCTTCAGAATCTATGGAACAGTACGCTAACCGACTCAAAAGTCTAAGCCGGGATTGCGACTACAAAGACGAGATGTTGGAACGACAGCTACGCGATCGTTTTGCTACAGGGTTGAATCATACAGATTTAGAGACAGACCTCAAGCAAAAGTGGCCCGATTTGCAGGAGTCAGGAAGGGAAGTTACTTTTAGAGAAATTTTTTCAATTGCACAATCACGAGAACAGGCAGAACATGACACACCAGGCGCAACTGCAAATGTATACAGAGTCAAAAGGAACCGTACTCAAAAAACAACAACACCGAAACCTCATTACAATAGACAACGCAAGTTGCACTCCACTGATCAATGCTTTAGATGTGGGAAATTCGAGAAGCATGACGACTCAAAATGCGCAGCAAAAAACCACATTTGCAACGAGTGCAATTTGAAGGGACACTTTGAGAGCTGCTGCATTAAAACTGGTCGTGCTTACATAACGCCAGCCAAGGAAAAACACACTTCCAAACGAAGACTACAACGGATAAGCGATAATCACGCTTCCACGTCAAGCTCTACAGAAGTTTCAACGGACAATAATGACGATGACGACGAGTTTGTCCACAACGTCACGAGCACTCGAGTCAAGGATTGCAAACAAATCGACGTTTTCATAAATGGAGTACACTACACAATGGATTGGGACCCTGGTTCTACCTACTCTATCATTAGTTCCGAAGATTGGAAAAAGGTTGGGTCACCAACATTAACAAAGGGGCCCAAACTAAAAGCATATGGAAATACCAAACTGAAAACCAAAGGAATCGCAAACGTAAATGTGGAAATGAACGGACGATCCGAAACCTTGCCTGTCGTAGTAATTAAAAACGCAAAACCTTTGCTTTTTGGATTGAGATGGAGCGAGAAGTTTGGAATGGAATTTCCAAAACCAGTTTATTCAGTCCAAGAGAAGCCTGTTACTCCAACGACATTAAAGCATATACTCAAGCAATACAGCGAACTTTTCGACGGCAAACTAGGCAAAGTAAATAACTACCAAGTTAACATACATGTAAAACCTGGCGCAGAACCAGTACACCTACCTGCACGTCCAATCAAATTCAGCATGAAGAAAAACGTCGAACGGGAGTTGGATCGCCTTGTCGATACAGGTATCATTAACAGAATAGATCCAAACCTTACTGCTTTGGAGTGGGCCACACCTACTGTAAATGTCCTGAAACCAACTGGTGACGTCAGAATTTGCGGAGACTACAGCACTACACTTAATCCTGTTTTAACAAAACATTTACATCCAGTGCCTGTTTTTGATCAATTACGACAGAAGCTAGCAAACGGCATAGTCTACTCCAAAATTGATCTCAAAGACGCGTATTTACAATTTGAAATAGCTCCGGACTCAAAAAAGTATTTAACAATATCCACACACAGAGGATACTACCAGTACAACAGGATGCCTTTCGGCATTTCTACAGCACCATCAATTTTTCAAAATTATCTTGATCAACTACTTGGAGACATACCAAATGTAGCAGTGTATTTTGAGGACATTGCATTGACGGGAGAAAGCATGTCTGGACACTTACGAACACTTTGCACAGTGTTAAGCCGGCTAAAACAGGCTGGTTTGAAAGTAAATTTGAAAAAGTGTAGTTTCCTTAGTAAAGAGATTGAGTATCTGGGTCACATAATTGATCAAAACGGAATACGGCCAACAAAAGCGAAGATTAGCGCTATAACCAACGCATCACAACCCACAAACGCAAAGGAATTACGCTCTTTCCTGGGCCTTATAAATTTTTATGAAAGATTCATTCCACATCTTCATGGATCATGAGCAGACCTGTACGAGCTAACAAGTGGCAAAAAGAAATGGCGATGGTCCGAACACGAAGAACAAGTTTTCGAGAAAGCTAAAAGTAAAATAGCTAACTCAAATTCATTGCTAGCGTACGATGAAAGGCGCTCCCTTTTCCTAGCATGTGATGCGTCAGAAAAAGGAGTTGGGGCAGTTCTATACCACAAACACAAAGATGTCGAACAACCGATAGCATTTGCGTCAAGAAAACTTCGATCAGCTGAGAGCAAATATTCGGTTATTGACCGTGAAGCACTAGCCATATTATTTGGAATACAGAAATTTGACCAATATCTAAGAGGAACGAAATTTACATTGGTAACGGACCACAAGCCTCTGATGCACATTTTGGGACCTCAACGTAACCTGCCGAAGCTTGTAAATAATAGACTTGTAAGATGGGCACTTTTGATTGGAAGCTACCAGTATGAAATTTGCTACCAGAAGGGCGAAAACAATATTCTAGCCGATTGCCTGTCCAGATTACCAAATCCCAAGACAAAACCGTCACTCGTGGAAAAAGTTGTACATAGAGTAGTGTCACGCCTCCAAGAAAACAAAATTGTTGACCTACAATTAACAGAAAAAAATTTGAGTCTGGAAACATCTAGAGACCCAAATTTGTCACTCGTGTGTCAGTACCTAAACACCGGGTGGAGAGATCTGGATTACAGGCAAGAGATGAAACAATACCATAGGAAACGTTTCGAACTATCTGTAGAAGGTAAAATTGTACTGTGGCAAGGCAGGATGGTCATACCTGAGGTTCTAAGAAAGACAGTCTTAGGCTATTTACACCGAGGGCACCCAGGGATGTCGGCCATGAAAGCACTCTCACGTTTCTATGTGTGGTGGCCATCACTTGACGAGGATATCGAGAATTTTATCAAGAGATGCATCAGGTGTCAAGAAAACAGACCGTCTAATCCTGAACTACCGGTATTTTCCTGGTCTATACCCGAGCAAGTGTGGGAAAGAGTCCACATAGACTTTGCAGGTCCATTCGAGGGCAGCTACTGGCTAGTTTTGTGTGATGCGTTGTCGAAATGGTGTGAACTAAGACCAATGAAAAACATAACTTCAAAAAGTCTATGCGCTGTTCTGGATGACATTTTTATTACCTTTGGACTCCCACAAATGATTGTATCTGACAACGGGCCCCAACTAACATCACAGGAATTCAAGGACTACTGTAAATATCAGGGCATTCTACATGTCACCTCATCTCCGTATCATCCCCGAACAAATGGGTTAGCTGAACGGTTTGTGAGAACTTTTAAGAACAGAATGACCTCCAGTGACGGAAGGCAACTTAAGCGTAGATTGTCGGAGTTTTTATTCACTTACCGGAACACTCCACATACCACTACCGGCAAATCACCAGCCCAAATGATGTTCGGCAGGCAGTTGAACTGTGTGCTATCAAATATCCGACCGAACAAGAGAAGAAATTTGCAATACCAACATGTGAAGGCGGACATCGTGTCATCTACACCTACATACCAGACAGGCGATAAGGTTTACATAAAAACTAAACTGGAAAAAAAGTGGCAGCCTGCTACAGTAGCGACCCGTAAACACCGATACTCCTATGTGGTCACCACATCTAATGGGGTGGAGCAAAGGAAACATGCAGATCACATGAGGCCGCGACTTACTCCTGCAGCCGCGTCACCTGAAAGTGTTGTGACCGCCTCTACGTCCTCACCATCCACATGTTTGGCACCATCACCTACGTCAATTCCTTCTCCATCTACACCGTCCTCTCACATTCCATCCACACCGGAACCATCTGCATCCACATCTACATCTACATCATCATACTCATCTCCAGCGTTTGAAACACCGACTGCGACGGTTGCAACACCTTTTCGGCGCAGCCAGCGTGAGGTGCGACCTCCACGGCGTTTGATTGAAGAGATCTGAATCAACTATAAATGGGGAGGAATGTTACATCTATGGACGTATTGTCAAATGTGACTTGCTCTAACTGTCATTCAATAAATTATTTGCATAAAATGTGATTCATTTTAGAGCCAAATTTTATTATATTATAGGTACCCCTGAGTCCCAGAAATTATATACAAAAATTTGATTAAAACCTTTATACAAAAACATTATGTTTTTGTCAGTTTGCAAAAGAAAGACAGAAAAAAATGCCCACGATATCTAGTATCAGTTAATAATATTAGCACTGTACCAGTAACAACAAGGATGAAGTAAAACGACGAGACATAGTTGTAAAATAATGATACACTATGGGTTTTTAGGAAAATCTGCCAACTACTGCTAAGCACCTGGCCGCTTACTTTTTATTCTTGTATTCAAATATACAGGGAAATGCGGAGGAAAATCCCCGTAAAAATGTAGTTGAGATCTTATTACAGCGACAATCGATGTCAAAAAAATTAGGAAAATAAGAGGTATTTTTGACATATTGAGAGTAGAATTCGAACGTTCATAAATAAAAGGCAATTTTCACTCAATGCATGGTGATCGTGTATGGTCCCCTATGACTATTGCGATCAAAAAACTAAACCTTACGTAGAAGTAAATCCACCCTCATGTAATAATAATAATAACAACCCGCACCACTAAATCTCTACGTTGGCGTCCGTCGTGGTGGGGCTTGCGCGCTGCAAACACTAGGTCTGTGCTGGTAAAGTTTACTTTGTCGAAACCAGTCTAGGGTCAAACCAAGTCAGATCAAGAGAGATACATAAACCCGCAGAGCAGCATGTGGCGAGCTGTTATGCAGAAGCGACCCCACGGACCCTATCTCTGAGGAGAAATCATATTTCTCATCTCTGGCTTGCCTTTATTGGCCGGGTGGAGTGAAGACTGACGAGCAAACGTGCTCGGAGGAAGGAAGTATTCCAGTAAGTGCTGGTAGGGATCTTGACAAACTTCCGGGCTCTAATAATAATAATAAACGTTTATTTATAAAAAGGAATATATTTACAATGAACAATTAAAACAGGGCACAGTTGCTAATTTGCCTGAACTAGGTTGAACCTGAGCTTCAGGCTAGAAAGTGCATAAATACTTAACATGGTAATGAGTAGGTATAACTTAAAACTAAATTAAAACTTAACTAAATAAAAGTAAAATAGCATGTTAGCAGTTCTATTTGCAGACAATAAGTAGGTCTTCTGTCTGTGCATAGTCAATGGTTAGTAATTTTTTTTTTTTTTTTATAGTCATTTAGTTTAAACATACTTAGTTTTCTGTTTAATCTATTGTACAGGAATGGGCCTAAGAATGTTAAAAATCTTTCTACAAAAACATGTTTTGAGATTGCATTAGATATACATACTAGATCATTCCGTCACTTAAATGTTGTCGGCACTGTAGGCAAGCATGGTGTGCTATTTTAATACTAAGTGCATAATGAAAAGCTGGCGAACGATTAGTACATTTCAGGATTTATATAGCAGATCTGTGGGAAAAAGAAGGGAAGGAAGTCTCTGGGATTGTCCAGATAGTCGTGAAATACAAGTAGGTACAGTCGCTAGCACATCTGGTTATACGAAACTGTCAAACTCCAAATGATTTAAACCTTAAAATGTTGAAGGTCAAAATCGAGTAAGAAAATTTTACAGTTTGTGGTAACTCGACCTGCTGCAGTGTGTACAATTAATATCCCCATTAAAATAATCATAAATTAGTTTGAAATTAAAATGGGTAATTTTTTTAAACAATGTCAAGTTTTTTAGGTACATACAATTTTTATACTGTTATTTATTAATGTCATGTCAAAATTTATAATGAAATATATCGTTAACTAAATAGAAACATAATTATGTCTAAAAGCCACACAAATATTGTTTTAATGAATTTATTATTGGGCAGCACTCTGATGCGTGGGGGTAAATTGTTGAATATTTTGATTGCCATGCAATTGGAATTCCTGCTATACGAAATGCAGTCTCTGGCTAGGTGCAAGTAATTTATTTGGGCTTCTGTTATTAACTCTTTTTTTTGTGCAATGAATGCCCTGTTCACTTCTACTGAATTACCCCATATCACGACGCCGCGTGCCGTAACGCAGCACTGGTACACACGGCTACACATCAAGTTATACATTTCCAGTTTACACTGACCTCTCATTGTAAGGAAATCCTATACAATGCGAGATCAGCTTATATTGGAAATGTATAGCTTGATCTGTAGTCGTGCGTACAATATAGCCATGATATGCAGGGCTGTTTCTTTACTGGCTATTCGATTTAGACACTTGATCAAGTCATGGTTATTGTGTCACCTTACAAGCTATTGGCTGTGATCAAAGCTTCAAAGGGAATAATCTCCTAACATTATTGCGCTAACCAAGCGTGTTAGTACAAAACATATTATTCTAAAACCGAGTTCTTATAAAAATCAAATTTGTAACTTTACATCAGGTGGATGTTAGATTACAAAATATATTATCTGGCTCGTTGAAGCTCGAAAGAACTCGTATTGTAATAAGTTTGTTGAGGTTTGTATGAAACTGTCTGACCCTTAGTTATGTATGTACAACATTTTTGACATTAATACTCGCTGAGATGACATTGCGACTAGATTTTGAACATTTTTAATTACGGGGATTGGTCTTCATTTCAATACATGATCTTGATACTGATTGATTGTGATATGTTGGATTGACGCCAAATATCCATAATTTTTTATTCGTTTTAACGGTTGAATATCGTCACGTCGTACGGTCGTATTGAATTGAACTGATGCCAGATTGACCGTCTAAGATCCCTTGCAGTATGTACAGCTTGGAGAACTTTTAGATGAAATGATTTGTTTGATATCTCATCATGGTTCATCTATGTTGTTCATGCAGTCATGCGTAGGCTTGACAATTTAATTAATGGTAAATTAAAATAAGAAAAAAAGAAACAGGGCAATAATCGACTAGAATGAATTTACATTGACTGATTTCAGCGATTGTACATCTCTATGATCTCTATTTCATTGATTTCATTCCAGTTTCCAGTTCTCTATAAATTATAGTCT
The DNA here is from genome assembly GCA_937001585.2 of Brachylomia viminalis. Classification (NCBI taxonomy): domain Eukaryota; kingdom Metazoa; phylum Arthropoda; class Insecta; order Lepidoptera; family Noctuidae; genus Brachylomia; species Brachylomia viminalis. The sequence goes on along the minus strand of OW443297.2, from coordinate 11,737,784 downwards.
GTGCCAGTTTCATTCGCAGTCAGATGGGGAGGTCATTGTGCCCTGCCTGTCACGAAACAGCATCAACAAAAATAACGTTAATTTCGAAATGGGTGATAAAAATGATTGCCAAAATAATATTTACAAATCAACGCCTCCGCCAATAAATAGAAAAGTACGAAATCCTTTTGATAAAGTTTTGATTGACAAGCTACACAATCCTATATGCAGGTAAGTACGAATTAGTTTTTGACCTGGCGTGCTGGCGAGTTTGAAATTGTGAGCACCAAAATGAGATTTTTTGTGTTGTGTTTTACTTTTTTGTTAGTCCGGGTATGTGCAAGATATACAAGAACAAAAACAATGGATGTTTCCGCTGGGATATCGATCAGGCGTGCACGCTGGTGCCTGCTGACATAGTGGCGTGCAACAGTCAGTTTGAGCCTACGCCCGATCCCGCTTTGGAAAAGATTGCAGAAGAGGCTACTGATAGGTAATCACTAAGATTTTTCAGTAAATTAATATAATTCGCTCATATACATCCTCCACTGTGTCAGAGGATGTTTAAATGATTTAGTGCTGATTTCTGTATATCATCACATTACAAGTCCTTACCACTGGTGTAGCCAATATTTTTTTATCTCCATTTTCATGAAGTATAGGCCTCCTGTCCATATGTACTATGTAACATTATGAAGAGGCCTAGTTACTCTACACTGTGTGGAACAAGGCTGACAATGATGTGATTGATAATAACATTTGTGAGCCACTTCAGCTAAAAATCACAATGGATACAAACATGTACCTAATGACAATCAATATGATAATTTATGATAACATTGCTTGTAGCTTTTCAAAGCTGACAGGGACAGAAATTTGTCCAAAATGTTGATTAGACGGAACATAATGGTGGCAGTAGTCAGCTTTAATGAGAAAGTTAATAAAAATGCTTTTAGAACTCTTTCATTTTTCATCTTTCACTGTTTGAAGCTTAACTTTCCTTTGAGTAATGAAATGGTTGAAAAACTATATCTCACTGACAATATGCAGTCATCTCGTCTCATATTGAATCTTTATTTGCAAACAATGCAATTGGGGTGAATAGTTCCAAAACCTGCATTAGTAGTACTGTTGTAAAGTATTATTCAATGATTTCCAGATTCTTTTCCCAAGAAATGGTTATGCCCAGTCCAGTGATGGAATCTTCCAAAAAGGTGAAGCCGTTGCTGCAAACATCTGTTGAAGTCAATATTCAAAATGACAGTGTAATTAAACAAAAAATTTTAGTGACAAAAGAAGGTATGCTTTTAATTGAAACAACATGTTTTTGTTGTTTGTGTCTTGTCATTTTTAAATTTGAAGTCATTAACATACTTGATTCAAAACAATAATAAACAATTGTAGTGTAGTTTTTATCAATAAAACCTACAATAGTTTAATTAAATAGAAATCTATGAATGACAATGTGATGCTATGTTATTCTGTGAGTCAATACTGACAGAATAACAATGTCACATTGTTATACTCTGTAGGGATAGGCAGGAGAGTGTGTAGTGCAGTAAACCCATATTTAACCAGTTATGTTGTTAGTCCCTGGTAACAGAGAATGAGCCTATTGCCACTAACCAGGTATAAATCCAAACTCAGAGCTAGACTAAAAGAAAGTGTTCTACGGATTGCTAATAGAGTAGCCACATAATTATCATAATTATTACTGTGTCATATTAAATACTATTCATACTTTGCATGCTTGATATTAAGTTTTAGCTTGATAAGTATAATTACTTTGTTATACTTGCTAAAATAACATTGCTTAGTACATTTTAAGGCCGGTATTATTTAATTTTAGTAGAACCATTTTATTCATGAGTATAATTATTACCCTGGGAGGCCAGCTGAGCCAGACATAAAATCCTCCTTATTCGAAAACATGTTACAACCTGTACATCCATTACTAATCAGCATTTCTTGCCGAAATGAAGGTATTGTTGTGTGACATCAAAATTTTAGTTTCAGCACAAACAGTTCTCACTCTACCACCTGAACTGCCTCCAGAGCTTGAACTTCTGCTTCAGCCATTTTGTACCTTTACACAGGTAAATTTATTACTATCTAGGTCCTCATTCATTGTAACACCATCATACCAACACATCTTATAATGCAGGAGGAAAACTTGAGTAAGTAATCATTTCCAATGTAATTACAGAGTTTTATAAATTACTATTAAACCACCATGAAGTAATTATCTACCTATTTGAAATGAATCTGTGCACCGCACCTAATTGAATCCATGAATTAAACATTTTACTTCATGGTTGAATCTAATGCCGCGTCCTAACTAAAAGCGATCGTCGCGTCTTTTATGAATATGACATACTCTCGCGATCAATAACGTCGCGTTTGTACGTCATAATACATACGAATGATCGCGTAGATGGCGTACTTGCGCGACGATGCTTGTGTTAGGACGCGGGGTAACGCATTAATTTCATCACATTTTATGTATCATGGAAATCTGGCATTATAATAATAATAATAATTTTGTTTATTGATGGCAACTAGGCCCAAAATTTGTTAGTAACAGAAATTTTAATCTATGTTAGTAACTATGAGATAATATTATTAAAACAACCTACAAAAATAACATCACTTGACAAGCACTGCTATAGCGTGAGACAGCCACGGCGCATCGTGCTTGTCCATCAACATTCTTAGGATGCTGTTCGAACTAGACCGCGCCATTGACAAGACTGAGAACGTTTTCTTCCTAATTACCGTGTAAAAGTCATCGGTATGTGCGGAAGCAAACATACCTGACGCACTACAATAACGCGGCAGTCCCAACAACATCCTAAAACAGTTATTATACTGAATACGCAGGGCGTCCAGCGATCTCTTGGTATGTTTGACCCACAGGCCGCTCGTGTAGAAAGATTGGCAATACGATTTGAACAAGGTAATTTTTACCTCCTTACTACAACGCGCGAACCTGTGTATCAACATATTAGCTCGTACTGCCAACGCCCTGCGTTCTCGGTCAATATCCATCTCGTCTTTGAGGTCCCCGGTGAGAAAGTGCCCCAGGTATTTAAAACTGTGAACTCTATTGAGTGGTAACCCACCAAGCGATATAATTGGATCCAATGGTACACTTTTCCCGGGGGTCTCAAAAACCATGTACACACTTTTCTTCACATTGTACACGAGGCCATGGCTCGAGACATATCGCTCACAAACGCGTAATAGCTCCCTGACCGAGCCAGCTGTTGGGCCCAGCAGTACCATGTCGTCTGCATAACTTAGATTGTTAACACAAACATTATCTACCCAGCATCCGACACGCATACTGCTAAGCCCAGCAATCAGCCCGTTGACGTACAAGTTGAAGAGCTTAGGCGAGGTCAGCCCCCCCTGCCTCACTCCACACTCCAACCTGTACGCCTCGGACAGAGTCTCACCCCAACGAACACTATTCAACTGGTTATTGTACCAAAATTGAAAAATTTTTAAAAGTTCCGTGGATAGTCCTGCCTCCTTCAGCTGTCCCCATAAAACATCATATGCCACAAGGTCAAAAGCCCTGGAAAGATCAAGGAAGCAGGCATATATGGGGGTGTTTCTGTCCGTATAATATCGGACAGTTTGCTTGAGGCTAAGAATCGCGCTCTCAGTAGAAAGCTTGGGCCTAAACCCAAACTGTGCGTCGTGTAATTGTAATATATTACCTAGTTCTTTATCAAGCAAACTGTCCAATACTTTCGCTATTACGGTAGCCAGCGATACTGGTCTGTAATTAGATGGATCGGAGATATCCCCAGTCTTGTTCTTTACAATGTGAACAACCAGTTTTCATCAAGTCTGTTGGTAGGTATGAATGACTAATGCAGAGCGTAAAGAACATAGCTAGTAACCTAGGCAAATGCACACCCGCATATTTCAAGTGCTCAATGCTTAGACTGTCATGACCGAATGCCGAGCGAATTATAGATCTTAAATGCAAGAAAGGTTCAGTTCACTTCTTTTATCGCCTCTTTAAGACTATAAAAACCGAATTATTTCACGTAAGCCATACATAGGTTCCATATTCCATATATCCTTGTAACTGTTTGCAGGAACAAAACATGTCAGGTGAGTACGAGATCACGGCGAATGGATCTCTGCGTCGCAAGCTGTTCTTTGAAGAGCACAGTGATATGGAGCATTATGACTCTGAGCAGACCGATGATGAGATCCATGTGGAAAAGCGACCTCCTTCGAGCTATGAGGCCCACACTCCTGTAGTGTTCAGTCCTGATCTTGTGAGTATTATTAAACATATCAATAAAGTAGTAATAATTCAGGTCTAGCAAAAAGCTTACTGATGATATCTGCACAAATATGGCGAACGAATACTTACTGTTAGACCCGTATAACGGAACCTCACTCAAAAATCGAGTCTAGAGTGGGGTTCTGTAGTACAGGCCTTAGAGTAGGTACTCTACTTGGTTACTAATAAAATAGTCATTTTCTTCCATTACGGCAAAAAAGCCGATAGCAGGACGTATGTTCAGTCCACCATCAAATGACGGATGTTTAAAACTTTTTATGAGATCATTATTTCCAAAACTTGCAGTGTAAAGTTACAAATGATATTATTTCTGTAAGTAGGTTTGTACAAACACTTTTACACGTCAATCATATTTTTTAAACTAGATGATTGGCACTCGACGGTCGGCATTTCCTATCGGACTACTCTGAGAAGAAAGCCCGAAACAAACTGAGAGGTCACTTACAGTCTCTTTTAAAGTTCAGACATAATCTTGGTCAGATCATGTGAAGACAATATACATTGGTGTCTGAAATGGTCTTTTGAGAAAAGAACTGGAGTGTACCTGTCCAGTCAGTGCACGCATTTGTCAGTAACCATGCAGCTCAACTCGGAACTTAAGCCGTCTTATTACAAAACACGATCTAACTTTAGTCCAAGCCTAAACATTGGAGCCAGTTTTTGTATTTCGAACTTTATGCCGACTTTAGTAAAGTTATTAATACAGAATTCCTAACTTCCTAAGATCGGACTAAGTTGTCAGTTTTGTAAAAAGAACTGTATTTCGATTTCAGCTCGGTTCTCATTTCCAAAACAGGCTCGACGGTTTAAACCATGTCTATAAAGAAAAACCTTGTTTTGTAATTAGACCGAAGCGATTCGACAAACAATACCAAAGAAATGACATTTGGCTAGGCTGCTTAAATTACACAAACAGCCAGATCATGATTAAAACTGAAATAACGACCCACATAGTCCTCACATTCACCATAATTAAAATAATATAATACTTTATACAGTAAATATTCATGTCGTTGTTTAGGTAAATGAAATGCAATTTAAAAAGGTATAGGTACTTATAGAATAAAAAGTAAAATAGTTACCAAAATAAAATAAAAATCAACATTCACTGGGTACATTTATTGGAGTAGCTCAATCCCGAGCCTTTTTGTCCTCAATATAGTCTTTGACAGTATATTAGGCTTTCTGGCATAGTTTCCGCTTTATAAAAGATTTGAATTTATTAATCCTTAGTTCTTACATGTGGCTAGGTAGTTAATTTTAAAAACGTATACATTGCCATCTAAACGAGCCACCTAATTTCTTGAGCCTGCACCCTAATTGCGTAACACACTATCAATAAAAATTGAATCATTTTGAAGGGCATTGCTTCATATCTTCGAAAAAAAATTCTGCTCAACAACGTAAATAACACAATGAATGTTGTTGAACTGTCAAAATTAAAGCCATTCCTACTGTTAGTGTGATACGCAATTACCTCGCTGGTTGTAGGAACTAAAAATTTGTGTTTGTTCCTAGTATTTAAATTACGGATATTATCACTAATTTTTAAACAAATAATAGGACATTACTGCAGCGGCCAGCAAAAGAGGCATTAATGGACGAACGTGTAAATGTGGACCGAGGCGAAGCCGAGGCACACATACATAAGTCCATCAATGCCTAGTTGTGGCCTGTGGCCAAGGCTTGTATAGTACTTTTCTCAAATAATGCGCGGAAATTTAAATAAAATTACTTTTCGAAATCAATGACGAACAATGAACAACAATAATTTTTTCTCAAATATGCTTGGAAATAAATCGAAATTGCTGTACTGGCCAAATACATGCGAGCAGCGGCCGGCAAAAGTTGTATAAAAATCCATATCTGTCGTGGTTTAGCGGCCAAATAAATTACATAGTAAACTCATAAATCTAACGTGTAATTTAAAAACCGAACGATATTTTACTCCGAAACATGGCAACCAAGGAGGTTTTACTATGTAATTTATTTGGCCGCTAAACCACGACAGATCATATGGATTTTCATACAACTTCGCATGTATTTGGCCAGTACAGTTTCGATTTATCTCGAAGAAGGTTGTCAAAATAATGGTCAAATTTCCAAGCATGTTTGAGAAAATATTATTATGTCCATACAAAGTTCAGCCAACACAATATTTGAAATAATATTCTTTTTCACTCTAGAGCCGAGACTACGTATCGAAAGGCATGAAGCGTACTTTCGGCACCCCTCTAAAGAAGGGACCAACTAGCAACAGTAAGCCTTGCTATCGTAACAAGATACTGGCTGTGGTGGACTTTGGGGAGCCGTGCTTCAGTCCCATAGAGTTCCGGACCCCGCGGCGTACGGAACTGGCGCAGGGGCAGGGGTCGGCCACTTCGTCGTCCTTGGCTTCTATCTCGCCGGTTCTGAAAGTTACGTCGAGTGATGAAGAGGTAGTGTATTTGGTTTTTACTTTAATTGTGTATTTATTGTACTTCATGACATATCACAAAAGGTTTTCATTCATTTTCCTTGGTGTTGTAAAAAGGTGCCTACAGATTTGCACGACTTTTGTCTATTAAAATCGATCGATATTTCTCTCTAAGAACATTATCAGGCAGCAACAACTAGGTACTTACTATTTTGTTTAACTTTTAGAAAAACAACTTCACGTCACCCGAATCCGAAACAATGGCTATCTGCCTGGATTGTATTGAAGCAGAACCGAAGAGCGAGAAGAAGGGCCCTTGCTTCTGTAAACTAACTCCAAACAAGATAAAGCGAAGCAAGTCACTCAAGGAGTCCCCGCATAAGAACAGAAAGAGTTCCTTCTCATTCTCTGAGAAGCGCAGCCTTAGTATGTCGAGTCTGCATCGAAGTCGCTCCGTACAGAAGTTGGACTTCAGTATGGACATGAGTATTGACGGCTCCTTCCATAACCATTCACAAGGTACTTACTTCTTACAATTTGATTTCCGATTTCTGTTAAAACTTAAGTAAGTACTTAATTTTGATGATCAATAAATGTAATGTTTCTTTACTATTTTCAGCTGATTCAGAGTCCAGTTCGCCGCAGAGGAAGGAAGCAGCCTGGTCACTAGTAGAAGATTCCAGCATTCAACATTTAGTCCAAGTGGAATCAGCAAAATGCCCATCAATCGACAGACAGTCGTCTACTAATATTCATACCATAGACGACACTCCTATCAAAGGCAAATCGAAGAGTAGCATACGCGCTCATGAAATTAGTAAAATTCGTGCACCGGTGCCTCTGACCCCGCTACACATGTCTCTAGATAATAGTTTAGATACTTCAGATAATCCACTCAGCTTAGAGGATAAAAAGATAGACTTTAACAAAGTTGATCTCAAATTATTGACTGAAAATATATCTCAATTTGATTATACCACAAACAACATGACCAAAGTGGTTGGTGATAGCTCTACTAGCTTTAAGAGATTAGATAGTGGATTTAATGAAAATACATTCTATGCAAACGCTTCTAGTTACTATGAAAGTGCCATAAAACCGTCAGAACTGACTGTGACGAACGTATCAAAAACCAATAATAAGAATGCTTTGAAAGAGATCTCTAATGTTAATTGGATGAGAGTTGATAGTGGATTTAAAGATGAAAATTCTTCGGATGGTACGCAGTTTTATCCCGCACACGAGAACTCGGTGAAAAAATTCACGGGCTTCCACTTTTCCGAAGCAAAGTTGGAGGATAAAGAGAACTTGGCTACTGATGATTTTGACAAGTTCCTGGTTCAGTCCACTAACAAAAGTGAAACCATGTCAATGTCGGATATATTCACTGATGACATGGCGTTCAACTGTAACTTCTCATCAACTCCATCTAAAAATAAGTCACGAAAAGTTCTTTCGTAATTTAGTTAATTTAAAGGTTTTTTTTGTAAGACTATATGAATTTATATGCATTTACAAAGCAAGATATTTAATTGTTAGACTGTTTTTGACTTTGCTCCATTATTGTGGAAAATTTATATAATTATGATTAATTGATTTTGAAGGAGATATGAATAGGGAGTAATAATTTTGCATGAATTCATTATTTTTGTGACTTTTGAGATGACTTGTGTTTACTTGTGATCAAGTAAAATGATTAAATAAAGTTTCAAGACTGAAATAATAAAATATAATATGTGTATTTTCCTTGACTTGATTGATTTGTATGTAACAATAGTCTCACGAGGAATTGCGCGTTGTACCGACAAGTGTCCCTCACGAGTCTGTACTATTTGTCTTATGACCTCTTTAATTAATAGACAACAATATCTGCCAAGATAATGTTCGCTATTTAAATATAGCTCTGGTGTATCCTACAATATATCGCGTGCAATTAACTACATAATTATTCTTGTAATGTAACTGTTTACTCAATAGTTAATTTCGTTAATTAGAGGGCATTATCAATACGACCGCTCCAAAGTCCGCGTTTTGTTTACTTGTTTTTAATGTTATTTTATCTTATTTCTTGTGTCCTGGGGTGATTTTTTTAACATAATTAGCCTATCACCTTAATGGTGGACATGCGTTATTCTGAAGTCGTTGTTTATTTATAAACTGATCCATGTCACAGTAGCTACATTGCTCTAAACCCAGATAGCGAAAGTTATAATTCACTATTGAAGTCAATTATCTTTATTTACAAATCATCTTGATGTGCATTATTAATAAACGAGTGCTGCATACAATAGTACCTACCTATTAGTACACGTATACACACACCCGTCGAGACTGTTCGTGCGTCAATAGTTTTTAACAAATAACCGAACGATAACGTTGTAACCTCTGTTATCGACGTATCCCGGAACGTCTGCGAACCACGAGCGCTGGGAATACGTTAGGTAACAACGGCGGATACTGTGCGGTGCATCTACTACTCTCTATATAAAGCATCGTCCAGCTCCATACATGTCATTTCACATTACACTTTGATGGTGACAATTAGCAACATCGTATTGTAAAATACTGCTCGGAAAGATCATATTTCTCGCCGCTCGGACATTATTGATAACGTACGCAGTGACGCATGCACGTGCGCTGTGGTTAAACGAGACTTTTTAATTGAAAAAACTTTTATATTTTTTGTGAATATTTGTGCACGGTCGCCGAAATGTATAACAAGACGAGTGCGACGTTGATGCTGCAGACGATAATGGTGTTAATGGATAAACAGAATTCGACTGATGTCACCAACTTCCCGAGCTCTTTTAGCGGTTTGTTGTTTTGTTTACTAAAAGTTATTAGTTAGTTACTTTCTAGATGACTATAATTTAATTTTATTATTAAACTAACGAATTATTCTTAAATTTAAATATTTATTAAGCTAAAGTTATCGATTCAATACCAGGAATTCGGGACCAACCTTCAAAATTTTCTTGGTCATTTTGGCGCCCATAAAACTTACGTGTCCACCGGTATGCTTCCAAAAACTCGTAACAAAAGGGAAAACCTCAATATATTCATGTTAAAACTGTATGAAGATGTATTTTTTTTGCACATGAAACTCATTTCTCGTATAAATAGATGTGATAGTGTTCGTAAAAATATTATCATATCCGGTGAAAAGGGCATGTGCGCGCAAATTTGAAACTATTCAATTACGCTGATAACTTCCAATAGCTCTAGAATAATTAACAATTACTCATTGTTTTCTATCTTTTGTGTTTGTTTGGCTCTTATTACGTGTGGCTATATTCTTGTATTGCTTTTTAAGTTTTGATTTTAATAAAATATTTAAAAAAATCTAAATAATTCGTTTGTTTTAAAGATGACGCGGAGTTGGAGCGTTGCTACGGCATTTACGGGTGCTTCTCAAAGGCGTATCCATGGACGGAAAACCGGCCTGATAACTATTTCCCTGTATCACCCGAAGCTATGGCTGTACGGTGAGTGATCACTTTATTAAATCCTAAATTAGGAAATCAAGATGAACCTGAGTACAGAATCGCTTTAGCAAAAACCGAAAAGACAAATCTTCCACTAACGACTACCAACCTAGACGGCCTGCTCCATTGAAAAGGCGATGGCAGATAACTTTACCAAAACCGCGCTTGATCATCTGATTTCTTCATTTGTATCGGCAGAAACAAAGAATAGTTCACGTCGTATAAAGCAAAACTATTAGGCAGTGAGAGTTGGTTACGGGCTTGACTTTACTGGGTGCCACGGACGTACATTTAAGAATTTGCAGAGGCTTTTTTAATGCTCCTCCACGTCTTTTCTATCTTTGTTCTCACGCTGTTCGGGGACACGATTCAGCACAGGCGGGGCAGCAAAATCTGTACATACAAATAAATAAAATTGAAGTGTCAGTAATGTCAAAATAACAGATTATTACTAAACGCGAAAATATATACGGTACTTATAACAAATAAATAATAGTTTTTAAAAACTAAAAGTCATGCTTTTGTAGATTTAACTGAACTGAAAACTAGAAAATAATTTTAAAATAAGAATACCTAGTGATTAACAAAAAAATATTTTATTGTAATAAAGCGTGGGGTGCTTGATGTCAAAAAAATTGATGTAGGTAAATATGTTTGTGAATATTTGTAAAATTAGCGCCATCATGAAAATATCTGTTAGAGCACACCACGTTTTTTTACAATCAAATATTTTTTTTTGTTAATTACTCTTAATCCTAATTTAAACTTGTTGAAAATGATTTTCTACTTTTTAGTTGGGATCTACAAAACCGTGTTTTTTTTTTTGGAATGACTTTCGAATTTCTTTTACGCGGCTTACAGTAGGTAGATTGAACTGGCAGAAATCGCCATTTCATTTAGTAAGGAGCGAGGGGTGCTTGATGTCAATTGTTGCAAATATTTTACTGTTAGCTAACTACAAAAGCGTGTTTTTTTCATCCGTTAGCTGTTTATTGTTAGCTTGCAGAAATTGGTTACTTTTTGCTGATCGTATAACCGTAGTGCCTACGGTAGATCTTTCAAATGTCTGCCTTATCAACTGTCGATGGGCGATTCTGTGGCTAGCCGGGTTATAACGGGTGCAAGTATTAAGCTACTCATATGCTTGTCTCAAGATCAAACCGTGACATTCTCAATACACGGCTAAGAACAGTAGTTCTATGATGTACAAAACTCCCTGACTACGGAGTAACGAGTAGTCGCATGCTTATTTCAAAGGTTGAACCATGCATGTCTCTAAACGTGGCTCAGTTTGTTTTTTTATTTATTATTACATCAGATCACCGTTAAAGAGAAGATATGGTAGATTTTAGCTACAATTGAAATATATTCGATATAACTTGTTTGAAAACTGCAGTACACAATATTCTAAGTAACTTATGTAAGAAATGGGAAATTTGCGCGCCTGCTGCCTTCCTTGGATGTAGTAGCCGTTTCTCAGGCAGAGGGAGCCTGCGAAACGGCTATCACATCCAAGGATAGGCGCGCAAATTTCCGGAAAGTTTATTGTATACGTGCACTTGGCACAACGACACCGGGTATCAGGGATGAAAAAATCGTTAATCCTGTGGGTCCTGGCAAGGATAATGGGACAAACTATTTAAATTATTGCATTGTCATCGGTCCTTACTGAGTGTGCGAAGTTTCAAATGAATCCGACGTTATGAAGGGGATGAAAATCGAGTTAAAATATTCTGTTACATAGATACATACAAAGCTAATAAAAGCGTGTTTAAAAACAATTTTTAAATTTTTTGTTTCCTTCTGTCTGTCTGTTTGATCTGGGTTATCTCAGAAACGGCTGGACCGATTTCGATGAAATTTGGTAACCCGATACTTTGAACCCCGGAGAAGGACTTCGGCTACTTTTTATCGACATACCACGCAGGCGAAGCCGCGGGCTGAAGCTAGTCGAATATGAATTTTGCCGCCCGGCTGTGCCGAATTATGCCGACCCAAACAAGTGTGTAGCACGCCTAATAAAATATCAATGTCCAGCCACTCAGCCAGTCTATTAATAGACTACATTATGAAGTAGTGACTGGTATGACATAGGCTTTGATAAAGCAACTTTCAAACGGATAGCTAAACAATAAAAGGCCCCTTGAAAAAGCTCACATATGCGTAGTGTCATCGTGTATGATATCTGTCATTTACAGAGAATTTAATAAACTGTCCCTTTCGCCTGCTTTGGAGAAGGTGACCAAGCTAACTGTAGGATGCCTCGTTGGTATGGTGGTCGAGCGCTACTGCTAGCGTGCTTGTGGAGTACTGGGTTCGATACCCGGGTTGGGCAAAGGGGTTATTGTATTCTTCCACTATGAAATTTTCTGTAGGAGTCTGAAATTGTCCCCGTAATGACAATTACTATAAGTTTAAAATCGGCAATCCATCTTCAGTACCCAAGCGTGATGATCAATGCTCTGAGCCTTGCACTCAGCATCCCACTATAGGCCTTGGCCAGCATGGGCCATTATTATACATATCTATAAATTTCTAGTTTGTTTCTGATATGTGCGAGAGATTCCCCAGCAATAGGCAGATCGATGATTGATCGTTATTTATTAAAGCTGTGCGTGTACGAAAATCTCTTTCTGGTGCTTTTGTTTCGACGAAGGAGATCTCCTGAAAACCAACAAACCTACACAATTTTGACTCGTGTCCTTTAACTTGCAAATTATTTAGGTATTAGGATTAACTACCTACTTTTGAACTATAAATGAAGATAACAGATTAGAACTAGATCTGTCTGGAAATAAGGTTGATTATTACGTACCTACTAAATCTAGTAGGTACCTACGTATTTAAATTATCATACTAGTACATAAACTCTTATCGCTATGTCGTTAACTGTCCTTCCTATATTAATAGTTACGAGGAAATATTTGAATATGTGCCGTCATGGGTCTTCCCAGGGAACAAGGAGTTATGCAGATACCAAATACTATCGGAGGAAAAAAATGCGAATGATCGAATTAAACTACTTTTGAGTTTACTGATTCAGCTGATAGACACATCGAATTTGAAAATAAAATTTCTGATACGTAAGAAATCAGCGTCTTAGTTGGCTTGGCATAACCCATGTACTTTTCCCATCACCTTTCTAACTAAGATACTTGAAACGTAATTTTGTAATCAGATTGTAGGCGTGGACCTCCCAATGATTCCAGCAAATAATGTAATTTAATCCAACTGATAACAGTTGTTTATCCTCGAGCAGAAGTGTGCATCGATAAAGGCTAAATCCCAAAGGCCTCATTAGTAGTACATAAACTTGGTGTACAAGATCCGCTTCGTTATTTACTATCTTATTTGTATGTACAAGTCTCGGTGCGATAAGGCCGGGGGCTCGTCCGTGACATCAATCAATCATGAACGGAGACAAAACAAATGTTTACGTCCCATAATTGCATAGTGACGTTGTTATCAACTATTTTAAACAAAGTGTTTTTATTTTTGTTGCAATGGTCTTGCTTTTAATAGAGTGCATAGTTTATTCGAGGTCTATTGACCTTTGAACGTTGGACGTAGACTGTTCATTAATTATAATTGTATTGATAACGCTGGGTCAATTCTCACATAATTTGTGATATGCAAGAAGTTTTTGAAAACAAGCTTTTGTGAAAAGGACGCAAGCCATCAATATGATTTAGTTTTGCTATCTAATTTTAACTTGCATAATACATATATCGAATTTTGAAACGATATCAGTAACCGTTAAAGAGTTCCCTTGCGAAGATGCGAAGACGCTCTTGGCTGCAGAACAAGATAATTTCTACCAAAATTTAACTTGTGTTGATGTTACAGTTATCCTGCATTCACGAGGAGGAATCGAAAGATACCAGTCTTGTTTGAAGCAAACAATAAGGAAAAAATAGCGACCGCGAATCTTGATCCAAGAGGACCATTTTACTTTATATCTCACGGGTTCCTGGAAGGTGGACATAAACTATGGGTAAGAATCATACACACACACTGTTAACATTAATTTTATGCTTTATGCGCAAGTAAAAACTTCGCAAAGGCAAAATTAATGAGTTTCAAACTAAAATTAAAAAGGCATCTTTTGGAAATAATCTTGTTTTTAAATATTTTTATCTTGCTGTTGCTTCTGTTGTTGTTATTGTTTTCCGTACCCAACTACTATTCTTATCTTACTTTTGCACTCTAAAACAACAAGACCCTGGGTTAATTTTAAACCCGAGTAAAGGTTAATTTTATAGCTACCTAATACAAAAAGCACCTATTGGATTGCCTCGCTGATCGTGGTGGTGGTCGCAAACGCAACTGCCGAGTATCGGTGGGTCCTGGTTTCGATCACCGGGTCGGGCAGTTTTAACTGGTCGCGTGGCAAAACGTGGGTGTACAGGAAGGTTTTTAATCACCACAATTTTTTTTCTACGTATTAGGTACTATTCAATAACTCTATTTTTGAAAAAAAAAACCGTTAGGTCAAATTTTTACAATCAAAAGTCAAACGTTGAATAGGTACTATACGCGGCAAGTGCGACGTGCAGGTGCAGCGAGGATGTGTATCCGCGGGGGGTATCCACAGAAGTAGACTTTTTTTAGACAACATTGTGATATCAACGTTGTCATATCTCAATATTTTAGTACTGACTACCAAGTGATATTAAAAGAAAAAACACGTATTTTATCATTACAATTTGGATGGTGATTAATAATTCTTACTGTATACAGCTAACAATAGTAATTACACTAAGATAGTACCTAATAATTACAAACTTTACGCAGATTCAAAACGTGGCGGACGCTCTGTTAAACCTGCAAGGCAACGAGGCTGCGACTGTGATTGTAGTGGACTGGCGAGGAGGCTCTCAACCTCCTTATGGTCAAGCTGTGGCCAATATTAGGCTTGTTGGTGCCATGACTGCGCATCTTATACATAATATTTATGTAAGTATAATAAAAACAGTACACATTGGGACATTCTGGGACAAAAGATTATATCTCCTGCAGCCTTTGGGAATCCGTAAAAATGGCAATATATCTTATAATAATAATAATATATAAGTATGTATATCAGTCCTCAGGTTACCGTAGTACAGGCTCTGCCTAGTTCGGGACCTGAATACCTTGTGTGGTGGATGTTGTCACATATTATTATTATTATCTTAGGAACAGAATAGCCTTTTATATAGGTAAAAGTTTTTTCACACAGTGCTCAATTTTGGTGTATCATAAATATTTGCGGTACTTAAACATATTAACGACCATCATATTATAATGTAGGTACCTTATTCTGACAAATAAATGATTATGATGTTTACCGCAATAGTTGAATGTGTGGCTTTTATTTATCTTTGTAGGTACCTACGAAAATTCTTAAACAGAGTGGCGATTCGGTTATCACATTAAATTGTACAGCGGTTGTTACAAGTTGTTATCAGTCTGTTAAAATAATAGAATTAACAATTTGACTAAAAATAGAAAACTGAATTTTTCAAACAAAATAAATAGCGTAAAAATTGGCACGAAATAAACCACACTAGATAATAAGGCACTAGACGATGCAATGGTATCAACAATTCAACACAAACTTTTGCACGCCATATAACGCGAAGCGGTTGAGGTAGTGCTTTACTCCCGACTCGTCAAGGCCAAGCAATTTTGTGATCTTCACAACTATTTTGCACTTAAACAATAATATGAGTAGATGTACATCGAGAAAACACTTCAATTAAACCATGTTATACTTTCTAAAAATCATTTTATGTTGATACTTTGAAAAAAAAACCTTTCTAAAAAAAAAATCCGCGGTCGTCCTGTGTCTGTACTCTGTACGCTGATTTTGTATGTACCAACGGTAAATCTCGAAAAAAATTATATATCGAGACCGGGCTTTTTTTTATTAGTTCCAGAATTCTGTGAACTGGTCGGTATTTCATATCAGTAGCCTAGTTTACGTAGTATTTTTTTAATTAAAATTTACTATGATACACACCTACAAAAATATAAGAATTTTTCTTGCATACATGATTTTTTTAATATTACAAATCAATCATACGATTTAAAAGAGCCCTATGAGGCGTGCACGTTTGGATTTGTATAGTATTGTTACCAAATAATCACAAAATAAGTTCAATGTTGTAAAATACTAAAACGAAAAAAAAGGTCCCACAACTAGAAAGTTTTTTTTAATTGAATAAAAAATAAATATTTGAATTGTGTATGTTTAAAATGCGTAATGTAAAATAAGAGTTTTCAATGAATGTGTTAACCTATTCGCCACACGCCACCAAAATACTAATTTTCGTTGTCTCTTTTGCAGGATGTCTTGGGGCTGCAGCATGTAGACAATTTCCACTTTATTGGTCACTCTTTGGGAGCTCATTTAGGCGGCTACTGCGGACATGCATTGCAAAAGGTAAGACTTTATATTATAATAAGAATAACCGTCGATGCCGTCGACGATGGCTCACGCTTGTCTAGAAATATTCCGGTCACTCGAACCTGTGACTTTTGACAGATTTTTTACGGCAAATTGTCAAAAACTCACAATGGAGAGACCAGTGCAACGTTTGTAAATTAGTAGACTTGACCCCCAGGTTAAAGGCATCGGGCATCAGAAGGCTATGTGCGTCCATTTTGCTAAGATCCTTTGATAGTGTTTATTTGTGAGTCAACTTCTAATGTCATAATGTTTTGTTTTTCCTTTCAGAAGTTCTACTTGAAGTTAGGACGGATAACTGGCTTAGACCCTGCGGCTCCTTACTTCAGTAAAACTGTTACTTTGGTGCGTCTTGATCGGTCTGACGCTAAGTATGTGGACATCATTCACAGTAACGCCATACCGCTGTACTTGTCAGGTACATATTTTTATAAAGTATATATTGCAAAAGTATCTTTTTGTTTAAGTGTGTTAAAGAAAAATGAAAAACCCACCTAGGCAAGTCTGTTAATTGTTCCCATTAGGATTAAAATGGGTTTTTTTTTACGAGAGACTCTTGACTTGGAATTCTACAGCGGAGAAATGGGCGGAAAAGTTTGGTATGATGATTATGATAAAGAAGAAGACATTCTGATCCCTGTTTTGGAAATAAAGTGCATAATGGGATCATGTTACGGTCATGTTATCCCTACTGTTCATAAAAGTGTTATGTATTGACAGATAATATGTAACATTATCTTGTGTTACAGGTTTCGGCATAACCGAGCCTATTGGTCACGTGGACTTCTATCCCAACGGCGGGTCCACACAACCAGGCTGCAGTCAAGCGACCTCGCCAAATGGAGGGTCAAATGACCTGTCGTACCAACAAGTCGTCAAATTCGTGGGCTGTAATCACGAAAGGAGTTACGAGTACTTTATTGAAAGTGTGGCACCAACTTGCCCCTTTATGGCCGTGCAATGCGAGTCTTATGATGTAAGCATACTCTTATTTTGCCCGTTTTACGGGCTGATATATCGCTGAGATCGCGTCGCGTCGCAACACGAAAATCTGCGACATTACGCGAAGTATTTTCAAGAAAAGTTAAACAATTGTTGCGTTGCAATGTGGCATCGCTTTGATATTTGTTTGTCCCTACTTGTTTGATATCGTGCCAAGTTGGTCACACGGTCACACGTTTGTACAAGCCACGCCCTAAGTCATGCTGGCACAATTTTAGCTACTTTTGTTTTGCATAATAAAGGTCAGTAGGTAGTCGTCTGCCGTAATCGATGCTCGATGAATAAATATTGGAAAAGGTCAATTGGGATTCGATAAAAAAAAAACAAAATAAGTACACATTATTGCCCTGTTATCACAACGAGAAGAAAAAAACTTTGCTATATCACATTGTTCTTTGACGTCACATTTTTTGAGTAAGCCGGATGTCAGCTTATAAATTAATAATTAAATTGTACAATAAAAACATTAATGGAGATAAGATAAAGTGGCAATAGGCTCGCCCCGCATTATACTTTGTATGTAGTTTCATAACTGATGAAATGTGGACAAACACCTCTGCAGATACCTTCGTCACATACCAGCGCGATGATATGTTATTGAAGTTTTCATTATAATGCTTTGAATTTTTTTTTTATGTTGTTTATAATATTTTCATAACAAACATTTTTTTCCAGGCCTTCGTTGCTGGCAACTGTACAAGCTGTGACAATCATCACTATTGTATACCGATGGGCTACCACTCATTCAACATCTACAATCGGCTACAAGTAGGCGGTCTCGTCGACACCAACTCTAATATAGCGCTGTATGCTCTGACAGGCAATTCTAAACCCTATTGCAGTAAGCAGTTTTCTTGTTAAATGAATAGTGTTGACTGATTGCAAACAACTAACGATCGCAATTTGTTGCAAATGAACTTAAAATAAAACCTCTTTTATCTTGACAGTTTGTTCCATGATCAAATATTTAAATTAGGTCGCGGAAAAAACAATTGTAAAATGGCGGGAAAACGTATTTACTTTGTTTTTATTAATTGTTTTCCTGTCATCTATTTAAGGGTATCAAAGCCAGCCAGATTCAAACAGTACAGCCAAAGAGATTTTACTACAACTTAATACCTATAAAATACGAAAAAACTTTTTCCCCAACCTATTACTTCACGACTGCGTATAGTAGATTTGCACCCCTCATTCTTACTTCAAAATGCCTTGATCTTACAATTAACGTATCTAACATTACAGGAGTCCATTATGAGGTGGTACTGAAAGTGGCAAACACAACAGCGAGCATAACTCACGGGCCAGAATCGGGAAAGCTATTGATAACATTGGTCGACAGAAACAACAATAAGAGCGAGCACATGTTCTTGGATAATGAACAGTAAGTTAAAAACCTTAACTATCACCTATAATTACTATTTTGAAGTGTTTTACTTGCTTGGTTCGAATGGTCGTTATTCTGCAAAAAATTATAATTATAACTAAGTAAAAAACGACACTTACACCTGCAGCAGTAGTTAACTGCAGTACCTACTAGTTAGTAATACCAGGCCGTGAATTGTGATTGGCTTAGTTCAGCTCAGACAATACTCACCCCCTCACACAAATAAAAACGCCGGTGCTCCATACAAACGGAACTCTTACAATTGCCTATAGGTACAAATATGAGTTCGTTTGTATGAAGTGATAAATGATAAATGATTTTATTTCTGTAAGTAGGTTTGTACAAACACTTTTACATGTCAATTATATTTTAAAAACTAGATGAGGTCGGCGTTTCCTATCTGACTACTCTGAGAAGAAAGGCCGAAACAAACACACGAGGTCACAGTCTCTTTTCGGTGTCGGGGGTGTGGTTTTAGGTAGGCTTGAGTTATAGGTAAAGCTGTCAGCTTCCATAATTATCGTCATCCTGGACTGAAAGCTGTTTGAATTCAACCGATTGACCTGAGACATCAGAAGACAGCAATAACGCTACAGGTGCGCGTGGGTTGACTCTGTATCACAAACTTACTTGTTGATCATTATACCATGTATTAAAAATGGCGTTCACGCAGCAGTGTGGCGTCGATTGACTGAAAAGAATAAGCTTAAATAAGTAGTAGTCGGTAGTCCCGCATTTACATAACTTCATATCTTGTGCGATTCGGGTCATTTGATTTTTGAGATAAAGTTGATACTCCTAAAGATGTTTATAATTATGAAACAATTTGATAGTGTGAAAAACTATTAAAATGTTTTTTTTTATCATACAATGAAAACAAAAGTATATGGCAGTAGGTCATTTTTTATGTCATAAAATGCGTCATGAACGTAATAACTAATAACATTATATAAAATGAATAAAAAAGCTACAGCGATCTTCGTCGTGTGATACTGTATCAGCATTGCAGAAAACTATCCTGAACCATTGCAGTGGTCTAATAACGGGCATTTCATTATTAAAAATATGAGACATAAATTTTATCTGTCATATTTTCTAGTTAAACCAATTACATATTATGATTCGTATTAATGTTTATTTTCTATTACAGAAAGTTCTACAAGCCTGGTGTGTTAGAGACCAAAATGGTGGCAGTGAAAGATACCGGCCATCCACCTATTTTTGTAATCGTCGAGTGGAAATATGAGACGAATTTATTCAACCCCATGACTTGGAGGCTGTTGAAGAGTCCCAGCATTTATGTCGAGTACATGAAGCTGTCATCTATTGAATATAATACTGAGTAAGCATAATTTGCAAATTTTTCATTGTTTATTAAACACAACACCTTAGTAGGTAGTATAGTCCGCGCGGAAGTAGTGGTCCGCGCCTTAGGTATGTGAGCGGTGGGACGGAGAGGCGGCGCCGTACTGAGTAATGGCAGCAAGCCCCCCCCCCCCCCCCAGATGTGCGAGGATTCGTAACGAGGATTGTGCGTAAAACTAACGAATAACATCGCTTCAATTCATAGCTTGAGCTCAGCTTATGTTGTTATTGGTTAGTTTTACGCACATTCCTCGTTACGAATCCTCGCACATCTGGAAACGCACTCTTTATCATCGCGCATAGTTCGAGTCGTTCGGGAACTTCTTTTTGGTCTGCACCATTGCCATCATATTTTTTTTTTATTATTGACGAGTCTGCTCGTTATTTAAAAATTTAAAAAACGGTTCTATAAAAGTACATACTAAAAACGTATTGTGTTTGGTTCTTTTTATTAATTATATGCTATTTTTTCAGAATCACAGTGTGCCCAAAACGAAACAAGCCGGTCGTCGCCAACTTGCCTACGATTATGAAGCCGAAGTATTGTAAATTCAGGAAATAACAACATTGTTACTGAAAGACCCTGGCTTGAAATGAGAATAAATTGGTTAATGCACTTATGACAATGCAAAACGTCTACAAAAAGTATTTTAATAGTATTTTAATGTTTACTGTTATTCTAGTATAAAATATGTAAGTATATTCAAAAAGGTGCTAAAGTAATTCTATATTATAGCAGCTGTACATAGGTATTAGGTACTATTTTTGTAAAATTAATTTAGTGTAAATAAAATATATTTTTATCATTCGCATTTTTTTTTATTGAATGTATCTCTGACTCCAGCCCTAATATTGATCGTCGCGTTCATTTTGCTCGACGAACGCGAACGGGACGTCGCACCGAAAGGCGCTAGGCGCCGCTCGCGAATGCGAGACCTTCTCTTTTAGGCCGTGTCCTAATATAAGCGATCGTCCCGTACATTTAGTTTGATCAACCTGATACGTGTCGTCGCTATCGCGCCGACAAAAGACGCCGTCTAGTATTCCGAACAAATATGTGACGAAAAACGATCGCCGATTGTGTTGTGTATTCGCGCGACTATCACTTACCTACCGACGACTCGACTATCACTTACCTACTCGACCTAAGAACCGAACAGATAATGTCGTCGTGCAAAGAAATGTATTGCTTTTCTTTTTATTTATTTGTTGTGTATAAAACCTCGTAATGCACAGCATCCTGATCTGATCTGAGCAAACGTGCACAGCTCTAGATGCTTCTTTACCTTCTAATGATGATAATTGTTAATGAACCTCGAAGAACGTCGATGATGGCCATTTTCAGTCATGGGTGCCTCCGTGCCTCGGAAAGCTCATTCGTAGATCTTCGAAAGTCGTTACGGGTAGTCAGAAGTCCATATAAGGCTGATAACCGGTCTTACCAAGGGGTAGCGTGTTACCCAGTCAGTAACTATGTTGTGGAGGTCAGATAGGCAGTCGCTCCATATAAAATACTGGTATTCAGCTGCATTCAGTTAGGATTAGAGTAGGAGCAGGCACCAACATAGTTGGAAAAAGGCTATGCCAATTGATTGGTATATTTTGTGACAATTTTTACGCTATTTGTTATGTTTGATTATGAAAATGCATTTTTTATTATTTTATCACCGACAAAATTACATCAACTTGTATTAACGCTGTACCTACTATCATCGCCACTCTCTATTAGGACACTGGGTAAAACGGTAAGCTTTGGCTGCTGCAGCGACTTTTCAACGAAATATCGGTTCCGGAACTCGAACCGTTGTAGAACAATGAATAGGAATATATTTTTTTATGAAAGCATCCCAAGAATAAAAAATCAAAACTGTATTAAATAAGTATAATTTCCATATTATTATTACATATTAATATGTAGAGTATTGATGGATAGTAGTGTGCACTACGAGAAAGCCTTCGCTCCATCGAAATACGGGTAGTTCTGGGCTCTGCAACGATTTTGAATTGACTGGCGCTACATTAAAGTGTTGAGATGCCTGTATGACCCTGTCATGATGACTGTCCAGATCCAGGATCAGAAAACCAGCCCCATCCAACTGCTGAGAGGGGTGAGACAGGGGAATGTGATATGCTCGTAACTGTTTACCAATGCGTTGGAGGAAGTCTTCAAGGCGCTGGACTGAACTGAACAGGGTATCAACTTGAACGGCGAGTACATCTTTCACTTTCACTTTGCCGATGTCATCGTCATAATGGCAGAGACACCGGAACAGTTAGACCAGATGCTGGACAGACTAAATGGAGCCTCTCAGCGGGTTGGCCTCGACATGAATTTGAACAAGACGAAAGTCATGTACAATTCACACGTCTTGCCGAGTCCAATCCACATCGAAGGGTCGCTTCTCAAAGTTGTGAAATAAAAATGTACTCTGTGGTTGTGAAGGAGTAGGTATGTCTACCTATATAGGGCAAGTCATTCAAGCTCGGTGGACACAACTTTGAGAAGGAAGCCGACAGAAGGCTCCAGTTGGGTTAGGCAGCGTTTGGGAAACATCGTCAAGTCTTCTCGTCGCATATCCCGAAATGTTTGAAGACGAAGGTTTTCAACCAGTGTGTTCTGCCCGTTATGACATACGGTGCCGAAAAGTGGACACTGACGGTTGTGCTGGTCCACAAATTCAAGGTCGCTCAGCGCGCTATGGAGCGGGCTATGCTCGGAGTTTTATTGAAGGATTAAATCACAATATAATTATCCGGAAAAGGACTGGTTACGACAGTTCCCGAGTAGACGAGTTACCGACAGAGCTTGCAGAGTAAGCAAACTGAAGTGGCAATGAGCTGGCCATGTTTGTCGAAGGACCGATGTCCAGTATAGCAGACAGACAGATAGTCCTGGAGTGGAAACCGCGTATCGGCAAGGGTAGCGTGGAACACCCACCAGCTAGATGGACCGACGACCATGCGAAAGTGGCTGGGACAGACCGGATGCGGAGGGTGGAGGGTGTTGTGGTGCAGCCTGGGAGAGTCCTATGTCTAACAGTGGACTGCGATAGGCCGAGTTAATTGATGTAGAATATTTCGACGATAAACCAAAAATGGCGTATTCTTTCGGCTCTGGTTCGGAAGCAAATAATGCGCAAGAGGTTCTTTAAAATCTCACACTTTGAATTTATTTTTTATTTTTAGCTGACATCTCTCTGAACTTCGTTATTATTAGATGATTTGCAAAATTATTATTTTTTATTTCAAAGGATATACCTACTTCCATTGGTCCCTTAAAAATTTGGTCAAGTTCTGATGAGTGGTTTTTGAGTCAGCTTCAACATACATTTTTTTTCTACTTAGGGCTGATTTTTAAATAGTCAGATTTGAGTCAGATAACTTTTATCTGAAGAATAAATCTAACAGTTTGACATATTTTCCATACAAAAGCTGTCAAACCACAATATTTATTCCTCAGTTAAAAGATATCTGACTATTGAAAAATCAGCCTTTATTCATAAGTTGATGATGCTGTAATAACTTTCTGTCACTGTTATATACATTGCAAGTAGTGGTTAACGACGTTGTTTGGGGTAGGTAATGGGTAGGTATCACAACTAAAAAGTGAAAAATTAAAACATTTTCACAAAAAGCACAGATGTCCAAAAAAACACTACAAAAAATAGGACAAAAAAAACCAAAGACACCAACTTCCGTAATGAAAGTTATTTTTAACTTTGTAGTGCCATTTTTGCACTGATCTCTATTATAATACGCTGGACTGGCTATCGCTATCAATTTCATGTGCCTATTTGAAAATCGCCATTTTGGCGCTGACGGCAGCAGTGTGGGGGAATGGAACTAATACTAGTGATGTATAACAAAAGGTTTGTTATCGATAAAAACTTTTGTGATATCGACCACAATGATAGAAATATTACCAACGTTATTGTTACAGATTTCCTATAAATTAAATTGGTTTAGGTAGGTAATTATTAACATGTAACATTCGTGTTGTCCTTTATACGTAATATGTTTTTAGAAACGTGAAATACGTTTTATAACATATGTGAAGATTTACTAAAATTGTAGATAATTGATTTTTAAAACAATATTGGCATATATTTTGTTAAATGTTACTAAAACACAGATAAAAAGACATGTCTGCACTAGTTGAGTACACAACAACACAACACAACAAACATAACATAACTTGAAATAGCAGTATCTAGTACTGTTTATGGGTTGTAATAATAAGTATCACAAGTCCGGTTGACCCCTTCCTTCCTTGTTCTCCTTAATCGGATAACAGTTCACTATAGGATCAATAAATAATAAAATTCTGTAAAATAGTAAATTACTAAGATAGAAATAGTACCTAATTAATAAGATAATCCCTTCCTATAAAGAGTGCACAATAAGATATTATTACTAGTCAGATACCGCATGTTGCCATGTGATAAGAGACACAATAACTTTCTATTAGGTCTGTAGTTACGGTAATTAACTTGTAACAACTTAATTACCGCAAGGGAGGGGGACAGGGAAATAAAAAAAGCATTCTCAAATCACATATTTTATTAAATTAAAAACTACTGTCGAGCCATTTTTTCAACGTAGTCCGTGACTGATGTTTTAAGAAACAGGCTTCCGTGAAGTGTTTAGAACACAGATAATGATACATTGTCGGAGTCCAGTTGACAACCTTCATATTTTTTAACCAAAGTTTGAGAGTGTAATCGGAGGGGAACCTGTAATTAAAGGAAACATTATAGTAGGTATGGGTAAACAATTATAAATTATATACATATATCTATAATTATATAGAACACTTAATGAGAATTATGAATCATAAGTGTTAAATTATTTGTTATTGACTCTAATAATAATAAACCTTGAAGTGTTTTGCTATTATTAGAGATCATTATAATTATTTTAACAATGATGAGCATGACTTTTGTTTTACATCATAATTATTACGAAAGTATCGATATGAATTTTCGACATCCCTAAAAAAAAGTTATTGGTTATAAAAATGTTCGTAAAATCCCGTAAACTCGAATAGTTTACGTTTATTATTGTAAGAATACACTGTTTTAAGCGGTTTTCTAATAAGTATTTATGTTTTAGATTCACTTGTGAAAACTGACACCACTGCTCTTTTCGTATCGTGTTTTACAATATACGCACGATTTCATGTTGGACGAACAATACAAGCTATGATACAATCACTGTCACTATTATAACACTTTAATTTATATCACAATCACAGTAAACACTTTAGAAACCTTTTTATTCCGCAGAGACACTTAGCGTAAAATCAACAAACAACGGCCATTTGCAATCTTATTAGTTCTCAGAACTCTCACGTCTGTCACTGGGGGCGCTTTGAATCGGCACAGCAAATAGCTGTCATTTTGTATGGGATAGCCAGTCCAGCGTATTTTAATAGAGGTCAGTGCATTTTTGGAAGTCGAAGGGTTTTTTTGTGAAAATGTTTTTATTATCAAGGGCTTATAGCTTATAGTCGATTTCCCTGGGAACGTAAATGTAACTCTACAAAATAGTTATTTGCTTCGCGATGGCAACACTAGTAGCTAATCTATTTGACATTTTGCTGACGTTCCAGTGACAGGACAGTACGTTACGGATGTTGATGCTGTTGTGTTATTGAATTCTTAATCATAATTCGACTCAATACGTAACACATATTATTTTGTTATATCATCACAGTCCGCCATCATAACCATATTGTAGTAACAGCACTTTGTGCTTATCAGTCTACATAATGGGCGATACTCGGAAGAAGAAAAAGTTTTACTTTCGTAAACGCAGAAACAAATATTTCTTGGAACCCGGCTTCAGGGGCTTCTTTTGCACGTGTAACTTCAGAGAAAAAGACTGCGTGAAAGAAGTTTACAATCTGCTCAACGAGTATGCTGGGAAGCTGTATCCGGACCTCGGGCTCGAGCAGCAGTCGGCTGTCCCGGAGTCCGCCGCGCCGGAAGACAGGTCAGACAGTGAGTCCGAGGATGAGACTGACATCGGAGACATGCTGAGGCGCGAAGTGGATTCCTTGAAAAAAGATTCTCAGAAGTCTCTAAGGCATAAAAGATTCCAGGTTGTGGAAACAGGTGCATCCAACTGCATTTTTGTCAAAACAAATTTACCTAGTCCAGAGGAGCTGACAACAGCCATAATCAAAGATTTGGTTACAACAAGGCTCTCAAAGACACGGCATGTATTACGTCTGCTTCCAATCATGGCAACCTGCAAGGCCAACTTACCAGACATTATGGAGTGTGCCGGCAAGCTCTTCGATAAGTATTTCCTGAAACAGTCATCTTCCTTTGCCATCATCTTCAACAAGCGCTTCAACAGCAGTGTGTGCAGAGACTTGATCATCAAGGAGCTGGCAGAGATGGTTGTCCTGAAGAATGCGAACAACAAAGCTGATTTGAAAAATCCTGGGCTCTGTATAATAGTGGAAATTATAAAGGGTATTTGCTTGTTAAGCATTGTGGACAATTACTTTACATATAAGAAATATAATTTGAATGAACTGTCTAAAGACGAAGCATCAAATGATTCCGAGGGTACTCAAGCTAAGAAGTTTAAGGGCAATGTGGCCACACCAGCTGAAGAGAACAATGAAGCTGAAGTCATCAACTTAGATGTGACTTAGTTAATTTAAACGCTATTGTAATACTGTAATTCAGGTTATCAATAAGCTGACCATTAATATTAAGTCTTTATCTTATATTATATTAAATTTCTACTCTACTTAATGTATTTGTAGTCCTATTAAATTTCTAGGTTGTACCTAGAACTTCGATACCAACTCTTATACCAAAATTTGTCTTATACCTAAATTTTTTCATAAATTATTATAATCCCAAAATAAATATACATGTGAAGTAATGTTTAGTTTCTTTAACAATGTCTACCACCTACTCGTTTATTAAGCTAGGTATGTTTTTATTCATGGTTACGTAAAATGAGTCGAGGTCGTAGTTATGTAACTGGGCGTTATAACGCGCTGTTAAGTAATTTTATGGTACCTACAATAGTACTCACTGTCGTTACATAATCAACGAGCGACAGGCTGCCGAGGCTAGCCGGCCGGGAAGGCGAGGCGGCATGTGCGCGCGCGTACAACGTGCGTTCAACACGTGTTTCAAAAAGTTCGACGTTTCAAACTAGATTCTGATCTAAAATTGGCCAACATTATTTAATTCAACTTTTTTATAAATAATTATCGTAACTGTTCTTCTGATATTCAAAATTACGATATAACGGTACAGCTGGAACTGGGGAGTTATGGTTTTGATGCACACCATCTATCCCGTCTCGGAGTCCGTCCAGACGCCGTACCTACGTAATTTAGGCCATCGACAATAGATGTCTCTTATTGACATAGGTTTTGTTTGCAATCTAATGTTGCATCAAATACGTAGGTAACCACAATATTCTTAAATAATCAATTAGGTTCTACCATTTACATATTATAATTATAATTCAATTTGTTACTACTAGATGTCGCTGCAAGTACCTATAAGTTAATCGCATGGTTGAGCTTTGGAACTAGGGTAAGAAGTTCATAAAAAAGCTCCATCGACTATTTTGCTTATTTTTTACATAAGTTCTTCTTTACTCTGATGATCTGTGAATAGAGTAGCAAGTCCATGTCATCGCTAAAATTGAAATAGGTACGCACGGCTACAGATCAAGCTATACACATCCAGTTTATGCTGATCCCGCATTGTATAGGATTTCCTTACAATCAGAGGTCAGTGTAAACTGCAAATGTATAGCTTGATGTGTAGCCGTGTGTACATAATTGTAGGGACGTATAAAACGTACAAGATAAAAAAAGTTTTCTTTTCAGGGGAAAGCGCCAGATAGCCCGCGAAATTCAAAGTTCATATAATCCCATTGATTGACTATTTCATGAATAAGTCATTCAATGGGATTACCTATACCTACTTTTATATGACCTGCAAGTTGCAAAAAACGTAAGAAAATTTGAATTTCGTGGGCCACCCTGGCGTTTCTTCGTTAAGTAGGTATGTACATTTCCTTTTTTAAATAATCACACGTTCGAATAAAATTCTACTGGATGCGATACGCTAAGTTTGGACAGGTGCTAAGTTTAAGTAGGAGATGCGCGTCAGGATGCGCACTCATGGGTTTAATGATGCGATTCTTATCGGTCGGTGACCTTTTTTCAGCCCAGATTGGATGACCCAAAACCCGAAACTTCGCTTCCGCGGCCGTCGGCCGAGCTACAAGGTTAAAGAGTTAGAAATAGATAATACAATTACCGTAAGCCTGACTTATTAGGAATGTTATTGGTTTAGTGGCCGCAAGCGCGAACGCAGAGCTTGGGTTCCTGAGTTCAATCTCCATCAAGTCAGGCAATGTTTGGGTCCGCCAGTTTATGTTCAAATCACTTGTGGACAATCTACCGGGATGTTACATAAAAAAAAAACAAATGAAAGAACCCAATGGCGTGGTATTATATAATATGTGGCGATGTGTAATGGTTAGGTATGTAAATAGTTAAATACCACACTGCAAGACTGCATACCACTTATAAAATACCTGTTAGAATACGTTAGGTAGGTACCTCAAATTCGCGCCCTCACCTCAAAATCCCAGGCCGATTCCCGGCCACCATAGGCGCGGGCTTGCGGACGGCGAACAATGGGTAGCTCGCCGTCCGATAAGGACCAGACCCGGGTCGACGGCGCGTTGTTTTCCAAGCGAGCGGGCTATCTATTCTCTCGCGTGAGTTGTAAGTGCGCTAATGTAATGGGCTATTTTGCACTATTACCCACCTATCTAAATCCAATACGTTATTTGTGTTACGTGACTTAGGTGGCCTGGATGTTCCTTGCACTTTGTAACGGAATGGAACTTTCCTCTTCCATAGTAGGAAATACGTACCTACGTAGGAAACTTTTGCTTACATAACATAGGTAAAATTATAACGCGCACAGGTTTTACCAGTGTTGCTTATGTGTTGTTACTTAGGTATCTCTCATCATCTTAAAATGATAGTAGGTATTTAGCCTATTTTCTCATGCCTTATTAATAGATAGCTTTATCAGTTGCTGAAGAGTGTAGGTACACACCACACAATACCTATATTGTGTGGTTTGTAACGAAAATACCTACATGAAAATTAGAGGTAACTTTGGTGATGCTTTTTTCGTTTTATTATTTTGTGTTTCTGTTCAACAAAACGTTTGGAAATATCATATATGTAGTTACTCATATTATTTTTATTATATAGGTACCTAAGTCTTATTAATGTCATGAAAAATCTACTTAATTGAAAATAAGCAATTTTGCATAATACATAATAGGTACTTAGTACAAGTAATTAATACCCTCTTAATGTTCAGCAGATTACTTACCTACCCAATAAATTAACTTTTTGCGTTGAGAAAAGCCCACACAACCCTATTTTGGTGCCTAGTAGGTAGGTACAAATAAGAAAGCCTGATTTCAGTATCTTAAAAGGGTTTTAGAGCGCTTAAATAAAATTTGCTAGATGCTACCTGCCTATAGTAATTTGTTGTTTTCTTTTTTTTAGGTACAGGACGTCT
Source organism: Brachylomia viminalis (assembly GCA_937001585.2). Taxonomy (NCBI): domain Eukaryota; kingdom Metazoa; phylum Arthropoda; class Insecta; order Lepidoptera; family Noctuidae; genus Brachylomia; species Brachylomia viminalis. The sequence goes on along the minus strand of OW443297.2, from coordinate 11,707,779 downwards.
CTCTCTCTCTATCTCTTTGGTCCGCCCTTCAATTTTGCAGTTAATGTTTTTAAGCTGTAAAAGTGCAATGACAGAGTAACTCCGTCAGTAATTGTTTGTTAGAGTAGCCAATTAAAAGTTTGCAAGGGCGGCCGCAATTGGAATTGAGCCAAATACTTCTGTAATAAATTGCTGTTCGTGATAAGAATACTCGAACAATATAATTTGTTCTTTCATAGTGTGCGGGCATGAAAAACTTTAGGTTCTGGAAGGTAATGAATTCCTGATGTAGAACCGCAGTAAAAAGACCGACCGTAATGGATTGATACCTTCCTAACTTTCTTTTTACTCAGCGGGAATACCGCGTTTAAGAATGAATTGCATTAATGATAATGTTAGTTTGCTAGATAATTCGGCGCCATAGCGTCCAGAGGTAATTTAATTTATTGACATAATTTAGTCTACAAGATAATGTTTTTTTTTTATTCTAGCATGACTGAATTTGTAATAGGTACCTACACTTTAGGTAGGTTTGTATGTAGGTATTTACCTACCTACTTACGAAATAAGTAGTCACTCAAACGTTATTTTGGCCTAGGTAGGTACCTAAATAATAGATCCGAAGAGAACTCCCATTAGTTGCATCTATCATCATATGTAGGTTCTGAGCTAATCGAGTTAGTCCTTGCTAGGAGTTTGCTGACAGTCAAATGTGTCCCTTATTTTCGGATCCAATCAATCAACTTAGTTTTTGCAGTCAACTGCTGCACATAGACCTCTCTCATTTTGCACTTTACAATTTTCCCAAAATACCTACTTAGGTAAGTGCCTATATATCTACCACCAAGCCCGGATAATACTTTATAATTACAGCAGGCTTTGCCTTCGGGACGGCAACGTTCCTGTGATTCACCTGGAATTGTAGAGATTTGCAGAGATATCCATAGGCGGTGGGGATCTGTTACCTGCAGGAGGGTCGGTCTGAAAGTTTGGCACCCAACAATAATAAAAAAACAAACATGCCTCGAGAGACGCTGGAAGCGATAGATCTTTCATAAAAATGCAATTATAGATAGTTGAGCATACCTACGCCAGTGACCCACGCAGTCGTGTCGAAGATATCCCCACTTACATTCGAGATGAGTTTAATTCGAATCATGCGGCAGTGGACATCAGCTAATGACATCCCCTGACGGTCGTTAAGGCCGGCTCCTCGTTTTATTTTTTCCCTTGAGTGACTAAGTCAGCGAGTTTCCTTTTCAATGATTTCGTTTTCACGCAACTAGTAACATTTTTTCGCAGTAAATTGAAAATATATTTTATAAAAAAAAAATTTGATGGCAGATAATTTGGGTGATTGAATTGCCTTTGTTATAACAAACAATGATTGCATTTCTAAAAGACTTGTTATAAATAAGAGCAGCGTGCTCGGTTCATTAGATAGTCATAGTTTTCATCAAGTGTGTGCAAAATACACACTTGGTTAAATTAAAGATACTTATCTCGACAATGTAAGAGGTACCTAATGTTCCTTCCTCAGATTCCTAATGCACGCGAGTAAATCTTGCACCCGCCAGATCCACCTTCTCTCCACAAGGATTGCATTTCACTTTGATGTAGCCGAGAATTTCCAAGAACGATGTGTGCACAACGTCGTTAAGACAAAAGCTAAGTATAGTACCTATCTTGAGCATTGTTTCAAAGAAATGCTTTGAAACGGATAAGAAGCTAGTCAAAGGTCCTGAAACACGTATCTACCAAGATAGAAATCACGCACCTAAGTACCTAAATATAATTTGTTTTTGTTATGCTATCTACTTTTTTCGTGTTTTGGTCCAACACGGCGAAGCATCGGCGGAGTGACCGCCTGATCTCCTCTGGGCTTAAATGCAAGTAAGTAAGTACATTTAGGTTTTCTATGTTTTTATTTGTTAAGTCATCTAAGGGCTGATTTTTCAATAGTCAGATAACTTTAGGCCAATTCTCGTACTTAAAAAACGTTCAAATTCAAGTCGCAATCTCATTTCAGCGACAATCAATGTCAAAAACCTGTCAAAAATGTATGTAAATTGATTGTAATTTTGACAGATTGAGACTGAGATTAGAATGCGAATGGTCTTAAAAATACGGGAATTGCCCCTCTTATATCAGAAGAATAAATCTGACAGTTTGACATATTTTCCATACAAAAGCTGTCAAACTACAATATTTATTTCTCAGATAAAATATATCTGATTATTGAAAAATCAGCCTTTAATGGACAGTACCTACTATCTATTCGTCAGTAATAATTCCATAAACGTCTCTCACGATATCCAAAGGACGAGATACGATTTCCGTCTTTAGGCACGCATTAGTGTTGAGACGCGATAAGGAAAACGGATCTCAAAACAGCGAGTGCTTTTGGCGATATCTTTGATTTTTTTCGTAGATAAGATGTTTTATGAAAATATCTTTCAATAGGTCCGGATTCGAGGGTTCGGAAGGGAGGGGGATCTATTTTCTGTAACCATACAAAATATTATATCCCTACGAACTCGATTTGGTTCATTCAGTAGGGAGAGACTTTCTCTCCAGTGTATGAGCTACACTTAAGCTTGCGCCCGGTCTGGCAGCGTTGGAATAACAAGCACAAAACGGACACCGGCAAATCCAACCCAAGTCCCGGATTTGTAACAAAGTAGGTACGGCTTATTCCGCTCACTTCTACATAATATGGCCGAAACACTTGGAGCGCAGATGCTTGCTGCAGATTTTCAATGTGGTTTCAATTTCTTAGCGTCGTCTTTTCCTAGATTTGTGCGAGTTAAATAACGTACTTACGATGTAGGTTAAACACGTCACAAACTCGAACATTTTGCTGGAGTAAATTTTGTTTGCGCTGTGGCGTGCACCTACTCTGTTTCTAATTAGAATAAGTACCTATATATTTTTGGTATGTGCTTCTGGAAGTAGGTAAATGTTGATCAGACTAAGCATGTAGACCGTACATTTAAATCAGACTTTATGCGTCTTCTTCAGGAAAATATGTATTTAGAAAAACGTTCTTTTGTTTTTTTATGTCATAACCTGGGTCAAATAAATTTATTTTCTTTCTAAAACATGTACTAACCTAGGTAGGTTATATCGACTTTTAAGTTCTATTGGTGTTTCATTTAACTAAAATTGTGTAAAAGGCTAACAACAGCACATGTTCTGTTTATTTTTAATTTGCAAAGTGTTCCCAAAAATTGCGCGCGACATATTCAACAAAATTTGTAGCCACTTATGCATACAATTACATGCATTGCGTGTGTACCATTTGCCGTCACTCTGGGAAAAATTAAAAACGCCTTTCAGTAATAACGACACACCACAATAGGCTGGATGTGAAGCACGTGCAATTTTTCACTATAAAAGTAATATAACCCAATTCAGCGGCTTTATAGTGCGACAGCCGGCCGCCAATTACTAGCCGGCAATTTGTCGTGTCAGCTCGACAGCGGCGGCCGTGCGGGAACATGACACCATCAGGAGGACACGCTCCACACTGTTACACGATCATGATCCGGCCGCACCGGGCTGGACGGTTTGAATTACTTCATACGCACAGGTTGTATTGTATTGCTATTGCACACATTTCTCTAAGCTACGCTTCGTTTTGAATGTCGTGATCAACGGGACAAGGGGCTCCAGTACAAAAGTTACGGAGTGAAGTCCTGTGCAGGGTACATTTTTTGCTTGGACATGACTAAAATTGTTTGTTAAAATGTAGAACAGTCGTTTCAAGTAATTTTTATTGTAGCTGTACCTTAAAAACATCTTTTGTTCTGTTTAATCTGAATAGTAGTACTAATGTAGATAGGTAGTGACAATGACGTAGTTTATATATCATTGGGTAGTGACATATTTATACATACCAATGCTTCTCTTTTTCGACGGTGTTTAAGAATCGGCCATATTCATCTACATGTATTGTACCTACTTACTGATAACTAGGTATGTAACCGGTGCCAAAACCTGACACTAGATGCTTTGCGAAGAAACGTAAACTGCAATTTTATTCCAACTATGAAAATACCGATGTGTGTTTAGTGGATGTAATAAAAATTTAAATGACACTCTTTTCATTGGAAACCCGTAAGCGTTTCATATAAAAATAGTCACAAAAGATTTCAGTAGATTAACAAAAGAAAAACTTGCTCGAACCACTCTTCTTGAAACTCCAAGTTTTTATAAGAATGTTATCGTTATGAAGTTACACAGGACTTCTCTGAAACTTATTCTAGATTTATATTCTGATTTTTGCCTAAGTAGCTTTGTATGCTGTTTGAAAGTGTCTTTGTGAAGTGAATGATTTAGCAGAAATAAATAAATTGCAATATACAATTATGTTTTAAGCAAAGTTTTTTTTTGTCATTTTATTTAGGTACATAAGTAAATCTCTCAATGCACCCAGCATTTTTAAATTATTAAATACATTTCAAAGTTATGCCAGAGTATGGACTACATCTTCAAAAATCAAATCCCCATTTCATCAAAAAGTTGGAACTGGTATCTTCCAAATTACTGAAAACGATAAGAAACATAGCATTAAAGACTTCATCCACGGTGGTTTACAAAACCCATATCTGTCGACATTATATTAAACATAAGTATAGGGGTTATTTTATACAGAGAGTAACCAGTAGCTAGTGGGTGGTCCTCCTTCATCAATATCCGTATAGCCCGCGGGATATTTTGACATCGCTTTTGTCCACCGTCTTAGAATTATATACAAGTCATTCTCAGATATATTATAACTTACACAAGAATGTTATTAGCAGTATTATGGGACTATACTTACATACACGGATATCGATATGCTTACATAGAATAAAAATATTTATTTAACTTCAGATATATAAAACTACCCTATGAGTTAATGCTTATAGTGATAATCTGGTATATTAATACGTTGATAATTCAGGGTATTCTATGGTTATAGATGTGCCTATGTTTCGTGCCCAATAACATATCTCTACCTAGATATAGATAGTTATGTACCGGCACCCACAAACTGAAATAAACCGCACAGCAGTGAGCTGAAATCTACTTAGGTTGGTAGTACAAAACATAGCACGTCTATGCTTCATTCATTTAGTATACCTATTACCTAAGCTAACTATTGGTTTAAATAATTCTCTACAGTAACAATATTTGCTTGCTCACCCTCACATCTTTGTAAATTTATTCAATGATCTGTCAGCTAAATCCACGAAGTGTTTGTTGATATTAAGTATGAAAGTAAACTCACCGCACTTGCTAGACTTGCTTCCTCCAGGAAAACAAGACGAAAACATTTTAGGGTAGTTCCGGGATGCGTTGGAACGCTCATAAACGTGCTTCGAAACGACGGCGCGGGCGTAAGACTGCGTTCACACGGCATACTGCACGATGACTGCTCGTTTTTTGCTGTATAAAGGCATCGGATACCTTCTTTAAAAACTAGCGCTGTAATACCGACACACATATAAGCTGCGTCGTACAAAAACTTTAGGTTGGATACAAGAACTACTTAACGTCGACGATTGTTGCGATGCGACGTCGCAACACTTAGTTAATAGGTAATACGGGCTGGTGTCCGCAACTCCACCTCAATGCGCGTATTTTGCGTACGGGAGGGAAAATCCATTATTCGATCAACCTCGAGCAAGGCCAGCAACGCCTTGGTGTTACTGACAATCTCTTGTAGGGTACCTGGGTTACCGAAGTACTTTGCCCTGTATGTGGCGACCACCGGGCAGTTTAGAAGCACATGAGCTGCAGCTGTCTCATCGTCCTCCATGCATGCCCTGCACAGCGGACTGTGTGTGACTCCTATGACAAAGAGGTGTTTATAAAATTACTCGTGGCCAGTTAAAGCTGCTTGCTGTAACTGTACGCAGCTGTTGTTTAGTTCGTCGGAGAACCTGTTTCGTGAGACGGCCACCAATTGTAGGGAACGCTTTCCTAGCCTGCCTGCACTCACCTAGAGGTCCATGCATAGTTTGTGGTGTCGGTCCCTTGTGCGTTTCCTTACCAGAGTGCGTAAGTTTCCGAAGGGGAGTGGCATGATGGGCTCAGGTCCCACTGGTGCCACCACGCTTGACCCCCTTCTGGCAAGTTCGTCGGCTGCATCGTTACCTAGCGAACCGCTGTGTCCTTTGATCCATCGAATGGTTATGTTATTGAGGATACCCTACCTATACCTGGTTCTATACCTGGTTGAGGCGCTGGTGACACTCGTTTATTAGCCCAGACTCATCTGTGTGACTGTACAACGTTTGTAGAACAGCCATGCTGTCTGAGAGTAAGCGCATCAAGTGGTCCTTAACTTCCCTGGCCATGATGGCCGAAGCGGCTAGAGAAATACCCAAAGCATTCGGCCTGGAACACTGTGTTATGGACCCCTAATGGTGTGGCTATGCGTATGTTGAAGTCCTCTGAGAAGATTCAAGCAGCGCGCTGTGTGGTATGTTTCTCATACACAAGCGATCTAGTGCATTTAGGCGTGCCGCCGCCAAAGTCGCTTCCTTTTGTATGAACAGGTGGAGCGGTGGTAGTCCCAGCATAGCTTCGATGGCTGCAGTTGGAGTAGTCCTCATGCAGCCCGTAGTCACTATGCAAGCTAGCCTTTGCATGCGTTGTAGTTTGTTGGAGGCTGTAACTAGCTTGGTGCGGGGTCACCAGACCACGGTTCCGTAGGTGAACATTTTCCTGCACTGCTAGAAGGTTATGCAGGTCCTATTTAGTTTGTTGTCCAAATGACTACTCCAGTTTAAGTTACTGTCTAGAATGACCCCGAGGTACTGGATTTCGTTGGCCAACTGAAGAGCTGTATTGAACAGTTTTGGTAGGCGGAAAGGACCTAATGCTTGTTTTTGGGTAAATAAGACTTGTTCAGTTTTAGTGGGGTTTACTGATAAGTCAAATTCCCTGTACCATCTCTCTACGATATGTAGCGCTTGCTGGGTGAGGTTGCAGATCGTACCCGTCACCTTCCCCGAGACAAGGATTGCGAGGTCGTCTTGCGTAACCTATTGTGAAATAGCAGTTGGCGTTGAGTTTGGTAATAAGATCATTAATTACTAGATTCCATAGAAGGAGGGACAGTACCCCTCCGTGGGGGAAGCCTCTGGCTATCATGGCCAACTGCTGCTCATCCTCAAGGCGAACTTCTCGTTTGCTTAACCTGTTCTACTCCTTGTCTGGAGAGGGCGCTGCTCATGCTGGAGGAGTTGCTTTTGTCGAAGGCTCCTTCGATGGTTATGAAAGTGCCCAGGTATCCAGGCCTTTCTGATGAATCGCTTCCTCTATGTGGCTGACTACTAGATGAAGAGCGGATTCGACTTAACCGAACTGTATGCGTGTAAGTCCTGTAGCGGTATGGTTTTCAGAGCGCCGTCCCTCAGCTCCCTATCACACAGCCGTTCCAGAGTCTTTAGTAGAAAGGAGGTCAGGCTGATTGGTCGATGGGATTTGGCGTTTGTGTAGTCTCCCTTCCCACGCTTAGGGATGAATATTACTTTCTCTTCTCATTAAAGGCTGGTGCCTTTAATAAGAGCGTGCGTACCTTATTGCGACAGACGTCCCACCCCACCGTAGTATGGCTAGGAACACTCCATCAGGACCAGCTGCTTTAAAAGGATGGAAACTCCGGATGGCCCATTGAAGTTTCTCTAACGTGATCACCCTGCGTGCATAAAGCCAATCATTGTCTGATGGTGTTTGAATTATATCTTGCCAGTCGTTTACCAGCGCGAAGATACAATAAGGACATGTCTCGTTTCTTCTGGCGAGGAAGTGAGTGTGTTGTCATTGCAACGCTTTTATGTGTGTTGGCCACTAATTAGAGGCTGCGTTAAAGAGACAGTTGTTTTATAGTGATGACGTAATAAGGTTTAATTGTGGACAAAAATGTTGCGGTACACCTTAACGACTGGACTTTGTGGGACGTCAGACCACAACTCACGCACCTCGAAGTTTGTAGCTTTTGTACCTACTTGCATTCACTCTTTACTTTACAAACTCCAATTTGTAGGTATTATGTATACCTACTCATGTTTTTACTTCTACATTATCTTTTATCTTTTTAAGGTGTAAACACATACCTAAAGTAGGGTACGCTTACCAATTAAAACGTTTCCTAATACAATTTTTTTCTACTAATGTATCTTTAAATGAATTATCATTATGTATTATTAAAGTATTATTATATTGTTATTTAATTAGTATTATAGTAATCATCACTGTGGTTTTAAATATAGAAAATAACAGCTACCCACCACACAGATAACCCCTGAGAGGTTTACGATGTGTGATAATTTTTTTTTTTTGTTTTTTAATACTTTTCCGTACATCGAGTTTTAGAAAGAAACTGACACACAAATATGAGTAAAAGAGACGACGCTCTACAAAGCCAAATTTTCTCTTTAATTAATCTCCATGTGCCATATTTATGGCTGGATACTGTACACCTCTGTATATCTATATGTAGACATCGCCACATGTGAACTATGCATCACACTGACGTCACGAAAACTCCTGCATCGCGCAAGTAGAGTTTTCTAGAGTTTTCTGTGCAACATTATATACAACGCCCCGACATAAATCGTTGGGCAGATGCCCACCAGTCACGACACCCGTCTGGTCGGAGGATCCTCCCTTTTCTATGGGGGTATGATTAAACTTTACATCCTGTTCCTCGTTCCCAATACAATAAAGTTGATATTTCTATACTATACTAATAATAAACCTGAAAAGATTTTTTGTTTGTTTGAACGCGTTAATCTCTGGAACTACCGGTCGGATCGGAAAAATCTTTTTGCATTTGATAGCCCAAGGAACGCGAAGGTTTTGAGGAAGGCTGTAGGCTTTTTAACATCACGCTAGGTCCTTTAGGAGCCGAGCAAAAAGGAAAAAGTCAGAAAGAACGGTAAGCGAAAATTAGGTAATAGTGCAGGCGGGCGATGGAATGCGACGCAGTGGGTCGGCGGTTGACGAAGTCGCGGGAAGAAGCTAGTCATTCATAAAACAATTTTTCTATAAACTGTACCTAAGTAATTTGACTCTTTGTCATCGTATTAAACAATTTAATATCATGCGATCCTTGAAGCTTCGATATTATATTGACGGAATTCAGTAACTTTGTCTGCTAAAACAATGCTAGGGAAAGTCTGTTTTGTTACTTATGTTTGTAGGCCGATTAGGTTTATATTCGCTTTGATATTAATTTTGCCGCTTTTCAAAGTTGACGTAGATTTTGATTCCTAAGTTTTATCAATAGCTTTACTGCTCAAAACTTCTAGGTACTTATTTAATAAATTTTTAATTATTCGCCTTTGGTCAAAAGTTCTGTTGTTTTTCTCTTTCTTCCGTTTGCATCGATGTGCCCTACATCGTTTGTTTAGTCGTAAGCAGTGGAGACATTATGTTAATGTTGCTGAAATGCTGACTTGGTGCATGTTTTTAATACAGATTTAAGTAAAACATGGGTATTGCATATCCTATATCGTTTATTCCAACTTTACTTTTATTATCGAATTTAAATTATTTTCCTCTGTCAACAAACAAAAGTTCACTAAACATAAGTCATTTATTCTTTTATTTAACATAATAATAATAGGTACAATAATATTGGTATAAGCAGATAAAAAAGGGTGCGCTATATTGCGCCAGAGGGCATCAAAAATAAGGCTGGACAACATAATAAAAAGTTATCCACTAACACTGAAACTATATTATGTATCGAAGAAACTCCTACCTGGAAGTCTAACTAAATAAATTAAGTGCTGGGAAGATTGAACATCTGACCTTTGCCTTGAGCCCGGCTGAGTCCACTTACGTAGTCTAGATAAGAATAAAAAGGTAGGAAAATATTCACGTAAAAAATATCATTGCTGGAATTTGTTTTAGAACGCTTGAATGAGAACGATTGATGTAATATTCTCGAAAATTTGCGTTCCTCCTGGAAATCTCTCGGAAGACTGGGTAGTTTTTCTTTCAAGTTAAATTGTTGATTGTACCTCTTGCAACTTTAATCACTTAAGACACAAGATAGGTACTTAAGGAGGTATGTCATTTATAATTTCCATACGGTATATTAAACTTTTCATGAGAGCATGTTAAGGTAAGTGGTATAATTCTTTTGTAAAATGCAAATACATTTTTTTTTCTATTCTAGAGCTCGAATAGAAAAAAAAATATGTATTTGCATCGAGTTGTTAAGTACAAAATAAAATGTTTCGTTACATGTACATTCTACAATTTGTCATACAAGCGTAACACAATATCTAATTAGGTCTAAATGATAAATTATTTTTATTTCTGTAAGTAGGTTTGTACAAACACTTTTACACGTCGATCATATTTTATAAACTAGATGAGGTCGGCGTTTCCTATCTGACTACTCTGAGAAGAAAGGCTGAAACCAACTCGGAGGTCACAGTCTCTTTTAAAGTCCAGACATAATCTTGGTGGGCATGGGAAGCCGTCACCTCCTTCTGCGAAGCAGTAACGCTCGCGAAGGAGGAGGCGGAACGCGTGAGGAAGAGGCAAAATTCGCGCCCTCACGCCCCTAGTCGCCGCAGGAGACGCGTCGTCGTCGGCGTCGGGAATCCTAGGCCGATTCCCGGCAACCATAGGCGCAGGTTTGCTGACGGCGAGAAATGGGCAGCTCGCCGTCCGATGGACGGCCCGGGTCGACGGCGCGTTGTGTTCCACGCGCGCTTCAAAGAGATGTCAGCACAAATGACGGGGTCCGCTAGGGCCGATGCCTGCCTTGATGATTTTCCAACTACAAAAAAAAAAAAGAAAGACATAATCTTGGTCAGATCATGTGTCTAGATGAAGATTCCCAAAATGTGCAAGCAAAGAAAGACTCACTCACCTTAAACATAATGTCTTGAAAAAGGCATGTTTCTCAAAAATATCTCATGTAAAACGGTGAATTCCTTCAATTGTGTTAGAGGGGTTACATAACGTTGCGGATGTATGTAACAAAAGTGCTCGCGATTATGACGCGGAAGTTAGGAGTCGCTTAAAAGTTTAACGAGTCGTCGTTTCAACGGGACGTTTTGTTTATGGACGATATGAGACTGCGACGATTAAATCTCAAACATGCGGTTACATCACACATGCTGTTCGCGCTACATAGTTTCGTATACATTTTGAATATATTATTTCTAAATGAATTGCCATCTAGAGTTTCTAGGAATAAAGAAGTAGGTAATTTTGTATTGTAGCTGGAAATATCTATTCAATAAAAACCAATTTATAACTCATCATAAAAAAAAAAACTATACTTACCAGAACAGAGGTCAGATCTTTTAGAAGGAAAGGGCATTGTCCTAGCTAGACTACGAACAAGTCTAACACAATAAAATCGAGATACAATAATGAACAAAATGGCGTCTGGTATTACGGAAATTTACTTACTAGCTGTTATCCCCTCGTAAGCAAGAAAGGCGTGAACATAACGAAACTGAGCAAACATTTGATGTAGGAAAGTTTATATCGTCGTCGGGTTAGGTTACAAATTAGAGGATAGGCCCTTGGCCCTCCAATGACTTCAGAAACGGCCAGACCAGGATGGATTACACCCCAATTAGTTGCAAACTTATACTATACCTACGTACGTCAAGAATTGTACGAAAATTTACTACACACTTAACACGCGTAATAACTACTGACGTTGTTCAAAATACGTAATTAAGGGACCGCTTGAAAGTTTATGTTAAATTAACTCGTGTTCCGACCGATAGGTAGTACCTACTTGATGTTCATTAAGTTTTATGTTGTAAATAAAATACGCGTCACTGAAAGCCATTTGCCGAATTGGTACCTACCTAAAGTGCGCACTAATCAAAGCAGTGTTTTTAGTAGCAAAGCACCTGGGTCATTTATCTGCCACAAATTAACTTACAGCTAGAGCTGCTACAGGGTCGGTCTAAATAGAAAATTCAAGACAACCGACCTTCGATTCCTCTTAAATTTCTCACCCGATGTCGCAATAGATTTATTAAGAGCGAGCGTTTTAGGCTGCCCGGTTGAATTTCAATTTAAACATATAAACCCTATGATAGTTATAAAAGCTCTTCGGCAAATAAAAATCAAATTGACCGAAGATCTATGGGCAATGTATATCAAAGTTTGTACATAAATAATCGAGACTATAGCACCATACTTAGCTTTAATTTGTGTGATGATCAAGGAGTCTTACCGGATTTAATGAAAGACAGCAAAGACACCAACAATTAAAGGCCAGTATCCGTGTTGCCAGTATTCAGCAAGGTGGTAAAGAAGGTAATGCTCAATCAAATGCTTAGTCATTTTAACACCAACAAAATCTTACACGGTCAGCAATATGGTTTCACGAAAGGACGTTGTACGACTGACGCCGGTGTCACTTTATTAAAACACACATTTACAGCGTGGGAGGAGGCCCAAGATGCCTTAGGGATCTTTTGTGACCTCTCCCCAAGGCATTTGACTGTGTTGATCACAAAACCTTGCTCTTAAAACTTGAGCATTACGATTACGGCCTAGGTAAACTCGCGCTTAGTTTAGTACAATCTTATTTAAATGATAGACAGCAAAAAGTCCAAATAAATGGTGTCAATTCACTTCATTTAAAAGTAAAAATGGGTGTTCCACAAGGATCGATATTAGGTCCCTTCCTCTTTTTAGTATATATTAATGATCTACCCCATTTATTTAAAACCAACCACTAATGGTGTTATGTGCTGACGATACTTCTTTAATCTTTAAGATAAATAGACGTGCATCAAATCTTCACGACGTAAGTAATACTGCAGGTACATAATTGGTTCACTGCTAATAATTTAGTATTAAATGGGAAAAAAACGAAATGCATAAGCTTTGCTTTACCGAATGTTAAAAGTAGTGATTGTGACAGTATTGAATAACGAGAAACTATAATTTGTCGATGAAACCGTTTTCCTGGGGATAACGCTCGACTCAAGGCTGCAATGGGGTCCTCATTTAACACCTCTTGCATGCTATATATATGCTATAAAACACACTATACAGCCAAGCATATTATAAGTTGGGGGATTATATCGCTGACAAAAATGCTAGGCTCAGGGCTGGTCCTGCTCGACAAGGGCGCGTAAACTAATTAATTAGCATTCGAAAATAATGTTGGAGCTGATGAAGATTGTACAATCTATCTTTGCATTGTTTAGATTCAATCTCATATTATTGTATAATTGCATAGCACATGTGTGAGCACTATGTACCCACTATAAAGCTTACTTGGTTCATCTTAAATTGACTTGAATGTGCCCTGGCGGCTGAGAGTATGTCATGCTCACTCAAATGTGTCGCAAGTGGTGGCATGTGTATTGGATCATTGAGTTCCCTTCAAAATTGACGGCATGGTTGGTGCAGTGGTTAAGCGATTGATTGCGTGTCTCGGGTTCGATTACCGCACGGAAAAAATATTTGTATGACCTACAAGTAGTTGTTCCGGGTTTGGTTGTTTGTGTATGTGAATTTAAATGTTTGTAAACGCACCCACAATATAGGATAAATTCCTAGTGTGGAACAACGTTTAAAAAAAAAATGGTTAGGTCAATGGTGCTGATCCATACGTCATGTTCGTGAACGGGCGCCGTCAGTAGGCACTGGTCATTTCTTAGCTGCCACGGCTTATTTTAATTCCATAATTGTTTTTATCTTTTTATTACGGACGCTTTTAGCGTGCACGTCTGTCTACATCGTTCTCATTTATGTATCATTTCAACATGAATGATTTAACCACTTTTTTGTAACAGTATTTTGATTTAAAAGAGTGTCCGTGGAGTTTCTTGCCCGTTCTTCTCCATAGGTACCTACTACGCTTTGGAGTGGGCAACTAGCTTCATCTTTTTGACTGACCGACCTCTTGACAATTCATATTTTTTTTTTTACAAAAAATAACAACCGACTTCCAAAAAAAACACTACAAAGTGAAAAATAACTTTAACTTCGGAAGTCGGTGGAAAACGCTAAAATACAGATAAAAAGACACCGACTTCCGAAGTTAAAGTTATTTTTCACTTTGTAGTGTTTTTTTTGGAAGTCGGTTGTAATTTTTTGTAAAAAAAAAAATATTTATCACTTTTTAGTTATGGTATCTAACCCCCCATTCGAGAACGATCGTCTTACACGTCCACATCCGTTCGAAGGCGGTTTTTTATTATTAAAAACATATTTTTTTCGAAATAGTTTTTATAACCTTTGTAGTGAGTACAGGCGTGATATTATGTTGTGTGATGGCGTAAACAATGCTTAGATATGCTATAGCAACAATCGCGGTTAATCTGCTGTTATTCATTGAAGAGTTCCCCCGATTTCTACAAGATCCCATCATCAGATATTGAAATGGTGACAATGGGACCACACGGGAAGCACCAGCTTTCAAATAAAAAAAGAATCATGAAAATCGGTTCACCCAGTCGCAAGTTATGAGGTAACAAACATAAAAAAAAAAAAATACAGTCGAATTGATAACCTCCTCCTTTTTTTGAAGTCGGTTAAAAAGTGCCTGTAATTGGTTTATTTGAAATAAATGCTTTGAGTTTGAGTTTCGAGACCTTCGAGACGTTCTCATTTCCTGGATCCGGAAATTTACCCGGGAGTCCCAGTGACCTCAGGTTTGGCTGCTGTCTTATTCACCGCAAGACCAACCTGGCAAAAGAAACATTTTTAAGAGTTACTGTTAAAAAATTCTGATTATCTCACAGTGTATTCCACACACAGGAAATGTTTCTGTCAACATTCACAAATAAAACCATATTTAAAACATAATTTTATTATTAGTATACAAAACATGCTTATTACAACTTCCATGAGTGAACCTATAGGTACGGCGTACCTCCGTACGTTCTGTAAGCCCCAGTTCGCTAATAAAAGCTCCGCGATGGGATAAAAAACTCAGCTTATAGTTTTAATGCTTAAACGAGGCAAATTTCCTACTTACATGGCTTGTTGAAACCTTTCAGCAATGCTGCGAACATTCATTACCTACTTAATTTTAAGCAAAATGTTGTGCATTATAAGTAAAGCGCTTTATTTATGTTTTATTTTATTTTATTTATTAAGGGATAATAAACGTAGGGTAACGTAATAGGGTTTTCTACTTTCGTCCCAACTTAATGGATACAGATTTTGATAAAAGAATGCTGTGTGGGTAATTCTTTTGTTTTTGACTAGCTAAGTCTTATCATGGACGTCACTGACATTGGTGAAGGATAACATCGTGAGGGACACACTAACAGTAGAAATGGTTTTCACTTTTCACCTATTTGGCGCAGCCGTGAGGCACACAATACTATTTTAAGTACTGTTTGTCTGTTTTTGTGTAATATTATGTGCTTTAACCTGGGTCAAATAAATTTATTATCTTTCTTTCTTTCTTTTCTTTCACTTTGACAGTTCATTAAAATATTGCGTTATTTCGGTACGGTGGGCTGCATCAATTGGGTACCCCAGTTGTATTAATAGTAGATTGTTATACAAGGAGCTAAAATGACCCATTATATACGAGGTAGTTTTACTCCCGAGCTTTAGCGAGGGAGTAAATAGAAACCGAGTTTTAATGGGTTTTTAGCGCCGTGTGTTACACTCTACTTTTCACTACGATTGCGAGAAAATAAAACAATCCAATACAATTAATTACGGTCACTACCAATTCAATTTGCAATTAGAGAAAAATTATAAAGATTTCGCGCCAATGTCTTTTTTTGGTTTTTTTCTTTTGCAGCCGCAACGCATCGCATGCATTCTACCAAAGAGATCGCCGATTTTAGTTCCATTTTCAAAAATAAAATTAAGTTCTTTTTTATGAAACAGTAATAAGTCGAGTCTATATTCATGATTATTCTACTTATGACTAAAGACTTTTTCGTTTTTGTAGGCTCGTTGTCATTTGACACACAAAAATTAAAAAAAAAACTTTTTCCCCTAGAGGAAGAATTGCTATTTTTTCTTCGCTCTGGTACGCCACAATGACGGTCTTTTTGAGCAAGAGGAGTGAAAAATTAACTTTGAACGGGGGTAACCACATCGTGACGCAGACTGTACGTTGTTCAGTTTCGAACATTTCTAATGATACAATGGATTAGCAATATCCTTCGATCAACAATAGCACTAGATTTCCGATGAGCGCATAAAGTCGGCCGGAAACCGGTATTATTTTGTAACACAGTTTTTTCAACCTTATTGCTTAGAAATTATGTTTTATCTTTCCATAAATATTTAGTTCTTATTTAAAAAAAAAACGTTTATTTTTCAATCAAAGTAGTAAATATATTGCAAACGATAATAAACTTTATATTTGAGTATTAAGGTTAATAATCAAGCTATATGCAATCGCGGCCACTTGAGCGATGTGTTTTTGTTCCTTACCCTTAATCTAGTGCTATTGTTGATCGAAGGCAATATCCTTCAAAATCTTTCAGATTGTGATTAAAAGTGTTACGCAATTAGGGAACTTGACTTAAGGGGAAAAAATAATATTTCTGGTTAAGCAGAGTGACAAAAAATGAGGTTGCATGTTTTCTTACATTAGTGAAACGTAAAAGTATATCACCCTCTACGGTAATCAAAATCAGAAAAATATAATATAATATTCTTCAGGATATACGCTAGTTAGATAGTGTGATGAAAACATAATGCAACAAATTTGTACGATAGACAAAAGGTCACGAAGATACCTACCTCTAAAAATTTATTTTATCGATATATATACTAATATAAGTACCTACATGCAGTCATTCTGTTTTTTTTTTCAGATTGTTCTTCAAGCAACCTAATAACGTGATAGTGTTTTAATTTTTTAGTCCAATCAATAGATTTTTTGAAAATAGAGAGTTGCTTCCTAGTTTGCAATAAATTACCAGCTTTCTATCGCGCTTCTCTTTCTTTTCTATGCAGTCCGACAATGACCGCGATTTAGCTGTTGTCAGTCCCTTAAAAATCGCCAATCCGCATTGAGCAAACGTGGTGAGCAATGCTCGTGTCTTCTTTGTATAAGAATAGGCCTTTGCCCTGCAGTGAGACAATAACAGGCTGGTTAATTTTTAAGTCTTATGACTAGGCGAGCTTTTCAGATGCACTTAAACTAGCTGGGTACTTATTGCTCCTTCAAGTCTGGCGTCAATCAGAGTGAATCAGTGCATCCATATATGTCCAACTTGACAGTAATTGTTTTGGTATTTTCTCCATGATTATCGCTTCATGCATACATTCCCTATTTAAACAGTGCGAACAGTGCACGTCTATGTAGCTTACCTTGGTTAGTTTTGTAGTGTTCTAGATTTATGTCGGCTAGACACAATTTATTTGTGTTTCCTTTACCCAGGGGGCATTGACGGTAGTTTGCTATTGGGAGCGAGAGCTTCCCGCGGGTCATTAGTGGTTACTCATATGTCAATGGCATGCATACCTGATATTTGCATGGTTACTGAAATGCCAATTTTAGGTGTTACTAGCTGACCCCGCGAACTTCGTATCGCCTAACTTTTTTTTTTTTTAATTTTTCTCTCCGTATGAACCATCCTCGTACTTCAAGGAATATTCTAAAAAAAGAATTAGCAAAATCGGTCCATCCGTTCTTGAGTTATAAAATTACAACGAAAAGTGGCATTGATTTTTATAGATAAGGATTTAATTTTAATTGTAAGTGACTGTGCTGTTGGTATGCTTATTCTATTTTTTTATTGATTTAATATAAACTTATTTAAAAGACGGGCAGACTGACTCAATTCCTCCCTTGATCTATAAAGTAAATAGGAAGACATAGATACCTTTACTTGTATTGTTTGTTTCCTCAAGATAGAGGAAGTTTATTATGTTACTAAAAATATAGATCCATTTTCACAAGAATATGAGTTGCGATGCTGAAATTGAATCTAACGACAAAATGGACAATGTTTTTTCGGGCAACGCCGCGGGGCGCTGCAAGCCGTTCACACCTTTCATATTATGGCCTTGTTGCGATCCCATCAACGTCTGAAATATAAGGTTATTGAAAAAATACTGGCAAGCTTTTTATTGCTGTTACAAATAGCAACATTTTTGTTTAAAAAAATACTTAAAAACACATCATTGTGAATTTCGCACGTGGATAAACTGAAAATGTTGTACCGCACCTATTTCCAAAAGTCGTAGAAGAAAATCTGTGAAGTTTAGTAATTTATTGACTGTTGAAATAACCTTGTAACGCCCTGTAGCAAGCTTAAATTGAACCCTAGATCTACTTTTACTTTCCTAATGATTTCCTAGAAGTGTAATCTGCCTACGTAATGTACTATCTATCGATAACTATGTACGAACATGTTCATAACCAGAGTGATAATAACAGAATACATAAAGGTACATTGTGCCAGATACGTTCTAATCGCGTAAATGATTTTAATTGGTTTATTTGCATACGATATACCTAGCACAGTAAATATTATTGGCCAAACAGAGCACCTATACATAGGATAAAGCAGATTAAATTAGTACTGGACTATACATAGATTACTGAGCTCACAATCTCATCGTCAAGGCTTCTCGAGAACAAGCCAAGTGGAAAAGACTTTGTAGGAAATCGGACTCTAGGAAAGTGCTTGAAGATTATACCTCAGTATAACAGGCCAGCGCACACCGGTGGAAGGCTGGGGACGGCATCGAATAGGATTTATACTTTTTAGGATAATGGATGGCGCGGCATCCCGCAGTATGCCACGTGGGAAATGCGGAGTGTTGCCCTTGGTTGTACTGCCTCTCCCTCGCGATTGTATGCTAGCGTACTCCAGCGTATACAGTCGCATGCCGTCGCAACCCGCCGTTACCTCACGCCGCATGCTGTGGCGTCCCGTCCCGCGGTATCGTCCAGCGCGCTCTTCACTACCGCAGAGAGATACCCTTTGATGCTCCGTGGGCGGTCTCTGCGCTTTGGAATCTATATCTTGTTACCATTAGATACGTACGAATTTATGTTGGTAAATTTGAAATACCCTGTCTCACCGTCCGCCGATATGCGCTGGCCTTTATTCAGAGATAGAAAGTAGTGTACAGAAGCATAATACTTCTCATTTTACCCATAAGCGTTCGTGTTTCGTATAATTGAAGCCGGAGGCATCATTTTATAACCAATTTTCGGAAAAGCAAATAAACAACTTCCAACGATCCTAGTTGTTTTCAGTCTGTTTCTTGGTTCTGTGAATTAAGGTATGAATAAGATATGTTTAGACTAAAACAGTTCACCTCAGGGCAAGGCGTTTTCTCATACAGAGTGGGAGCGGGTTAATTTGCACGCTCTGACTGCTGCATGTAGTCACTTTTAGTGTAGGCCTTTGGGTCCTGAATTCCCTGCGTTATTTGAATGCAAAGTAACTTGGTGGTATTTGGTGTTATCTAGTTTTTCATGCAAAGTCAGGGACATTTATTGTTTATCCACTTGATGACCAACTTAAATTGTCCGTATATTCAAATCACAACTGTTATTCTTTGACAGTTGTATGAAATGGCTAAAACAGGCCAAATTGAGGCAGTGTATCAATTTGATAAACAACAAATTTCCCTGATTGTACAATCTCCTTCACCACCTCAATCAATCAACCAATCGTCACCTTTGTACCTATTTTTCTATTTAAATATGTGTGTACATAAATAAATAAATAAAAACTATAAGGCAAGTCATTTAGGTTTGGGACAAAACTTTACCTACACTGTACTTGTAGTTGAGTAGGTATCCTAATCTCCGAACTGGGTTATTGAATTATGGATTGCTTGCGCAGCTGGATATAAACGTCATGGGTACTCGTGTCATCATCATCATCCATCTGCCTAGCCATTTCCCAACTATTTTGGGGTTGGCTTCCAGTCTAACCGGGTGCAGCTGATTACCAGTGTTTTACATAGAGCTACTGCCTATCTGATCTTTACAACCCAGTTACTGGGTGGTGAAGGTTGGTTGTCAGACTTTTGGGCTTCTGACGACCCGTAACGACTGTCAAAGATCCACGAATGACAGCCGGGACCAACGGCTTAACGTGCTTTCCGGGGCACGGAGGAGTCTTGGTATGTAAAGATAGTCACCCATTCACGGACCAACCGCGGCAAGCATAGCTTAACCTGATCGATCGATTCGTGCGACTGTTATTACTTAGCCACAAGCCCCTCATTTACAGATGTCTATTTTTAAGTAAGTTAATCTAAGTTCATTTGAATAAAGGTGGCCATACATGAATATGTCGGATAAAGATACAAAGAGAGATACAGATGTCTATTTTTAAGTAAGTTAATCTAAGTTCATTTGAATAAAGGCGGCCATACATGAGTATGTCGGATACAGATTCAGGGAGAGATACAGATATCTATTTTTAAGTAAGTTAATCTAAGTTAATTTGAATAAAGGCAGTCTTACATGAGTATATCAGATACAGATACAGAGAGAGATACAGATGTATATTTTTAAGTAAGTTAATCGAAGTTCATTTGAATAAAGGCGGCCATACATGAGTATGTCAGATACTGATACAGAGAGAGATGCAGATGTCTATTTTTAAGTAAGTTAATGTAAGTTCATTTGAATAAAGGCGGCCATACATGAGTATGTCAGATACTGATACAGAGAGAGATACAGATGTCTATTTTTAAGTAAGTTAATGTAAGTTCATTTGAATAAAGGCGGTCATACATGAGTATGTCAGATACTGATACAGAGAGAGATACAGATGTATATTTTTAAGTAAGTTAATCGAAGTTCATTTGAATAAAGGCGGCCATACATGAGTATGTCAGATACTGATACAGAGAGAGATGCAGATGTCTATTTTTAAGTAAGTTAATGTAAGTTCATTTGAATAAAGGCGGTCATACATGAGTATGTCAGATACTGATACAGAGAGAGATACAGATGTCTATTTTTAAGTAAGTTAATGTAAGTTCATTTGAATAAAGGCGGTCATACATGAGTATGTCAGATACTGATACAGAGAGAGATACAGATGTCTATTTTTAAGAGTAAGTTAATGTAAGTTCATTTGAATAAAGGCGGTCATACATGAGTATGTCAGATACTGATACAGAGAGAGATACAGATGTCTATTTTTAAGTAAGTTAATGTAAGTTCATTTGAATAAAGGCGGTCATACATGAGTATGTCAGATACTGATACAGAGAGAGATACAAATGTCTATTTTTAAGTAAGTTAATCTAAGTTCATTTGAATAAAGGCGGCCATACATGAGTATGTCAGATACAGATTCAGAGAGAGATACAGATGTCTATTTTTAAGTAAGTTAATCTAAGTTCATTTGAATAAAGGTGGTCTTACATGACTACGTCAGATACAGATACAGAGAGAGATACAGATGTCTATTTTTAAGTAAGTTAATCTATGTTCATTTGAATAAAGGCGGTCTTACATGCCTACGTCAGATACAGATACAGAGAGAGATACAGATGTCTATTTTTAAGTAAGTTAATGTAAGTTCATTTGAATAAAGGCGGTCATACAACATGTTTGACCGCCTTTATTCAAATGAACTTAGATTAACTTACTTAAAAATAGCCATCTGTAAATAGGATTAGAATTTACTAGGTTTTGAACATAGAAAAAAGCCCGTTAAATCGTACAAGTTCACGATTTTCCTAAACACCGAAAACATTCATAACCAAAGTTCAGCGCTTAAATGTGCTAGATAAGTTCAAAAACACACAGATAGGTAGGTTATATACGACATCCGTGCAGGCTCCGTTTTCCTGTTCGTCGGGTTGCACGCTCGTGAGTCCCCCGACTTGTATTTCCTTTGAATTACTGAACACTTTAATACTTTATCTATTACTCGTAGATATGACTGGTAAGTGGAGACAAGGAAACAATATTTAGTTCCGCATCAGTTATTTGAATGTTTATTATGAATATTAAATAATACTCTTTCAGATAAATTTTGTGTGAAAATACAACTCCGACATGCAAAAAAGTAGATGCGTTAAGGCTCCTATAAACAGGCACGATATGCGACGCGACACTAAGGCACCGCCTAGCCTGTCACGCGACGAGAGGTGCCTTTGTGTCGCGTGCGATTCGCGTTGCGTGTCGCGCCTGTTGGTAGGAGCCTTTATAGCCTAAAATAAATTAGCTACATGAAGCTGTATAAAAACACTTTCCCAAATATGTTTGGTAAAATTTTATACCTACTTATTTCAGCGCTATTAGTAAACCCCTATAAAATACCAACCTACCTCTCTCGTATTTTTATATATCTTAATATATTTTTTTACAACCAAACATCTCTCTGTGTACTTTTCATCCCGATAAGGATGAGCAAAGCGTGAAATTTTACGCGTCCATGAGTATTATAGGTAATCTGTGTCGTTGTTTATGCGGTAGTAGGTATGGTAATCTCACGGGAAGCGATAAATAAGGGCCGTATTCAGGAATGTCAGAAGTTGCAGCGTCCCTCTCTCTTTGTTAGCAACTTTTATGCTTTGTTATAATTGAACGCCGGAAAACTACGCACTGAGAGGGATGCCTTATCGGACGCCGGGTCGGCTGAAGTTGTTGGAAACTCACACTGCTATAGACCCTTCCAATTCCTTTTCTCTATCTTGAACAGCCTTATGAAAAGAAAACAAAATAATTTATATTAAATTCTTTTTACAGCTTCACTATACCTAATGATTTCTACATCAATAAAGTAAGGACCACTCAACACAGCTAACCTTCGGTCTCCTTTTCGTCGGTTAGCTCGCAACAGAAATCACATTATTCCAGCTACTCGTGTAATTTTAATGAACGCCTGTGAACTAGTAGCCGGTTCGAGTGCCCGCATGAAGAGGAGCCGATGACTTTCGAAGAGGGCGTGACGACGGCGTGCCTCCGAGATGTCGATAGCGCAGGTTCGTTCTCGAGGGCCCAGTCCTTAGCACATCGTATTATGATGTCCCCGTTTACACCATACGCCAAACGAATACCATCCTGTATGCTTTCAGCGCTTTATTACGAGAAATGACGTCAAAACTCACAATTCCTCATAGAAAAAGTTTCAGCGCACACATATCGCACTACGCGCCGTGAAGTTTTTGTCCGTTTTAAAAATATCCGTTACGTTTGAAATGCGAGCGCCACGTAAGCGCTTTAACTTTTTTACTAACTTTATTTCTACATGAATTTATACAAAAGCCAGACACAGCGATAATGTCTTCCATTTGTTAAAAGACGAGAATTACAACCGCGACGACAGAAAAGAATAAAAGGGTTGTCTTTGTTGGTAGCAAGAGGAATACATTTTATGCAACTGCTCGAGCGGTGCGCATACCTTTCTATCGTATAATAACCCTATTGTATTGTCTGTTGGATTTTATACAATTTGCAATATATTTGTCAAAGAAGTTCTTGTAGTCAAGCAATCACCTCGTTTCTGTTGTGGAGCATGCTTTGAAAATGCATCGTTAAAGATTAAAAAAGTGGACGCATGTCTGAATCCATAGCTTGCTTCGGGATTAAATATGTTACACAATTTGAAAGAAAAATAAAAATCATAAATATTTGATCTAGAAGTCATGCTTTCATGTCTTCATAGGTAAATCGCGGTGATTCACGTAGGTACGCACGGCTACAGATCAAAGCTATACTTTCCAGTATAAGCTGATCTCGCATTGTATAAGATTCTCTTACAATGAAGGGTCAATGTAAACTGGAAATGTATAGCTTGATGTGTAGCCGTACTTATGAGTATTTTTAATATCACTAGTTGTCTGATCGAAAACCACCAACCGGATATTGGGCCCAATCCGGAACGGCAGAGCCGTGGATCGTGATAAACCTCATGAACGCTGTCGTATTAATTAAATCTTCTGCCCGCGACATCAACCGCTCGCGCGCTCGCGCGAATTCCTTGTTCTCCCGACCCCGTCGCATCGCATCGCCTACCTACCTACGCTATTACATCGTTTTCGCTAAGAGTTCTTTTTTTGTTTTTATTTGTTTTGCTCGTCTCTTATGGAACCTAGCGTGATGTTAAATAGCCTAAATCCTTCCTCAAAACTTGGGGTATCCAATGCGACAATATATTTTTTTATCCAATTTGGTACTTCCGGAGATTATCACCGTGTTCAAACAAACAAACAAAAAAACAAACAAACTCTTCAGCTTTAAGTATACAAATAGACAGATAGAAAATAGATATTATATATTTAGTAGTATAGATAATGCAGAGTGGCTAGTTTCCGCATAAATCTTTTATTATTAAAACCTCTTTGTTTGACACCGAGAAGGCAAGTAATTAAAATTTTGAAACAAAAGTAGGTAACTATCGATTATGAACGAACAACGAGGTTATTTAAATTTAAATCAAGATTAACTTTGACACAAATCAAGTGGCGGCCTAATCATGTTACAACTTGGTGTATAAACTCAAGGTTACGAGGCCCTAGTTATGGCCTATAAAGACTTAATATTCTTTGAAAGGGATCTGCCCTTTATTCCCTTATAATATTATCTCGTAGCAAACATAAATAATTCATAAAAGAATAGGATTTTCATATTATTTCACTTTGCTTCTCCGCGGAGAGTTTCGGCGCGTTTATACACCTCAACGAAATGACACCGGAATAGCTATGAGACAGGGCAGTTAAATGAATTACGATATTCTTAACAAAAATTAATGTCGTAAAAGTGTTCTCATTTTGTTTATCGTCTGACCGTCCCTTTTGGGGTTGGATGATAATTTACAAAGGACTTTTTCGAGGAAATTCTTACATTTCGTGAAGTTAGTAGTAAAAGTATCTGAAAAACGGACACTATATTATTGCCTATTTCGATACTTACCCACCCACACTTAAACTTTTGAAATACATATAAATAAGCAATTAGTTTGTACCTTTTGTTCTGGTGCCTGTTTCGATTTTCACTAACTTTATATTATTGAAAATCGAAACAGTCACCAGAACAGTTTCAATAACATAAATCTTTCATCTCGTCATCATCGAACTCCATGCTCATCAGCCAGGCTCGTGACCATCAATAGTCTAGACCAACGAGGCATCAATAACATAACAATGATTTAAGTTGTAATAATACTGCCAGCTTGCTCTATTTGCCTCATCAAACCAAATGATTTAATAAACCATTACCTGAACTGTATATTGAAGAAGAAAAGATGTCGCAAGAAAATATTTATTGCTTTAGCGAAATATTCACTTGATACGCGAATATTTTACTTCGGGACAGGTATCCAGTTAGTTTTCATTCTTAGTCAGTTCTTTATTATTGCTGGTAGCATAAAATTTTACTTTGAGTTTTCGTGACCTCAGTGCTTCAAGTATTTTTAATAACATCAACTCTTGGAAGGTATCTTCGTCAAAATGTCGGGGTTGTAGGACCAACTATTACTTTGATATCTTTCTGCAAGAGTATTGTTGGAAAATGCCTTCTCAAAAATCTATTAATAATTTCTTTCTCTGAACAATGTAAATAGAAGTAGTAGTGAAGTGTGTGTAGAAGTAAAGATATATCTAGTACTAAGCTTTTAATATTTGTATTGGATAGCTTTACTTTTGACTAGTGAACTTTAAATATTAATAAAACCGTGTCCTGTCTGTTGCCCTCTAGGCCCCTCTACTTTGTTTAGTCTAGGTAAGAATACAAATAAGAATAATTTAATGGTGGTCCATTGTTAAAATATACGGGGTGTTTGGTGCATCGTGTGCCAAATTGAAATGGTCGACTGGGGGGGGGGGGGGGGGGGGTCATCTGCTATCCTTTCAGACCCCTAAACACTTCTCATGCCCCGTGGATTTTAATTCATCAACTTTATATTGTTTTATTAAAATAATACCCAAATTTTACATTCAAATACAAGATCTAGATGGCTAATGTCCCTAATTTTGAATTTAAAAGTACTGTAATACAATAATACACATCTAAATACAATTAAAATTTAGAGTCTACGACTTATACTTTTTTTTAAATTTGTATTTGAATGTAAAATTTGGGTATTTTTTAATAAAACGTCGATGAAAAAAATCCACAAGGCATAAGAAGTGTTTAGGGGTCTGAAAGGATAGCAGATGACCCCCCCAGTCGACCATTTCAATTTGGCACACGATGCACCAAACACCCTGTATAACTTAATCAAATTTTAAATATGTTTATGCTTACTGTTACTAGATTATTTAACATGGTT
The DNA here is from genome assembly GCA_937001585.2 of Brachylomia viminalis. Taxonomy (NCBI): domain Eukaryota; kingdom Metazoa; phylum Arthropoda; class Insecta; order Lepidoptera; family Noctuidae; genus Brachylomia; species Brachylomia viminalis. The sequence continues at coordinate 11,681,614 of OW443297.2, read as the reverse complement.
ATTTGAACAGTGGTCCCCAAACCAGGCAGCGCCTGTAGGTATCTTGAGGGCCCGAGTTACATTATCTTAAAGTTTTATTCAGGATGTTTGAAAATAAACAGAATACTTAATCAAATAAGGGAGTGAGGTGCTTGAAATTAAGATTTAAGTATAGCGGTTTACATGATAATATTATTTTCATCTGTAACATTTTAATAACACACCGAGCTCAGCACATGTTAGGTAAATACGATCATCCGCGCATCACTCTCTTGTTCAACGGTTTACGCAACACCGACGATTTCAAGTTGAGTACGAATCGGATTACCGAACAAAATCAGCTTGTCATACGCAAACAACGTGCTTCCTGTGTCGTACCTAATAGTCTGCACAGCGATTCTACAGTCTGCTATTGAACAAATACACACCGTTACTACGCTCCACTACAAACAAGATTTAATCGATTCTCCAACCAACCCAAATTGAAGAGATAAAACTAGCTATAAGGATTTTACAAAAAATCTATATTACCCTTCTAGAAAAAGTCAATTTGATACGAATCAGTAATTACCAAAGCTATTAAGGCCAATCTTCGCGTCCTATTAATATCACAAGACGTTGATTAAATGACCAATAATAATAATTGTTATCAAGCTGAACCACATTTCTCATCAAAGTTCATTACAGTACTGAATCGGAAGCTTGTATCAAAGGATTTAATTCAAATAAGCTTTTCATTTCAACATTTTATGAGCCCCCGGGAGAGTGCCTCACCGAGGATTATATTCGTGATATTTAACTTAACGGAATTCTAGTTTGAGTGCCTGTGAATAGAAAGCTTGACTACGTTTTTAGAAATTAAATGAACGCGGATATCGTAAAGGTGGATTAGCGGCGTTGGCTTTATAATATTAGCTTTGAAAGTAATTATTTCACTTGAGGGGCAATTAATTACTGAAACAAAAACTTCAAAAATGCTCTATTGGAGAGTGGTTATGAAAGCAGAAAATAAAGATCAGCTATTCAAAATACAACAAAAGGAGCCGGTTGACAAACTTATTCGTCTAATTAGGTTTTTGTTTACGTCCGCTTCGAATAGACAAACATTGAATGAAACTGACTCCATTTTGTTTCACTGGCTAAAGAGTAAATTTAATTAAGTCAAAAGGGCTCTTGAGTTTTTTTCAATCTGTAAGGCTGGCCAATTAAAAAGTTGTCGAGACTTGTACCAGCAGGATAGCGACAACCGGAGAGTACTTTAACTTACACAGTGCAACTCTGGGGCTACATTAACGGTGCTTACTACCTAACTATATAAATTAAATCTTCCGGGCTACTCTTTAAAACTCAAAAAAATCAGGCATAAGTAAATTAATATTACTTTCCTACAGGCAATGAAGCAAGTCGTCATGACGCAACTATGACTTGTATACACATCCACATTTATCTGCCGCCTGTTTCATACGTACCTACCTACTTATTTAATCAAAACCACTTATTACCTGAACGCTAAGCGATTGTTACCCGAGTAAGTTCCAACTAAGTACGAACAGTGCGACGCCTCGTAGCTGTCCGAGAGAGAGACGCCTAATCGTCTTACGACTCGCTACGGAGAAGTGGATTTTTAAATATTTATAGAACCGTTTTCACAAACGTTGAGCTGTTTGTTCTATTTGGAAAAATCTTGAATTGCAAGCGCGAGCTATTTACCTATAGCTTACCCGGTGTCGTTCTTATATCTCATCTTTTGTAATCCGCGTTTTAGTCGGTTAGATATGCAGAGTATTCGTCGGGTAATGTGGTTGATATTACAGTAACGATGCTAGTGACTATTTCCATCAGTGAACCAAGAAGTTGAAATGTTTTAATTTCTTTGTAAACGGTGTCTAAAAAGCGAATTAGTTTTGTATTTTCCGTTAAATTAGATACGTAAAAGCATCAAAATAAATATTCCCATCTTATTGAGCGGATGCTAGAAGTGTGAATTTATTTTATTGCACCGTCTAAAGGTGCTTAATCGAGGAACCGTTCATTTATGTGCGCCGTTACGAAAGAGCAGAAAAGATCGCTTTTTCTGAGGATGTGGGGAGCTCGAACGAGGAGATATTAGTATTCCGATTGAATAATTAAGTAGAGACACAGGATCGACGTAAGCATCCATTATTTCCAATATGCCGCACATAAATACCTACTTACATGGGATTGCGTACTCGTCTGCATTTTATTGCCATATCTTTGTAAACACCAGACCTAATTTTGTGGATGAGTGCTTATCATACGAACCAACGTTCTCACAAAAAAGAAAAATAAAAAAAAACTGCAAAGAACGAGCCAATTGTTTTTGATTTATAGACTAGTTTCACAAAGAGATGTTCTATTTAGATGCGAAGAGGGGTGACCCGTTGTTACTACACAACGAAATGTAACTGATTCAGCAGTAAATGTTACTCGTATCAATTCTGATCTGCCCCACAAAGAATGCCAAATTACTAATGGAAAAGTTTTTCTAATGAATTGAGAAAAATGCGGCCTTGTCGAATACTGATGTAATGGTTCCAGCTTTAATTAGGTAAGTAGAAAGTAATGATCGGATACTCTTACTTTTATTTATGACTACACAAGTCAGATAACGTATACGTTATTGGGAAAAAACTATTATTTAAGCAACTGTGTAGGTCTTAGTTACAGTCTAGGGGTGTTTTTTGTGAATCTCTGTGGTAGATCATGCCGTTAAATCCCTGGAGCGTCGTAACCAGCTGTAAAGTAATTATGTCCCGTTTATGGAAAAGGGTGGGTTACTTCACTTGTAGGTGTGAAAAAAAATACTCAAAACATTTAATTTCTGTAGCTACAACAATGGTTAGGATAGCTTCCCTACTGCTTCGTCAAACTAAAACTCATAGCAATTATTTCAAATAAACCAATTACAGGTACTTTTGAACGGTCAAGGGGTCGGTCAGTCAGAAAGATGAAGCTAGTTGCCCATTCCAAAGCGCAGTAGGTACCTATGGAGAAGGACGGGCAAGAAACTCCATGGACACTCTTTTAAATCAAAATATTGTTACAAAAAAGTGGATGTAACCGCTTTTTTGTTCATGTTGAAATTATACATGTGAGAAGGACGTAGAAAGACGTGCATGTTAAAAGCGTCCGTAATAAAAAAGATAAAAACAATTCAGGAATTAAAGTAAGCCATGGCAGCTAAGAATGCAATATACATCATTTTAATTATGACGAAATTGATCTTGTTTTTAACAATCATGATATGACCTATAACAACGGGATATTCTATTGAAAAACAAAAAGAACAGGCAGGAACAAATACATGGCAATAGTGAGGGTGCCCAAAGAGGCCTAGGAAGCAGAAAAAACTTTCGGTCATGCTCCAATCCCTTTGCCACCAATCGTACAATCCGTTTTATTGATGTAAATTTTACGACATCAGCATGTTCAGCAGTGGAAAGTTATGGGTTAATAGGAATTATAAATATGGCTTTCCACTTTTTGAGTGCTTAAAAACTACACCAAAATAGATGTCTAAGCCTGGTAAACACGCGTGCCTGTCTCTGACTCTTCCTAAAATATAGTCAAAGTAAACTCCTATAACTTCGGACAATAGTACGGACGTTGTGTAGTAAATAAAACGTTACTTAAATAAAATGAATTCCTTCCTCAATGTGACACCATGACTGGCATCATTATTCTCAGCAACTTTTCCACGCGTGTGAAGCGAAAAATAAGTGTCGTAATAGTAATTTGTCACGATCCTCCCTTCTCACTAGACATTCTATACGGGCTTACAGGTAGTTTATGTTAATATTTAGGACCTACGCACAAAAAAAAATAACAGTTCTGCGTATTTGTAAAGTTTATCCACAAAATAACCGAGATTTTACGAGGGTGAGCGATTGAAGAAAGTCTCGGTTTAAGGAAAACTCATTTAGTCAGTATTATTTTTTACTTGTGCATAAAGTTTAAAAAAATAAATAAATAAATAGATATATCCAGCGTCCTGTTCCAGGACGTTACCAAACTATTATAGTGGTGGTTACCCAATATGAAAATTAATGTTCCAATGACCGGTTGCGAAAAACGAGGGCAACATCGAAAAGGATCGAGATAAAAGCTTGTAGACGTTAATAAAAGTAATTTAGTAGGGAGACGCGTCAACATGGAATTTTTATTACGCATTCCACCCCGGACTAACAGATTAAGACATATTATCCTGGCTACCCTTGAAGTGATTACAATGTTACCCCTGATGTGAGGTTAACAGCGGCTACAGATAATTAATAACGGTATAGTAGGAAAGGCTATTCTGTTTTTTCACCTTAATTAATGTCTCAGTTTCTCGTTACTCTATTTTTACCTACGTAACGTGCCCAAAGGGCTGAGCTAATCTCACCATATTAATTACATTTTCTTGGAATGACTGCCAAAGTAAAATATTAAATACACAACGTAAGTAGAAAGATGAGACGATATTATGGAAATGTGATGAAATAGCAAAGTAATAATTTAGACCATAAATCAAATAAAAAATCCTTTTTAATTTCTCATCCGTACAATATTTACATTTCCCTTCTTAATTTATTTAGAACCTACGTATACAAAGTTCTGCTAGTTTTTTCAGTTGTGTGGTTTTTGTTTTTTTTCTAATATTATATATTATATCATTTATATCTAACATAGGGATAGAAATCCCTTCTCGGGTATAGGACTCCTCCAGCTTATTCCAGTTTTCTCTGTCCGCGGCTTCTTTTGTCCATGGTTTCCTGCTACTGCTATTATGTCATCTATCCAGCGTTTCCTAGGCCACACTTGTCGTCTCGTATCTCTGGGTTCTGTCCACCGGGTCACCTCTATAGTCCATCTCTGGTCGGTATAACGGGCTTGGTGTCTGGCCCATTTCCACTTGAATTTAAGGACATAATGCAGAGTATTAATTAGTTTTTTTTTGTTTTTTTTATTCACGTCTGATATTCTGTATTTTTCTTATTTTCAGTACGCTCCTTTCCATTGTTTACTGGCATACATTATATTATCCTCGTTTGTATTTTTGTGGTATACGTGCTTTTTTTTTTTTTTGAGGGTGGGAAATCATCAAATAACTTCTCGCGCTCTGGGCAGAGCAGGAGGGCGTGTCAGACTCTTACTGACTAAAACCCACCCGTGTTCCTTCAGTTGCCTGTGCCAAGGGCCACGGTATCCCTCTCAGACTTTCCCGCAACCCTAGCAGGCATCGGCCTTAGCGGACCCGGTCATTGGTGCTGACATCTCATTGAGGCGCGCGTGGAACACAACGCGCCGTCGACCCGGGCCTGGTCCTTATCGGACGGTGAGCTGCCCATTGCTCGCCGTTCGCAAGCCCACGCCTACGGTGGCCGGGAATCGGCCTGCGATTCCCGACGCCTAGGACGTCTCCTGCGCCGGCTAGGGGCGTGAGGGCGCGAATTTTGCCTCTCCCTCACGCGTTCCGCCTCCTCCTTCGCGAACATTACTGCTTCGCAGAAGGAGGTGACGGCTTCCCAAGCCCTCTCGCTCCATACCATGGCCTGGACCAGGGCCGGACGCGAGAGATCGGTGGTATATGTCCTAGTCTGACAACCATAAGTGAGGGACGGTAGGATACACTTATCTAGCACAAACTTTTTTGGTGAAGGGAGAAGTCACCTTTTAAGATTTCTTTGAGGGCTAGAATTTCTTCCAACTCAATTCCACCCTTCGTTCAACCTCGTCTGCGGTATTTTAGTTTCTTAATGATAATTGTTGTCCCAACTATACGCAGCCATTCACATATTCCAGAGAATTGCCGTTTAGAGTGGTTGGGTAAGCATTGCTGTTCCCCATTACTTTAGTCTTATCGTCATTCATTATTAGGCCTACTTTTCACTTTCAACACTTAGTGCGTGTACATTTCCTGCAACTTAGTGGTTGTTTCTACGAGAAGAACGACGTCGTCCGCAAATCTACTGTGACATAAGTGTTGCCAACTACTTCAATACCTCTACCCTGCCAGTAAAATTTTATGAATATTCTCTGCAGCACTGCTATGAAAAATTTGGTAACAGTAGGTCTCCCTGTCGTACTCCTCTCTTTATTGGAATCTCCGAGCCACGGCTTTTCAGTTTGACTCTACTAGTTATATCTTTGTAGACGTTTTTCAGGATTTCTATGTGCTTTCTATGGATACCACATTCGTCAAGGGCTCTCCAGATCGAATCGAGTGATATACTGTCGAACGCCTTGGCGTAGTCGATAAAGGCAAGGTACAAAGGTTGTTTGAACTCCTTGTATTCCATCACTCGTTCCATTATATGGATAAGGTCTATTCTGAAGATACCATATCGGAAGCCTGCTTGGTCTACTGGTTGAAGATTATAAATTTTTGGGCTTATTCTGTTTTGTTCATCTCTTCTTCATCGTTCCCTCAATGCTAAGGATCGCGACCACAAAAGCTGAGGGCACGCTCCTGGCATATTGTAGATAGCCGCTTTGTGATGTTGAGTTCCTCCAGTATGGATTAATTCGTTCTCATGGCAGTCCATGGTATACGAAGTAGCGTCCGCCAACACTACGTCTCAAAAGCATCGATCTTACTGCTTTCGCGGCTTTTAATGCATCACGTTTCCACGCCATACAAAAAGCTTGCCAAGTTACAATTGTAAAAAAGTAAAACGAGCTGTCCACGACATCAGAGACCTGTACAGTACGTGTGACGTAATATGCTTGCAGGAGACCTGGCTGCTCCCACACGACATACCTTTTGTAGGTACGATTGATAACGGGTTCGGTTACACGGCGACGTCGGCCGTGGATACGTCGGCGGAGCATTTTGCGCGGACGCCCCTACGGCGGCGTCACGGTGTTATGGCGTTACAATACCTTTCAAAGAAGTGTCAGTGATTCAGTGTAGTAAGCGTAATTCTGCCATTAAAATAGCGGCAGTAAATTATGTGATAGATACGTGGTACTCACATATTTACAAACATTGTAAAAGTATACGTTTTTCCTAAAATTTTAACAAGTAATAAATCAGTAGGCGAGTTAAAGTAATCACAGAATGTAAATCAATGTCATAAAAATAATAAATTAAATTAGCATTAACTCTAGATTGTCGTATGGAGCAGGGCCAGCATATTTCCAAGCGTTCTTATCATGGATATAAGCCTCTAGTTTGTAATATGCTTGTTTACAAAATGTAATTTTAATAAGAGTGCTAAGTTTTCATTCATTTAATTGCAACATGTCACAAGGTGTTGTAAAATTTAACACAGAACCCCATAAAAGATGTATGTAGGTACTTTAGCTAATCTGTAAAAATTATGTCTACCACTTATTTTATTAAAAATATGTAGTTTTTTTCTTACATTCACGAATTCATTGGCAAGGTACCGTCATAGTATTAATCTTTCTAAATAGTTCCCTGAGAGATTCGCTGCGACGTAGATTATAAATGGCTCTGACAGCTCATATTAGCAAAATAAAGATAAATTCAATGTAAGCAGTCCAACCGTACAGTGAAATGCCATACGACATAATGCTGTGGAAGTAGCTACATGTCTTATCTTTCTAACAGCATAAGCGGCCGAGCTTTGCCACCGCGCAAGAGATGTTATATGAGGTCCCCATTGTTATTTCTCGTCTAGCGTGGTTCCTAGGAAAACCGACTGATTAATAAATTCTAGTTTTTACCCATTCAATATGATGTCATATTCGCTACTTCTAATATGAGGTAATTAAAATCTAATGCATTTGTTTTTTTTTTTTCATTTAGTACAAAATTATTTACCGTAAACCAATCTTGGACCTGAAGATTAGACCTATTTACGTCGTCAAGATTTTGTGCCAGTCGTCGGTCTACTTTAAAGGTAAATGATGTGTCATCTGCAAATAACACCATCTTCGGTTGATTTTGAAGTAATTGGGGTAAGTCATTAATGTAAACTAAAAAGGGGAATGAACCCAATATCGAACTTTGAGGAACGCTCATTGCCATTTCTGACCCTAATAAGTTTATGCCGTTTACTTGAAATTTAACCTTTCTATCTTTCAGGTATGATCTTAATAATTCAAGAGCTGTATTCCTTGAGCACTACACTCGTTGAGCTCCTTAAGTTCTGAGTTGAGCTGCACGGTTACTGACAAATGCGTGCACTGACTGAACAGGTCCACTTAATCTGTGTGGTTCTTTCCTCAGAAGACCATTTCAGACACCAATCTTCATGGTCTTCACATGATCTGACCAAGATTAGGTCTGGACTTTAAATGAGACTGTGACCTCTGAGTTTGTTTCGGTCTTTCTTCTCATAGTAGTCAAATAGGAAACGCCGACCTCATCTAGTTTTTATAATTATGATTGACGTGTAAAAATGTTTGTACTAATCTACTTGCAGAAATAAAATCATTTAATCCCATAGAAATAGAAATGTCTCATGGTTTACGCAATCTAACGTTTGAGAGAGGTCACAAAATATGTCAATGGCATCTTGTGCCTCGTCCCAGGCGTTAAAAATGTTCTTTATTAGACTGACACCAGCGTCAGTAGTACAACGCCCTTTGGTAAAAGATGGGATTTTTTAATAAAGTGACGCAACATTTGATTGAGCATCAACTTTTCAAACACCTTACTGAACTGGCAGCGACAAATAGGCAAAACAAGGATCTGCTTTTGTTTAGCAACGTTCCCCCAGCTAGCAAAGTTACCTACGTGTTAATTTGCAACGTTGCCAAACGTGTCAAGCATCACGTGTTGCGAGACAATCGTTGCTTGAAGAACATACCTTTTTTTATTTTTTTGAGGGTGGGAAATCATCAAATAACTTCTTCCTCTCTGGGCAGAGCAGGAGGGCGTGTCAGACTCTTACTGACTAAAACCCACCCGTGTTCCTTCAGTTGCCGGTGCCTGGGGCCACGGTAACCCTTTCGGACTTGCTCGCAACCCCAGCAGGCATTGGCCCTAGCGGACCCCGTCATTGGTGCTGACATCTCTTTGAGGCGCGCGTGGAACACAACGCGCCGTCGACCCGGGCGTGGTCCTTATCGAACGGCGAGCTGCCCATTGCTCGCCGTTCGGAAGCCCAGGCCTACGGTGGCCGGGAATCGGCCTGCGATTCCCGACGCCCAGGGCGTCTCCTGCGACGGCTAGTGGCGTGAGGGCGCGAATTTTGCCTCTCCCTCACGCGTTCCGCCTCCTCCTTCGCAAACATTACTGCTTCGCGGAAGGAGGTGACGGCTTCCCAAGCCCTCTCGCTCCGTACCATGGCTTGGACCAGGGCCGGACGCGAGCGATCGCCACCGCCAATCGCCTCCACGAGGACACGGCGGTGCTCCGCCCAAGCCGGGCAGACCTCCACCGTATGCTCCACCGTATCCTCCGGGCGATCCACACAATGGTGACACCCGGGCGTTTCCTCCCGCCTTATCCGGAACAGGAACCTCCCGAAACAACCGTGTCCGGTGAGGACCTGCGTCAGGCGGAACACCACTAGCCACTCCTCAAAGCGGGGACTTATCGCCGCAATTGTGGCGTGCCCAGCGCTGGGTTGCGACAATCGCACTCTCCATGCCGCCCTGAGATCCCGCTTGAGCTCTGTCCGCTGTACCGTGATTTCTCGCGGCAGCGGAGCTACGCCCCGGCGTTTCGCCTCCTCGCGCCACTCCCAAATGTGCGCGAGGACTTTTGCCTCCAGATCCCATGGCGGTAATCCGGCAAGGCGGCTCGCCGCCTCATCGGAGACCGTACGGTATCCCCGAACCAGCCGGGTGGCCATGACCCTTTGAGGCGCGTTCAACCAGCGGGCTGGCCGCCGCCTCAAGGAACGCGCCCACACCGGTGCCCCGTAAAGGGCCATGGACCGCACGACCCCCGCGTAGAGCCTCCGGCAGGAGGCGTTTGGCCCCCCTAGATTGGGCAAGAGCCGCTTCAAGGCAGCCCCAGCCCTTTCCAGTCTGGGAGCCAAACGTCGGAAATGCTCCACGAAGTACCACCGGCTGTCGAGGACGAGTCCCAGGTACTTCATCGTCAACCCGACGCCGATGTGATCCCCTCCTACCGTTATTTGGGAACCCGACGGTGGCGTGTTCCGAGGACCATGAAAACACATGGCCTCGGATTTGTGCAGGACCACCTCGAGTCCCAATTGCCGGATCCTCTCGACGATTGTCGCAATCCCGCGTGTCGCTAGTTCGGCCGCCGCCTGGTGTGACCTCCCCTGCGCCAGGACCAGCGTGTCGTCAGCGTAACAAACCACGCTGATGCCGCTGGGGAGGTCGGCGCGCAGCCCCCTGTCGTAGCCGATGTCCCACAGATGCGGCTCCAGGACCGATCTCTGTGGGACACCGCACGACATCTCTTGCCGGTTCCATACTCCCTGGTGACCGGGGTAGATGACGGCCCTGTCCGTCAAATAGGCCTCGACCACACGACAGAGGTAGGTCGGCATCCGGTGATACCGGAGTGCCTCCCTGAAGCAACTCCAGGGCAGGGTATTGAAGGCATTGGCGATGTCTAAAGACACCGCCAAGACGACCCCACCCCGGGCCACAGCATCCCCCGTCGTGAGGGCCCGCACGCGCATTATGGCGTCCACCGTAGAGCGCCCTGCGGAAGCCAAACTGGCTCTCCACCAAATCCGGCCCCACCCGCACCAGCCGCCCGACGAGTCAGTCTGCAATGACTCTTTCAAAGAGCTTGCCCACCTCGTCGAGCAGCACGATGGGACGGTAAGCGGACGGAGAGTCCGCTGGGCGCCCCGGCTTCTTGATGAGGACCCGTTTCCCCGTCTTCCAACGAAGTGGGAACTGGCCCCTCTCCATGCTGAAGAACATACCTGGCTTTATAATTTTATAATCAACTCTGTGACCTAACTGAAGGCCAATTCTGGCACTTCAAAAACGTTCAAATTCAAGTTACAGTCGTATCTCAGCGACAATAAATGTCTAAACATTTACTAAACTGATTGTGTTTTTTGACAGATTGAGACTGAGATTTGGCTGTGAACGTTATTAAAAACACAGAAGTGGCCCCTTTGAGCGATTGACTGATATCGCACGACCTAAGGAAGACCCTAAATAAAGAAACTTGATATTTCGAAGATATGAGTCGTAGTGCAAAGATGTTAAACAAGAAATTTCAATACACTAGGACCCCCCTAAAAGATTCAACGAGGCATGAAAGTTTGTTATCAAACGAAGTCGTGGGCAACGGTTAGTCAGATTAAAGACCACTCCAGTGCTGGTAACAGGGGATGATCTATTTCTTTATTCAATTTGTACCAATTCGGAACTCCTACTTTCCCGGATTTACCATGAAAGAAACGTGTAGTTTATGTTGATTACTAGAATAATTCGTGTGGGTAGTTCCCTACAAAACACCCTCTAGAGAATACATAAGACTAATCGTGAAAATAACTGAACAAATAACACGTAGCTAAATAAACCTACCATGTAGTTAATGTATTCATGTAGGATTTCATTTAAAGTGATTAATATCTGCAAATAGATCCATTTCAAATTCGCTGCAATACTGACAGACTGGGTCAAATGATTATGAATACACGATACAGCCGCGGATATAATATAACGCTGTGCTTGTAATAGATAAATAATTAAAATGATTAAGATTTAGTCACTTGCATTTACAAAATTCTATGCACGTAATGTGCCGAGATTATTGCCAAACCATATAATTACCTATCTGTTTTATGCCCAAGCTTAATCAAAAACGAATGTTCATCGAAACTAATGCATGTAGTCTACAAGTATATATTCTGTAAGAAAGAAAGAAAGAAAATGCGTTTATTTGCGGTAAACATGACGCAAAAAAATAACACGGTAAGGAACACGGAGGTGCAAAACTTTTAACATTGCCTAATTTTCACCGATGGTAAACTAACACAACTTTACTCCTGGCTGTCTCAAAGGTTAATTATATGACGTCTTGGGTTACCCTTTTTTATGGTTGGAAATCATCATATAACTTCTCCCGCTGTGGGCGGAGCGGGAGGGCGTTACAGACTCTTACTGACTAAAACCGAGCCGTGTTCCTTTAGTTTCCTGCGCCAGGGGCCGCGGTAGCCCTTCCGGACTTTCCCGCAACCCTGGCAGGTCTTGGGTTACCCGAGCGTATGATTACGTTACGTACAAGACAAAACGTCACCGACAAACCTGAATTTTTCTGAATATTATATGGAACATCCCCTATTCTACGCACCACTGTTGCAGAAAAACAAAGCACACCTGATAAAATATTCAAGCCCTACATTACGAGATTGATGAGCCGAGACACAAAATTATAAACAGGAGAAGAAACATCGGTGTGCGGTTGACTTCTTACCCTCATTGAGGTAATCTTGTGGGAAATCAAGGCAACCGCGACCGAGCAATTTGTTATTTCTCCGACAAAACCGAGCGAATAAGACCCCACAATTGTCATGATTGCCCGCAGATCTTGTCTTAGGCCGCAGCTCACAACGTTGTGGTTAGAATACTGATGTACATTATATATTATGCCGTAGATACAGATGAAAACTGGCGCTAAATGTTCACATATGATGAAATAAGTCGATGTAGTCATACGAATGACTATGCAATACTGGGCATGTCAGCGATTGATAATAATAGGATGGGAACATTATTCGATATCGGAAGCAATACAGAGACAATTGAGCTACATTTGCGTTATGCGGCGAATGCTTGTTGAACTGAATTTAGTCAATGCCTATTCACACGTTGTGTATTCACAGAATGGGTTTGATTAGGTTTAAAGCTATATTAGGCATCTGTAACCGTCACGTTGAATGTGGAGCGGTTAAGCAATTATTGCGAATGATCTTATAAGTAAATTTTCGCCTGACAGACGAAGGATTTGTCACTGTCTAATTCTGACTAAGAAAGACTAAGACTGATGATATTAATATTCTGTAAAGAACCACGGGTAAGACCTGTATTAGACTAACACAGACTAGGTAAGCATGGCACTAACCAATTAGATTTACGAGTATATTCAGCAGTGGATCGAACATTACTGTCCAGGCCCTGCAGTCTCGACATAGTTAGCAATCGTTCTCTGTTGCTAAGTCCTAACAATCCAGATGTAACGATATTTGAGTGTCGAGACCACCAAACATCGTTACATCTGGATTGTTAGGACTTAGCAACCGAAAACGATTGCTAACTATGTCGGGACTGCAGGGCCAGGACGGTGAAGAGTGCTGTTATATTTTAGGTCTGCATCCAATCCTATGAACTGAAAAACAAACAATAAAAAGGTTTTGCATAGCAAAAATTTTGCAGGCAATTCAAACTTTTTGTTGATGGCAGTGGGATTGGCGGGCCATCGAAAAGCATTTACAACACAAGTCCTGGATCGACGTGTTGCAATCATGGCCGACAATGTACGAATATGAATATTTTATTTGAACGACCAATTGACTGTCCTGTCCTGCAAACATTTGATATTCACTGTGAATACGAAAGGTTTGCTTATTAATTGGATTGTCGTACCACGTACAGAGTCCAACGACGAAAAATCGGCCGATGTGAATTGCTCTTAATTCGCTGCCTGGCTTCCGATAAAATATTGGACAGCATCGCAAACGGGATATGAATAACAAACAAAATATTAAGCTGCAGATTAACGCGGCTAGTTTATAATGTTCAATGGATTTATGCAATTATGGCATGGAATAATTTGTTTTAATTTCCTAAATGATTTATTGAAGTGTTGTGTCCGCTACGATAGCTCACTAAACGAATCGAACGAGATTACGAGTTCGAAACATTTTCTGTACATGAAGTCATCTTACCAGGAAATCCTAATACTAGGTATACATACACATGCCTACATTAACTCACGCCTTCTTCCCATGGGGGTAGCCAGAAACCACAGAACGTCACCTACTACGATCCTTATCTATACAGGGCTACTTGTAATTCGACTTATATCCGTCAGGAGCTGATAGGGGGGCCAAAATGCAACAAATTGAACCCTCCTTAGGGCTGGCCGAATTTCAATAGTTTTCAAGATATTTGAATTTTAAGGGTTTTTTTTTGTACATAGTGCTCACATATTACGAACATTGTAAAAGTATACGATATTCCTAAAATTAATACCGAAACCAAAAATAGCGAAATATGCAGCTGTAGTTTATTTGCTTTCGGTAAGCTCGCTTTTGATAAGTGTGGTGATTAACAAAATTTGCAATATATAATGCGTTTTATGGTGATGTTACCACATCAACCTTCGTTTTGTCAAATTGTGATCGTCGGCCCATTTGTCATTTATGGTGTTTGATGCTATGTGCCATTAATTTAAATTTCGGTCATTTTGTACTTATTTAAATTTTGGCATGCCAAAGAAAAACATTTAATTTTAATCTATGGAGGCACAAGGAACTTGGTGTAAAGTTCACTCATACCTCCATAGAAAAGGGAGGATCCTCCGACCAGATGGGTGTCGTGTCTGGTGGGCAACTGCCGGACGATTGATGTCGGGACGTTGTATATATGCCAGTCGCGCGGTAAACTCTGCTTGCGCGATGCAGGATTTTCGTGACGTCAGTGTGATGCGTAGTTCGCATGTGGCGATATAAATACCGCTACAAATCAAAATAGTCGGTTACACAAAACACTAAACATAATACATTATAAGAGGTGAACGTGAAATCAATATAGTACATACTAATTCCATGCGTAAAATCGAATAAATGAAACGGACCTTCAAGCCGAAAAAACAATAATATGCTACATCGATCTCTCGTCGCGAGTTAAAGAAGTGTCAAATTGCCTTTTTCGAGTTTACTCGTGCTTATAGGTAATGTTAGGCATTAGAATGACGTCAGAATCGTAGACAAATTTCGAGAAATCAAGAAATCGTGCGTTCTCGCGCTTTTCATGTTAGCCCTGCAGGATACCTAATACTAGAAACATCCTTCTACTAGAAATATCCTTCCTTCCACCTTTAATAATTTACAAATGATGGCTACCTACTGTGCGATTAATGAAGTCGAGGGACCATAATATTGCCAGCTCAAATAACCTTAGCGACTAAAAACATCGTCAATGCAAAAAAGTTAATTTATTTATGTAAATAAAATCAAATTTGACGCGACGAAACACTGAGGGAGATGGCTCCTTAGAGATTTACGACATATTACGAACACCTAGATACCACGATAGGTACCTACCGTGAATTTAATTACGTTTGCATTAAATTACTATACAGGAAGTTCTATGTACAGGTTCCTCATTTTATAATCATATTATTAACATAGACTGCAATTAGATTATTTATTATTTTTAAAAGGTACAAAAAAAAAAACTGGTATATTCTTGTCTTGTAGGTAGTGTCATGATTTCCAAATATGAATAAGATTAGTTGTGCCGGTAGAACTCTAGGTCTGTGCCGGTCGAGTTTACTTTGCTGGAACAGGTCTACGGTGAGGAGCCAGACCATAAATGATAAATGATTTTATTTCTGTAAGTAGGTTTGAATAAACACTTTTACACGTCAATCATATATATTTTTTTAAACTAGATGAGGCCGACGTTTCCTTTCTGACTACTCTGAGAAGAAAGGCCGAAAGAAACTCAGAGGTCACAGTCTCTTTTAAAGTCCAGACAAAATCTTGGTCAGATCATGTGAAGGCTATGTAGATCGGTGTCTGCAATGGTCTTTTGAGGAAAGAACCACACAGATTGAGTGGACCTGTCCAGTCAGTGCACGCAATTGTCAGTAATCGTGCAGCTCAACTTAGACTCAAGGAGCTCAACGATTCGACGAACAATACCAAAGAAAGGACATTTGAGTAGGCCGCATAAATTACTTAAACTGCCAGATCATGATTACGCTGAGAAAAATACAAAAATAAATATAAAAAAAACCAATGACTGACATAGTTCTCACATTCACAATAATTAGAATAATATTATAATAATCTTTGAGGACCATGTAGATTTGTGTCTGAAATGGTCTTTTGAGAGCAAGAGGGATACAGAAACCCGCAGGGCAGCATGTGGCGACCTGTTGGGCAGTAACGACCCCACGGACCCTACCTCCCGGGAGAAGTCTTGTTCATCATCTCTGGCTTGCCTTTATTGGCCGGCTGGAGTGAACAATGACGAGGAACACAGCTCCCACCTCTTTCTTGCCTTTATTGGCTGGCTTGAGAGGAAATTCGCAAGAGCAAACGTGCTTGGAGGAAGGAAGCATTCCAGTAAGTGCTGGTAGGGATTTTGACCATCTTCCGGGCTCTGAGATTGTACTGATAGTCGTGGAATACCTCTCCACTCCTCAAGCACCATGTTGCCTCCTTGTCACTACGTCACTAAGTGCTAGCGAAACTTTCCGGGGGCCCATTATTGAGTGTGCAAGTCACCCCCTGCCATTTTTTCCATGTATAATAAAACATTGATCAGGCAGGGGCCATAGTCCTTCTATAGTTCTAGGTAACCAATACCAAACCCATAGCCCAATAGGTTTTATTCCCATGTTCTGCAATAGTCCTGCACCAACCGGGGATTGTCCTTGGGTGCACTAGCATAGAGCATACAGGGATAATCGTCGGTTGGTGCCTCATTCCATTTAAAATTGCCTAAGGGGCCTCTGAAAGTTGGCTTCGGACCCTCGTACGCCTTCCAAAGGACCGGGACTTCATGACTACAGTGATGAAGTTAATATAATATGTTATTTAGATGTAGGTTAAGATTTAGGATATAGTATGTAATTTTATAGGATGTACATTATGGATTTAGCATGAAAGCCTCTCTATCGCATTGGATCGCAGTTTTGTAATGGTAGTTGTAGGTGAGATTTGCGTAAACAAATAAATAAAGTTTAAAAGTCTCTCATTTGACAGTTACCGAAAAAGGATTGGTTTTATAACGAAACGGGATGGAAATATGATGTTTGGAGCATCGCCTAGTTTCTAAACGAAATCGAAACCAAAAGGTATCTTCAAGAAGTCGATATTGATATTATGTTGAGTACCTAATTAAATAGTTAGTCATATATTGTTATATACCAGGTTTGTATGTGTGCAAGAAGTTCTTGCCAAGAACTGAAATACAGAAATTTTTATACTGGAAAATGTGCGTCCTAAAAAGTAATTAGCTTTTGCCCGTTGCTTCGCCCACGTGGATGTCGGAGATTACTAAAACAGACTAAAAGAACCCAATCTGTTAATCTAGGTTAACTATCTGTGTATCCAAGTTTCATCCAAATTCGTTCAGCCATTTTTGCGCCAATCTGGAACATGCATCCAGAGAAAAAGACAAACGAAAAAGAATCTAAAGACTTATTTTTGGCACCAAACTCGATCCCACCTACACCTCGAAGGAATTTCATTTTTGGCATCAACTCGATCCCACCCACACCTCGAAGGAATTACATTTTTTCAAAAATATTTAACGTGCAGTTTCGATTTCGTTACTATTTTATTATATGATAGATTACATAGAGCAGTTAAAAGTGCAAGTTAGTTCACTAATACAAAGTGCTGCTGTCTCCATGTCATGTCGTAACCGTTGCACGTAGGAATCGATCTCTGTTTTGAGATAATGTAGCAACTAAACATCTATTTTCTAAAATAACATTAAGAAGACTTTCATAACACTATAAAATAACAAAGAATTTAAAGTTATATTATAATCAGTGATCGGAATAGGTACAGCTAAAATACCTAAAGTTCGAAAAAGAACAGAGACAAAGTGGAGAAGTCTTATGACAAAATATTCCCAGTATAAACAAAGGACCTCGGCGCTGATTAGGACCAGTACCGACCCTTCCAACCCTCAAGCGAAGACTACGGCGACGTCTCATACCACTGCCGGTCCGACCCTCTCCACACAGACCCCGGCGCAGCGTAATACTAGCACCGCGGGCTCTCTGACATACACCCTTCTCCTCCTGTGGCCTCCTCTAGCCTCCTCTCAGCGGCGGTCTTCACCGGTCAAACAGAGACGGCCAGCTGCACCGAAGACGCGATCGCACAAACGTAAGGGCAAGGGTAGATGCACTCAACAAGCCCGAGGCCCTTACACTGACCCTTAAGGTCCACCAGCTGCTTCTGAACAGGGCAACGAGAAGGACAGAGTGAGGAGGAATGAGTTCCGCATAAACAGGCCACAGGTCGATTAAACCGACAAGCGGCTAGCTGAATTTCTCCACTGGAAAGCGGTTGCAGGCATCACAGAAGCCGACCAGTCCCAGTCAACCGCCAACCAGTGTTCCGGAGGAACCGGCTGAAGGTAGCAGTAAAACCCAGTGACCCGATTAGAAGAACCAGGCTGCGGCCAAGCGAGCTGTCAACGAGACCTTGACACCTCCAGGGGAGCATAGTGGCTGCACCCATTGTTGACTAATCCAAGAGGGTTGCGCAACGAAACTACGCTACGCCCAAGCTGCCAGTGTTACCCTTACGTCGCGATCACCTGTGACCGCACGGAGATCTTCAGCAAGTACGTATCGCTCGCTGCTATCAGCAGCAGATCATTCTCGAGGCCTGCTCCCCCAAACAAGCCACTGTTCGCCGGTGGTTTCCCAAATCTGTGGCGCGGTATCGACCACACCTTAGGCTGGCTAAGGAAAACAGTCTCTGACCTTTTTCTCCCAACTAGCATCTGGCTGGTCGCCAAGAGTCGGAGATTCAGAAACGACCACGATTTGGAGTCGTGATCCCAGACGAGCAGCGGGTCTCTGGATAGCCTACCAATATTGGGCGTGCTCTGTCGACCCAGGGGTTCTGGTAGCTGAACCGTAACCCCTGGGTTGACATCAAGGGGTGGGCACTCCTGCATGGTGACAAACAGGCCGCGGCGTGGTTCGTGGTGGTCGGTGTCCCAGTGGACCAAATCCCGACCCTGATGGAGGGCGGACGCCGTCTCTCAATAGGACTGGGGGTGGTGTACGTGAAATTCCAGGGTCGGAATGGCAGGTTCACCGACGTCACTCAGGCATAGGACCCTGCCACGGGAACCATCGGCGAGGCGCTGAACCAGCTGCAAGCACCAGTCCACTCACCTATCAAACAACC
Source organism: Brachylomia viminalis (assembly GCA_937001585.2). Taxonomy (NCBI): domain Eukaryota; kingdom Metazoa; phylum Arthropoda; class Insecta; order Lepidoptera; family Noctuidae; genus Brachylomia; species Brachylomia viminalis. The sequence goes on along the minus strand of OW443297.2, from coordinate 11,662,601 downwards.
CCGAAGCATCTGAGGTCGAACCTTCTACAGCAGAGTTGGCCGTCCCTGCTGCCGCCACCGTGGGAGCCACCCTTTCATCGGGTGAGGAGCTGGATGACATCATCCTGTCCCCGGCTTCGGGCCAATGTGGGGACGGCTTCGACGAGGGCGACCTGAAGGGGACGAGGAGGGGGTTCGACCAACGATGTTGTCCCCTTCGTCGACTTGTAAAGTCCGCCAAGCTATCCTCCACCACACACAGACTGCGAACGCTAAGCTGCGCAAGAGGCTGGAGGTTCAGCACATGGCCACTGCCTTGATCCAGGAGCCGTGGATTAGGGCGGGACCCAAACAAGGACTCTCCAATCTTGGTGGTAAGCTCTTGGTCACCACAGATCACGCTCACCCCAGATCGTGCATCTATGTCAATGGTAACCTTAAAACACAACTTTTAACCGACTTCGGTTGCACAGATGTCTCTGCAGAAAAGCTGCTAATAAAGCGTGACTACGTCATGGAAATGGTGATCGTTTTTTGTCTCGGCCTACATGCCCGAAGCGGAGGCACCACCTCCGCATGACCTAGACTGCCTCGTTGGCCATTGCGGGAGATGCGGGTTTGAGGTCGTCATCGAGGCCGATGCTAATGCTCACCACCAGCTATGGGGTATGGACACGCAAAACGAGAGGGGTACGGCATTGGTTGACCACTTATTCTCGGCTAACCTATCCTTACTAAACAAAGGCTTCGATCCAACATTCGTAACAAGCGAGCCGCACAATCATAGATCTCACTCTGGTAACAGAGGACGCGGCGGAATTTACCACTGGGTGGCAGGTCTCCAAGGAGGCCTCCTGCCCTGATCACAGGTGCATTCGCTTCGAAATCCAGGACTGTGTTCCACCAACACCACCATGGCGTAATCCGCGCAGCACGGAACGTGTCAACTACACACGCAGTCTTGAATCTAAACTTGCGACACTAAACGATCCGACGACATTTGCGGACACGACACAAATTGAGGTACGCCCGCTTCCTAAATCAATGATAGACAGCTACCAAACTGCCTGACCAGAGATAACTCCGCGTAACACTTCGGGCAAACAACCCTGGTGGGACGCTGATCTGGAGCGCAAGCGCGGCAAGGTAAGGAAAACTCTGAATAGAGCCATGAACACTTGTGCGGATGAGGACTGGGATAACTATTACGCGGCCAAATCCAGCTACAAAAATGCATCCGATTCAGGAGTACCACGGGACATGACAGACATGTGTGTCTACGACACATTCACTCCAGTATTCGTTCGATTTAACTTCCGTTCACATATTCTTGCCTACCGTTCGTTCAATCTTCATCTTACAAAAAATTCTCCGTTCATTACTACAAAAATTATTCAAATTTGTAAAAACCTAAGTAAACCTATTTTTTATCAAAAAATCTTTGTTTAATTTATCATAAACAAAAGTGGCGACCGTGACAGGACCTACAATCATCGGATCGAAGCTAAATATCCACGCACATTGTTCCCGTACCGTATCAAGGGCACTTGAAGGACATCGTCGACACCGGACGAAATCTACCAGTACCAACGGAAGGCCGTGTTGAGAATCCAAGATCACCGTGCCTGTGGACTGGCATCCTACTTTTACCTGGGTCGAGCAACCTTACCTTCGCCAAGCCATTCTGGGAACTCTGCTGGGACTACGGAACTCCGATCAAGCAAGGTCCACCGAACGAGTCAGAGGAATCACTATATACGTATTTACGTGCTCCTGCCTACAAAAGGACTGCTGGGATTAGTTGCCTGCCTATTTAAAGTGAGCTCGTTCCATCTTACTAACATACCTATTGTGTTATCCTTTAGTCTGTGCATTTAGCGGATTTAGTTTCTCGAAGTCAAGTGAAGTTCCTACCTTTCTATTTGTGTCTATTGTGCCTAATCATAATTAATTTCGAAAGAAATCTAAATAGGATAGGCAAAGCACAAATTAGCCTAATTAATTTCACTTATTTGTAGACATATCACCACCTTAAGTTAATGCACATTTAACTATCTACAACTTAATAGTTCTCTTACCGTACCTACTCACACCTAGTAATTTTTGTAAAACTTTTCCACTATTATCGATTATTTATCCCTTCTATCACTCAATTCAACCTTTAAATCACTCACATCCTAAATATTCCCCGATTTAACTGTAAACTTACGAACCGTCGTCGTTTCGTCATACGAGTAATTAGTTGTTAGCAGTTTACTAAGACGCACGGAATTGATCTAATTCCAGTGACACGGCATCGCCTGCGCATCGCTGTTACCTGACTGTAGCTGACTGCCGGCGCGTCCCCACCTGCATATCTCACCATTGTATGCAGCCTACGTGAGCCGCGGGCATCAGCTGATCAACAGAGCGAGGAGCGTATCGTGTGCTATATACCTATTTCGTTATCTCTTTGACATCTGTTTCTGTTAGCTCATTACGAGTTTATTACAATGTCCGAAACTTTAAAGTTAAAGGAACTAGTAAGCAAACGCGGTTCTATTAGAGGACGCATAACGAAATTTAAGTTAAGTCTCGATAGTTTAGCTTTATTAGAATCCATTTCAGAAATAGAAATAAGTAAACTCGCATTGAAGCTATCAAAAATTGAGGCATTGTTCATTGAATTCGATGAGGTGCAGAATCTGATAGAAATTAACAACGCAGATAGTCAAAGTAGCGAGTTAGTTACTAGAGATTTAATAGAAAACGATTTTTACCATTGTATCGCGTTAGCTCAAAATTTAATTAAGAAAAATTCAATGGTTCAAGATAATGAGAATAATTCTCAAAATAAATCTTCTATGGCTACGTGTCATCATAACGATCACAGTAATTGTAATGCGTTAAGTTTTAAATTACCAGTGATTAAGATCCCAAACTTCGACGGCACATATTTTAAGTGGTTGGAGTTTAAGGAAACATTTGTTTCGCTAGTTCACAATAATGACAAGATCGAAAATATTCATAAATATCACTATTTACAATCTTATCTTAATGGCGAAGCCACTCGGGTGATCGCTAATTTGGAAGTTTCTCATAGTAATTATTCCGAAGCATGGAAACTTTTATGCGAACGTTATGACAATAAGCGTCAATTGATAAATAATCATCTTAAGTCTTTGTTCAACATTAATTCCGTTCAAGAAAATGACAAGTCTTTAAGATATGTTATTGACCACGTCACTATAAACTTACGCGCACTCAATTCACTCGGACTGCCTACTGACAAATGGGATGTTTTACTTATATACATTATTGCAGGTAAATTAAATAGTAGTACATATTTCAAGTGGGAAGAACATAGAAATAGTTTGAGTGACATACCTTCGCTTAATGATTTCTTCAGTTTCCTTAAATGTCGCGCTGATGTATTGGAGACCGTTTATCGCCATAAACATGATAATCAAGACAATAAACAAAAACAATTCTCTAGTAATCAAAACAAAATTAATAGTACCAAGTCTTTAGTGGCTGTACCAAACGAAGGCCACACTTCTACTTCTAAAACACCAGAATGTTTGTTCTGTAAGAATATTCATCGCATGTATGAGTGTCCGTCTTTTAAGTCAAGCTCATTAGAGGATAGGTTAGCCTTTGTTGCTTCTAACAAATTATGTGAGAATTGTTTGAGATCTGGTCACATAGCTAAACGTTGTCGTCTGTCAGCTACATGTCGTCATTGCAAATTACGACATAATTCTCTTCTTCATAAATCAGATGAAACTGAAAATTCTAATTCAGTTAATTCCGTCACTATGTCCTCAATGTCCTCCTCTGAAGTACTTTTGTGTACGGCTCGAGTAAAGGTTACCAACCCAGCCACCAACGAGACTATGATAGTGCGAGCGTTGCTCGACAGCGGGAGTCAGTCGACAATTATCACACAGGCCGTAAAGTGCCACCTAAACCTGATTCCTCAGCCATCAGACACTACCATAGTAGGCATTGGTAACACTAAGTTAAATACTAACACAGAACGCTGTATTCTACGCATTCACTCTGCAACAAGTTCTTTTAATGTAACTGTTTCATGTTTAGTTTTGCCTCAAATTACCGGCAACTTACCTAAATCATATTTTAATTTACAAAAATTAAATATTCATGGATTTCAGTTAGCGGATCCCACTTTAAATGAACCATCCCCAGTAAATATTTTGATCGGTGCTGACTTATTCTGGGACATCATAAGCGCCCAGCAGCATTCGTTAGGACATGGTTATCCTAAGCTTCAGGCGTCAAAATTCGGATGGCTCGTTACGGGATCATTGCCTTGTGTTAATAAGAATAAAGTTAACTCAGTCATGTGCAATTTTGTCTCAAATGAAGACACTTCTAGTAATATACATGACGAGTTGTCTAGATTCTGGGATCTTGAAAATTTTCCTCAAAAAAAGCCCCCGAGTAGTGAAGAAAAATTGTGTGAGCAACATTATCTCACCAACACTACTCGCACTAGTAATGGTCAATTTTGTGTAGGGTTGCCACTTCGTGATAGCATAGATTGTTTAGGCAATTCCTATAATCTAGCCAAAAAAAGGCTTTTTAATTTAGAGGCTCGTTTCCGTAAACAACCCGAATTAAAACAACAATACTGTCAATTCATAAACGAATACGAAGCATTAGGTCACCTATCTGAATCCCCGGAGCCTAGACCGTTAAATGCCTACTTCTTGCCGCACCACCCCGTGATACGGGAACAAAGCGAGTCGACTAAGTTACGCGTTGTGTTTGATGCCTCGGCTCGTACTTCTTCTGGTGTCTCTGTTAACGACTTACAAATGGTGGGACCAGTAGTGCAAGAACCATTATTTAATATATTAGTTCGTTTTCGACAGCATAAGTATGTTTTAACAGGAGACATAGAGAAAATGTTTCGCTCCGTGCTTCTCAAAGAATCTGATCGCAATCTTCAACTGATACTGTGGCGTGATAGAGAAGATAAGCCTTTAAGGACACTTCGTTTAAATACGGTTACTTACGGGTTCGCTAGTGCCTCTTTTCTCACTACTCGTTCTCTTTGGCAGATAGGTGAAGAGTGTTCAGATCAGAAGATCAAAACTATAATACAAAATGATTTATATTGTGATGATCTACTTACCGGGGCAAGCAGTGATGAGGAGTTACGTCATATCCGTCTTTCAGTCTCTTCTGAGTTAGCAAAAGGAGGTTTTCATCTGCGTAAATATCGTTCAAACTTACCTGAGTTACTCGCAGACTCTGTTAACCTGGAAAGTGGTAATCTCATGATTAGTAATGCGACTAGTACTCTGGGTATAGGTTGGACGCCGTCTTCGGATGAACTTCACTTTCAGCATGATGTTTCGACTTCTGAAAATGTCACGAAGAGATCTATACTCTCCTCAACATTTAAAATATTTGATCCTCTTGGTCTTCTGTCTATTTTCACAATTAAACCAAAAATTATACTACAAGAATTATGGAGTCACAAAATTGATTGGGATGAACCTGTTCCTCCAGAAATAAGGTCTTCCTGGTTAAATTTTTCTAATAAATCTTCATGTTTGTCTTCTTTAAGGATACCTAGATACATTTTAATTGAAAATGCTTCCTCTGTACAAATACATTGTTTTTGTGACGCTTCGCAGCGTGCCTACGGCAGCTGTATATATTTGAGGTCTGTTTCTACTAGCGGAGCTACTCAAGTTAGCCTGGTATGTGCAAAGTCACGGGTTGCACCTATTAAACCCACGACAATACCACGGCTCGAACTCTGCGCTGCCCTATTAGGAGCTCAACTAACTGCTACCGTTTTAGCCGCATTACGTTGCCCTATTGAACGTCAGGTGTATTGGACAGATGCTAAAGTAGTATTAGGTTGGCTCAACTCTAATAAAACTAAAACATTTGTTGCCCACAGAGTAGCTGCCATAAATGAGCTGTCAAACCCCACAGACTGGCGTTATGTTCCTACTTCTATCAACCCGGCTGATTTAGTCTCGCGTGGTGTTGATCCAGACCAAGTGGGTCTCTCTATATGGTGGAATGGTCCATCGTTCCTTTTAGAATCCGAGGATTCCTGGCCCGCCTATACTGCGGACTCTATAGAATTGCCAGAGCTTAAGACCCACCATACTTTAGGGCGGGAGGAGGCATCTCCCATGCCAGATTTGTCTGTGGTTTTAGCAAAATATTCTAATTTAACTACTGCCATTCGGGTTCTAGCTACAGTTTTAAGGTTCGCCAACAATTGCAGGTCACACAAAAGGTCAGACAGATTACTAGGCCCACTTCAAGTTTCCGAGTTAGAAAACGCTCGAAACGTTTCTATAAAGTTAGCCCAGAAAGATTCCTTTCCTATAGAATTAGGACTACTACAAAAGGGTAAATCTTTTAATTCTAAAGCCGCTCTTTCGTCTCTTAATCCATTTTTAGATGAAAATGGGATTCTTAGAGTCGGAGGGCGCATCGATTCATCTACTTACCATTATGACAAACGTCATCCTATCTTGTTGCATTCCAGTCATTATTTAACAAAGTTAATATTCAAACAGGAGCATCTACGCCTGTTGCACGCCGGTCCTCAGCATCTCCTAGCATCTATAAGGGAACACTATTGGCCTGTAGGAGGCAGGGCACTAGCTAGACGTGCAGCGCGCGAGTGCGTTACCTGTCGTCGTTTCAATGCTCGTACTATGGATAATATTATGGGAAACTTACCTGCAGATCGCGTAGAAGCTGACTTTCCTTTCTCCACGATAGGTACCGACTTTGCCGGTCCATTTCTTATTACAGACCGCAAGGGACGAGGCTGTAAAATAACTAAAAGCTATCTGTGTATTTTTATTTGCTTTCGGTACAAATGCGTTCATTTAGAGTTAGTCAGTGACTTGACGATGGATGCATTTGTGCTGACACTGAAAAGATTTATAGCCCGCAGAGGTAAACCAAAAGTCATCTACTGCGACAATGGTAGAAATTTTGTTGCAGCAGCAAAAGAAATAAATTCGTTCCTTAACTCCAATAGCGACTCTATCATTGACTCTGCATCTCGCGAAGGCATTGAATTCCGCTTCTCACCAGCATACGCTCCTCACTTTGGAGGTCTCTGGGAAGCCGGGGTCAAGTCCGCGAAATTTCACCTATACAGAGTTCTTAAAAATATTCACTTGACTTTCGAGGAGCTGAGTTCGTTGTTTGCTCAGATCGAGGCGATACTTAATAGCCGACCTTTATGTCCTTTAAGTCCTTCACCTCAAGACCTATCTCCACTCACCCCGGGTCACTTTATAATTGGTAGGCCGCTGACGTCTTTACCATCGCCGTACTTGCTTGACTATAGCACAAACCGTCTTGATCGTTTTCAGCGATTGGAACAAGCTCGCCAACACTTTTGGAAGCGGTGGTCGACAGAGTACGTCACGGAGCTCCAGCAGCGCACAAAGTGGAAGGTGCGGTGCCAAGAATTAAAGATGGACGATCTAGTCCTAATCAAAGATGATAGGACTCCTCCACTATGCTGGCGCCTTGGAAGAGTCTCGAAGCTGTATCCCGGCACTGATGGTGTGCCACGAGTCGCCGACCTATCTACCTCACAAGGCACCATACGGAGAGCCATCAACAGATTGTGTCTGCTACCTTCACCAGTTAACAACACGGACAACTGATCTTGAAAGCTTCATCTACAACTTTCAAGGCCCCCGAGGATGTCTACGACACATTCACTCCAGTATTCGTTCGATTTAACTTCCGTTCACATATTCTTGCCTACCGTTCGTTCAATCTTCATCTTACAAAAAATTCTCCGTTCATTACTACAAAAATTATTCAAATTTGTAAAAACCTAAGTAAACCTATTTTTTATCAAAAAATCTTTGTTTAATTTATCATAAACATGAACACATGAACACCACCATGGCGTAATCCGCGCAGCACGGAACGTGTCAACTACACACGCAGTCTTGAATCTAAACTTGCGACACTAAACGATCCGACGACATTTGCGGACACGACACAAATTGAGGTACGCCCGCTTCCTAAATCAATGATAGACAGCTACCAAACTGCCTGACCAGAGATAACTCCGCGTAACACTTCGGGCAAACAACCCTGGTGGGACGCTGATCTGGAGCGCAAGCGCGGCAAGGTAAGGAAAACTCTGAATAGAGCCATGAACACTTGTGCGGATGAGGACTGGGATAACTATTACGCGGCCAAATCCAGCTACAAAAATGCATCCGATTCAGGAGTACCACGGGACATGACAGACATGTGTGTCTACGACACATTCACTCCAGTATTCGTTCGATTTAACTTCCGTTCACATATTCTTGCCTACCGTTCGTTCAATCTTCATCTTACAAAAAATTCTCCGTTCATTACTACAAAAATTATTCAAATTTGTAAAAACCTAAGTAAACCAATTTTTTATCAAAAAATCTTTGTTTAATTTATCATAAACAAAAGTGGCGACCGTGACAGGACCTACAATCATCGGATCGAAGCTAAATATCCACGCACATTGTTCCCGTACCGTATCAAGGGCACTTGAAGGACATCGTCGACACCGGACGAAATCTACCAGTACCAACGGAAGGCCGTGTTGAGAATCCAAGATCACCGTGCCTGTGGACTGGCATCCTACTTTTACCTGGGTCGAGCAACCTTACCTTCGCCAAGCCATTCTGGGAACTCTGCTGGGACTACGGAACTCCGATCAAGCAAGGTCCACCGAACGAGTCAGAGGAATCACTATATACGTATTTACGTGCTCCTGCCTACAAAAGGACTGCTGGGATTAGTTGCCTGCCTATTTAAAGTGAGCTCGTTCCATCTTACTAACATACCTATTGTGTTATCCTTTAGTCTGTGCATTTAGCGGATTTAGTTTCTCGAAGTCAAGTGAAGTTCCTACCTTTCTATTTGTGTCTATTGTGCCTAATCATAATTAATTTCGAAAGAAATCTAAATAGGATAGGCAAAGCACAAATTAGCCTAATTAATTTCACTTATTTGTAGACATATCACCACCTTAAGTTAATGCACATTTAACTATCTACAACTTAATAGTTCTCTTACCGTACCTACTCACACCTAGTAATTTTTGTAAAACTTTTCCACTATTATCGATTATTTATCCCTTCTATCACTCAATTCAACCTTTAAATCACTCACATCCTAAATATTCCCCGATTTAACTGTAAACTTACGAACCGTCGTCGTTTCGTCATACGAGTAATTAGTTGTTAGCAGTTTACTAAGACGCACGGAATTGATCTAATTCCAGTGACACGGCATCGCCTGCGCATCGCTGTTACCTGACTGTAGCTGACTGCCGGCGCGTCCCCACCTGCATATCTCACCATTGTATGCAGCCTACGTGAGCCGCGGGCATCAGCTGATCAACAGAGCGAGGAGCGTATCGTGTGCTATATACCTATTTCGTTATCTCTTTGACATCTGTTTCTGTTAGCTCATTACGAGTTTATTACAATGTCCGAAACTTTAAAGTTAAAGGAACTAGTAAGCAAACGCGGTTCTATTAGAGGACGCATAACGAAATTTAAGTTAAGTCTCGATAGTTTAGCTTTATTAGAATCCATTTCAGAAATAGAAATAAGTAAACTCGCATTGAAGCTATCAAAAATTGAGGCATTGTTCATTGAATTCGATGAGGTGCAGAATCTGATAGAAATTAACAACGCAGATAGTCAAAGTAGCGAGTTAGTTACTAGAGATTTAATAGAAAACGATTTTTACCATTGTATCGCGTTAGCTCAAAATTTAATTAAGAAAAATTCAATGGTTCAAGATAATGAGAATAATTCTCAAAATAAATCTTCTATGGCTACGTGTCATCATAACGATCACAGTAATTGTAATGCGTTAAGTTTTAAATTACCAGTGATTAAGATCCCAAACTTCGACGGCACATATTTTAAGTGGTTGGAGTTTAAGGAAACATTTGTTTCGCTAGTTCACAATAATGACAAGATCGAAAATATTCATAAATATCACTATTTACAATCTTATCTTAATGGCGAAGCCACTCGGGTGATCGCTAATTTGGAAGTTTCTCATAGTAATTATTCCGAAGCATGGAAACTTTTATGCGAACGTTATGACAATAAGCGTCAATTGATAAATAATCATCTTAAGTCTTTGTTCAACATTAATTCCGTTCAAGAAAATGACAAGTCTTTAAGATATGTTATTGACCACGTCACTATAAACTTACGCGCACTCAATTCACTCGGACTGCCTACTGACAAATGGGATGTTTTACTTATATACATTATTGCAGGTAAATTAAATAGTAGTACATATTTCAAGTGGGAAGAACATAGAAATAGTTTGAGTGACATACCTTCGCTTAATGATTTCTTCAGTTTCCTTAAATGTCGCGCTGATGTATTGGAGACCGTTTATCGCCATAAACATGATAATCAAGACAATAAACAAAAACAATTCTCTAGTAATCAAAACAAAATTAATAGTACCAAGTCTTTAGTGGCTGTACCAAACGAAGGCCACACTTCTACTTCTAAAACACCAGAATGTTTGTTCTGTAAGAATATTCATCGCATGTATGAGTGTCCGTCTTTTAAGTCAAGCTCATTAGAGGATAGGTTAGCCTTTGTTGCTTCTAACAAATTATGTGAGAATTGTTTGAGATCTGGTCACATAGCTAAACGTTGTCGTCTGTCAGCTACATGTCGTCATTGCAAATTACGACATAATTCTCTTCTTCATAAATCAGATGAAACTGAAAATTCTAATTCAGTTAATTCCGTCACTATGTCCTCAATGTCCTCCTCTGAAGTACTTTTGTGTACGGCTCGAGTAAAGGTTACCAACCCAGCCACCAACGAGACTATGATAGTGCGAGCGTTGCTCGACAGCGGGAGTCAGTCGACAATTATCACACAGGCCGTAAAGTGCCACCTAAACCTGATTCCTCAGCCATCAGACACTACCATAGTAGGCATTGGTAACACTAAGTTAAATACTAACACAGAACGCTGTATTCTACGCATTCACTCTGCAACAAGTTCTTTTAATGTAACTGTTTCATGTTTAGTTTTGCCTCAAATTACCGGCAACTTACCTAAATCATATTTTAATTTACAAAAATTAAATATTCATGGATTTCAGTTAGCGGATCCCACTTTAAATGAACCATCCCCAGTAAATATTTTGATCGGTGCTGACTTATTCTGGGACATCATAAGCGCCCAGCAGCATTCGTTAGGACATGGTTATCCTAAGCTTCAGGCGTCAAAATTCGGATGGCTCGTTACGGGATCATTGCCTTGTGTTAATAAGAATAAAGTTAACTCAGTCATGTGCAATTTTGTCTCAAATGAAGACACTTCTAGTAATATACATGACGAGTTGTCTAGATTCTGGGATCTTGAAAATTTTCCTCAAAAAAAGCCCCCGAGTAGTGAAGAAAAATTGTGTGAGCAACATTATCTCACCAACACTACTCGCACTAGTAATGGTCAATTTTGTGTAGGGTTGCCACTTCGTGATAGCATAGATTGTTTAGGCAATTCCTATAATCTAGCCAAAAAAAGGCTTTTTAATTTAGAGGCTCGTTTCCGTAAACAACCCGAATTAAAACAACAATACTGTCAATTCATAAACGAATACGAAGCATTAGGTCACCTATCTGAATCCCCGGAGCCTAGACCGTTAAATGCCTACTTCTTGCCGCACCACCCCGTGATACGGGAACAAAGCGAGTCGACTAAGTTACGCGTTGTGTTTGATGCCTCGGCTCGTACTTCTTCTGGTGTCTCTGTTAACGACTTACAAATGGTGGGACCAGTAGTGCAAGAACCATTATTTAATATATTAGTTCGTTTTCGACAGCATAAGTATGTTTTAACAGGAGACATAGAGAAAATGTTTCGCTCCGTGCTTCTCAAAGAATCTGATCGCAATCTTCAACTGATACTGTGGCGTGATAGAGAAGATAAGCCTTTAAGGACACTTCGTTTAAATACGGTTACTTACGGGTTCGCTAGTGCCTCTTTTCTCACTACTCGTTCTCTTTGGCAGATAGGTGAAGAGTGTTCAGATCAGAAGATCAAAACTATAATACAAAATGATTTATATTGTGATGATCTACTTACCGGGGCAAGCAGTGATGAGGAGTTACGTCATATCCGTCTTTCAGTCTCTTCTGAGTTAGCAAAAGGAGGTTTTCATCTGCGTAAATATCGTTCAAACTTACCTGAGTTACTCGCAGACTCTGTTAACCTGGAAAGTGGTAATCTCATGATTAGTAATGCGACTAGTACTCTGGGTATAGGTTGGACGCCGTCTTCGGATGAACTTCACTTTCAGCATGATGTTTCGACTTCTGAAAATGTCACGAAGAGATCTATACTCTCCTCAACATTTAAAATATTTGATCCTCTTGGTCTTCTGTCTATTTTCACAATTAAACCAAAAATTATACTACAAGAATTATGGAGTCACAAAATTGATTGGGATGAACCTGTTCCTCCAGAAATAAGGTCTTCCTGGTTAAATTTTTCTAATAAATCTTCATGTTTGTCTTCTTTAAGGATACCTAGATACATTTTAATTGAAAATGCTTCCTCTGTACAAATACATTGTTTTTGTGACGCTTCGCAGCGTGCCTACGGCAGCTGTATATATTTGAGGTCTGTTTCTACTAGCGGAGCTACTCAAGTTAGCCTGGTATGTGCAAAGTCACGGGTTGCACCTATTAAACCCACGACAATACCACGGCTCGAACTCTGCGCTGCCCTATTAGGAGCTCAACTAACTGCTACCGTTTTAGCCGCATTACGTTGCCCTATTGAACGTCAGGTGTATTGGACAGATGCTAAAGTAGTATTAGGTTGGCTCAACTCTAATAAAACTAAAACATTTGTTGCCCACAGAGTAGCTGCCATAAATGAGCTGTCAAACCCCACAGACTGGCGTTATGTTCCTACTTCTATCAACCCGGCTGATTTAGTCTCGCGTGGTGTTGATCCAGACCAAGTGGGTCTCTCTATATGGTGGAATGGTCCATCGTTCCTTTTAGAATCCGAGGATTCCTGGCCCGCCTATACTGCGGACTCTATAGAATTGCCAGAGCTTAAGACCCACCATACTTTAGGGCGGGAGGAGGCATCTCCCATGCCAGATTTGTCTGTGGTTTTAGCAAAATATTCTAATTTAACTACTGCCATTCGGGTTCTAGCTACAGTTTTAAGGTTCGCCAACAATTGCAGGTCACACAAAAGGTCAGACAGATTACTAGGCCCACTTCAAGTTTCCGAGTTAGAAAACGCTCGAAACGTTTCTATAAAGTTAGCCCAGAAAGATTCCTTTCCTATAGAATTAGGACTACTACAAAAGGGTAAATCTTTTAATTCTAAAGCCGCTCTTTCGTCTCTTAATCCATTTTTAGATGAAAATGGGATTCTTAGAGTCGGAGGGCGCATCGATTCATCTACTTACCATTATGACAAACGTCATCCTATCTTGTTGCATTCCAGTCATTATTTAACAAAGTTAATATTCAAACAGGAGCATCTACGCCTGTTGCACGCCGGTCCTCAGCATCTCCTAGCATCTATAAGGGAACACTATTGGCCTGTAGGAGGCAGGGCACTAGCTAGACGTGCAGCGCGCGAGTGCGTTACCTGTCGTCGTTTCAATGCTCGTACTATGGATAATATTATGGGAAACTTACCTGCAGATCGCGTAGAAGCTGACTTTCCTTTCTCCACGATAGGTACCGACTTTGCCGGTCCATTTCTTATTACAGACCGCAAGGGACGAGGCTGTAAAATAACTAAAAGCTATCTGTGTATTTTTATTTGCTTTCGGTACAAATGCGTTCATTTAGAGTTAGTCAGTGACTTGACGATGGATGCATTTGTGCTGACACTGAAAAGATTTATAGCCCGCAGAGGTAAACCAAAAGTCATCTACTGCGACAATGGTAGAAATTTTGTTGCAGCAGCAAAAGAAATAAATTCGTTCCTTAACTCCAATAGCGACTCTATCATTGACTCTGCATCTCGCGAAGGCATTGAATTCCGCTTCTCACCAGCATACGCTCCTCACTTTGGAGGTCTCTGGGAAGCCGGGGTCAAGTCCGCGAAATTTCACCTATACAGAGTTCTTAAAAATATTCACTTGACTTTCGAGGAGCTGAGTTCGTTGTTTGCTCAGATCGAGGCGATACTTAATAGCCGACCTTTATGTCCTTTAAGTCCTTCACCTCAAGACCTATCTCCACTCACCCCGGGTCACTTTATAATTGGTAGGCCGCTGACGTCTTTACCATCGCCGTACTTGCTTGACTATAGCACAAACCGTCTTGATCGTTTTCAGCGATTGGAACAAGCTCGCCAACACTTTTGGAAGCGGTGGTCGACAGAGTACGTCACGGAGCTCCAGCAGCGCACAAAGTGGAAGGTGCGGTGCCAAGAATTAAAGATGGACGATCTAGTCCTAATCAAAGATGATAGGACTCCTCCACTATGCTGGCGCCTTGGAAGAGTCTCGAAGCTGTATCCCGGCACTGATGGTGTGCCACGAGTCGCCGACCTATCTACCTCACAAGGCACCATACGGAGAGCCATCAACAGATTGTGTCTGCTACCTTCACCAGTTAACAACACGGACAACTGATCTTGAAAGCTTCATCTACAACTTTCAAGGCCCCCGAGGATGTCTACGACACATTCACTCCAGTATTCGTTCGATTTAACTTCCGTTCACATATTCTTGCCTACCGTTCGTTCAATCTTCATCTTACAAAAAATTCTCCGTTCATTACTACAAAAATTATTCAAATTTGTAAAAACCTAAGTAAACCTATTTTTTATCAAAAAATCTTTGTTTAATTTATCATAAACATGAACACATGAACACCACCATGGCGTAATCCGCGCAGCACGGAACGTGTCAACTACACACGCAGTCTTGAATCTAAACTTGCGACACTAAACGATCCGACGACATTTGCGGACACGACACAAATTGAGGTACGCCCGCTTCCTAAATCAATGATAGACAGCTACCAAACTGCCTGACCAGAGATAACTCCGCGTAACACTTCGGGCAAACAACCCTGGTGGGACGCTGATCTGGAGCGCAAGCGCGGCAAGGTAAGGAAAACTCTGAATAGAGCCATGAACACTTGTGCGGATGAGGACTGGGATAACTATTACGCGGCCAAATCCAGCTACAAAAATGCATCCGATTCAGGAGTACCACGGGACATGACAGACATGTGTATACATACAGAATAAAAATAATACATGCATGCACGATTTTGAATAAGAGTGGCTCACGACATGACATGACATTATTACCGGATGTCAGAGTTTCCGCCAAATAATAATTTATTTGGCGGAAACTCAGATTTTTGTTTGTAAACCATTTTTTTACTTAGTGTAGATCGATACTTCATCATTCCGAGAATGCGTTTGTTTGCTTAAAAATACCTATTAGAGTACAATGTTAACAAAATATCCTCAAATATTTTACTTTTACCGAGTCAGACCGCATCTAAAACGGCCACCGTAAAAAAATGCGCGCGTTTATTTTAAAACGTCATTTCATGAACGGTTATTTTGGGGACGTTCCCGGACATGATGACACGTAGCAGGAGACGTGTCATCATGTCCGGGAATGTTCTTTTTTAATGCATTTTACTTCAAAAGGCTTTTGTTTGTATTATTTTTATTCATTTTTTAATTCAATATTTATTTATAATAAGAATAACAGACGTCATTGAACATATAAAGAAAATACAAAGACACTTATTTTTAGGCTTTTCATTTCAACTCTTCAAAAACGTTCCCGAAATGACAAAAGGCTCTGTTCAAAAGAAAAAAAAGATATATTATATGCTCTGCCTATAAAGTTTGGTTTAAACACAAGTTTAGTGACAATTATAAAATATTTGTCATAAATACATACATTACATTACACATTATATTAGCTTGTTACATGTTTCGTTAAAAAACTAGTCTTAAATTTTCCCAACTCGGTAATTTTGACCCGTAAGTGCCGTATACAGCATGGCGCTACAATGGTGACCTTAATTTAACACACATATGCATTTTCACATTTTCGTTTCATGAAAATAAATTATTTCCATGAAACGTTACTATTTACGGATTTATTTAAAATTTTAGGAAATAGCATCTTAGAGCAACCTGTACTTAAAGAACTGTCGCGCAGCGGTCATTTTCCGGGGTCACGGATCATAACTTCGCATCAATGAAATTAAAACGAATAAGCAATACTATTAGGATGAAACAAATGCATAGAGTAGGCGAATTTAAGGAATTTTCCTTTGTTGGCGAGCGGCGCAGGCGACGCGCGCTCTCCCTTCCACCCAACCCGCCCGCACCGTACTCGAATTCTTTTTTTGCTTTTCTAGTGCTAGCCGAACCCGTGTCCTTGACGGACTTTTTTACACTAGTGCGCAATGTGTTTATTTATTTTTGTGTAATTAGGATAGTAATTAGATTATGGTACTGCGATAAAGACGCTTTGATTTGTTTTCGTTTTCTTATCTAGTAGGTACGTTTACACCTCTTGCTATACGGACGCATTTATGCTTGTGTAAACTTGTGATCGTGATGGCAGTGATTAGTGATGACAGTTATTACTAATAGTAACAAGATAGGGTGATATGATAAGTGTTTGACTAAGCAACTTTGCTGTGGGTACCACATGCGCCGCTCAGTTTCTTTGATAATATGCCGTCAAAGAATCGGACCGTTCACGAGTAGGTACAAGACGCGATGCGCGGTTGCCAGCGCGCGAATCGACGCGTTGCCGCTCAGAGTTAACATAATCCAGCTAGGTAAGTAATTTCATGAATGAATTTATGCAAGGATGATCCCAATTTTAGTAGCTTTTTTATTATTTAGTTTGTTAGATTTTTTTTTTCAATTACTAATTATTTTAACTTATACATTTTTTATGATTAATGGGCACCCGTGTGTTAAATTAATGTCACCACTGTAGCGCCACGTTGTATACTTTCATATGCATTTAGTAAAATGCTGTTATTTTGACATTACAAACAGACACTTGTATTTATTTTCGTAGATGATACACATATTGTAGCTGTTTATTGTCCCTGAATAAAATAAAAATGTAATAAGGAAAATAATGTTGACTACTTCGGCGAAATAATTGCTGGCGAGGTTTTGTTCAGCTCTTGTATTTTATACTAAGAAAATTGTTAGTAATAGTAATTACGATTAAAATGGTCTGCTTTACACAGAGTGAGAGAACCTCTCATGGCTTCCCCGTAATCGAAGTAATATTTATTACTTCAATTTATTTATCTGGCTGTTTTCGCAATCTTTTCTCTTGTTTAAAATAATGGAGGAAGACTCAAGTTTCATAAATCTTTAACAGTTACCATTAGTAAGAAACCACGTAATTATAACAAGTCATTCAAATCCCGATGTCAACGTTCGAAACACTGAACAATTTACAACAAAACTGATAGAAGTTTTTAATGATAGCCAACGGCATCTAGAACCTTAAATTTTAAATGATGCAGCTCCTAAATTATAGAAATAAATCATTTTTGAATTTATTTTTAGTTTCAACTTAGAAACAAATTATCGTGCCCATTAGATTGAGTGAGCATTTTAAGTTTTAATAACCTAGCTTAATCTAATGTAAACAGTTGTTTCCATTACTTTAAAGACGCAAGATGTGTGAAATTAAAATTCATTCAGATTAATAATTGTAAATCTAGCTTTTGTTTCAGAGTTGTTCTCTTTTGTTTCTCTTTGTTTTTAATCGTGCACTAAAGATACGATAATACGTTGTTAATATCATAGTTTCACAAACAACCTTTATAAGTAATTTACAAAAAAAAACAAAAACAACCGACTTCCAAAAAAAAAAAACACTACAAAGTGAAAAGTAACTATAATTTCGGAAGTCGGTGTTTTTGGATCTGTATTTTATTTTTTTCCATTGACTTCCCAAATTAAAGTAATTTTTCACTTTGTAGTGTTTTTTTTGGAAGTCGGTATTTTTTTTTTTAAGTTTTTTATTTTTCACTTTTTAGTTATAGTAGGTACCTACCCCACACCAATTCGAAAACGATCGTCTTACACATTCACGTCTGTTTGAAGGCGGTTTTATTGAACCGTATGAAGTAAACCCAACAAAACGTAACTGCTGTAAATCGTTGAGGAATTCCCTCGACTGTCTATGGTCTCCATTATCAGGCCTGTAATGGTACTTATAGCCCTTAAGGGTGCAAAGTTCTCATTAATAGAAATGAATAAAGTCTAAACACAAGGTAGTTTCTGTAAAACGTTTAGGAGTTCCCTTGACTCTCCTTCGTCTTCATCATCAGACCCCTAATGACAGTCACAACCCATCTAGGTGTAAAGTTCTCATCAATACAAATTAATCAAGCTCAAACACCAGGTAATTGCTGTAAATCGTTGAAGAGTGCCCCCGACTGTCTTTCGGTTCCATAATCAGATCGACTCCAGACCTTCATTAAATAGTAGTGCTTTAAAATACTTAATGAAAAAATTTACAAACGCACTAGTCACCACAACGATTTTCGTAGGGTCCCCTCGATTTCTCTAGGATGCCATCATCAGATCCTGGTTTCCTTATCATGGTACTACCGTTGAAATCACTCCGGTCCAACAAAAAAATAATCATCATTATCGGTTATCGCGAACACACATGAAAAAAAAAATAAGTAGGTACGGTCGAATTGAGACACCTCTTCCTTTTTTGAAGTCGGTTAATAAATATAAATTTTAAACTTGGCACTTGATCGTATAGTTACACTATCTAAGGTTGGCATGATCTCAGAATCTTTTGAATAACAACAAACATAGATGTTATTGCCATAACTGCTATTGGCGCAAATCCTTGTGTTGTAGGTTTTCATATAAACTCTGTGTGTTGCATTTTAGCATCGCTTTACGTGTAATATGCGGGGATGGTTGCTATTTCATTGAGCAACAATGGATGCTCGATCAAACGTAGTCACAGACTAGTACGGTCGTAACACTCGACCTGTGTGCAGGTACTAACTGAAACATTCTATTTTCATGCTCCACAATGATATGAAATGAAAACAAAAGTGTTTGTTTTTATGTTTAAGTCAACATAATATAATATTCCAGTTTACAAAAATTGTAATACTTATTTCTTTTAAAGATACAAAGAATTTAATTTGGTCAAACCTTGCACCACCACTTTACTGGAGGCTTTTTTCATTACATTCATATTACTGTGAGCAGAAGGTTTCACTAAATGTAAATACATACACATATGTGAAAGGACCACGGAGAAGGGTCACTTTTACTGTTTTTTTACGCAAAACACAATAAATGTATTCAAATTAGAGAGTTCGGTGTGACCACAACGAGAAAAGAATCGCAGTCGTTTCCAAGTGATCTTTGTAACGAGGGTCGGCAGATCCCTCCGTAATTGTTATCCATAATAGTTGGGTCGCTTCCGCCGCCCAAAGTCTGCCGCTGACGTAAACATTCACCGCCAAACAGATGAATCGAGGTGAGTTGTAAACCTCGCTGCGGATGTACCACCGATCTTCACAGATACATGTTAATTGAACACAGCAACGAGTTACGAGCTATCTAAACGGGGACGACCTGTATTATTGAAAATCGTAAATTGTAACCATGAAATCGAAGTAATTCGAAAAGTTTATAGGGCCCTTACGAGCGAGAGCTATGGGAAGGTCAAATAATGTCGAAGGGTTGGATAACGTGGCTCAAAGTTTTAATTAAACAGCAACATCTGCGAGCCTCGTTACACGACAATTATTGTTACGAGAACACACAAACACATTATTCGGGAAACGATAGTTTGTATTTACTGTCTCCGTTATTGTTTTTAGCGATGCTCGGAAGTACAGCTTTCACATTGTTTATTTAAGGTAATTTATAAATATAAAAGGAGAAAAAACCTAGGAATCTCTGCTACGTGCCTCATTTGTAATTTGTAGACTTACCTCGAATACGCCTAAATCCCTCTTAACTAATTTATAGATGTTATATTCAGCCTTACTTTTCTTTAGGGGCAGGTAATTTTTTGTGTATCTAACATCAACTAAGCAAAACCGAAATGCGGGAAAATTAATTTGTAGCGGGTGGTCTAATGATAAAATATTTTTGTAACAGAATTTCGGCGAAATTAATCGAGATTAAAATAAAACAAATTAACATAGCGATCCGAATAGAATTATTAAATAGAGCCATTAGTAGCGGCTTGAATTACAGAATGTTTGAAGTTAATGGCAGGCTTCCTGTGGAGTCGTAGAGACAGGCAGTGGCCGCTAGGTGCGCCTTAGTTCTGCTTTACATAGTGCCGAGCAACTCTCTGCGAGAATCGCAACAATTTTCCGGAACATTTCCGAGCGGGCTAACGAACGGAAACGCAGGGGACGCGGCCAATTGGCGGATAAATGCACCTCAATTACTATATTGCGGCAACATTTTTCCTCCTAATGTCCTTTTTGGCTTTGGCGATGAAAACTTTTTATTTATTTTTTCGCTTCCTAAATGGAGGTCGGTTCGCTGCGGTAAAAATGGAAGGTAATACTAAAAGTAAATGTTTCTTGCTTAAATGTTTTATGAATGCGTGGTAATAACGTCGTTTCCTCTTTGAATTTGGTAGCTGTGCGACCACACGAATGATTTGATGAGCATTTATTCGTTACTCGTCTTACCGAATATTTCAATAAACACCAAAGCGCTGCTAAAGCATTCCGTATTTTCAGTTTCAGCAGGGAACACTAAAGGAATTCAAATGTCCAATACGGCGTTTATATTGATATAAAGTAGGCACGTATTATGCGCTCGGTTTCAAGCAATACTTCACTAACAGAAGCGTACGTTACCCGGGAACTAAATGATCGCGCCATTTCAGCAGTCCAAAGCCAGGGAAACATCTTATTTCTCTCAGTAGCCTTGACTTGAAAAATACGAGAAGAATGTGCGCGCATTAGGTTCGGTCGTTACTTAGGTCCTCGAGTAGTGCGGGTTCGAGTCCGGGTCGAGCGTGCGGTGACTAATGGCTGTGGTGCGGTGAAATATGTTGCACGTAAGTGTGCGACATAACAAGTAACCAGCTGTTCGTAAACTGGACGCGTTTCTCGACTTCATGCTTCAACTTAATGTTGATGTATCGTAGGAGTTACCTCTGCTCCTGCTGCTAGCTATACCTACGAATTAACTTTACATTTAGAATGGACAGACTGGGCTTTTGATGATAGAGAAATGGTGATTTTTGTATATGCTGACTTTACAGGTTCATTCATAAAATGAGCCTTCTCTAAAACAAAACAGAAAAAGTTGGGCACACAGGTTGATGACTGTCGTTATCTGTATTCTCAACAGCCACTCATATGAACGGTGGACGATAGATGAATAAAAAGGATTGGTGGTCCCAAGCAGACACTAGGACGCCCGTTCTCTGCTCACGCCCTTGATATTAGTCCTTAAAACGTATCCTTTCTTGGCCAGTAGGTAAGTAAATAAATCTCCCAATTACGTTTATGTTCTATCAAATTACTTAGGCCCCGTCTGAGTCTGTGTACCTATTTTCTCTTATAATATAAAATGGACATGATAGACTCTTTATTCAGCCCGCTCTTATTATTTGAAAACTTTTCCTTGGCAGGAGCAAGTTTTCAAATAATGAGGAAGGTTTAAAGTGATAAAGACTCTCACATTGTCACGGTCTCGCAAGCGAACCTAAATGAAGTCTAGTGTGAGTTTATATGTACTAAAAATATCGATTTTTTAAATATATCTTTACATAAATATAACTAAATTTCATTAGTAGTATGTAGAAGATCTGAATTCAGTTTTTTTTCATATTTTAGGCCATGCAGTTAGTTACTGCAATGATTAAGTATTGTCCATTATTTATTTATTTATAAGCACTTCAACGACTTACTTAAACATGCACAAACAAAAATCACATCCCTACAGTTTAAGGTATTGCGAATTTTGTCACTTACATAAGTGCACAGCACTAGCAGACAACGTAACGATTAAAGGACTTGTAACATACCTTTAGTTAAATTCTATTAGTCACAAAATAAACCAAACATGTAAAGTTACCAAATACCATATCAAATAAAAAGAGCAGTTTTGAATTTAGAGGAATTTATAGATAATAGTGTATTTTTTATGGTTTCCCTTTTCCTTGTACGGTGTGCAATATAAAGTACAATTTTTATCAAGTAAAGATTTTCACTCACTGGACACCTGCGGAGGACCTCTCTGCCGCCGCCGTCGAGATCTACCGCAACGGAGGTGGCGTGACGATCTGGAGACAGTACACTTGCAGAGCAGACACGGTCAGATATTGCAGAAGACATAGAGGTTTTATAGGAAAACAGGAAGGTGTTCCTCCTAGTGAGAGTCCACAAGCAATGAAAAGAAAAAATAAAGTGGTTAACATGTAGGTACATCTTTGTAATAAATAATACAGTAGGTACTTCTAGATTATGAAAGACACTTCTCACATTTATTTTTATTTTTGCGTACTGTTACCGGTAAATGAGAAGATAGAAATATTAAATTAAGTGAATCATAATGTGAAAACGTTTCGAAACGTATTATTCAATCAATTGCTCCGCGTAAAAACAATAAACTTTCCGTATCTTGAATGAAGGAACCGTTTGTGCTTCCATTAACCCGCGCACGAGCAATCCCTGTAAGCAAAATTGAACCTGGCTGGCTCCCGGCCAGGGAAACGGAATAAAAATCATTATAATTTCATTACAATTGTGAGGTTTTTCGAAGGTCCGGGTAAAAATAACCGCAGCCTGATTCTTGATTTTGCGGTTTCCTCATATTTTTTAATTAACACTCTTTTAACTAATTGGGCCACAGATTGAAAATTAATTTATTAATTTCATAATAACGTAATCATTAATCATTGAACTCATAAACGTTAACTATGAAGCGTCTGTTACAATTATTATAATGAAGTAATTTAATAGAATTTAAATACGAATTCTCCCGTGATCGTTATGTAATCTGTGGCTTTAAGTTATACCGTATCATTTTTGTTTCAGGAAGAGAAATAAAAAAGTCGGAATTACGCCTAATGTTCCTTTAGAATGTTCATTCGGAGACAAATAAGTTGAAATAATCTCGGCGAGGGTAGGTAAGTAACACAGGTCGCGCTCGCGGCCCGCGGGCCCGTCTCATTATTTTTCACCCACCCCCGTCTAAGTGACTTCACTGTCGTTCTCACTTCCTTCCCGTCTCAGGAAATAATTTCAATTTAAGGCTTTCATTGAAATAATATTCATGTAACTTTTTCTTTAAGTCTTACGGCTCCCTACTGAATGTGAATGTTTACACCGAGTGTCGAGTGTCTACTGAACTGTGCTCTGTAGGTGTTTAATACTCTCCCATTGTACGCTGCTCTAACAATAAAGATATAAGTACAGTGAAAATGTAGAGTGGGTATATTGCAAGCAAACTTTGGTAGGAATCGGGGACGCGCGAGATATTTATGACTTCCTCTGAGCTCCCAGAGGCTCTCGGGGTTCAAAAGCTAATAAAACGATGTCACATAATGCAAAATTTTATTTAAATCTGCGACAAATTTTGACTTCAGGATAATCCTTCTAATTTGTACGAGGATACTGGATATAAATTGAAATATTTTACTTTGCAACCAATTCATTCTAACGGACGAGTGGAATTAATAAAATAGAAAAAAATATAAATTTTCCGTTCCATTTGTTGAAACCAATACGTGAAGAAATAAATATCTGTAAGCCGACGTATATCTGTATAGTACCTGCATATAGTTGCAGTCGTATGTTTTGAAGCCTTCTGCCGAAATGATTTCATGGCATTGGTCCAGGACTGAAACGAGTGACGTGATGGAGGTTAAATCTACGTCCAACAGCAGGTATATACAATGTAATGACATTTATTTACAGGTTAAAGAGCCTTTAAAAATGTTTTTGTTGTAAAATGTGCTTGGTTATATTTCTAGGGTTGAAAATGGCGTTTGTGTGATATAAGATGTATGTATTTAAATTAAATAGCATTTGTTTTCAGGACCTAACACAGAGTTAGGTCAGTAAGGTGTGACGGGGTCTAGGAAGTGGGTTGAGCGGTGGCAGCCACCACCTCGTTTAAATAAACACGCCGAGCTTACCACCAACCATTTTCTCATGACTTCAAACGTAATTTAAAATGTTCCTGGTTGTGGAACAACCTTTACGTAGGGTGTATTAATGTGTGTTCTGTTTATTTTGCCGACAGAATTTATTGTTACTGCTATAGCCATTTCTAGACGTGCTGGGTTTTATAAAACTTTTAATCAAAACCATTCATCACGAACAGCCTTATTACTCTTTTTGTTTGACTGTTTTTAAATGTTAGAGCTACGCTCTGTGTAATTTTTAGTGTAAGGTACCAGCACTTAAATATTGGTTTATTGGTCAGAAACAAGAAATAAACTCCAAGATATATTCTCGTAAAATGTGGCTAGTTCTGCTTACGTGTATGATTCCTATGATATTGCAGATTAATCGACAGCAGAATTTAAATGCTAGATCAGCGAAAAAAGAATCTCCTTACAAAGTTATTGAATAAAATTAAATCATTAAACGCTCATCTCATCACAGCTCAGCGTCGGTTATTGAGCTGGCTCGTTCAAACCATTATCCAGCGGAGTCAATATTGGGATCTAGATGTGAATATTAAATTACTGACATGTTCCGGACACCGGCGGATCCACACGGAATATCGACGTTCGAAGTCCAATATCAGCGTTGTGAAGGCTCAATAACGTTTTACATTCAGCCGTGGAGAGCGGTAAGTGCGCCAATACGTAGCGGGAGATAAGAAATGTTACCGACAATCGCGCCGCCTCAGAACCCATTGTACGTAATATTCGCGGCTTGTATGAAATTCATATCGAGGATACGAGGCGGTGACGACGATCGACCGAATTATTCAAGGGCAACAATGCCAATAATTCATGTTCTCTCTATTGCGAATAGAGTATCTCTCTATCCGAAGCGAAGGTATAACCGTAAACCGATTTGGGTTTCCGATGGGCCTACTGCGGTCGGTGTTAGAAAAGATTAATTTTGTGTTTGTCTATGAATATTTATTGCGGGTAACCAAAACCTGGAATATCCGAGTCCAGGATATAACCCTGGTGTTCAATGTTCAGAAGTATGCCTCAGTTTCCTGTTACGCTGAAAACGCATTTAAGTTTGACCCAAAAAGCTTTTTCAAATCTTACGATTCCACATATCGTACCTAATAAGCTACGCTAAGACCGTAAGATAAGATTGCTCTGGGTTTCGATGAAGGCTTTAATCTCAGTTATCTCGATAGTTACATTCGTTTAACTAAACATGAAGACATTATTTTATTATTAAATACACCTGCCATTATTTAAAAATGTTTGGAACCTAGAACTAACCTTTTAATACTGATCTAGATTTCCTTTACTTATGAAGATTATTCACTCAAAGTGCAGCTTCATGGCACATTATCAAGCCGAACTTGCAGCATTCTGGGCTCTAACTACAGATCGAATCACGATAAACTTTGACACACGAGCTGTTAGTTTAAATCCTTTTTTGATGGCCCGTTAGTAGTGACGTGTCGCTATCAAAGTCTAGCGGATTGGTAACTAGAGATTATGTTGGTTTACAAGGGTCTTTGTAATAGCGAGCGGGATGATGAAGGGGTATTATGTGAAGGGTGATAGTAACCATGTGAATTGTTCTAATAACATGTTTGGTATAGCTTTTGTGTTGTTGATCGGGTAGACTGTGGAAATTGATTTCAGAAAACTGAACTTGAAGGAGACGTTATTTAATTTCTTTTCGGGCATTATCAAGTTTAAATAAAAAAGAAACATCATTTATTGAAGCAACTGGGTTGGAAAATATTTTTCCTGGTGGAGATCAAACAACGTAGGCAAGCTCATGCTCGCTCAAGCAGCATCGTCCATATTTTTTACTTCAAGAACACTGTGCAATATTTTTACATTAAATTGTTGCAGAATATAACACATACTGTTATAGTAGGTGGTATATTCTGCAATTTTTTTGTAAAGTACCTTCAAATCGTGTTAAGAAAAACCTTTTCCTTGCTACATTTATTATGTTTGCCGTAATTGATACAAAGTGAAGCGTGTATAAAATAAAATATGTTTGAATTTGTATAGGTAGTACCCAGTAACCAACCGTGAATGAGTAAAAGGAGAGACCACTTTGGATGTTTCTCAGACGAACTTCAACCTACCGTGTGATTAAAGGATGACTTGTGGTTTGAGTTTCCGACTTATTTCGCTGCGGGCTTGAGGTAGGTACTTACGGAACCCGTATAAAGTAACTAAGATAAAGGGTGGCTTCACTTGTTTTATCATTTGGAGTATAGAGGATGTTTATTCTATTACATAAAATTGTGTTTTAGGGTTCCCTATCTCAATAGGAAAAATAACGGAACCCTTATAGGATCACTTTGTTGTCAAGAGCCTTTTTCTCAGGAATGCGTATAGGTATCAAGTTAAAATTAATATCAAATACGTAAGACTACAGTTTATTGGAGCTTTAAAAAAATCAAGCTTCTTAGTCGACGCAATAAAAAAATGCGGCCATATTTAGATACTCGCAAGTAAATCAAAACCAACCCAAACTATCGCGTTGACAATATACATTTAACACAATGTGATGTCAGTGATGATGATGATGACAGTTATCACAATTAAAAGGAAAAGTCCGAAACATGAAAATTTGTAGTTTTACCACATAAAAAAAAATTGCGATCATAAACTTACATTTGCAGTTGGAGAATTGACCGTGACCTATGTCGATGTATGGGGGAAAAAATCAAGTACAAATTTAAGTTTTGTTCATAGGATAATCACATCACACGCACTTAGTCGTTTTTTTCCAAATGCATCGTTATTTAGTGGGATACCGTAGTCTGTTTAAAATAATTCTAAGAGAGAATAGTAAGAGTCTATTCCATTTCAAGATTTCCGTTCTTTTCTGCTGTCTTCTTTAGCTCATTTCTTTTATAAGTACGTCCTGAGTGTTCTGACTATTCGACTCCTAATTCGAATTATATTTATTTAAACATAACCGTTTTTCTATCAAACCCGCATCTTTTTTGACGTGTAAAAGTGTTTGTACAAATCTACTGACAGAAATAAAATCATTTATAATTTTCTAAAAGAATGTCGTTGTTAGTCGTTTCTAAGCAATTTAAAATTACGTTATGAAGTGACAAATTAATGAACGTGAATGAATGAGTGAAAAAAAGAAACAAAAAAAGTGGACGGAACCCTCTAGTAGATCAAACATCGTCTCAATAGTGTTGGCTTAGTCAAGACATACGATTAGACACTACATATAATAGTTTCTTATTTTAAAGTTCTACAGCAAGAAGAGGTGAAATAAATAAGAAGTAGAATCAATTTACGTCTCTATCTACTACCTGCGAGATTTTAATTCATAAAATCAACTCCCAAACTGCATCGCTGTTGATAAGTATTGGCTCCTTAAAAATTGATCAGGAAATGTCGCCATATCTTTTACTTTAATTTTTTTTTTCTACGACCAATTTTTTATGGATCGTGGCCAGTATTTTACTTTCTCGATCAATCTCACGATAGCACTGGCTGGCAATAGATTAGAGGTTTCAACACAGATACTTAATCGACTGTCTGTCGTGGTGGACAGTTGACGCTCGATGAATCAACGTCACCTCTTTGCTTTATGACCTGACTGAAAGGTGGCGTATTATACTGACGCCTTTGTCCCGAATCCGACTACCACAGTACTTCAGTTTTTGTGACAAACCTGTGGAGTGCGAAATTCTAAACTGTTTCTATTGATCAGATGACGGCAATGCCAAAAGGAAGCTCTTATAGGAGCGATACGCTGAATATCTACTTGCATTCCTAAAAAAGTTCGCGCAATGATCTACAACTCTCTTGTTAGACCCCATATAGAATATCTCGTTGAGGTATGGGGAACTGCAGCAAAATCAAACGTTCAAGTAATACAAGTTCTGCAAAATAAAACACTTTATAACTATGACTACTTAACAACAACCATCAAAATTTACTACGATACAAACATACTTAAAATTAACCAATTATACATACTTAAAACATGCACTCTAATACATAAATTAATCATAACACAAGGCACACATTCACAGTTAAACTTTAAAAATAAAACTTACACATACAACGCAAGACGACGAGACTGACTAGAATTGAGACAACCCAGAACTAACTATGGAAGAAAACATATACTATAAGAGGGAGCAAAACCGTATAATGAACTACCTCACGATGTAGTCAATAGTTACACCATATATACTTTTAAAAAAGCCCTAGAAGAACACGTTAGAAAACAACAATAACAATACCGATTGTCACCTTTAACTCTTAATTTTCTTATTGTGAACACAGAGAATCACACTTACTTTTATTTTTGTCTTACTTTTCTCAATATGTTAAGTGAACTGTAACGTTCTTTTTTTTTTGAGAAATAAATGCCTTTAATCCGAAGGTTTTATGAAACTACCAGGTTATTATGTACCTATCTGGATACAAAAGAATATCATCTTTTGCATTGCTTCCTTTTTTAGAAGTTACGAGGTATCAGTACCTCGTACCTTCGGCCTGAAGGTTTCAACCAATGAGGTGTGATTCTGGAGGATTTTGTCTTAAAAGTGACGTCGCAGTAGCTAGGTACTATCAATGTGGCGAAGATTATACTTAATCAGTACAGGTCAAGACTCTGTAGAAAATGATCAATCAAATCCGTATCATCCTTATTCCCATTAAAATACGATGTAGCTTACAAAAACTAATAGGATCATCTTCTTCAGAACCTAAAACATCGGCATTAATATAAGTACATTTAAAAATAATTTCGGTTTAGTCCGTAATAGCTCCCGACCTTGGGTTCCTGCCTTTATAATCCCCGGTCTACCCCAGGGCTTTCATCCAGTAATTGAAAACACTTGTGAATGTTGTAAATTGACAGAGGTACTGACATATCGAAGGTTTACGGCTAATGGAGCAAGACAACCCCAATGGTGGCTAAATTCGTTCAAAAGGAATTAATATTCGGATAAAATTCGATGGATATGACGTGTGCTACACACATTTTGACGTTTGGATTGACTGTATAATGTAGATCATGGACACATGGTGGAAAGACTATTGATTTAATCTGTTGTCACATCTCATATGAATGAAAGGTTGTGGTTTTTAGGTCAACCAATTACAAAAGCTTA
Source organism: Brachylomia viminalis (assembly GCA_937001585.2). Taxonomy (NCBI): domain Eukaryota; kingdom Metazoa; phylum Arthropoda; class Insecta; order Lepidoptera; family Noctuidae; genus Brachylomia; species Brachylomia viminalis. The sequence goes on along the minus strand of OW443297.2, from coordinate 11,633,289 downwards.
AGTACATAAGATTTTACAGCAGATTAATAAAGATATTTTTCAAAGAGTGTTGTATGGCTACATAAACACTCAAATACTTAATTCTTTCGTTGTCCCGCACATTTCAACAAGTTCATGGCCGAGTTGTTTTACAACCGAAGCCTTAAACATTTATGTTGAATGCAGTACGTCTCTAATTGATGGATTAAGTTGAACTTTGTTTGTCTTCGTCTCTAAAATACAATAAAAGCAAGAGACGAAATACTAATCCCACCTACATTAGGGCGGGGATAAAAGGATTCTGTGAATAGGCCACGACTTAGGAGCATTCACTTTAGCAAGAAAAATGTATATCTGCCGACAGCAAATTGAATATATCAATGTGAAACGGGTAAATGTGATTAAACATAGATCATTGTTCTAAATTTAATTAATATTCCTCAATCGACTGTGTATTGATTTATACAAAACTAAACCCTTAACTTAATTAATGTTTTAAGCTAGTATATATAATTTACAAATCCGTATCTCGCAAACCCCTACCGAGCGAAATGTAAGTTATATTCGGTTCATGAAAAGCCTTTTGTTGTATGGGACATCCCACTCCGTCAATCAGAGTCACGAGCACCAAAGTAATCAAAGTTTATAACGAGTTACATAATTATTAAATCCCGCGTATAATTCTAGTTCCTCCTTCAATTTGAACGTCAGCTGAGGTAAAAAATGCATTTATTCAGTCAAAGTTCGTGACCTAAAAACAAGAAGTTACCTGGATTAATGTTACCCAAAACTTTGTAATTAATCATTCGCTAATCTTTACGAAGACTGACGTGCGGAGAAAAGGTTTAGCCCTGCAGAAAACTCTTAAAATTTTATCACAAACATCCTCAAACAAAGCACACATGCAGAGAAAATGGGTCGTACAATCGATATTAATTTATAGCAATGAAATATCCTGGGATTGCGTATACACCCCCGCCGCTAATGACTCGATCCTTACTCCGACTATCTAAATTAGAAATTCGATATTTTCATAAGATAGTGTGTTAATTTGGTAACTGTTTATATCGAGCGGAAACGTGGCTGTAGTTTGCAATAACTATCAAAACTATGAGAATGAGCAAGTAGCCGAGAAGACGGCGAGTGGAGGCAGTTCGACGTCAGACAAGGTACGGGACGGCCGACCAACTCCCAACTACAAGTAAAGCGCTTTAGCGGCGGATTAAGATATACATCTAATAGATAGTGCGGTTAGCTAGATCAGATTATGAACTTGACAAATGACATGGATAACAGCTAAGATATCTGCGCCGATGTGGTTAGTGGGTTTACGTGGGTCGGTATCGATTTAATGCGAAATTGGAAGCATTATATCATTAATCACGGTTTCAAAATGTGTAATTAAGCAACATTTGAGCATTTATTTTCTGCTTGATAATATTTTCGCTTTTCAAGCAATCTCAAGCTGTTTAACAAGTCTGCATACTTTAAACTTATGAGAACTCCAATTACTCATATTTTTCCCTTGGTCCGCTGTCGCCTATGCGCGCAACGTTTGTCGCAAGTCGCGCGGCACAGTTCTGCAAGTGTTTGAGATAACAAGTGCGCGGGTGACAAGAGTCCTCGCAACTTGCGCCCGATGCTCACAACTTTCCCCGCAAATGCACCTTAACTAGTGTTGTCTTAGGTAGGAGCAATCTGAATGTTCACTAAGTAAACTGTTACGTGGCTGACATAAAAAAATGTTTATTATTAGGTTCGTTTGGCTGTAGTAGTACCTACAACTATCTACTGTAGTTTAAAAGTTGCAATTCCGCTGGGTTGTTAGCCCGCATGCGGGTAGGTATCCGAATCCAAAAGAATTTACTCGAATTTGGGCACATTATTAGTTAAATAGGCTGTATTGGAATTTGTGTAGACAGCAGTGTAATATTTTTGTGCTATAAGAATGACATAAAAGGAAAATATTTTTTTCACCACTCCCGCACGAAAGAAGTGTCTTTCCTCAACGAAAACAGTGAGGAAAGTTGGTTTTTACTCACTGTTTGAACAGTGAGGAAAGTAATGATCCCGTTCAGAAAATAATCTTGCCTGATTTTTTTATGTTAAGTTGTAAAGATATTTAAAAAAAAAATAATTTTATTGATTAATTTTTAATTATTTGCTTTGTGACTATATTTTAATTTATTTACCTATGACGACTGAATACTTTCTTGCTGGGAGTGGTGAAAAGTTTTGTATGCAACATGTGAGCAAGTTCATTTGCTATTCGTTTTGTTGAGTCATTCGCTTACTCAGGATTGAAATTTATAATCACTCGCTGCGCTCGTGATTCTATTTTTCAATCCTTCGTTCGCTCAAGACTCAAAATCAAAACTCTTAGGAAAAACGAACTTTCCTCACATGTTGGATAAATAACTATTACATCCAATTAATTAAAAGCCCAATTATGAAACCATTTTCACAGTGTAACCGAAACACATGTTTTGTTGAAAGCAATTCCAAAATATCGTGATGGTTTTAAATGTACTGCTACATATAAATTTTTGGATATTAATTATGGTGAACTAAGAAATCAATTGTACCAATAAAATAGCATTGCGTTATTCTGTCAAGTATTGCACATAGACATATATGGTACAAAAAATATTGCGTCAAGAGGCCTGCTTGGTGGTCAACATCTAACTTTCCGCTAATAACTGTTGATGGTAAAGCATTCTATAAAATGCAGAATATTTCAGCTGTACTGACCGATTTTCTGTAACGTGTTAGAAATAGTGTTGTGTTATTTAATTTAAATGTTTAATAAATTGAAAATACCTTTAAGAAAAGTTCAAGTAAAGTCCATAATATCTATTTTCCTACTAAATAAACAAGTAACTCTTGAAACTTACGAGAATTTGTCCGTTGTAGCCGGCGAGCTGATCAGCGGTGCACGTTTTCTGAAGGAGCGTAGTTTTGAAGTCTGCAAGATAACAGATGCGAGCCTCTGCCCTCCACTGGTAGTCGAGAACTGCCCCACGCTAGCGTCTTGAAAACGCTTACCGACTATGCCAGTCCCACTACTCACTATTTCTCTTTGGAATTGTTAAAATTGCGCTATTGAGGTGAGGTACCTAAATAGTAGTACCTATAATAACTAGTATTTGAGGCGTCTCGCGGTACTGCAAGTGGACGCCTTGCTAATTAAGTGTTTGTTTGAACGTTTTGGATTTTTGATAAAACGCTGTGACAGATGACCTTATACATCATGCTGGAATATACATTAAGATATTTGTATATTATTCCGTTATCTCTTACCGCCATTAAGTTCACAGAAACCTCGACCATGCATGCATTCTTTAAATCCAGTAACAATAAAACTGCAGAACGAGCACCACAAACGTGTTCACAGTGATCGATTTCATTTCATACAAAGCTCGCATACGGTTAGGGGACGTATCTCTAGGTATCTAATTAATAGGTCGCGCGAGGTTCTACGTGAATAGTTTTCGTTTGAACGAATGGCAATGATAGTCTCGCGGGCTGCCCTTTGTACAGTCGGCGGCCTCGTTAGTCGTGCCACTTCAAAGCCACGCACAAAGGCCGCCCACTGCCACCACCTGTACCTTTATTGTTCTTTATCTCTATTTAGCGATAGTCACGACTAACGTGAGTTTACTCTGGCTATTTGAAACGAATCCCTATTTAACCTCCGCCCATTGTGACGTTATCAATTTGGTGTGGAAGCTTTGTAAGTGATATTATTGTTGCTGTTTAATTTGTATTGTGGTTTTTTAGGGTTTCGTATCGAGAGGGTAGGAACGGGGCCTCACCACTGAGTTTAAACAGTATGTCTGTCCGTATCTCAATGTTCTTTATGTCAGTGATTAAACGTACTATACACTATAGTTGATGTTTTCAGAGATTGTGATTTAGGGCTGATTTGTCAATAGTCTGATAACTTTTATATGAGGAATAAATATTTCGATTTAACAGCTTTTGTATACAAAGTATGTCAAACTGTCAGATTTATTCTTCAGATAAAAGTAATCTGACTATTGAAAAATCAGCCCTTAGTTAAATAAGTTTAAAACCAAAACAATATCCTATCGATGAATTCCAAGAAACGGCTAAAATTGCGAGTAATACTGAATAAATCATATTTATAGTTTGCTTAAGAGCAAACGTACGTACGTAACGTGTGTTAAGACACACGTATAATGAATCAACTAATTCCGAACAAATGCTGTACTGCTATAATTAAGTATGAACTAACTAGATAACGAGGTACGAAACCTTCAGTACAACTGGCTAAGTGCGAGTCGTATTCACTTACGACTGGCACTTAGCCAGTTGTATTCACGAAGGTAAGCAGCCATAGGCACGGCCATAGGCAAATGAGAAAGCAATTTTGTGAATCCTTTTGAGTAATTCCGTGAAAATATTTACCTACATAATATTTTAGATAAATATCCACGCATTTATGTTGAACACCAATGTCTCATCTAGTCTATACGTACATAATATTATAAAGAGGTAAAATTTGTAAGTTTGTATGTACCCCTACAAACAAATAACCTCTGGAACAACGGGTCAGTTTTGAAAAATTAATGTTGTAATTTGACAACCCAACTCTTGACGAAGGCTTATAGCCTATTTAACATCACGCTATGACCCTTAGGAGCCGAGCAAAAAGAAAAAAGGCAGAAAGAACGATCAGCGAAAACGAAGTGATACCGCGGGCAGGTGATGCGATGCGACACAGTGTGGGAATCTCGCAATCTAGGGGGATTTAATTCCAAATTGAATGAAATAAAAGTTACAAGTTACAAAATAATATTGATTGATATTAAAATAAATATATAAAATACTTAAATAGTGATAGAAAATAAAGTTGTATTAAAAAAAAAACGATATGAATTAATTTTGTTTTTTCGTCACTAATTCCACTTTCGGCCTCATTTATGGTGGGTACAGAAAGCAATTTTAGGACATCAGGATCTGGAGGACTCCGTTCTCTTTTATTTTTTTCTTTTCTTTTTATTTTTTTTTAAATATCTGCGGTCATTCTGAAAGCCGAAAAAAAATTATGACGGTCGCACAAAATCGCAAGTTTTATCAATTGTTCTCAAAAGTTGAGACTCTAAACTATAAATTAAAATAATAAAAACACTGGGATATTCAGATCATTTTATTGAATACACCTTTTGTTTTGCAAATCATCTCTAAAAAATTCTTAATTTAACTGTGCTTTCAAATGATGTTATTAGAGGTATGTTGAACTATTACTTACATAAAATACACTCTCAAGGTAAGCCTTGAAAGATATATACAATATAATAATTAACCAATAAACAAGACTATACGTTAATTTGATCTGTAATCTCAAGTGAAGATGAACTATTCATAATGCAAAAGAAGTATATAAGAATTCTAGCCCAAATAGATAATACGGAGAGCTGCAAACCATACTTTATAAAATATCAGATTCTAACTCTGCCGTCAATATACGAGTAAGTACATACTTGACATTTGCGTTTTTGTTTTTAAAAATATCGACAAGTTCACTAAAGTAGAACATACACACAACGACACTCGCCATAAAAAGAGGTTACGCGCTCCATCCTCAATAATTAAAATGTTAAGTGATAGTCCATATTATATGGCAATAAAAATAATGAGTTGCCCAACATGATTAAAACTGAAAAATCTGTAACAATATTCCAAAAAAGGCTAAAACTATACCCAATCCAAAAATGTTTCTACTCAGTAAAAGAATATTTAGAGTCTAAAAAAAAGAACATAATGATTTTATGTCATGTACGTGTAAGTGGCGGTCTGTAAGTGTGTAAGTTTTAGTCTATCCTATTTGACTTTATATAAAATTATAATTAAATTTATATAAAATTAATTTTGTAGATACCTTAAAAAGATGACATTAATATTGCTAATAATTGTATTTAATTAAATAATATTGACATTGCATTTTGACATAACTATAATTTCTAAATTTAATTGTACTGTAAGAAAATAACTAAGTAATAATAAAATAAATAAATGCTTGTAAAAGGCTGCTAAGTCATAAGTACTAATATAACATAACATCAACATTGTACACTTAATTCGCAATAAACGTTTTGACTTTGACACTTTAATGTAGTTTTTGTATTGTAAGGGTACCACCATTATTATCTACCCACTTAAATTTTTTTTTAAACCTACCCCCAAGAATAGGTTATAACTATAATTATCAATCATTAAAATTTATATTTCGATTTAAATCCCCATAGATTGCGAGATTCCCACACTGTGCGACGGGGTGTGTCGGGGGTACTAGAAATTTCACGCGGACGAAGTCGCAGGCAGAAGCTAATAATTTAGAAAAACGTTGGGATATAGAATTTATAAAAACGTAGGTATGTAGAATTTATAAAAACGTAGGGATATAGAATTTATAAAAACGTAGGGATGTAGTGTAGAATGTATAAAAACGTAGGTATGTAGAATTTATAAAAACGTAGGGTTATAGAATTTATAAAAAAGTAGGGATGTAGAATTTATAAAAACGTAGGGTTATAGAATTTATCAAAACGTAGGGATGTAGTGTAGAATGTATAAAAACGTAGGGATGTAGAATTTCCTGGAGGGGAGGAAACCAGCTGAAACAACAGTTAATATTTGTCAATTATTTTTCTTACATAAACCAGAAGACCAATTCCCGTAATTAAAAACGTTCAAATTCAAGTCGCAATCTCGTCTCAGCGACAGTGAAATGTCCAAAATGTAGGTAAACGCTATACAATTTTTGACAGATTGACACTGAGATTAGAATGCGAATGTTTGAATGAAGAATTTACCCTCAGTTTCAAATAAAGATTAGTTTAGAATTGACAGATCGTTAAAAAATTATAAAACCACCCAACCAACTTTTCCAAGTAACTACCACTGTAATTACAAGTTTCTTACAGTAAAAAGGTGCCAGAAATTGAAATGAGGTGGCGTCATTAAAAGTTTAAAGGTAAGCCCTAGTACAGGAAAAAAATCTGCAGGTGTTTGTTAATAAAACTAAGTTAAACTAGGTCTAGTAGGTGTAGGTAATTTTACTTATTTTATGTTTGGTCCCGTGGAGCATTATGAAACAAAAGAATTTAGAATTTTAACGAAACGTTGTTCCGTTAAATTCTAAATTATTTTTCTTCCCGCCTGTATACCCCCAAAAGGTTAGACAGAGATATATCTATAGTACCTACTCCCACAAAATCAAAATCAAAAGTCATTTATTCAAACTAGGCTGAGAATCAGCACTTTGTGAATCACTTAAGACAGTCCCCCCAAAACGCCCGCCCTTCACAGATATAATTAAGCCAATAAAAATCATACCAACACAAAACACAAATGATTTTTATTACTAATACATACACCTAATGTAAGCAGTAGGTACTTGCATAAAACATTGTTAATAAAAAAGCCTGGATAAAACTTCTAACATATTTAGTTTACAATAATAATTGAAATGCAGACGCACATTTATAAATCTGTATACATTAATACGCGGTCTCCAATCCAGGACTCGTGTGCTCCACCGGCCATCGGTCCTTCGACAAACATGGCCAGTCCACTGCCACTTCAGCTTGCTTACTCTGCAAGCTATGTCGGCAAAGCCACGGTATGTACGGCAAGAGTAGCGTGCGCCGGCCCCCAGCTAGATGGACCGACGACCTTAAGAAAGTGGCTGGGACAAACGGGATGCGGAAGGCGGAGGACAGGGTGTTGTGGCGCAGCCTGGGAGAGGCCTATGTCCAGCAGTGGACTGCGGTAGGCTGAGTTAATTGGTTGGATACATTAATTATTCAAAAATTTATATGACAATAGGGGCTTGTCACGGATGTATTCCGCTATTGAAATACTTTTTTTCTACAATACCAAGTATTCGTCAAACGTTAAGACAGTTTTTTTTATTAAAAACGAGTAATTAAAAGCAATCCCAATTATTTTTTCGCATTTAAATTCAATGTTTTTGTTTGCATCATTCCAGCAGTACTTACCAAAAATTTATGGATTCACCATTGAAGCTTAATATTTTCGAATAAAATATGTGATACCTATTTCTATCCTTGCCCATGTGTCAGTTGCATACAGAATATATTATATATTTTTCGAATCCGTAAAACTTTAACTATTTCCTCTATTCATTTGAATAAACCTTTGTTTATTACTCGTTGTCATAAATTATCTGAAGCAATGCAGCGTTTATATTGACGTTTGTTGATGAATATTGAACGATTTTACTAAGAACGTTCTCACTTAGCCCCCGTCACCGTGTCTTTGGTATAAGTATCCATTATCTCCAAGGCAATTATGTTCAGAGCTTCGTTTTACTTACAGATGGCTTTACGAGTATCGGCGTGTGTTGAATAGCACGAGTCGCCTGCAATTACTTATATCTGCAGTTCTGCACTAATTTTATAGCCCCATTTCTTCGATTATTTCGGATTATTTATACATTTTACTAACGACCCACCCTTGCTTCGCACGATTTTTATGACGTGACAAAAAATCGAGTTTTATTTGTCATAATTATGTGAGTTTTTTAATAATGTATTATTTATTATACACATAAACAATACATGAGTATTTTCGTTTATAGTCTTTGTTCCTTGATTCCTGGGCACCATTGGAGAGCTGTCCAAGAGGTAACACTGAATAATGCCGAATGACGCTTTCCCCGTGAATTAGGACTTTATGGACAGATGATGGCCTAAAATACCACTTATATTTATTAAGATATCGTTGTGCTGTTTCGAAAGCATAATATCCGAATTTCGTAGCATTAACTACGAAGATAAGAAGTTTCTGACAAAACTTGAGCCACTTTCCCGTCAACCATTGTTAAAAATAATGTATGTTTGATTTCAATACCTTCTCCATTTATATTGATTAAACTTGGTGTAAGAGCGTCTTTTGAGCTTTAATACATATAATTAACTACACTCGTAGTCTTCTCAGGTGTCTCTTTTGAAAATTCAATTAAAATTGGCCTACAAAATCTGATGATGATGGAGCAGGGTTTTCCCACACAGTTTCATTTGTTTTATTTTTGTGTTTTTGTTTTTGCACGTTTTGTTTTATATAAGTACCTACCTACTTTATATAACATGTTAGTTTGTAAGGTATATGTCTATGGGCCATTGTAGTCTGAAATAAATGTTTTATTATTGTTAATATTAGGTCCTTACATATGAAATTGGCGTTTTGTCAAACAGGCCACGTTGATCTCAAATATCTGGCGTTTGGTGAGGATTTCCAAATTTAAATTTAGGCTTGTGTTTCTAATTTAGCGATTCATTTGTTTTCGCGCTATTTGATTTTTCTTTGACATCGTTAAGTTCACAATAAAGAAAACTCAAAATATCGGGTTATTTACGAATACGAGTTCAATCGTGGCACCAGCGCTGCAGAAACAGCTCGAAGAGAAAACACGGTACGTTTTTGGTTCCAACGTTTTCGTAAAGAAAACACGGTACGTTTTTGGTTCCAACGTTTTCGTAAAGAAAACACGGTACGTTTTTGGGCGCTACGTTTTCGTTCGGGAAATTTTCACCTACAGAACAAACCGCTTGGACGGCCGGAGACCCTAGTTGATAATAAAGAATTAAAAGTGATAGTGGAAGCGGATCCGTCGCAAAACACGTCAGAGTTAGCGGCAGGCTTCGGTTTGAAAAGGCTGGTAAGGCCGGTCTGGAAAGTCCGAGAGGGATACCGTGGCCCCTGGCACAGGCAACTGAAGGAACACGGGTGGGTTTGAGTCAGTAAGAGTCTGACACGCCCTTCCGCTCTGCCCAAAGCGGGAGAAGTTATATGATGATTTCCAAACCTCACAGAAAAAAAAGGCTTCGGTTTGAGTGATAAAATCATTTTAATTTTCTTGAAACAAATTGAAAAAGTGAATAATGGTTACCGCATGAATTTATTTATTTAAAACTTTTATACTATCATTACAGGTTTTGGAACCTAATGCGATAGATAGAACTACTTATGAGATCGAGTGAAGTAAACCAACACACGAGTCGAGTGCTGCGTTACATTACTCAACCGTTACAATAACTATGGGATTTTGAATCGTATCGTTTAGTTGTGATGAAAAATTGATCCTGTACGATAATCAGAAACGCTAATCACAGTGGTCGAACCCAGGCGAACCGGCCAAATCCTGCCCCTAGCGAAAGTTAACTCAGAAAAAGGTACTGGTAAGTGTCTGGTAAACCAGTGCTGGTGTCATCCACTACAGCTTCCTAAGATCTGGCCAGACGATTATGGCAGATCCGTATTGACAACAATTGCAAACCATGATGGAAAAGCTAGCCGTTAAACAACCGAGACTGGTCAATTGCTCTAGCCCACTGCTGTTCCAGGACACCGCTAGACCACACACTGCACAACAGATGGACGCTAAATTAGAGGAGCTGTGATTGAAACGTCTCCGATACCCACCGTACTTCCCGGACCTTGCTCCAACAGATTACAACTTTTACCAGAATTTAGACAACATAGAGGTACGAGGAACAGGGTGTAAAGTTCACTCCTACCTCAATTGAAAAGGGAGGATCCCCCGACCAGACGGGTGTCTTGTCTGGTGGGCAACGGCCCAACGATTGATGTCGGGAAGTTGTATATATGATAGTCGCGTGGTAAACTCTACTTGCGCGATGCAGGATTTGCGTGACGTCAGCATGACGCGGAGCTCACATGTGGCGATGTAGATACCGCCACAAACTTCTTTCAAGGAAAAAAACCAATTCCGATGAGGCTATCAAAACCGCCATCAAAGATTTTATTGATTCTCGCTCCTACAATTTTTTAGCAAAGGAATCAATGAACTACCGATAAAATGCCTAAAGTGCATAGATAACAATGGTACATACTTTGATTGATTAATTATTATTAATTGTTTTGACTGACCGGTTGGTGCAGTTGGTAGCGACCCTGCCTTCTGAGCCGCTGGTTCCGGGCTCGATCCCCGGACAAGTCAAACATTTGTGTGCATGACCATATCTGTTTGACCCGTGTCTGGGTGTGTATATGTATATACGTATGTATATCAGTCATCATATTACCGTAGTACAGGCTCTACCTAGTTCGGGACCTGAAGACCTGGTGTGAATGTTGTCTCATAAAAAAAAATACAAAAAATCTACTGATTGGACTAAAATTAAAATAATTTCATTACAAAAAATCCTTTTGCTTTTTTCATTCCAATTTCATATGTAAGTAGGTACCTAATAATAGGTCTTTATCTATGAAGTTGCCGTTTTACAATACAGTCCATTTGAAACGTAATTTATGTATTGCTGGCAACAAATTCTAAGTTCAAATGAACTTTATAAAAAAAAATATGGAATTCTATTTTCAAATTAAGTCATTTACATAGATAAATTATCAAACAATCTTAGCTCCGCAGCATTCGCTGTTCCACGAAGCGGGAAACTAGCCCCGCTCAAGACACGCTGTGTAGAGTTCTCTCAGTTGGGGCTCAAGCTCATTCAGAACGAGGGCTAACACGCAGCCCCGGTGAGGACCTGCGTCAGGCGGAAGGTGAGGACGCCGTGGCGCCTCTTTAGCACTCCTCAAAAAGGGGACTTATCGCCGCAATTGTGGCGTGCCCAGCTCTGGGTTGTGACAGTCACACTCTCTATGCCGCCCTGAGATCCCGCTTCTGTTTCCCCTGGAGATATGAATTCAGTATAAAATCAAGGTCACGTGTTTCAAGCAACTCCTTGTTTTTTCGTCTTTGTGTTCTATCGAAACTGTCTTCGTAGGTTTTAGAAGGCCGTCCTCGTTCCCCGTCGATGTCAACAAGTAGGATCTTCCAGATTTACAGTGAATATGACTTACAACAACACGCTATTCTGAGTAAAAAAGAAACTTTATTTCTGCCAGATTTAGTGTAGCGTCGACGAAAGTTAGTAATAAGATTGTTTTGTTCACTTGCGACCATCTTAGCGATATTTGCCTCGGAAAAGTTGATACAATTATCCCGTATAAAACGTGTTAAAGCAACAACATAAATCCCGTCACTTTCAATTAAAACAAGACATAGGTCGCGTCTGGTACAGTTGAATTCACTCATTGTGAGAAGGTAGGTGATTAGATACATTAGTAATGAATGACAATGACGAACAAAACACAGTATGCAATTATTGAATATGGAGATTTCTCCGAGAGAGAATATGGAGAATTATGTAAAATAATCGATTTGAAACGTGTGCAAAATGTGGTAGAAATAACCCATCATTATGTGGTTATGCGGTTTCCGATATGTTTTATTGATAATTTACTGTGTATGTGAACTAAAATATGTTGAGAAATACTCGATACATTATCTAAACATAAACTGCAATCAATAAAATATCACAAGTATAACCCATATCAACTAATAAATCAAATAGCATCACCTACGTATTTTTAAGAAATTTTTACTATTTCATGTTATGATTAACATATGTTTTGCTATGAAGTTGAAACTTTTTTTTCTTCTTGTAAACATAATATTAAATTTTCTATTAAATAACATAATTTGCAGACCTTCGGCAAATTTCGGCAACTGTCAAAACTCTAATTGTAAGTTTCAGATACGCAAAAATTATATGTCATGAAATAAATATGTCTAGTTAATATATTAACAAATATATAGCATATATAAGCATACCAGATGAAAGTATATATTATAAGCTTTCTGGAATGGTCTAATACTTGTATAGTTTTCATTGTTTGCTCACCAGAAAACAAACCTGTAAAAATACAAATTAAGATGTTTTTGTGATAATTTTTGAATCGTCTTATTTAGATGCTCTTTGTTATAAACCAGAGGGGCAATTCCCGTATTTTTAAGACCGTTCGCATTCTAATCTCAGTCTCAATCTGTCAAAATTACAATCAATTTACATACATTTTTGACAGGTTTTTGACATTGATTGTCGCTAAGATGAGATTGCGACTTGATTTTGAACGTTTTTTAAGTACGAGAATTGGCCTACAGGCCTCAAGTCTGCTATTACAATAGTGTCAGAATGGTCTATCATTGATTTTATAATTGTTGATATTGACAAGTTTGGTAATCTACTAATAGAATGGCGTAATTATGACTTTCCAATGGTCAACCACTGACACTCCATTGAAAGAAATAGCATAGAATGGTAATCTCGTACATAATGACAAATGAATGACTGACGATGACGTATGCGGCAATGAAAAGAAATGACTAAATGTTCATTTAAGTAGTGGTTTTTCGAAAATCATTTCTTCTGACGGTTTTTATAATAATGGCCATACGACAATGTCGTTCTACCACGATTCTGTTACGAGACCACTGACCGACCAATGATCGACCATTATGAATTTTGCAGATTACGTACTTTTAGCACAATGGCAATGGGAACGTGTTGGAATGACGAATTTATAAAAAAAATAGCATATTTGGGGCCCAGGTACCTGCCACAAACATAATTTATGTTGATTGAGTTCTTAGCTACAATTTGAGGAATAATACAAGTACCTGCGCCAATTTTTACAAAATATATGTATGGCCAGGCTCTCATAAGCACCTCCACATAGTGAGGCGATGCGATGTCACGCGGTGGGGCGGGGGGACAAAAAAATCATGTGAACGAAGTCGCAGGCAGAAGCTAGTATTATAATAAAGCTGAAGAGTTTGTTTAATTGTTTGAACGCGCTAATCTATTAAGCTACCAGTCGGATTAAATTTATTTTTTTGGCATTTGATAGGCCAATTCTCGAAAAAGGTTACTCTAGCAGCCGAACAAAAATAAAAAATGTCAGAAATCACGTGAAGTGGAAAGAAGAAATAGCGCGGCCGGGCGATGCGGTGCGACGCGGTGGGTCCGGGGAGCAAAAAAGAAGCCAGTTTGTTATAATTATGTATAGATGCTGAAATTATATAGAAATAAATTCTCTGTTGAGAAGTTTTAATAAGTATCCATAATAAATATGAGATTAGATGATAATACTGAAAAGTCCTGCTTTAAAAATAAAAGCCAATATCGTGGAATAAAGTTATTAGTTTGAAAGTAGCAAAACATCAAAAATACTGATCCGTAATATTTCCTGTATTAATATTAGGTATCGATACCCTGTCGTTTACTGCCTTAGGATATGGATAAAAGGCAACACGTGTGAAATTACATTAAATCAGTGGCAAATTGACGATGCTGCTGCGAGTCGCGGCCGGACGGACATGACGAAATTATAAGGGTCCCGACATCATACAATTATAGTGGTGCCGATTCTGTTGTACACCGAACTAAACTAACTAAACTATCACTAAAATTCCTTACTTTTGGCTATGAGAATCTTAACGCTATTCTGCAAAATAAAATCTCTAAATTTAAAAATAATTTTGACACATCTAAAATCAAATTTGGCAATTGCGACTCCACGTGATACTTGTTTGCCGTACCACGTGATTTCGTTTTAGAGCCGGAGGCGTGCATTATTTTGCAGCCTCGACATGTTTTGTATGGAATTTTTCACTTTTTGTATGGAAAATATGAAAAAAAAAATTTTTTTTTACCAACGCGTTGTATTTTAGATGTTTTGGGGTTTTATCAAGAGGGTCGAAATTTTCATTATTTTTGCGATAGGACACACCGTTTTCGAGATATAAGCAAAAGAAAAGAAAAAAGATATAGTACTGTTTTTGCATCTGAAGTCGAGGTGTTGTTGGTGTGAATTTTAGTTCATGACAACTAATTTTATTCCACACCTTTTTAATCGCGATTAAAAACAGGCAGATTTAGACAATCAAATTTTTTGGTGAAAAACGTAAAATTCAGAATAGCAAAATTGCCATTTTCACTAAATTATAATCTCAGTGCCATCTTAGTGCTGTCAAACTAAAATTTGGTTAAGTTGTGTCACTTTAGTCAATTTCAGAATGGGAAATCGTCGTTTGACAGGAATAAACTAAATTTTGGTGATTTTTAGTCTAGTTTAGAGAATTTTGTGACAAGAGAATCGGCACCAGTGTCTGCGAAAGCCTAAGACGAGAAAACATTTTATACAGTTAGAGCGAAGGTCGTTTATTACAAGATTTTTGTCGTGCGCTCCGCCGCAATCAAACATTTCATTTACATAGAAAAATGAAGATTTTATTCTGAAATGCGTTACAAGAGATGACGATTCATAAATTCACGATATTAAAGCCGTAAAAATTTATAAAAATTCAAATGCGTATTTCAATGACGTTATAAAAGATATTCCGTCCATGTTACGGTCACATTTGTGTGAATATAACAAAGGGTTCCTCTTTTCATATGTAATTTTTATCACCTTCGTTCCAGTGACATTCAAATTAAACGTGGTTTTGTATTTGAACGTGTGTGCTGTATTAGAGGTAGGGTGTGTAATCTAGTTCAATCCTGTTCGCTAAAACAGATACAGCTGCTACCTAAGAGGAGCAGAATAAGGTGTGAGAAGGAAAAGGATGGTTAAGGCACATGTGGCATGTGTGAGAGAGATAGCAGGAGGTAATCCTCACCGACACAACTCACCGCCAGACTTAGGAAAGGAAAGCCAACCGAACCCAAATTCATTAATGTTATCGTGTTTGCCATTCTCACAGTTGCAGAGGTATGAGAGCTGCAGATAACTAGCACAAAACTAAAACTGTTTGGGGCTAATTCCAACTTGTTGTTGGCAATTCATTTATTATATAATTTGCTTCCCTTTGCGCCAGTTTAATATTTAGTTGATTAAATCTACGATTAAAGTGGTAAAGTCTAATTGTTCATCCGTCTGACTTTAAATAAATGTCGATGGTGCTGTAGGTACTATAGGTACACCTCTGCCCAATTTTTCGAGGAAACAAGGTGTGATGTTATTATGTAATATTTTCTTAAGCAGAGGAGCTCATTTTGTTGTATTTTAGTATTTCTTCCAACATTATCAGGAGCATTTTGTGGTCGCATTATGTTGTACACTGGTGGTTGTATATAATTAACGACGCTCTGTGGTTAATTGACTGTAAGTACACGAAAGATCTAAATTAATTAGTTCAATCTAGGATTGGGCACATGAACGTAATTGGCTTGTCATTGTTCCAACTAGGTACCTACCTATATTTGTGGTACCGTCAGTGGACAGTGAAGACGATATTATTATGATTAAGTAGCTAATGTAATAAAAGAAAAAGAGGATAGGCATTTCTGTATGAAAGGTGGTTTCACCAACCAGCGGGGAATTTATATTTATTTATTTAAAAACACATACAACTATCATCACAGGCTTACACAATACAATAGTGTAGTTATAGTTATAATAGATTACAAAGCTTTATATATACTTTATTGTACAGCAGAAAATACATAACAAAAAAACCATTTAACACTACAAAACTTACAATGGACGGCCTTATCTCTTTCTGCGATCTCTTCCGGGCCACCTTGGAATGGACAATCAACCAAAATTAAATAAATAAATCAATAACTAAACAATAAATAATTCAATTAATTATGGTTATTAGTCCAATTAATGGACTGGTCCAACTAGTGGACTTGGGGTAATTTCAGTGGACTTGAAGTAATTGTGTAACACACTTACTAAGGCAATGCCTTTCATTTCGACAGTACAACAACGGCATTCATTACGTTGCTTTAGTTGCTTACGTTGTTGAGCAGACAAATTTTTCAAACATAATGTAGTGATGGATGAGCAATTTTCTTCAAACTCTTTCGGATTGTGACTGGAAATGTGTACGTTACAGAATCAGGGTGCCGCACAATCCTATTTCCTAAGATTTGACTTCTATTTTAATGTGAAAAGTGACTTGTTCTTTTATAATGCTCTTTTATTGCACGTATTCCAAAGCTGGAACAATATCAACCGTAGTTTTCATAACTTACAATCAATTACCTACTTAATACTGCTACACCATGTCGATAAAATGTATAATAAACCACCGGAAAAAATAAGAAAAATGAATAACTTAGAATTTAATAGAACTTTAAGCAATTGGCTTTGTGACAGATGTTTTTATTCAATAGATGGCTATTTAAATTTTAATTAGACATGATGTATAACTATACAAATTTACGAACACTTATTTAAATTCTAATTATTGACATAATTTATAAATCTAATAAATAAATTTATGAACTTGGTTGATTGTCTTAACTGTGAGATATAATCTAATATTAAACTATTAATATATTAAATAATGAAATGTGCCTAATTAATACTAACGAAACAAGACTGTAAATTTTATATTTTATTATGTTGTGTATGACTAATGACATTGATGTAATTTCATGATATTAGCATGTACTTAGTAGAAATATTTGCACGACTGATAAGTACAATATAGTGAGACTACAATTAATACCTATATTCTGGCAAATAAATAAATTTCAATTCAATAAAGAAACCCTTTTAGAAAATATGAATCTCATTGCAGTTGGTTACTTGTACCGTTTTGACACATGTTCCTTTATTTCTGTTTGTCACTTGCCAGATTGCGTAGACAGACATCTTTAAATAAGTTGGAATTGAGGTTGGAATATTCTTTAACACTCGTTTGTTTTAAAGTATCTTTCTTTCTCTCTCTCCTCTTTGTCTATAAATAGATTAGTTTCCTGCGTTGTAATGGTTCCCACTCTTTTTAAGGTAAGGACTGATTTTTTGGTTTATAAGGCTACATCCAATTTCTCTCTTGAATGCTATTACAATATTTATGGGCATTTCTTGTACTTATAATATCATAATGATAAGGAATATTTGCTTGGTTTTCGATCCATTAACAACGATAAGTACCTAAATCTCTGATCGAGAGCTTCATATCTCATAACACTGTGAAAGCCTATGTTATACAAACACATTTCTCAAGCTTAGCTAAAACCGAATGTGCCGTGGAGTGCTTTATCAAACTACATTCAAAACTTCTCCACGACTTGGAACATTGAATTTAAAACATACTGAAGTGCGCAGATGTCATATTTTTCTACGATTTTACGTAAAAAGGACTTTAGTATGGAGACTTTATTTACGAAGTCTGTGTGACGATGGAGCAAACCTCTAAATGTACTTTTTACGTTAAGGCGTTTGCTTCAGTGAGGTCTAGATAGTTTAGATAAGAGAGGGCAAAACGTTTACCTACTTAGTGAAAGTGTACTGACTTTTTTTGCCTTTGACTGTCACTAAATGTAAGTAATGTCGAGTACACTACTAAATAAACGACAAGATACGAAACCATAGCCATAATTATATTTTTGCGAGAAGTAAGTAGTATATTATTACGAGAGACAGAGAAAATAGAGAAGACCTGGTACAGGTCCTCTCTATTTTTCAAAGCAGAGTACTTACCTAACAATGAAAACATAGTGTCTAGATCTGGTTCCCGTCTAAGAATAACCTACACCTCTGTATTAAGGAAGTGACGAAGGAATTATATGAAGCGACTGAATAACCACATCCACTTGTATACCGATGACATAACATATAATGTGATAGATTACGTTAATCGTGAATTAAATCTATGAAGGTCGACACATGCTTGTTACAGTGGTTACCTATTTGCAACTGAGTTACTCGTATATATAATTCTGTTATTGCTTAACGCACTCAAAATATTACGCTAAAGCATGACATTATGAAGAAACAAACATAAAAATATTACCTACGATAAAGGTTGTGAGAATGAAAACAGTGACTTGCATAAATATTATTATCATGAACAAATATTTCAACTACCTAATAATATTTTAATAAAATTCGTTGAATCATTTGGTTTTATCAAGCATAAAAGTTACATATTCGGTAGCTACGGGCGGGCGTAGCGTGTGGCTGGCGTCACCGCTACGCGGTCGTAGCAGATCCCAGAACTGCTACGCATCGATTCAATTATGAAATACGGTCGGCAATTAGCTGGGTCCACACCGGACGATCCAGTGCGCTCGGATCGGGCGCGTCAGGAGCGCGATCCAAATGCGCGGTTGGTTAGGACTTGCCGCGCGCGATCCGAGCTATGTGGTAGAGTACGCGCTCCTTGGAGCAGCCGATCCAAGCGCTGGTGGTTTTTTGACAATGCTCAAAGGAGCTTCAGTTGTTTGGTGCGCTCGGTGTGGATGGCTATGTGTGAATCAGGAGATCTGGCAATCCATTTCGAGCGTGTGTTCAACTGAACTTAATCTAGCTAAAACGTGGATCAGCACTGGATTGCACGGTAGGATTGGGGGTGCCCTAAAACGGATCGTGTGAAAGAATCTCCGACCCCCATTATATTCCAATTTTGGATCGTCCGGTGTGGACCCAGCTATTAAACACCGTAACGTAATTTTCAAACACCGGAGAACTAAAATTTCATATAAGTTACGGGTCAAACTTTGTGATGTAAAAAATACGGTGAAAATACGGAGTAATTTTACTTTGTTTTTCAATCATTTCAATCATATAACAGGTAGTTTTATAAAATTTATTCTAACTAATTTTGTATCCATTTATTTTTAAAGTTTGTTATGCTGTCGACTGAACAAACCAAATTTAATATTTATTATTAATAATTTTATTTTATGCTGTGAATATTTTTCAATATACCGAATTGATTATGTAGATATCCTCTTCCTAAGAAAAAACGGAGTTATCTTAAATTATAAAATCAGATAAAAAACGAAAGGCACTAGTGTTTGTGAAACTAAAATAATATCTGTATATTTCAAATTCCGAGAAATAATCAAACTGATGGTGATTCTAGGTAACCGAAATTGTATGCAACTGCGGAATATGAACTAATATTTTGTGTTATTATCGTACGAGTATAGCAGCCAAGAACCGCTAACGATGGATTCAAACGAATTAATTAAACGGTGGAAATGTTTCTTTCATATTGGTTTAAAAACGAATCTTACTAACGCAGTTCGAAATGGGTAACTTGCTAGTATTCCAAGTAGCTTATAACCTTAATTATTAACTATTGTTTTGCCTCAATTAAGTTGCCCTAGAAGTAGTGCTCTATTCTGAGTATTTAGATCTAGGTGAAGTGTAAATGATAAATGATTTTATTTCTGTAAGTAGGTTTGAATAAAAACTTTTACACGTCAATCGTATTTTAAAAACTAGACGAGGTTGGCATTTCCTATCTGACTACTCTGAGAAGAAAGGCCGAAATAAACTGAGAGGTCACAGTCTCTTTTGAAGTCCAGACCAAATCTTGGTTAGATTATGTGAAGGCTATGTAGATCGGTGTCTGAAATGGTCTTTTGAGGAAAGAACCACTCAGATTGAGTGGACCTGTCCAGTCAGTGCACGCAATTGTCAGCAATCGTGCAGCTCAATAGACTTAAGGAGATCAACGATTCGACGAACAAAGAAAGAAAGGACATTTGGGTAGGCCGGTAGACTCAAACTGCCAGAACATGATTAAAACTGGAACTAAAATACTCATAGTCCTCACATTCACAATAATTAAAAATAATATAATACTCTAAACAGTAACAGTACAGTGTACCTACCTGCGAGAAGAAACTGGTGCAAGAGTAGGTACCATCTTGCTACCTAAGGTATAGCGCCATGAAATATACCATCATATTCCTCCAGTCAGAAAGCGTCTGATCTGTAAAGGCTCCTACAAACAGCCGCGACACGCGACGCGACACAAAGGCACCGCTCGTCGCGCGACAGGCGGTGCCTTTGTGTTGCAACGCATGTCGCGCCTGTTTCTAGGAGCCTTAACATGATATCTAAGGCCCATACATACAGAGATGAGCAGTACGATGATAAACTTTTTTTTTTTTTTGGAATTGACGTGGCAGTTACATACCGCATTTGTTTTTGCCAGTATGAACAGTGGGATGTTGACGTGTGATCACATTTTTTTACTGTAAAATATCGCCCTGATCATCGACGTGTGAAAGGGGCCTAAGTCCCTTTGTACACGGCACAGTTTCTTTACGGTACGGCGGCGGCGGCGTGTTAACCGCGCTGTAGTAAAATCGTATGACCTTCTAATAGACACGGTTCTATGGTATACGGCGACAGTGCTGTGTCGTAGTGCCGCTGTATCGTCAATAAACTTCCATGGTGATCCATACAACACTGACGACTGTGCCTACACACGGCGAATAAGCCGTAGTTTTTCACGGCAAGAAAAACGTGTGTGTACAAAGGGCTTAAGTCTTTCCTAGAATTATTACTGCGTAGTCTACATATCTAACTTCTTATTTTCTTTTTCTTCAAATCTTATGCTCCAGACAAAGTACTTAGCTACTTATAGACAAAATTCTGAGATTCTAGTAAACAGTTCAAACGTTGACACGTTCAAACGCTTTGTCTATAGCCTGACATGTACTTCAGAATAAACATTCTATTCGAAGGGAAAAAAGAAAAATAGTTTATTATAAAAAAAATGATACAGTGGTACAATAGACGGTCCCTAGAGCGTTACCATAGCAATTTTTTATACAAAAACAAACACATTGCAGTTAAAATTGATCGGAAACAAAACCCGACACTCAGGGGATATACGCAATAGTAATTTTATCGCAATCGTCTCGAATATTCGTTTTATTTCGCGAGAACGTAATAGAATTTAAGTAGGTACCTACTGCATTGTAAAATATTATTCCTTTGCATTCATTTAGATTCATCTGGATAGAAAGAACGCTGTCGGAGGAAATTTCAGCGTTTTCAATTTATCCGAGAAGCGTGCAGAACCTTCGGCGGATATAAACTTACTTATCTAGTAAGATCACATCTCCACTTTTCACACACGTTTTATGATGCTGTGCTGAAAGATCGATGTTTGCACGCTCGTTCTGAAAATGTGTTGGCTTCGTCTTAATCCCAGTTTTACCTGGACTAATGCCAGCGACCGTTTGTTAAAGAAATTGTTCGTGCGCTTTACCAGGTGCACCGGTTCTTTCACTCTTCGGACGGCTAGTTTCTAGTTCCACGTTGTTGTCGTTTGATTACACCAATCTTGTAAGGGAACTAGGTTTTTGTTTTGGTTTTACATATAACAAATTAAATTGTATCATTGTATCTTCTAGTCGTATATATTTGAATTGATTGGTAGGCATGAATGGCATAGGATGACGTCAGAACCTGATACTTAGCTTCGATTGCTCATGGCTGATCGATTAAAATGGGGCTACCACAAGGAAACATGCTTGGATCGCTTACAGATTATTCCGGATGTGGGTATTTTAACATGACTGATTTGTGTGTATTGTGTACCTACAAGTTTTTTTTTAAATAAGGATACTTTACATGGATGAAATGAAATTACTTATCATGGCCAACATAATCGTAGGTCATCCACCGTTGATTATTTAACAATAGTTTATGTTAACGCGTCTTGCAACACCCACGAGTCCTAACAGTGGGTCGAAAACGTTAGTTAAGTTATTTTATTGTAGCGTGCCACAATAACATTGGACTTCAATAAATTTATATTTTAAAGTCGTTAATCGCGTTGACAGTCTGCGGCTATTAAAAGTTGTTTGTATATTATAATGAAACTCGATGAGTTAATTACAATAATCTTAATTAGATCAATTTTGATCAACATTAAACAAAAAGTATCCTTAAACAAAATTAATATATCAAACTGTCTGTGTGATCAGGAATTGTTTTGTGAAAGGTCGAGTCATGATGAAACCCGCCGAGCGCCGTTTATTTTCTTTCTAAGGCGACTTTCATGTCACCCTAAAAATCTCGGTAGATTTCCTTTCTGTTTTATTTTCTTACCAAATCATTGTTTACGTATGTATTGTCAAAAATGCTGAAATTATCACACTGTTTTACTGAGTTCTAGATAGGGTAACTCAGTTAACTACCGAAAGGAATTTCACAGAAATCTTTAAATAAATAAGGA
The DNA here is from genome assembly GCA_937001585.2 of Brachylomia viminalis. Lineage (NCBI taxonomy): Eukaryota > Metazoa > Arthropoda > Insecta > Lepidoptera > Noctuidae > Brachylomia > Brachylomia viminalis. Next base: position 11,610,449 of record OW443297.2, on the reverse strand, counting down.
GGTACCTACATTATACGGAGTTGGGTAGAGCTATTCCAGGAAGGACTTCCGAGAAATACTGTTGTTTCACCAAATATGTTTATCTTAGTTCAGTAGCGCCCAAGGTGTACAAGGGTTCATCGCTCTTCGTTCTATAAGAACCGTGTTATACAAATTGGTTCGTCTCGTTATTCTTAGAGTTTCGTAGCTAACGAAACATGTTGTTGGTGCAAGTAGAAGATACAAGTAGATGTTGATTAACAAATTAGGTGTTTCCCGGTGAGTAGAATACGCGACGCAAACGTCGAGAAACTGGAAATTATAGCATAATATTATGTATTCTAATTGAGGTGAATGACATTAAATATTAAAACGTGACTACAACTTGGGGACTACAAATATGTTGTGAGTACAAATCCGCGCAAACACCGATGTCACTTTGTTAATTCATATTCAGAATTAAAAGTTTTTAATTCATATAATTGAAAAAAATTACGAAATTGACAAAGTACGTATGTTTTTGTGTATGGGTGTATGAGAGTACATATGTGCTGCAGTGAAAAAGTAACATTGTTACGGGCGTTTTGCCAATCTTTTTACCCGTGCAATCTATGGGTCAAATATACGCAGAAGACCATCAACGCCTTGAGCGTACAGTATGCCTTTATGATACTGATGCGGCTACCGATTCACTGCAGTGCGTCGGGCACGTTAGCCTGGCTTTCATGCTATCTTCAGAAAGAGACCGGTATCATTGCTTAGTCGTGCCTGCGGCAGTGGCAACGGCATTCTCAGCGTTGTGGCAGTCAAAATCGTCTGTCCAATATTGTGGTATCGTGTGCAGTTGCATGTCGATAAGAACAGTTAGAGTAACAGTGATCTTACTGATGAAATGATAATTGATTTATATTTTATTTGTTGGTTTTGCGATCTTAATGTTGTTTTTTTATTGATACTGTTAGGAATCAGAAGGGAAATAAAAAAATAAACAATCTTTAATTCTTTTAAATTACACGTTACAAAATCATAAAAATATCAAAAGAAACACAAGCACACTATAACGGTCAGGTAGCACGTCCGTTCCGAACACCGTCCAGGCAAAAAGAGAGCGTTGCCACACAACGTGCCTCCTTATATAACCTCCCATTGGTTGACAGCTGATCGCCTGACGTCTTTATGATGTCATCTCGCCTTCCGTTACCAACAATACTTATTAATTTGTATTCATTTAAAGATGATGGCGATTTAACTTATGAATTTATATTACGATTTGATTACTTCAGTTATTCATTTTAATTATAATAGTATTATTGTGGCATGTATTTTAATCTTTGGTTACTAAGATATTTTTGAAGCATAAGTACTAACTTATATACGGATCACTGTGTCTGACTTAAATAAATAAATAACTTTATATGTACGTACTTTCTGAGTTTATCTTGGACATTATAGACATCGGTGAAGGAAAACATCGTGAGGAAACCTGGACTTATAAAATAAATAAAATAGCCTTTTATTTGATTTTGCTTTTATTTGCTTTCATACAGATACGGAAGTTCTAATGCTGCGAATGTAAGTCATAATTATTATGGTATATTTCATCAAAATCACAGAGGAAACACTCTAATTTACGCAAACAGCTGCACCCTCTCTCACATGCACATCCTCTCTCCGTCACACGCCCCTACTCACCACTCATGCACTATGTTTAATTGTTTTTGTGTTATCTGTATCATGTTGTAACTAACTTATTTAAATTAATATGAGCTTAATTTATTCAGTACAAGTGTAATTATCAAACTAAAATTCAAATAATAAATAACTTTCTAATAAATATAAATTAATTTTGTTAATATTTCGTGTTGTAAAGGTTTAGTTGTTTTTAATAATTATTGCATACTATAAGCACCCATGTATTTAGGAAGAAGAAACTGACTCCTGAAATACAGATATAATATATCTAGCTCTGGAGTCAGGGCTTCACTTAAACTGTAATGAATGTAATGCAAATAAACAATTCTTATTCTTATTCTCTTTTGCTGTTTGAATAATTAGAAAAAATAATATAAATACTGCACGTAATCATATCAATCCTCCGGTTCGGTTGGGCAACGACATGTAGTTTTCTGTAGGTAAGGAAATTCTCAAAACCAGCGTGTACCTACAATTAATAGTAGGTATGGCCACGAGTGCCTATCTTTGTCTTTTTTTTTTGAGGGTGGGTAATCAACAATAACTTCGGCGTGTCAGACTCTTACTGACTAAAACCCACCCGTGTTCCTTCAGTTGCCTGTGCCAGGGGCCACGGCACCCCTCTGGGACTTTCCCGCAACCCTAGCAGGCATCGGCCCTAGCGGACCCCGTCATTAATGCTGACATCTCTTTGAGGCGCGCGTGGAACACAACGCGCCGTCGACCCGGGCCTGGTCCTTATCGAACGGCGAGCTGCCTATTGCTCGCCGTTCACAAGCCAGCGCCTACGGTGGCCGGGAATCGGCCTGCGATTTCCGACGCCCAGGGCGTCTCCTGCGGCGGCTAGGGGCATGAGGGCGCGAATTTTGCCTCTCCCTCACGCGTTCCGCCTCCTCCTTCGCGAACATTACTGCTTCGCAGAAGGAGGTGTGAACGAGTTTGAACGAGTGCCTATCTGAGGTAAGATTTACCTCAGATAGGCACTCGTTTAGTTAGGTAAGATTTAGGTATGATGCACTCGTAACCTCAGTGAGGTCATTAAATTATGCTAATTCAAGTTGCACCTATCAGCTGTTTATTGGTATTTATCTACGTAGTTTACAAATGTGTAGGTACTGTAGATTAGTTTTAAAATTTGTTTTAATCCCACCTAGGTTCCTTTTCGTACAACTTTAGGGAAGGAATTTAATAATGTACCTACTGAATGAATGAATCTGAGTGTACTAAGTGAAGAATCTACTGAATCTACTAAGTGAGTCTCTTAAAATATTTCGTGTATGAATAGATAAATTATTTTGTTAATACTCCTCTCCGCTCCGCTAGTGAACACGTCGAACAGGCGGTCCCATAATAACTGTCTCAAACAAGAGCAAATAAATGAATAAGATAAGATAAGATTTATTTTCTCACCACAATATTACAAAAAAAAACATATTACATGTTATCAGAGTCGAACAACATTTTAATATTGTGGGTGACTGGTGCCTAAGCTAGGCTTTAAGGGCCTGTGTTTCAGGTCACCAGGTCTCCGCCCTCTAGCAGTTCGATAAATGCATGATAATAATAATAAAAGTGATTTAACAAATTTTGGATTAGGAGGTTGTATTATTATACAACCTCCTAATCCAAAATTTATTAAATTTGTTTTTTTTTAATTGATTGTAGGGTCTGTAGCTAAACTAATGCATGCAACTGCATGTAAGGTATTTAAATAAAAAATAAAAATAAAACAAATAATAATATATGAATGGAAAAACAAAAGACAAAACAAACAAAAAAAAATAAAAAAAGTATAGTAAACAATTACGTAGTGAGGATGTGAGTAAGATGTGTTTCGTGTGTGTATGTGTGAGAGTGCGTATAGGGGGTGTGTGTGTGAGAGGGTGTGGGTGAGGGTTTATTAAATAGCAGTTATGTATTTAATACCGGTGTTGTGTGGTGATTACATAAATTGACTTGATGAGGGAAGTCACAAATTAAGAACCAAGTAACCGAGCTGTCAAAGAAGTTATCCATGTGAGTACCTTGCCCATCCAAGTTCTGAAGGCCAATTCCCGTAATAAAAAACGTTCAAATTCAAGTCGCAATCTCATCTCAGCGACAGTCTAATGTCAAAAATGTAGGTAAACGCCATACAATTTTTGACAGATTGACACTGAGATTAGAATGCGAACGTTCTTAAAAATACGGGAATTGCCCCGAATTGTTTATATATTTATCTATTTATATACCTATTTTTAAAATTATCTGTAACTACATGGAGACCATCAATAATACCTAATGTATCATGTTACTTTTATAATTATTAAAGTATTACGATTGCATAATTATTTTAATTTTTAATTTATTTCTTTCAGAACAGTTGCAAGACATGGTGACTGTGATGGATGAAGCTTATAAGATGAAAAGGGTGAATATAAATGTGAATAAAACGAGATCATGAAAGAGAAGAGGATGTATCGGTGTGTGATGTGAAAAAAAAATGATAAGAGTGAGGAGCATGTAAGTGAGTTCGTATATTTGGGGAGGCTGTTTACAAGGGATGGAAACATTGATGGAGATATGGAAAGGAGAGTAAATACGCGAAATAAAGTGAATGGTGCTACACAACAGTTGGTGTCCAAAAATACACGACTGGCTGTTCACAATGGTGTTCTGGTGCCTACGCTTATGTATGGAAGTGAATGTTGGGTGTAGCAAAAGAAGCAAGAAAGTAGAATATATGCCGTGAAAATGCGTTCCTTGCGAAGCATGTGTGGTGTGACTATGAATGATAGACTGAGGAATGATGTGTTAAGGTAAAGGTGCAGTTTAAAACAAGATGCAGTGACAAAAATTTAAAAGAGTGTGCTTAATTGGTTTGTCAGTGTTGATGAACATAAGGTATTTACAAGGCAGATTTGAGTTTGAAAGCCGGGAGGGGACGCCCCAGGTGGACATATAGTGACCTGGTTAGTCAGGTGCGTAGTGCTCGCCACTGGCGTGCGTGTTTGACCAGAAAGCCAATTCCTGTACCTAATTAAAAACGTAAAAATCTAGTCGCAATCGCATCTCAGCGACAATCAATGTCAAAAACTTGTCAAATATGAAGGGCAATTAGAGGTATTTTCGACATCTTAGATAAATTATTGGTCTCGCTGCGGTCGAGCGCAGCGAGACCAATCATTTATCTAAGCTCGACCTATTAAGAATGCGATTAGACTGCGAAGTTTCTTAAAATTACGGGAATTGCCCCTCAGATGTATGGACGTAAACGAGGTAATAGGATGTGTAAGGTTCATAGAAGGTGGCGTTTTGTAGTTTCTGCTAACCCTCATGGCTGTACTTAAACATGGGTGTGTTCATTTCGGCTCCCTGTCGTTTCGGGTGACGCAGGTGCTCTCGGGGCATGGTTGCTTCGGGAAGTACCTGTGTCGCATAAACAGGGAGCCGGACGCCCGGTGTCACCACTGCGTCGACTGCCGGGAGGACACGGCGCGGCATACGCTGGCAGAGTGTGCCGCTTGGGAGGAGCCGCGCCGTGCCCTCATCTCAGAAGTAGGCAATGACTTGTCGCTGCCGACCGTAGTCGAGTCGATGGTCGGCAGCGACGAGTCCTGGGACGCGGTGGCTTCCTTCTGTGAGACAGTCGTCTCGCAGAAGGAGGCTGCGGAAAGGGAGAGGGAGATCTCGTCCTCTCACCCGGCCCGCAGAAGGCGCACCGGGCGTCGGCGGAGGGCGGACAACGCCCTCTTCCAGCCCCCCTAAATGGGTCCAGGGGCGACGGACTCGGGGACGTCCGTCGCCGCCCCCCACACACCAGGACCCGAGGTGGCGGCGCGTAGTGTTCCACGCGCGCCCCTCTTAGACGTCGCGGGGGGAGTCAAACACCTCACTCCCCCCCCAGACCCGAAGAGGCCCGCAGTGGCGGGCCGGCACCAGTCGGGGGTTGTGGAAGGATCGTATGTTCCCGCGACCCCCGGCGTAGGTGTGAGATGGAACACCGGGGTGGTTTTTAGTCAGTAAGAGTCTGACAGACCCCGTCGCCCGCCCCAGGGCGGCGGACATCCATGAGGACTTTCCACCCCGGAAACAAAAAAAAAAAAAAAAATGGGTGTGTTCATTTAAGTACTTTGTTACATATTATTCATAGTTATTTTAACGCATTAATTTTTTGTAGCAAGAACCTCTCTTATTAGAAGGAGATGACCAGCGGTATTTTTCTTAATTTTTTTTATGTTTTTATTTTATAGTCTAAGGTTTTTCTGTAATTCCATCAATGACCTTTTATAAAACGGCTATTAGTCTACAAAGTTCGGACGTTTATCTTGCTATGTTTAAAACATTACTTTCATTAATTGTTGAGATCATTTTAGAGTTGCTATATGGGAGGTTTTTATTCCCTAGAGGGCTTTTGGTCTACAACTAACCGCGGGAACCTGCCGTTATATTAATTATAAGTCCAACCATGACTTATAGTTAATATAAGTCTAAAATCACCAACCCGTCTTGAGCAAGCGTGGTGATCCACACTCGTGCCTTCTCTGTATGAAAAGGGGTCTTTGTCCTGCAGTGGGCCAATAATATATATCGAGGTAGTTCTTATGTGAGAATATTCGACTTCTTAGCCGCTAGAGGGCGCGACAGACCGTGTTGGTACACGAAGCTGTCGTCGTCAACGCAAAATGGTGCGCTACGAAGCTGCTTCCCAATCTGGGGGGGCCGAGCACCGCCTGTAGGTGGCTCTACGTGGGGATCGTGTGATCCAAGACCCTGTATGGGGTCCCGGTGTGGGCCTCTGACCTGACGGCCGGCAGCATCGCAGTTTTGTGAAAGCCGCAGAGAGCGATTCATCAGGGGGTATCGCACGAGCTCCTATGAGGCGTCTTGCGTCCTGGCCGGCTCCCCGCCCTGGGACCTTGAGGCGAAAGTACTCGCGTCATTGTATCGGAAGCGCGAGGAAGCGAGGGCGCGGAGGAGGGACGGATGCAGCGACATATGGAGCTGCGTAGGTCTCAGCTTCGCGAGGTCCTGGTGACGGAATGGCGGAACCGGCTCTCGCGCCCTACCGCTGGTCGGTCTCGTCACCATCGAGGCGGTCCGGCCGGTGCTCGAGCGCTGGCTTGGGAGGAGGCACGGCTCCTTGTCGTTCGCAGGTGGCAGGTGGCTGTGTCGCATAAACAGGGAGCCGAACGCCCGATGTCACCACTGCGTCGACTGCTGGGAGGACATGGCGCAGCATACGCTGGCAGAGTGCGCCGCTTGAGAGGAGCCGCGACGTGCCCTCGTACCCTCATCTCAGAAGTAAGCAGTGACTTGTCGCTGCCGGCCGTAGTCGAGTCGATAGTCGGCAGCGAAGAGTCTTGGGACGCGGTGGTTTCGCGGCGCGGCGACGGCGCGCTGCCGTGAACCGCGTCGGCGTTTTTATTGGACAGCTTATTTTAAACAATTAAAAATTCGAACTAATAATTAGTGGTACTACCGTCTTTTTAGAATATGCAGATAGAGATGAAAAGATAATTAAATCAGATGAATATTTTTTTTGTGGGTCGATTTTTGTAGGGTGTTGTCAAGTAGGTACATAAGCTTGACATTTTGTGCTCTGCAGACACTACCGTTCCAGCTTTCTCACCCTTGTTTGTTGACACCTACAATGAAGTTGAAATTGTCAAGTCAAGTCTGGTTATGGTTACAACTATAGCATTCCTGCTTCTTTGCATTGTTTTCCCATACAGACCATTTTCATAGTTAATCACGGTAAAAAGGCGGTTTGTTTCCAGAAAGACCAGGTAATTGCTCGTGTATTGGCTACTCGGGAAATAGTTGGTTCTCCTGGTAACTATGCAGATAATCTTGTTTCGATAATGAGCATTGCTATAACAACAGTCAAACTATGTAGATCCGGAGATCCAGAGGTAGTTAAAGAGTTGGTAGAGATTTTAAAGGAATATTCAGATTGTTTTTCGATAGATACAGAAGAATTAGGCAGGACTGACAAAATAGAATTGAATATTGAACTTAACTCTGATAAGCCGATTTGTTATCGTCCTTACTGGCTTTCTTTTTAAGAAAAGGCAATAGTAAGAGAAAATATTGAAGATATGATATCCAACGGTATTATTAGGGAATCGTCGTCTACTTATGCCAGTCCGATTGTATTAGTTAGGAGAAAGAACAGCGATTAACGGTTTTGTGTGGATTTTAGAAAATTAAATAGTATCACAGTAAAAAATAAATAAATATCCTCTGCCCATTATAGAAGAACAAATCGAGAAACTAGATGGGAAGATACTTTTTATGAGTCATGATTTGTCTCAAAGTTTCTTTTTAGATTCCTGCAGCAGAGACTTCAATCCACCGAACTGTTTTTTTCACTATGCATTTTTGCGTATGATACGGTTATATATATATATATATATATATATATATATTATACTTACCCTTCGGTTTAGCCAAAATGGCCAACCCCCCATAATTTTTTCAGCGACTTATAAACAACATATTTTCTTCATTACGTCATGATAACGTGCTTCCTTTTATATAATATATAAGTCTGTTGCTACCCACCAAAACTGAACAGGCCTCAATCTACTTCGGATAGTTTTGGAAATAATGAGGGACGCAAACTTGACGTTAAATCTTGATAGGTGTTTTTTCTCGCAAGACAAAATAGATTACCTCGGTTACGAGATCAGCGCAAAAGGTATTAGGCCGGGTAGTAAGAAAATTTTAATTGTGGCCAACTATAAAGAACCTAAGAATTTACACGACCTTAAGATGTTTCTAGGTCTGACTAGTTTTGTCAGGAAATTTGTTACTATGCGTCTGTCACGTATGATCTTTACGGGTTGCAAAAAAAAATATGCAGCGTGGATTTGGGACCCAGCACAGCACAGGGCTTTTTATCGGCTCAAAAATATTTTGACGACTCGACCAATACTCTCATCATTTTGTAGGAAAGTTGACATAGAAGGTCACACTGATGCAAGCAGTAAAGCTGGAATTCTCTTTCAGGATCTGGATGGGGTTATGAATCCCATTGCGGATTTCAGTCGAAAAACAAGCAATTAAGAAGCTATGTATAATTCCTATGAATTGGAAACATTGGCTGTAGTGGAATCGTTGAGGAGATTCAGAATTTATTTAGCAGGTTAGGCAGGTTTATTTTAAGTTGGTGACAGTCTGTGCAGCCGTTCAAGACACACTTACTTACACTTTATTGAAAAAGGATCTACTACCTCGAATAGCAAGATGGTGGTTATCTATCCAGGAGTATGACATGGAAGTCGTTCATAGCCCAGGTAAGTCTCTTATGCACATTGATGCGCTGAACCGATTCCGGTAGACCCTCCTTTAGTAGCAGACATCAAAGTGATTGACGTATTCGGTTGGTTAGTATATCTTCAAGATCAAGATGAGAATATTTGCATAATTCGAACCAAATTAAAATCTGTGGATAACGATTCAGATATACGGCAAAATTACAAGCTGAAAGATGGTCCAGTATACAAGCTCGTTAAGGATGGAGAACAGTGGTTACTCGTCCCTAAATGTGGCAGGTGGAAAGTCATGAGGAAGTATCATGATTGCATCGGACATCCAGGCCTTTAGCGTTGTGACGAAATGATCAAAGATAACTTCTGATTTCCAGTATTGACACGTTTCATACGAATGACCATCACGGTCCTATCTGCAAAGGTTGAGCAGGTAACGGTTTTGTGCTGATGGTGGTCGGTTCCTTCACAAAGTTAACATGGGTGGTACCAGTTAAAACTACATCAAACATACATACAACGCACACACACATACTTTAAATGTTATTTTATGTTTATTTGGTTACCCAAAGAGAATAATATCCGACAGCGGTACGAGTTTCAAAAGTAAACATGTCAAACAGTTTTGTTTGGATAATCAAATAAAACAAACACATAATACATATAGGTACACATACATATGTCGGCGCTTCGACGTTTTGAGAGTGTCAAGAAACGTCAAGAATGACAGCGGACATTTTGACAAGCGCGGGTTGATGTTTCTTCACTCTGACGCAACTCCGGGCTCTTTACGCACGCGGCCGTCAGACAAGGCAGAATCCGTTTGCATCGCCCTGAAGCAAAACGTGTTCGGTGGAGCGTCGCTGTATTCCAAATAATTACAAAGTGTTGATTGCAATTCGGTCAATATTTCGTTAAAATAATAATCCTGTAATCATCTTCAACACGTAGATTTAATTCTCCTCGCCCGTCTACCCACGATAGCTCGGCAGCCGCAATGAACCCAGAATTGACTGATGATAGCCATTTGCCGTTACTTATATATACATAGTTCTGTAGCATGTCCGCGCGCAAATGGCCATGTGGAGAGGTATAATCGTACCTTACTAGATTCACTCAGCACGAGTGTGGAACATGAAAAGGATTGGGATACACGGATCACAAACAACACCTTTTTTTTTTGATGTTGGGAAATCATCAAATAACTTCTCCCGCTCTGGGCAGAGCAGGAGGGCGTGTCAGACTCTTACTGACTAAAACCCACCCATGTTCCTTCAGTTGCCTGTGCCAGGGGCCACGGTATCCCTCTCGGACTTTCCCGCAACCGTAGCAGGCATCGGCCCTAGCGGACCCCGTCATTGGTGCTGACATCTCTTTGAGGCGCGCGTGGAACACAACGCGCCGTCGACCCGGGCCTGGTCCTTATCGATCGGCGAGCTGCCCATTGCTCACCGTTCGCAAGCCCACGCCTACGGTGGCCGGGAAACGGCCTGCGATTCCCGACGCCCAGGGCGTCTCCTGCGGCGGCTAGGGGCGTGAGGGCGCGAATTTTGCCTCTCTCTCACGCGTTCCACCTCCTCCTTCGCGAACATTACTGCTTCGCAGAAGGAGGTGACGGCTTCCCAAGCCCGCTCGCTCCGTACCATGGCCTTGAACAGGGCCGGACGCGAGAGATCGCCACCGCCAATCGCCTCCACGAGGACACGGCGGTGCTCCGCCCAAGCCGGGCAGACCTCCACCGTATGCTCCACAAACATCACCTGGGGAAATAATAATTTACAAAACGGTTCGATCGGATTTGCACCATACAGGCCATCGATCTTTATTAGAGATCGATGATACACGCTCATGGTTTCCGCGACTCGAAGCAGGTATCAAGGTATGGGAGATAACATCGTGGATAATGAGAAGACAGCTGCACGAACTAAGATCGAAGCTACAGCGAACCTAAACCGGACGGCGCGGCGGAGCAAATGCGCAAATATTTTAATGCAAAGCGTAAACCCCCAACAAATACAAGGTAAACGATTTAGTATTATGGAAAGGAGCTGCTGACCAAAATGTGAACGATCGCCGAAAATTTAAGAAAAAGTACAGCGGACCTTATAAGGTTACGAAGGTAGTAGGAAATGATAGGTACATAATTACTTCGCTGCAAGGTATGAAAGAGTATCAGCGATTCTGAGCTACTAATATTTTAATTAATACTAATTTTGATGAGTGAAATAATGTGTTGGTCCTGGGATTTCACAATTTTGTCGGATATATACAAATAATTCGGATTGTGATTGGAACTATGATACATGAGTGGTTTAAAATTGAAATTACTGACGGAAATGTTTTGATAACGATGGTGAAATGTATTTAAGGAAACTTGTTTTGGTAAACAAGTGTTTACTTTTGTAACAACTTTACTTGATGATTGATAATGACTTACTTATAGGACATACTTATGATGTTATTTTGTATTATGTATGGGCCAAATATTATTTTACAGCTCATAGAATTGAGTTATTTTTCTCCTACTTTAGAACAATTATGTTACATACCGTGTTTTTTTTCTTTCTTTGCAGAGTCGCAAAAGGGTGTACGAGTGTGAATATTCCACTCCTTAGGCGCTAGATGGTGCGACAGCAGGCTTAGCACGAGAACCGTAGCGTTTTGTCGACGGAAGAGTAGACAAAAATGACGTTTCCGTGTAGACAGTGTTCACTACCATAGACAATTGTCGGCAACGTCAAGCATGTCGTACAATTTTTCTCCGATTTTGACAGTTTGGGATAGAAATCTTTCTTCCAAAATAGTCTATAAAAAAGGACCTTGACAAAGATTCGTTACTTGTTGTTTTCGTAAAAGCGAGTAATTTTAGGCGGTGCTTTGTTGCTTTTATCACATAATAAGCAAAATAAACATATTGAGATCAAATCGCCGATATTATTTAAGTTTTTATACAGAAAAACTTGAGCGAAGATGGGAATAGGGCCCGTAAAGTCCCCGTTAGCGAAGTGTTGATGGGTAGACATACAGGGTGGCAGGGACATCCGAGTCATCGACACGCATCCTGCTATGTTACCATGAATTCAGTAGGTACATGATTCTGAACCCTCCTGCTTTGGCATTTTTCGTCGGTAATTAAAAAAAAATTGCTGTTTCATACATTTTGACTGCGTAGGTATTGCATTTTTTTATCAAACGGCAGATTTTGTTTTATAACCGGCAAATAATTCTACGCTAGAGGGTCTAGAATCACGTGCTGAATTCATGGATTCACTTTGCACCCTGTCTAATCCATCAACACCTCTATTAGTTTTGCTGAGCTTTTAAAGCTGTAAATAATAGTTTTCGTACCACTTGCTCAAAAAAGTGGCATTCTATGCCACAAAAAGCGAACATAACAATAGTCATTTTTAATCTGTTAAAAACAGGGAAAGAAAATTGTACTGAATTTCATTCATCCTCTAGGGGGAGAATGTGATTTAAATTTGGAATACTTACCGAAATTTATACTGAACTACATCTGTGTTTACACCATTGAGTTTGTATATAAAGCATTATATATCTTTTTGAAAAAGGAATACGCATTTATTATGCAGTTATGATTAAATAAAATTACGAAAACCGACGAGGCCGTATGAGCTTGATGCCTTTGCTTTTCCGACAAAACAATATTAGTGTAGGAATTTGCCGCGTTTTTGTTTTCTTCAAATACATAAATGTTAAGTTTATTTTTATAAATAAGTTAATGTTCTAAAAATACGTTTAATTGTCATTATTTTTAATAAATGCTTATCTCATATTATTATTGTGTTAATTTTTTCGCAAATGGTACGAAAAGTAGAGTATTTTCCTCGGTGATAAAGCTGTCTTAGTCTTGGGTGAACTTAAATCCCTCGCTACACTCAGGACTCGTCTTAAATCCCTCGCTTCGCTCGTGATTTAAGTTTTTAACACCCTCGCTACGCTCGGGAGTAAACCTCGAGTCCTTCATTACGCTCGCGATTTAAATCGTCACCCGCGACAGAAGACACTGCTTTATCCCCTTGGTTAATAATCTACTATTTTTGGCATTAAAAATAAACCAACTAAATTAAACTAAGAACAACAAAAGATCCTACAGTTTTTGCACTTAACTTTAACTTTGGTCTACTATAAAACAACTTACCTAATAAGAGCCAAAATCTTCTCATTGACCACTGAATATATACATTCAGTTTTAAATGGAGACTATACTATTATACAACATGTAACTTAATTAACGCACATCCTGAAAATAGTTTGTTCAGAATCGTTTACTGAATCGATTTATATAATTTTTAATATAGGTAATTTTTTATCCCAAAAATAATTAAAACTACGGATATTATTGTCATATTAACCCTGTACAATCAAAACAAATTTAAATGGACCGTAAGTCAAAGTAATAAGACTTTTAAAATCGCAGTTTTATTTGTATTCATAAAAATTCCATCATTCAATACAAAATAAAGAAAAATAAACCTTATTCCAAGAACGTTAACAAATGCATTGTAAACTTAGCGATTTGACCGCACGCACACACTAACAGGAACTGGACAAAGGACACCGATAAACCCACGGAGCAAATACAATTGCTCCGTGGATAAACCACCTACTTACTTTCGTTCCCTTTCAAGTTTAGTCAACTTTCAACATTAGTCACGCGCGGGCAATATTAGTGGAAAGAAGTTACGTAGTTAGTGTTATCAAATAATTCTTTCGCGCGCAATGTCTTTCCAATACACTAATGTTCAGTATACCGAAATGGTGAGGACTTTGGCAACGTGTGGTGATAATGTGGCTCTAGCTTGCAGAACATTTAACCAAAGGTATGGTACAAGAGTGGACCGCAGGACAATGTTAGCTGCTACTCAGCGGCTTCGCGACCACGGAACGTTCCGTCCAAACACAGCCATCGATAGGGGAGCCAACGTGCGTACACGTACTCGTCTTCAAAACGAAATCCTGGACTATTTCGATGAGAATCCCCATGCCAGTACCCGAGAAGCAGCGCCACACTTTGAATGTAGTCATATGCATGTGTGGAGAACACTTCGTGGTGATAAAGAACATCCATTCCACCTCAGAAGATGCCAGGAGTTGACTCCAAACGATTACGTACCACGTTTGCAGTTCAGCCGCTGGTTATTAGAAAATTGGCAGCGGAACATAATTTGGACCGACGAAAGTACATTCACACGCGTGGGGATGTACAATCAACATAACACACATTTGTGGATGCACGAAAATCCTCACGCATGCAGAGTGGATTCCTTCCAACACCGTTTCTCAGTTAACGTCTGGGCCGGTGTCATTGGTACACACATACTGGGGCCAGTCTTCTTACAAAGATAAACAGGAGACGCATATTTACTGTTTTTACGAGAAACTCTACCTACGCTGCTAGAAGACATTCCTCTTCATAATTTACAAGAGGTATTCTACCAACACGATGGTGCCCCTGCCCATTTCACTAGAAGTGTTCGGCAGCACCTTGATGAAGAGTTTGGAGAGCGCTGGATCGGTCGCGGCAGCCCTATCCAGTGGCCCCCCAGATCAGCTGATTTGACGCCTCTTGACTTTTTTTTGTGGGGACGAATTAAATCGTTAGTTTATTTTAGTGATACAACAAGTGCCGAGGACCTAAAAAATAGGATAGTGAACGCTTTTGAAATAGTGAGAAATGACACTGAAGTGCTTTCTAAATTAAAACATCAATTAAGAAAACGGGCATTAAAATGTATTGAACAAGGTGGTGGACATTTTGAAAGTGTGTTAAAAAGACAACGTCGTATGAGTGTTTAGGCCATCAGTATGTAAGTTATTTGATTTTTTAAATTACTTTAAATATTTTGATTCAATCTTTTAAACATGCCGTCTCTGAATAATGTTGTCGTACCGCCTCTTATTTTCAGCAGTTCATTGCCGATTGGCATTGTATCATATTCAATAAACGAAATTATTCAGAGTCGACAGTCCAAAGCCTGAAAAGTGTGATGGAAAGACGCAATCATAATGTTTACTAGACATAGACCGTAAATAAACAATTCTTTTCTCGGACGTCGTCGGTTAATGTTTCATAATATTTCTTTAACGTAAACAATCGTGTATCAAATTGTCGGCTTTTTCCGTAGTTTCGTTGTGTTGTGTCGAGCGGCGCGGTAACTGCTTGTGCGACTGTGTGCGCTGCGTGCGTAGTAGTATGACCATAAATTTCTCCCAGAATTGGTATAACTAATTTAATAAATAACAATGCATATACATGTTAAATTAAAAATTAAGTGTATATATTATGATTATAACATAATATTCTAATTGGGGTGTTTGAGGGTGTGCGTTAATTACGTTACATGTTGTATAAAATATCTAATATCAAATGATATCATTTTACATAAATGGATACCTACAACAATAAATAATAATAACATAATTAACCTAGTAAAATACTTATTTTTGAGTGACGCCATCAAAATAGTATAATTTATGGCAATAAACACAAAATTGTGTGTTTTATGGTTTTATATTTTGCGCGCAGCAGTCCTAAATCAAAATTTTAAGACAACAAATAGACCATTTGCGTTTTGTTATTGAAGAAAGATTCGTTCAAAACACTTTCCTTCATATATTTGTTTGAGAACGAAACGCAAAAATACGACTAAATTGGGTAGTAATACACATCACTTGCAACTAACCCCGTTGCTATAGAAAAGTCACTGTCTACCAAGAAACCCGAGTCTAGGTGTGACCTCGTGCTCGGGAAGAAGACATTTCGAGATGGTAGACAAGCGATTTCTATTCTACAGTAGAGGCAGAAATAGAAAGCGTCATGCTAAGCCTGCTGAACGCATAGAAATACGACGCTGTCGTCGTAAAAGCAAAAGTGCTGCCATCAGTGGGTGAGGTGTTGTGTTTTTGCCGGGAGAATTTTTTACTTCATTTTTGTAATCTCACATGATGTAATTAATACAATAGCGTGTAATATTTTTTATATTTTCATTATCTGCATAATCTAAGGGCCCGACCACACGTACCACAACAACAGCACATCGCAGCAACAATATGTGGGCAAGCAGTAGCTACGTATGGATAATGTCGCTGCAGCTTCTTGCAGAGATGTGGTACTCGTACAGAATCGCCGGCCGTTAGTGCGCAGTCTCGCTGGTAGTTTCGTGGTGGGTGCGACCGACGTGGCCTTGATGTGGTCGGTATCGCCCACACGGTTTATTTTGCCAAATATGGTCCATGTGAAAAACTATTAATTTTCACACAAATTAGCGCCCGTCCACGTGTTATCGTTGTGGTGTGGTTGTTGTTGAGATGTGGTTGTGGTACGTGTGATCGAGCCCTACATAGACTCTATTTTTCTTTAGTTTCTTTATTTAGGATTAATATTACCTTCTGCGTTTACGCATCATTCTGTTCAGATATAGGTTTACTAATACCTACGTCTTTGATAAGAGATACACGGTAATAAATAGGTGCAAATCAGAAAAAAATATGAACATTGAAGTCTGAAATCTTTAATAAGAATGTCCGGTTAGCGACCCGAACCCAGGACCTTCAGCTCTGCAGTTGCTCTTTTAACCACAGACAAGCAGCGGAAGGTATGCTCTGTTCTAAAAGTATCTGATAAATGTAAACAAATGGATCTGACCACGTATCTGTAAATGCCAACTTATCGAGACAATTACAAATCGAGTGCTTTGATTTGATTAATTCTAATTTTAAATCACGGAAAATATGTACCTACTTTCATTTGACAATTAAGGTTATGTTATAATTTCAATTTTCGTTGATGCTTTCGCAATTACAATTTAATAACGTTATCCAAACAATAATTGTTGGAGAAAGTGGTGTGATATAAAGTTGAAGCCTTTGTAATACAGATGAATGTGTTACTAATTCCCTTTAGTGAGTGCTTGCGTAACAATTTAACCTGAACAAGGTTTGTTTACAGTTTCATCGAATACTTTTGGAACAGACAAGTTAGTAAGTACTTCTTACAAGTTGTTCCAGTGAGTTGTATCTCCAGGTACTACAAAGCATCAAACAAGGTTGGCGAGATGCGGATTCCGTCCCTGCAGTACTATCTCGCTTCACATTAACATAATTATCTTAATATTATTATCTTATATTATTTTATATTATCTTAATCTTTGCTATAAGTATCTATACTTATTCACATATACAATGACACTAAAATTTACTGTTTAAAGTATTATATTATATTAAATTATTGTGAATGTGAGGACTATGTGTGTTTTTGTTCCAGTTTTAATCATGTTCTGGCAGTTTGAGTAATTTATGCGGCCTACCCAAATGTCCTTTCTTTGGTATTGTTCGTTGAATCGTTGAGCTCCAAGAGTCTAAGTTGAGCTCCACGATTACTGACAATTGCGTGCACTGACTGGACAGGTCCACTCAATCTGTGTGGTTCTTTCCTCAAAAGACCATTGCAGACACCGATCTACATAGCCTTCACATGATCTGACCAAGATTTTGTCTGGACTTTAAAAGAGACTGTGACCTCTGAGTTTGTTTCGGCCTTTCTTCTCAGAGTAGTCAGATAGGAAACGCCGACCTCATCTAGTTAAAAAAATATATATGATTGACGTGTAAAAGTGTTTGTTCAAACCTACTTACAGAAATAAAATCATTTATCATTTATTTATCATTTTACTTAGCAACCTCGAAAAACGAAAATATTTTAACTATATACATAGTTTAGAAATGCTAATATATTTTAACTTTCATAACGAGGTACGTTTCAAAAGCTTATGGCGATGAAAACATTTTCTGAATGCTCAAATACTTTTTTAGAGCATTTTCTTTTCTAAATTGTTAATTAAAATGCTTTAACCGTTTTACGTAATAGGTTCTTTGGAATTCGGATTTCGAAATAAGTAAAAGTCAAACGTATTTTTTTAATAAACTGCGAATTTTCGTCGGCTTGGCAACCTATCACATAGATACTCAGATTTCAATTTAGTCGCGTTATAAGGAAAACGATATTTCTTGAGAATGTAATAAATATATGGTACTGTAAGGAGTAGGTACCATATATTACGACTTGAATTGATAAGCAGATATATGTAAGTAAATTAGGCTTATCGTGAAGCCGACTAGACGCTCAATACTCACCAAAAAACCATTTTGAATGTAAGTACATAGATACCAACAAGTTTTGAGTCATGTCTCGTCTGGTTTTCAACAGTGTTGACAATCTCTTACTTCTTCCAAAACGTGTGGCATAAAGCTTGGATTATTTCATAATAGTAATCCGTAGCAACACTAGCCTTCTCGTGTGCTGTAATAACAATTATTAATAAGTAACTATCGCTACTAATCCGTTCCCCGAGTATGGCGATTATGATAATACTTAGGTACCTACTCATTATTGGCGTTCATAACGACAATCTATGAGATGGTCTATGTACAGTCACGAGCATACATACCTTACAGTTAGGCAAAGAACAAAAGCGTGTTTCTCATGAAATAAAAATTGCAACTTTGAGAAAAGACCTATTTTGTAATAGTATGTTTTCGATAATACTATGTTCGTTACCATAACATATCTGTCAATAGGTACTTTAGGAGAAAATCGCTTTTGAATCTTGCGTGGCTGTCAGGTGCTTATACTCGTGAGTGTTGTAGGTACACTCACGAGCATGATGACCTTACAGTTACGCACAAAATTACAGGATGTTTCTCATGAAATAAAAATTGCAACTTTGAGAAAATACCTATTTTGTAATAATATGTTTTCGATAATACATACTATGTTCGTTGCCATAACATATCTGTCAATAGGTACTTTAGGAGAAAATCGCTTTTGAATCTTGCGTAACTGTCAGGTACTTATGCTCGTGACTGTTGTAGGTACACTCACGAACATGAAATAAAAATTGCAACTTTGAGAAAATATTTTTTTTAATAGTATGTTTTCGTTAATACTATGTTCGTAACCAGATCTTTCAATAAGTACTTTAGGAGAAAATCGCTTTTGAATCTTGCGTAACTGTCAGGTACTTATGCTCGCGACTGTTGTAGGTACACTCACGAACATGAAATAAAAATTGCAACTTTGAGAAAATATTTTTTTTTAATAGTATGTTTTCGTTAATACTGTGTTCGTAACCAGATCTTTCAATAAGTACTTTAGGAGAAAATCGCTTTTGAATCTTGCGTAACTGTCAGGTACTTATGCTCGTGACTGTTGTAGGTACACTCACGAACATGAAATAAAAATTGCAACTTTGAGAAAATATTTTTTTTAATAGTATGTTTTCGTTAATACTATGTTCGTAACCAGATCTTTCAATAAGTACTTTAGGAGAAAATCGCTTTTGAATCTTGCGTAACTGTCAGGTACTTATGCTCGTGACTGTTGAAGGTAACTAAACCTTGGATCTGAACGATTTATGCATGGCTTACGTGTAACAATAACACGGTAGGAATTCTGTTGAAAGATTTACTGTCATGTCAAAATTAAGTATCTCTTTGAGAACTTAATGAACTTCGCATCAAAATTAATCATAAAAAGCGCTAAGATATTTAACACTAACAAAATCCCGGTAGAGTACCCGTCAGAATTTCCTGTACTTAACCATGTAAGTATATTGTACTAGCTGCGCCCCGTTGTTTCACTCGCATTGAGTTTTCCACAGGAATCGTGCATGTGACGGTGTTTGACGGCGGCCTATGTCATTTTCCGGTCCATGAACAATCTCTTGAAAAAAAACACGTCAATCTAAAGCTCAGTTGCTACTTTAAAGTAGAATGAAACAACAAACACATTTTCGCATCTATATTAAAGTAGGATACTTAGTAGGTTTACACTTCTACACTTTTATTTCCCGGAGTTAAATAAAAGGCGCTAACAGAATCAGCAGCGGTCTCATCTCGCCGTCTCTCGACTGTCCTTCCTTAATTAATTATCTCATTGAATTTTTAATGTCATCTCTATGTGCATTTTCATTTTACAGCACAATTGGAACAATTAATTACCGCGACAAAACACTTGCTGTTTCATAGTGACAGTAACTGCTTCGCGTTTTTGGTAGTCCTCGGAATTAGATTTTAAACACATCTCGTCTAAAAGCAACGTTTTTAAGTTAAGTAATGTACCATTAGTTATACGTTTCTACTAAATATTTATATAACTATAAATTCTACGCTTGTTTTATATTTTCATCGATTCTGCAGACTCAAGGATCCATAGGAATAACAAGTTTTTATGTTAAAACTTTAGTTATGGCTACTGGATAGTATCGGAGTGGGAAGGGTTGTTGTACTTTATTCGAATAATATTTCAGTATTTATTTGCAAACTATTTATAGACTGGGTATTGAATACTCGCCGCTCCAGTTACCGCTCCACGCTCAACTTTATTATATATATTTTACTAAACTATTCAAAATGAAATAACAAAACGATATAAAAACAGGGATCTCCTTTATTTTAAAGTTAAGGTAACAGTTACGTACATAAGGTTCGTCGAAGCGAAACATCACTATCATCTTAAAAGTCCTAATATAAGTTAATTATGTACAAGTATAAAATTCACTACGTTCAACTCACGTTGTTGATAAAATAACTTTACCTGCATCATTTTCATGTAATTTTTCAATCACTAAAGTCTAACACTGATTTTAGATGAGAAAATGACAAGTTCGTGTTTTTTTTATACTCTTCTAATCATCGGACAGTCCTGTGAACGAAAACATTTGATTAATATTTATAATATTTTAATGCATAGGTATTAATAATTCGAGTGTGTATGTGGCAACCCCGGTAACAAAGCTCCCGCTGTTTAATTTCTGGAAATACACAATATTTTCGTCATTTTTGTTTTTTTATCTTATGTTTTTTTACCGTGTTACAACATACTACATTTCTAAATGTGGTTTTATACCAAACACAATCACATTCATACCTATTTTGCTACATAAATGTTCACAATAATAAACCACGATGCGATACATTTTCAATCCATTTCCAATTACTCTCTGCATGGACAGGACATGATTGGATGAGATATATTATAATATATGTATGTGTGTAAAATAAATTACATTTCGTAACTTATATTGTGAACAAAAATGAAAGGCAAGCCACGAAAAAAAAAGTAAAAAGAAACATTCACTATGGTATTTTTTTTAAATGAAATTCGAACGTATTGAAATAAGACTGGCCAGATTTGTTAGTTATAAAACTTATTTATTGCATTTTATTTTAATAAAATCCTACAAAGTGTTTGAAATAACAACACAATTTTAAAATAGTTTCAGTTAAAGTTCAGTTTTCTGACATGTTTACGCAATGATTTGTCGTTGCAATATAATTTTTGTTTCGATTATTCGCCAAAGATTTTGTAGGTATATGAAACGCAAGACAATAAACACAAAATAAAATCAGAACGATCCCACCACGCTCAACTGTGTTGGCATATGGATTCCTTAGTAAGACTTCCTTCGCATCTAGCGTAGCCGTTTGTCGAACGCTAGTACGCTGCGTAAAGCTAAGGTTTCCTAAAAGAGTGAAGAAAAAAATTACGTTACGATGCGGCCTTCACTCTGCTGTCATGAAAATGATGGCAGCGGGGTTTGGCTTTACAGTGTCAACAAACGCTCTCTAGGAAAACTCCTAGAGAGCGCTAACATTATTCATGAAAGTTCAGTGTCTTTCGTCGGTAAATTGCGGAAACTATGTGGCGACCACCGCTATTTTAGGAAACGGTAGCTATAACGTGACGCTAGCGCTGCGTCACCAACGTCGACCAATCACGATAGTTACGAAAATATTCTTTGGCTCATAAATAATTGCGATTCCTTACCAGTGCCTATACAACAAACAGTTGAGTATCGCCAAGACGCCGACGTGCGACGTCGAGCGACGCAGTCCTGCAACAATAAGCAACGCGTTAACCGCCACACTAACTCCAAATTAACGTCATTATGCCCGTTTTATAATTATCATAAAGTTAGGTTATGTTGCCTGCGGCCTGAAATTGTTTTTATATTTCAGGTACGATAATAAAAGACATTATGACGTTTAATTAAATTTTAGGCGCGTTGTTAGCACGTTTTGCACTGGCTGATGACAAAATACACTGCTCAAAGTTTTGTAGGATTTTAATAATTATTAAAACTAATAAAATGTTAAATTATCCAAATTCTGTCAACCCTGCCTGAGGGTTATTATGAAAAATTTTGTACCTAAATGTGAGAATATTGTAAAACAAGACGTCATAAATTGTAAACAATATTGAATACAAGTATAATAAGAATAGTAATTAAGTAAATAAGAATATTGTAAACAAGTGTCAACAAGATAAGTGCGGCTGTAGTTTCAAATCGTCACATATCCAGTGCATTATCACAAACAGGATTTTCATGACCGTCTCTCAATCTCCAATAGGATTCAAATTTTTAATTAAAACTCAAATGATTATGTTTCAACTAAATAAAAAACCTACGAGTTTTAACTTAGTTATACGAAGTAGTAAGGTGACAATGATTTCATACTTAGGTATTATTGCCTTACTACGTACGTGTGAAAAAATACGATAAGTTTTCCCGCCTATGGCTGTTCTTTTCTCGTCTATGGGTGTCACAATTGGAATGAATGCGTCAAATAGACGGGCAACAGTGTTCTCTTGATTGCTAATAACAAAGTAGGATTACCGAATAGTTGACTTAGCGTGGTTATTGTCATTTCCCCATTGCGCGTTCCTGGAAATGACTCAAGGAGAGTACAGAGTACACTGGCCTTCAAAACTTAGTACCACAATTTTAAAATTGCAATTTTTCCTAAACTATAGAAGTCAGATTTGTGAAATAAAAACGTTTTATTGCAAACATCAACTTTCTTCGAAATTTTAGTTTATTATACATTAGTAACGTTTTTAACTTAAAAAAAGATAAAAACCAAAAAAACAACATTTTTAACTTACTGGCAAACAACTCAAACAACATTTATATGTATGTTTACGCCTTATTTACATTTTAATAACTGTTATTGCCTCCTCGGGCTCTGATTACCACTTCGGGCCGGTATGGCATACTGAAGACGAGGTCTCGGAGGTGATGTGGGGGAAAATTCCCCCATTCTTCCATCAGGGCCTGTTTTAGGGTCCTGAGAGTGATAGGAGGTGGTCTGCAGCTTCTGACCAGTCTCTCGAGCTCATCCCAGGCCTGCTCGATCAGGTTAAGATCAGGACTTCTTGATGGCCAAGCCATCAAGTTGATACCAACCTCCTGAATGTAGTCTTGTACGACCCGACCGTGTATGGCCGGGCGTTATCCTGCATCAGTATCAATCCATCACCCATATTTACTAAATATGGCCCTGCATACTCATTCAGGATCTCTTGAGCATACCTTTCCCCAGTCAGGGTGGCATTTTCTATGGCCACTAGCTTTGTGCGACCTTCTGAAGAGATGCAAGCCCATACGTGTACAGAGCCTCCATCGTATTGTACTCTTTCTGTGAAGCAGGCTTGAATGTATCACCAGGACGCCTGTACACTCTTCACTTTCCATCGGAAGTTAATAATGAGAATCCAGACTCATCAGTGAATAAAACTCTTGCCAATTCTTCTTCACTCCACTGTATGTATTCACGGGCGTAGCGCAGTCTTGCTACTCGATGCCCTCTCTCGAGTTTGGGACCACTTGCTGAGCCTTAGGGACTTCTTCTCTCTGTACTGTCACTAATGTAGTCTCTTTGGGTCTGAAGAAGCTGTTGCTGGACTTCAAATGCATTGAGGTGGTGATTTCTCAACACAGTGGAGACAATATAGCGGTCTTCTCGGGTCACACACTCGGGTACACCTGGGTCTGCCATTACAAGGTCTCCTCAGCTGGTTTCCAGTTTCTTCGTACCTTCGCTTCACCTTTGGACCGTCTTGATGTTACACCAAGCCTAGTTCCAGAAAATCCATGATTCTTGCACATTCTTCAGGTGAGAGAGGCATGATAAGTAATGTTTACGTGATGTAGACACCTTAACTTTTGAATCAAAATTCATCGATCAAGAAATAAATGTGAAAACAAAAACAGAAACAAAAACAAAACAGTCAAAAGTAAGACAGCAATTTGAATGTTTCAGCCATTCCTTAAGCGAAGGTTATCGACTACAAAGTTTTTATATAAAACATTAAATTATTTTTGTAATCCTTTTTATTTTGAAAATAGCTATATCTTGTGTATTATAAAAGTTATTGCAATTTTAAAAGTTTGGTACTAAGTTTTGAATGCCAGTGTAGTTTACTGATACAATAACGAGTATCCAGTTAGAGGAAATTTATTATAATTCTAGTATGTAGGGATCGTAGCAGGTGGCATTCTGGAGTTTCTGCCTACCCCCATGGGAAGAAGGGATGAGTTTATGTATGTACAAATGCATGAAAAGCAACAGTTGGCATTAATGAACTGGAGGATTCTGTCGATAATGATTAACTATTTATGATGTTATGATGTGTTAACTAATTTCTAGGAAAATGAAGCACTATCGATGTTTCGAAGTCAAATGAAGAAATACAGCTAGTAATACAAAATCATGATTTTACACTCTACCTATGTATAAATGTAGTAAATGATGTTGTGATCATTACTTAAAAGGTAAAATAGATGTAGATAATTGGCTCAAAAGTGAAAATCGTCGGTCCTTAATTTTAGTGACCGACGATTTTCAAGTTTACGTAACGCAAACGCGTGTAATGAGTTACATGAATGACATTACGCTTTTTAAGCTTATTTTCATTCTTGTAACTCATAGTTTCAATAAAGCCACTGGATTTTAATACTCCTTACAAGGCTTATTATTAAAGTAATCTGAAATTTTAATTTTCTTTTGAACAGCCGTCCGCCCGCTCAGCGTCAGCCGCCCGTAGCGACCGGTGACATCCCTAGATCTGACAGGCACGCGTTGGAAGCGAAATATCCAAAATGTTTTGTCATTACTAAGGTCTTTAGAGCTTTGAAATGCGTGAAATTCTTCTCCAATTTCTATTTCAACGATTGTAAGTAGTGTAAGTACTTAAACATGCTTATTCATTGCAGAAATCCTTTATGGCTTCTTATAACGCATGCCATTATCCAAATACGCTTTCGAGACACATTCAATCCAAGTACTGCCTGCGTCTCGAGTTTGTATCGACCCTTAACATCTCCACGAAATATTACCCTATTTACAAGAAACATTGTTACTGTACTGTGACGGATATTCTGAAGAATGCCTATGAAAATGTCAGAGTAGGCAATAACCTCGGCTTTATTGCTACGCTATTATAATTTTGGTATCCCAATGACTGAAAAAGTTACTCTATTAAATAAAAAGGATTATACTTTGCTAAATCGAGTTGGGTCATGCATGGGTGATTCTTCATTTAATCTTTACACTTTTAGGTTTACCAGAAGAGTATGGAGTGTAAATGGCTAGTTAACTGACTTTAGAGCAGTTTGTTTTTATTTTAAAACGACTTCAAAAAAAGAGGAGGTTCCATGTTCGTCTGCATGTATTTTATAAAAATGCATATTCATCGATTTCTCCGTGATTATTGGGCTGATTTACGTCATTCTTTTTCAATACTCAATACTCAATTTCTTTATTGCGTTCCAAAATGTACATATTTAAGTTTCATTTGGTAGCGAATATACATTTTTTTATTTATTAGTTGCTTTTGAGTAAGCTTCAATAGTACGTAATGAATTCCATTTTGTATATTCTGATGATGTTATAAAACTTCATGTAAGTGTTTTTTACATAGCAAGCAGTGGTATACGAATTTGTGTGGGGTAGGTACAACCACTACAACCTTTAAAAAATAAAACAACCGACTTCCGAAAAATAAACACTACAAAGTGAAAATTAACTTTAATTTCGGAAGTCGGTGGCAAAAAGCGAAAATATAAAACCAAAGACACGGACATTGTTTTTGTGCCAAACGATAGGAATTTAATAAGTTTGAGATGATGGGAATTAATATATTACTTTTTAACAGATTTTTGAAGAATGTGCCATAATACTGATACATATTGCTCACAGAATGTATATGTGTCAATCTATACCGGAATACGATTTAGGTAAATGAAGCAGCTATCTAAACAAAAGCAGAACAGAACAAGGGACTGTTATCTATTCACCTACTTGTGTAAGTTTGGTAAGTCAACAAGGAAACGATGGCCGAAAGCAATGAGTTAACGATGACCGACGCGGCGTCGATGGCGGTAACAAAATAAACATTGGGAAAACTTCTAACTTACGAGTAATTATCGTTACATTGTTTTCAAGGAGGTTTACATAGGTACGCTCTAATAACCTGTTTTGTGTCTCAATTACAATGGCATGTTGGTGATGATACCGGCTGCAAATAGGCTACCTCACAAATAGGCTACCTCACAAATAGGCCACCTCAGCGATAGAATCAAAATAAGATAACATCAAGCCTGTGTTACCCAAGGGCTAGACAGAGGTGTACCTATATTTTAATTATTGTGAATGTGAGGACTATGTGAGGACGTCAGATCATGTGAAGACCATGTAGATTGGTGTCTGAAATGAACTTTTCGGGAAAAACCACACAGATTGAGTGGACCTGTCCAGTCAGTACACACACGTGTCAGTTACCGTGCAACTCAACTCAGAACTTAAGGAGCTCAACGATTCGACGAACAATACCAAAAAAAGGACATTTGAGTAGGCAAAAAGAAGGTAGAGAAAAAAACAACGCAATGTGTGAGACATTGCGTTTTTTTTTCTCTCAGTTTTAATCATGATCTGGCAGATTGAGTAATATACGGCGGTATTTTTTATATGCGGCCTACTCAAATGTCCTTTCTTTGGTATTGTTCGTCGAATCGTTGAGCTCCTTAAGTTCTGAGTTGAGTTGCACGATTACTGACACATGCGTGCATTGACTGGACAGGTCCACTTAATCTGAGTGTTTTCCTCAAAAGACTATTTCAGACACCAATCTACATGGTATTCACATGATCTGACGAAGATGATGTCTGAACTTTAAAAAAGACTGTGACCTCTTAGTTTGTTTCGGCCTTTCTTCTCAGAGTAGTCAGATAGGAAACACCGACCTCATCTAGTTTTTAAAATATGATTGACGTGTAAAAGTGTTTGTACAAACGTACAAACCTACTTTTAGAAATAAAATAACTTTTCATTATAGTGCCTACACCCACATTTCGCCAGTTATGACCGATGTAATAGGGGTCGGACTATTGATAAAAATGACAAGATTATCTAAAAACATGTTGCTAAAAGGATCTTGCTCTCATTTAACATTATCTACACCTTTAAATTGGCATCGATAAATAATTAGTTCAAGAAATTAAACGATAATTGAAATTACGATTCAATTAACGAATTACGAACCAATTTACGATTTGCTCTAAAGCGTTCAATGAGAGACGCAAATTAATAGAAATTGAATAGATAATAAGTTACTAACTCACTAAGTCCCAGACTTAATCACTTTCAGACAGAAAACGCTACAACTTAAAGCTGTTTAATAAGAAGACACAGACCACAGCCTACCGCAGGTGACAGTATAACAACCCATTTGCATACGCGCAGTTTATGACCAACTAACTCAAAACTGCCATTAAATTAGCACATACGTACGTAAGTTTTGTAAGTACCATGTATCACTTTGCATCCTCTAATCTAGACTATGATTCATAACAATAATGGAGGCTAAAGTACTGGCACATGCGATTTCTCGTCGCTGTCGTTGGTCATAGAGAATACGTGAAATGAATATTCATTGGTAGGATTTCATCGATTTATCTCTTTACCGCGGATCTGTTACGTCCTCATTGTTCAAGTACGTATGTACAACTACATTTATACAAAAGTTATTTAGTGATAATAATATGATGCACGTTTTATAATGCATTTTAATTTCAGTTAAGATTTTTTGTTGTTTAAGTGTAGCAAACGTAGGCCCGACGAGGCAACGTAGGCACCTACTTTGTATCCGGAACATATTTTCAGCTTTCACAACTTAGATATAAAGCTTTACTCAAAGCTCACAGCTAATTTAAATTAATTTGTTATACATTCTGAGAACAGGGGATTATATATATACGATACACAATTAACAGTGAGGCAAGGATAATTGTTTTTTTTAAACACTTTAGAACAGAAGGGTTCCCTACTGTTCTGCAGTGTTTAAAAACTGCACAGTTTTAAATGGCAGATTCGTTTATCACATTCGCATTCGTTCCTCACAATTTAAATCTTTTTTAGGGATCTTTGCCACATTGCTCATTGTGTATCGTATGTAATACTCTATTCTCAGAAAGTATGACAAGTCGATTGCAATATTTTGCTCACCGTCACTATGGTGTGTCTGTAAACCGCTCCATACATAGTTGGAGCCATGAGAAGGCACGAACACTATCGTATGTGCAGTTTAATGAATTTGAATTTCATCTCCCTGCATGTAGACCACACGCGAAACAATTAAATCTAACAGTGTAACGCAGCGTGCGTTTAATGTATTTTAGGGGAATTAATGTGAAACTGCATAACAAAGTGGTCATATGGTAAAGTACGACACAACTTAATGTTTACATCGATGAAGGTACACACCAACGATATAGGTAATAATCGAAGGAATAAAACTAGCAATTGCATTCGCTTTGTTGCGCTCCAGTCGTTTAACGTTCTTGATTGGTCGCAAAAGATGAATAGTTATCGTGTTTGACGAATTTTGCCGACAGAATTTCAAACTTGTGTCGTCGGTATAGGGTTTAGTAGGAAAGCTCCAAAACAATATATTCCCCCTAAGGGCCTTTCCACGTCCTTATATTCTTACGTAATTCAGAAACATGCCACTGCATTGCCCCCGGCCAATTGATAAAATGCCTCGGAAGTTCCATCGATGTCAACGCAGTCACAATGGAATCGCAATATCGTCACACGTTTGTTTTTTAATCAATTTAATTAGCGTGACTATGGGATGGCAGAGCGAAGGGCGAATAGCGGCGAAGTTGAACTTTAGAATTGACACTATATTGCAACTGTTAAAAAAACGTGCTCGCGTCTATACATACCGATACATGGTTAAATCAATATGGAATCCCGACAGCAATCGCAAACCTTGTTACGAGTACATATCTAAAAAAATAACGATAAAAGACGGCCATCCTTTGATATTTTTGTAATTCGTCGGATAGTGCGGGTTTTTATATATTATTTAAATGTTTTTTTTAGTTGAGATAACAGAGAGGCAACCCTTTGTCGGTTTCTTAGAAAAATGACGCTCTTTTGTAGTCTAATATCAAAAGCTGCTATTACCAGACATATTTTCCTTGAATCATAAAATGTTTTATAAGGATTCTGGCACTTTGTATTAATTAGAGAGTAACCGTGGAGTTTCTTGCCGGCTCTTCTCCATAGGAAACTACCAATTATAGCCGTGCACCTAGCTTCTGACGTTTCATAAGTGCCCATGTAGGTTTATGTGAAATAAATTATTTTGATTGAATTATTTTCAAACGTGCGAACGGTGCGGGCTCCAAAACTATATTTAACCTTCCATTAAGAACGTTCGGAACGACTTACAAGTCTCAGAAGGGTAAGGGATTCTGATAAAGGCCTTGAAGTCACAAAGGTCTGACACCCCCGTGACTCTGATGCTCTTATCAGTATTTTTAAATGAGACTTTGAACTTTAACTTCATATCCTTAAGGGAGTGTCCCAAATATATGGTTAGTAGAATTTTATACTTTTGTACAATTTGTGACAAACTCGATTATTGAATTACACCGAATTCAGCCAGTGTGATTACGAGAAATCGGAATAAACAAAGAGTAGGTAGTTCGATAGTACTCGTATTAACAGAATTTTATTCCGTTAACAACAAAAAAATAGGGACAAATATACGTGATAATCTTCAATCACATTGCATTATTTTACAGCGACCACATTGAAATAAACCAAAAATAATTTGGTTATTACAGATTTCTGACATAAATCACGGATTAAAATTGATTTATTCCACATAAAATCTTATGAAACGTTTTAATGCAATAGTTTTTTTTTTGCAATAACGATATTTTGCGTGTATTTCTCAATGAGTCCACAAGTATTCACATATAATCTGTGAAAAAGGGTAGCAAATATCAACGCGTGCATAAATCCTAACTACTTATATATTTTGCTATCCATAAATTGGTTTGATTGTGACAGCTAAACATGTAATTAAAGTAACATAATTTTATTAATTATATTATTATTTATTCTTTGAGATGTGATTCTTTATGTATTTTTGTTACCATTTATGTACTTATCTTAAATTAATTTTATACTAATCTAACCGTCTTTTTACGTCAGTGAGTTACGGAATTAGTCTGCTGAATATACAAATAACAAGAAACATAAATCATCATACCTGAGTTCGAGTCCCGGCTGCCCATAACGGGTGCGATCTGCGGCCGCTCCTCATCCAGGATGAGCACGCCGCTATTTGACCACACCGACAGCACGTGTGCCACACACGTCACGTTCACCCGCCCCTGTGACAAACAACACTAATTATAGCTCCGATCATTGGAATTTAAACCTTATGTCGATGAGGTAAAAGTCACATGATATGTGGTCGTGTCAAACAACACGAATTACTAGGCACCGATATACTGTCCGCTAAACCTTGTTTATAAGCAAATTAATGCAACAGTTCAAAAGTAGAGAGTTATGTACATAACAAATAATCTTACGCGCTTATCTTTCTTAGAAAACAAACACCATTGAAACGATAACATTGCCCAGTTCATTTATTTTAATTTAACAGTTTCACAGAAAAGTTATAATAGTGTGCTTTTCAATCGCTGGATTTAATTTCATGAAACAGATTTTATCGCCCGATGTTCTATATTCTCTATAACAAAATATTTAACGTTTCATAACAAATTCATGTAGTAGTTTGAAATTTTGAACTGTTGTTGCGAAAAACAGTTTGGTTAACGACATACGACCCGGCCCACAACAGTACCTACAGTAACGTATGTAACTTACGCTACGCTAAGCTAATGTTGTTGCTGTTTTATAACAATTATTAACAAAGGCTAGACAAAGCCTTTGGGCTTTGCCTATCAAATAACTCTGTAAATTGTAAAATATGACTGCAATGCGAAAATTTTAATTTTGAGAATATAGAATACTTAGTGGTTATTGAAAACTGACCTCAATAAGTCATGCATTAACACATCAAAAACATAACGCACTGGGCGTCCAACTTATCTAGAATATAATATTTATTAGATATATTTATTTTTATATTAGATACATGGTCACTCCCTACACAAATAATTTTAAGACAAAATCAATTCCTATTCAACCGTCACTGGTATTTAAATAAGAGACAACGTAAACACTAGTATCGGTAAAGAACGTAACTTACTTTGCGAAAGTGTACAGACTGTACTCTTATAACAAGCTGGCTGAACGACGATGATTTATTGGATTTCACTTCTTCAATAGTAATGTTCAATTTATTTGCTATTTGCTCTAGTCTGGGTGCAAGGCGGGTGGTGCTTTCCTCCTTGTTTTTCCGATTGCTATCAGCGTGGGGAATGCCCACTACGCCGTCGATATTACCGGGAATGTCTATTACATTGTCGGTCACTGGTTCCTCGTAACCCGAGATTGCGTCCCACGGACTGAATATAATTCTATTTGCATCTTCGAGTGACGTGTCGGTTATCACAGGTTTTCTTCGCGCGTATGATGTGTCGTGCAGCGGAATATCCAGCCCTTTCACCTGCGATAGAATATGATATTAGAACTTTTATGTCCATTTCAAGTCACGGAAAATAAATCTTGCCATAAATTTATATGACAGATTACGATATGTATGTTTATATTTTTGTTGATATAAGTTGGATAGACAATAAAAATTGCTTTAAACAATTATAGGCGAATCATCAAGTACCTACTGTTCGAGTACAAATGCCTCTCATCTTTTGAAGCACTTTTGTGTTGACAAACGAGAAGGGTCGAGAAAAACGAAGCGGAACGCGAAATTTCAATGATGTCTATTAAATGCCAGATTAATTATTTGCCTCACAATAATTCACAGCCATTTAGCATATTTAATGCCGGTTTTACTGTGTCCGGATAATACTATCAACTAGATTAATTGAAAAATGAAACAATTAAATGAAATTTCAATGACATTGTAGCGATATCTACATCGCCACATATGAGCTGCGCGTCATACTGACGTCACGCAAATCCTGCATCGCGCAAGAAGAGTTTACCGTGCGACTATCATATATACAACTTCCCGACAGCAATCGTTTGGCAGTTGCCCACCAGACACGACACCCGTCGGGTAGGAGGATCAGCCCTTTACTATGGGTATTAGTGAATAACTATAATAACTACTTATCCGAATCTTACCTACTAAACTACTGTTACTTATCTGTAGGTGGACAAACGGTTGATTAAACTTGTATTATTTTATTTTCTACCGTAGTAAAATAAAATAATACAAGTAGTAAGCACTACAATGAACATCAGCATTTTCAGGTGTAGTCGGCCTACGAGTCTTGACCATTCTAGAACCTTGACATAATATACCTACGATCAAAATGGCATCGAAGGAATATACCTACATGGTGTAATTAAAATAACTGAAAACCTCTATGCATAATCATCATTATTATCAATTTTTACTACGGGACTAACCCTGACATCTTGATAGAATACAAAACTAGATACACAAACGGGTCCAATTACAGACCGTAAAGAAATATTTAACTATTTCAACACCTTTGCCAATATAGGGTTTATTCTAGCAAATAAAATCAGAACGCAGCCAAGCATTCAAACGGTCTCAAAGTGTAGTTCCTGTGAACTACTATATTTAACACCAAATACGGAAGAGGAAGTAACTACTGTATGATACCATAAACCACCAATAACCATACCAAAAACTGTATGATATCGGCATCAGGGGACCTGCCCACGACATGTTTCGGTCGTATCTCTCTAACAGATAGCAAATTGATCGGTCTGGTGATATGCAAAGTAACTGCGACACTTTAACCTACGGTGTGCTGCAAGGTTCCATTATTGGCCCTTTACTCTTCATAATATTATGTAAACGATATACAAAAACTAAATCTGTCAGGTGACATAATACTATATGCTGACGACACCAGCTTATTTTTGTTTTGCAACAATATCTATCACATCTTTAAACAAGCGCAGCAAGATTTAGATACTCGTTCTAGATGGTTCCAAGACAATTAAGGGACTAATAACACATCTAAAACTAACTACATTGTGGTCAGTGCTAGGAACAAAAAAATAGATAATCACTCAACTCTGTGTACAAATAACGAACCCTTAACCAAAGTTGATTCAGAAAAGTATCTTGGTCTCCATCTGGATAAAAACCTGACATGGCAGCTGCACCTAGATAAACTAAGATCTAAACTATCTTCAATTATGGGTGCGCTTCGAGGTATCGATCGCTGCTTAACGAAATCTGTTAGGTTTATTATATAATATGTCGGATCCGGTCATTAGTACGGACACGAAACGAATCGCAAGCGCCACGGGATCTACCTACACCTACAGCGTGCTTCTACAGAGTCGTGATATTTTTAAGCTGACGGCGAGGAAGACATTCCAGTGTCAGATAGCATCTGAGTGAAGACGTCACGGAACTGTTCTCGGTTCGTTGTGCTGTTATTGTGTTAATTGTAATTTCTAGTTATTGTGTTAATTCTTGCTTATAATAGACGCTGTATATCGCACCCAGTGTGTTTTCATTGCACGATACCCATATTCTGCCCACATGATGTCTGAATCTAATGGAGTAAATCTTAATGATCCAACATATATATAAATCACATCTAGACTACTTAATATAGGTGTGGCAGTGCTGCTAAAACAAAATTAAAAGAAATCGAAACATGTCAAAATAAAATAATTAAACTACTATTCCATTACCACTATCTAACTCCCACAGAAATCAATAACAAAGAAACTTTATAAGTAGAACACTTGCATTTACACTGGCTGTTAAACTAAGATATACACTCTAAAATAACGTTTACAAAAAAGGACAAACACAAAAACGTATAACTAGACGAAAAAACAACGTCTGCCTAAGACCACCACGTACTAACTACGGAAGGAAAAACATATTATATGAACGAGCAGAGTTATATGATAAATTGCCTAGTGACATTAATGAGATCCAGTCCTTTAGGTTTTCTATACAAAAAAAAACTTTAAAGCACCACATCTTAAAAGATTTCTCTTGATTTTAGATCAATCACCTATTTATAAAGTCATTGTTACTCCTTTGAGTTATTAATTTGCTTCTACCACATTAAATTAGTACTAATTTTAAATGCATGCCAAGGTATAAAATACATTTAGCTACTAAACTATCTTATTATTTTGTAATAACACATTATAACATTGGCAGCTACTATCAACAATATGTATTTGCTATTGACTTGCCATCAAGAAACGATATGTAATAGTACACTCTCTTTTTCTTGGTACCCACAACAGCACTGTGAGAAAAATATTTGTGCATCTACTATTGACTAGTTTATTTATACTTTCGTGTAGCGTAATCAGCCTATAATGTTCCCACTGCTGGGATACAGGCCTCCTCTCGGTGAGAGGGAGCCGTAATCCACCACGCGGGCCCTATGCGGGTTGGTAGATGTCACATATCTTCGAATTTTTGGTTCTAGGACATGCCGGTTTCCTCACGAGGTTTTCCTTCACCGCTTTGTGAGCAATGGTGATTAAATAATTTACACAAAGTAAAGCGCCTGTCTACGACCTGCAACTCGTAAGTCGCGGCCGTTACCACTGGGCCACCACTGCTCATACACTGCCCATAAGTATTAATTATTATTACAATGATATATTACATCCGGTTAGACTGGAATCCGAACCCAACATGTTGGGAAGAGGCTGGGCAGATGATGAACTCAACAAAATATCGGGAACAGCTGTTTTTTTTCGACTTCTGTGTTAGTCCCGTAGTAAAAGTGGTTCATAATGATGAGTACAATGACAACTTACGAGGCTATCACTTGTATACGAGTAATTGAGACAAAGTTACCTCCTGGCCATTGAGAAGCCACGTGAGGTTGGCTGCTGGGTCGGCGGGCGGCGACGTGCAGTTCGCTCGCAGCATGTCCCCTATGGAGTACCAGCTCTTCTGTGCCCGCACACTGGGGCCGGTCTCTGGTAGTTCTGCAAATAGGGCATTCTTTAGCATGTTGTTGCTGATCTCACTAGTACAGTCAGCAACAAAAGTCGATTAACACTGTAACTTTTACATGTCTTCAAAATTGATACAAAATTATTCGAAATTATACTTTTTATTTAATTTAGGTAAAAGCTTAGAGTGAACTCCTTAAATTTTATAACAGTTAAGATTTTTTTATGAATACGTTGCTCAGATGAAATCGTTTATTGAAATAATTGATTTTACATAAATATTTATAATATTATGGACTTACACTAGAGGTAGGTATATAATAATTGGAATCTAGCTGAACTAGGAATAAACCTGTATCTCACTCAAGTTCTTATACATATCTACCTATTACAATATTGTCTAAGATTCCTTAAACAGATTGTAAATAATTTGTCTGGCCATAAAATAAGGGTTTATCCAAATTAAAATAGTTTGCTTAGTCAAATATATTTCTGCATCATCGTACCTGAGACATGTTTTGCAAAAATCAATAATTAAGAATAAAAAAACTTAAGTGTAAACCGTACCTATAAAGAGGCTTTTTCGACCCAAAAGTCAAATAACAGCTATCACGGTTTTCTGGTACATTCACTCGGTTTATAAACAATATTAAAAACTTGCAAACAGACTCATGTTGGTACCAGTTTTTAATTTATTTTAAGAAAAAATAATTTAAAAAAAACTTTTATTTTATTTAATTAGTCAGTTAATATAAGAAGTCTGTTTTAAGAGTAAGTTATGAGTAGGTATACAAATGAGTAGTGAATAAAAGAAACACAAAAGCGAATAAATGAGTCCAGCATATCAAAAATTCTCCATTTAAAGTTAGGCGGAAGTAGGTAAACAAACTGTATGAAACGTTATAATGCAAACCAGAAATGTAAAATGATCATAGATTCTCTCCTAATTATAAAAATGGCAGTTTCCGGTACGAAAAGAACACAGAATTTGATAATTTACTTATTATGTTCTTCGTTAGCATTTGTAGGTTCAGTCGCTAATTCTATTCAACGAAGTCATTATAAATGCCGTTGCCGTCATTATGCACCTCAGCACAGTGGCACACACAAATTTTGCTCCGGCTGTTTGTTACTGTATATCCGGAGAGCTCTGCGACTGCACAAGGTGATTTACGTAGCAGCTGACTCTACAGACTAATTAAATTGCCAGTCCAACATGAAAATTGAACTAAAATATTGTATGTTAGTTCACTGAACCAGAGCTGTACACAAAGATACTGCAGACAGAGAGGCGCAGTAAATAGATGGCAATAAATCACATAGGTCGCGGTAGCACGCGTTTCAATGCGCGTCGCAGTCGACGTTGCATATTCATCTTCCATACGCGCGGTTCCATTTTACCCACGAATTTCGTAGAAAGCGGTTAAAACGCCGAACAGACAAAATGGCGGCTCAAACTAAAACTCGGCGTGCTTTTGTTTGCCAGCAGCGCCCTCTATTACGACGAAGCGGTGGAACTCCACGCCGAGCAAAGTTTTAAGTGTTTACATTCCTGTTCTGTCGCTTTTTGCCAATTCTACTTAATGGGAACGCAGGGAGTTTTCCAGCACCTCGTTTAATTTGGCCGCCGCCGTGGGTATATTTTAGTGTTTATTTAATTCGTCAAGATCTCACTAAAAGCTGACTTATGTACTTTATAGAACAAACAAATTTTGCTTTCGTTTCGTATGTTATTCGATGTTCAGTTATTGTATGCAGTAATGTTATGGACTTTAAGGTACTTCTGGATTGTTAAATTGAAGCGTCTTAATAATTTCTACTCGTTATCAATATCTATACCTACATATAGTAGGTACAATAGTAACGAAGTCAAAACAAAACGTTGAATATTTTTGAAAAAAAGTAATTGCTACGAAGCGTGGGAACGAATCTGATGCCGAAAATATAGTTTTTAGAATTTTTGTCCGTTTGTCTGGATGTATGTTCCGGATTGGCGCGCAAACGGATTTGGATGAAATTTGGCACACAGACAGTTGATAACCTGGATTAACGCATAGGGTACTTTTAATGGCGGTAGTGCGTTCCCGTGGGATATTTTCCGACATCCACGCGGGCGAAGCCGCGAGTAAAAGGTAGTCGATATTAAAATCGTACATAATTTATAAATAAGGCATACTTCAAAAGATCTTTTGAAAAACAGAAAATGGTCCACGAATGAAACATCACAAGGAATTAGTCAATGAGTTGAACCAAACGTGGCTTCTACCCAAAAATCTGTCACCAAGACATCCAATAGAGCGACAGTCGACAGCATCCGATCCTACGCGTGCACGTACTAAATTCTTAAATCGTAGACTACGGAGTCGTGCCAAGTAACCCGCGACGATGAAAACAAAACAAGAACTAGGTTTGTGTGAAATATTAAACTTTGCCTTGGTTTTTGCAAGAATTTGTTTAGTCTTTTTTTTTACTTGAATAACATTTGGCTTTACGGTTCCCGTAGACAGGCGCGGGGCGACAGCGTGACGCGACTCTTGTAGAACAATGTCCATGAAGTTATCAGAGAAATTGTTCGATTAGAGTCGCGTCACGTCGGAGCCATTAGCTATAATCCATAGTAACATCAAAAATACGAAAGTAACTTTGTTACCTTTTCACGCCTTTTTTTTTTTTTTTTTGTGGGTGGGAAATCATCAAATAACTTCTCGCGCTCTGGGCAGAGCAGGAGGGCGTGTCAGACTCTTACTGACTAAAACCCACCCGTGTTCCTTCAGTTGCCTGTGCCAGGGGCCACGGTAACCCTCTTGGACTTTTCCGCAACCCTAGCAGGCATCGGTCCTAGCAAACCCCGTCATTGGTGCTGACATCTCTTTGAGGCGCGCGTGGAACACAACGCGCCGTCGACCCGGGCCTGGTCCTTATCGAACGGCGAGCTGTCCATTGCTCGCCGTTCGCAAGCCCGCGCCTACGGTGGCCGGGAATCGGCCTGCGATTCCCGACGCCCAGGGCGTCTCCTGCGCCGGCTAGGGGCGTGAGGGCGCAAATTTTGACTCTCCCTCACGCGTTCCGCCTCCTCCTTCGCGAACATTACTGCTTCGCAGAAGGAGGTGACGGCTTCCCAAGCCCTCTCGCTCCGTACCATGGCCTGGACCAAGGCCGGACGCGAGAGATCGCCACCGCCAATCGCCTCCACGAGGACACGGCGGTGCTCCGCCCAAGCCGGGCAGACCTCCGTCGTATGCTCCACCGTGTCCTCCGGGCGATCCACACAATGGTGACACCCGGGACCTCTTCACGCCTTAACGGCTGAATGGAATTCGATGAAATAGCACACAGGTAGACCATAATCTGGGTTAGGATATAAGGTACTTTTTATCCCTGTATTACGAACGTAATACGTATGGTTATTGAAATGATCCCACGGGAACCCATTGTATTCTTCAATTCATTAAATTATGAAACCTTGAGAAAAATATGGCAACGCTAGGACGGTCGATGATATTAGCAGTAATTCTGTGTACATTACAGGATTACGTATTTATTATACAAGTTTTATCATTGTAATGACTAACGAGATATCGTTAGTAATCCCTGAATAAATAAAATAAAATAATAAACCAACAAATGCATGTATAAAAGTAAAATACAAAAAAAAATATGCTACAAACCAACGATTTAGAAGCCTCTGCATAAATTTTATGAACATAAATGTATAAAACGTTGTTTTCTTTACCACATTTTTTCTGATGACCGATTAAGCCCACGGGATGACGCTATCAAGTATCAAAACCGTTCATACTATTACGACTAAAAGTCTATCAAATATAGAAATTATTTAACCGGTAATATTAGTACCTATCTATTTTAAACACAATAATAAAATAATGGAGTTACTCAACGATTGTTAAACACATAACTGAAGGTAAACTTTTTTCGCAATCGTGAATGATATTCGCTTAGAGTTGCAGATGACACTTCGACATTTACTCCAAACATGCGTACACCGCGCCGCCATCAAAGCTGCAATAATTGCACTCATTCCATTGTGAGTGCAGACTCTCGAGACAGACGAATTCATCGGGAATGTATCAACACGCATATTGCTTACTCACACTAGTCAGCGGTATTGTGGCCCATGGTTTATTTATGCAAGCCTCGAGTACGTGGATGGAAATGTATTCCATACATTCGTTGTTCTCAGCATGGTCCGGGGAGAGTAGTTAGCCGAATTGTGTTTCAATTTGCTCGTGGTGTCATGATTGTAAAACATTTTCGTACATTGACGTACGGAGACTGTAGATTTGTAGACCATTTTCAATTTTATTAAGTAGCAACGAGGGAAGTGCGTACTAACAGTAGGAATGACTTTAATTTTGACAGTTAAACAACATTCATTGCGTTAATTACGTTGTTGAGCAGACAAATTTTTCGAACATATGAAGCAATGGATTAGGAATATCCTTCAAAATGGTTCAGATTGTGATTGACAGTGTGTTACACAATTAGGTTGCTGGGTACTAGTTGACAGGCCTACAATGTCCTTCCATACCTTTTGACACTGTAATTTGAAAACATTGAAAAAGGCAATTAGTATTTTTAAAAGAGTAACCGTGGAGTTTCTTGTCGGATCATCTCCATAG
Source organism: Brachylomia viminalis (assembly GCA_937001585.2). Taxonomy (NCBI): domain Eukaryota; kingdom Metazoa; phylum Arthropoda; class Insecta; order Lepidoptera; family Noctuidae; genus Brachylomia; species Brachylomia viminalis. The sequence continues at coordinate 11,570,647 of OW443297.2, read as the reverse complement.
GAAACGACGAATTGGAACCGTGCACCTAGCTTCTGACGTTTCATCACTTATGAAACGTCAGAAGCTAGGTGCACCATGTAGGTTTATGTGAAATAAAATATTTTGATTTTGGAGCTCGCTTAATGAAGATGATTATTTAGTGCAATATGTCGATGTTAGTACCAACAAACAAATGATAACGAACTGTTTGCAACAAGCTTTCATCACGGCAATATTAAATATTACCGTGCTTTCATTCTTGCATTACACATTAAAGGTGTCTATGAATGACGGAAGGCGATATTATTATATTTACACATATTGTGCAAAATCATGCCACAAATTATTATATTCTAATTTGAATTGCACTTGAAGGTGCAAATAAAATAAATAAAAATGACTATAAGTTATTGTGAAAATTAACGATAAAACATTTACTATTCTTGTAAACCGGCATAAAATATGCTTGAAAATTTTGTTTAGTATGTTTTGCGTCCGTCTACGGAACACATTCGTGGAAAAGTGGCTTCCGGAGTGAAACTTGACGGGAGGTGGCGTAATAAGAATCCGAGGTGTGATAGAACCGAAAAGGTTTTAAAAGAACGCTCACAAAAACGACAAAATGCAATAAAATAAATCTCTACAGTTCTAATATACCACAAATAAACATATAAAGTAAGCATTAAAATTGAAATGTTTAAACAGAAAATAATTGTGCAGCCAAATGTTAAAGAAACCAATTAAGCCTCTTTAGATTTCACCCAAGTAACGAAGCTAAGAAACATCCTATTGAAGTTTATTTTTCAGTAAAATTTATTTAGCCCGGGGAGGCGTCCTATTATAAATACCACAAACCTTAGGTGATAAGCTTGATATTTTTCTCTTTTTTCCATGTCAACAGATGACCAACAAGTTCCAAATATTCGGTTGTTGAGATAAAAGCCTCATTGACACAGGGTGAGTTTCTGATCACGAGCACGCAATTATTTAAAGGAATTTTAGAAATGGAATCCCGAAATGTGAAAATCGGCAAGTCCCATGTGACATACTCGCAGGCGGGTTTTTCTTCCTTGAGAGTCAAACCCAAATGAGTGCGATAATCACCAGGCTCACACGGACATTCTCGCCTCTCGACGGGCGCGAAACACACTTCGTGTAATTGAGAACAACTTCGCGAGTCATATAAAAGAATAACTAGTGATAAGTTCGGGTCGCAAGTCTTTGTACCTACGGACAGATATACAAATACATTCACACGACGAAGCTCCTCTATAACCATAAATTAACCAAGATAAACCTTAATCAAACATCCCTTGTGTTCGATTCCTAGCATTTATTGCCCAACAATAGTTCTGATTTACGATTTAGGATTGCACGGCGCCGTGCCGGGATTGTTCGTGTTATTTATACGATTGTAAAATGAACTAAGATACACTGTGATATCAAATACCTGTCGCTAGCCAGATACTCGTAGTCTGCTAATTTATCATATTCGATCATTGAACCGATTTTAACGATGATTCTTGAACACGTTCTTGCAAAAGCAAAACGAAAAGCTTTAGTAGGTCATAACAAGATTTTAAAGGTCGTCATGTTATTTGAATGCATGATATAAGCCACATAAATAAGCAACCATATGCGATGCTATAATATAAAATAATTTATGGGACATTGCAGTTATTATTTGAAAACAGCTTTTCATACAATAACTTAAATAAAAGCTTAAGGGTTGATAGATCTTTAGGAAGTTCCTAACGTGCGTGAGAGCTATTAATTGAGTAGTAGTTATACCTAGTTACCAGTGGAATAAAATAACTACGTATTTTTATTCTAGACTAGCTGCTGACCGCGGCTTCGCCCGCGTCATCATCATGGGCCTATAATGTTCCCACTGCTGGGACACAGGCCTCTACTCGGTGGGTGTGCCCGCGTGGCTGTCGGAAATTACCCCATTAGACCGTGCAACCGAGACAAAAAGTAACCTATGTTACTTCTTATAATATTAGCTATCTGCTAAAGTTCCGTCAAAATCGGTCCAGCTGTTTCGGAGATTAGCCGGAACAAACAGACAGACAGACAGTCAGACAAACATTTTAAAAAGGTGATGCCACGAAATGTATGGAAGCAGGTACCCGCTCCAATAGGAATAAATGATATATAATTTGAAAAGTATTAAGATTTAATACAAGAATTGCAATGACTCTTGCCTTAATTCCTTGTCCGACTTGAATAATACATGCTGGAGGTTGAGACGAAAAAAAAAGCGCCAGCACTGCCCGAATGACATGTAAAATTTTTGTTCCGTAATTTAACATTAAGTAGAATTAGCCATTAAATGAAACGTATGTGTAAACCTAATATGCTATAAGTATTTATGCAAATTGTACTATGGAGGTTCTATATCCCACACTCACTATGTGCTCACTGTCTGGTGATGACATTGAAGTATTGGGGTTAATGCCGGATAATCATTTAAACTAGTTTGTAAGACAACAGAAGGATACCAGTGAGAATATTCCTATAACTAAAAACATAAATTATATATAATAATATAACAACATAAATTTTCATAAATTAATTATGAGAAATATAGTGTGGGCAGTTGTTTAAACCGTAAATCTATGCTGCGTGGAGGTTTTCTAATCTTGATTAAAAATTGTTTAAAATCTAAGTAACAGAATTGCATAGTTGGTTTTCTGTTGAACATTGCATCGACCTGTCCTGTATTGAGCTAGATAAGCATGTTGTAGTGTGCGTGTACAGACCCCCTTATTAGCAGAGTTTTTCTTTATTTGAGTCAATAATGGAAGATGTCTTAGCGAAACTTGCATCCAGTAACAAAGCCGCAATTATTTGTGGCGATTTGAATATTTATTAAAATTGCAGTAGCACTAAGCCTTTCGAAATCGTTCAATTTATATAATGTTTTTACAGAACCAACTAGAGTGACTAACTTCTTAATGTCTTCTGCGATTGAGAGAAAGCCTTACAATTAAATACTTCCCCACTTATTCCAACTGAATGTAACGAAATTGAAATCTTGTATACTACGCACACTATGCAGCCAAACATATTATAAGTTGGGGGATTACATCGCTGACAAAAATGCTAAGCTAAACGCTGGTCCTGCTTCACAAGGCCGCATAAACTAATTAATTAGCATTCGAAAATATTGTTGGAGCTGCTGAAGTTTGTAAAACTATCTTTGCATTGTATAAATTCAAACTCTTAGCATTTTTTAATTACATAGCACATGTGTGAGCACTATGTACCTACTATAAAGCTACAATTTACTGTGTTAGCCTTTCATTGCCTTGAATGTGCCCTGGTGGCTGAGAGTATGTCATGCTCACTCAAATGTCTCGCTGGTGGTGGCGTGTGTCTTGGATCATTAAATTCCCTTCAAAATGGTTGAGCCGAATAGTGCTGATCCATACGTCATGTTCGTGAACGGGCGCCTTCAGTAGGGACTGATCATCTCTTAGCTGCCACGGCTTATTCCCGAGTTGTTTTATTTTATTTTAGTTATGCCTTTTTTATTACGTACGCTTTTAACGTGCACATCGTTCTCACATGTATAATTTCAACATGAATTATGTAACTAATATTTTGATTTAAAAGAGTGTCCGTGGAGTTTTTTGCCCGTTCTTCTCCATAGGTACCTACTACGGTTCGGAATGGGCAACTAGCTTCATTTTTCTGACTGACCGACCCCTTGACAATTCAAAAGTGCCTGTAATTGGTTTATTTGAAATAAATGCTTTGAGTTTGAGTTTACGAGCCAAGCTTCTTTTCTAATCCCGTAATCAGACAAAAATCAGGAAAATACACTGGAAGATGTATTTTCCATTTAAACTTCTATTGGATAATTATAAAGTTGTGTTAATGTTGGCTGCAGAAAGATATTGTCAGCTTCAGACACTTCACTGTGTCAGTTGCTTAGTGTTAGCTCGTAAAATCCAAATCGCTTGCCTCAAACCTAAAAGGTATACTATTCAAACGAAACAGGTAACAAAATCCAAGCGATAGCCGAATTCCACAAGAAAAGGAGCAACCGGAGAAATGCTGCAAGCTTTATTTGTCGACACTGCTTACCGATAGAAACCCAAGACTTACAGAAAACCCATGATCTGTTACTGGGTAGAGCTACGCATTCCTAATGATGCCCAAAAGGACACTGAATTATGAAAAATGTAAAAAAGACCTTATTCTTGTGTTTGGTAGAGTATAACTCTTAACGGACAAGGATTTAGAATTAGATGTTATAGTAACAGTAATTTTATTCAGTTTAAAAAGAGCTATTCAACGGTGTACTACACATGGCACATGGTAGGGGGGTACCAATATAAGCATCGGTCTTTGTTTTTTTGTAATAAGTACCGTATATAGTTTCATATGCATTTAGTAAAAAGCTGATGTTTTTACACTACAAATAGACACTACAATTTTATTTATTTGTACAGATGTAACAAAGCATCAGTATATATACTTACCTAGTTACTTTTATTATGCATTTTCAAATGAAAAAAAAATCTAAATTCGTTATTTTTAAAAGCAAACAAGCTAGGAAACAAAGAAAAGCTTTTTTAAGGTGTGAGCTAATACTTTTTATTAAACGAGTTCCTGTTAAATATTGCTAAAATTCAACGTCATTCAAATGTAAATTCATTTTAAATAATTATGTAGGTATAATATGTTTTTATGAATGATGAAAATATTAAGCCATTTGAAAGTACCTAACAAATTATGTTGAATATTATATATAGAATAATGTTAATAATAATAATTATTATTAATTCATTTATTTAATATTATTATACTTATGTTTTTTCAAGTTGTTGTCATTAAATTGATGGGGAGTTATACCTAACGTTTGACGTAAACATGAGCATTTTTTCATGAAAAATATATTGTATGATATTTGATTTCCATTTATTTAAATATGTTGGACAATGGGTGTAAATTATCTGAAATAAATGAATGTATTATGCAATTCGGTCAAGTCAAGTTGCCTATGTAGATGTTTTTATCAGGTGGCTGATTCGGCTAGGTATCTGTATTTTGCACAAACCCACTGCTATCTGAGCTCTGCAATCCAATTACTGGACAATCCTAACGTTAGACCGCTCTGACTTGCGGGCGTCTGAGCACCCGCATGACGACCCTCAAAGGTATTTTCAAAGGTGTTCCATTTTAAGAGTTTTGCATATCTTTCTATCGCAGTTCTTGTCTTCTCATACCACTACAAATCATTTTAAAATGATTTATTTTTGAACTTATTTACTCAAATGTTAACATTTGAGTAAATAAGTTCTTGTAATATTTACAAATAGTGGCGATGTCTAGGGTATATTTTTAGCCCAGTCAAAACAAAACCGCGATCGTCAATACATAAAGTAATAAGAATATTCTCAACATCCTCACGTAACACATCTGAATTTGATATTGGCGTTGTGCGAGGAGACAGAAAATAAAATACATCTAATGGAAAACTTGCTATAAAATAAAGTTTTCTAAAAATTATTATACCGTGGAACTCAATGTACGATCAAAAGGCTTCATTTTTAATTCATTACCAGTTTTTAATATTCAGTCGCTCTGGTTTGAGAGGGTAGTTGCGGTAGTTGTTATACAAATTTAATTAAATATAGCTACAACACCGATTCCAAACTCGATTTAAAACTTCGGTCAAAAGCTTTTTATGGAATTTGTGTGTCGCTACGAAAAAAAATGGCAAAACCTATTATATTAGTTCAGCTTTAACATAGGTATATTGGTTTTGGTACAGCTTTAAAAAGAAATTCTTCTATGATGTATACGTGCGACTTCCAAGGAGTAGTGCCGACGATCCAAATGAATGTATGTATGTTTAGTCATTATCCTAATAACGGGGTTCTCGACCAGAGACTAAAATAAAACTAACCCTTCAACTTACCCCCGGCTTGTGTAAGCTCTCAAAGTCAAAGTCAAAGATTTATTTGCAGATAAATATGGTTACAAAAGTTCTTAAAATGGTAGATAATGTTAGTAGCTTACGTAGTAACGGTAAATATAATACTTCGTAACGGAACTTTGTCCGGAAATAGACCTTAAGCCATCAACAACGGGTATGGAGGTATTACCAATACCCTAGTAATCACACTAAAGCCCGTTTCGTCCAAGCACTAAATCTAAACTAATTACATTTTGAGCTTATAAGTAAGAAATATTTATCGACAGCCGTGTTAAATCGAAACATTCACCAGAATTTTAGGATACAAACATTTTAGCCCTTTTCGGAAACACTAATGTTCGCATCCTAAGTTGCGTTTACAGGTTAACTACATGTCGTGTTGTTGTATTTGACATATGCACCAGTTACCAGCCAACCGGAGCGTGTTTAAGCAGACACTCGTGCTCTTTGGCTTCTCCGACACATTATAACCTAAACTTTGCATTGTTAGAATAATGGGCGCCAGTGTTGCTACGGCGCGGACGTAGCCGCGGCTACACCTGCTACACTGTCGTAGCTGATAAACGATGCGCTACGCGTCGAGTCACATTTATGGACTTTGTACTTTGTTGTGCACTGGAATGTACTAGGCCACATGCTTAAACTGTGAGAGGGAGAACTAACCATTAAAGGCCCTTGTACACTGTAATTGCAATTGCTTCCTCTCTCCTACTACCCACTTTGCTGTTCCTGACAGGGTCCATAATGATCTCATTATATTATAAGTTACCAACTAAGTACACATTATGGAAAGTAATAAATAATTGTGAATTGAGCATGTTTAACAGTGCGTGGTAAAAGCGTAGGCAATTCGCGTGGGTAGCAGTGCAAGTTACTGGCCCCACACACTTTTTATAACTTGCGTTTATTATAAGGAGTAAAAAAACAAATGTATACGTACCGACGACTCTCATGTTAGCGCTCTTATAGACGGTGTGGAAGAAGGGCGCATCGGCGGACACCTCGCAGCGGTAGCGGCCGCTGAGCCCACGCGACACGCCCCGCAGCACCACCTGCTGCGCGCCAGAACGTGACACCTGCACGTGAGTAAAGGATAATATACTGAGTAACATTTCTAAATTCATGAATTCATTTACTGATATCTACATAATAAAATTCTTAAAATCATTCTTCTTTCATTGACAGACACGCACAGCCGAATCTGCTTGGTCTAGAAGCATGCAGTTTTGCACAAGAGTTTCTTATACAGAGCTGCTATACCTACATGACTAACCATGATACAGGACTACCTAGTTTAGGAGACAGGGTTACATGATCTGTGTGGATTTATGTAGATATACCATGTCATTTTGTACATCTGCTCTTGTGTATCATGAATCTTGTGTGTTTCATAATAAATATTATTATTCCGTTTATTTATTTTCATACATATAAATACATTTTTAAATATTTTTATAAAAAACTTTTAAAAATATAAAAATAGTGGTCCGCCGGTATCAGGAGCAGGATCCAAGCTACCGGTGGTTAGGGCTCCAGAGACAGGAACCTTTTCACGATATGAGCCGTATCGAGGAGTACTGCCTTCTGAATCAGGCCCTTGATCCAACCGCCTAACGAGAGCCTCGAAAGATGTTGATCGAGGCTTTCGGCCATCAGGCCATTGGCCGATACGACAATCGGCACAATGACAGCCGAGCTCACATTCCACATGTCAACAACCTCGTGTGCTAAGTCGAGATATTTAATTTGTTTCTCTTTCTCAACTTTCACGAGGTTCTCGTCATGTGGAATGGTAACATCGATAATCATTGTGCGGCGCGCTAATCGATCTATCACCACTATATCAGGCTTATTGGCGACAATAGTCCTGTCAGTAATGATAGACCGATCCCAGTACAACGTGATTTGGTAGAGACCTGAATCCTCCAGTAGTGTACTTAGAGGATTCAGGGCTAAGCAGAACCAAAGTGGACTCAAACTGTCGCCCTGGAATATTCCCCGTTTAATCCATACAGGCTCATCATTCCCCTGGATCTGTCGACATCCTGAATTATTATTATAATTATAAAGTGAAAATGATCACTATGAAAGTATGCATGTTTGTATTTTTTTGCCGATAGGAAATCCCATCGGGCTTGACGACTGACTCGTTCAAGTGGTAGCAAGCGCGACTGCTGAGAATCTAGACAGAATAATTTATGTCATCACCACACAAGGATGAAAGAAAACAGCGAGGAAATCGGCATCGGCATTCAGATCATTTTGCTGACTATGGTTTTGTTATTAGTAATTAACTGTTTCTTTATTTTACTTCGAAGTTCCTAGTTTATCATTTGTGACTTCAAGTTACAGCTACATATATAAACATAATGCAGCATTGCAAATGTAAGCGGGCACGCCCTTTATGCCTTGAGACTTTTATTATGTATTAAGTACTGTTTACGTTTTTATTTTTTATTACTTATTTCTGCTTGAGTATAGTTTTCAGTTTTGGCGTGTGTGCCATATGGCAAATAATTTTATTTAATGTTCTGTGTTTCGTAATGTTAACTACTTACTACTGTATAGAATCGAGTTCTTCTAACTGAACAGGCAGCAGTGCTGCTGGGGAGTTTGTTGTGCCACTTCTTCTTCCCAGCTAAAGCATTAGGCTTAGCATTGGCGAAGGGCAGGCGTTTTGGGGGACTGTCTTATGTAATTTTGAGTAAATAAAAAGTGCTGATTCTCAGCCTATTTGAATAAATGACTTTTGATTTTTATTTTTTATTTTGCATGTCCTAAACCACCAATAGAAGACGTCTGATATCCACCAACCCATACTGGGTGGTATTTCTACAAACCACTCCTTCTCACAGACTGTGGAGGACTGTGTTAAAGCAGTAATATTAATAAAGTTTTATTGACATAAAAAAGGTGTTACATTTAAATTTGAAGCCCTGACTCCTGTGCTTGGTGGTACCTGTGTTACAGGAGTCAGTGTCTTGTTATACAGATCAGTGGGAATGTTATAGGTCGATTATGTTAATTATAATAAACTATGGTTTGCTGAAGGTGTCACACAGCAAAGAATAATCACGCTGGCAATGGTCCTGCCGGTCTATTCGGTAAAAATCTCACCGTGAAAACCTAGGTGAAGTGAGCTTCAAGTGAGCTGTCATTTCATCTGATGCTAGGGAATTAGGGATAAATACTAGTGATAGCTCACGTCAAGTTCACTTCACGTAAGTTTCCACGATGAGATTTTACAGAATAAGTAGATCGGTTGGCTTCGGGTGGAATGACAGCTCACTTCACCTATGTTTCCACGGTGAGAATAAGTAGACAGGTTCCGTCATAATATTTTCCTTCATTAGAGATCAGTAGTACCAATCCAAGATTTGAAGAATAGTAATCTTTAAATGCTTACAACAATACTCTAATGAAATATTTACATTTAAAATTGAAAAGGTCGACAGGGTTGTTGCTAGCCAGTTTACGAATAAACGCTACATAAATAATGCATTCGTTAGTGTCTTACTAAAAGTACACGGAAAATACCAACGTCAATCATTTACTTACAAGGTCGGCAACCCCGCATTAGATAATTTATTTATCTATTAATACTCATTCTAGTACCTAAATATTTCCAGTCATGAATATATTTCTTTGTAATAGGTATAAATTGTACTTCAGTATAATTAGGTTGTAATTTGTATTTATTTGTAGTGTACGATTACCTTTTTGAACATTATACAGGGCGTCCCACGGATATGCCACATGGAGGGAAAGTACCTTGAATATTGTAGATGGAACATTTTACTGAAAGAAGACATTATTTGAATTTAAAAAACGATTTAAACTGCATTCATAGATATTTAAACAATGACATGGTTGAACCGGAAATCGAACCCGTTACCTATATGAGAAAAATAATCACCCTGTAGCTTTATCATACCGATCGAAAGGCTTCATCATAAATTTCACATCAAATGTCAAAATTCATGGTCTTCCTTTTATTTTTAACACTATATTATTTAGCAAAAAATAATCCTTATGGTGAAGCCTTTCGATCGGTATGATAAAGCTACGGGGTGATTATTTTTCTCGTGTAACGGGTTCGATTTCCGGTTCAACCATGCAATTATTTAAATATCTATGAATGCAGTTTAATTTTTTTTTTTTATTCAAATAATGTCTTCTTTCAGTAAAATGTTTCTATTTACAATATTCAAGGTACTTTCCCTCCATGTGGCATATCCGAGGGACGACCTGTATAGTAACAAAATCCATATACCATCTAATTTCTCCGACGGCAATCTGTTTATTTTCTTTTAGAGTCATTTACAACAAGTATAATAAGTTTGCATCTAAAGTCAACCTTGAACCGAAGTGTCTCCTAAAATCTGTTTTCACCCTTTTTGAATGAAACACTTAAATATGGTAAAATGAAGGTGAGCGCTCTCTGATACGAATATGATGTTTTCAAATAAGCTCACGATAAGGATGGCGTGTCGCGGAAAATGTTTTATAAACCTGTGATACTTTACTTTCCCAACAAAGTTTCAGGAGTTCGATTTCCTTACTTCAGAAGCTTTTAAACACGCACAAACTCTTCGGTGGAATCTTATTAGTCTCTCTTGTTCACAAAATACATTGACAAACTTGTAAATAATGTAATAAAGAGTAAACAAAGGACATGCAAGAACAAACATTAATATATAAGCAGGTGTACGTTTATACTGAAGCTATCTTTTATGACAAGGATTATAGAGACCGTATAATATTTTATGTGCAGATACAGAGTGGTAGCAAAATACTCTCTAACACATTCGAAATATGATCCTTCTGTGAACAGGATCGGTTTGTACGGTTAAGTTTAGCCGAAGCAATGTATCATTGATTTCAGGTGGTGGTCGCGGGAATGTGCTCATGCGTAATTTATACTCGTATCAGTGAGTAATCCCATTATAAGGAACCGTGTGCTCTTTACCGTACGCAGCTGCTAGCGACTCAAATAGACCTAAAAGCTTCGATCCATCTTTTAGAAAGTCGGTCCACTTTGAGAAACCGCCGAACTAAATCATGCCCGTCCCGCGCTTAGAGAAGTCTGACCCGATTTTGAAGGGCTGTGTGGCGTTTTGAGGCTCGAGTGTTGCGACGTACGCCCGATGACGCCTCGATGCAAACTTTGACTATACGTTATTCTCCGAAAGGGTTTTTAATGTATTATTTTGGCACAATGTTATAGCTCGGATATGGCGACGTGCCAGCCGCTAAAGGTTTAACGTGGCGGCAGCTCCACAAGATTCTTAAGTGATTTTTTCAACCCTCTTTACGGAGCAGTTTAACGAACTAGCAAGATGTCGCAGAGCCATTGACCCATATATAATCACTGTTATGACGTTGTTTATAGTTTAGCCGTAAGTAAGCCATTTGCGTAAGTAATGGTGTTTCTTTTTTTTCCTATTTTATTAACATCGTGAAGCAAGTTGAAGGTAATCTTGCAGTTTCATAAAATCTTTAATGAGTTTTGTGGCTTCTTTAATTAATATTTTACTCGGTAGTACTTATATTCAAACTAAGCAGTAAAACGTTCAAGTCTGCTTATTTAGCATCACACAGAGAAGCCTTTAATCTTGCTCTCACAATCTTCTCTTTGTTCGATTTGGTAATCCGTTTGAGCTGTAATTTGACTTGATCCAGGCAATGTGATTGATTAATTAAATTAAATTTGCATCAGTTCGATTCCAGGATATTAGGAATAAAGCCGGATTTCCTATTGGTCTGCTATAGGTAGTGAGTAAGTAGCGCGATTATGCCGCTATGCTCGCACTATTTGTTTTTTTATTAGCCTGTCTAATGCACAATAAGGATTTAGTTACGCCAACGGCTATGCGGAAATCGACTTAGCACCGCTTAATCGTATTGCTGAGACACTAACAGGAAATCATGCTATGTTTAGTCGCTTATAAGCAGTAAAAAAGAAGGTACACTTACATCGACACTGATCCCTGTTTGTGAGAAGACTCTCGTATTGGGTAGCTCCTTGGGCACGAAGCGGAAGAACTCCTGGGCCCCGTGGTACCACTTGACGGTGTACAGCGTCTCGCCCACGTCGAGGGCCCACCGACAGCCCAGGGTTGCACTGGAGCCGACGCCCACCGCCTCGGGTACGCTCAGCTGGATGTCGCGGAGACCTAACACGCCTGTTTACCGAAATATCATCTTAAAAGGAAATGTCGTTGAAAATTTATCGTTGAAATGTGTTCAGTGCCGGGCCGTAAATATGGCTTTATAAAAACTTAGGCTCAGTAGAGTGTCGTCTCTGTCTATCATGTCTATGTGACAGTCTCTTTCTAAAGTCAATGTGTCATATTTACGGCTAGGTACTGTAGGTTTGTTTACATATTTACTAGCAATAAGAATCGATGATCTAACTTGTTTTCGAACAGCAAAAGTTATCAAAACAATTTCAAGTTAAAGCATTTATGTCAATTAGACTACGCAGGTACTTTTGAATTGTCAAGAAGTCGGACAGTTTGAAAGTTTGGTACCCGTCCCGAAGTGTGGATTCCTACGAATTGGCAAGCATACCGAAATTCCTACATTAAGGTGTGAGTTTCTAGAGCGCAGATTCCTAAAATTCGATCTAATCCGACGAACTTAATTGAATGTGTCCAAATATTAGCATGGGCAATAGGTACACGAGTGGTACCTACAGTTGTATTTCCGAACTAGTCGGTAACAATAATGCAATTAGTACGATTAGGATTGAGACACCGAACAATGATAACAATTCATATGCTATTGTAATTCAAATTATATTTTGTTGGTAGGTCCATTCAATGATTTAATCTATGGCAAACAGTTTATAAATTAAACTTTATTTCAATGCGTGCTAAGAAAATTGTGTTGGGTTTACTTTTAGAGATGTAAAAACATAAGCATTTAAGGATAAAGATGTAAAGTAGAAGTATACGTATAGGTATATATGGCACGGCATTCATTGCAAATCTCTTTTACAGAAGGAAAACTCAAGACTTTTTTTCTGAAAGTGCCCTTTAAAAGTTAAATGTAATAACAGTCAGCTATCCCCAACACGGTAGCAATAGCCAGTTTATTCTCATCTCAGTTTCACGACAGAATATTTGACTTCTAAAATCTGTGACACCAATTTAGCACGAAGTTCTCTCACATGAAGCAATGTTATACCTACACAGGTACGGCACTTAAACCTCGATAAATACTATCTAAACGAGCGTGTCATGCATCGCACCTCTATTTTTACCTCCCAAGCATATAGAGGTCGCAGTTTAACGATCAAAGCCACCGCAGTTTGACGTAGGATAACGATCACACGTGTATTTTGAGTAGCTGTAATACAGTGCGGTATCAGCTATGAATACTACCCCAGAGCGCTTCCCGTGGATGTGGTAAGTGGCTGGGGGTTATATCGAGTGAACGGTCAACTGTATCTACTTTTGGAGGTTTTAGTAGTACTTTGGTCATCTATTCGGGGTTGGATCACACGTTTATTTTAAGTAGCTGTAATACAGTGCGGTCATCATCATCTACATAGCATTTTCCAACTATGTTGAGGTTGGCTTCCAATCTAACCGGATGCAGCTGAATACAGGTATTTTACATGGAGCAACTACCTATTAGACCTCCACAATCCAGTTGCCTACTAGGTAATACGATACCCCTTGGTAGGACTGGTTGTCGGGCTTTCGGGCTTGTTCCGGATAAGGCGGGAGGAAACGCCCGGGTGCCATCATTGTGTGGATCGCCCGGAGGATACGGTGGGGCATACGGTGGAGGTCTGCCCGGCTTTGGCGGAGCACCGCCGTGTCCTCGTGCAGGCGATTGGCGGTGGCGATCTCTCGCGTCCGGCCCTGGTCCAGGCCATGGTACGGAGCGAGAGGGCTTGGGTAGCCGTCACCTCCTTCTGCGAAGCTGTAATGCTCGCAAAGGAGGAAGCGGTACGCGTGAGGGAGAGGCAAAACTCGTGCCCTCACGCCCCTAGCCGCCGCAGGAGACACCCTGGGCGTCGGGAATCGCAAGCCCATTCCCGGCCACCGTAGGCGCGGGCTTGCGGACGGCGAGCAATGGGCAGCTCGCAGTCTGATAAAGATCTGGCCCGGGTCGACGGCGCGTTGTGTCCACGCGCGCCCCAAAGTGATGTCAGCATCAATGACGGGGTCCGCTAGGGCCGATGCCTGCCGGGGTTGCGGGAAAGTCCGAAAGGGTTACCGTGGCCCCTGGCACAGGCAACTGAAGGAACACGGGTGGGTTTTAGTCAGTAAGAGTCTGACACGCCCTCTCGGTCCGCCCAGAGCGTGAGCAGTTAATGGATGATTTCCCACCCTCAAAAAAAAAACGCTTTCGGACGACCCGTAACGACTGTCAAATATAACGTAAACGAAACCTGGGACCAGAGCGGCTTAATGTGCATTCTGAGGCACGGAAGGGTCTTGATATGTTAATCACCCATCCACGGACCAACCGCGGCAAGCGTAGCTTAACCTGATCGATCGACCCGTGCGGAAATTATTCAATTCAATTCAATTTATTTATTCAGTACCAATTCACATTGCGTTCGATACAGCATGAAAAATTTACATTAACAACATTACTTAGCCACAAGCCCCTCGTCATCTGTATCAGATATGAATACTACCCCGGATCGCTTCCCGTGGATGTTGTAAGTGGCTGGAGGGTTATATCCGGAGAATGGTCAGTTGCGTCGTGCTAGTAAATTTTATTAGAACATCACACTTTGGTTACCTATTCGAAAGTGCTAAAATTCGTATTGCCGTCATCTGTGAACTTCTAATGTGTGTATGATTTCATAAATAACAGTATAGATATTATGTAGTTTTAACTACATTACAAATGTTCTGTTAATTAAACGTACATAAACAGTGACCGTCTGCATATTTCGTTGTGAAGTTTGCCTCTACATTCTCCATTGTGATTCGAGAGATCGAGCAAGTGCCATCTGTTTTTGGTAGATATCTATACATTTTCGTTGGACTGCAGCCTCTTGGGACATGCAATGCAATTACATATTTGTATATTGGTATTTTCTACACAAAATAAAATTATATAATATTACAGTTTTTGGATGATGATCTTTGTTGTTTGTTGAATAATTATTGTTTGCTCGTTCTGTAATAAAACAACGGCTCAAAGCAATTCTGACCTAACACACAGGGTCCTATATTACTTAAAATAGCATTTTGCTAACTGTACACACTCATATTTTACAAAAGTAAACTAATTTCAAGAAGTACGTGGAAAACACAGAGGCGGTGAGAAAAAGGCTTGAAGCTTGCCTTATTTCACCCTTCTCGACGTCATTAATTGCAGCACGAAAGGAACCATTTATTTCTGAAACGTGCACCTTAAAGCAATTTTATTTCCACGGTCCCTATTTCTTATAAATAGGTAAGTTTGCGGCCGATCCGTTAGCGGTTCGCTGAGCAGAATTTCAGTTCGACGTAAGTAATCAAATCTTGGCCTTCAGCTACACTAAAGGTGGTCGGAATACATAAATCAAGTGTACGCTACGTGATCGAATTCAAGATCAAGCGAACACACAATTCCCGTCGACATGAACTCATTACAATGTAGCCAAATTCAATTTACGGTACCAGCCACATCATAATATTTCAACTGGGTGCGAGTTTAATATTTATTTGAAATGAATTTATTTCAACGTTGCCCTCTGTTTAAATAAGAATAAAATGTATATTTAGGTGTTTGGTTGCCGTACGCATTTGCTGTAAACAAGGGCTTAATTTTCGATTTACTGGAGTGTGTTAAACTGTACTTGTTGGTTAGCAAATCTAAAATAAGTATTTGCACGAATGTGGAGCGCTGTGAATACAACATTGTTTATAATATTTTTACACAAACGTATGAAATAAACACTCATAATTTTTAATAACTGCGCTAATTTAGTCAAACGTTCGCTTTTATGTTACATATTAGCATGAAAAAGTATTTATTTGGTTAAGATAACGAGCTCTCTCTTGCTACTTACTTACGTATTGCATACTGAACATACAGTCCATTTTATCTGTGATAACATGTAAAGTATTGTCCTCTCGTTTCTGTAATACTCTCTGGCTCCCACAACTACGTCACATCTAGTCGGGAGTCCTTTGTTACAGCTTTAATTAAAACGGACGGATTGATTTCAACTCTGCACATTTTAGTGAATTTATTCACATATAATGTTTTCATAGAAATTTCAATTTACAAACCCGCATACAGCAAAACTAAAACAACACCACAGCTCGCTGTTAAATTTATCAAAACATATTGTTTTACATTTTCTCTTTATTTTCGTTTTATGAAAACGCTTGCCCTATTTTCTTTACAATTGCTATGAATAAACAAATTCATTGTCATGATAATAAAGTGTTGGCGGTGAAGTTATAAACTTCTTATTCCAACCCTATCTACATAAATTTAATCCAAAAAAATAGCTTTATGGAGCGGAACTTCCCGTCTCATCAACAATGTCTATGTCGTAATCTGGTTACTTAATTTCCAAATACATTTCTCTTAGTTGGCCATAAATGTCAAGGAGGTGAATAATTCAGTAAAAGTTTTACTAAGCTAGATGCGTTCGTGACGCAAGGAGGCGCTAGTGTCGTGCGTCGGACCCGTCACTATCAACATAATAAATGGATGCTGCGTGTTCCAAACCAATAATTTTACCCAACTTCTATGTCGAGAGAGATTGGCACTTTCCAGAATTTTTCGAGGATCGCCCGGTCTACGGAGGATCCCGATAATCAGCTTTACTTAAGGGATTGGATTCCAAACCCGATTGTATCCGGAGTGATTTTAATAATTCATCATTTTGTGCAGTTATTTCATGTTAGGAGATGAAAGATTTTATTGAATACATATACTTACTTCGATGAATGCGGAAATCTAGCAGCTATTGAATAATTTACTTATTTCATATTTTACATGTCTAACGCGTATCTCCCGAATAGCTGGAGTAATACTTTTGCTTTAATTAAATGGCTATCTCAGTAAAGGATAAAGGAAGAATACAAGGGAAAAAGGATCAGCAATAGCAATAATATTTACGACAAGGAAATTCATAAGTCGAAAGAATGGCTTGAGTAATAAAAACGGCGCTAAAAGAAAAGTGGTTACTGTCAAGGTCCACGATCACCGTGACAACGGCTTATTGGGGGATAATAGTGAGAGTTTGTCGTATTGTAGCAATACTTATAAAGTTAAGTTTGATGGTTTCACGTTTCCAGTTACCCGAATTATTATTAAAGGAATATAAGAAAAATACAGATAGACTAAATGTATCTGATTTAAGTGTAAACAAACCTGTTCAGGTGGAGTTCTTGCGCAATCACTCAATAAAGAGAAATAGCAGGTTCATAGTTAATAGTTCATTTATCTGTATTTAGAAAGGTTTCAACTTTTTATCATATCTCACCACTTTAATCAATAATTATTGTTTGAATTACATTATTCAAAATCAAACATTGAGGAAATTGAGGGGAAATTAACGTTCTTATTGACATTCTAATGTTGTACGCTGTTTTTAATTTTCTGGCCTTTTCTCGAAGTTGGTCACAGTAACTAAGTCAATACACCCGACCAAATGGGTTAGGTCAGGTTAAAACTGTGACCCGGTGTCACCACTGCGTCGACTGCTGGGAGGACACGGCGCGGCTTACGCTGGCAGAGTGTGCCGCTTGGGAGGAGCCGCGCCGGGCCCTCATCTCAGAAGTAGGCAGTGACTTGTCGCTGCCGGCCGTAGTCGAGTCGATGGTCGGCAGCGACGAGTCCTGGGACGCGGTGGTTTCCTTCTACGAGATAGACGTCTCGCAGAAGGAGGCTGCGGAAAGGGAGAGGGAGATCTCGTCCACTCACCCGGCCCGCAGAAGGCGCACCGGCCGTCGGCGGAGGGCGGACAACGCCCTCTTCCAGCCCCCCTAAATGGGTCCAGGGGCGACGGACTCGGGGACGTCCGTCGCCTCCCACACACCAGGACCCGACGTGGCGGCGCGTAGTGTTCCACGCGCGCCCCTCTTAGACGTCGCGGGGGGAGTCAAACACCTCACTCCCCCCCCAGACCCGAAGAGGCCCGCAGTGGCGGGCCGGCACCAGTCGGGGGTTGCGGAAGGATCGTACGTTCCCGCGACCCCCGGCGTAGGTGTGAGATGGAACACCGGGTTGGTTTTTAGTCAGTAAGAGTCTGACAGACTCCGCCATTCATGAGGATTTACCACCGAAAAAATAAAAGAAAATAAATAAAAATTAAAACTGTGAACAACCGTGCGCGAGCTGAGCTTGCGAAGCGAGCGGTGCCGCGATAGCAGCCGGCTAGCGCTACATCCAAGTTAGTCGCAGTTAATTGGCTATTTAGTATTATGATACAACAAATGGGAATTATTTGAGGCTCACAAAAAAGAGTCACATCTACAGGGTGGCCGGAACATTGACGTCCAAAAATAAAATTTCGGTCCCTCGTATCGTGGGGTATTCGAATCACCCCCATGTATGTTCCGCGACTTTTCATAGTTTTCGAGTTATGAATTTTTTTCTGAATGTTTGAAAATTTTCGACCTGACCAACCCAAAAAAATTCAAAAAAAAAAAGTAGAGGGTTTTATCGAGTTTCTTTTTTTGCAACTGAATTTTCATAAGTAGTACTTTTATGCATAAAATAATCAGCTTCGTAACTGTGATGAAAGTTATGAAAATGTTGATCTAAAGTGAAAAATTTACGTTCGGTAAATTATGACTCAAATTTTCAACTTTAAATTAAAAATCTTAACAGGTGACTTCATAATTCCTAAGTAGGCTTCAAGAATGCGCCAGACTCTCAGTTTTCATAATCATAAAAAAAATGAAGTACTTAATAGGGCTACTTTGTTTAAAATCGGCCTTCAAAGACAGCGAGGTGGAAAAATTCTTAAAATTACCCATCTGAGTAATTATTTTTTTTTGGCTATTTTCTCGTTCCTAAGGTTAATTAATGATAAGAATACTGAAAACTAACCAACAAATAGTTTCAGAGTTGGGTAAGAAAAGTTTTACGTAAAAAGTGGTTTTGAATAAAACACAGATGATAATGTGAAAAAAGTACTTAATTTATTTTTAACATTTAGAAAAGGTTTTCAAAGTGGCCACCACCAGCAGCAATACACATTCTACACCTACGTAAGAAATTGTCTGGCAATCGTCTAAAAGCGTCTCTGTTCTCTCTCACAACACGTTCAGCTTCTGCAATCAACTGCCTCAGCTCTTGTTCACTTGAACAGTCTCGGGCGTATGCTATTTCCTTGTAATAGCCCCAAATAAAGAAATCGATGGGGTTGAGATCAGGTGAGCGTGGAGGCCACCTAATTGGTCCGCTGCGTCCGATCCATCTGTTGGGGTATGTTTCATCTAAGTAATTTCGGACCTGGGTTGCATAGTGACACGGGGCGCCGTCATTTTGCAACACCATGGTTCGTCTGAGTTCGAGATTCACATCTGCCAGCAACAATGGAAGTTCATTTTCCAAAAAGTTTTTGTATGTTTCTCCATCAAGTCTGGACGGCAGTTCAAACGGACCAATTAGTTCGCCATTGAGAATACCAGACCACAAGTTAACGCTGAAGCGATGTTGAAATGTCGAAGCTCTCACTTCGAGTGGATTTTCATTCGCCCACGTGTGGTAATTATGAATATTGAATATTCCGGATCGCTCAAATCGTGACTCATCTGACCATAAAACTTTATTGAAAAATCCAGGATCCTCTTGCTCTTTTCGTAACATGGTTTGGCAAAAATCAACGCGCAATTGGTGATCTGTAGGCAGTAAAGCTTGGACTCGTCGGATGTGGAACGCGTGGTATTCTTCATCGTGAAGAATGTCTTGGATAGAAGTCCTTGGGATGTTCAGAGCACGAGCCATACTTCTCGTACTCGTAGACGGATTTCGCTGAACTTCTTCCAGCACCATTTCTCTGCGATCCGGGTTAGCTCTAGGGATTCCTTCATGACTGCCGCGTCGACCAGGAATGCGGCCTGCCATCAAAGTGTTGTGCGTGTTAATAAAAACACGATGGTCGGGATATCGCTCAGGTTGCGGCCCACCACGACGTTGAAGTTGTTCGCGATACAGTCGCGCTGCTTCATGGCCGTTTCCTTGTGCAACTCCATAAAAATAATGCATTTCTGCATATTCACTTAACGTGTAACTCATTTTTTACACTTCCACGTAAAAAAAGTCCAAATCAGAATGCAAAACACAGTCCAATAAACGAGCAAAGTAGTCAAACAAGTAGGCAGCGGAGTCCGTGGGCAAAGCGAGTGTGGTAAAGACAAAATGGCGACACGCGTATAGCAGTAAACACAATGTGAGTACGACTGAGGTACTTGTTTTGCGTTGGCTTCGGTTGCGCGCCTTGCGTGAGAGAGATAGCAATAATTCGGTCTCTTTTCCTCTCGGTCCATTGTTATTGCAGGTAAAAGAGTTGCACCCTCGTTTACAACCCATAGTCCACGAGAACGGATCGCGCAAAATTCATTAAACTAACATTTAAAAAAATCTCCGTGTTTAAATCTTAGCTTTCCTGCAGTCATTTTTGGTTAGCAAACTAAATAACCTTAGGAGCGAGAAAATGGAAAAAAAAAATTTATTAATCAGATAGCTAATTTTAAGAATTTTCCACTTCGCAGTCTTTGAAGGCCGATTAAGGCCAAAGTTAGCCCCATTAAGTCCTACGTTTTTTAATGATTATGAAAGCCGAGAGTCTGGCGCATTCTTGAAGCCTACTTGAGAACCATGAAGTCACCTGTTTAGATTTTTAATTTGAAGTTGAAAATTTAAGTCATAATTTACCGAACGTAAATTTTTCACTTTAGATCAACATTTTCATAACTTTCACCACAGTTACGAAGCTGATTATTTTATGCATAAAAGTACTACTTATGAAAATTCAGTTGCAAAAAAAGAAACTCGATAAAACCCTCTACTTTTTTTTTTGAATTTTTTTAGGTTGGTCAGGTCGAAAATTTTCAAACATTCAGAAAAAAATTCATAACTCGAAAACTATGAAAAGTCGCGGAACATACATGGGGGTGATTCGAATACCCCACGATACGAGGGACCGAAATTTTATTTTTGGACGTCAATGTTCCGGCCACCCTGTATATACAGGCTGGTCCGAATAGTGACGTCATAAAAAAAATAGATTCCTCATGCCTAGGGGTATCCGATAATACCCCATGTACTCGTATGTTAGGCGATTCTTCTTTTTTTGCAATTTTTATTGTTATGCCCCAAAATTAAAAAAAAAATTAAATTGTATATCCTGTACCTATAAACTAATATAAATAAAGCTGAAGAGTTTTTTTTTTTTGTTTAAACGCGCTAATCCCTGGAACTGCCAGTCGGATTTGAAAAAATATTTTTGCATTTTATAGCCCAATTCTTGAGGAAGGATAGATAGGCTATTTAACATCACGCTCTTACCTTTTAGTAGGCGAGCAAAAAGAAAAAAAACCAGAAAGAACGCTAAACGAAAACGAAAAAAGAGCGCGGCCGGGCGAAGGAGTTTTATAAAAATGTGGCTATTATTTTAGTATACTGTGTATCTTACGATTTCCACACCATGTCCAGTCCATTAATATTTTTAGGATATCTAAATGGGAATTATTTCGGGTTCGATTAAATACGTATTCAAATAATGAAATCTAAGCACACAATTTGTAAGTGGCACTAATAATCGGCATTTACCTTTTTAAAGGAATTAAAGTCCTTTAAAAAGCCAAACCGCATAAGCATTTCAGATTCAACTACCAACATTTTCACCAAAAGATTTCTCAAAATCAACCAAGTAGGCACTTACTCAGTGCCACACAAAACTGGCGCCACAAGCCAAGTATTTAATCTTATTATCTGATTCATATTACGTTCCATACTAGCAACGGGAGGCGCAATCCACGGCCTCAGTGCAATACACGCGTTTAGAATTCATTATTAAATGTTCGCTCTCCTCGCGATATTATCGGTAAGTGCGAGAAGCTGGTGACTGACATGGATTTAAATACAGACATGTAAACATGTTCCCGTGTTTGTGAGATAATACTCGTGTAAACGTTTGGTTTTGTTTTAAGTCTCTCTCTTTTAATTATGAAGGATATACACGTGTATGTAGCTGTTACATTTGCGGGTTTTGTGGGTTATTAAGACGGTTAAGTTAACCGGTAACAAAAGATAAAATTAAATTTTTACTTTTGTATTTAATCTACGTGAAGCACGTGCGTGAATCCGGTCGCGAATCAATCCTTATCCTTATAACCTTAATAAAGGTTACGTGTCAATGCGTGTATAGTGTTAATACAGGGGTGCATGTAAAAAGTAAACAGTTGGTACTCACTTCCTCCTAGCCACAGTATGATGGTGGTGAGCTGTGTAGCCATGTTGCAGCGAGCGACGCGCCCACACGTCATGTCACCACCGCCTCCAGACGGCTCTTGCGCGCCTTCCTTATATTCTCCTTCATTTTTAAACAGACTGTCCAAATATTGTACTCTTCTTGACACAGCTAAATTGAGTTACCTACGTAATGTGGTGGCCGTTTTCTAAGGTAGAGTTCATCCTTTCAAGTGACCATTAAATATTCTGGAACAAAACAAAAAATTTTATCAATTTCTTGCAGCAAAAGTGTGCATTATATTTCAAATTAATCAATGATTTTAGGAAAGACGGTTTTGTACACAAAAAAGTTTCAGAATTAGCCAATTCATTACTTGAGGTGATCATATTTTCCCATTATCTACAATATATTTTCTTTAGAACTCAAACGACATAGAACAACAAATTAAAGGGCATGTTCATAGCAAAGTTTTGCAGATGCAGCTCTACAGAATCGGCACTCCTTTTTTTTCATCAAATAACTTCTCCCGCTCTGGGCAGAGCGGGAGGGCATGTCAGACTCTTACTGACTAAAACCCACCCGTGTTCCTTCAGTTGCCTGTGCCAGGGGCCACGGTATCCCTCTCGGACTTTCCCGCAACCCAAGCAGGCATCGGCCCTAGCGGACCCCGTCATTGATGCTGACATCTCCTGCTAAAATGCATGCTAAAATTCGAGGTCTTCCTTTTATTTGTGACACTATGTTATTTAGCAAAAATAATCCTTATGATGAAGCCTTTCGATCGGTATGATAAAGCTACAGGTGATTTTTTTTCTCGTGGTAAGGGTTGGATTTCCGGTTCAACCATGTAATTATTTAAATATCTATGAATGCAGTTTAAATTGTTTTTTAAATTCAAATAATGTCTTCTTTCAGTAATATGTTCCATCTACAATATTCAAGGTACTTTCCATCCATGTGGCATATCCGTGGGACGCCCTGTATATTATATATATACTTATATATTTCTTTGAGAAACGAACAAAGTGCCATTCAATAGTAATAAAACAAGGCGATAGCAGAAAGATCTTTTCATTAAACGTATCGTAGACGTCGGTGATTTATCGCCTCGCGAGACACTCCATTCACGGTATGCGTTTTGTTGTCTTGAGATCGATTGGCTCCGAATAAAATACATTCGCCAATTGAATAGCGCGCCCTGGCGCAATGTTTCAGCGAAAGCGACACTTTTTCAGGCGTGCAGAGGACTAATGGCTTCACGCGCTGGCCTCCGACTTTCAATAAATGGTCGACCCGCGTACGCCCGTCGACGGCGCCCGCCCGCACCAGCTCGCGCCACCAAACGCCTAATCTATTCCCCTCATAAAATATTTTCTTTTTCGTTTTCAATTCCAAATGTAATTTGATAAAAAGACCCAGCAACATACTCGGATTTCGGTCGATCAAACATTTTAGCTGGTTAAATCCTTTGACATTCTAATGATTTGAAGTGAAATGAAAATGAGATTGGTCTTTCAAAAGAAGTATTTTTATATGGATTTTGTTTTTGTATAAATTAATTATGAAACCCAAGTGTATCATGCTGCATGAATAGTCCATCGTGTAGATTACGTTGTATTATTTAATCTCAGCCAGATTACCTCTACCTTTTTTTTTAAGTTGGAAAATCATTAAATAACTTCTCCCGCTCTGGGTGGAGCGAGAGGGCGTGTCAGACTCTTACTGACTAAAACCCACCCGTGTTCCTTCAGTTGCCTGTGCCAGGAGCCACGGTAACCCTTTCGGACTTTCCCGCAACCCTGGCAGGCAGCGGCCCTAGCAGACCCCGTCATTGGTGCTGACATCTCTTTGAGACGCGCTTGGAACACAACGCACCGTCGACCCGGGCCTGGTCCTTATCGGACGGCGAGCTGCCCATTGCTTGCCGTCCATAAGCAAGCCCGCGCCTACGGTGGTCGGGAATCAGCTTGTGATTCCCGAAGATTCCCGAAGATTACCTATACCTAAGTAACTATCGAGGTAAATGGGGTAAGCGTTAATTAATATATTTATAAATAACAAAAAATAAATTGAACACTACAAAATATACATCATATCATACATATGTGGAATAAATCTCACAAAGCATATTTATTATCAGGTATCTTACTGTTCTACTAACTACATGTTACTATTCCAATTATGCTTTATACATTATTCACCGGTTTTAATAAATTGTAAGAGCTACTTACGTGTTTAGGAACATTCTATCAAGGATCTGGGATAAGCATATGAAAATTTAAATCCAAGATGTGGGCGACGCAAATCAACCTCTTGTGTCGGTAGGCAATATTCGAAAGTTTATAAACAAGTTGGTATCTTATGAATATACCACTTAAAAACCTTTTAAAATCAAGTATATAAAGAATCCTGTTGGCTATTATTAATACTCTGTTTCGCTATTCAATCTCAACGTATAGCTAGACGTGATGATAACAGTAAAAAGTCTTCTCGTGTGAAGATCCTGCTGGCTGCAGTATAGGTCATCTCCATCAAAGCATTTTTTTTTGTCAAAACGAAATGAGTAGGTATACCCACTTGACTTAATATGCAAAGAGGAAGAGGTCCAAGATAAGCTAGCAGAAAGCCATCTTTACATTCTAGCTAGTGAAACTATAATCCTTTCATCTACTCTTATAGCGTAAAGTTCTAATTACGAGTATACCTACCATAATCCACGTGCAACTCTAATAAAATTAAAAGTTATTTTATAACAACTTTCACTAACAAAATAATGCTATAAGAGATCGACCAACGAAGTTCTCAATTCATAGGTTTCCGTTGCCGTCGAAGAATTATAAAAAAAATTACGCAACTTCAGAGTAATAATATAACTGTTGAATAATGGGTAATAATAATCTCTATAAAAACTATTATTTCTGCATTTGGCGTCCAATATTTCTGAATAATTATGCTTATTCGACTCGCCCGCTGTTTCTATACTATTTAAAGCGTAAAATGGCGGCGCGTCATCGCAACAGCTGATCGGTTGCTGTTGTGAAATGTTGGATTTCAGCCTAATCGGATGCAAGGTAGTACATGACAAATGGATTACTCTAACCGGCAACACATACAATACTTTAGTACTACCAAGTGTGAAAAAAAATTGTTTTTCACCTTACCTACCATGTTCGAAATTCAATGTCACCAAATAATTTCACGAGAAGTACTTATTATTTGTATTATTTTGTGAAGCTGAGGGTCCGTGGAAGTTTTTAAAACTATTTGGGGTCGTTTCAAACCTTACCTTTTTTATTTTTAAAGACTGGCAATCTAGACATAATTATGTCGAGCAAAAATTTTCCCTTCGAGCTAAATTTGAGTCACTTTGGGTGATGTTAAAACAAATCGTATTTTAGCAATCGTAGACCATAGTTTAAGAACTATTAATAAAAAAATATAATTTCAAAATATGC
Organism: Brachylomia viminalis; assembly: GCA_937001585.2. NCBI lineage: Eukaryota > Metazoa > Arthropoda > Insecta > Lepidoptera > Noctuidae > Brachylomia > Brachylomia viminalis. Next base: position 11,544,861 of record OW443297.2, on the reverse strand, counting down.
CAAACAGACAGAAAAAAGTCTGAAGTCAAGTGTGAACTTCCCAAAAAATATAAAAACATACATGGGGGTGTTTCGGGAAAACCTTAGAGCATTAATGGTTTAATGCTCTAAGGGGAAAACAATAGCGGTTACAAAAAAAAAGTTTTACGTCGTTTCAAGGGCTGCCTCGAGGATACCTATTTAGATATTATTATTTATAATATTTTTGTTGACTTTGCAAGAGTTTAGATAAAGAAGTGTATGAAACTGCTTAGAACTAGTTATCAAAACACTCGTGTGATACTACTACTACTACCTCTCCTGGGGCTTGCTTAAAAACTGACACTCGTGTTATTTTCACCCCTGATATGTAACAGTTTCATAAACTACTATAAAAGAACCGGGTCAAAAAGAAAAAAAATCGGTCGCACCTGACCTTCTTTACCCGTCTCATCCGACCTTTAAATCGCATTAAATGGAGGTGAAATTATAAACGGGTTCAATTCGAGTCACCTAGATTCATAGGCTGCGGGGAGCGTGTGAGATGCAGGCAAACATCCAAGCGGCAGGCTGCAAGCCTTGTTTGGCAAGCTGTCTAACTAATTGCCACGTTACCGGCGCTACACTACGTCTCGTCGTTTATGGGATCCAGGTTGGTAACGTTTGAAACTTGTGTAAAGTAGTTAAATATATCTTGCACGTGTGTGTGTTTTGCTGGCATGAGATTCATGTTTATGGTGGCTATCTTATATTTCATACTAGCGACCCACCCCTACTGAACACGGTTCTCAGGACTTGACAAAACATCGTGATTTCTTTATTAAATGAAAGCTTAAAATGAATGTATCATGTACACTTATACCCTTTTTTTTTGAGGATGGGAAATCATCAAATGACCCCTCCCGCTCTGGGTGGAGCGAAAGGGAGTGTCAGACTCTTACTGACTAAAACCCACCCGTGTTCCTTCCTTGGCCCTTTATGTTCCGGGTCAGCGGTACCCCTTTCGGATGATCCCGCTTTCCCGGCAGGCTTGGGCCCTAGTGGGCCCCCTCTTCGATGCTAACATCTCTTTGAGGCGCGCGTGGAACACGTACGCGCTGTCCAGCACGGGCCTGGTCCTGATCGGACGGTGAGCTACCCATTACTCACCGCCCGCAGGCCCGCGCCTACGGTGGCCGGGAGTCGTCACGCGGCTCCCGACGCCCGAAGCGTCCACCGCGGCGGCTTGGACGGGAGACTCTCTCCCTCTCCCGTCCCGCCACCTCCTTCGCTAGCATGACTGCTTCGCAGAAGAAGGCGACTGCCTCCCACTCCCCGTCGCCCCGGACCATGGCTTGAACCAGGGCCGGGCGTGAGAGGTCGCCGCCGCTGCCGGTCGCCTCTACGAGGACACGGCAGTGTTGCGCCCATGCAGGGCAGGCCCCCACCGTATGCTTCACCGTGTCCTCGGGGCGATCATCGCAGTGGTGACACCCGGGCGTTTCCTCCCGCCTGATGATGTGCATGAGATTCATGTTTACGGTGGCTATCTTATATTTCATACTAGCGACCCACCCCTACTTAACACGGTTTTCAGGACTTGACAAAACATCAAGATTTTTTTTTAATTAAAAATTAAAATGAATGTATCATGTACACTTATACCTTCCGGAATAAATTCGCTAAACTCTAAATTATGATAAAAATTGCATCAAACCCCGTTTCGGAGTTAGAAGATCAACGAGTTCACACAGACAGACAACAAATTAAGGCAACTTTAATTTATAATATATGTATACATATACATTAATTTTACATTGTGCTTGAACTATCGCTATATCATCAGCATCTCTTCTTCATCGGGCCCTCATCATCTTTCGTTCACAGAATCCATCCATCGTTCCTTTGGTCTTCTCCTACTATTATCCAGTCATCCCTTAGAGCATTTTAATGCTCTAAGAGTCATCCACATAAACCACCGTCAAATGTGGGGTTTTGATGAAGCTGTAAAGGCATAAGTAATTCAGATTCAGAACTATTGTTTCTCTCTCTGGATGTGACTTTATCTTGCTTTTTTCGTACATTAATCAACAGCGTAAATGCCATTTTTTCTTAAACATCCCGTGTACATGCGGTGGGAAGTGAAATTAAAAGATGTTTAATAAAATTGTTAGTAGGTATCCACTAGACATGCTTGGTTTCACCCATTGATACAAGCAGGCCATTCCTGTCAACGTCAGGATGGAAGGTCACCACTATTAAAATACTTCGAAATAGTTCTTAAAAATGGCTACCTAATATCAATTTTTTTTAAATATGATACAACATCCACACAAGGTTCCGGTCTTGAGGTCCCGAACTAGGTAGAACCTGTACTACGGTAACTTGATGACTCATATACATACTTAAATACATATACACACCCAGACACAGGTCAAACAGACATGTTCATGCACACAAATGTTTGACTTGTCCGGGGATCGAACCCGGGACCAGCGGCTTAGAAGGTAGGGTCGCTACCAACTGCACCAACCGGTCAGTCTATTATTATATTATTTGCTACCTATCGTTAAATAATTGCTATCTATGTATTAAAAAAAATAAACCACATTTTGAGGTAACCGATCATCCTGACGTCAGGATGTTCGGTCACCTATGTGGTTTATACAAACTACAGGGAATTAGAGAAATGTTCTTTGATAAATAATTGATACCTAATTGCTAATGGTTATCAATATGGACCCCGTAACTTTAAAGAATAAAAAAATATTAACTAACGAGGTTTACAGTATAGACTACGACTGATTCTGACTCTTCACTCCTTCTCTCCGAAATTCGGCTATTAAGGGAACAAGTTTGTGACTTCAAGCAACAGAACACGGATATCGGGATGAAATTATCTGACGTTTCTGAAGCGCTCCTTCAAAAACTAGACGACTTCGAGCGGAAAATTAGTGCTCGAGATAATAAAATCCTCTTGCTCAAAGACTCCAATGCTCATCTCCACCTCCAGCATAAACTAAATATCTCGGAACAAGACAATATGAAATCTGAACTTGAAATTATTGGAATACCGGAAGAATACAATGAAAACCTTGTTAACATCTCAATGGTAACTGCATAGTAAATCGGTGTGCAGCTGACAGAAAATGACATAGACGAGGTTTACCCTACAGGCCATCGACGCACTAATTTTGTAGGAAAACCAAAGTCTATGGTACTGCGCCTCACTCGCCGAGCTAAAAGATCATCCATGTCAAAAGCTGCTAAAGAGTGACGACCTCTCAGCTCTGACCACATCATCCAAGGAACCTCCTCGAAAGTTTATATAAACGAACGCCTGTCACAAAACAATAGAATGTTATTTCGTAAAGCAGTTATACAGGTTTCAATTCTACTGGGTACGCAACGGAACTATCTAAGTGCGGAACCCAGAAAAACAGGCATCCATCCCTATTCGGACCCCACTTGACCTGGATGACAAAGTTGGTCACCCCCAAGCCGTGGACTATGTCTGCCTGGGTGATAACTAAGGACCTTCCCAAACCACGGATACACTTGTGGTTTATTATAATATTTCTATATTTCAAAATGCTCCATTAATTACTTACTTTTTTAGTAGTATTTAACTTTCATTTAATTTTGACAACTTGTTTAACCTTACTAAAATGTACAAGAATAATATTATGTTATTTCTTTAAACAACGATCACAGAAGCAAATACTTTATTACATGCACAAACCACAGTCAGCTCAAAAATCGCTAATCCTACCACTTAACCACATACTCAACTTTAACACTACGGCATGTTATAAACATACAATTTATTTAATATTATTTTACTTAATCTGCTATATTTTGTTTAAACATGTTATAATCACATATTTCAATAACGATCCAAAAAAAAACATATAAACACGTGCTAAATATACACTACAGCTTCATGCCAAATAAAGTTATAATTCTGTCAAATATTTTCAACTCTACTTACCAAGTTACTGGCTCTAAATTAACTTATAGATATTTTGTTATAAACTTTATCCCATGTTCAAAAATGACGAACTTTATATCCGATGAACTAGACAAGTATATACCTAGTACTAGCTGACCCGGCGAACTTTGTACCGCCTTTGAATTATTAAATGTTGTGTTTAGTTATTAGCTGAGATATATTAACTTTTTTGTTACATTGGAGTAAAAAAAAAACAATAATATTGAGAGACAATACCCGGAATAGCAGCTTCACTTGTCATAAATTTAACATTTTAATTTTGCGATTTTATAATTACTTCTAACCAATCTACGGTTGAGTCATATTTTTTTGATAACTCACTGTTTACTATTGTCCTATGTCTAAATTATTAAAATTTTCTTCTATTTCTTCAAAGTCTTCTATGTTGGAAGTATTGGCGAGAATACTTTCTTTAAATTCTTTTGATTTTAAGTTAGCCCTTTCCTTCCCTTTCCTGCTTTCTACGTAATGTGTCGTTTCCAAGCCACCACAATGATTAAATTTTTGGGATAAAATATTAATGAATTCGCATTCAATGCAGCTACTGTTGATGTTCGGTGCCGAATTAAATCTTATCGTATTTTTTTTTATTGCCATACTAAAAATTTTTTTTTTGGCCTAGCTCTTCATGGCATCCATTGCCCATAATTGTGGCAATGTTTTCCTATACCCCTTATTTGTTTCTGGAATAAATACACTTTTCTTATATAACAGTAACTTATTTTTTTATTTTTTTTATTTATCATATTTTTAATAATTTTAATTTACGCGCCTGTCTTTGCCTCAATGTATTAGCCCGAAGGCGTTGGTTGCGGTGTTCTTGTCGTTCATTTGCACGTGTGCTTGCAATCTGGTCTCTTACACTTGCATTTTCCGCTAATCGTTCTTCTGCGGTTCTATTTAATCACCGCGTGTAAACCGTTTGAGTTTGTGTGCGACGACCAATATTTCCCCCTCGTCCTCTGACCACGGCGACGTGGCATTGTACCCTAATTTGTACTTACGTGTTGTTAAACTGCTTACAATCTATCACAATCACATCAACAACACAAATGATTAACTAAACTTAAGTTGTGCCAGAAAGCCTTTTATATCGTTAGTTTTTTTTTAATGCAATGCAAAGAAAATCTTAAAATCATGTTTTACCCCCTTTTTGTAATGTTTGAAGGTTCATAACTTTTTGTCTAGCTGTTATCTGCACCAAACAATAGTTTTAGATTAATCTACCAACAGTCAAGACAAAAACAAAAAAGTGTTGCCAGTTTCATCTATCTTACATAAAGTAATCTTACTTCAAAGTTTTCAAACTCATGAAAATCGGTTATTAAAAAAAACAAAATTAAAAAAATCTATTGCGCCTAGGTCAAATCATTTGGGCTAGGTAGATAGCAGACAACCCCATCTATCTGCCATTTTCGTATGTTCAACGTTCTGCCGAACACCCTGTTAAAATAGTAGTAAATAAGTATGAAATAATGGTTTAGTAAAAGAAAATAAATATGGAATAATCAAAAAGCAAAAAAATAAAAATAAGTATCCTATGTCCGTCTCCTGGGCTCTAAACTACCTCCTCACCAATTTTCAGCCAAATCAGTTCAGCTGTTCTTGAATTATAAATAGTGTAATTATCACGACTTTCTTATAGATACTCGTATGTAGAAGAAAATCTATAACTATACAGTATTGACTTGAGAGTCTCAGGAACTTGAGAGAGCTGAAAGCTGTCAGAACGTATTGTTTGCGAATTATAACGAAACTATAACGAAAGAGAAGATAAGAAAGATCTTGACTTTTAATATTCGCAGTATACAGCGTAACTTCAATACCATGATGTTATTGTTCTTACGGAATGCTGGTTATCAGATGGCTCATTAATTGGACAGATTGAAGGTTACACCTCATACTACACAGTAAATACCTTTAACCAAAGCGGAGGAGTTGTAACATATGTTAGGGACTGCTGGAACGCGACAGTATCCGAACCCCCGCTTGAAGATGCTGAATCTCTTTTAGTACAACTCTCTAAAAACATTTCTCTAGTTGCCATCTACCGATCCCCATCACGCAAACCGGATAGCTTTATTTTCTGTCTAGATCAAGTACTTTCCTCAATAAGCAAATATCAAACAATTATTGTGACCAGAGATATTAATATCAATCTTTTATCGTCGACAGACGTCTCGAACACGACACGGACCTGAACACGGACTGAAACAGGTTATTTCGAAACCAAGTCGTCAAAAGTCGTGCTGTGATAACATATTCCTTAAATCAAGATATCAGACTGTTATAGGATTACTTTGTGACATTGATATCACCGATCACCGTATGGTAATGACGGAGTGCAACATGCTCACGCGTACCGTTTCAAAATAGCAACATCGCAAAATAAATAAAAACAATTTCCCTGTACTGATAGAGGAACTTAAAGATTTAGACTGGTCTAGAGTGGTGTCCAAACTAGACGTAAACAATGCAAGCAATGAATTCCGCAACATTCTAACAAGCGCAGTACAAAAGCACACGGTAGAAACGACAATTAGCCGCTCTAAATACATCAGAAAACCAATATACCAGCATTATACCCGGACTATTATACAGATATAGATTATACAGGGACGAACTTCGTCGAAATTCAAATAAACACCCTAAAGATCAAACAAAAAAACTAATTTATTGTAAATTAGTTTTTTTTTTGTGCATCACACACAAATATAGTACATAGGCTTAAATGCGAACATGACCGTAAAAAATTAGAAGATATCAAAAACAATGTTAAAGGTATATGGAAACCTATCAGAAATATTAGTGAACAGACCAACAACAGAAGTACCCCTAATAATCTGCTTAAAAGTGTACCTTCGGCACAAACTTCGATAAACAACTGCAATGATTACTTCTTCTCCGTTGACAAAATCCTAGGCAGTAAAATACTCGCAGACATTAATGAAACCCAGGAATCTGTTATAAACAAACGTCAGCTAGGAGAGCCTCAAAACACAAATTTCTTTATGCAACCTACGGACTTTATGAGACAGGCAAAATAATCTCAAATCTGCAAAACGACAGTGCCCCAGGCCTGGATAATTTTACACTTATCAAACAAATAAATAGTGAAATCATAATTCCATTAACACATATTGTAAACCTTAGCATAGACTCAGGCATATTTCCTAACAAATGGAAAGAGGCACAGATCAGTCCAGTACATAACAGTGATTCAAAGCAAAACCCAACTAATTATATACCCATTTCACTGTTAGCAATATTTTCCAAAATTGTCGAAAATATTGTAAATAAACGACTCACCTCATACCTAGATTCCAACGATATATTATCTAATAAGCAGTTTGGATTCAGACAGGGAAAATCTACAGAAGATGCAGTAAGCCTCTTAGCCAATCTTGTAACGTCTTATTTTTATGAGGTAGAAAAATACATAGGAATATTCCTAGACCTTGCAAAAGCTTTCCACACCGTTGCAATTCCTATACTACTAAAAAAACTCGAGACGATTGGTAATAAAGGACTCCCACTTAAATGGTTTGAGACCTACCTATATAATAGAAGGCAATGTGTAAAAATTGGGGATACCATCAGCTGTCACAGCAGCGTTGAATTTAGAGTGCCTCAAGGTGGTGTCCGGAGCCCGACACTATTTTTCGCATATGACTTCTGCATTTGCGTATTTTGCATGCGGCTATTAGCTATACGTCCTAACTAGTATCAAAAAATGGCTCGACATTAACCTTCTCTGTCACTTAGTATAAAAAAAAGAACTACATCTGTTTCCATAAAACTCTCTCATCAGCACCAAAACATCCTTTACAGCTTTAAATCTACCCTTCAACTTGCAGCACAGCCCCCTGCACCTGTGAGAAAATTAAAAAGGTCGAATCTCTAAAATACTTAGGGGTTCTGTTAGATCAACTTCTTTAATTCAGACCCCTAATTGAATTAGTAGCAAAGCAAATCAGAAAGCTGATTTACGTAATGATACTGTTACGAAACTCGGCCAACAATAAGATCTTACACCTGATGTATGTGGCATTATGAGTCAGTTCTCTGCTACTGCATATCAGTATGGGGTGGCGGAGTCGGCATAACATCAATGATACAATTGGAAAGACCCCAAAGATCAGTGCTAAAGGTTATGTATAGAAAACACTAGTTATCCCACAGATCACCTGTTTAAAGAAGCATCAGTCCTTAATGTCCGACAGTTATACATCCTTAAATTAGTACTGAAATAACACAAAACAACAATCTAATCCACTACTACCTACGTAATCCATCCTCTATCCAGAACTACCTACTTAAACAACGAATCTACAAATATCCACTTACTGTGGTAAAAACCGCTTTTGCACAACACATGCAAGAATGTATGCTCAGTTTCATCATTTATAATAAAATTGCAAAAATCAGTGACATCGAAAATTGTAGAATCAATAAAGTTAAAAAAAATATTAAACAATGGGTGCTAGTTAGTAGCTTTATCCTACTTTGAAACCGAAGTCATCGTTAGAGTAATGTCAAAATCACATTTATAACAAACACTTTATCTCACTCACTTCCTCACTCATATCACTCTCACACTACCTCCCAAACCCTTACATACTTGTACATTCTTACTTTATCATTCTCTTGGATCTTCAATTAATGAATACCTAGATTTACACCACAGCACCGTATTTCAAACAATTTTTTTTTACGATTGTTTTTTATTTTTAAATATTTATTTTTGATTTTGTTTTACGTAATATTTTCAAGACACTAAGTAATACTATAATACATTAACAATACAGTGTCGACCCGGAATTTTCAAATTGTTTAAAACTCTCAAGGACTCCACGAGACAGGCTCGACCTAGTGTGGAGTCCACTAGTTAAAATATTAAAATTATGTTTCCCTTATAACATTCATTTTAGGAGTACTTAGTACTTTAGTTATAAGGAAATGTAAGAACATAAGTTGGTTAATAAACCATTTATTAATATAATAAAAAAAAATGAGGTGCCTTTACGACGCAAATAACGCGTACTGTCAACATACAAAGCAAGCGCATCTTGATATTCTCTATGGGAATATGTACCAAATCAGTGCTCTATCAACTTATTGCTTATTATTAAGTATATAATATCAATAATTAATATTTTATAACTAGTTACATTTGTTAATTTACCTACTACAACGAATAAAATAATTAAGGTAAATCGAGGGATGCGCGGTGGCGTAAGTGCACAGACACTAGTTTCTTCGAAACTACTAAGATATTGACAAAAAAAAATTACCATCTAGTACGTCAATCAAAAATCAATGCAACCTTTATCAACAACAACACCATAACCTTTAACATTATTTAAGTAAAAGTGAACTACGAAAATACCGTACTATATTGCATTTCCCCCAACTTACCTTAGCAAGTGAAGAAGGGCCATCTTAAAAAGCCACATTCCACACTTCATCAAAATACTTACTTGCTACACATTTTACTTTCTTTTTTAGGTTAGAAGGCACAATCGGGCAAAAAATTTCTGCTACTGTATTTAAACAAGAAGACAATTTTATGATTTGAAAAACAGACCATACACTTACAGATGTGAATATCTAATAATTTTACAAACGGCCATCCTGACGTCAGGATGGCCAGTCACCTCAAAAAGTGGTTTATTTTTTTTAAATACATGGGTAGCAATTATTTAACGATGGGTAGCAAATAGTGAAATAGTAACAATTAGGTAGCAATTTTTAAGAACTATTCGAAGTGTTTTGAGTGGTTACCGTCCATTCTGACGTTGACCCATTTCGTGCCTGTAACAGGCATTCTTCAATTTGTATGAAGACCACCCCTTTTGAATCGGCATATTTAGCTTAAGCTGTGCAACTAGATGCGACATTAATTAATGCGTTTTGAGAAAATTATGAATCCGTTCATTGTTAAATGTGTAGAATTGCAGATGCTTAATGCCACAGCTTTTTCCCACAAAGTTTGAATCTATCTGTTGTAAAAGTTTGAAATAAAACCAAGGCTTTTGTTGAATTTTATTGTTAGGTAGCTACTCTTGCTAGGTCGGAATTCCGATTAAACAGTTGGTTTCGTTTTAAAATTAACTTAGTTTTATAATTAAATTGTCCCACCGCTTTCAAAACCAGTTGAGCTTCCATTAACTTTTTGTTCGAACTTTCACTGTTTATCTTATTTTACTGTTACATTTATTGTACTATTTACCTACTGCTAAATGATTAGGCTTCCGACGATATAAACTAGGTAATAATATATGTATAACGATGTAATAGACGTGTTTGTAACATTTAGCCGAGTAAGCCCACTCAGCTCGTAGGCGGTAAATCACGAAGTGTTCGTCGGCGGTATGAGCGGCTAATATTAATGGTCTCCTTTTCCGTTGTATGTCGTAATAGTTCGATTGTCAGTGCTCGAGAAATAGCTGGGGAGTGCGACCCCTCACTCGGCGCCGATACGTCAGGCACGACACCGCGCCTTTCCTTTGACACTTCATTTTATTGGTCCATTCATGGCTCAGCGAATAGATGATTGTTTTGAAAAATGCGAGCGTTCCAAGATATTTTAGGGTTGGCAAGTTTGAACTGCGTATGAACATGCGGGATGTGCCGTATAGTTCATATTTGTTTAATGACCAATACTGTTTGATGTTGTTCGTGTTCGACTGTGTACAGATACCTAAAGATAGCATAAACTTGGTGGAACTATTAGTTTGTTTATCTAAATACTAGTTTATCTAAAATATCTAAATCAATCCATTAGATACCTATAAAACGACAATCGTCCAAGATACCCAGCAGAAACAGAAATTCGTCAATGATTACCAAAACCATTAATTGCCAAAATCAATACCAACTAACCTCCACGCTGACTACCGGGCCCGGATAAGAGATGAATTCGGAAACTTTTAAGCAGGCCTTATTCGATCTCCAGCGAGCGACCGAGGAAACAAAGATAAAATAAATTGTGAAGTTAGCTTTAGTTAGGGAAAACTTTTGAAAGGATTACGCCGTAGTAAGAGTGGTAGGTACTCTTGTCAAAGTGGGTTATTTACAGGTAAAAAGCGAGTCATCAGTGGGTCATAAGGTTGGGGGTAGGAGGCCGAGGCGCTAAACAGCACCACCGCGCGCCATCGACGTCAGCGGTTAACTTTATTTTATTACAAGTTCACGCAACTCGGCCCCATCTTGACTTTCTTGCCACGTTTCTTCCAACTTCGAAACATGTTGGACATGTTTCCACAAGTTAATTCACAAGGCTGTCAATACAAAATGAAAATGTTAGTTCATAAAAACTATGTGTGTAGGTAAGTACCTATCCATTTATTAACTAAATTCTATTTTTTTATTTGCTAGACTAAAATGACACCTGCGATCGAATACCTTTAAGGGATACGTTTTGATTTCAAAGATGGAAAAACTGCCAATGTATAGAATATGTTTAGTGAAGAATGAACGAATGTATGTAGTGGTCAACAGTAACTTGCACGTACTATAATAACTGAAGCTGACTAATGTAGAAGGTCGATCGCAGCTTTAATTTTGGACTAGAATATTTAAAATCAGAGTTTAGTATGATAAACATACCTACATACCTCACATACCCCTATAGATAATCTTTAGTGTAAAACTACATCTGTTTACACCCTTTCGTGTGGCAGTAATAGTATTAGGCCCCACCGTGATGGAGTGAAAACCTATCGCAATTTTCGAGCCATTCCAATTTCCCGTGTTTCAATATAGTACCTATGTATGTTGTAACAAACTAGGTGCACTATCGATATTTGAGAATGGATTAAATTAAACCAAAATGTAAGGATTTTACATTTATTTGCATGACAGAAGCTTGCTGTGCGATACTAGACCGTAAAAGCAATGATAAGTTTTAATGAAAACAAGTAGGTCTCGCAGCTGAAATAATATCAGGCATAGTCGGTGCTAAACCATAACTATATCTCCTACTACCACACTGGAACGATATTATTAAACTCGAGAAATATGTTGCTAGAGAAAGCACAAAATTATATTTAATATTCTAAGAATAACAAAATACTAACTTACTCGTTGTTGCTTCATTCACATTGTCAGAGTCTGTTTGAAAATAATGTGAGACTACAAAACTTTGTTTCTCATAATCAATTCTTATAATTCGTGACAATTCACATATATTGTTGTTTTATCAAAACTAAATAAGAATTCATAAATGGAAATGCGTCCACAGTCCGCCACGACAGCGAAAACACACTTTTTACTGTATAGGACACACTGTCACTCGTCACTTCGAGTTGTGGCCTGTCTATACAATGGACCGACAGACAAATACTTTTATTTATTAAGAGGGAAGTGAATTTCATTAGTTACTCTAGCCGGTGTCGTTTCGTAGAAATCTCTTTTACAATATTTGTTAGTCCTAAGGGCGTGCAACGGGGCGCCGCCGTCGTATTTTGTAGACTGTCCATACAAAAAAAACGAGCATTCGCGTTTGGTGCACTGTCGTAAATGTGTACACGCCCTAACACATTCGTACTATGTGAGTTAGCCAAACGACACCAAACAAAAAAGTAGATTCACTAGTCGCCCGACTAGTGAATCTACTTTTTTGTTTGGTGTCGTTTGAATAGTATCTGTCATATTATTTTTCCGTTACCCTACCATAAATTAAATTAGAGGCATGGCTTTTGATTTTACGTAATTGGTTTCAAGCAGTCCCAGTTGGTTTCAAGCAGGGGTTCGTGTTGAAAAGTTTGATTACCAGTCTTACCACTGAATATCGTGTTACTCAACAACTAGGTTGTGAAGGTCAGATAGGCAGTCGTTCCATACAAAATACTGCTATTCAGCTGCATCCAGTTAGACTAGAAGCTGACCCTAGATAGTTGGGAAAAAGCAAGACAGGTTGGTTTCTAGCAGTTTAGTTACCAGTGTTGCCACAAGCTGTCTATTTGACCCAACAACTTAATTCTTATAGTAAAAATCTCATGTTATAAAAAAACAACGTAACAAAAACCTACATCTCCTAGTAAGACTGCGTAACTAACACTAAAGTAGCTTATCAGAAATAATGTCGGACCTCAAACGCAAAGGAACCACCTATCATCGCAGCCTCCTTGAACTAAAACTATCATCGTTGCTAGAGATGCCTATAATGTGTGTTGAAGAGTTCTCAAGACGAAGTCTAGGAATACTTGGTCAAAGCTATAAATCCTATTAACTAGTTCCAAGTACTAAGTCTGAAATATATGTGTCCCGGACAGGACGATACTAAAGCCGTTGAAAGGGCCTATTCCGCTAGCTTAGGTACACACTGCGTATTTTTAACATACTTTATTTTTTCATTTATGTACCTATACCTACGCTTACATGTAACACAAATCTTAAGTAAGGTAGGTAAGTATATTTTTTCTGGATTTGTACGCGGTCTTAACATAATCCATCCATATAAATTTGAAAGTAACTGTCTTTGTGTTACATTTTTACGCCTAAAACAATGAACGGATTTCGATAAAATTTGGCGAGGAGATAGATGGCATCCTACATGATGACATAGGCTACTTTAAATAATACTAAACTAAATTTAAGTTGTGTGCATCTTTTTCTTTCTATTTCATTAAGAAAAGGACAGAAGATAAATATTAGTTTAGTCCTGTCAAATTAGTCAGCACCTGACGTAATTTGATGTAATTTTAGTAGTCAACTTTTTAATCACGTCTAAACTTGTATGGAGTAGTGTCAGGCGCTGATTAATTTGACAGGACTAAACTAAAATTTATCTTCTGTCCTTTTCATAATGAATAGAGAGAAAAAGATGCACTCAACTTAATAGTTTAGTTTGTGAACAAGGGAATTGGCACCAATGTAACTGTTTGCATGCCGAATGGTAAAATATGGCTGAGCTTTGATATGTCATAACAACTATTGTGTATTACCCATATTTGCAAAATCAAATTCTATTCTATTCCACCCAACCCTTCAGGCGTGAATTTAATGTTATGTTCTGTAATCAAAATACAATGTTCTAAGCGACTTTTGATTCCGACTGTACCCATGCATGTTACTGAAACCGTTGCTAGCTCACGTTACGTAAGCGTATTGGTGTTAAAGATTGCAACGTCAGTGCCCTCATTTCAGTCAGCTGATTCTTACGGGCTTATACTTACGCAACTCATGGGGGAAAAGAAGCATTTACTCATCTTTCACTTGAATCCTTTTGAATCAGATTATTCCTCATCTACCTAAAATATTAAAATCCCTCATTATTATAATCTTAAAGATTGTCTCATAATGATGAGGTCAGTATAGGTACCTAGTTATCGAAGAGAAGTAGGTAGGAACAAACCTAAAGTGGTGTTATTTTTTCGGAAGTCGGTGTCTATGTATCTGTAATTTAGTTTTTTCCACCGACGCTCGAAATTAAAGTTAGTAACTATTAATATTTCGGCCTTGTCGTCACCAACGTTTTTGTTAAAGTTTCAGAGCCAGCCTTGTTTTTCCCTCGCTTCAGAAAAAAACTTTATATTGTAAAAAAATGTTGTAAACAATTTGCAACCAATGCCACGGGTCAGAAAGCAAATAATGAATACTTGTAGAACACGTGTACGATATTTCCTTATTTAAATGATTACGGCCTCGTTGATCTGATCGCAAGTACGACTGCTGAGCGTGTAGTCCTGGGTTTGATCCACGAGTCATGCAAAGTGTTATAGGTTTATTTGATTCGAATAGTCTACATTTTTGCGATTTGGATGACAATAGGCTCGCATCCCATTACAAGGGATTGTTTTGGGCGTCCACTGAAAATCTGCTCTGTGCTGTGGCTCCCCCATAGGCACAGGATCACGCTGAGTGTAATAACTCGATACTATCCCCGACATAGAAATTCCCGACAGGAAAAACCACCTTGAAATTATGTTATTTATTTAGCTAAGCAGACATACCTAATTCATTGTACTCTTCGAGTAATAAACTCAATAATTCAAAGAAACCTATAGCAAATAAGTTAATAAAGTATTTTTAGTTGTGCATATCAGTAGGAGCAAGAGGTTCATCGAATGTACTCGCTTGTTACTCCTAAAGCCACTTACGTCTCCAGTGCGATAGTTTAAACTCAAGCGTTCCTCAAGTTTAGACCACCAAAATAAACTTGGTCTTTGTTATTACAATAGAGTTTAGACTAATAGGAACTTTGCTATTGTAAGTGTGTAGCTTTTTGCATTATAGGCTAATTATTATTATTATTAAGTGCTTTTAAGCTGTGCGCAGGCTGAGTCAAGACTGGTTGTTTCTACTTAAGACATGTTCCCGTCTCTACCTTGCACTTGCAGTTTGACAGTTGTGCGACAGTGACAGAAATAGCGCTTAGCCATTTAACTACGTGATTAGTAACGTTTATAGTACTCTTCTTTGGACAGACTATGGCTCCATGGATACAATGATAGCGAGCAGACTCGTTACATAACAGTCTCACAAACAAAGTTATCAAAATGTAGTGTCAGCAAAACCAATTTTGATAGAAGAGACAAAACTGTTGTGTCCGTAATAGACAAAAACTGTTTTATTTTTTGTGCGAGGACGTCTTTCCGTCCGTATCTGGAATATTATTGCATAAAATAATTTATTTTTACACCACACTCCATTTAACAGACATTATTGCATTAGACAGAAGCATAAAAAGGTTATTTTTCATGCACACTTTGTAACAAAAGTAGGTATAGTAAACTTGTTGCAGTTACGACTGACGCCAAATTTATTAAAATCTATTTATAGTGTCACACATAATTGTAAAAATTTTAACCATTTATCTTTTCATCTAACTGCATGTATAAGTCAGTCCGATTAATCTTATTTACTAGTTACACATCAGTAGATTAACATAAGATGATAGTAGTTTAAAAAAAAAAGGCAAACTCCTTCACTGTTAGGGTTTGAAAGTAAAGAACTCATGATTCCGACCTGCAATTTGTCCAGACCTAATTTCTCTGATAATTCTTCTCTCTCTGCATGAAAGTGAACACACTCCATCAACAAGTGGTATATATACATCATCTATTACTCCACACATATCACATTTGGGGGAAGAAACCTTTCCCATCAAAAAGGCAAACTTGTTTGATGGAATATGTCTAGTTCTGACTCTGTGCGCTATAACAATCAGTTTCCTACCTAACTGACTACTTATGTGCACCAAGGTATACGAGGAGGCTGACATTGGATGGTTTTATACCATATGCCCTTTTCTAATGATCTCTGATCGAAATATTCCTTCCACATATCATAACACTGTCCCTTAAATTTCGTTAATGGTTCTGAATAATATGGTTTCACATAAATTTCTTGTCCTTCTGTATATCCAATTTTTGCCAATCTATCAACCTCCTCATTACCACATATCCCAATGTGCGAAGGAACAGACTGCAACCTCAGATCCACTCCTTTAACCGCTAATTCCTCTTTTTAGAGAGTATCTCGTATGCTATCGGTGTACCTCTGCGACCAGAGGTGCATCGAGCTATATGATATAAGGCACTCTTACTGTCTGAACATATAACAATTTTACTATCATAAATTGTTTTGACATATGATAGTGCTTCAGAGATCGCAATAAGCTCCAACGACATAATACATAGATTTCCAATTATTTTAAAACATCCACTAGCGTTTTATTGCGAGCGAACATAAAATGCTGCTCCCCTACCTTTCTTGCTCATAGATCCATTTGTTTAAATTACTACCCAGTCAGCATATTTTTCTATTAATACTTTCGTTACATCCTGTCTCAACAGGTTTAATTTCTTTAGCTCGATGCATGCTATATAAACCAACCGAAAAGTGACCCACGTTGTCAAGGTATACACCTCTAATGGAGAGGACGAGGCAACCTGAACATCTTCAACTGCATGTATAACAGACACAAGTAATGGAATATTTTTGCGTGTCCAATAACTGTTGGTAATAAAAGTATTTAGTTATTTTAATAATTTTACCGTTAAATTGTTACTCCAAGATAGGAATTTCAAACAATATTTGTAGGCTAAAAATCTTCTTCTAATGTGCAATGGCGGAATACATAGCTCACTCTCCATGCTGTGAATCGGCGTAGACTTTATAAAACCACCTATAATTCTCAGTGCTTGATTCTGTATTTTATGCAATTTGTATAAATGTGAATTTGCACTGTTGTCGTAAATAAAACAACTGTACTCTATACGACTTCTGACTATCGCCTATATTCTGCGTAAATGTTTCGGATGTACACCCCAAGAAGTACCTGCCAAAACTCTTAGTATGTTTAAGTATTTCTGTGACTTTCTGACAACCTCACGTAGCGATCTGTCTAGCCATAACCCCAAATATTTAGAACTATCCACTAATTCTAAGACCTGATTGATTATTTTCAATGTAATATTTTATCTCCTAAATCCCCTGCTAAAAATACACAGTTATGATTTGCTATTCGACAAAAACAATCCTAATTCACTTAGACAGGACGACAAGGTGTCGAGCCTCCTTGCCGGATTACCGCCATGAGATCTGGAGGTAAAAGTCCTCGCGCACATTTGGGAGTGGCGCGAGGAGGCGAAACGCCGGGGCGTAGCTCCGCTGCCGCGAGAAATCACGGTATAGCGGACAGAGCTCCGGCGGGATCTTAGGGTGGCATGGAGAGTGCGATTGTCGCAACCCAGCACTGGGCACGCCACAATTGCAGCGATAAGTCCCCTCTTTGGGGAGTGGCTAGAGTGGCGCCATGGCGTCCTCACCTTCCGCCTGACGCAGGTCCTCACCGGACACGATTGTTTCGGGAGGTTCCTGTTCCGGATAAGGCGGGAAACGCCCGGGTGTCACCATTGTGTGAATCGCCCGGAGGACACGGTGGAGCATACGGTGGAGGTCTGCCCAGCTTGGGCGGAGCACCGCCGTGTCCTCGTGGAGGCGATTGGCGGTGGTGATCTCTCGTGTCCAGCCCTGGTCCAGGCCATGATATGGAGCGAGAGGGCTTGGAAAGCCGTCACCTCCTTCTGCGAAACAGTAATGTTCGCGAAGGAGGAGGCGGAACGCGTGCGGGAGAGGCAAAATTCGCGCCCTCACGCCCCTAGCCGCCGCAGGAGACGCCCTGGGCGTCGGGAATCGCAGACCGATTCCCGGCCACCGTAGGCGTGGGCTTGCGAACGGCGAGCAATGGGCAGCTCGCCGTTCGATAAGGGCCAGGCCCGGGTTACGGCGCGATGTGTTCCACGCGCGCCTCAAAGAGATGTCAGCACCAATGACGGGGTCCGCTAGGGCCGATGCCTGCTAGGGTTGCGGGAAAGTCCGAGAGGGATACCGTGACCCAGGGGCCACGGTATCCCTGTATCCTGGTACCTGTGCCCTGGCCTGCCCTGGTACCTGTGCCTGTGCCCTGGCACAGGCAACTGAAGGAACATGGGTGGGTTTTAGTCAGTAAGAGTTTGACACGCTCTCCCACTCTGCCCAGAGCGGGAGAAGTTACTTGATGATTTCCCACCCTCAAAAAAAAAAGGTATCTAATGTTTCTTGTAATTTAGTTGTACCAACTGAAAGATGTTTATCTGTACAATACAAGACAAAATCATCAGCGTACTGACATATATTGTTGATTTTTGAGAATAATTCGAATGTTACAACGTTAAATAATATTGGTGAAATTGGGTCACCCTGGGCTAATCCTAAACTTGTGTATCTAATCATAGTGTCATTTTCATTAAATTCATCAATAATTTTAACAAGTCTTTCATTAAAAAAATTCCACAAATACGAACATAATTTGTTACCTATCCCGATTTCTTTTAATATCGATAGCATTTTATTAATTAATACATTGTTGTACGCAGTTTCAACATCTATAAAACACGCAACAGTTGCATAACCTTTCGAGGAACCTAGTTGAATTTGTGTGGGCAATCTCGTTAAACAGTCCTGACATGAAAGAAAAGAAAGAATAACGTTTATTTGGACACAGTTCGTGAAACACAGAATACAAATAACAAAATAAAAAGTGAAAATAACGGTTTAACAACAATAGTGTGTGTCTCACGGCTGCGCCAAAAAGGATCATTTCAGCATTAATGCCAGACACATGCTGTCTGACGCATGAACAGACATGATTGTCCTCCTCTAAAACCCGACGTATAAGGAGACAAAATATGGTTTTTCTTTATAAACCATTCAATGCGTTTTGTCAGTATGGAGTGAAGAATCTTACACAAGCATGCTATTAAGCAGATAGGCCTTAATTTTGGATTGCTATCTAAAGGTGTAGCTAGTTTAGGAATAGGCATCAAAACTATGTCCCGCCACTGTACAGGTACCATACTAGAATTTAAAATATCATTATACAAATCTACAAAAAAAATATTCTCCAATGGTTGGTAAATTAAATATCATTGAATAGGAAACTCCGTCCCCACCAGGTGCTGTATCCTTAGTTTTTAGCGAATTACATAGTTCATGTAATGTTATCGGGATTTCCAACTGTGCGGTTGATGACTTAAACGTTGGTTTCTCATAGCATACATAATCAGGAGCTAAACCACAGATTAGGGAGACTTTCTGGTCCCGTGACGGGTATGATTTAGTTGAGCTACACTCCTTTAACCAACGCATTCGCTTCTACATTTTTGAGCGCGTTGTTGCCTCATCAATGCCTGTATAAAAATTATAGTGCTAATTTATTCTAGCTTTACTAATAGCTTTCTTGGCGATTACTGTCTTTTCTTCTAGAATGTTTAACTTAAAAGGGTGGTCGGATTTGACCTAAAATTACTTAGTGCTAACCTTCTTTCAGCTACTAATTTAGAGAGCGTTTCATTCCAATAAGACTTTGGTTGGAAACTCAGAAACAATCCACCTCTGCTTTAAAAATTACAACCTACCATCATTATGTATATGGTTTTGGGTGCAAATTCCAAGACGAACCCTACATTTTCCCTGTGTCCCAATGTTCATTATGTTGGCGATATGGACACCTTTCAAGGAATAGAATAGATATTTATTTCATTAGTTGAGAAAACTGTGTTACATGTCACTTATAAAATCTAATTTTACAAGAGCATTGGGTATGCATTTTATTTTGGCGCATTTTGTCCGGGGAGGGATCTTTTGCAACCTATTGTTGAGATCTTTTCTCACAAAACAAGTGTGAGAAATTTTGGATTTAGGATCCCATTCAGTCTTATTACAAAAAACTAAATAAACCTTGATTTAAACCTGTGCTACGAAGTCCAGGCTTATCTGCAGAACCATGGTCTAAATTTGTCCGTATTACAAAATTTCAAAAAACCGTGGTCTTCTTATTACCGTCATTTGAACCATTGTCTTTGTAACAACCACAGAGTAATACAAATATTATTCGTTCACCATGTTATCATTCTATTGCAACGTTCCGTATGCTCAGCAATGAAAACTTTTTGTTAATATGCTAATGATTATTATGATGTTTAGGAGTGTTAAAAATAATGAGAGTATTAATTTGCATGGAATATTAGTTATTTCGTCGATTGCAGTTTTGTTTAGGTTTAATCACATGACTTAATGTCGTATTAAGTACTTATAATACATCTAGGTACGTGTAACGAAACGTAAAATTTTCGCGCATTATATGAAACCATAACAATAAACAAAACCATCGCAAGTTGAACAAAGTTCATTTAGCTTTGGATTTTTTAAGTTATCGAAGTTTCTAATAGAACAATAAAATTGCCTCTTTGTATAGTATTACCTTCTATAGTAGGTAATTTTAATATCATATTGTGATGGACCAACAAAAGAAAAAACGATCTGAGAATAGGAGTACCGAGGAAAAAGTAAATAAACATAAATTACTTCGATTAACTTGAAATCAGTGTTTAATTGATTCAAATTTAATTTTAATTTATTTGATTGATTCGAACACGATTTATGTTGTGTCGGCGTGGCGTTCCCAACAACTCAGCGGCTTCAATATCCTCAATATCAATTAAATCGACCATGTTAAGATCCATTTTCGGGTAAAAACAACACAACACAAAGAAAAAGATGCTATAAAATACAAGAGAAACTTTGACTGATACGATTTAGACCATAGTTTGATCGTTTAAACTAGGGGCCGCCGAGGTTTAGCGTTAGACCATGATATGGTCCACGGTTTTTCGAAAAACCACGTTTTGTAATATCATTTTGGTTTAAACCGTAGTTTATAGAGCTTTAAACCGGGGTTTTCAGTTAAACCGCTTTTTGTAATAACACTGATTAGGTCTATACCTAAAATTACTTATAAGCTAGGAGTGACTTTACGAGTCAAAGCCTATTCTGACTGGGGGGGGGGGGGGGGGTTCTCTTTCTCTTGTGGAGCGGTTTGCCTCTCTCCGATTTGTTTATATAATACTCAATTTCGCCTATCCTGTTTGAGAAAAGGGATGGATTGAACTGTCCATATCTCGTATACGCGGCACCGGGATCGTCGAGGCCGCTGATCGTCAGTGAGGTGAGTTTGTCGATCATATCGTGGTGGAGATCGTGTGCTCTGAGATGCCACGGGTCCTGATTAAGCATTTCCCAGAGCGTTTTTGTTTCAGTACGACGTGGGAAGGCACCTGCAGCTTTCAGTGCCATTCTGTACTGTCTTTCTAGTTCTCTCAGATTGTTCTTGCTGTATCTTGGTAGGAGTTGGATCACTCCATAGTCGAGTACTGGCAAGAGGCACGCCTGTATGATGAGTAGTTTTGTTTCGACGTTCACTTTCGATCGGTACCCTATGATCGAGTTTAGGGCACCTCTTACTCGTTTTGATTTTTCTACGGTTTCTTTGGTGTGTTTATTCATCGATAGTCTCTTATCAAATACGACACCGAGGTATTTTACTTCGTTCTTATACTCAATCCGTTCATTTTTCATTTTGATGTAATTTCTGTATCCGCTGTTTGTATTTCCCAGCCTAGATCTTTCGTTCTTCTTGTGGTCTTTTGTTTTGTTCCTTTCAAGGACATGTCCTTCAAAACATGTCATATGCCCTAAGTGTGGAAATAATCACGCTTACTGTGAGACAACTGTCTTTAAATGTATAAACTGTAAAGGTCCATAAATGGCAATGAATAAAAAATGTCCTATTTTTTTTAAAGAAAAAGAAATTAGAAGAATTATGTCGGAAAAGAACTGCAGTTATCTGGAAGGATTAGAAATATATAAAGTCAAAAGAAAAATGCAGGAAAATAATACAATACATAATGTGGATATGCTTAAGAATAATGAAACAAATCAACGGTTTTCCCAAACAGAAGGCACTATGGACACAGAACCAAGAGGAACATATAGAGAAGTGGATGTTACAGAAGCTGTTATACATGAAGAAATTATTGTATCTGAAGAATCGGAAACAGATGATAGTCAGAATTTAGATAATAAAACAAATACAAAGTGCCAAAGAAGAAATCACGAAGTAAGAAAACAAAAGGAGGGTTGTATGGACAGGAACAATCACCAAAAAATATAAGTGAGGTTGGAAACACTAAAAAAAAAAAAAAAAAAAATTATCAAATATATATAATTTTTTTTTAAACGTTGCCCCACACTAGGAATTTCTCCTGTATCGTAGGTGCGTTTACAAACATTTAAACTCACGTTCACAAACAGCCAGACCCGGAACAACTATCTGCAGGTCATACAAATATTTGTTCCGTGCGGGAATCGAACCCGCGGCACGCAGTGCAGCAGTCAATCGCTTAACCACTGCGCCAACCGATATTAGGGGGTACGGATTAATTGGCATGTATTAATTTTATTTCACAGGATCAACTGAAGGGTTTTTATCGGATGCTGCATTAATATTTTCATGATGCAAAGAAAGGTAATGGAGATTACCACTCCGAAATGGAAGCCTTTAACTTTAAAAAGTGGCTCAAGTAAATTTTAAGCAAAATTGAGTGTGGCGCTATAATTGTTATCGACAATGCGACATACCACTAAAAGAAACTGGAGAAGCTGCCAACTACAGCCACACTAATGGTATACAGGAATAATTAAAAAGCAAAAATATTCCTTTTGAGGAAAAAGACGTCAGGGCAACTTTAATAGAAAACGTAAAAAAACTAAAAAAAATTATACCAAAAGTTTGTTGTAGATGACATGGCTAGAGAAGGCTATTCCAGTATTGTGCCTCCCACCCTACCACTGCGAGCAAACTCTATAGAATTAATATAGGCTCAAATGAAGAGGTATGTGGCCACTCCAATGAAGTGGTATGTGTGAGGTATGTGTGTGATAATATTACGCCAGAACAATGGCAGTCTTGCGCTGCTCATGCAATCAAAGAAAAGGAAAGGTTTTGCCAGCTTGATGGCATAATGGATGATGTGGTAGAAAAAATATTATGAACGTCGGTGAAACTTCTTCATCTTCATCATCTGATGATAGTGACTAAATTAGTTGATGAAGACGAATAAGTTTTACCAACGTATTGTGTGTTTTTAGTTGTTATTTCATATAAAATATTGTTAAAAAATAGTACTTTAATTTCTGTAAACTTAAATCATCATGTGATCGGTTGTTTCAGTCATTCGCTTTGTTGTAAGTTTGTAATGTGTGATGAAGATGTTACAATAAATAAAGCCTAATTAATAAAAAGGCTCATTCTGTTTATAAATTTAAGTATAGAGTACTGTCTTAGACCTATTTATCAAAGTAATGTTAAAACAATTTAAATTGTAATTAAAATGGTTTTAACTTTTAAAAAAATGTTATTCACTCCTGCTTCTACGAGCCCCTTATTCCTAATGCTATAATAAATGGAGTGTAGGTAATCCTAACATGTGATAAAACACATAATATTTCAAAACACAGGTTGCATGGGCAATTTCATTTAAAAAGAATCATTATGGGTCTCATGATTTCTTTTTTTTTTGCCGTATCTAAGTGGGGTATCGTTTAAGTACTTAATAATGCACGACAAAGAGTTGGTCCCCCAGGAATTAGTGTCAAATATTTTGAAACCGTTGTGGAAGATGTCACAGCGGACACTAATAAAAGACAAATAAAACAAACTCTGAAGTTGTCTTAGAGTAATGAGAACTGTAGGGTGTTATAGGCTATCAGGCGGATGATGCCTGATTGTAGCTATTCTATGCTAGCTCAGCAGTCAAGCGTGTAAGTTAATCAGGTAGATAAATCCGAAACCCATTAGAGGTATCTTGGACATACCGTAAATGTCGAAGCAGATATAGAGGATTACAGAGCATTGTTGGTGAGCAAATAAGCTTCTGCAAGTGTTGTTTGCAGGGTAGATAGGCCTTAAGGCGGGAGGAAACGCCCGGGTGTCACTATAGTGTGGATCGCCCGGAGGACACGGTGGAGCATACGGTGGAGGTCTGCCGTGCGGGACGGGAGGCTTGGGCGGAAAACCGCCGTGTCCTCGTGGAGGCGATTGGCGGTGGTGATCTTTCGCGTCCGGCCCTGGTCCAGGCCATGGTACGGAGCGAGAGGGCTTGGGAAGCCGTCACCTCCTTTTGCGAAGTAGTAATGTTCGCGAAGGAGGAGGCGGAACGCGTGACGGAGAGGCAAAATTCGCGCCCTCACGCCCCTAGCCGCCGCAAGATTCCCGGCGACCGTAGGCGCGGGCTTGCGAACGGCGAGCAATGGGCAGCTCGCCGTTCGATAAGGACCAGGCCCGGGTCGACGGCGCGTTGTGTTCCACGCGCGCCTCAAAGAAATGTCAGCATCAATGACGGATCCGCTAGGGCCGATGCCTGGGTTGCGGGAAAGTCCGAGAGGGATACCGTGGCCCCTAGCACAGGCAACTAAAGGAACACTGGTGGGTTTTAGTCAGTAAGAGTCTGACACGCCCTGCCGCTTCGCCCAGAGCGGGAGAAGTTATTTGATGATTTCCCAACCACAAAAAAAAGAAGGGTAGATAGGCCTGCTTAAGTTGGGTATTCTTACGCACTATGAGACCTTAGAAAGGTACCGGTAAAACAGGGTTAATAGGGATGCAGGGGTGAATCGGGACGAAACTTTAAAAGGGATGTTAACGTTGAAATAATATAGTTGGCTGCCAAAAAGCACTCTAATGCGTTTACTGTATTATAATTAACGATTAAGTGCCCTTGTTGGCAACAAACTATATTATTTTAACGTTAAAATCCATTTTAAAGTTTCGTCCCGATTCACCCCTGCATCCCTAATAACCCCGTTTTACGGTAACGAATATACATAATTATGCAGGAATTTATCCATACGCAGTAGAGATAAACTTGACACTATTCACAGCCTACTATCAAAGCTTTCAATCTAACTAGCTGTTAAAAGACTGTGGGACTATAATTAACTCCGAATTCAAATGAATAAAAAATCAGACATAGTCATTGCCAAAAACCAACTTTTTTTTATAATTTCAGTAAAACTTGCCATCTCTAGTTATTGCGTTTGTATTGTAGATGCTTTATAAACGTAAAGATCTTCTCTGGCTATCAGTAAACCAAACAAATATTAATTGTTCGGTGCGAAAACCGAACCTGCGATCTGTCACTAAACCACTGCGCCAACGCATAATATAACATTGCAGCGATGAGGACAAGCTGACACACTTTCTCGTAGATAACGGATGGCCCGCGTCAGAGGTTGATTAGAGCGCGCAGTGGACGGATGTCAACAATTTTCGAATGGACTCTGCGTTATGCCATATCGTGCACTATACACTACTGGCCTTATTTTCATCATACTTATCTGGGACCTTGCACTATTTTAATAAGCAAATAACAAAATCTGCTTATCCTTAGCCCTTTATTGTTGGTTTCCAGTCTATGCCGTACTACTGCCAGCTGATATCTGCCACCTTGTTCGTGGGCAGACCGATAGTCAGAATATAATAACTAAGTACTATATAGGAATATATAAACACGACCACCATCATGTTATTCAACTTGAGCAAAGGGGTCATGTTCGGTTAGCAACGCACTCGTCCTTTGTTCTTTCCCTCGTACTTGCTAAGACATAACGTAATTAAGTTTCTAGTCTACGATATTACAGCCGATAGCTCATCACACAGCTGAACTACAATGACGAGCAATATAAAATAGCCACTTGCAAAGTGCCTAAAGAAATCTAAATATCTCCTAAACCACACAAGTTAGTTTCATGAAATAAAAAAAAATCTTGAAAACAGTATTATATTGCACATTAAACTTAATAATATACTGGCCTGTTCGAAGTCATGGACAGAAAAAAGTAAAAAAAAAATTGTCACGTTTCATAATTTTGGATTACATTTGAATACTTATATTTTCACGTTGATTTAATTATTGTTTTTATGTTTGCGTATCGATTTTTTAACTAAAAGTGCCTACGGCAGACGATGATTTGCAAATAAAGCTATCATCACGGCTCTCACACCCCATGAATGTACCAGGATCATCACTATGGTGCTATTGGGTTGATTCCAGAGACAAACGGCCAGAACAATGGGTGTGAGATATTTTACTGTCCAACAAGTGCTTCTGAGGTTTAGGAAGACTAGACTTAACCTAAAAATACCAAGCAATGGCAAGCTAAGGTGCACAACGGCCCGAGAGGTTCGATTCATTATGTCAACGATGTTAAGAAATCGACATCAGGCGGGAGTTGCCGTCCAGCAACAACTTTTGCAGACTCGAAGGGACTCAATCGTGAGTGGACAGTCAGGACACGTCTTGCAGAAGCCAATTCAAAGCCTTACCAGCCAGCAACTGACCCAAAACTCGGACGGCATCATAAAGTTGCAAGATTAAGATATGCCCGTGAGCACAGACGGCCAGGAGAACGCTTTACACAAGCATGTTTCGAAGAAAAAGTCCCATACGGGGGAGGTTCTGTACACGTGTGGGCCGGTATTTCGACCGCGGTGAGATACGTAAACGAGATTTTCAATGAACAGCCGGTCCGTATTAGGTCAATATGGGTGACAATGCATTATTTATGCATTAATGCCGGCCCCGCCCAGTTCATGTGGTAAACGAGTTCCTTCAAGACGTGGGAATCCATCAAATGGAGTGGCCAGCGAGAAGCCTTGACCTAAACCCTATCGAACATGCCTGGGTCTGGCTTGGCAGACGTGCTAGAAGCCAAAATCCATCTCCAGTCACACTTTATGCCCTGAAAAATGCACTTATTGAAGAATGGGCGAATATTTGTCAGCATATGCTGAGGAATCTGGTACTCAGCATGCCAAATAATGAAGAAGCCGTATTGAGAACACGCGGAGGCAATACAAGCAAGAACTTCATAAAATTTTGGCAAAGTACAAATAAGTTTAATGGCGAACAAAATGTACCTACCGTTATCTATAGACGGCCTAGTACAGCCATCTCAAATCGCTAATATGTTTGCGAATAAGTTTAAAATGGAGCCCATGCCTATGGATTCGGCTGACCAGGCTACAGGGGAGTGTGGTCGGGGGTTGGTCGTGGTTGAGAATTGTGTGGATCCCGAGCAGTTGCCATTTTTACCGCAGGATATTTGACTTAATAAGACGCGTGAAGCGTGGTAAATCTGCGGATCATGATACCCTGAGCATTGAACACTTGATTCATGCAGGAAAAATCATACACGGCTAACTATGTACACTATTTAATTTATGTATTAAGTACTCTTACTTACCTGAAGCCCTGATGAGAACAATAGTTATTCTGATCACAAAAAATAAATCAGGGGATCTCAATTCTGCTACCAACAACCATCCAATCTCCCTTGGAACTGTCCTGGGTAAAGTGTTGGAACGTCTTGTCCAACAATGATGCCTTTTTTTTTTTTACGGGGGGAAATCCTCATGGACTACCTCCGCCTGGGGAAAAGCGGAGGGGCGTGCCGGACTCTTACCGGCTAAAACCACCCCGGTGTCTCCTCGCACGTGCGTGCGGGGCCGCGGGAATCAAAATTCTTCCGCAGCCCCACACTAGTGCTGGCCCGGTCTCTCCGGGCCTCGTCTCCTGCACGGGGTAGTGAGGTGTTTAACTACCCCGTGCATCGCCTCAGAGGCGCGCGCCGACACCCGCGCGTGCCTTCGCCTCAGGTCCATCAAATAGGGGGCGAGGACTTCCCCAAGTCCCACGCCCCTGGACCCATTCATGGGGGCCGGAAAAGGGCGTTGTCCGCCCTTCTCCTGCGCCCGGTGCGCCTTCTGCGGCCGGGAAAGGGAGTCGAGATCTCCCTCTCCCGTTCCGCAGTTTCCTTCTGCGGCATCACGTCCTCGCAGAAGGACACCACCGCGTCCCACGACTCTGCGCTACCGACCATCCTCCGCACTACGGCCGGCAGCGACAGATCGCCTCCTACTTCATTTGTGAGGACACGGCGCTGCTCCTCCCAAGCTACACACTCGGCGAGCGTGTGTTGCGCCGTGTCCTCCCCGCAATGGACGCAATAGTGGCACCGAGCGTCCGGCTCCCTGCCTATGCGGCACAGGTACTTGCCGAAGCAGCCGTGCCCCGACAGCACCTGCGTCACCCTAAACGACAGGGAGCCGTGCCTTCTCCCGAGCCAGTCGTCGAGTACTGGCCGGATCGCCTCGACGGTAGCGAGGCCGGCGGTAGGGCGCAGAAGCCTTAGCCGCCATTCTGCCACCAAGACCTGATGGAGCTCCTCTCGGCGCAGCGCGATCTGCCGCTGCACCGGCCTCCAGCCCCGTGCCCGCTCTTCCTCGCGCCATCGATATAATGACGCGAGTACTTTCGCCTCAAGGTCCCAGGGCGGGGATCCGGCCAGGACGCAAGCCGCCTCGTAGGAAATCGTGCGGTACCCGCGGACGACTCTGACGGCCATCGCCCTCTGCGGTTTGCGCAGAATGGCGAGAGTGCCGGCCGTCACGTCCATCGCCCACACAGGGGCCCCATACAGGGCCATGGACCGCACGATTCCCACGTACAACCGCCTACAGGCGGCGCTCGGGCCCCCCAAGTTAGGAAGCAACGTTGAAAGCGCGCCCGCTGCATCCATCAGCTGCAATGATGCCTACCGCATCTTAATGAAATTTCCGCGGTATTGTACCGCGTCGAGCATGTTCGCTGAAGCGAGAGTGCCGGACTTTTATGCCGTTATTCGATCGCACATAGTGTAGCTTTCCAACAGTTTACATAAATCGACCAATCAACTTTTAAGGGTCGTTAATGAGGATTGGAGCAGTCCGATCCACAGGTATTGGCTCGAAGTTCACCGGAGTGCCAAACGACGGTAAAGATGATATGATATTTCTATTGTATTTTTTTTGTTGGTGAAAATTTAATGAAATTTTATTTTAGTGTCTCTTCAGTTTTGATGTTTTTAATCTTATTTGAATGATTGTATTGAATGTTCATGTATTTTATTTGAATGATGTAATGCATTTTATGAATTTTATGTTTTTATGATTTGTATATTGGAACTTGTTGCCATAATCAATAAATACATACCTAATTAAATACGAAAAACTGAATGATTAAAATAAAATAAAATATTTGCGTAAACCCACTCTAAACGTTAATTGTTTTTTGTCCAAATGGCCTCGTTTTGTTTTTCCTTCTTAATCAATTTTTTTGACCAACTTTGTGTTTTTTTCATGCGTTATTAAATACATTTCGGAAATATTTCATGATAAGTTAGTGGCTTTTTTATATTGGCCGTCAGTAAATTAATGCACTTCAGCAAAAATTTGCTCTCATTACACAAATTATTGATCGGAAAATGCAAGGCAAGGAGATATCGACTATAAGCAGGAATGCTTATCATACAGCAAAGTAGAGGATCAGCTAAGTTAAATAGATCACAATAGTGAATGGCGTGCTACCCGCCATTACATAGAATCTATCGTGAATAGAGGTAGGTTGTATCGTCATTGTAATCCATGATTGCACAAGACCTGAGATTGGTTCAAAGAACCTTGATAACGTGATCTATATCTCTTGCCTGCACTGTTCAGCTTTGTCGGGTCTTCTCATTGCAATAAGGTATAAGGCACGTATATGATCTGACATGACAGTTAAAATAATCTACATATTTTAAAATAACTTGGAATGTTTGAGGTCTAGTATCCGCTAATGACCAGCGGAAAGGTCTCGTTCCCAATAGCAAACTACCGTCAATGCCCCCTGGGTACCCCGGGTACCCGGCCTGTTATCAGCTTTAATTAAAACAATTGAATACTTAGAAAAACCCATTGCTTACACTAGAGCGGCGATGGCGTAATTTCGCGCTTGCATCAACTGTAAAAAACCGCCGCGCCACGGGATCTAGAGCAGGTATGGAAAATATTTCCCAAATAACACATTTTTTGTTTAAAATAAAATGGTTTAACAATTTTCCAAAAAAATATATACATATTATACCTATTCGAAATCCTATCGCCGAAAATAATAAACGATCGATGTAAAAAAGCAAAAGCGCATTCATTGTGGCCGACCTAAAACCACAAGTGCCGTTAATCTACCCTCAAATTGGTAGGTATGTACCTCCTAAAATATGAATCGATTCATGTAGCGGTAAATTCAACAAAACGTAAACGAAATGCCAGGAATAAAAGTTGTGAAGAATTTAAAGAAAAAAATCGTTACTCACTGTCTTTACGGTATGCTAGCTAATCGAGGGAGCCAGTGAACCGATTTTATTAAGGTTCCACCATGTAAAAGCATTCCTTTGAGTAAGATGCATGACATTAAAACTCAGTGCTTGTGCGAGCGAAAGGTGGAGAATCCATAGAAGCGCAGTAATCAAGTTGCTGTTACTCCATTTGCTTTCAAGCCTCTCGTTGATTTATTTCCTATGGAAGTACTTGCGTACCCATGTTTATTTATTCATAGGTTTTTTTTTATACTAAAAGGCAATTATTTTATTTGAGAACAGAAAACATGCCAGTCGTGTTGGAAATCAACTTCATGATGACATTCAAGCATTTTCATTTAGAATGTACTACTTAGAAATAAACACCATAAACGAAGGGGCTCGTGGTTCAGCGGCACGGGTCGATCGAAGGATACTAAGCTACGCTTGGCGCGGTTGGTTCGAGGATGGGGACCATCCATTACATGTCAAGACCCCCCGTGTCTCGGAAAGCACGTAAAGCCGTTGGTCCCGGCTGTCATTCGTAGATCTTTGACAGTCGAAAAGTCTGACAACCAGTCTTACTTATACTATCTATACTTATCGTGTTACCCAACAACTGGGTCGTGGAGGTCAGACAGGCAACTGCTCCATGTAAAGTACTGGTATTCAGCTGCATCCGGTTAAACTGGAAGCTGACCCCAAAATAGTTGGGAAAGGGCTAGACAATTTTTTTTACTTAGACATAAACGAGTTAGATTTTTTAAATTGTGCTAAATATAAATTAACATTACCGAATGTCGGTTTATTCAATATCAATATCGTCATGCAAATTCTGCAATCGACACAACTTCAGAACTATATCGCGTTTCTTACCAACATTGAATGCAATAAATATAAATTGCTTATTTCGTTGTTAATTTGCTTATTTCGGAAACAAAGTGCCATTATTGACATTCAGGTCATTTGACTCCGCTGTTAATGATGTCGGTGGATTCCTGCTTCAATATAATATGCATTGTTATTCAATATAATATGAGTGTAAAATTGGTTTATTGATTTGTTTGTAGACCACTGCGATACGAATTTGGAAGACACGATGTATTTGTATGTTATGTAAAAATCCTACTTTAAAAAAAAAAAGTTGGGCTTTTTATTTTTGCGTGCTAATTACCTATGTTTGCAACGTAGTAAATGATTTGATTTGGGTTTTTGAAGACATTTTCTTAAATGATAAATGATTTTATTTCTGTAAGTAGGTTTGTTACAAACACTTATACACGTCAATCATATTTTTAAAACTAGATGAGGTCGGCGTTTCATAACTGACTACTCTGAGAAGAAAGGCCGAAACAAACTCAGAGGTCACAGTCTCTTTTAAAGTCCAGACATAATCTTGGTCAGATCATGTGAAGACCATGTAGATTGGTGTCTGAAACGGTCTTTTGAGGAAAAACCATACAGATTGAGCGGACCTGTCCAGTCAGTGCACGCATTTGTCAGTAATCTTGCCGCTCAACTGAGAATATCTATGAGTAATCGAAGGTTGTGACCGTATGACTATGAGTTTGAATGTTTGTTCCTCAATCAAGCTTTAACTGCCGAATTACATGATTGTAGATTATTTTGATGTGTTTGTAGTCGTTTCCTTACGATATGAGTGAATCTTGAGCGTCAGCTAGTTAATTGTATTATAGGTCCAACAAAATTGTGTATTTATTTTGAAACAGATATTATGGGTTTTTCAGGTAATCTATTGTAAAAGTGATTCAATGAAGAAGCTCATTATAAATGCTCATTAAATACCAGTATCCACAAGCCCGTTGCCCAGTATATGGACTAATTCAAGTTGTTATTATTTACCTTATGATGAATGGGAAGCGAACCGGTAAACATTTTAAATTTGTGTACCAGTATATTATTTTAACATTTCTGAGAATTTAAACAGTTTATAAATAATAATAAATAAATAAATAAATAAATAAATATCGTCTGACATTGCACACAGCACCATCTAGTTCCAAGTTAAGCACTTAATTAAGGCTTGTGTTATGGATACCAGATGGTTGATACACTACTTAAATACATTTGTTTTTCGTAAATACATACATATTATAAATATACATCCATGACTCGGGTACAAATGTCCATATTCATCATACAAAGATTTGCCCCTACCGGGATTCGAACCCAGGACCATTTGGTTTCGCTGACTACACTTAGCCACTGTAGCCACTACACCAAACGTGTCGTCAAATGTACCTACGATTATTTCTTGGATATAATATCTTTATTATTTCTGGGATTTTTAACTACTCAGTAGAAACACCTCCTAAAATACTAATTTCTACATTTATATCTGTAATTCATATAGTATAATAAAATAAAATTAATAAATTTGTATAAGCATTAAAACAAGTAAAAAAATGTAACTAATATAAAACCTGCTGTAATGTCATACCACGCGTACGTCGAATCGTTGTTACGTTATGGACTTATAATGTGGGGTAACAGCACTGACTTCCAAAGAGCATTCATCGCTCAAAAAAAGTGCATGAGAGCAATTTGTGGACTTAAGCCCGACGACTCGTGTCGACCAATATTTAAAAAACTTGGTTTGTTACCGTTTCCGTCGCTTTACATTTATGAAATATGTGTGTTTGTTATGAAAAATAAGCAACTATTTAAGACTGCAAATGATGTCAATCCTCGGAACCGACGAGATAATTAGAAACTAGTATTAAATGACTTGCCTAGACTGTCTTAATACAACAGTAACTGCTTGGCAACGTGTGTGCGCATTTATAATAAAATACCAAGGCATTTCAAAGCTTTAAATACAAAATTATTTAAAATTAAATTTCATAAGTGTTTACTCGAGGGTAGGTTTTATAGTTTAAAAGAATTTATAGATAATAAATGTTGATGTTTAAAAAAAAACGATTATTGTTGCCTTAGCCTGTCTTTAAAATTTTGCATGCTATGTTTTATCCTAGCTAAACATGCGTGTGCCTCAATTTGTATATTTAACACCCTTGTATACCATGTTTTACGCAAATAAATATTCTATTATATTCTATTTTAAAGAGATTCTATTCTATTCTACTTACTTTATAAACTTTATGAAAAACCGCCACCAATTTAATATACACAATTCCTACAAAATCCTTCTTTTACGTCTTAATACCAGCTACTAGACAGCACGGCTTCAGAGCATGAGGTCTTAAATTTGAGTAAGGAATCAAAGAGTGAATGGGTTTTCCTATTAAGAATCTTTTCTCAAATTGGAATTGAACCCGATACATTCCAATGGGGTCGCTCTCTATTATATGGAATTGAATACGGTCAAAATGTGGGCGAACAATAATACACACCTTTTGTTACGTATTCCTTTGGAAAAGGCGTGAGGTTATTGCATATAATTTGCTTTCATTTTTACATGCAAGTCTAAGTATTCATTGCCGTATTAGGACTTATTAGAAAACACATTTTTTTCACCATCACTAACCAAGACTTAAACCAAATCTACTCAAACTCAAACTCAAAGCATTTATTTCAATTAAACCATTTACAGGCACTTTTGAATTGTCAAGTGGTCGGTCAGTCAGAAATATGAAGCTAGTTGCCCATTCCAAAGCGTAGTAGGTACCTATGGAGAAGAACGGGCAAGAAACTCTATGGACACTCTTTTAAATTATATGGTTACATAAATATTAGTTACATCAATAATCTTGTATATAGGTATAATTATATGTGAGAACGATGTAAATAAGACGTACACATTGAGTGTCCAGTGTACAGCTAATATAAATTCAAACAAAACAATCCATAATAAAATAATTAAAATAAGCCGTGGTGGCTAAGAGATGACCAGTCCCAACTGACAGCGCCCGTTCACGAACATGACGCATCGTTAAACAAAGTTTTCTAGTAAGGAGGGTCGTATTTTCTAGGAAATCCTTTCATTAATCCATAGCAACATTCCTTTATGAATTTCAGTACACTATCTACAAATTTGGGAAATAAATTAGTACCCAATAAGAACAATTTCACCTCTACGCGAGGTCTATTTTTATCTGAATTAATGGGCATTACTCTCGAGCCAAGTTCTTCTTGTAAGGGTCCCGGGGAGGCCCAGCCTGGCCCAAAATGGCCCAACTTGACTTATACGCACCATTAACTTGATTACCTGTTGGGTGGGCCAATTAACCACCAATGCATTCGAACACCAGTTATAGTATGGGAGATGTTTCATTTATTATTATTATGTGTAAATGAAAGTGATGTGTGATTTAGAAAGTGTTATTTTTGTGGTAATTATGTATGATCATTATTGGGTTTAAACTAATTTGATTTTATAGCCTTTGTTTCTATCACAACATGTCACAATAAATAGGCAGTACTACGATTAAAGTGTAATTCTGCTGTCAGTATATTAATTTAATGCAAAATAATAATACAAAATCTTTGACTTAAAGCATATCTACGACATAATATTATGTGGGAAAATTCCTCAATTTGAACGCGCTCCATCCCGACTTCTTTCTAATTTGAATGTGTAGAAGAGTACCTACGCACAGTACCGCACTTCATATTCATTCGTTCATATTACTTACAATATAACAAGCCCCATTTACATTATGAATGGCTAGAACTTTCGCCCACACTGTAATAAAGAAATATTAGAGTATAAACCTTCAATCTTTGTGTAACAATACCGCTACATTTTTCTGTGTAATGGACATTCTCAGATTTAGATTTAAATACACAGCAAAGGGTTGCTTATAAAAATATCTTATGCTTATTTTACACTCGTGGAAAGGTCGGTTTAGATTACGTTTCCCTCATATGATGATATCAAATGGGCCGCGTAGAAAGGTTGCTCGTTGTAATAACACAACTGCCTACAGAGAAAAAAATAAAACAAATCTCTGAGTGCAATCTTAAAAAAATAACAGAAAACTTTAAAACAATAAGGATTAAGGATCAATAAATATAAAACTTACCTCGAACAAAAATAATCCAATAAAACTATAGTGTACATAAACACAATCTTGTTCAGTACTTTATTTGCACAATGACTTTTAATTCGCACGCAACAGTCGAGGCACTTATTTGTTAAGTAGCAAGTTCAATAAACACTAGTGTGGCTCGTAGCACTCGCGCTACGGCGTAGGCGGCGTAGTGTGTAGACGGGCGAGCGTAGCGAGGTCCCGAGAACAACTGAGCGCGGCCGCTGCACCGCTCGCTCGGCGCCCGGATGCAAGAGTGCCCCGATATCCTTTTTGATTCTTACTAACTAGCACGATCGTTTATGTATGCGTCACGTTATTTTCTTTTTGCCATAGAGATTCAATTATTGTTTCAATCAATAGGTTTTTAATAACAAAATATTGGCATATAGAACAATTTGTTAACTTAATTTGAATTTACTCTTATTTAACACTGCTACTCGTTTTCTGTACGTTTATCGCCCATCTGTCGAAATGACAATTATAAATTGAATTTGTATAGACAAAAGATGAATTTAGGAAACATAAACAATCGCTGCGCAATCAGATTAACGAATGTTAACAAATCCGATTTCCGACGGCCATATGCAACAATTTTACTTTGCGTCCATTCACTGGTTTTGAGTTTTCGATAAAAGCCGAATCGATTCCCCATAGAATTTGAACCACTATCACAATGTTTACACGAGATCGATAGGCAATTATGAAGGGATGTAAAGGTAATAACTTCCAACAAATGTAAATATGACTATGTTCATCTTCGTCGTGAGGTTGAACCGCAAGACAAATGAAATTCCATTACGATATTAAAGAAAATCCCCAAAGCCGTCGGTGGCTTTATGAAAGAATTTAATAATAAGAAGCAGAATATTATTCAATTTTTCCTGAAAACAAAGATGGAGCAGGAAGAAAGTCTGTTCCCACCTGGGGCTCGGGGACTAGTCGAATTTATTAGCATTCAAATGATTTATAACTAGCGAGCGGCAGCTGAATATTTTCTGATTCATCTTAAATTAAATTCTTTCTTTCCTTTGGCAGGATTTCATTAAGGTAACGAAATGCCACGGAGATGAAAAAGATAATCTGCCCGTCGCTAGGTAAGTGAGTAGGGCACCGTCGCCGTCAGCAGCCCATCCGCATGCCAATTGTAGTGGACACCCGCCCGATGTACACGTCACTGCACTGGTTACAATCTGTACCGCAATCTTTTATGTAAACTTAAACGCGGTTTCCACACGACCACGATACCAACAACACGCTGAATAAATCTCAAAAATATACGAGCATTATTTTTTCAAACCTAACTTGATTTGTGAATTTGTAACTCCGAGGAATTTACATAATAGAATTAATAATTATCATTGACAAGCGAAGATTTATTCCGCGTGACATTTACGGACGGCGGACTCATTAGTCATAGCATATTATTATTTTCATCATGAATGCTTCTTTTACTTTGATTTCTACTCATTGTTATCTGCCCTTACACACAGACCTTTAAACATGAAAACGTCAGATGCTGCGGCCCATCTTGATACAATCACCTCTTCAACCCTCACGAGATCAACGAAAGATACGGAGACTTGCTATACCTACGTAGGTACTGTTATAACAAAATTTTACCTTCACTGATTGCAAGATAAGATAAGATATTATACGAGGGATGAGTGCCCCTCAACCCAGCAATCAGTAACCGTACAACAAGAGCATACAAACCACTAACGATAATAAACTTGTAAACATCTCGGTTGGTTAAGCCGCTGTCTAAAAGGCCATTATTTTCTCTGTATTTATAAAATACATGAGCTATCAGCCGGCGGTGCCTATAGTGGTTACGGGAGAGAGCTCTCGCATCCGCGTAGCGTTTTAAAGCTAAAATATTTAACGAGTGCAGAGCAAAGAACAAAGCTTGCCCTGTGTTTAGCTGCACATGTCTACCGTAACCAAAAGCCTCCATCATTAAATTCAACGCCCCTTTATGCGTTTCTGACTTTGTTAACTATAGAAGAGCTTGCAACAGAAATGGGCCAACGTTTGGCA
Source organism: Brachylomia viminalis (assembly GCA_937001585.2). Taxonomy (NCBI): domain Eukaryota; kingdom Metazoa; phylum Arthropoda; class Insecta; order Lepidoptera; family Noctuidae; genus Brachylomia; species Brachylomia viminalis. The sequence continues at coordinate 11,507,295 of OW443297.2, read as the reverse complement.
GTAAGCATAACGCTGTGTTCGCATATATATTTAATTCCTTTGAAAACTTAATGTGTGTAGTCTTGCGTTTAGCTGTTATTGTATGTTATCGGTAATATTACCATGCTTTGTATGGTTACAGCGAAAATCTCACATGTTTATGGTTCCGTAATCAAACGAAAGAACTCTAATAGTTGCGCCGTATCCATCTGTATGTTTCCCTCGTTGCTTTTTTTCTTGTAGGAAAACGTTTAAATAGGTCTACAACTAAGCCAAATGTTAGCTTTATAACATCCACAAAGTACTGAAATATTTTTTTTTAAATTGGGGTCGTTTCCCTACTTGTAAAGAGAAAGTGTTTTTTTTCATTTATCTACCTCATCCTGTAAGCTGTCGTTGAATATGTCTTTAAAAAGTGTGTGGAAAACATTATTAAGCTTTTAAAAGATACATATTTCGACATTTATCTTTTGTAAGAAATTAAAAACAGCCAGAATAATTATCTGATTGTGTTAATAATGAATAAATGATATATTGAACTCCTACGGCTAGTAGTCGCTTAGAATGAAAGTCTTGTAAAACAGGCGTAGACGTCGGTACAAACATCCGACAGATTTTATAAATTACTCCACGATTACTTCCTATAATATACAAATCAATTTTTATATTAGGTTGGAACATAAATTAACATTTAATACTACAAAGTATATTGACCTTAAACAAAATAGCAACATTACACGACTTACTGTGTGTGGCTGACGGAAATAGAATTTACTAATGGAGTACTGCCAAAAAGTTTACTTACATTATTTTAAAACGTTCACAATCAACCATAAAACCTAGCTAGAAACCACCATAAACTCATTTATGAGGTGAAGTGTTAAGTCTTATCAAGACCTCGCGTCGTAAAGAAATAAAATCGAATAGACGCTTTACGGCCACGTCGACACGCTACAAGCACTCATACACCGTCGTTTGCGCAAATTTAAAGTAGAACATTTGAAAAGAAGTGAGCTCTAATTACGTAGGCGTACACGACAAAGTATTTAAGAAGCGCGCGACGCATCAGGGTTAGATTTTGTGAGGTGACGAGAAACAGTTTATAATCTCCGTCTGGACCCTTCACGATGCAAACTTTTTACCCACGCTTCAGAATATATTAGATATCTTACCTACCTTATTTTTGTTATGAAAACTAACGAAGATGTTTGTTTAAACAAAGCAGCTGCTGTTATGGTAGGCGTCTAGTCTAACATCTGAACTTGAACACAGAATTAATTACTGTGAATATATTATAGATATATGTGTTATTATTTATGTAATTATTCAGGCTTACTACTCTTGAACATTAACAACAACAAATTCCTCAATCAAGGAATGTTAAACTACAATAATGTTCGGCACAGATCTAAAATTACTTTCCGATGACAAGCGAATCGAATAAAATATGGTGGCGTAGTTTCTTTCTATTTGGCGCAATTACACGGTGGATTTCACAATTTGGCGTATTTATTTTCATAAAGTACAAAGGTCGCAATTTCACGGGTTAGTTGTTAACATTATTGTGCCAACGTCAAATGTTCTTAGATCTGGGGCTGCGGTCTGTCTAATGAGTCGTGGGGAGCATAGCAGCCGGAACGAGTGTCGATGTGCACCGCTCATGGTGGCTCATGACCACATAACGACTCCACCTCACGCGCACCTCGCCTAAATGTATGTGACCTCAACTCAACTTACCTGCTTAGACAATATGCGGAGGCGGGATTGTTTTAAACCGTTGGGTATCATGTCCAGGATAGGTACTTAAACACTGCACTGATAATAAAGCTTAATATTTTCAAAATCACTTAAAAAACGTACCTAAGTAAACAAATAAATAAAAACATGCTTTTAAATCTCTGTCTCGATGAAAAACAAGTAAGCACGTTCAAACATTCATCTTCCACGAGCTTAGTTTCTCCGAAAAAGAAACAAAACACAATCGCAGTTTTTCCTTTTCGAACGCGTCGTAAATATTTTTTAGTTTTAATTAACAATTGGCTAGCGACAATTGTATCGTCCATCCTAGCCTTTTTGTTTCAATCTTATTCAGCCACTAGCACTCTATAACAACATAGTCAAATGTTTGCTATTTACAACCGGTAATCCTTGTTAATTTGATTTGATATAGGTACATAAATTATTATTGTCCCTAGGTTTGGTTTGCAATGGATTAAATACACTATTTTCCCGAGCATTTTCAAATTCAATCGCAGAGCTGTTGCTCTCACGGCCGATTTCAATATTTCAATTATGCTGTACCTACGTGTAGCACAATTTGAGTCCATTTTCCGTAACGAAATATAGTTGATAACTGACGCATCCATTAAACAGCAGCTCATTTACTTATATTCATTTCAACCATTCAACCGTAGAGGCTTTCTCTGAAAACCAGATGAGCGGTAAAACCATAATATTCGAAAATAAAGAAAACTTTAAAAATAATGAGCATCGAATTCAATAAAAGCAGCAACAATGGCGTGTGTGAACTCGTATTGTGACTCTTTTGTTTTACGCCAGCGACGGCGTCATTATAATTTTTTCACCGCAGCTGTCTAATGAGTAACGCTATATAAATATGCACTATATTATGCACGCACTAACCGCGCTTGTGGTACTTATTTAACACCTTTATTTATTTTGTTTTGTTTTTTGTACGTCCTATCTATAGTTTGCCATTGGTGTTTCATCCGTAATTAAATGGGTTCTTTAAGCACCAATTTATTATTGTACTTTTCTACGAACCAACAGATTTATTTTTGATAACGATCTTAAAATTTCTACGCTAGTCTAGAATCGTGTGCGCGCAAACTGTAACCATGAATACATCACGGTTACAGTTTATGCGTTTATATCCCTGCCGCCCTGTATACATTTTAGTATATATAAAAAAATATAGAATAGATACAACGTGTGTCATATAATGAAGAAAATATTAAAGTTCTAAAACGTAAGCTATTCAGAAGCATTGTAGTTTAGCTATTAATGTCGCAGGACTGTAAAACGATTAAATCCAATTTCAAAATTCTCGCCTAAACAAAATGGATAAAAGCTATTTCCGTCAAATCAAATTAATTGAACAGCATTCAATAGTAAGAATGTACCGGACTTTACAAAATTATGTAGAGCTCTAGTAGCTAGAGAGGGCCACTAGATTCTTTTTGAGAGCAGCTATCGCGAAGGGGTCATGTTATGATGGTTATGTTGGCGGTGAATTTCGGCAGGTCAGCGAAGCAGTGCCGAGGGCTGCCGGAGGAGGCATCGCATGGCACCGGAAATAATGACTGCCGCTCTGTAATTGGAACGGCCCGTATTTTAGCTAGTGACTCGTCACTGCCTTTGCCGGCCCTTTTATTTTTTTAAATTTTCCGACAAAAGTACCCACTTTAACTGTTTGAAGTATTTTAGCTGTCCTGTAAAGAAAAGTGTGCTTAGATTTTAATACATAATGTTTGTAAGGTTACAAAGAGAATACTTACCCCTTTTTCAAACACTTAGGTACTTCAAGAATCCAAAACTTTATAAATATTAGAAACTTTTACTTTTTAACTATTAGGAATTTTGAACGACCGAAAAGAATAAGCAAGTAGCTCTCTCAATTTGCAATGCTTTTACGGTTTCGTATTTTAAACGTGACTAGAAGAACCTCATTACTGCTCACCAATTTTTTGTAGAAAGTGCTATCAAACAAACACATAAATATAGACATTAGAGAACGCAGAAACAGATGAAAGATTATATGCCAGTTGTTACACCGGTCATTTTCTTTATGTAAACTGACGAATCGAATGTTACATTTTTATTAAAACGTTTATATCTCTCTATTTTTACGTTTTATTGATTTCCTTACAAATGCTATAAAAAACTATTATTTTTAAAATTAATAATATAAGTCAGACCAAATGTTTTCTGAAGTAATTCGCCACCAAGTTACCAGCATGGAATTTTAATAGCCAATTTTATTCTTGTGTCCAACATTTTCCGGACGACGCGGTTACGGTGACTCTATATGAGGAGAGGAGTAGGTAGAAAATAGCTGCATGTTTGCCAGTGGCGGCGAGCACAGGGTCCAGCATGTGCAGGAAATAATGACGTCCGGCGGGCCGCCTCCGCAATTGAAACACCGCGACCCGACGAGCACGACTAAATTACTGCACGGAAAACGATTACGTACAACGGAAATTAACTTAAATACTTATTACACGAATAATTTTCAACAACCCCCCCAGGATAACCCAACCTTCAGTTACACATCCAAATATTATTTATCGTGTACTCCCAAACTTTGTCAGGTTATTCTCAAAGGAAAATTGTACTTTGTTACTTCAATGCAATTTGTCAGTTGGAAAATAAACTGATTTTGTTGCAAACTGAAATTGAGAAACTGCTCGTATACAGCGCCACTGAAGTTTCAGGAGCAGTGTAAAAGAAATAAAATAGTTTTTTGTACGTGAAGCGGTATAACTATTTTAAAAAGTTGCAGTTTTATATGAACTTGCTATATGCTACATGCTCCTACTTATTACAGTCAAACAGACGAAACAAATGACAATATCAATTCCTAAATAGATAGATGGGCCATGAATTAGATGAGTACGTATTGGTTAGTAATTCTCAATATTATGCATTCATAAACTAGAGTCACTTAATTATTAAATAATAATTAAATTTAATTATTATTATACTCTTCATTTTTTTTTTTAACATTCCTGGTTCGATAAAATAATTTCAAAGCTATCCATGCTATTGAATTGTTTACTTTTCAATTTCTCAACGTATCAAGTCGTAAAAGTTCTGCAACAGACATAATTGTATTAAGTTTGTTTATAGTATTACAGACTTTTACTTTGTGATTCAATTACGTGCAAGTTTTTGATGCGAAGTAACTAAGTAGGTACAAAAGGTTTATAATATAAGATATTTGTTTTCTCATGCTTGAGTTTGAAACCAGAGGGGCAATTCCCGTATTTTTAAGAACGTTCGCATTCTAGTCTCAGTCTCAATATGTCAAAAATTGTATAGCGTTTACCTATATTTTTGACATTTGACTGTCGCTGAGGTGAGATTGCGACTTGAATTTGAACGTTTTTAATTACGGGAATTGGCCTTCAGGTGTACCTACATACATATAATGAATAATGAAATTGCACAAAAGTGCACTTCAAATAGCACACTGTTGTTGTAATTGTAATCTTGTAAAATACTAATACACCAGTCAGAAATTAAACCCATGAAGAGCGCCGTCAACACATCAAGAATTAAAAACAAAAGACAGCACAAGGAAGAAGTCCAATAGGTAATCAAATTATACAGTCTGCGGATAGTTTTATAACGAGACTGGTAATCGTGACAGAGGCTGCCTCGGGAGGATCAAGACTGGGCCTTAAGAAGCACCTGATCCCTACCAAGCCCGGGGCGGCGCTACGTAAACTTCTACAAACGAATTAGACGGAGCGCCTAGAAAACAGGATTATCCACTAACCGTTTTACCCTACGAAAATAGGTTCGCGCCGTAATCGAGTGTTTGTACCCCTTAAGGTATGGTTACACTACTTAAATGTACGGTTATAATGTCACTTTGTGTAGATTAGGCTGGTTTATGTCAGATCATTGACACAACAAAATACATTTTATCTAAGTATGTTACACTATTTTCTTAACTCTTATACCTATTTTCTGACTTGATCATAGTATTGTGTCAAACTTTTAATTAAATATTGTTGGTTGGTTTGCAGTGTATTAACCATTTTATATTGGCATCAAAAATAATGTGCATGTTTAATTATATATTTTGAACGTGCAACTAACTTTTGCCAACAATGTTGATACCAATAATTAGATGATATTTCAAATAAACACGTTTACAAACTACCAATTACAATGTCTAAATTGAATAGCAAACAAAACATGTTCAGTGCTGCATATCAAATATACAATAATTTTGGTCTCGTAACAATAATATTAGTCCAGGACCCCAGGGCTTGGTATTAACTGTTGAACGGAAAGCAATAATAAACATTTTCTGTGCGGAGAAATATATGAACATTTTTTTTTTATAGGCCGGAACATTAAAGTCCTAAAAAAAGTGTAGGTCCCACGTATCGTGGGATATCCAAATCACCCCCATGTACGTTCCGCTACTTTTCATAGTTTTCAAGTTATGAATTATTTTTAAAATTTTTGAGAATTTTCTACCAACTTAAAAAAATTCAAAAAAAAAAGTAGAAGAGTTTTTCGAGTTGTTTTTTGCAACTGAATTTTCATAAGTTTTGCTTTCATGCGTAAAATAATCAGCTTCGTAACTTTTAGAAAGTTAAGAAAATATTTGTCTAAAGTGAAAAATTTACGTTCGGTGAATTACGACTTAAATCTTTAACTTTATTTGGATACCCCTACGATACGAGGGACCAATTTTTTTTTTTGAACGTCAATGTTCCGGCCGTCCTGTATATAGAATAAATATTATAGAATGAAGTTGCTTTTCGTGTCTGTCTGTGTGACCGCGTAGTTCTTATAAACTACGCAACGGATTTTGATGCGGTTTTCACCATCATTTAGAGAGTTTATTCCGAAAGGTATATATATATATGTCTATAATACATTATTATTAAACTTATATATAATAAAGAAATCTCGATGTTTTATCAAGTCGTCAAAATCGTGCGGAACAGGGGTGGTCCTAGTCCTAACTAATATAATAATGCGAAAGTTAGTTTGTGTTTGTTTGTTACCTTTTCACGTCTAAGCCACTGAACCGATGGCTAGAGAGGCGTCACGGCGTCCTCACCTACCGCCTGACGCAGGTCCTCACCGGACACGGAAGCTTCGGGAGGTTCCTGCACATCATCAGGCGGGAGGAAACGCCCGGGTGTCACCACTGCGATGATCGCCCCGAGGACACGGTGGAGCATACGGTGGGGGCCTGCCCTGCATGGGCGGAGCACCGCCGTGTCCTCGTAGAGGCGATCGGCAGCGGCGGCGACCTCTCACGCCCGGCCTTGGTTCAAGCCATGGTCCGGGGCGAGGGGGAGTGGGAGGCAGTCGCCTCCTTCTGCGAAGCAGTCATGCTAGCGAAGGAGGTGGCGGGACGGGAGAGGGAGAGAGTCTCCCGTCCAAGCCGCCGCGGTGGACGCTCCGGGCGTCGGGAGCCGCGTGACGACTCCCGGCCACCGTAGGCGCGGGCCTGCGGGCGGTGAGTAATGGGTAGCTCACCGTACGATCAGGATCAGGCCCGTGCCGGACGGCGCGTACGTGTTCCACGCGCGCCTCAAAGAGATGTCAGCATCGAAGAGGGGGCCCACTAGGGCCCAAGCCTGCCGGGAAAGCGGGATCATCCATAAGGGGTACCGCTGACCCGGAACATAAAGGGCCAAGGAAGGAACACGGGTGGGTTTTAGTCAGTAAGAGTCTGACACTCCCTTCCGCTCCACCCAGAGCGGGAGGGGTCATTTGATGATTTCCCATCCTCAAAAAAAAAAAAAAAAAAAAAAAGCCACTGAACCGATCATCGTGATTTTTTTTATATACGTTGTCAAGTGTACAGAAACGGACATAGGGTACCTTTCATCCCGAATAAAAGTACTCTTCCCGAGCAAAACAACAATAACGTTCTCATAATAATAGATGGCGCCACGTGTAGTGTGTTAAGAGTTTTGTTTGTATTTTTTATTTAATTACCTAATATACAGGATGTTTTTGACAGCCCTCCACAAAAACACAGGATTGATTCAGCTCCTTATTCTGAATCATATCCCACTGGAAATTTTCTCAGGAAAAAAAAAATTATGCCGTAACGTAACGTAATAAAAGACGCGGCCCAGGTGCGCCGGGGAGCGCGCGGGGGGCGGGGGCAGCCTCGCTCGAGCTCGCTGCGCTGCCGTCCGCTACGTGCGTTTTGTCACGGTAACGATACATTGCGTGTGAGGTAAGTGATCACGATGTCCCCCCATAAAATAAATCTGGTTTTTTGGATTCCCTTAATGTTCCTGAAAGAATTTCATGTACCGGTCATCTTAATATGATGTACTGAAGCCACCCTATCAGTTTGCGGAGGGCTGTCAAAAACACCCTGTATTATAGGTGCGAAAGTAAGTTTGTTGGCTTGATACCTTTCACGCCCTAAACCACTGAACCAATCATCATGACCTTTAGCGTATACGTTGTCAGGGGTACAGAAACAATACCCACCTTTCATCCAGAAAAAAAGTACTGTTCTGAGCCATGAGTCAAACCCCGGCCAAACAACAAACAGAGTACAAACGAATTGATTGTCAAATTCTAATTTAACGCGAGCGAAGCCGCGGGTATAAGCTAGTAAATAATAAATGAATAACCACTTTGTACTTACAGTTTTAATTCAGCTTTAAATGGTGATTTATTGGAGTTCATGTAAATTGGGGTTATTACAGATTATCTTTGTAGCTGCAGAGGTAAGCACTTATCATGTATGTATCTACTTATATCTTCACTGACGCAAAGTTCAGTAATAAATATAATAACTTTAAAATATATTTGAATTCCCAGACTTTTTGTAATATTAAAAACAACAATAAATTTCACACAAATGGTACTCGTAGTTACAGTCAAAGACACAAAATGGCCGACGCAAATAAAAGTACAAATTTTATAGTAAATATCCTGCTTAAAGTCCACAGACGACTAAAGTATCGTTTGATGAATGTGTCTCAGCCCTAACACAGTGTAATTAGATTGTATTAATTCATTTTAAGTTTAAAACTTAATTGAATCTTCAACAGAGCCGTTAGGCACAACGTTTACTACATTAATTAAACGGTACCTTCAAACATCACTGAAATCTCATTTTGTATCTACAAACAAAAAGCGACATTTTCAGGCCTTTTTTAAAAGGGAGAGTGGAATGTACACTAATAAATTAAATTAAGTCTAATTATTACTGTAGGTATACTACATTTCAGTCAAAGATAAAGTAGGCTGACCTACCTTTTCAAAAAAATAAATTCTTATTTATAAATTGTTACAAGGTTCTCTACTTATAGGGCTTTTTTATGTAAGGACGTTCTCTGTATTCTCATTCATTCTTGCATTTTATAGGTGTTCTAAAACCGTCCCTAATGACCCAAGAATAATTATTCAGCTAACAGACATTTGTCGTTTAAATAATGTTTTATGCCGTTCGTCATTAGAAGCAACTGAAAAGTACGTTATAAGTAGTTATTTTATTAAAATAGCTTTTTTATGTGTAATATCTTTCCTCTCGCTTTTCTGCAATCTGTGGGAGCGATTTCGTGAAATGCGACGGATGTGTGTAACAGGAAGCCGGTGAAGCGCGCGTTATTTGATTTGACCAATGAGCGCGGGAGGTGGTAGAGTTAGCCGTCAGATAGTACCAACCCATTTTCTGAGAAGTTGGTACGGTCAGCCAACAGTTGCGTGTCTGTGACGAGAAAGGGAAATAGAGAAGGTGAACGCGTCAGCTGTGCGCTTAACCTCAAATAATACCTGCATTTTTTTTTTTTAATATATTGTTAATGTTTTGCTTATTACCAAGGTCAGATATCAAATGTTACACATCATATGCGACTACTGTAAGGTTCGCTCGTTTTCTTTATTGATTTACCCATTACGTACTATGCGATTTATATTGGTAGGTTACCAATCACAATTGGTTCAATATAAATTTGCTTTATTTTTTTGGCAGTGGCTATAAAGGTAACGACGTAGGTATTTAGACTAGGTAGGTAGGTATAGGTAAACTTGTAAAAACTCAAGCGGTCTTATTACAAAACAAGATTTTTCTTTAGACATTGTTTAAACCATCGAGCCTGTTTTTGAAATAAGGACCTAACAGAAATCGAATTACAATTATTTTTGCAAAACTGACAGTTATCAGTTTTGCAAAAAGAAATGTAATTAGTAATAATGTAATAATGTAATTTGTAGTCCGCTCTTAAGTTGTCAATTTTGTATTAAGAACTTTACTAAAGTCAGTTAAGTTTACTTAAGTAAGTATAGAGTTCGAAATACAAAAACTGGCTCGAAGTTTTAGGCTCGGGCTACAGTTAGATCGTGTTTTGCAATAAGACGGAAGTAGTTTAAACAACAGCTAAAAAGTCAGCTTGTATTAATACGGGCATTTAGTTGATAACATCTTAACGTCTTCCTCCCATAATCCGCTCTTGCTAAGGGTTGCGGAGGTCAGGCCGTAACACAATAGTGGGTCTTCATTATCTCGCAAAATGAAAACCGACAACTTAGCGATGTAGCCGGAATTACAGTTTACATGTAGCTACCCATACCTGATTATTTAAACTGAATCCCTTTAGAATTTTCGACCGGGTATTTCCATTATTATTTATATATATATATATACTTCTTCCTTTTTTTTCTTTAGTCTTTTGAAAATAAATTTCATGTTCGAATATGAATGCTTTTATTTCTGAGTTTTCTCTTGGCATGACTGCTTCTGAAATACTTCTCTGCATGCTATGATAGTAAAATTGCTTTAATGTAGTAATTGTGTGTTTAGTTTTTCAATCAATTAATAAATCGGGATAATTCAACTAGTAACGAAGTCATCCAAAGACCGCTAATAAAAAATACACTTGAGCAAAGCCGTACATTGGCTTAAATATCTTCATGTTTTGTAATATAATCACTTAATCATATGGACTTTATATCGAGGATAAAGTTTCGTAAACGTAAGCCTTCTGACGTAAGCCTTCTTAAAAGTTAAGGTTCTTTTTCACATACTCAATAAAAACTGGATTAAGGTCGCTGTACTAGAAAACTAAAGCGTGTAAGTCGGTGACACCTGTGAACAAGACTTTGTTATCCCTGAAATCCAAGCAATTTTCAATAATTCCGCTGCGAAAGTTTTTCGTTTGTTGGTAGTTTTTTTTACTAGATTTCACAACGTTTTTTTTTTTTGTATATGCAGCCGTGTACTCGGTAAGGTCGTTTATCGTATAAAAACAAAACTGACTCACTGGTATTACCAGTCAGTGAGTTAGTTAGGTTCCTTTCTAAGACACAGAGATGGCACGTGCTTCTTGGAGATTACCACTAATTAGGTACGAATCTAGCAAAGTGCTTACAACTTTCCACGTTCATTTTTGCTTTCCAGTCAAACTTGTTACACGTCTAACAAGTCTGGCTGGTAAGCAAGTGCGACAGAAGGCAAGATTTTTTTGTTAATTAAACTAATTACAGGTACTTTTGAATAGTTAAGGGGTATGTCAGGCCCAAGTGTGAAGCTAGTTGCAAATTCCAAAGCTTAGTAGGTTCCTATGAAGAAGAAACGTAGCCGTAATGTGAAATACAGCCGAATAAATCCTCCATGGCAAATAACAAACAGTTTATTGAAATCATCGAGGGACAAAAATTTAACAGAAAATAATATATGAAAATTGCACATTTTTTACGAGTAATCGTTTCGTGCTTTATTTGACATAATAATATTGCATTTTCAGTCGTTTCCAGTGCTCTCCGCTCCCTCGCGTCTGTAGCCATTCCCCGTCCAATAATCACCCTAATTAATTTAATTTCAATCCATATCGATGACAGTCATTCGATTAAATATTATTACATGCAGAAGTTTTATTAATTTTATTGTGTTTGTGATGCAAACAGGAAACACGCATTTATATGTATATGGAGGCATTACAATTACGTCGTGTAAAGCTGGTGTAGTGGAAATTTTTATCATGTCGACCATCAGTTTAAGGCTGTGGGTGGGAAAACAGAAATGGAGGCATAATCGCCACGTTGGGCAAACTGATTGGTATTGAACTTATTGGTGCTTGATCTTTTCATACTGTTGTAAGGATGTCCTAAGTACTCGTTACTCACATATTCGAAGACATTCAGTATGTAAGTTCGCGTAATTTCAGAATATAGTAGGATCTGTTATTTAAAAGCAGGGTTATCTGTCTCGCAAGGATAATGCGACAATATCACAAAAACAAAAATATTTTAAACTCAGATTCAACCTATAAATCACAGAATTAATAATAAGGCCAACATTGCTGGCAGTGCACTGATAAACATAATTATGACAATTATATTAAGTTTATTGCATTAGATGCGGACTCACGGTGCAAGCAATCAACAATTATTCACGAATATAAACGTCATGTCACAGTGGAATTAACTCTGTTAGCTCGTAAACATGTCCTGACATTGATTTATTGCATTAATTCCAGACTCCGGGCCATAATCATTTAGAAACAAGTGTTTACATAAATCACTTAAGTAAATAAAATTGTTTACCGCTGTGTATTGTATAAACAAGGTATAAACTGTAACAAATGTTTATAAAATGCGTAGACGTCTCATTTGCGAAGAGTATTTGAGCACGGAATTCACTCAATTTCATATTAACTCAGAAATTATGGGATCAAATTAACTTCATTTTATTTTTAAGCGTTTATTACTAGTATTTTATTACACTATGAGAATTTTTCGGGGCGTAAATTCGGTCTTAATAGACTTATTTGCTTCATGCTAATAGACTGGGAGCTCTTTCAGCATGTTTTTTTTACTCATAAATTAAGTGCAGAATTAAGCAACGTGAAGAAAAAGAATTAAAAAGTAATAAGTAAGTCGACAGCATTAAGTTTTTCTAAAGAAGTAGACGATACATCAACGTCAGGTCGCACCGAAGCTAAGAAGTGATTTCCAAACGAACCTCGACGTTCAGGAATGTTAAGCGATTCCGGGAGAGACTTCGTGCGAGCTAACATCGAAAAGGTTCCAGCTAATTACTGCGAGGAACGTAATACTGCAAAATTGCTTCTGTAATGTTTTATATTATTATAGTATTACAAAAGGGGGTACTCCTTTGAGATTTTTCCGTAATTTATTACATCCTTCACGATAGCTCTATACTTTTTAAATAGCTATTCGGATTGTAAAACAGAAGAACGGAGACCGGAAAAGTTTATCTAAGCTGTGGAGTTTTTAGGTTTAAACATTACAACAATTTAAACAAGGTACACAGCCTTGTCATCTAAAAAGCATTGCTAAAGTCTTTCATATAAGTCCTAAAATCCAGATAAACCGAGCTTTCCATCTCGGCAAAAAATTTACTCATAATAATTAATCTGAAGAATGTTAGTCGACTTCGTGACATAATTACAAAGAAGTATGGCTTCTGTTAATAATTTTGGTTGAGATTAAATTAAGGCCTTGATGTGACTCACGTTGAATAAAACGTTTCTTTAAACTTGAGGAAAAAGTAGCGCTATAAAGGGCTTACCATACGGAACAAACAAAATTGAACTTGTGTATTTTTTGCTTTTCATTGACTAGTCAACAATGTTGGCTGTCTACATTAAGTTATAAGTTTGGTACGCAATGTCTAATCCTAATTGTAAAGAACAAAACAATCAGTAAAACAGAAAAGATAAAAGCATTGTCGCCTTGAAACGTTCACGTTTTTGCCAAGGGTCCGTCGTAAAACTTTATTAGGCGCATTAAGGTCGCGGTTGAATCCTGTTTATGTAATCGCCGCCGGAGACCTTTAGCAGGAAAAATATTAAGTGAAAAAAGCACACACAATGTCACCCTAAGTAAGATTATATTTATGACGACCTATATCTAAGGCGAGGGTGGTCAGGGGCACTCAAAATGTCGGCCTAAGCGAAATGAGACAAGAGCTCACCTCACACATGAAACATAGGAACGACCGCGGTGGCGAGGTCGGCAGAACCACTCGTAACAAAAAGATACGCGTTTGATTGTAAGCAGATAATATGTATTATGTTTTGGGCGGTTTTTTTACTATGTCTCCAATATTTACGTTGTTTATTATTCATAAATAATAGCATTTCAAAACGAATATTGTTTCATCGATGTAGAACATGTGAATCCTAACTATTCTAACAACGGTTACAATTCAAAGACATTCAGAAACTTCGCTCGAAATGTAATTCCGTGAAATGTGATTATATGCAATTAAACATATTTCCTTAATACATTTCCGACAACGGAGCACTTAATGTCTTTGTTAAATCGTTCCTACAGTAGGCACCTTACTTTACTCCACGCCGTCTCTACTCGGTGCTTCGTGGCACGAATAATTTACTTAATATTGCTCTGCGAAATCTTATTCAAATAATCAGAAGTTCGCGACTCCAATCCGCCTAGATGCAAATTGCATGCAGACTGCTTAATTAACAGCCTAGATACTGCATACGCTGAACCGATCGCAGGCACCATTGCATATCGGTTATTATATATCTTACTAATGCATATTACCACCTTATATTGATTTTCGTCTTACCAAGGGGTATCGTATTACCCAGTAACTGGGTTGTGGAGGTCAGATAGGCAGTCACTCCAAGTAAAATATTGGTACTTATTCAGCTTCGTCCAGTTAGACTGGAAGCCGACCTCGACATAGGTGGGAAAAGGCTATTTTGATTTTGTTTACGAAAATTGTATTGATGGGAAAGTGATTTCTATTCAAACAATATGATTTTCTTTATTGTGAAACAGACTACATCCTATCAGTGGTAATAACAATGAATAATGCAGAAAAGAATCAAAACGACTGCATAAAAGATGGGATTGTTATTGCAGCGAGTGTACAGGGACAGTGAGTAGTGATCTGTCAGTGGCTGCCGCCCCGTCTTAGGAGCGACGCCAGGCTTACACGGATTTGAGGGGGTAACCATCCCCGGCTCACTTGACTGATGCGCTATCCTCGGCCACATTTCTTCTACCGTTTAATTAAGTCGGTGACTCGCCGATTAACGAGATGCTATTTCTTTCGCGATATTAGTTAGACTTTTTAACGGTAACGATGTGCTAAGATCTTTCGGCAGCTTTGCCATGGGGATTGTACCTGCTTAATGAAGGTTGGGTATCAAATCGCTAATGCATTATGATTTTTGTGGTAAAACTCGGATAATTAACTTACTTTGAGTATAAAACTAGAAGTTTTATCATACTAGGTAAAATTAAAGATTACATTGAATTCAAATGAACGAATGATTATGACTTTTTACGAATTCAAGTGTAATAGATACTTGTCTAGACTATTACTAAAAAGCCAGATTAGATTCCGAAAGTAATCATCCCAAACTCAAAACGAGACAACATTTATCTTTTGACATCAAATAACATAAGTATATTTCATATTGAAATAGCTGCGGTCATCTCAAGAATATAATACAGTCAAGGAGATCCTTTCAAACATTCATAGCAATTTCTTACCTCAAAGGTTATAATTCAAATATTTCATATAAACTTTTAAAGAGCTCACGTATCAGCAAATAAAACATGATTTGAAAACAACGCAGCCGTAAAATCCGAGCATTTTATGCGACTCCATTATCTTCAGTAAATTCTCATGCATGAAGAAGTGTTTATTTTCACTGGAAGACACGCATGAGTCTAGTGTATGTCCCGGATTCACGTATGTATAAAACATAAAGAAGTTCATAAAACAGAACTTCGCCTTCTAGTTCTAGTAGTCATTTCACCAACGTTTTATCACTTAGCTTTCAAATATCTCGTAAATCAATGAATCAGGGATTCAAACAGTAACTGTCATATAAAACTATTTCACACTAAATAGTCCGTATATAATATAGATTTTTCGAAAACCACGTCGCGTTAGCATTTTAGAAATGTGATGTTATGAAAACTTTTTGATAGTGTTGATTTGATGATTTATCGCCTTAGAGCATTAAACCATTAATGCTCTAAGTTTATCGCAGTTCAGTGCATAATAATATACCTATATTTTGTTTAGATTTAGGTACGCGTTAGGTATTTGTGTAAATAAAATTGCATTAAAATTGGTGCCGATTCCCTTGTTCACAAACTAAACTAAATTCAAGTTGAGTGCATCTTTTTCTTCTATTTCATTATGAAAAGGACAAAAGATAAATTTTAGTTTAGCCGACGACATATAGATAGAATGCGCTACCTACATAAAAACCACTTATTTACTTCTCACATTACGATACGAAGCTAAACACTCCGTAGCCTGGCAACTCACAGTTGTATGTGGCGTTACGTCAGGCAAGTTATGTTAGTGCTGAAACCATTTCGCGAGGTAACTGTAGTCACATTTACGCTCCTTCAGACTCTCACGGACAACTTGTCCTCGTGAAGATGTGACTGTAAAAGTTTGATCAGTAAGAAAGTTTTAATTGCTACTGAACGGCATTTCCAGTGTGCCCCGACGGAGTTCATTTTGCAAGTATTTTATTCGTACAGAGGAAATTATTTGCTAGAACATATTTTATGTAAACACCGTGTTCTTACTTAGAACGGAGTGTTCATTAAGATCGACTGTCTTGTGCTTGATGTCAATGCCACCGTTGACATTTTGTTATAGTAAGGAATTGTTGTGTTTATGTATTTGAATGATTCAACTTTATTATACTTTTTGTGATAATTTGGGGTGATGAGAGATCTCTTTTGTTCAATTCAACCTACTTTTTAAAATTAAATGCTTTTATTTAACTTCACTTGTATCTATGTCCTGGAATATTGCAATCAATATTTCACCCACTTCCACTGAAGCTATCGGGCTGAAATTTGGCATATATTGCATATATTGAATTTCGTGACAATAATATATTTTGTATTAAAATTAAGTTTTTTTTTTGTAAAAAAGTTTTAATTTTTTACAAAATTATTTCGAGAAAGCTGTTATGTAGCCACAGAGAAGGACAGCCTTCTCTAGTCACATAACAGCATTAGGTATGTAAACACAAAAAAGAGAAACATGTGTTTCTCTTCACATCCTAAATAAACTGTAATTATGATCTTGTCATGAAATAACCAACAACAAAGAAATAATAAAACTTACTGTTCACGCAGGTGTCATGAAGGCTGAAACAAGGGTGTTTTATGTGTACACGGCCTATTCTGTTACCGCACCCACATAAACACACGCACCTTGTTGAAAAACTGAGCCGTTCCTAATAACCTAATAAAGAGCCCTTTAAACACGTACCTTGGCACTCATTTTATTATCAGAGTAATATACGCAATGAACGAATATCGAATATCAATAAACATTGTTGAATAGGTAGATGGAATGTATCAGACGACATCCTCGAAGACGGGTACGTATGTGAGTAATACTACTTGTCACCTACATTCGATTTGTATTCCGAGTTCGTTAACTCTGCTCGCAATGATCACCCTGAGGCAAACTCGTTTCTGAAGCGAACATGTATGTGCTGTAGCTACCTTATATTGTAAGTAACATGTCGTACATTATTACTCAATTATGCTAAATAGTACAAACTAATATTCGAGATTAGTTTGACGAAATTCGAGATTGTTTTCCTTTGTTATAAAGTTTAATTAATAGGTTACCAGAATATGTTAATCCGTGTTGTCTAATTGTTAATTCATGTATTCCGTGAACGAAACAATTTGTGGAAGAAAAATAAAATTAATTTTATCTTTATAATTGAACTCTCTCGAAATATTTAATCCAATGCTTACATATCGGTGGGTATTTTATTTTATTAAAACCTCGGTTTTCAACGCTCGACCGTGCAACAAATTATTGTTATTACGTTTTCAATTCGAAATTCATACGTGGCAACGTTCGGGTTCGAATTTTCATTTTGAAGCTAAATTCGAGATACAAACCACGTCAGACACTCATAAGTGACGTCGACAACAGCTATAATGGCTCATACGGCGTGCTCGTAAAATTTTATAGGCAACTCGGAGGTACAGGATGTATCCCCGGAGGCAAGCCACTCCGACCTCACATTATGCCTCCTCCAGACACACTTATCTAACCGTGATTAATTATTGTTTTATCTTCTAAACGCTCCAAAAGATTTATTTCAATCGAACGATCATGAATGACGTAAATGAACAATGAACCTAATGAACTTTCACAACAGAATTTCAAAATACTTGTGCATTTTAAAGCTCACTCGCGTGAATTGGCCTGTGAGTCATTATATGACATTTTCGACTTTAATGTTTTATTGTTCACTTGTGCATTTATAATTAACATAATTACTGATCGCCCACGCGCATGATATTGTGTGTACATGTAGTACGATAGTCGTACATATTCCGCACTATGGTTCCCCATGAAATGCTGACACGCACAGGCAATAAAAACAAAAAAAAAATCGAGCATTTAAAACTAACCAAAATTAACATTAAAAATAACAATAAACAAGAAAATATAAAATAAAAAGACCTGTGCGAGACCAAAAAGGCTCCTATCTCAGCATAATACTGCAATATTTAAAAAATAAATACCTCAGCGCTGGTATTCTGATGGGGCCCGCAGTTTCGGCAGAAAGTCATGGTTCGTAGTAAATAGTAGGTTCTATTTATGAAATTAAAAAAATAACATGAACGTTGTAGTGGACGGTTGATAGAAAGACACATGATGTCAGGATGTCCTGACATCATGTCGGTATGTGGTATCATGTCGGTAGGGGCGAGCTAATATAAAGAAAAGTGGTAGGTACCAGTATCTACTTGTATCTGCAATCGCAACCTGCGGTAACTAATCTGTAATTATGTAATTACAGATTAGTTACCGCAGGTTGCGATTCACTCACCACACCCATCTCACTAAAAAACAAATAATAAGACTAGGGCCACTCAGTTAACAACACAGCCCTATAAAAGCGGAACATACCGACTGCAAATTCAGTTCAAGATTAATGAAGTCAACCATGATGCCTATCCAATCTAAAGGATGAGGTTCTACCTTCGTGTGTCGCAGTTAGTCTACAGTCAACTAGTTCATCATATCGATCTAGGAACAGACGCAATCAAGAAGCACACGTAGGTACATAGATATACTCGATATCTCGAACATACAAATAAAGACTTCTGCTTCATCCCATCATCGGTGTCTCTAGTTGTCTAGAACTGCTATAAATAAACTGTTCGTTTTATCTTTTATCGACGGACTGTTGTATTATGAAAAGATTTTTTACTCTGTTGTCGACCCTTTCCCTTTGTTTCCTCATTAGAGATTGTGAAGTTCCTAGTGATTGCAATAATGAAATCATACGGTACGTTTCACACTTGCTCACTATGGAGACGGATTTTTGACCGTATTACATATATTGTGTTGTTGTTATTAACACATGGTACCCATCCTAATTTTCACATAAAACTTTACGACACATAATGTAAAGGGAAGGTAACTACAAGAAGCTCCTTATGTTTTAGCGATGGATATAAAAAAACGTTATTAATAGTCGCAAATTTCAGTAACTAGCTTTCTTCTTTAACTATTATATGAGACCCCAGCGAAAATGTAGAAGTAACCGAAATATACTTTAATTTATAATAACTTAAAATTCATAATCCTTTATATTATTATATTTGTGTAAATCAAGGGTTCTCGATGAATCCATAACATTACATGTTCAGAGTAGCTGTTAATGGATAGATAAGTATAAAACAAATGTATGAAGCTGAGTGTCTGACGTTAGTTCTAGTGCTTGATATTCCAGCACAGGCCTGTCGATTGTTAGTTCACGCCTGAACTAATACCGTCTTATTACAAAATACGATCTAACTTTAGTCCCAACCTACACATTCGATTTAGTTTTTGTATTTGGAACTTTATGCCGACTTTAGTAAAGTTCTTAATACAAAATTGACAACCTAAGACCGGACTAAGTTGACAGTTTTGTAAAAGGAACTGTATTTCGATTTCAGTTAGGTTCTTATTTCAAAAACAGGCTCGATGGTTTAAACCATGTCAAAAGAAAAACCTTGTTTTGTAAGAAGACCGATTAAGTTTCTAAATAATACACTATGAGCGAGTAGTTACTAGAACAAATTGTTCTAATTTTAGGTACTGGATATTATAAAAATAGAACAGTCGTTCATATAACACAGAAAGTAAGATTTAGTTACCATGTTTTGTTTTCCGTCACCTTTCAAAGACTAGGACTAGTAAAGATCGCAAATTGCATAAATAAATAAAAAGTAGGTAAGCCCACACTATCAACAACAAAAAGTAGATACTGCATGCACAAAAAGAGCATAAAATAAAAATATTCAAACGAGAGCGTAAAAGTTTTGACGTAAAATTGTCCCTCGACAATAGTTGGGAGTTCGGAGAGAAAAAATCTTTCATTTAGCTCCGACCTAATGATAAAAAGAGTTTCAAACCTTTTTTAATATAAGTTATCGGTGGATTTGAAACATTATGTACACTCGAACCAGTTAATTGGTATACAGGCAGTTAACTTGCAACTTATAAATAATGTTGTGAGTGTTCCAAGTATTCAAGCTTATATTTTTTATCGTGTAAAGCTAAAAAAATTACCTATTAGGCAACAAAATGTATATTGGCAGTGTAGTGGAAAGATGAAGGCTTTTTCGACTGTCTTATTTGCAGATATACAACGAATATAAACGATATATTATGCGGATTATTCATGTACTGTTGTTTGTCATCCATCTCTACTTGTAAGTATCGACTAGGAAAATGGGTTAATGTGGTGGTTACAGGCCATCGCTCCAGTAAGGACAGCTTGCTCTGGATAGCCTTTGAGCTTGTCAGTATGTACTACCTATGTTTTAGTGTAGTGTGTGTATGTTTAGGAACATTATTGCTACACACTGACTTTGAGTGGTACACACGCTGCTTGGAATAGACATTCGAATAGCTTCGTCAACTCAGATTGTTCGTGGAATATTGATTGGGTTTGACATATCGTGTTTGGAATATTGTAGCCCCTTTAAGACATGGACGTTTGGACGTTTTATCACACAGACATTCTATCGCTAATCTTGTGAATTTTAACCGCTTTGAAACTGATATGAAGATAATGAAGATGCGTTTAAATTCTTCCATGATTTTCTCTCTTATGTTAATCCTCGTGGAACTACAACGTCTTTGCGAGTATTTACGATTTCTGGATCGGACTAATGTTTTGAATGGGCATGGTGACATCTTGTATATATTTGAGGACTATATACTCCGCCTAGTCGCGTCTTGCGTCGCCTGCGCGTCCGGTCCGGCTCATTTATTTATTCGCCCTAATGGTGCAGACAATAGATATTTACTGCTCTGTTTACTTCCACATTTAGATATCGCATACTTAAATCGATATCAGAGGTACCAACGACAATCAAGTGTTTGTGAAACATCAATATACTCGTAAGGTGATGTTATATAAAAATTTCTGTTCCGTTCAATTATATCAATTGTAATATTCTTTCGAAACAAATAAAGTCAGAAAATTCGCAGTTCAAAAGTACAAGAAAAGTTTTTTTTCAAACCGATAAACTAGTAAAACAAATCTCATCCGGTGTCGGACTTCAGTAACTTGGTTTAGCCGATCCTTAAGTTGAGTCTACATCTGCTAATTGCTTCCGAACTTGTTTTTGAGCATAATTTTGGCTAATTGCAGTCGTGCACTTGGCGCTGTGCCAACTACTAGTCACAGGAAAAGGCACCTTAATTCAAACACTTTAAAAAATTTAACGCGCGATCAGCTTTGATTTGTTTACCCTACTTACACTTATTGAAAGCTTCTGCTGCATATTCATTCATAGATTTCTGTTTAATGAAAATATGTTCTGGCAAGGATTCTGGCTGCGCGTTTTTAATTCCATCTACATTATTAAGTTTTCGAAATGCAATTTGCTGACAAATTGAAAATTCAAAAAATGTTGTATCTTTTTATTTGAACTAGACCGGGTTTTCTATTTACCCATAGACGTACAATTATAGGTACTGTCAAACATTAAAATGGACGATGTATTGTAAAGGATTAATGAACTCAAAGTGGTTGCAGTAAAGAAAATGACAAAGCGTTGTCTGTGAGTGCAACAGCAAGCGGGTGGTGTCTAGCGTCGAGCGCCGAGCGGTCCCTACCTCCTCTGAGGAAATTACTGCGGAATATTGTTTTGTATTGCACTTGCTACAGTCTCCCCGACACCGCTCGCTCCGCCGCGCTGCAGCGCTGCGTTGCGCTGCCACGCCGCTGAACTTCGCACGGATTTATAGAGTACACACGCGACAATCTTATTGCTACGTGGCATCGCGACAAATGCTGCGTTCGATTGTGCTTTACGTTTCAATAACGTATGTTTGGAGTACCGTTGAACGTAGTTTAATATTCTTTTACCATGTACAATACTGCCACTGTAAGTAACTATTATTGTTTATAAATGTCTCTCCCCTTTCAACATAGAATTTTCGATATTCAGAACAACATCTGCTTCATTTTCTGGGGAACCATATTTTGGCAGGACGGTACGGGTTAATGCTTTAATGCATTCTCCTGATTTAATCCCTTAGTGGCCTCTTACGTCACCCATGAGATAAGATAGGGTAGGTTTTTTCTTAACCGGAGATCACACGAATGTCGCATATACCTAGTGCATTTTTTCTTTTGATCAAATATCAAATCTATATAAATAAAAACCTGCCAGTTGCGCGTCGGACCACGCACAATGAAGGGTTCCGTAGTTGGGATGAATTTATCCCAAGAACAAACTTAACATAGTAGTTGTAAAACATGTTCTTTGATACATCCCAACTGATCCCGTCTACTTAGCTATGATAGTTTTCCTTTTAACTTTGTTATATGTAAGTACCATTGCCGTGAATTTTATCACATATCCAAAAACCACCATTTAGCTGGCAGGGAGGGGGATAAACTTGACTCTAGGAAAAATTAACCTTTAAACCTTAATATTTCGCAAACAAATACCTGAATCAAAAATTGTAAGTAAGTAGTTGTAAGTTGTAAGTTGTTTTATTTTTTTGTTGTATGTATGTATATATGTATTTATTCTTATTATTTTTTTTTTTTATTTATAAATATTTTCTAAGTTATTTTTGCACCTACTATGTATTGTCTCTGCATCACCCTAAGGTAGACTGGTAGAAAATGCCCAAGGCATTAAGTCCGCCTTTGTACAGTTTTTACTTGTGCATAAAGTTTTAATAAATAAATAAATAATATGTATACCCGATCGATTATATACCCATGTCAAAATACTTTCTAGTACTAAGAGTCTTTGAGCTAAGCCGCGGACAGACAGACAAACGGACGGACATGGTGAAACTATATGGGTTCTTGTTGACGACAGAACCCTAAAAATGAATTGGTGTTGTTGGTAAGCGCATAACCTGAGAAGTGCTGAACCGATGAACCAAATTAGATTTTAATGAAAAGAAAAATTTGCAGTTTCCTGTAAAATTGTCAAATTTGGGATATCTGAACGGTTTTTCTATGGGATTTTTGTATTAATTAAGATGGCCTGTTCTGTCTGGTCAACTAGTTATATATAAAAACCGGCCAAGTGCGAGTCGGATTCGCACACGAAGGGTTCTGTACCACCATACAATATTGAGCAATACATTTTTTTTTAAACACTTTTCTTGTAAGCTTGTTAAATTTTTAATTTTATTTCATTTTTATTATTTGTTGTTATAGCGGCAACAGAAATACTCACACTGTGATAAGTTCAACTGTCTACTTATTACGGTTCATGAGATAGAACCCGCTGACCGACAGACGGACGGACGGACAGCGGATGCTTAGTAATAGGGTCCCGTTGGCACCTTTGGATACGGAACCCTAAAAATCATTGGTCCCAAATGTGGCCATAATAAACCAAACGGAGGTAATAATAAATACGTATAAATGAAACGATTTATTTGGGAAGCACGAACTTTTCCATTGTGTTAACTTTTTGCTGCGGCCCGGAATTCGCGTAGCAAAACATTGTGATCGCTTCACGGGTCATGTTTTGATAACGCCGTGACATTGTTATCTCGTTTGATGAATGGACTTTTTGTTACAAATGGACGTTGTTATTTTGCTAGTGAACTCTCTCGTTGTGAATGTTTTCCGAAGCGGGCGTGAATCGTCAAGACTTGAACACTTTTAGTTGCTACGAATATTAATTACCTACTGTGTTTTTATTATTTTCTACGGTTGACCGTCACCGTAAACAAGTTGGAACTAGAGAAAAACACACAAATTCAAAGTTAACTCAAAATTCTTAAAGATTTTCTTAGCTAAATGTTACGAAGTATATTTAAACAGAATCTAAAGTTTAATTAAGATTAAGTGGATTCCAACAAAAGGTTACAAAGTACGATGGAATTGTATGATGTGAACTCATTGGAAACAGTCTTAGAAACAGATTTCGAGTTAAAATTGGCATGCTAAGAACTTTACTTGAGCAGAGGACTTCAACGGGGAAATGAAAATTGTTGAGGAAGTCGAAGCATCAAAGGACTCGTTTAAGACAAAGTGTCACACAGCTATATTTGATATTGCTTACGTCTTTTATTGGAGAAAATAATATCCTATCCTGAATCGTTTTCTTTATAACTTCTAAACGTCGCAAATAAAGACATCGACTAACTTTCGGAGATGCTTTTGTTATAATATTTTATTTAGTAATGCAAACAAACTCGTGATTTATATCTCATAGCGCTTAAAAATTAATTTACCGCACTCCCGTTTGAGTACATTTTCCTATACACACCTTTAGGATTCAATTCCACATGACAGCTGACAGATCGCACGGTTTTGGCCGCTCCAATTTCCGATGACAAGACCTACATTAACCTAAGGGCCCTCTGTCACCAGCTCCCAACACATGGAAAGAATAAATCCAATTCAAGAATAAATTAAGGTCTTTGTGTCATAGAATTGCCCGGAGTTTTCAATAAAAACCACCTGGAGCCGGTATTGCCAGGTACCGCGTTTCACGTACAAATAAACATCTGATTTACGGATATATTTTTCGGTTCCAACGACAACTATCGGTTGCGTTTGGTATTTCTATGGGAGTTTTATGGTTGTATATGTTTGAGTACGTATATTCAAGCTTACGAGTCTTTGGTTACCGTACACAATAAGAAATATTAGGTAAGGTGCCTACCTTAAAACAAACAGGTATCCTGTTTGCTTACAACAGAAATATTAAATTGTAATATAATTCCAACCCATTGCTGTATATAATACCGTTTCTTTTTTCGTTCTGTCTGAACAAATGCCGATAAAATATAAATATCGTTCAATGCTATTACAGTTAAATTCATTCGAATAATAAATTTTAACTTCAACGAAGACAGATGTTCGTTAAAATCGCCGCATTCATCCAATCATTTCCTCTACACGGTTTATGAACGTCATAGTATCGCAATATAAAATTTTCGGCGCCGTGATTTTATGCCAATTTTTATGGTATTGTCTTCGTAAATCGTTGTCCGAGTTTTTATTAGACACTAAAAAAGAAAAGCTGCGGGTACTGGGATTATATTGGCGATACTCGTTCCTTTTCGTTGATACAAACCCGTGTTTTGACGTTAACAGGTGAACGCAAAATGCAAATCGAATCAACGTTTGGAGTCAATTAAATGTACGCTTTATTAAAACAATGGCTGATTAAATCATGCAAATGTGTCCGGAAGTTATTATAATATAATAATATTGCCAGCGCGTTGCTTTTGGGAGCAAGCGAATTAATTAAGTTAAAAAGCAAACAAAACAAAACCGGGGAACTTTCGCTTCGCTCACCATCCAATCACCCAGCACAGCTCTGCATTATAAACAAATCTGTATTCCTGCACTTTTTGTAAATGTCCATAAAGCTTTACATGTGATTTATACTTCCGCGTGTAAGCCGTTAGTTACACAAACGCTCGTTTAATCAAAGCTATTTACTTCTATATTAAAATGTATTAATACAGCAGTGCTAAATCATTCATGTGTGGTAATTGTCAAGTTACGTAGTCCGGAAGCTCTACAATAACAATTACAAAATGCTTAGAACGTATAAAATAGGAATTAGTAATAAGCGTTTCCGGATTATTGTTTAAAAATTAATTGGAAATGCAAACATGAACAGTAATTGCCACAGTAACGAGTTAGAAAGTACCTGCGTGAGAGAGATTGGCAATGCGCCATATCTAGTTTTGCAAACGCTTCTATACATTCACTCGTGAGTGCGTTAAACCGAAATATGGCTAATGGCGCATGTTCATTAGTCGATAACTCGGTCGATATACAGCATGCGGGGACTTCCCGCAGACGGGGCAATAACTAATGAAAGTCATGAGTCGATAACTCGGCCGGTACAACGTCTGTTGGGAATGCCCGCAGCGGGCGTAGCAACCAATGAAATTCATTGGCCATTAAAAAGCGTGCGGAGACTCACAACCAATGAAAATAACAAATGAAAAGGAGCCTTCAAGGCAACTACCAAACGTGCAGTGTAGGTTCTCCGTATACCGCAATCGTTCCCTTTCGACTAATGAAAACGGTTCCCAGAATACGGGCCCTGTGGCATGCTTTATAGAAAACTCCAGCGCCCCACATACGGCGGGCTATCGACCAATAAAAACCATACATTTATATTGTATGTGATTTTAGAAGGACAGCTAAAGAATAAGTGCAATCTGCTCCGAAGGCGGACATGGAGTAAAGTCCCGTACTTTCCCAACCGCTCTGAAACACGACGTACATTCGATTCCAGAATTTCACGCTTCCCTACCTACCAATAGGTACGGTTATTCGTGAACGCGAGCGCTGCGTGACAACACAACAGTCGTGTCTTTGTCAACGGACTCAACTTGGCTTAATCCCAAACGACTGAGGAAAGGTAACATATCTCTTTATTTACGTTATATTTACTATGACAGTAACAAATGTGCCATACATACATACCGTTTCTTACTCGTGCCTCGTATCACAATGAAAATCAGAAAAATAACAGAAATATTGGTCGTGTTTTAGTAATGATACTGGCAACCATAATATGGTTGTAACAAATGAACACTAATAATTATGTCGGCATAATAATTGCGCTCTGTTTGGTATATTGCGCTTGCCTCTGAACTTTGTATTCAATATTATTTTTGGTGTGGGGTACATTTTCGTATTGAGGTTTATTTTCTGGAAGATAAATTATTACTACTTCTCGTGGTGGCAGTTTTCCACTTAATTGGTGTCTAGATGACAGATTAAGGGTGGGAAAGCAGTGACGTAATTGACAGGCTAATCTGAGCCGCGGTTTGGTGATGGATCTCGGTATGCTGTTCATAGAACAGACACCCACCTACTGGAACGTATTACATTATAACCATTATAAATACCCTCTCGGGAAATGGAGGTTCCGGATCATTTCTCAAGTCTGCCTCCATTTTGATTACGTGTAGTGCTAAATATATTTTACGAAAGAATAAATTGTTCCTCTTAAAAAATCTCCTCCATCTGAAAAACCTCTTGAATTTTTTTTCATTCATGGATTTATGTTCATTCACAGATATTTCGATTAACGGAAAATAAAAATAGCGCTTGTGAACTAAGTGTTTCCTGTTAAAAGATAGCAAGGCTAGATTCGTGAACACTAATCATTTTTTTTTCTTATTTATACAAAAGAACATATTGTATACCAACGATAATTTGAAATGGTAAAGCTAAAAGGCCACGCTCTTTAAAATAAAACTGAGCACAACAGAAGGACTATACAAAAGTATAATGTGAAAAGAATACTTATTTTAAAGGAAAAAATCATAAAACATGTTACAACAAAGGGGAGCTGAAGGAGTGGCTCGGCTTCCGCGTTCAAGCGTTTGATATAACGCGGTCTATGAGGACACGCCTCAATGGACAGTGCGCCCAACTTAAACAATAATCGCAAAGTTTAACTTTTTACGTCTTTAGGGACGGTGGGGCAAAGGACTGCCGTCATCGCCTGCCCTCGTTAAATGTTCCGTTATGAAAGTTCATAAAAAGCCCCGTCAAAACTTTTTTGGTATCGTCCACAGGTCGATTCCCTCGATCACTTCTTTTACTTTTCGCGTGAAAACTACTCCGGGAGAGTTATTGCTGTAGGTATGGCGGAGTAAAGTGCGCAGTAAGTCTCTATTATCTACGCCGTTAGAGTCGCGTGAATGAAGGCGAACGAACGTGGTGGGAATCTACAAGCTAACTCAATTCTCACCGTTCCGTTAATACATCTAAAATGGCGTGAGGTTTTTATTCATGCTCTACTTGCATTCAATTAGTTTCATGCTTTGTTTTGCCCAAGAAATGTTGTCTAATTTCCAAGATAGACAGGTGGGAACGATGCATCCCGTTGGAAAAATAGATCACTTTCTATCCTTGGTTTAAAAAAATCATTTGTCGTATCTAAACCTTTCATGATAGTTAGGATCATAACTATGCAACTGTTTTAAACTCTCGGATTCATTTACTCTGAAAATATTTTTCATAAATAATTTTTTGAATCCCAATAAAAATTTACGTGAAATAATGTGCGTTTGCAAACCAAATCTTGCAAACTATACTTTTTATTAAGGATTTTTTCGACGCCATATTTTGATTTGTTAATAGTTTTAGTTAGTTAAGGTTATTATATTTTAATAGTTCGATAGTTTATTTAGTATAAGAAGTTTTATTCATATCACAATAAATGTTAAAATTGTCAATCAATAAAAATAAAAATGGCATTATCCATCCTTTTTATTTAGTAATATCATTAAAGTTTTTCAAACAAACAATAAATACGTTTTCTCTTAATTCGAGTTCACATAGAAAATACATATTTAAACCACAGTTAATTTTGATTAACTAATATTCAAACTATAAAATCAATACAAACAATCTTATTTATTTTAAAAGGTTTTCCAATAAAAATATGATTTACCGAAGAGGTTGTTAAGCTCCACAGAAACTTATCTCATGATTTTCACCGTATAGCAATGAAAATAAATTATTCGCTGTAGTGGTGAAGTTGAAAAATATTATTTGATAAAGCTGAAGCCGTGTTTGTTCGCGTTCCCTATACGTACTATCGTATCTCACATCTTTAGCTAAGGAGGCGAGCGACTGAATAGGGTTTAATTTGTTCTCTAGAAAGATCCCGGAACCCCGCTGGCCGCCATTCAGCTGATACTACACTTTCATGACGAAGCCATACAAGTTCTAAGATTATATTAGGTCTACTGACTCCAACCAAAACATGGCTCAATAAAATTATTTATTTATTTATTTATTTATTTTATTATTTATGTACACACAATAAAATACATGAGATAAGACATAATGTGAATCGTACTGGTTCAACACTCAAAAGCAGGGATTTTCAAATATAAAAAACACTTTATTTTGCAGATCAGCTTTATTACTTATTACTTAGTTATAAATTATAAATAACAGTACACAGTTTCTTAGAAATGCGAGTGACTAGCACCGATGTCGAAACCCGAATGCCTCGGCATGGCGGGCATGTCACTCAAATGCCCGCCGAGCATTTTTTTTATCCCCGCCATTTTTACTTACTTATGATTGGTCGATAACTGTCAAAGTCTCGGCCAATCACATGAACTTAATACAACTACTTTTGATCAACTAAATTCCTACAAATGATTGTAATTAGTCAACAAACATAAATTATTACAGGCATAATTTAAATATTTATAACAGCTCGGCCATCCGACTTCCAACGAGTCCCTCGTTGTTATGTATTCAAAAAAAAAAAAAAAGAAAACATTACTCTATAATACATCATATATTAGTTATACCTAAATGTTATTTATTTATTGATACTTTAATTAAGCACACAAATTTACAAAGGCGGAATTAATGCCATGGGCCTAGATAAATAACCAAACACAAAACAAAACAATTAATATAAATTAAACAAAAACATCAATTAACCATAAATTATCTCATCAGTCCTTAATTAATCATTTTGACTATAAGTCATCATAGTAGCACATTTTAGTATCTAAATAACTCTCAAATTCAATTATTTTACAATAGATTTACATAACCTCAACAAAATGTACATAACCTTGGAGGATATCGGTTACCTGATATCCTATAACTCAAAGTATTTTGTCATTATAGATAGTAGTACATTACATTAAAGCTCAGAAACATTCGCTCTACAATATTATAGATTTACTCCTAAATTTATTAATTTAAATCCATGACTTTGATTAACAAAATGCTTAGTCTTTAAGGGTGTCGGTTACCTGACACTTCAAACTTTATCTATCTATCGACACTAGAATATCCATTGGTCCATGACCTTGACCAGTAGATAAACTGATACACCAATTGCTAAAATGAGAAAAAGATGAATATGATATGATGAATTATCTTTGTTTGTCTATTAAAACTCTCAATTAAGTTGCGAATTATCCATTGATTCGATTACAATATTTCTAATTCTCATACGCAAGCACTAACATCTTTACGATTACGACAAAAAACTAAGTACCCGCATTATTATTCATATCTACGTACGTAATACGAGTACATCGTAGAATTACAGATATTATGGTTCGTTACAGTACGTAACATTCAGCTTATTCCAACTCTATAATGCCTCTCGTAAAATTTTATGTGGAATCTTCCATAAGCTTTGATTGCACGATCAGTGAGGTAGATATCTACATATGTATGTAGATTGATATTAGTTATTATAATAACTTTTCTATGTTTATAACTATTTATTTTTGTTTGAGTTCGTAAATGTGCTTAGTATATTGAGGGTAGAGGAAAATTTCATAAATGTTTTATTATAACTTACTCAGTTCTTGAAACATACAATTATGAAGGCTTTATAACTGGTATTATCGTTCGTGAGTAGAAGTTACTAAGATAAATGAAAGCTCAAGGTAAAGGTCAAACGTCGGGAAACGAAAAAAGTTAAAATCTAATAACAATCCGTCTCAAAGCGAAACTGTCACAAAATCAAATGTATCACGAAGTAAGTTCAAAAATGAAATATAGAAAAGAATCCGACATCGCTTATTTCCTTTCTTGGGTAAACAGTCTCAATAAATTCTTCACGTTGATCCGCGGATGAACCCTTGTAACGTATGAAAATAGGGGGTTAGAGTACGTGTCGTGTGTTCGGGAAGGATACGAGATTCGTTCTCGCCGGGCGGCCGGCGGCCGGCGGCCGGCGGTGTGGCGGCCGGGCGGTCGGCGCGCGTCGTCGCGGCCGCCCGCTGTCTCCGCAGACGGTCGCAGCATCGCTCACTGCCACCGTATAAATCACCAGACATGAACTTCATTTTATTGCAACCTTAAAAAATAACCTACATGAATCCTCAACTAAACAAGCCTTAAAGCATTTTTTTACGCATTTTCTTTCTTTCTTTCTTTTTTCTTTCTTAAAGGTATTTTACTCTTACTTAGATGTATGAAACTAATAACTAATTCAGTGTAAGTTACCGCTGTCAAAGTTTGTTGCCGGTTCGTCGATCTTGTGGATTTCATGTCTAAGGGTTTCAAATTGAACTACTTCAAGGCCATTCGCTCCAATGGTTCGTCAATGATTGTTGAGCAAGATAATTTTATAAATTTTCTTCTAATATTTACTTTCTGGGCTAGTACCGTTGCCATTAAATTAAGAACAGGTCTTAAAAGTTTTATTAAGACCTACGTATCTATACGAAATGACTCTTAAAGATCTTTGAGAGTCTAGACAACGCAGGTATTGGCTAAGTAAAATTCGATGTAGGGATCAGCTAACACGTCATTCCAACCAGGTTCGGTGCTTAAAAATATTACTTTTTGCTCACGTTACTTTTCCAGACTAAGTTCTTACAAGACTCAGATAGAGAGTCCGCGGATTTTATTATTTAACTTGGACAGAAAGGGGAAACAAAGACAGTATTCGAGAAATTCATCAAAACTTTTGATTGTATTACGTACACTCCGCCCCGAATGCTTGTTAATCTTCCGGTGCCGCTTTTGGTGTATCCTTTTTATACAAACTCTTGACGAGACAGCCGCTTTACAAACTTGGAGGAAGTTTAAAAAATATTGTAAATACCTTTTTATGAAATATGAATTAAGTGGTCACATTTTATAGGTTAGTATTAGCAAGTATGCATTTTTTCTTTTATTATGTTTTATTATTTTTTATTTAAGGGAATTTGTGTTTTATTTTATAACAAAAAATCTACTCTTACCAATTTATGCCAGTCACTCAGTAATCGAAAACCTTCATGATGAAGTGTGTTAACAAGACAATACAGCGTAGGAAGTACATCATGAGTACGGCAAGACTGTCGTGGCGCCGGCGCCGGCTCGGTTACACATGTGTTACAATATGCGTGAGTGGCTTGCCGGGATCGTGGTCGGCTCCACTTTAATTAATCTGGATTTGATGAGGGATTAAGTTTGCGCGACGCGTGACGGATCGAGAGCTCTACGCGTCCTGCCCCGTCTACTGTGGTTTAAAATGGATTTACCTCTCATTTCCCCTCCGCACAATTTGTACACACGTTCAAGAAGTGTAATTTGCCCTCTGAGCTTATTAATGTGAATTGTGTGGAAAGCTGATGTGGTTTTATTTTTGTCATTGGTTGTTGGAGTTGACTGTTGTAATTATAACAACCTTATTTAACTTTGTGCATGTTGTGGTCTCCTATAAGTGAAGGAGTACACTCACTTATTACCTGATGTAACTCTATATTTATGTGTCATGTATTGTGTACATCTTTTGTTGGAGATCCTAAATAAATAAATAAATAAATTAGTTTTAAAAGTGTTTTCGTGTTGAAGTAACCACAGTTACTTAAACTGCGCACTCTTGGACAGTATTACTATGTTAAATATGCAAGTGAATGCATGCATAAGCCTTTGAGTACATGAAAGCCCATACATGTATATACGGCATTAGCCAGTATGTTCACAAGGCACCTCTTAGAAATACTCAGTTTAAGATTTTCAGGTGGTGTGTTACACAAAGCAAGAAGCATTCTGACGTCCACCTGCACACAACGTAACTTCACAATGGAATTACTGTTCAAGCACCCAAGCTATTATGTTAAGATGTTTCAGGAAACACGTGAATTTAAAGTTTTACTCAGAAGCTTTGTATTTATACAGACCTCAAACTCGTCTTTTCTGGAAAAGTGTTCTTCTTCAGAATAATGTTATTCTTGTTGCACGGTTCTAGAAAATCTTAAGATTGAAGATCTTAAGAAGATTTTACGTGCAGTGAAGAATAGGAATAAAATCGGTACTTTCATTGTCTTAGCGTGTCTATGGCAACCTACTTAAATTGTTTCGGCCCATAATTCAGTTTCTGATATTATTTTACACAAATGGTCCTAATCAATGAACACATTATGCGTAGGCAGTCTATACATATTGTAATGTGCACTTCCAAACCATTAACATAATTCTATACACGAATTTGGCACATTACCGCCAGTGTGCTACGAATGTGCTACGGATGTGCTACGGCGTAGCGCAGCTACGTCAAGTGCGACGTGGTAGCCGGTAACATTAAGCGCTTTATTGCCTCCTACACTGTTTGCGGCCACACTAAGGTAATCTATATTATAACTTGCTTTTCGAACCAACTTAATCATTACAATGTGTTCGGATTAGAACCGGTAAATTTAGTAACAGGGACACTTTATAACCACTTTGTCAAGTGCAAAGTACAATATTTCGTCAGTTATACATTAACACCCTTTCGATCCATAAATATCTCGCGAATAACCCAATCATTACTTGTATTTTAAAATATGAAAGCCCTTAAAATTAACACTCTATCAAAGTTACATAAAATAAAGCCAAAAGGTCAGCCGATTACCCATTCTATATGCACGAGCACTTCGCGGTCCATCAAAAACAAGTAATCAAACCCCGAGATAAAACAACAAAAATTTAATGGATAAATTAAGCAGATCGTAAAATATGCGATAACTTCCGCAACATGAAACAAAATCCATTACATTAATGTTTAAAGAAGAGCAACAATACGTCACTGTCAGAAAGGAGAGTGGGGCTGGGAAGTGATTTCAAAGGCGGAATGCCCGCAACGTGCCGCGACTCCCGATTACACCCACGTGAACTACATTAATATTTCGAAGAATTAGCCGACGTGACCGCTTCATCAAGTTTAACTCCACTATCGAATTTAAACACGACTTCAACTTGTACTTCGATTCAATTACATTCTCCTTACTCGCCTTTCAATGAATTTCATGATGAAGATCTATTCATGGAGTGGTATCCATTAATGCGATTTAGCTGCGCTTGCTTCTGTTTATTACTAGATGGGTGACTGATTAGACAAATTGATAGACGCCCTTTGTGTAAATAACCAGTATCGAATCTATTTTAACATTGGCCCTGATAACGTCACAGCTACCAAAGTTTTAAAGGGCGTTTTTTTCAGGATTGCCGATTGTATCATGATTTCTGATTATTGAAGGATATGGTAAGTCGATGGCATGAGCTTCACACGAACAGGGCATTCGACTTCATGTCAATCTAACGCTTTTTGCACACTCACGCTGGGGCCCGCGTAAGTCCGCGTAAAACGAATTAGACGAAGAGTTACTACAAAATGGATCGTGGAATCTCGGCAGAAAGCATCCATGTGTGTACAGGGTAAATGATAACATCACGTTTAATGGTTCTACATCAGTAGCTCCATTTAAAATACTTTAATTCAGTCACTCTGTGCACTCTTTGGAATGTTAGCGATCGTCAGCGTCAGCGCAGTGGTAGCCCAGGGAGCAGTGGTGGCCCAGTGTTAACGGCCGCAACTTACGAGTTATAGGTCGTGGGTTTGAACCCAGGCAGGCGCTTTTCATCAGGTAAATAACACCCATGGCCAGACAAAAATCAGATAAAATACAATACAGCAATAATATAAAATATGAAATTAAATAAAAACAAATAAAATCAAACTAAATAAAAATAAATTAAACAAAATCAAATCAAATCAAAATAAAATACTTCATCAAATCAATAAAATCAATACCCTCTCTCCGACAAAGGTACAGCAACATGTATGCTGGAACAATGCCGGATGTAGGGGCAATCCAGCCTTCCCGCAATCATCGCCAGTATGATGTTGGGGCTAAACCGTACGGACCGTACCCTGCGCACCAAGGACGCGGCGCGCTTGCGCATGGTTACGTAAAAGCAATCGGTGCGCGCGTCTGCGAACATACATAACATACATAAGTATCGGGGTAGCCCCATCACCGCCCTGAAGGCGTTATTGTACTCAAAATCAAAATCAAAAGTTATTTATCAAAGAAGGCTAAGAATCAGCACTTTTTGAACGTCAAAATCACATAAGACAGGCCCCCCAAACCGCCCGCCCTTCACCACTTCCTTGTGCTTTAGCTGGAAGAAGAAGTGGCGGAACAAAATCCCCAGCAGCACTGCTGTCTGTTCAGTTAGGAGAACTGGATTCTATACAGTAATAAGTAATTAAAATTACGAAACGCATTAAAAAAAAATTGCCATATATCAGCTAGCACACGCCAATATTGAAAACTATACTCAAGCAGAAATAAATAATAAACACGTAAACAGAACTTAATACATAATAAAAAGCCTCCAGGCATAAAGGGCGTGCCCGCTTACATATGCAATGCTGCATTATGTTTACCTAAGTAGCTGTAACTTGTAGGCACAAATGATAAACTAGGACCTTCGAAGTAAAATAAAGAAACAGTTAAGTACTAATAACAATAACAAAACCATAGTCAGCAAGATGACCTGTCACCACAAGCAGCACCCGTTCACGAGCATAACGCAAAGATCAGCCATTACCCCCCTCGCCATATATGAGGGAAGGAGGCAACCCGACCCCCGACGCTACCGCAAGCATTGACATCTAACCGCATGACGAGCTTGCTGGCAGTTGCTCAAAAAAATAATATGATCAATTGTCGAGGTCGCTAGCTAACCATATGTTGCAATACAACTCATTAAAAAACATTGAAATGAGTAGATTATGTCAGTAATAAATAAAAATGAAATTAAACTTAATTGACTAATACAGTCAAATAAAATAAACAATTATATGAACTCATATAACTTGTCAGTAGGTAAGCTAATTCTGGAGAAAGAATATAAACATTGTCTTGAGTTAATCACAGCCACCAACTATTATTATCGTTTAAGTAATCGTTGATAGAATAGTATGCTTTGGAACAAAGGTTGGATTTTACTTTAGCTTTAAACGCATTAAAAGGAAATCTAACAAAGAAGAGGGAAGCTTGTTATAAAAGTTTATACCAAGCCCAACAAATGAGTTATGGACCTTATGAAGCCGGTGAAAGGGAGCACGTAGTTTGTCCTTGTTCCTAGTGTTAATATTATGAATATCGCTGTTTTTTTGTAAGCTTTGCCTAATATATAAGATGTTGGCGAAGATGAATTGCGAGGCCACCGTGAGAATACCAATCTTCAAAAAAATCTCTCAGATTAACTCTAGCACCTAGCTGGTAAATTGCTCGAACAGCTCGTTTTTGAAGAACAAATATATTTTGAATATCAGCGGCTTTGCCCCACAGCAGAATGCCGTAGGACACGACGCTATGAAAATAACTGAAATAGACTAGCCGAGCTGTATCAACGTCAGTGTATTGTCTTACTTTCCTGACGGCATAGGCAGCCGAACTGAGCCTTCCCGCTAGCCATGATATACAGTTGTGGTCATATAATTAAGAACGATTTGAAGTTCCAGATTTTTTTTATCTAAATCATGTCATGTTAGTTATGTGTTCCTTCTTAGAAGTAACTACATAGTTATGTTATGAAATAGCCACATGAATAGAGTAGACGGGATTAGGAATATAGAATAACATCGCTAACAATTTTTTTACGAATTTTATTTATTCTCTTTATTAACAAATTCAAATAGTTATGAAGCTGGACAAATAATAAATAATAATAATAATAAAAATCTTTATTGTTACAAAAACCTTAGACATTGCTTAAAACTAGGATACATAACTTGGTTAAAGGTCATACTTATAATTTAAACCCTGACTCCTAAACTAGGTGATCCTGTGACTTAGGAGTCAGTGTTCTGCTGTCACTGTGATACTAGAAACCTTTAAATAATTAAGAACGATTTATTAAACTAATCGAGAGCTGTTTTATATGAAACTTAGATTAAATATACCACATTAATGTGAAGTGCGTAAAGAAAAATAACTATTTAATTAATCTAATAACAAAGAACATGGAACAAAACGTACCCACCCATGTAGCAAATTGAAATTGGTACCATTAGAAAGGTCTTTGAAAATATATATATTTGTTGTATGGGGGCAACTTTGCAGCTTGCGGGGAAAAAAGATATTCGACGTTGAAAATGCCGAAAATCCTTAATAAAAGCGACCCATGCACATTCGACGTTTTTGCGATTTTATCCGTTAGGTACTTCGAACTATTATGCGCTAGCGTCGGTGTGTCGTAAAAATTGGAGAGAAGCCAGAAAGAACAGAGAAGCCATCGAAGCCTATTATTGCTCCTGCATGACGGGTATGAGAACTCTAGGTGCCTGTGCTCACACTGTTAGCATAATATGGTACTTAGGTGTTGGCAGGCACCTAGATAACTTCATAGGACCGGCAAGTGCCGTAATCATCAAATAACTTCTCCCGCTCTGGGCAGAGCAGGAGGGCGTGTCAGACTCTTACTGACTAAAACCCACCCGTGTTCCTTCAGTTGCCTGTGCCAGGGGCCACGGTAACCCTCTTGGACTTTTCCGCAACCCTAGCAGGCATCGGTCCTAGCAAACCCCGTCATTGGTGCTGACATCTCTTTGAGGCGCGCGTGGAACACAACGCGCCGTCGACCCGGGCCTGGTCCTTATCGAACGGCAAGCTGCCCATTGCTCGCCGTTCGCAAGCCCGCGCCTACGGTGGCCGGGAATCGGCCTGCGATTCCCGACGCCCAGGGCGTCTCCTGCGGCGGCTAGGGGCGTGAGGGCGCAAACTTTGCCTCTCCCTCACGCGTTCCGCCTCCTCCTTCGCGAACATTACTGTTTCGCAGAAGGAGGTGACGGCTTCCCAAGCCCTCTCGCTCCGTACCATGGCCTGGACCAAGGCCAGACGCGAGAGATCGCCACCGCCAATCGCCTCCACGAGGACACGGCGGTGCTCCGCCCAAGCCGGGCAGACCTCCACCGTATGCTCCACCGTGTCCTCCGGGTGATCTACACAATGGTGACACCCGGGCGTTTCCTCCCGCCTTATCCGGAACAGGAACCTCCCGAAACAACCGTGTCCGGTGAGGACCTGCGTCAAGCGGAAGGTGAGGACGCCATGGCGCCTCTCTAGCCACTCCTCAAAGAGGGAACTTATCGCCGCAATTGTGGCGTGCCCAGCGCTGGGTTGCGACAATCGCACTCTCCATGCCGCCCTGAGATCCCGCCGGAGCTCTGTCCGCTGTACCGTGATTTCTCGCGGCAGCGGAGCTACGCCCCGGCGTTTCGCCTCCTCGCGCCACTCCTAAACGTGCGCGAGGACTTTTGCCTCCAGATCCCATGGCGGTAATCCGGCAAGGAGGCTCGCCGCCTCACCGGAGACCGTACGGTATCCCCGGACCAGCCGGGTGGCCATGACCCTTTGGGGCGCGTTCAACCAGCGGGCTGGCCGCCGCCTCAAGGAACGCGCCCACAACGGTGCCCCGTAAAGGGCCATGGACCGCACGACCCCCGCGTAGAGCCTCCGGCAGGAGGCGTTTGGCCCCCCTAGATTGGGCAGGAGCCGCATTAAGGCAGCCCCGGCCCTTTCCAGTCTGGGAGCCAAACGTCGGAAATGCTCCACGAAGTTCCACCGGCTGTCGAGGACGAGTCCCAGGTACTTCATCGTCGACTCGACGCCGATGTGAACCCCTCCTACCGTTATTTGGGAACCCGACGGTGGCGTGTTCCGAGGACCATGAAAACACATGGCCTCGGACTTGTGCAGGGCCACCTCGAGTCCCAATTGCCGGATCCTCTCGACGATTGTCGCAACCCCGCGTGTCGCTAGTTCGGCCGCCGCCTGGTGCGACCTCCCCTGCGCCAGGACTAGCGTGTCGTCAGCGTAACAAACCACGCTGACGCCGCTGGGGAGGTCGGCGCGCAGCACCCAGTTGTAGCCGATATCCCACAGATGCGGCCCCAGGACCGATCCCTGTGGGACACCGCACGACATCTCTTGCCGGTTCCATACTCCCTGGTGACCGGGGTAGATGACGGCCCTGTCCGTCAAATAGGCCTCGACCACACGACAGAGGTAGGTCGGCATCCGGTGATACCGGAGTGCCTCCCTGATGCAACTCCAGGGCAGGGTATTGAAGGCATTGGCGATGTCTAGAGACACCGCCAAGACGACCCCACCCCGGGCCACAGCATCCCTCGTCGTGAGGGCCCGCACGCGCATGATGGCGTCCACCGTAGAGCGCCCCCTGCGGAAGCCAAACTGGCTCTCCGCCAAATCCGGCCCCACCCGCACCAGCCGCCCGACGAGGCGGTCTGCAATGACTCTCTCAAAGAGCTTGCCCACCTCGTCGAGCAGCACAATGGGCCGGTAAGCGGACGGAGAGTCCGCTGGGCGCCCCGGCTTCTTGATGAGGACCAGTTTCCCCGTCTTCCAACGAAGTGGGAACTGGCCCCTCTCCATGCATGCGCTTAGGAGCCCCCTTAGTCGAGGCCCGAGAGCCTCCGAGGCCAGGACCCAGGCTTTCCCAGGTAAGCCGTCGGGTCCTGGGGCGGTATTTTTAGCACTCAGCCTACGTACCGCCACTCGCAGCTCTACCTCGGTCACCTCCGGAGCGTCCGGCAAGTGCCTGGGATAATATAATCATTGAGAGTAACAACACAATTTAAAAATGATGTTTGTGCTGGTCTTGTAATAAAACTGTGCTTTTTAAGATTTATGGTTTTTATTTAATATTTTTTCCATACCAAAAACGAATGGTAGGAAGCTAAGTCGGTCTCTCTTTAGGCAGAAAAAACAACTGGTTAATTATTTGGTCTACAGAACAGAAAAAGGTGCGATTGCTATAACACTTTGCAATTAAAAATGTAATAAAGAAGTTATCATAACTTCGGTCTCCCATTCATTCATTCATTCGTTCATTTATTTTTGAGTTAGTCAATTAAGCCTCTTCTAAATGACACCTAGACTAAAATGCTACAAAGGTGGGTACGGGTTCCATACAAAATTACCCATTGCTCTTTTTCTAACTTAAGTTAATAGTTAGTAGCATGTCCACGGCTTTTAATTACTGCTTTACACCGGCGAGGCATTGACTCTATCAATTTTTGACATTTCGCAAGAGAGATAGAGTTCTATTCTTCTAAGAAAACGTCGTACTGCTCTCTTAAATAGCCACACTGTCGATTTGAAACCTTTTTCTTGACTTCGTACCAAAGATGCTCTATTAGGTTTAGATCTAGGCTGGTGGCTGGCGTGCAGTATGCTTTGGATCATTGTCATGCTGGAGCGTCCAAATAATCGGAAGCACGTCTTCAGCATAAGGTAACATTGTTTCTTCCAGAATATTTTTGTATTGGAATTGATCCTTGTTTCCATCTATAAGCTTGACAGGTCCAACACCATGTCCAGAAAAGCAGCCCCAAATTTTCACATTTCCCCCACCATGCTTTAATGTATTTTTTGTGTACTTAGGGTCGAATTCTTTATTCGGAGGGCGTCGAACATATCGTTTTCCATCAGAACATACCCTGTTTATTTTTGTCTCGTCAGGAAAAAGAACATTTTTCCACTGTCTAACTGTCCAGATTTCATGCCTTCTTGCAAATGCAAGCCGGGTTGGACTATGGCACCGTTTCAACATGGGCACCTTACTTGCTATCCTTCCGTGCAACTTTTCTTCTACCAAACGCCTTCGAATAGTGCGTGCATTAGACCCTTTAAAAGGATTTTGGTTTGCCAAACGAACGATATTTCGATCATCTCGACGAGATGATTTTCTCTGTATAGGTACACGCGGAACATTTGAAGTAGTTTGATACGTGGCAAAATGCTTCACAGCGTGGAAAACTATAGTTTTTGGGCATTGCAGATGGTCGGCTATCTTTTTATACGACCAATTCTTCTCGCAAAGTTGTATTATTACTTCGCTTGTAGATTTATTACAACTTTTATTTTTCCCCATTGTTTTCATATGAAGCAATCACCTTTAATACTTTTACAACACTAAATGGCGCCAAAATTATACGAATAGTGACCTACAACTACAAAACCACTGAGTGTTCTCTATTAAAATTTGAATAAAATAATTAAACTATTCAGCGTACTTAATTATGTGACCAGCCAGTAAATAGTAATACTAGGTGACTAGGATACTAGGTGGTGTATAAAGTTTATCTATTTATTTTTTAGCCAATCATGTTTATCAACACTAATGTACCGCTAGTATGGAAACGTTTTGCGATACCGTGAGAAAAACAAAAAAATACATGCAATTAGTTATACTTGTTAGTTTGAAAAAATCTTCCCTTAAAATAAGCGTTCTTAATTATATGACCACCACTGTCTGTGTGATCCCTACTGAAGCTTGGCATCAACTGTTATGCATAGAAATACTGCCGAGTCTACAGTTTCAAGCACCTCTTTATCTAAGACGATGTTGGGTCCTAGATTTCTAACATTCAGTAAGGCGAACTTTACACATTTCGTTTTCTTGACATTGAGAACTAGGTTATTTGTGGTAACCAAATCTGTAACCATTTATAGTGCACTGTTTACGTCGTCAAAATCTTGTCTATTCCTGTCTACTTTAAAGATAAGAGAGGTATCATCAGTAAATAGTACAACGTCACAGATACCCTTTAAATGGAATGGTAAGTCATTGATATACACCAAGAATAAAAATGGGCCCAGTATAGAGCCTTGAGGTACACCTAACTGAACTGGTAGCCTGGAAGATTTCACACCAATAACATCTACACAAGTTTTAAATTACGTATTAAATTCATATTTACATAATAGGCACATTGGTGCCTATTATGTAAATATGAATTTAATACGTTAAGAGCTTCGTTTTGAATACCGTAATGAATTAGTTTACGCATAAGCGTGTCATGGTGCACGCAATTAAAGGTTTTGGAGAGATCACAGAAAACACCAATAGCATTTTGAGAGCTCTCCCATGTGTTAAATATGTGTTTCAGGAGAGCAACACCCGCATCTGTAGTCGAACGACCTTTTATAAAGCAATATTGTTCGTCATGAAGGAGGCTATTTAAATTAAAATGACTTAGCAACTGCTTGAGTATTAATTTTTCAAATATTTTACTAAATGCAGGTCAAGATACTCGTAGATATAGGCCTAAAATTGCCAACGTTATTTTTATTACCAGATTTAAATAATGGTATGACTTTACTACTCTTCAAGAGGTCAGGAAAAGTTCCTAAATCAACACATTTGTTAAAAGTAACAGCTAGATAGGGGGCTACGATGTCAATTATATTACTTACAAGTTTAATGGAGATGCCCCAGTAATCACCAGTGTTTTTTGTATTGAGTGTGTTAAAAATACTAATTACATCACGAGGTGTTACATGTTCGAAGCTAAATAAGCGACTACATTTAGGTACACTATTATGCAAAAGGTTTTCAGAACTACTGGACGCGGATGGCGCTGTAACTTCTATTAGAGTAGTGAGCCCACAGACTGCATGAGTACAGCGATGTGCAGTACGCTCTAAAGAGCGTAGCCTTAACCTCATTAGAGCACCGCGCAAATGTGCGGGCGATCATGTTAGTTCTAACAGATAACGCCCTCCGCTCCCGTTCCATGTCTGCGTGATCCTTTAGGTCGACAGTTAAACAGGTCCCAAGTATGTAAACTTGTCAACCCTTTGCTAAAGAACCCCATTGAGTCTGATCGGAGGTATGCTTCCAGGACATCTTGCACTGGCGGTCTCAAAGATCATACACTGGCTCTTCTTTCCATTATACAATAAACCGTGACCACAAGCATATTCCTCGCATATTATTAACAGCTTCCTCAAGCCGCAGACCAAAGCGCTCATCAGCACCATGTCGTCAGCATAACTTAGATTATTGACACATGTACCGTCAATGCGACAGCCGACTTTACTTTGTGTAAATAATTTTATCACCACTGCTCTCAAAACGGTGAAGGTGAATACATCGTGAGGAAACCAGTATGTCCTAGAACCAAAAAATCGAAGACATCTGACATCAACCAACGCACACTGGGCCTGCGGGGTAGATTACAGCCCACTTCCTCTCGAAGAGAGGAGGTCTGTTTTCACTGTGTTCCAGCAGTGGGAATTATGCAGCGTCAGCGCCTCATCAAAACTCGTCTAAAGAATCAATTAGGTTTAATATACAACTCCCGCTTCAATTCAATTACGCTCGCTCAACTGTCCGCTTTGCTAACAACATCTACGTAAACTAAATACAATGCAATGCAGTCTTGTTATAGGTGACTAGCTATTGACCGTGGCATCGCCTCGTGGAGGATGGAAACTATCCCACGGAGACTTATTTCCGGGATAAAAAGTGTGCTATGTGTTAATCCAGGTTATTATAAAATCTCTGTTACCCAAATTTCATCCAAATCCTTTCAGCCGTTTTTGCGTGTTTGAGTAACAAACATACAAACTTTCACATTTATAATAATAATCAGGATTTCATTGTGTGATGGGTTCTCGTATTCACTTGAATAAAACTTGCGTTCAGTTCCCAGAACTGTAACAGATAGCTTTCATGGCATGGCTATGTGTATGAAATTGTGCGATAGTATCTACGGTCTGAGCTGGTTTGTCCTCTCTCTCTGTCAAGGGCTTTTCCCAGAAGTGAGACTGAGTCAATGATGACGAATGAATTCTTTTTGGAGTGTGCCTTTTTGTTTTGGGTGAAAAATCTGCTGTCTGACGACATCGTGTGATGTCTCTTCAGAGATTTTTGCAATTCTTTGTATTATTGCAATACGATAATATATAAAAATATTATATGATGGAAGCAGCGTACACTTAAATATTTTTGAGCGACCTGCGTCAGCAAACTGTTTACCAAACTGTTTTTAATAAGTGTATACTCATTCAGCTCATCCTTGATACAAGCAAAGGGTAGCCATGTTTATTCATTAACTAACAAGTAAAGAGCTCAGGCACAACTTCAGCGAACTAATATTCAAACTGACAAAAGCCAAATAATCAGAAAACTAGCACTTTCCAGTGTGTTGCTTTCCAATAGCTAGTTGAGCTCCTTGAGTCTAAGTTGAGCTGCACGATTACTGACAATTGCGTGCACTGACTGGACAGGTCCACTCAATCTGTGTGGTTCTTTCCTCAAAAGACCATTGCTGACACCGATCTACATAGCTTTCACATGACCTGACCAAGATTTTGTCTGGACTTTAAAAGAGACTGTGACCTCTGAGTTTGTTTCGGCCTTTCTTCTCAGAGTAGTCAGATAGGAAACGCCGACCCCATCTAGTTTAAAAAAAAATATGATTGACGTGTAAAAGTGTTTGTTCAAACCTACTTACAGAAATAAAATCATTTATCATTTATAATACCTTAGTACTGGGAAATATCCATTTCCCAGAAACCTTAATTTAAATTGACCGATTATAAGGAAAGAGTGATTTTGTATTTTAATCTAGTTCTACATAAAAACATCAGAAACAGGATCGTTTGATCTTTATTTCATATTCAGTGACGTCATCGAAGACCCGACAAGCAAGTCTTAAACGAAAAAGGTCTTGTCTGAAAGGCAATAATATCGATATAAAAAATCATTATTTGAATGCAATTTAAACATAGACAAGAACTTAAAGCTTCTAAAAGCCCAAGTAATCAGACTGCCATTAAAAATGAAAGCATTTTGATCAAATGCAGTCTAAAACCAAGATACATTTTCAATATTATTTACAAAAATCAAGTATTCAAATAAGTCAGATGCAGCTCATCTGGATTTGTATCATATGAACTTTTGAAGTTTTCCAAAGACGAAAAATTATTTTACCGTAACCAACTTCTATTTATCTAAATTGGGTAATTGTGTGGATGTTGTATTTATTCGTTTCTGGTTTGATGTGTGATTGTGTATTTA
The DNA here is from genome assembly GCA_937001585.2 of Brachylomia viminalis. Lineage (NCBI taxonomy): Eukaryota > Metazoa > Arthropoda > Insecta > Lepidoptera > Noctuidae > Brachylomia > Brachylomia viminalis. The sequence continues at coordinate 11,462,446 of OW443297.2, read as the reverse complement.
TTATTAAATAATTTAAAGAAGTTCTATAATATGGGTTATGTGGTACCTGAAATGGTGGCCCAGTGGTAACGGCCGCGACTTACGAGTTGTAGGCCGTAGGTTCGAACCCCGACAGGCGCTTTACTTTGTGTAAATTATTTCATCACCACTGCTCCGTGCCTCGGAAAGCACGTTAAGCCGTTGGTCCCGGCTGTCATTCGTGGATCTTTGACAGTCGTTACGGGTCGTCAGAAGCCCGAAAGTCTGACAACCAGTCTTACCAAGGGGTATCGTATTACCCAGTAACTGGGTTGTGGAGGTCAGATAGGCAGTCGCTCCATGTAAAATACTGGTATTCAGCTGCATCCGGTTAGACTGGAAGCCGACCCCAACATACCTAGTTGGGAAAAGGCTAGGCAGATGATGATGGTACCTGAAATAAATTTTATTTTAATTTTAAATAATTCCCGATACCTCGTGAGCAAATCCAGGAGCAGTAACAAGTTCTCTACAAAGTGCGAGTATGTGCCAGATTATAGACGTAATATTACAGCCATTATGAAACATTACGATCCCATAGGATCAGGTACCATAAAGATGATAATAGCGAAGGATTTGTATAACCCCCAAGTACTTGTGTTTGCGCTCATGCCTCCCAGCGGGATAAGCAGAATTCTAAATCGTGGCGACAATTATGAAGACAAAAATACTATGTGCGGGTGTAAATAAGTTAAAGGGTTGAAAGTTGGGGGTGTCTGTCAAGTAAAAAGAGCTTGTTAAACAGATTATCTTCTTAATGCAATGATTTTAAAAATAAATGAAGGAATCTTCGTCGAAACTGTAGCGGTATCTACATCACCACGTGCGAACTACGTCACAATGACGTCACGCAAAATCCTGCATCGCGCAAGCAGAGTTTACCGCGCAACTAGCATAGATACAACGTCCCGACAATAATCGATGGGGCAGTTGCCCACCAAACACAACACCCGTCTGGTCGGAGGATCCTCCCTTTTCTATGGAGGTATGAGTGAACTTTACACCCTGTTCCACGATACCTCTATAAAGCCTTTTTTAACATAAATATTATTTTTGTTTATGTAGGTAGACAATATATTCTTCTTTTGAGTGCTACATTCTAATCTAGACAAGCGAATTAATTTACCATCTCCATTTGAACAAAAATTAAACCAACTTCTAAAATCTACATCAGAAATTCCTTCAAACAGTTATTTTAAGACCGAACTTTCGAATGTTCATTTCATACAGTGAAGTTTCACTATATAAAATTAACGTATCAAAGTTGGGTAGTAGCAAGTGTGGTGGCGCCTTAACGTCAATGTCGCAGCAAATTCGGGTCGTATATATAACAAACACAACTTTTAAGCCTCGGCTTACCCACAAGGGTTCAGAAATGATCGGACGTAATTAGAAGATGTGGCACATTTAAACTTTCCTCGTATAGTAAAACAAACGACGCATTCAAACAGAGTATGGCTTTGGCTTTGTAGAGACGCCCACATGCGCACATGTACCTATAATAATATGTTGTATATTTGACGATGTCATTTTGTTTTATAAAACATATATATGTGCAGATAATTAGTGTATAACGATGTCAATTGTTCTTCTTACCCTACTTTAATATCCACAACAGTTCCACTAAATCGTATCCAGGGTTATTGGTAAAACACCATCAACCTCTTAAGGGGTCATTGTACTCATCATTATGAACCACTTTTACTATGGGACCAAATATATACCATATCTGCTGGTCCCTACATTTTTACGAGTTCTGCAAACTTAAATGTAGGGAACAGCAGATTTTTTTGTCGCGTTTTCATTTTTTGTGCCCATTGACGTCACTTCTTGATGACACGTTATGTGTAGTCCCATTTGGTTCGAGCACCATGGTCCAGGTATATTTCTCCTAGATTCCTTTGTATTGTTATCCTGTTAGCCGTTACCCCCGAGCCCGCGCACGGTGGAAATGGGTTTGACACAAAACGAGTGACGGTAAAGGTACCTAATTGACGTGTAGCAACGCTGTCATTTTGCTCTTTTCTCTAAGCGGTACAAGATTTTTTGACGTCATCCTACCTTTTTCCTAGAATATTAGGATCATCTTCCGGGAACACATAGACCTGTCATCATTTTATTACTTCCGTGTTAAAATCGGGCACTTGACCTTATTATCTTGTTATGCAAAGATCTCCGCATAAAATTTGTTTAAACGAGAAAATTTCAATTAAAGCAGTGTTTGCTTGACGCAGAAATTAAAGAAGAGCGAGGGAGCGAATCCACTTTGTCAACTAGCTTATAACTGCAACGAGAACAATGTGTAAAGACGTGTCTTCGCATACTAGTGTCCCAACTGAAATATCGAGCAAGGCCCGCCTTAGCGCGCCGCGGCCCCCGCGCCTAAACACAAATAACACGTATTAGAACACGCTGCAATACTTTGTGCTCCTACTTCACTTGAAATACAACACAAATAGTGCAGTGAAATACTTCAACGTCATAAGAGTACCACATATCTGACCCCAAAGCTAAAAAAAAATAAAAATCAACAAGCAACACATTCACACAAACACAAAATTCGACGAATTTTGGCTGTACTGAAAATAAAAATGTCGTGAAATAAAATAAACTATTCATTCCCTTCTTCTTATGAGTAAAACCTCAGTCAATTTTTTTTCCGCACAGTATTTGCCGTACATTTCGTGTAAATACCATATTTAAATCGAAAAATATGTCCAAACCTGGGCGACATTTTATTAAACTTTAACCACTAGTAGTTAATTAAGATAAGATTGAGGTTTACGCGTATGTACTAAAAAAAGCAAAGACGTACAAAACCGACATTTAATTAAATCGGTACAGTTCCTTAGCACCAGGCCTCGGAAAAACAAATCAGCAAAATTGTTCACGTCGTTCGGTTGTTTCTGTCATAAGTTTCGAAATGGTAGCCAGTTGTAAGTTGTACCGGTTTCGCTGGGACGCCTGACTTTACACAGAGTAGTGACGAGGACACGGGCGCAACTGCGACCAGTCCCGGGGTACGTGACGTTGAATAACTCACAGCTGTAATACCGGCAACTTCGCTAGCTCACTGTTCTCGGCGGAGAATTTTATGCGCATTATTATAACGGTTTACGTACCTACTGGCCCCGCTCAGCCACGGTGGAACTCAATCCTAAATGTCTTTATGGCCCACGTTAAGACGATGCCATTTCCGCTAAAACAACTAATTTATTACAGGGGTAGTTCAGTGTTAGCGGTTTAACTGTGCAATTTCGCGGTAAAAACAAAGTGATGTTTATGTCAACCAAACTTCTTACTTCTTACTATAGGAATTACGGTACCAACCACAAAACAACAGAATGAAAGTGGGAATTCAGTTCAACTAGAGTTTAAGAAAATGAAATTTGAATAACTCAATACACTTAAGAGATTATTTAAACTAGTAAAGTTGTGCAAAGAACGCGGATAGAAGCGATTTAAGTAAACTATATTATGCAGTGTTTGTGGTAGCATAATAATAATACGCGAAGCGTGATTAATATAATTAATATTCAAAACATGGAGTGCCCGCCAGCTGTTTGATTATCTTCGATGGAGCGCAAAGGAAAAATTTAAATTCCTTAGACGTTGCAGCGAAGCGACGGCTGAAACTAAATTGTAGAGCAACCTTTTATTATCGACTAGCTTCCCAACCCTACAAACGACATTGGTTGGTAGGTAGAAATTTAAAAAGTCATTCACCGGAGAATCGTCAATCTTTTCGCCGATCTTTTAGTTTCATATAATGTTTAAATGCTTTAAATTCAGAAGCTTGATTTTAAAATTATAGACTCGTCTGAATATGGATAATCTGTTAAAGCTGAAGATAATGTAAGAGACGGTGCATGGAACTTTTAGAAATAACAAACAGAGCGTGCTGATTAGACATCATGCTCACCCACCTGTAATTAACAGTAATCTATACTTAGCTAGTTAGTAGCAATGTTTATAAAAGTGAACAGACTTGCACGTCAGTGCACGAACACCGGCAACTTTTTGATAGTATTTTATTATGTTTGCACTAAGTTAATTAAGTTGCTTGTCACCGGCAACGCAGCCTCGTTGCTTAATACTTTAAGCTCTTAAAACACAAACTACAACACTACACTGTATTATATCCTCTTAACGAGCTCTTTTAGAGAGCTTACTTCAAATTTAATTAATGGCGATTCAGTAAAAACCCGGGCCAGTTAGCAACATTCATTAAGTTTAGAGACAATATTTTATAAATGAGAAACCACTTTAGACGGGGATTAAAAGCCAGGAGGCGTACACCCATTTTGATATCTTTTATACTAATTGAGTAGAAGGTTGAATAGACAGCTATAGATATAATACAAGTAACAAAATAGGCACGAGGTTCTAAACTATGAGAACATCTCTAATTGCCTATTACTAAGACATGGGCTTGTTAACCCTAATGTAAACTAATTAGTTGTAAACATAGTACAGCAACATCCTAATTGACTTGTATCCATATTTGTGTACTATCTAACTTCAGAAATATGTTGAAAGAAACTAAAAAAATAAACCTAACATAAGTTTACTAACGGTGTGTGCATGTGTTTTTACATCCATTCTAAGCGCAAAACGTTCTGATTATACTTCTGTTACACCAAAATCATAATATATTTAAGTCACTTTATAAATTGTATAGGGTGGTTTATGTACCCCAAAAGCGTATTGGCGGAAGCGGCCCTCAGATTCGTCTTTATCCACCGCAAACTACCCGTAGCTCACCGCATCTACTGGCTACAATCCATCATCCTGCCTAGATCAATTAAACCCGGGCTTGGTCTGCCACGTAATGATACTTGCGCAAGGATAACACGTCTAACTAATGCAATCTTCATCGCATTCTACGAGTCCTCGGACTGTAATTACGTATTATAGGCAAATAAATCACGAGGAAAAGATACCTGCTTACGCCTTTTTAAACTGGCCTCTATTGACCGTGAGCTACACGAACACCGTTCGTATCCTATCTGAAGATTCCTCCATTTAATCTGTGTCTATAAATATTCAGTCATAATCCGCATATTTTAAAGTATAATCAAGGACAACACATGAAGCTAAGTCGGAAAACGTTCCACTTGAATTGTTTGAAACATAAAATACTGTTAACAAAAATAATACATGTAAAATGCAAATATGAGAGTGCAGTAAACGAGATCTTGGCGGTAAATATGAGCGTGGGCCTGTAGGTGGCATCACCCAACATAAATATTCGGCGTAACTTATGTACGCTGTGTCGCGCTGTTCACAGACAAAAACACCTCTGAAACGGAGCTTTGATTTTAAATTCTAATTTTATGAATCGTCTAGTTTGCATATCGCAGCATATTTTGGTTAAAACGACACGAATGTGTAGCCCCTCCCTTATTAATGGCTGGTAATTTATAATAAACAAATCTCGCAAGTGTGCTCGCGGCGCAGTGAACGTTCGTTACAACTATATGACACATAAAAAGTATGCTGACGTCTATATAATTTGGATGATTCGAGTCTTACAAAACCTAATTCGGTCGGATTACTTTCAGCAAGTTGCGTAACTAATGAAGTAACTTGTGACACGGGGTCGGGCCCTGGGATCGACGTAATCAAATTAATGAGAAAACTTCACTTCAATTTAGGGTTCCCTACCTCAATCTTTAGGATATTTGGTAGCGGTCAAGTCGAGCACTTGACCGCTACCAAATATCCTAATGGGCATGTTGATTGCAGTTTGAATAACTTGCCTTGACCTTCGTGTGCTCAAGAACATGTTTTATGGGAAGAAAAGTTAGGTACTGAAATATACATTAGGAAAATACTATCCTGTACTCTTTGAGCTGCAAAAAAAAACCTAGTCAAGTGAATACAAAAACAACAGATAGACTATACAAGAATACATTGTACCTACTTATCAGATATACCACACATCGATAACACTTTGGTGTTAGTTATTTTAACAAGTAGTGAGCCATACCACCTTATCGATAAGAAAAGTGTGATGACAGTAACAGAGTAATACTTACTATCTAATTCTATCATTGAATTCAAATCGAAAGTAGTTTTAGAGGCTCTTAGGCAAGACTTGCCTTGTCCCGGAGACAAGAAACCCAAAAGAATAAGCTTCAATCATGTTATAATTTAATTTTCTAAGGCTTCCTAAACTTCGCTTCTGGATTAAATAATGCCACCACCAATTTAATTAAGCAATGAAAAAATATGCAAAAAGATTACAGAAGCCTTCAGATAAAGACTCGACAGGCACAAAGTTTTAGAACAATGTCGGCATGAAAAAAAGAGTTTCCATAATCGTCGTCGGTACCTAATTGAATTCTAAAGTTGGAACTGTTGGAAGCCTGCTGCACTACTTCAACTTCTAATCATAAATTCCACTGTTATAACATTTAACAAAGTTTCCTGTCATCTACAGAAATTGGCTTTACTCCAATTATCCACTTTTTTCTCCCCGCCTTTAATAGCGGGTGCTAACTGTAACAACAATGTAGGCATTTAGCTTTTGTTAAAATTCCACTTTGCCGTTATGTTTATGAGCTCTCAGTAATAATACGCCGTCTTTAACACAAAATACTACGTTTTTTGGTTTCATGCCAAAGTGCAGAAAGATTTGTTACATGCTGGCGTAACACTTAGGTACCATGTTTAGAGAAACTAAATGAATATTAATGTCAACATTATGTGGTATATTAAAATTAATCTGTTTGATATTTATCGCAACAATTGAATAAAACATTCTTCACATTATTACAAACACTTTGAATTTAAAAATAGCCTATCTAAAACAAACACTTTCCTTTTGAATGAATCTTATTACTTACATAAAAATCCCTTGTGCGTACTTACTGAAACATAAGTAGCAAAATGCTACTTATATTTGAGTAAACATTAAAGGTATCATTATGTGTGCGTCGCCTGTTCACAAAACGTTTGATCATTCCAGCATTTGTTTCATATCTACACATTTGAACGCATTTACCTGAATAAAAGGGTTCTTTCGTTCTATTGTTAAAAATATATTATACACACATTTTTAACCTTGGATGATCACTCGAAAACATGTAAACACAATCGCGCCGTCCCCACGTTAAGGCGGGTATTGAAGTGTGAAATTCAAAAATCAACTAACATTTTCTAGCCCAGTGAATCACTCATCCCTCCGTAGTCTTTTGCTCGAGACGTGTTTGCTTTTCGCTGAAGAGATTTCCCTTTAGATAAATTCATCGTGTTGATTTGACATTGTTTACACTGGAATCCTTTTAGTTGCGTTTGAACTTTGTTTGTGTTTTTTTCTGAGGCAACAAACTGATGATGAAAACTTAAAACATATTTTTGGGAAATGCTTGTAAATGGATTTCGACTAGTCTATAAATATTCATTGTGTGTTCTGAATAAAAATAAAGAATGAATGTAGAGGAAGGGACTTCATAATACAATTTTACCAAAAGATACAAATTTTCATCCGATTGTTCAGGATTGCCGCCTACTTTCGCCTATTGAAACGCACTATTGTCCCTCATTTATCTAATTAAATCGAGGTTAATCAAAGTTTCACAATTCGAATTCATTACCTACTTGTAAATTAATAAAGCACAACAATATTGAATATTTTAAATTAGGTATGTATATTACACTTTTTTTGTCATATTTTGCCTTGCGCTAGTAATAAAGGCTGTATGCCACCTAAGCAGCGCCCCTACCTACGTAGATACGCCGAAGCATACGTGGGCACAGTGTACGCAACAATCAATACGCCGAAGCATACGTGGGCACAGTGTACGAAACAATCAATTAAGTTAAACATTATTTTAATCTTCATACTCAATACTCTGAATTTATGTACAAGTTAATTCTACTTTACAAAAAAAAAATACAAACAGCTTTTTATGTTCCGCAATTAACGATATATTTGTGCTTTTTGTTTTCAAAGAGCGTTTGCTATTGTTCCGGTAATAAAAATTATGAAAGAACACGGAACCTCTGATTCAAGGTTATCTCGAGCATTTATAAATAAACGTTTGATATTTATTATTATTTGTTCTCCGCGGGCTCTCTTTGTTTATTTATATGTAAACAGACGTTAATAGCAGACACACAGAGCCGCTTTAATGGGACATCTGTTTCTTTTATTATGCGAAGATTTACTCTTAACTGTGGTTTTGTGGGTTCTATTTATGCATATTCACTCTTATAAGAACTAGTTGGTACTTACGCAATATGTGAAAGAAAAAAGTGCGTGTCGGACCAAGCACATTAAAGGATTCCGCAATTCGGATGAATTTATGCCAAGAACAAACTTAATATTGTAGTTGGTAAACATGTCCCATACATTCCAACTGCAAATGTAAGTTTGTTCGATCAATATTGAGACATTTGCCGTGTTATTTTAAGACCATAGACTTCTTATAAGTTTTCCTGTAATTTATTAGTATAAAACAATTTTCCTTATATATTTTTTTGGTTTTTCGGTTTGGGGAATGGTAAATATTTATATATTTTTTTAATTAACTTTAATACTATACTTTAAAATACTTTATATTTTAAAATACTTAATAAAAAAACTTGAGTCACAGTAAGTTTTCAGCGAAACTATTTTTTTAATTTACTAATTTTTTTTCTCCCAAAAGTGAACCCCATATTCAAAATGAATTTATTTACGTTACAGCTATGTTTGGGTCAACAAAATTCATAATTGTACCAAATTTCTGTGACAGACGGACACACGAATGATCCTATAAGGTTCCCTTTTTCATTCCGACGTACGGAATCCAAAAAATGTCATAACTCTCAATTACCTGTACTTCTTCCATGTATAGAAAAATGCAGATGTAATTAAAACATAGGTGGATTATGGATGGATGGATTACCTCAATGGTGTTCATAAACCAATATTTGCCTGTGAGGCAATCTGCCATTGCAATTATTTCTGTGGGTCTGTTGAACAAACAAATCTCACATGCAGTAACACCCATGCTTTCAACCAATACCTGTGGGCAATACTAACGTTTTTCCCAATATAGGATCGTTCGTAGAACAGTAAACATGCAGGTATTCTTTTTTTGCCAATTCTCGTACTGCCGATTAGGAACTCGTATAGTCGATTGGCTTCCCGTAACTCCGTGAGTGTAACCTATGAATTGATTTCGAAATTGAAAAACACAACCACTTTTTCAGACATTGTAAAGCTAGATTGTTTTAGTCAAACAATACAAAAATATAGTTACCTTGCCTTAGTGTAAGTTGTAAGCAATGATTGTACAAGAATATGACAAGCTTATTACAAAGGTACTAAATATCTACGTCATACACGCCAAGTACATTACACGGCACAAAGACAAATCATAAACGTAGTCATAATGTATTTCATAAAAACACGTAGAAGAAACAAATAGTTTGTTTATGCAGAAATATTACCCTTTTAAGGTTATGGCCCGGGGATAGTTCGCGTATGACCATAATGTTCTTTGGCGAGCTGTTATTTCCATTAAACGCTTATCTTGGAGATTCATGGCAAGCCCCGGCAAAAATGATGGTCGTTAAAGAAATTGAATACCCTTTACTCATGCTTAAACTTTCTCATATCCATTTGTTCTAAAGTTTTGGTGCCCCCGCTACGGGGTCGAATTGCATCGATTTTACTGGGTGGTTTGAAACTTTAATACCTATCTTATGAATGATAATTTATTCTTTTTCACTCCTCTTGCTCAAAAAGACCGTCATTGTGGCGTACCAGAGCGAAGAAAAAATTGCAATTATTCCTCTAGGGGAAAAAGTTTTTTTTTTAAATTTTTGTGTGTCAAATGACAATGAGCCTACCAAAACGAAAAAGTCTTTAGTCATAAGTAGAATAATCATGAATAGACTCGACTTATTACTGTTTCATAAAAAAAGAACTTCATTTTATTTTTGAAAATGGAACTAAAATCGGCGATCTCTTTGGTAGAATGCATGCAATGCGTTGCGGCTGTAGAAGAAAAAACCAAAAGAAGACATTGGCGCGAAATCTTTATGAAATTAAGTTACCGGGAAAAAACATCCCGTTAAATATCCAGAATTGTACAAATTGTACATTTAATTTTTAATAAAATAAACTACATATTTCATATTGTATTGGATTGTTTTATTTTCTCGCAATCGTAGTGAAAAGTAGAGTGTAACACACGGCGCTAAAAACCCATTAAAACTCGGTTTCTATTTACTCCCTCGCTAAAGCTCGGGAGTAAAACTACCTCGTATATAATGGGTCATTTTAGCTCCTTGTATAACAATCTACTATTATTAGTATACTAGCTGCGCCCCGCGGTTTCATCCGTATATGTTTCGATCCCGTGGGAATATCTGGGTAAAAAGTATCCTATGTCCTCATCCAGGTCATGGTCTATGCATGTGCCAAATTTCATCCAAATCCGATCAGCCGTTTTAGCGCGAAAGAGTAACGATCAAATACACAAACATTCCAAAAATCTAATCTTTTCTCTGCTTGATATTAGTTTACATAAATAAGTAGTATTATAATAATTTACTTTTGCATATATTATAATTTTATCACGAATAATGTATACCTACTTCTTGTTTAACAGACTTGTAAGTTTGCCAGCAAATCGTAAATAAAAAAAAACAAAATTAAAAGTAATTTATTCAAACTGGGCTGAGAATCAGCACTTTTTGAACGTCAAAATCACATTAGACAGTTCCCCCAAAACGCCCACCCTTCACCACTTCCTAGTGCTTTAGCTGGGAATGTAGATCTGCACAGTACTTATTCAACAAAAACAAAAGGCAGTGAGAAGAGCTGAAAGGAAGTGGTTATTACTACTGTAATCAAAGGATTAGTAACGAGCTTTATATTTTAAGCTTAATATTAGGCCGTCTCCAGTAAAAAATATGGTTAAAAAATGTCTATCATTTAAAGTTTTGAACAGGCAAGAGTCCACGGACATATTAACACCACTAATGTTTCAGTTACTCGAAGACCATCTCTAGTCTGAAAGCGATCGCATGAGGTTGTATTCCATCTGCCGTTATCATATTCACAGCTCTACCAGTCAAGAAATGCCATGGGTAGATAAAATACCTCAGCACATCGTCATATTTAACAATTTCATACATATACTTAACGCCAATGAAACTCGCACAGCAGTGCACCGCAGAAAGTTTTAGAGATTGTATGAATATGCAGATCCTTCAAATTGTAAGCGTAAACTTTGACTGACGGATATAGAAAGGTATACCTACTTGCTCTTCATTGTCTAAGAGAATATTACTCGTAATAATTAACCTACGTACATATACTTACATATTACAAAATGCAATCTTGGTCTGCCCGTTAGTGTGTTTAAGTTGAGAATCACTTATCCGATACACTTTTTGTCAGGCTAGATTACAGTAAAGTAGTAGTATTTGTTTTGTTGCGTTATGTAAAATAGGGCATTATTTTGTATTCGGACATTTTCCATTGAATGCGATCGCTACTAATGATCGCTTCAACTAATTTGGCGAGGGTCCTAAGTATCTACTTACATACAAAAAAAACACACTCAAATCGTTACACGTGTACGTACTTATTCCTCTCTTAAACCCCAATTACGCACTTCTACGGTCATAAGTGGAGTCCGACTCTTTGGTGAAGTTAGCAATGTAACCTACATAAAATCACGCATATATTCCTGAATTGACTTTTACAAGGTTCGCAAAAAAACAAGGAATAATTTCAAAACATGAATCGTTGATTTAAACATAAACCGTTCTTATTACAAAACACGATCTAGCTTTAGCTAGAGCCTAAATCTTCGAGCCAGTTTTTGTATTTCGAACTTTATGGCCGACTTTAGTAAAATTCTCAATTCAAAATTGACAACCTAAGACCGGAATAATTTGTCAGTTTTGTAAAAGGAACTATATTTCGATTTTGGTTAGGTTCTTATTTAAAAATCCGGCTTGAAGGGTTAACCATGTCTAAAGAAAAACCTTGTTTTGTAATAAGACTCTAAGTTACAGATTATTTCTTCTTCATCTTCATATCGTTCTGTATCTTCATCATTCCGTCGAATGACTTCCATCGCCGTATAAGTCTCTCCCAAGACCCAGATATTGGCGTACCGACTGGTCCTGCGCTGTCCGCATTCTACAAACCCCTGCTTATATTCATATTGCTATATCAACCGCCTTAATAAACTAAGCATCCTTGTACATGAGTCCTTATATAAGCTCATCGGGCAGGGTTTCAACTCACGTCAACCAACGCTTCGGGCAGCGGCCTATTGTCACGTAATCATGTTGCCACTGGCGATCAACACTCCATTGTGTATTATAATCGCTGTAATCGTTACACTGTACTTAGTTGTGATGTGATTGTTATATTATAAAAACACTAGCATGTGCCCGCGACTTCGTCCGCGTGAAATTTCTTGTTAAACTCACCCCGTCGCATCGCATCGCCCGCCCGCGCTTTCACATCGTTTTCGCTTAGCGTTATTTCTTCCTTTGCTCGGCTCCTAAGAGTTGTAGCGTGTATTTTGCAAATACGATTGGTAGTTCTAGAGATTAGCGCGTTCAAACAAAAAAACAATTTATTTAGCTTCATTGTGGTGACACTGAAAGTTTTTAGAAAATAAAAAACGGAATGATGTAGAAGTCTGTTAATATTTTTATTGCTTTTCGAAGTAGTCACCGTCGCATGCGATGGAACCATTGACTAAAGCAGTGGACCCACTCTTCTTTAGGGATTTCTTGCACGCCTTTTTCAAACGCTGCCATTTAACGGCATTTTCAGGGTTCATAAATCGAATTCCTCTAAGTTTATCTTTTATTTTTGGAAATAAATTAAAGTCACAAGGTGCCAGGTCAGAACTATAAGGAGGATGACTCACTAACTCCACACTTTTGATAGACAAATATTCAATAGTCCGTCTAGCGGAGTGAGCTGGAGCGTTGTCGTGGTGGAGGAGGATCCTGCTTCTTGGGCGCTGCTGTCTAAAATTTCCCAAGACTGACATACCAATCTGCAGTAATAGTATTTTTATCTTCTAGGACAACTGTTGCGAAATGACTCGTCCGTCCATAGAATGAGACAATCATCTCTTTCCCTTTACTTCCGCCCTTCTTTACTTTTGTGGGCAAATCTTCGAATGGAAACATGCATTGCGCAGATTGGCTTTTGGTTTCGGATTCGTAAATCTTTCATCACCTATGACGATTTCATATATTAATTTTGTTCTGTATTTTAGTTTATGCTACCGACTTCCGAAAAAAAGTTATTATTCACTTTGTTGTGTATTTGTTTTGGCAGTCGGTTGTTTTTTTTTTTTTTTTTTTGTAAAAAGTTTTTATTTTTTACTGCTTTGTTATGGTACCAACCCCACACTAATTCGAAAAGGATCGTCTTACACGTCCACGTCCGATTGATGGTGCTCGTTTTTTTTAAATAAATTATTGTCGATTTTTTTTAAACCGCTCTACCGATTTCAATAAAATTTAAATGGGACCACCTGGGAAATATACCATTTGAAAGCAAAAAAAAAAGAATTTTCCAAAATGGTTCAGGCGTCTTAGAGTAAACGGTGTACATTATTAAAAAATAATATAAATAAAAATACCAACTGAATTGAGAACCTCCTCCTTTTTGAAGTCGGTTAATGAATAAGATTTTTCATATAAACTGTACCTATCCCCTTTTTTCCTCCCACAGGGATGTAAATTAGGAAAATCGTTTGGGATGTTTCCATTACTTAAACTAAAGATTATACATACCAATTATTGAGTTAATCAAGCCACGCAGTAATATCCTCCCGTAATTCCCAGGCGACGATTTTCGAGAAAACCTGATACATGTTATTCTTTATTTTTGGACTTAAGTATAAATACTGAGTTTCTAGTTAACCTGACCGCACGTTAAAATTCTTCCATACAAACACACCCCAATAGATTAGAAAATAAAAATATGACAATCTTTATTTTACTTAGATAGGTATGTTAGTATGTATTCGTGCCAAGTTTCAAGTTTATTAACTCAAGGAATAAGATTTTTGGTGATTTAAAGGTCGAATTTCCAAAAACCCTTCTTATCGGATGCCTAAGTCATAATAACTATCTGCGTGCCAAATTTCAGCCCAATCCGTTCAGTGGTTTGAGCTATGTGTTGATAGATCAGTCAGTCAGTTACGATTTCCTTTTATATATATAGAGACTAATAGAGTAGAGGTGGTAGTAGGTATAGTAGGTAGTAGAGTTGAAAAATCATACTCCCGTAATGATTATAACTGATTTGGGATAGCATCACTTCGCGCGTGACTGTGGGTGAGTAGTAAGATATTAATTAAAGATATTAATGAGAATGATATTAACAACGTACTACCGGGATTTAACCGGGTACCCTAAGTGTTAATCCAGGTAAAATCTGTCTGCCAGATTTCATACAATGTTTACGCGATTATAATCGAAGCGAAATAAAATCGCAATCAAAAAGATTTTTTCAAGCCAAGTCTCAAGCGATTTTTACCGCAGTGCACGGACTCTAGTTTATTGGTATTGCCTTTAACGGAATGATTTTTTGACATTATTTCAGCCAATTTGCACAAAACCTTTAATGGAGTATACACCTCAACCTTCCTCATGAATCACTTCGTCCATTGGTGAAAACCGTATGAAAATCCATTTGATAGTTTTTGAGTTTATCGCGTTCAGGCATAATAGACAGACGCGGCGGGGGACTTTGTTTTATAATATGTAGTGTGATTGTTGAAGTTTGTTGATTTGATAATTATAAACAATGTAAAGTTTGACGAACCCATACATTAAAATGCGTATTGTTAAAAACCTAATTGCGTAGTAAGGTAATTGATACACCTCATCTTGAAAGTAACACAAATAGGTAATTCGCGCATGTCCTGCCTAAGTAAGTAATGAAACGTACCTAAGTATAGATCCAAGACAAAACGTTAGATCGAGAATTTCAGTCGAAATTGCAACAACATTTTTCCAGAACTTCCTTTGCCATCTAGATAAATCTATAAGATAGCGACCCTCGAGCACATTATGTGAAAATATCGTCGGGTGATGGCGAAAATGAACTCGTGTGTTTGAGTAGGGAAACGTAATTTATAACTAGTGAGATATCAATCGTCATTCTTGAGAAAATTGAGCCACGTACCACTCGGCTAGACATTTTATAAAACATTAATGTTCTTAATTAATACCTACCTTGGCATTGTTCACGTCGACATAATTACAGAATTAACGTTTATGACGCCTTGTGTAAAATTAGGCATTTGGGTTACAAAAGATATTAAGTTAGAACATTTAAATAATTAGGTAACATTAAAGATGTACGTAATTGTCTTAACGGTCTGTTTAAAAACAAGGGCTCGGTTTAAAAATGTCTTATATATGTGGCACGGCACTTACAAATGCGTACATTATAATTTTATTTCATTCAAAATGGCCGTTTATATTTCTGTCTATACTGGCCACCGGCTATATTTTACTTTTAGCAATCTTGTAGATATCTGATTTATGATGTGTGTAGGTACCTATCCTTACAGCTGGGTCCAAAGAGGTAAGAGTCACTGTAAAAGTTTCAAGTACAATTACAGTGGTCTTCGTTTTATGAAACTTTTGAACTTCGAAGACGCTAAGCGATTATTATTTTGGCCGCGCATCGGTTCTATTTCTCATTTTTATGATTACTATTGTACATTTTTTATTATCGTCGCGGAAAGAGTTTATTACTTGCGACGATTAAATCAAAGTTTTGACAAAATAAAGGGTAGTATTCTAGTGAACTGTCCTAATATTTCAAATTTATGGGGACTGAACAAAGGGTACTTAAATCTCACTGTTTTCTTTGTTTTGTTTAGTGACTATCATTTACAACAAATAGAACAGCTACTTTTAAAATTCTGTTAATAATAATGAACTCAAAAAAATTATATCTAGGTAGGTATGTTTAAACATACCGTACCTCTTCGGTAGGTACACCTTGTAGAAAGTGGTTACTGCGAGGTTTAACGATAAGACATGGTTGATGAAAACACACGTTATTTTACTTATCAGTACGCAAACCTTTCAGATGAGAAATTGAGAACACACAATGTTGCGCATGAAATGGATACCCATGGCTACTTTACAGGAAGAATCCTTTCTCATGGAGCTCTACTACAAACTATTAGCAGGCACATACACTATCTACCTACATATAAAGGATTAACTGAGAAAATATATTCTAAGTGTTAAAATATATTCTAAGGACTGTTTAGTTTGGTTGGTTAGGAGTTCTTCGTAGGTGTGTGCAAATGTGCATGGAACCTACACCAACAAAGTTCCAAACTTCTTCATTTTAGTCCACCTCTGCTAAGCTGCTGCAAGTGTGACTACAAACTCTATCTTGTACACCCGATGCCGATAGTTACACCTCCTATACGAGTAGATACCTACATGTTAGGCATACAGGCAACTGAAGGAACACGGGTGGGTTTTTGTCAGCAAGAGTCTGACACGCCCTCCCGCTCCGCCCAGAGCGAGAGAAGTTATTTGATGATGTACCAACCTAAAAAAAAAAGGTTTAAAACCCAGTACACCTATGATTTTTTTTAAATATCAAATGCGATCAAAAATACTGGGTAGGTATTTACCTATGTATGTAGGTATATTCAAAAGATAGTTAGCAATAACATTACGGATCGCAAACGGGTGTGGATGGAGCTAATAGATAGGCTAACGTGACATGATGATAGGTAAGTCAAACTCACGGTAAAAGCAAATATCAAAGGAATGGACAGTGAGTTAGATAACCCGCCCGATTAGAGATATTATTGCGACTGACTGAGTAGGCTCCCATTAACTTAGTAAATTCGACCATTTTTGTATGATAGATGTACACCTTAGTACCTACGTAGGCTCTATATATTTACTTTATGCTAATCATCAAGTTTGTCACTGATAAAACTGAATTCTTATTGAAACGTTTTAACAGGATCCTTAAATGGCGACTTAAATGTTTTATTTATTAAATATCTCCTAGAGGCAACATCGTAACGATTTAGCATTTTTCCTTGCCTTACAAATATCTAACAGTAGGTTTAGATATATTTTTCTTAATTCGTGTTGCATATTCTTGAAGCATCACAGGAGTATTGAGAATGTAACTTTTGTGCACTTTCCGAAACATCTTGAATATCATGAAAAGTAGGGAATTAAACTTTGGAACGCATTTTAACAACTCACAACGTATGTACAGTCGCGGACAGTTCCGGTGAATCACTCGTTAAGGCCATTATCGCTTGCACCCGGAATCCGAACACAAAGCTAGCCCCGCCCCATACGCACATACGCACAAAATACCTGTGTTTTACTTAGCAGTATTTTGTAAGCGTGAGTTGTAATATCGGTTAGGCATCATCATTACATAGTATAAAACTAAGTTCTTTATTTGTATGTATACTTTTTAACCGATTTTAATGCGGTTTTCATCAATAGACGAGAGTGATTTAAGACGAAGGTTCTCATGAATACATGCATTAGTAGAGAAGAACCGAGAATTTCAAAGATTTGTAATGTGATGTCGTAAAAACATATTTTTGTGCGCTTACATTGCAAACGCCTGCTAAACCTTACGAGATAGATCACAATGTACTACGCAATTGTATATTTTAAAAAGATACACAAAAAAGATCCCGTTGGTATAAGTCTATATCCTAAGGATAACCCACAGTAACCATTTTTATCTTTTACTTATTATAGTGGGGTACGGTTTTCTGTTTATGGCGTCGCTGGAGGGAGGACAGCAAGGTGGGACAGGCTGGATCAAGATTGGATGGTTATTATTATTGGAGGAATTTAAAGCTACAGGCGCGGGCTGGCACTTCGTCGAGCAAGCGTCGGGGACAATTACGTCGGGGGATTCGCGCGGGTCCTTGGCGGTGAGGTCGGAATGGCGGTTGGTGTTTTTTGTGCACTGTACTGGTGGCCCTACTGCTCTCCTGGAGGAGGGTTATGGGGTCATCGGGGTCGGTGAGAAAGGGGCAAGCGGGGGCGGCGCGTGTTTATAAATAGCGCGTCGAAGGCCCCGCCTCGTCTCCACCGTATCATCGAACACATAAACTTTGGTTTCCAACGTGGTTCGATGACGGGTGCTGTATTCTTCGACATTGCGAAAGCATTCGACAAAGTCTTGCACAACGGCTTGTTAGCTCTATAAACTCGGATGTGCCAGACCGTCTCGTGCTCATCTTACGAGACTTTTTGTTGAACCACACCTTCCGCTATCGCATCGAAGTAGCGCTATCCTTCCCCCATCCGACACTTGGCAGGAGTCCCTCAGGGCTCTGTGCTTGCATCCCTCGTGTTCATGCTGTTCACCAGCGATATCCCTAAGAGTAAAAAGGCGCAGTTGGCTCTGTTCGCAGATGACACGGCCATGTACTACTCCGGCTGCGCCCAAGACCCGATAGCTCGCACTCTCCAAACCGTAGTCGACAAGCATGGCGCGTGGGTTGGAAAGTGGAGAATCGAAGTCAATCCCGACAAAAGTCAAGTGGTTCTTTTCACGAAACCGCGACTCAGACCCACCCTCCCCTGACCGATCACCATGTTCGGCAAGCCGGTCCCTTGGGAGAAGCGAGCTAAATACCTAGATGTCATCCTCGATGAGCATCTGTCTTTCGCAGAGCACATAAAGCAGGCCCTCTCGCGCGCCACCTTCGCTCTCGGTAGACTCTACTCCGTTCTGATTTATTCGTTTAATTTGATAATAATTTCTGTTAGGAAGCACAGCGATCTAAGTCGTAAATGTTAAACGACAAGTGAGGAAACTTCCATGACGCACGACACAATGTTAGAAATCGTAGCAACCTAAGCCACGAGCGTGGGACCTCTATCAAGGAAAATCCCATAACGCACAGAACATGTACACACAATGTTAGGAATCGTAGCATATTCGTGAGAACCTTTTAAAGAAATATTCCATGACGCACAGACAGGTACACACACTAGGATACACTTGTGGCCTCGCCCACAAATGTAGACCGTCTGTAATTGGGTGAGAGCTGAGATTTTGATTTTGTAACTGATAGCCTCACCCTCTACCTGTATCCCAGTGAAAACCTATATAAGACGACCTAAAAACCAGATTCAGTCGTCCCCGACTCGATATCTCGCACTCTCCAAACCGCAGTCAACAAGCTTGGCACATGGTTCAGAAAGTGGAGAATCGAAGTTAACCCCGACAAGAGTCAAGCGGTTCGATCAAGATGTTTGGCAAGCCGATCCCTTGGGAGAAGCATGCCAAATATCTGGGTGTGACTTTGGACAGACGTCGCTCCTTCGCAGAGCACATAAAGGTGGTTCGTTCGCGAGCCGACTTTGCTCTGGGTAGACTACATTCCGTCTTAAATGCACGCAGTAAATTGTCACTCAGGTGCAAACTGCGCATTTATACGGCATGCATCCTAGGAGGTGCCCTTAGGTTATGGTCGCTTAGTTTGTAATTAATATTATGCCCCTGGCTGGAGGCTTTGAGTTAGCTCGAAGGCACCACAGGATTGACCGGTTAAGCAGTCACGGCCTCTCAAGGCCAACTGCGAGAGCCATACAAAAAAAAAAAAAACCAGATTCAGTGTCCACTGGCTGGAGGCTTCCCTGGCTGGAGGCTTTGAGTTAGCTCGAAGGCACCACAGGATTGACCGGTTAAGCAGTCACGGCCTCTCAAGGCCAACTGCGAGATACCATACATAAAAAAAATCGGTATATAAAAATATAGGTAAGGTGTATCTATTCATACACGAAATATTTTAAGAGACTCAGTACAGAGTCATTCACTCAGTAGGTACATTATAAATTCCCCCCTAAGGTTTTACGAAAAGGAACCTTGGTAGGATTAAAACAATTTTCAATCCTAATCTACTGTACCTACACATCTGTAAACTAGGTAAATACCAATAAACAGCTGATAAGTGCAACTCGAATTCGCATAATTTAATGACCTCAGTGAGGTTACGAGTGCGTCGAGTTGTATCCGTGAGCTGATTAAAAAATCATAAATCTTACCGGAGATAGGCACTCGTGGCCATACCTACTATTGTAGGTACACGCTTTGCCCAACCGAACCGGAGGAATGATATGATTACGTGTAGTATTTATATTATTTTTTGTAATTCAAACAGCGAATAAAATAAATTCATAAATTAAATCGCAATCCTCTTTAAATTCATTAAAATAAAATTTATATCAATTAAAATAAAATAAAATCATTAAGATCGCAAAAGTAACAAATAAAATTAATAAAAAAATAAATCAACTATCGTTTCATCAGTAGCTATTAATAATAATAGATAAGATCTCTGTTACTCTAACTGTGCTTATCGACATGCAACTGCACACGATGCCACAATATTGGACAGACGAGTTTGCCTGCCACAACGCTGAGAATGCCTCAAATTTAATATTTTAGTCGACGAACAGATGGGTTTTAGGAAAAATAAAAATATAAATAAAGCAATTTACAAATTTCTTGAAGAAGTAACTAAAAGTGTTGATAAAAGGGTACCAGTTTGTGCAGTATACATGGATTTAACCAAAGCGTTCGACTACGTGGACCATAGAATATTAAGAAGCAAGCTATATATTTATGGCATTCGAGGCAACGCCTTGGATCTAATTGTCATATTGAGTAATAGAAAACAAGCCACATATATGTATAACGAAATTTTGCTCTATTAAACAGCAAGAAACTGGTCATGTTTCAGACTTTGTAGAAGTGGCATATGGCGTACCACATGGCAGTGTGCTAGGGCCCATATTATTCTTAATTTACATCAATGATTTTCCGAAAACCGTGAACTTTCCAATTATTCTTTTCGCAGGTGATAGTACAGTCATATTTTGTTACAAAGATTATGCATCGTTGGAAAATGACATTAACACTACATTAGTACGCAGTGTCGATTGGTTAAGGGCAAACAATCTTCTAATTAATTTGCAGAAAACTAATTTCATGATCTTCAGAAACAGGACTAATCCACCAACAGACTTAAACATAAATTATGCTGGAACAAAAATTAATGAAGTAGATGTAACGAAATTCTTGGGTTTGAACGTAGATTTTAATTTAAATTGGAAATCACATGTGGAATCTGTCTGCTTAAAATTTAATAGCTATTCCTATATGTTATACATGCTCCCAAAAGTTGTAAACTTATCCTCTGTCATGTCAGCCTACCTACAACAACAATCAACAATTTTCGGATATATAATCGGAATATTCAAAGCGCAAAAACGTTGCATAAGATCAATGTCAAGTCTAATATCTACAGATAGCTGTGAGCCTGTGTTTAGGTCTCTAAAAATACTAACCTTCCCGTCGCTGTACTTAGTGGAAGTGTCCATTTTTGTTAGGTCAAATTTAAATTTATTTCCGTCACTTTTCGACATTAGATCAAGGTCAGGCCCTTTAAGACTACAATACAAGTTCTGACTACATAAAGAAAAATATAATACAGCACTATTAAGAAAAAATATAATGTCAATGGGGCCAATCATTTATAATAAAATTCCACATAATCTCAAAGAACACCATATTTAAAAAATTAAAATAATAAATAAATAAATAATAATAAATAAAACACGCATATTTAAAACTAAACTGACTTAATTGCTATTACAAAAATGTTACTACTCTGTAAATGACTTCTTGAATGACAAAGATTTATAACTGTACCTAGACTTTTTTTCTTGTAAATGACATTTTAAATACTTTTTTGCAATAATTTATAATTTGATAACATATTTTTTTATTTTTTTTAATGTAATGAATATTTTTATAAGTGACAATTTATATATGTGTTTTCATTTTTGATAATTGTCTTGTTATTTTAATGTCAATGTTATGTTATCTAATGTTTTTGCACGCCGTAAGGTAAAATGTAGCGGAAACATTATATTCTGTACCGTCTCAAACCTGTACCTACATTGTTAGCAAATAAATATTTCTGATTCTGACAATTCACTACGTTGATACAGCTCGGCTAGTCTTTTTCAGTTATTTTCATAGCGTCATGTCCTACGGCATTCTGCTGTGGGGCAAAGCCGCTGATATTCAAAATATATTTGTTCTTCAAAAACGAGCTGTTCGAGCAATTTACCAGCTAGGTGCTAGAGTTACTCTGAGATATTTTTTTAAAGATATTGGTATTCTCACGGTGGCCTCACAAATTCATCTTCGCCAACATCTTATATATAAGGCAAAATATACACTTATACACAAAAAACATTGATATTCATAATATTAACACTAGAAACAAGGACAAACTACGTGTTCCCTTTCACCGGCTTCATAAGGTCCATAACTCATTTGTTGGGCTTGGTATAAACTTTTATAACAAGCTTCCCTCTTCTTTGTTAGATTTCCTTTTAATGCGTTTAAAGCTAAAGTAAAATCCAACCTTTGTTCAAATGCATACTATTCTATCAACGTTTACTTAAACGATAAAAATAGTTGGTCGCTGTGATTAACTCAAGACAATGTATATGTTCTTACTCCAGAATTAGCTCCCCGGGCGGTGACCAGCGTGTCATCTGCATAACACGTCAGGTTAACGCCCAGTTGAAGCTCACCCCTCAGCACCCAGTCGTACCAAATGTTCCACAGGAGCGGGCCTAGGACCGAGCCCTGCGGAACACCGCACGACATGCGGCGCTGGTTTCCGCCATCACGTCCCACGTAGGTGACATACCTCTCCGACAGATAAGCCGCAACGATGTGGCGGAGGTAGGGAGGTACCCGATGATAGCGCAATGCCTCCCGAATACAACTCCAGGGCAGGGCGTTGAGGGCGTTGGAGATGTCCAAGGACACAGCCAACATCACCCCACCCCGGGACACCGCTTCCTTCGCCAGGACTCTCACCCGCGACACAGCGTGGATGGTGGAGCGCCCATGCCGAAAACCAAACTGGCTGTCATCCAGGTCTGGCTCCTCTCTACACAAGTGGCCGACGAGGCGGGCTGCGATTATACGCTCAAACAGCTTGCCCACCTCGTCTAGCAGCGCTATGGGCCGGTACGCGGGCGGTGAGTCGGCAGGGCCTCTCTGCCTGTGTCACCTCTGGGATGCTGATGGCGTTCTCTCGTGTAGGCTCTGCGGCTGTGGGCACAGCCATCGGCGGAGGACTGTGCTCCACTCTCGCCGGGAAGAGGGCTGCGACCGCTTCCTCCAGCAGCTCGGGTTGGAGACTCTCCGTAAGTGGGGGTGCCATGGCTCGAAGTTTCCCTCGGATGTATTAATTACTAGTCATTGCCTTGAGGCAGGTGCCGTAGATGAAGAGAATGACCGTGTGTTCAACCTCCAGCTACTTGCGAAGCTGAGCCGTCATGGTCTGATTGTGGTGGAGGTTTGTCTGGAGGACTTTACATATCAACAATAGGGATGCCATCGCTGGTTGAACTCTCCTCGCCCCCCTTAAGTCTGAGCCCGGCAGACAGGTCACCCTTGTCGAAGCCGTCCCCACTCTGGTCCGAAGCCAGGGACAAGATGATGTCGTCCAGCTCCTCACCTGCTTATGGGTCTGCGCCCACGGTGGCGGCAGCAAGGGCGGCCGACTCTGCGGCAGCAGGTTCAGCATCGGATATTTCCGGGTTGTTTAATGGGGGAGTGGAGTACCCTGCTGGTGCTTGCGGCTGTTTCAGCGCCTCGCCGATGGTTCCCTTGGCGGGATCCCATCCCTGAGAGACTTCGGTGAACATGCAGTTCCGACCTTGGAACTTCACGTACACCGCCCCCAGTCCTATTGAGAGACGGCGTCCGGCCTCCATCAGGGTCGGAATTTGGTCCACAGGGACAACAACCACCACGAACCATGCCGCGGTCTGTTAGTCGGCATGCAGAAGTACCCACCTCTTGATGTCAGGGGTTCTGATAGCTGAGAGCGCGCCCAATAATGGTCGGATCTCCGAAGACCCCCTGCTCTTCTGGAATCACGACGCCACATCGTGTTCGCTTCTGAATCTCCGACTGACTCTTGAAAACTAGCGAGATGCTAGTTGGGAGAGACAGGTCGGAAACTGTTTTTCTTAGTCAGGCTAAGGTGTAGTTGTTACCGCACCACAGTAGGTACATACAAACAACTCAGTTTATCACAGTTCACCGCTGAACAGGGCTCTCTCAAGTTGCGCAACAACATTCGATTTTATTGAACAAAGTACCTACCTATGGGCAAAGCAAAAGTACATATTAAACAAAGATTTCCCTAATTGTGGAATTTTCACAATTAGGGATATCTTTCTTTATTGAGTAATTTTGTAAATCTTCTTTTACTTTTCTTCCACAGTAATACTACTTATATAAAACTTGTAGTAGGGTAACCTACCTCCATGAACTACCTAGGATTGTTGCTCGACAGCCGGTGGGACTTCGGGCCCCGCTTCCGACGGCTGGCGCCCAAGTTGCTGGGCGCGGCTGGCGCACTTGCAACGCTGCTTCCCAATCTGGGGGGCCCGAGCGCTGCCTGTAGGCGGCTCTACGTGGGGATCGTGCGATCCATGGCCCTGTATGGGGCTCCGGTGTGGGCGTCTAACCTGACGGCTGGCAGCATCGTTGTTTTGCGAAAGCCGCAGAGGGCGATGGCCGTCAGAGTCATCAGGGGGTATCGCACGATCTCCTACGAGGCGGGCTGCGTACTGGCCGGATTCCCGCCCTGGGACCTCGAGGCGAAAGTACTCGCGTCATTGTATCGGTGGCGCGAGGAAATGAGGGCGCGGGGCGAGGGACCGATGCAGCGACACATGGAGCTGCGTCGGTCTCAGCTTCGCGAGGTCCTGGTGGCGGAATGGCGGGACAGGCTCTCACGCCCTACCGCCGGCCGGCCTCGTCACCGTCGAGGCGGTCCGGCCGGTGCTCGAGCGCTGGCTCGGAAGAAGGCACGGCTCCCTGTCATTTCGGGCGACGCCGGTGCTCTCGGGGTATGGTTGCTTCGGGAAGTACCTGTGTCGCATAAACAGGGAGCCGGACGCCCGGTGTCACCACTGCGTCGACTGCCGAGAGGACACAGCGCGGCATACGCTGGCAGAGTGTG
Source organism: Brachylomia viminalis (assembly GCA_937001585.2). Classification (NCBI taxonomy): domain Eukaryota; kingdom Metazoa; phylum Arthropoda; class Insecta; order Lepidoptera; family Noctuidae; genus Brachylomia; species Brachylomia viminalis. Next base: position 11,437,337 of record OW443297.2, on the reverse strand, counting down.
CCGCTTGGGAGGAGCCGCGCCGTGCCCTCATCTTAGAAGTAGTCAGTGACTTGTCGCTGCCGGCCGTAGTCGAGTCGATGGTCGGCAGCGCCGAGTCCTGGGACGCGGTGGTCTCCTTCTGCGAAACAGTCGTCTCGCAGAAGGAGGCTGCGGAAAGGGAGAGGGAGATTTCATCCACTCACCCGGCCCACAGAAGGCGCACCGGGCGTCGGCGGAGGACGGACAACGCCCTCTTCCAGCCCCCCTAAATGGGTCCAGGGGTGACGGATTCGGGGACGTCCGTCGCCCCCCACACATCAGGACCCGAGGTGGCGGCGCGTAGTGTTCCACGCGCGCCCCTCTTAGACGTCGCGGGGGGAGTCAAACACCTCACTCCCCCTCCGCAGACCCGAAGAGGCCCGAGGTCCAACCAGTCGAGGGTTGCGGAAGGATCGTACGTTTTCGCGACCCCCGGCGTAGGTGTGAGATGGAACACCGGGGTGGTTTTTAGTCAGTAAGAGTCTGACAGACCCCGCCGCCCGCCCCAGGGCGGCGGACATCCATGAGGATATTCCAACCCGGAAAAAAAAAGGGTAACCTACCTACACCTGTTCGTAGTTTATATTTAGGCATGCAAAGAGCAAAACAAGCAAAGATTCACACTTACGGGGAAGCGATATAAAGTTGAGTAGCGTTTTAGCACATCGCAAGTTGCCAGGCGTGCTTGCGCACATGTGGCCGAATTTTCGCTCCGCTTGCCTAAGTGCAATGTATAGAAACTCGGCACCTACGAGCAGTGTCGTCTTACCTCCACTTTCCAGCAATCTAACACATATGCACTACTACGGGCAAAGTTCGTGTTTAGTAGGTTCCTAAACTAATTGCAACGCCCGGGCCCCGGGTGTTCGGTATTCACCAATTGTATCAACGCTGTATGTATTAATTTACATTTATAATAAATAATACACAAGCTTGATGCTAAAATTACAATTAATTTGGCATATGGAATCATATTTCATGACTCATTATTTTATATTTGTACCTATTGCTTGGAGTTATTCACATAATAATGCTCTGGAAATTAGTAAGGTGAGGTTGCTTGAGCTGGTTTTTTGCACATCATGATTATATCTAAATTAATCTTAATCTTACGAGTAAGTAGTGACTGTTTTAGGGCATCGTACTGAACCTATTACGCCTAGACGGTCTAGAACTTCAATTACCTAGCTTTTACCAACTTCGTTGTCGAACTTAATAAAGGTTTCATTAAACTTAGGTAGATATAGCATGTTCTACACAAAAACAAATAGGTATACCTTTTCTCTTCTTCTAAAAATACAAAGCCATTTTCCAATCGAGCAGCTCAGGTCGGTGCCTCATTTACATACATCGTTGAAACTTTTGTTCGATTGAAGTCCATCCCGCCAAAATGTGGTCGGTGCGATTTTTAGAAGAACGCGCCGTTGTAATTGTGATTCAAGTTCGAGTGGTTAAAAGCTTTTCTTGAGAAAAATCTCGACACGTCCGGAAAAGTCGAACTTTCATTTTACATTTAAAGATAACATTTCTTAAAGAGAACACGAATCGACCAAGTGTTAGGTACTTGGGTATTGTAGGTGATAGGTAGGTATTGGGATAAAAATAAATGTGAGGTTTGGCACTTGACACAAAGAGACAAAGAACGAAAAGAAAGAAGAAAGAGTCTTGAGACAAAGAATATTGGCAATAGGCAACTTTATTTGAAATTAGATAAGATAAGATCATTTATTTGTCCAAAACATGAGACATTGATTGATTGAACATGAGGTGTCACGGATATCGGTATTGTTGATTAATTAAACGCAGCTGAATGAACGTTTATACAGTTTTCGTAATGTAATTTAGAAACGTTGTTGAAAACAGAGTATGGAATTATGCAGTTTACAACGAAACTCGAAATTTCTCCAGGGATCCCTACCCACCTCTAGAAAAATGGGTTCTCGGAGATAAACATTATCTGAAGAAATTAATTTAAAAATTGTTCTGTTTGATTCCCTATCCTCTGAGCTCTGCAGTATCAAGGGACTACTGTAATTTGTCTTTAGTAGGTTTCTTACCTTCGTACTTTTGATGAAATTTTACTACTTAGGGAAGTACCTACCTAGTTACCTACATCCGGATAAGTAGAAAGTTATGGTTTTATCAATAAAGTACGAAGTAGATAAGTATACCTACTCATGTTTTCAGCGCGGTAGTGCCTGTTCCTGGAACCATTTTAGTATGTAAAAGTTTTAAAGCCTCTCCAAACATCGGCGGGCTCCGCTCAGTATTGAGGGGTCTTCTTGTTGATAGGTTCTAACACTCACAATTCAATCGCATTGTAAGAGCTATCGACTCGTGCAGGGATTGTTATCAACATGTCCTCACTGCCGAATCGTTTCCTTTAGAGCACGTGAGAGGAACTTAAAACAAAAAGAGTTTATGTGCAAGCGATTTGTAGCTAACAATTTTTTTTTACCAACACCTAATGTTCCCTTTTTGCCGATGTCATTGCTAAGATCATTAAGTTATAGTAGGTACATATAAATATATATCATTGGCTAAAATCATGTCTTGCAACTCATTCTAGGCACATAGGTAGGTACTTATCTACCTAAAGTAACATCACCAACGCCTAAGTAGAAAACTTGATACTAACAAAGATTCTTGCATTTCTTAAAAAGGTGTAGTTTCCTGGTAGTCATCAGCTTATCTCAACGAATCGCCGAAAGATAATCAAAGGAAGTGACGCCGTAGGCGAAACTATAAGGAAGAGCATTGCTGACGTCTGCACAACGCTTAGAGCACGACGTTATTAGCACCGGAACAGGTTGCCGCTGATGGCCATCCTCTCGATATAATCGGTTGGGTGATGTAGGTACCTACTTGCCAAGTTATCAGCAATGAAGGTAATGGAAAGCTCTATTAGCAGAAAATGTCACACGGTGGACCATAATGCTATTTTCCTAAATTGTAGGTAGGTACTTAGGTACAGCTATCTAAATCTACTTACTAGTAGATCAATCTAATTTTGCTCACTCCATAACAGCGTTGAAATATTTTCCGCAAAAAGCACAGTGAAAAAGCATGTTAACCACACCTGCAAGTGATTACTTAGGTATTCCTACTTAATTGTAGAACCTCCAGAAACAAAAATTAGTTCCCTCTTAATTCTATTAACACTAGCATGTAGGTACGCGAATTCCGGCTTAAACTTTGAACTGCGCAGAGATTACTTCGTTCTTTAGTTGCGTACACAACGCAACTTTAGAAGAACGATATCCAATTTATTACATGCGAATAGGTAGGTAATCTCAATTAAACTAGTTTTGTTCGAAACTAAGATCGTTTAAATCGTATATGTGTGATGTAGGTACCTACGTCTACACAGCAAAGGACCACCAACACTTAAACTGAAACTGTAACTGTAAACAAGTCTTAGCAAAGTTTCGTGGTTAAGTTGCACGGTCTCTTAGTGTTTCGTACAATTCTATTGTTTAGTATGAATAACTAAGCAGGAAGATAATGTGGGCACCGTTATTTATTGGCTATTAACGTTCCGACTTCATTTGCTACATTAGGTAAAGAATTTAACACTGTTTCAATAAGCATAGTTTCGTTATTTAAGAACGGTTTGTTTTGGTGCAAAAAAAAACCTTTTTTAGAAAAAAAAAACATCCTACTTCCAAGAAAAAACACTACATTTCGGAAGTCGGTTTCTTTGGATCTGTATTTTAATTTTTTCCACCGACTTTTTATTTAACAATAATTAATTGTTGAATTTTTTAAAACCGCTCGTCATGGATGTCAGACTCTTACTGACTAAAAACCACCCCGGTGTTCCATCTCACACCTACGCCGGGGGTTGCGGGACCGTACGATCCTTCCGCAACCCCCGACTGATATGGGTCCACCTGGGAAGTATACCCTTCGAAACAATAAAGAATTTTCCAAATTAGTTCAGGCGTCTTCCGGTAATCGGTTCCGATAAGGATACGATTGGAAGTAGAATTAAAGATGAAAATGGCTGGGTGCCGATTACTCCTACTGTTGCAACATTTCAGGCAACAAAAGGATACGGAGATGTCGAGCGCCGAATGCTACCTTTGATTTTAAGTTGGGCAGTTAAGGTTCACAAGTTACAGAGAACTACACTAGAAAAAGCTGTTATAGATCTAGGCAAGAAAAATTTCGCTAAAAAACAGCTGTGTATGTTGCTCTGAGTCGGGTTAAAACCTTGGAAGGAATAGCGTTGTCTGACTTAGATTCAAACAAATTATTGAGTAGGCCACACGACGAAATAGCATTGCTGGAGATGACGCGATTACGCAACTTAAATTCAGTGTCAAATTGACGCATCAGCATGCCTAGTAGGCAGTGGTATTTCTATGTAAAATTTCAATCATAATTTGGTATTATTTTCGTTTACGTACTGAACACTTTGGCATATTGAACCGTATGCAGTAAGCCCAACAAAAGGTATCGGCTGTAAATCGTTGAGGAATTCCCTCGACTGTCTATGGTCTCCATCATCAGACCTGTAATGGCACTTATAACCCATATGGGTGCAAAGTTCTCATCAATAGAAATGAATTAAGTCGAATTAACATGACTGAGAGCGGTGTAAAATTTATTAAGAGTCAAAGAGGTAACACGGGAGGTTTTATTGTATGCAGGCTATAAGTATAATATCATTGTAAGAGAAGGAAGACGCATGTACTCCAGGCCAGATCCGAAATTTTGTTGATGCTTCGTAGGTATGTGTGCCAATAAAAATACAGTGCCCAAAAAATTCGTAGAACATTTTTATAACAATGTGATTCCTCCGTTTTTTTCTAAGATACTATACAGGGCGTCCCACGGATATGTCACATGGAGGGAAAGTACCTTGAATATTGTAGATGGAAAATTTTACTGAAAGATGACATTATTTGAATTTAAAAAACAGTTTAAACTGCATTCATAGATATTTAAATAATTACAAGGTTGAACCGGAAATCGAACCCGTTACACGAGATAAATAATCACCCTGTAGCTTTCGAAGATTTGCTTTTTGTAATTCGAAGATTTGCCGACAAATGTAAAGAAGGGCAGGGCTGAAGTCAAGGGAAAAAGATGATTGCCTCATTATTTGCCTATTTGGACGGACTGCATGGTCGTTTCGCAACAATTGCCCTGGAAGATAAAAAGACTGTTGATGTAGATTGGTACCTATGTCAGTCATTGTTTACCAGTTGTCTTGGAAAATGTTAGACAGCAGCACCCAACAAGTAGGATCGTCCTCCACCACGACGACGCTCCAGCTCACTCCGTCAGACGGAATATCGAATATTTGTCTATCGAAAGTGTGGAGTAAGTAAGTCATCCTTACCAGTATATAGTAGTACTCTGTGGTCATCCTCCTTCCAGTCACGACCTGGCACCTTGTGACTTTTATTTATTTCTAAAAATAAAAGATAAACTTAGAGGAATTCGTTTTATGAACCCTGAAGATGCCATGGCTGCGTTTGCAAAAGGCGTGGAATAAATCCCTAAAGAAGAGTGGGCCCACTGCTTCAGTCAATGGTTCCATCGCATGCATCGGTGCTTAGAAAAGGAGACTACTTCGAAAAGCAATTAAAAAAAACAACAGGCTTCTAAGTACCATCATTCTGTTTTTTATTTTCTAAAAAGGTTCAGTGTGACCCATGCAGGTCGTAGTTTGACTATCGTACGTATCGTCGTAGTTTGAGTCGTTATTAACTAATATTAATTTATTTAATAATTAATTAATTTAAGTATGTAAAATTACCGGACCACGTTCTTATAGATTTATTTTTATTTGACGACATGGTAACGCAGTGCCTCCCGAATACAGCTCCAAGGCGGGGCGTTGAATGCGTTGGAGATGTCCGTCCAAGGACACCGCCAGCATCACCCCGCCCAGGGACACCGCTTCCTCCGCCAGGACTCTAACCCGCATTATGGCGTCTACGGTAGAGTAGAGGAGAACACTTAGTTTAGGTACCTAAGTGTTTAGTTTAAGCAGTTTGTGTATGTGAGTTTAATCCAAAATCCAGTTTCGATAGCTTCTAAACTGCAAATAAAATCTTCCATTTCGCAACAAATATGCACGTTCAACAACAAAATAAAGTGTCACTTAGCGCTAAGAGGACCATAGGTATCCCCTATGTGATGGGCAAATCTGGTGAGTTGCGAATCTGGTTAGTTGAGAATCTGGTGAGTTGAGAATCTGGTGACTTGCTACTACGCGTAAAAAAGAAGTTTATTTAACGCATGGAGACATTCTAAAGGCGCGAAAACGTTTTTAAAATTAATAAACACTAATTTAATATATTATTTGTTGTTTTTCTTTCACGTAGCATTTTCCCGATGTTGTGAGGTGAAAGGTACACGCGCCAAAAAACTACTTTGCAGCTGTACCTATTGCATCTATTGTTTGTAGCTACTGAAACACAATTATTTAACATATTTTGTATAATTTCAGTTGGATAACTTTGAAACATCAAAAAACAAAAAAAAATCACATAAATAAATAGACTATCACTTACAGAACAACATCATTCATTTAGATTCATTCTGATTTTTAATTTTTAAATGAATATCAATAACTACTGTTTTCTTAAATAAATCGATTAAATCGCTTCGAATGTGCGACTTGATTTGTTGTAGCCTGCCACCGCCGGCGCCCGCTATCAACCGTAATAATCTTTCATTAGGGCACTCCACTGATACTGAACAAAGGATTTTCTGTTGTTCCTCGATATCTTCATAGTACTCCAGCTGTACATTTAGTTTGTATGGGATCTCTTGTGCCAAAAAGTCTAGGAACTTAGCCCTGACTGCTCCTTCTATCAATGACTCTGGTTTCTGGTCAGTCCATTCAGTAGGTGAGTATTGGAAGCCCGCGGTTTTGGCGTTACTTATGAGATATTCCTGCAAAATAAAACAATGCAGGATAATAGAATTAGATCCTCATGAATGTTGTAAATGGAAAATGGATAGCAGTGTTCTGCCTAAGAATTCTCCCTTGTTCAGAACATTGGTGTCTTCTTGTATAATATTATGTTTGCAGGTCTAACCTTAATATCTTGCACCCCATCACCATTCAATGCTGATACAAGAAAGACATCAGAAAATTTACTGTATCCTTTTTGTAAATTCTTTTCTGTTTTACTTCTAATCTTATCAGTCCCAGGGATAGGGTTGCCAGCAACAACACCATTGGTAAGGCTTCTTATTATTGTCAGCAATTGATTTTTGGATTTCAATTTATCAATCTGTGGAAAGAAATATTTTATTAAAATAGGTACTAATAACTAAAATTGTTCCGATTTTTTTTTATTACTTTTATTTTACTTGCAATGATAAATATGTACTTAGTTCGTTTGTTTAGGTCAAATCCTGCAAGCTTAATTAGAACCTAAAAAAAATAACGATTTATATGACAATTTCAACATTATAAATAATGCGATGAATGTTGTTGAACTATAATAATAATAATATGAGACAACATCCACACAAAATCCACAATTTTCAGGTCCCGAACTAGGCAGAGCCTGTACTACGGTAACCTGATGACTGATATACATACTTGTATACATATACACACCCAGACACAGGTCAAACAGACATGTTCATGCACACAAATGTTTGACTTGTCCGGGGATTGAACCCGAAACTATCAGAATGGAAGCCATTCCTACTGTTAGTGTGTTACACAATTATCTCTCTGATTCTACAACTAGGATTGGGTCCAGATGCAGAAACTCCTCAACAGTCAATGGCACAGACATCCTTTATTTTTATACACAGTGTGGCGTAAATAATGGATAACCCTGAAACTGTCGATCGGCCAGATTATTATCTATCATTTACCCCACTTATATCGCCATATGCCCCATGGATCACCAAATTATTGATATTTGAAATAAAATATGTACTTACTCTTACAAAATCAGCTGCCATTTCTACAATATTGGTGACTTGTTCTTGTTTTGTTTTTTTTTATGACACTCAAGTCTATTTGTATTAGCAGACCAGTATCAAGATTTTTTATTACAATCTAAGAAAACATTGCATAAAATACTTAGTCTTAAATTTTAACATTTTTTCAAAAGAATTATGCATTTTTGGGCCAATATATCGAAAAAAAAATGTATGCATATGTAGGCGATATAAGTGGGATAAATGATAGATGATAATCTGGCCAATCAACAGTTTCAGGGTTATCCATTATTTATGCCACACACTATGAGTTCTACTTACTTTATTGATTATTAAAAAGCTTGGTGTATCAGCTACAATGTTCAACATATTGACAACATCAGAATGAAGGAAGTCTTTAGTGTATCTGCTAGAGATGTCATGGACAATACCTATAACATCCGCACACCTCAAACTTTTGTGACATGCTCCAATCATAGAACCAGGCAAATTGTATCTGGAATAAAATGAAATTAATTACATCACACAAAACTTCTATTGCTTGTACTACAGGACATGGTGTTTCAAGATTGATATTTGTGTATAGGAATTTTAGTTTCTCTTAGTAGTTTACTTACTTCTTTTGTTCTTTTTCAGTTACAACCCCAGGAGTGTCCAAGAATATAATCTGTGTGTCATTTTGATAACACATGGCTCTCACTAACTTTGTGGTTGTGTGAACTTTGTTGGATGCGGCACATATCTGTAATTATAACACAATCCTTTTATGGTTGGTTTTAAGTTTCTTACTATCTAAAAAGTTGTAGTGCCACCCATTCGTTTCCAGGTTATAAATTATCTAAGCTAAGTTTAGTCATACCTTTCTTTCTGCGACTTTATTGATGAGAGTACTCTTTCCAGAATTAGGAGCTCCAATAATAGCTACATTTACAACTTTGCCTCGATTTCTTTCACTCGCATGTTCTGGTTGTGATGAATAAAATACTGCTTTCAAATTATGTTTTCTGTATGTTAAACGTATGGCAGACAATACAAATGTCGTCATCTTGCAGTAGTATAATTACATTTAGTTGGTTTAGGGCAAACGCACTTCTTTCAGGTAAATTTTTTACAGGGAAATAATTCTGTTTTGCTTTCTAAATTTCCAACAACATGCACCTCAACTCAACTCAACTTGCAAAACCTCTTATTCTTTAGTCATTGTGCAAAACAGAACAACAGGTGACAGGACACTGACATTACTGACAAGTGACAATGACAATCATTAGCAGTGCTGCTGCCTACTGTAGCCAAGAAAAAGAAAATGGCAACGCAGCAGCAGCCATTTCCTCCTTTTACAGAATATTTCTTATGAAAATTCTTAGGAGGAGAAAATTTACAAAGTTTGACGATTGATATGAAATTATTCATTATTATTCAGTAAATATATCACTCCTACAGTCCCGAATCGCATTTTGATTTTAACATACTACGTAAAACAAAGCTGCAACTTGAAAAAAAAACAAAGAAAAATTGGATTTGGCGGGTTACAACTGAGTAGAATCCTCTAATAATAATAATAATATTCAAATTTTCAAACTTTGACGATTGATATGATTTTACACATCAATCGTCAAACTTTGAAAATTTGTTCCACCTAACAATTTGCATATGAAATATTCTGAAAAAGGAGGATTCACCTTAAAATAGCAACAAAAACTTTTTATTTCGCAGGAGAATCGGTTCCACGATAAGCCAAATAAAAGACAAGTTGTATGTGAAAACAAGCTAAGTATATTTAAATCTAAATTGAAATATTGCCAAAATAATGAACTACAGATCAAAATGAATATTATTGCTGAGCATCATGCTAATAATGACTTTAGCAATTTCTGGAAAAATACGAGAAACATGAATGCTGTGTCGAGCCGCCCTGTGAGTGTCGGGGGTGCGCATGAGCCCCAGGACATAGCCTGTGCCTTTCAGCGCCACTTTAAGGTTGAATCCCCGCTCGGGCCCGCGTCGCGGGTGCTCGCCGCTGTGGATCGTCCCGGGGGCGTTGCCGTTAGATACACCGCCAAAGATGTGGCCTCTGTTATAAAGCGAATGGTTAGAGGTAAGTCTCCGGGTCACGATGGGCTCAGCATCGAGCATCTGAAGTACGCGGGTGTACATCTACCGAGAGTTCTCGCTTTGTTCTACAATTTATGTGTGGGTCACAGCTACTTGCCTGATGACTTAATGTACTCCGTAGTAGTTCCTATTGTTAAAAACAAAACTGGTGATTCTTCTGACATTTCAAATTATAGACCCATCTCGCTAGCAACTGTCATAAGTAAGGTACTGGATAGTTTGCTTGACCAACAGTTTGAAAAGCACCTACTACTGAACTTCACTCAGCGGGCGTACAACTCGCTTCGTGTCCAGTACAACAACGCGTTCAGAATTCTGTTGGGGCGGCCCCAGTTTTGTAGCGCATCAGCGATGTTCGCTGATGCTACTACCGATGACTTTTACGGAATAATCCGGAAAAGGAGTGCATCGCTTTTGCGTCGCTGTAGGGGCGGCTTGAACGGGATCCTGAGCGTGTTGTCCGAGCGGTGGGATTCTCCTTTCTTGCGGAGATGGCTGCAGCTGCATGCCAGTGCCTGCACATATATATATCTTTGACATAGGTATTAGTTTCTTTGGACATATTGTGACATTTTAATTTTCAATTTTATTTTTGACATTTGTGACATTTTCTTTTGATATTTTGATTATTCCTTTATTTATTTTTGACATTTTTGAATATTTTGTATTTGACATAAAATTCTAAATTCAATTTCAATTTTATAATTATTTTGTATGTCTATTAATCTATAAGTAATAATATGTAACATTTAGAGTGCAAGCATGGCAAATGTAAAATTCTTTTTTTAATTTTTATATGGGTTAAAGACCTGAAATAAATGAATTTAATTTTTTCTTTTAATTTTTTAATTTAAGTCTAATGTAATTTTAGCTATGTCAATTTTCTCCTGCGTTGTAGGAGATTCTTGGTTGTAGTCATCGTAGGGTTGTAGTACGTTGTCCAGAGTCGGTGGCAATGGCGATGGGCGCCGGGCGGTGGCAACTGTCCGCCACCGCAAAACAACTCAATAACTGATTTAGATATTATTCTAAGGTTAAAACCAAGCACGAGCAGGCAACACTACTCAGTTCAACTGTCAAATAATTAGAATGTTGCATTGATATATCTCAATATAGGGGTAAAGTACCCAATTATTGGCACTTTAAGGATCACTTGCCACTTAAATCGTGAAAACTGTCTATAAGAAATGTTGCCAGCATAAGAAATTTATAAGCATGACAGAATGAGAGTTAATCTATGTTTTGAATATATGAAAATTCTACTATTTCATTATTTTTAGGATTATTTTTATTTTATTTTTTATACACACGTTTTTCCCAAATATTGGCATGCTTTGGCCAACTATCAGCATATAGGCGTCCCATTTATTGGCATTTCGGATTGTTCAGTAAATTTATGAAAATTATGGATATTTAGGACAAAGTCAAAATAAAAAAGTTCAGTCAAGAATCACATTAATTTATGTGGTAGCTCTTTAGACACATAAAAATAAAAATAATACAATCAGAACAAACCTCTTAGCAAACATTTGGTTCATAGAGTACCAATAAACGTTAGATAATCTTTTAGAAAAAGAAATATTTTAGCAACAAAACAATTATAAAAATATACTTATTTCTTACAACTATAAAACAACTTAAACGTAAGAGATCAATAGTAGGTGGGTTATATTTCCAAGCTATTGTCTAAATATCTTAGTCTTCAAATTCAGTCAAAAATTTCTCTATTTCAACTTCATGTCATTCTATGTCCCAAGTGCCAATAAATTAGAATACGGACATTTTTGAATACCGATTTTTGGCACCGTGATAAAGTAGTAAAAAAACAATACATTTCTTAAAAATAAACTGTCAAAGACTCGAATAATACGCGCTGAATTTGCTTTACATCATATATCACATTATAAACACTTATATGACTAAGATTCGATGATATTAAAAAAGCTCCTACCTTAGCAAAAAATTAGTTTCCACTGGTATAATCGAGACGCGTTCAGCTGTTGTTATCGTTTTGGCGCCATTGACATTTCTTTTTTTTTCAGTGTTGTCAGTTATATGACTCAGGATTGTACTAAACTATTTAAATAAGTTGCAACACCGAGAGATTAGGTGTTTTCTTATGAAAGAGATTAATTCACAGAAGTGCCAATAAATAGTGGGGTGCCAAAGTAAGGTCTCATTACCCTATCTACATCTATGGAATTTTGCGTAGATTTTTTTTTAAATTAGTTCCTAACGGAACAGGCTAAGGTCTGAGACCACGCTGACTAGTTTTCGCGTAGACAGTCTCTGGGAGCGTTCCGAGTTGAGCTGTCATCGATTTGAGCGCGCTAATACCCGTACCGAATTTTTGTGAGCGCGATAATGATGTTCCGTGAATCGTCATATTATATGACGTCATGAGATGATGCGCCATCTTGCGATAACGCCGACCATGCCCTAAATTAACATAGCCAATAATATTGACATACATAGGTATAAATATTGTACACCCATGGGTATGTTACAGTGATACAATAATGCTAAGTGTAAGAACTGTCTGTTCACATGTGACAAACAATAAATAAATGAACATGGTACATATTTTTCTTCGGGGTAAATCTTTGCCGGGAGCATGTAAATAGGCTAATATAAGCACTTCGTCATCCGTTTCATCCATAAACGAATCGTCGTTTTCAAACTCAAAATCTGAGTTATTAGAGTCGATAGAGTCAACCAACAATCTATAAGTGCCAATGCGTTGAACTTCCATTTGCAGAAGAATATCAAATCGGTCTTTTTTGTGCAAAGTTTGAGGTTGACGTTAAGCGACCACACTGTGAGCGCGTTCACGAGCGATCCGAATTGATGACAGTTCTTAGCTGTCATAATCATGATATCTAATGCGGAACGCAAAATATCGATGTGATCGCTGTGAGCTATCATGGTCTAATTCGGAATGCAGCCTCTGTCTACGGAATTTTGTTTTGGTGTGGTGGTGTGGGTTGACATTCGTGATAACTGACAATGTATTTGTATGTACTTTTGTAAGCTGTATGTTGGTTGTTGGTTGGTTGATTTGGTTTGGTTGTATATGTGCGTGTGTGTGTAACAGTTGAGTGGGTCAGACGTCAGTAATCACAGAGTACATTAATTTTTGGGCAGAGTGAGCGAAAAAGCGGAAAAATTATAAATAAAATAGGTTTGCTTGCATTCAATCAACCGGATCTTCTATGTAACTCGGTGGTGGTTTGATCCCAATTTGTTATTTTAAAAGGAAGCTGCATGCTTGGTTAAAAAATCGCCGGCATGATTTTGTTCAGGTAAAGTTTTCAAACACTGTAAAATATTTTCCCCAATCCTTTTAATTTACTTTTTGAATATTATTTGGAATAAGTTTTTCAATATTACCATCAGTTGTTTTTATTTTTGTTTTATCTCGTTACCTACTTGCCTGTTTCCTACTACTTACCTATTTTATTTTTTTGTTTTCCAGAAATGTCAGAGATAAAGTATAAAAATCAGATTTTGGCCGCTATTGATCATTTGCGTTCACGTAAATCTCGCCCCGATATAAATAGAATTTGCAAGTTTATGTTAAAGTGTTACAAAGTTCTACCTAAAGACACTAAAGCAGATCTCAAACGTTGCTTGAAGGAGAAAAGTATTTTTAAAGTTGATTATAAAGATAATGTAAGCTATAGGAACGCTGCTAAGTGGCGAAAAAAATCAAACCAAAACAACAGTGAGTTGAACCTGTATGAGTCTATTCAGCTTGTCAAGTTTCTCATAGTTCGGTATGAGAACAAAATATCCAATGAAGTGTCCAGTCACTTCTGTCCATGGCCATATCATACAATTGTGGGTTTTTCAAAATTAATTATACTCAATAACATAAAATTTGCTTCTTTTTTTTAGAAATGTCTTCATCAGTTGCAACAAGTGAGCGAAGAGTAATAACTTCTGCAATTGCTACTCTTATTTATCAGGATCAAAGTTATTTGGAAAATGGCATTGCTTTTGAAGATCTTGTGTCAGCAGCAGGTTCACAGGGAACCAAGTATTCCAAGAAACAACTGGAAACTATTGTCAACAAAGAATTATCATCAGGAAGTTTAGTTAAATTACAGAATGGTAACTTGGCATTGGGCCCTGCTGATCATGATGGTGATAGCTCTGATAGCTTCAAGTTTGAGTACAATGCTGATTTCAATAATACAAAGGTATGATTATTTCTTTTTATTCTTTAGATGCCTCATAAATGACTCTGGGACATTTCAATTGTTTGAAGAAACAATCAAACATTTTTAGACAATTTATTGCCCTCTAATAATGCACTATTTGAGATCATGGAAACAACATGAATGTTCTGAATTTAAATATATTGACTTCCTGATAGCACTTTTCCAGGGTTTTTTTTATCTACATTTAGGTAGGTAAGTACTCTAAATTTTTTTAATGTTAGCTATGCTGTCAACACATGATCTCAGTAGTTATAATTGAAGAGTTCTTGTTAATAATTTAATTTTTTGCAAGCTGAAATAATTAAGCAATATATATGTGGAACTATTTTTATTTAAGACCTTTTAAGTATCATAATTTTTGCAAAATAAAGATATTCTATTCTACTTAATCACAACCACGAAAAAAATATTTGACAACATAGGTACAGGTAGGTATATGTTTATAAAACAGATTTTCCATTTACCTAAATCTAAAGCTATATAAATATAAAAAATATTGCACATTCTTATCACATCATTAGTAGGTACAAATCTTTGTATATATACAGCATATCTTCCACAACGAGGGATATAATTTTTCTGGCTAGTAAAAAAAATGTTTAACTACTTACATTTTATTTATTTATTTAATCTAAGGTAGCTTCACAGTATTGACAGTAAAAATAACAAAATTATTATTCCAAACATTACGCCAATTACGATGTACACAGAAAATAAGTAATAGACAAAACAAATACAAAATACATAATTTAACGTAAATTTTATTTTAAAGTGCATTTTGAAAAATTTGCCCAACATAAATAAAATAAAAACTGCCCAAGTGCGTGTCGGACCACGCACAGTAGTTGCGAGTTAGGATGAATGTATTTTACGCATGCTCAGTAGTTTTACCGACAGCAAAAATAAGTTTGTATTAACCGAAAAAAGCTGTGAAAACCTAGTTACTTACTGCAGTTGTAACCGAAAACATCCCATAACTCACAAACTATCGACTTGGAAAAATAATAAATATTTTTTATTTCGTAATTTTACTACACCGTTGCCGCGTTGTTTAGCGGTGCACCGAATACACCCATCCAATATTTATCGATAAAGTGCCAATAGTCTCCGGTAAAATGGCTGTTTGACTGTCCGAACGACGGTCATGACGAAATTAAAACGGAACCCAAAGAAAGTTTTTCAATGATGTGCCCACATGTGCTCCATTTTTTTGCAACATAGTAAGTATAGAGAGATGATAGACAAGATAGTTTTCGAATTCGAACTTTTTGTAAATGCTGGCCTTTAGTAAAATAGTGTCAGCTTTTTTACTGGATGACATTTGACTGACAACATTCCAAAGATTTCAATCAATTTAAATCATTGCAAAATTCATAATAAAAATTGCATTATTATGATCTGTGATTTGTATTGAGTTAAAAAGATTTAAATTAACATATTATTGCTGTTAATTCCAGATGACTTCATCGGCCAATTCTTCATGCAGGTCTTCACCTCAGAGAATGCGGGGAAGGCCAAAGAAACGAGGTGGTGGATCGTCAAGCAATGGCCTTAGCGGCAACACCTCTCGAAATGCGGGTGTGCGTGTCGGCGAAAGACGTAAAATGGCTAAAAAGGTGTTTGACCCATCTGATAACAATGTACCAAGTAAACGGAAAAGAGGTCGCCCAGTTGGGTCACTTAATAAAAGTACGATTAAGAAACGACTTATTTCTGCTGGACTTCAAAAGTCAGATGTTGAGGGAACACCATTATCTGAAAGCCAATTATCTCTAGATGGCAGTGGTGATGAACTGGAACAGGAAGACTCCTTACCACACGAGACATCGGGAGGTGTATGTTCAGTTTGTCTTGTGCAGAAACCTCGCGGTTCTAATGACAGACTAGTTGAATGTCGAGATTGCAACAACAAGGCACATTTGAGCTGTCTCCAATCAGGGTCTGGTATTTTAAAGCCTCGACCTGACAACACTTGGCAATGTCCACATTGTAAAACTTGTGTGGTCTGCTGTGAAACCAATGATGCCGTAAGTTTTAAATTTTAAATATTTATTTACACATGATAACATAATTTAATCAAGATCATCTCTTTATCCATACATAACCAAAGTTCCTAAATAACGAATATTTTTGTTGCAGGGCATTTTAACAGTGTGTAGTATTTGTTCCGATGCTTATCATGCGCTTTGCCATAGTCCACGCATACCAGAAAGACTGAAAGCTTGGGATCAATGGGAATGTAATAATTGCCTGGAATCTCGACCTGCTGTAGTAGGATCCCCTGCTATACGTCGGAGTATGGAATATAATGCACAGAGTTCGCCTTCTGTGGACCCATTCCTGAAACCACACGAGCTTGACAGAGCTCCCTCAAAACTAGAGGACTTGCCCATTGATCCAAGTATACCAGATATAACTAATTGGACAACTGGTGATGCCTTTGAATATTTTTCAAAGTACCTGCCTGAAGCTGCTCCAATTCTTAAAGAACAGGTAACTAGTTGATATAAATAACCGAATAAGAGTTGAATATAGTAATAAGATGAGAGAAATAGGAGATAAACACAAAATATTTATTCTAATGGCTTCAGTAGTTTGTTTGATGGTTTAAATACTTCTGGATTGGATAAGTAATAAGACATTGTAAGAAACTGTATTTTCAGGAATTCGATGGTCAAGCATTGAGCATGGCGCGGCGTGCCGACATAGTAAGAGGTTTGGGACTGTCTCTAGGACCAGCGTTGGCCCTATATCGCATCATTGTCAAATTACAAACAAGAAAAGATGACTGGACGATGTGCTGGGGTTAACGACTTACGGCACCAATGCTCATGAGGTGTCTATTTATAAATAAGGAAAATGTATTACTTTGTTAGTGTTTAAAATAAATTCTTAACGCGTGTGTGTGTGTGTATTATAACATAACACTCACGATTTGTACTTGATTAACGTTCGGCTCAGCTCCCGACAGTTGAAATTCCAATAGCACGGTTTTATTTAGGTGTCGCTTAGTGTTAGTGAAAACGGGCATTAACTCTTAAGAGATTCAAATTTGTAGGATTTTTTAACCAGTGTTAACACGCGCGTGTTAGCGTGTGTGTGTGTGTGTGTACTTTATAAGATACGATACATCCTAACTCTTATCCCACCACAAAAAAAAAACAATACTGGTGACGATTTAGTCCCTGCATCCGTCAAGGGGATGATTCCACCCGTCGCTTTAAAGGTTTCGTTACGATACTGGGTTATTCTGTTTATCCACCCTAGGGTGGATACTCGGGAGGACACGGTGGAGCATACGGTGGTCTGCCCGGCTTGGGCGGAGCACCGCCGTGTCCTCGTGGAGGCGATTGGCGGTGGCGATCTCTCGCGTCCGGCCCTGGTCCAGGCCATGGTACGGAGCGAGAGGGCTTGGAAAGCCGTCACCTCCTTCTGCAAAGCAGTAATGTTTGCGAAGGAGGCGGCGGAACGCGTGAGGGAGAGGCAAAATTCGCGCCCTCACGTCCCTAGCCGACGCAGGTGACGCCCGGCCAGCGTAGGCGCGGGCTTGCGAACGGCGAGCAATGGGCAGCTCGCCGTTTGATAAGGACCAGGCCCGGGTCGATGGCGCGTTGTGTTCCACGCGCGCCTCGAAAGAGATGTCAGCATCAATGAAGGGGTCCGCTAGGCCCGATGCCTGCCAGGGTTGCGTGAAAGTCCGAGAGGGATACCGTGGCCCCTGGCACAGGCGACTGAAGAACACGGGTGGGTTTTAGTCAGTAAGTCTGACACGCCCTCCCGCTCTGCCCAGAGCGGTAGAAGTTATTTGATGATTTCCCACCATGTGGATACTTGGAAACACGTGTTCATCTATCCACCAAAGACGGGTGGGTGGTTAATCGGAATTCACTTCAGACTGTTCTTCCGACTTTTCACCCCAAGTACAGTCATCATCATCATCAGTACAACAGTAAATATACTCATACACTTTAATAAATTATTTACAAATTTTTAATAACCACAAACTTAAAATAAACGGAAATCATATTACGTATTCAATCAAATTAATTATGTTTTAAATAATATTAGGTTATATATTTGCATCCTGCAATATGTACAGGAAATGACCAACACTAATTTCATTAAACAGGCTGTTCGGCAGAACGTTGAACATACGAAAATGGCAGATAGGTGAGGTCGTCTGCTATCTACCTAGCCCAAATGATTTGAGCTAAGCCCCATAGATTTTTTATTTTGTATTTTTTTTTTATAACCGATTTTTATGAGTTTGAAAACTTTAAAGTAAGATTACTTTATGTAGGATAGACGAAACTGGCAACACTTTTTTTTTGTTTTTGTCTCGTTTGTTGGTTGATTCCTCTAAAACTATTGTTTGATGCAGATAACAGCTAGACAAAAAGTTATGAGCCTTAAAACATTACAAAAAGGGGTAAAACATGATTTTGAAGCTTTTCTTCACATTGCAAAAAAAAAAAAAACTAAAAGTGATTGAAGACTTAGGATTTCATCGAAACATCCTTGGTGTATGGCCTTTCGAAAGGTAATTGACCAATTTTAGTTCAAAAAGGGCATTTTGATGCAATTCGATTTTGTGAAATGTAAAATATTTTGCAAAATTCATCCAGTAATCGTGGTAAAAATTAAAAATCGATTCATTAAAAAAAAAATACAAAATAAAAAAATCAATGGGGCCTAGGTCAAGTAATTTGAGCTGGGTAGGTGCAGACGATCCGCCATTTTCGTATGTTCAACGTTCTGCCGAACACCCTGTAGAGTAGACGTAATTGTGTATTCTGGATTAACTAGTCTCGTACATTTGTAATCGTTTTTTAATGTCTGCTACAACAGACGTACGTAAACGTATAGTATACCAATGTCTACCTACTAAGTATCTTGGGCAAGTTTCTATCGTGTTTATGAATGTACGTACGTGGTCGAAAATCGGAAGATAAATAACATACAAATTCCGATTATCCACCCCGTCTGGGGTGAATAGCACCCGTTTCCGAGTAGTCCACCCAAGAGTGGTCGTTACTTTAGGGGTGAACAAACAGAATAACCGAAAACTCTTATCCGGTTCATGAAAAAAAAATAAAAAACCTATACAACAGTAGACTATTTCGTTGCATGTAGGGTAGGTCTGAAAAGTTTCTTTTACAATTCGGGTATGAGTTTCATAGCGAAAGTAGTTTAGAATCACCCCCTTGACGCGGCGGCAGGTGACTAAATCGCCACCCTGTATAAACTGATGCCGCAAAAAAACGATCTATCCGACACCTTGCACTGTAAGTATTTTTTAAATCATATAGTATTTAACAGAATAACCGAAAACTCTTATCCGGTTCATGAAAAAAAAATAAAAAACCTATACAACAGTAGACTATTTCGTTGCATGTAGGGTAGGTCTGAAAAGTTTCTTTTACAATTCGGGTATGAGTTTCATAGCGAAAGTAGTTTAGAATCACCCCCTTGACGCGGCGGCAGGTGACTAAATCGCCACCCTGTATAAACTGATGCCGCAAAAAAACGATCTATCCGACACCTTGCACTGTAAGTATTTTTTAAATCATATAGTATTTAAATATGTTCGTTTCAACATTACGTTATTGGAATTAATGTGTATGACCATCACAACCAAAATGTCAGTGTGCAGGGTAAAGTCACGAGATTCTTCTCTACTAAAATAAAACTCATTTATTGTTTTATTGTCTTATACTTAATTAACTAAGCAGCATCTATAGGAAAACAACTGTAAACCTTACTGTACCTATGTTTTGTTTGGGGATCTCGAGCATTAATATTTATTCTACCAATTCTAGCAACTAAATTATGTTGCTACATTATGCAGCTGAATAGTACCTACACAGAGCAATTTGACTGCCATAGCAATCATTCTAAATGATACCAAAAAACGTGTTTTGATCTGTCTACACTTTACAGCTTCCACAGGTACCAACAACTAGGAGCAATGGTGAACTTAACTTTTAGCTAAGCTTCCACCAGTTGTTTTGTTTTAACCCCACGCTGCCTATCAAATTAAAAAAGAAATCTTATTTGACAGCACTTCTAACTTTGAGGATGCTGTCTATAAACAATCTTGTCAGTAGTGTCAATTAGGTAATGAGATAGTTTACGTTTTGGCTGTTTTTTTATTCGAAAGTGAGTTCTTAAAGGCAAGAGTTTTGAGTTGTAAATTGGGGCCCAAGACCATGAAAAGCTCAAGTTTACAGTTATTATTCGATACTTTCAAAAGAAAAAAAGTATTTACATTATAAATCATTGCAAACCTATGATCATTGGTGTTTTTGATCATAATGTTTCACGAATGATAGGAAGGTGTTAAACACCATAGTTGCTACATTTATGTATACAACCCTGTACTGTGGCTTTAAAAAATAGAAATTAATAAATTGTACTGGTGGCCAATACATACAATCCCCCTGAAACAAAGAAATAATTTATTTTTAGTTTTTAACATAATTACTGACACAAGACAAGCACACGGTTACTGCTCTGGAACGAAACTCAACTAAATGTCAACATTTAAAAAGTGATGTGATAGGCTGTTGACAATGCAATAAACCAATCACAGTAGGTAGGTAGTTGACATGTTAGACAATTTGTTTGCAAATTTTCGTGTTGGTTTTCGTTCGAGAAACCCGTTAGTATATGCAAAGCTTAAGTAGTAAAAACATCACAAGGACAAACTGACTGCCTAACATATCAACGCACAGGCGAAACTACTGAACCTAGGAACGTGTAATTTGCACAAGGCTTCTTTTTATTAACCGACTTCAAAAAAGGAGGAGGTTCTCAATTCGTCGAAATCTTTTTTTTTTATGTAGGTATGTTGACCGATTACTCGAAGACGCCTGAACCGATTGAGAAAATTCTTTTTTGTTTGAAAGGTTAGGTATACTTTCCAGGTGGTCCCATTATTCGTGTCAGGATTAACGATTTTTTCATCTCTGATACCCGATAGTGCCTTTGTGCCAAGTGCACGTACGTATAGGTACAATAAACTTTCCAGAGATTGTGCCTGAGAAACGGCTACCACACCACATCCAAGGAAAGCAGCAGGCGCGCAAATTTCCCATTTCTTACATTATTTTTCATACTGACTTTGAATAAAATCTACAAAATCTTTACATTAACGGTGAATTGATATAGGTAATAATAAATAAATAAACAAACTGAGCCACGTTTAGCGACATGCATGGTTCAACCTTTGAGATAAGCATACGACTATTCGTAGGAGTAGTCGGGGAGTTTTGCACATCATATACCTAACTACTGTTCTTAGCCGTGTATTGAGACAGGCATAAGGCTAGCTTAGTTTTTTCACCCGTTATAACCCGGCTGGCCACAGAACCGACCATCTACAGTTCATAATTCAGACATTTGAAAGATCTGCCGTGGGACTACGGTCATATCTAATCAAAATCAAAAGTCATTTATTCAAACTAGGCTGAGAATCAGCACTTTTAAAACGTCAATAATTACATAAGACAGTCCCCTCAAAACGCCCGCCCTTCACCACTTATTACATATTTACATGTGTATAGAATTGAGGTTCTATCGTTGACCGTGCACAATGCATAAGGTCAACGATATAATATCAAAACTCGCATAGTCACACACACATACCTACACATACAACCGTATAAAATAGAAAGAGAGTAAGGCGATTAACACACGGCATTGCGCTCCGCCGCGGTTGGCGGTGAATCGAAAGGAAAATCCATTTTCAAAACCGTACGGTCGGGCGGTGTACGTGTGTTAGGCATCAACGGATTACATACATGCCAATGCAACGTAAGATCCGCTTGACCGCCAACCGCGGCGGAGCGCGGTGCCGTCTGTTAATCGCCTAAGAAAGAGGAAGAGAGGAAGGTCGCTTGGTCGCATATCTGTTTTTCGTTACGTGACGATTTCTGCCAGTTCAATCTACTGTAAGCGGCGTAAAAGAACTTCGTTCCAAAAAAAATAACACGCTGTTGTAGTTAGCCGCACAACAAAAATTTAAAATAAATAATAGACTAAAAAAAACACGCTTTTGTAGATAACCAAAGTACCTATACATCGTAAAAGATAGCTTAGCTTGATCTCTGCGACAGCTGTCAGTAAAATCACGCCTATGAAGTTCTGAGTTTCATAGTAGTACTTACAGTAACTGTAAATGTCATACTTTATGGGCATGCCAACCTAATTAATTAGTGATGGGTGATGAATCATTGTGCGGTCGACAATGTATCTGCAGAAAACTGGAAGGTGGTAACCAAATGCAGAAAACTAATGGAAGAAGATTGGGAGCGGACGTCCGATTTGATAATATTTGCGAACAAGAGTTTATAATAAATTTACAAGATTGTTCTAGCGATTCAGAAACTGATTCAGATATGGATATGGGGTGTACTCCTTTACGAGAATAAATGTATTTTATATTCAAATATTCGTTTAATTTAGTAACGTTTGTAATTTAATTAAACCCAATTAAATGTTACATTAGCATCAATAATAGTAAGATACGTCGATAATTTCTATCGACAATTTTTTATATCATGACAACCCTAGGAATGTCAGTTTGACTTATGTTATGTCGCAGAGATCAAGCTATGTTTTACGTAGTATAGAAAATAATTTTCAATAAGTTTAAAATAAGAATCGTGATTAAGAGCCTTTATACCCTAAGAGTGGCAACGTCGCAATTTAGTGTCATATTTCGTGGTTTTCAATTTTTATCATTTAATTGGAGCTATATTTAAAAAAAATGTTTAATTAACTTTTTAGAATTATGTGAAAACTGTGTAAAAGGTAAGAAATCGTTGCGTTTACAGTTCTATTTATATGCAAATAATACATTGGAAACTTGCAGGGCGTTATTTTCATTGTAAAATAACTGTAAGCATTACGGTTACTTACTTTTTAAACACTTTCACGTAATTCTAAAAAGTTAAATTAAATTATATTTCAGATTAAATGATAAAAATTGAAAACCACGAAATATGACACTAAACTGCGACGTTGCCACTCATAAGGTATAAACGCTCTTAACAAAGAAAAAAATTGTAAAAAGCTAAAAATTTAAAAAAAAACATGCTTTTGTTTTTTTAACTAAGTATTATTTTTTCATTTAAGCTTTAATAATAATAATAATAATAATCATTTATTTCGGACATAATTAAAAATCCATAATGAGTTAGTAACGGAAAAGAAATTTAAAGAATTTTTAAGTTTGTAGTTTGTGTAACTTAAAAATTGGCCCAAATATTTAGAAAACTAGGTACCTTTAAAGGGGGTGGAGTGGGCTTTACATCTTAAGAGGGAAGTACGAAATCCACACAGACCAAGTGCTAGTTTTTATTCTATAAAAGGGTTTAATCAGTTCAGACTCACCATGTACACATATAAAAACTTCTTTCTAATTTCTGATGTAATTTCTGGTAGTGATTTTTTTTCTAGAATCCCCATTGCAAAGAAAAAACTTAGAATAGTTGATGGCGATGCAAGTGCTTGATCACACAATATTTTTATGGACACTGTTTTGAGGTCAGCTTTTGGTAACTGTTTGTCTAAATTAACATAATAATAATGATGCAACGGGCCCATTGCCATTCCCACTGCAAACATTCGAACTGAAACAAATAGTTGTAGGTACACAGGGCGAAAAGTTGAAGCGGGCTCTGAAGGGAGAGTATCCCAAATATACTGATACTTAATACAATTTTTTAGATAGAAATTTCTCAAAATTGCATATTCTTTTTTTGCATTAGTCTTGGTTTGTGAGACAAATGACTTCAAAAAACTTTGAACTCTGAAATAAAAGAATGTTTCCTTTCAGTAAAATTGTCTAACTTCAATATTTAAGGTACTTTCCCTCCATGGCTCACTTAAACTTTTGTAGTTCCTGAATACCATTAGGTACACCTACCGTACGTCAGTAGTAACACTAGACTTTGAACTGGCCTAGCATAGTAAGGAATTTCAATAGAACAAACAGTCCAGCTTATACTGGTTTTGTTACCACTGATGTGCAGCCTATTGCATTTTATTTTATCTTTCGTAGTATTGACAAAGGTCAATATTATAGGAATCAATAATGAAATATAGACTTCAGAAATATAGAAGGAAAAAAGGGCAACTATAGTCTACTCTTACGAAACATAGTTACATAACAAAATATATAATCATACATTTTTAATTTTCTGATTAGTTTATTGAAATGCTATAGTTTACCTGCAATACTAAGTTCCTATTAAAATATAATAAGGCAATATTACATATCTGAAAGATAACACAAAAATATAAAAACCTGATCTTCCCCAGTCATATCTCTCTGATATAACTTTTGTTTGTAATTCAAATTCTTGCTGTACCAAATCACCAACACCCATGCATATTCCAGATGTTATACTGTTTGTTAATAATAGGTTTTTCTTAAAGAAGAAACTCACACCACGGTGAAATATTGATTGTTTCGACATTTGGAATTTAAGCAGGGTTGCTTTGATTATTTAAATAATCAAAGCAGGGTTGCTTGCTCTATTCTGATACAATAGAAGCATGATAGCGTATAGAAACATGCTACAACCTGTAAACCAAAATAATAATTAAACATAATAGGTAGTGTGGCCTATTTTAGGAAAATTACTACTGATAATTTACTAAAATAGGAAGCTTGGACTGTGACTGCTCATATTTTATGTTTTAGTAATAGTTTATGTGTTTTAGTAGTTTAAATCATGAACTAGGTTACACCTGGTAATCATTGAGGCAATAATTATTGCATTTTCCATCCACAGAACTTTTCCAAAAGCAAAATGAAAACTGTTGTCATATTATGGGTGTTATGGTTGAAATCACAGACTACAGACAGTATAGTATAGGATACGTGATAGGATAGTCGGTGACATACAGTTACAGTGCTGCCAGATGTGGCGCGCCACAAGTCGGCAAAATTTTTGGTATATAAATAGCATAAAGTCGCCCATTTTTTTATTCTGCTAAACCACACTTTTTTTTGCGAAATAAGAAGAATTTTATAATACAAATAATGGAAAAAATTACTGAAAATATAAATGAACCACTTTAATGTACTTACCCTTGTTTTAAAAATCTGGACTTTTTCCCATTCGTAGGTACCCGTGTTGTTTGCTATTATTTTCCACGTTTTCCCATTTTGATAACACAAGAATACAACCTAACAACCATACACTCAAATCACAAGAAAATCCTCTCAAAGAACGCAGAAAGTTTAATTTAAATTGATTTGTAGCATGTACAAAATCTACATTTTCTGTGTAGTTGGATGTAATGGCGTAATTTTATTTTTAAACGTAAACCGAAATCTATGAATGTGTAACATCATTCAATACTTTACAGTGTGCGTTACCCTAGCAGGAAAGTGGTTCCTAGAGTGATATGAGTGAAACGTATAGTGTATAATCTACTGTGTATGTGCACAACATAAATAATTGGTGCACTTTGTCGTTTTGGAAAAATACGGAAAAAAACGATTCCTGCTAGAGTAACGTTTTTCCAGCAGGATAATTCTAAACGAAACAGAAACAGCTAGTAGAATAATATAATCCAATAAAAACATTATTTTATTACTACTTTTCTACTTCAGTGTACTCGGGCACAACACGTTTCAATCGGTTCGTGAGTAAAGTAAAGAAGGTCATCGATATGCAGGAATCCGTTGCTTTTTTGTAGTCATTCAAATTTGGTCGGAGAACCACCCGTTGTTTACATGTTTTGTTTTTTGTTTATATTTACTTAATGCGAAACATTCCAAGCTGAATATTTTCACTATATATTTTTGACTAAATACACTAGTTTTTGGTTTACATCTACACATCTTGGGTTGAGCCAGTTTCTTGTATTTTGCCGTCAAAGTTATTACACCGTCGTTTTGACTTTTAGCAATATTATTCAATAACGCATGCATGTACACTTTTGAAACTTTTTATGGTTTTTATAAGCGTCAAGAAGGACCGAAGACAGTTTTCAGCGAGCTTATACGTTTTCTCATTTAGGCGCTGCGATATTTTTTCGGGTTTTCATAAAACCGCGATTCTAGAAAATTATAAATATTTTCTTAAATCTAATTCTGTCACAAATACGCACAAATAAAGAGTTACTCGTGTATGTTTATTCTACAGGCGCACATGCAATGGTTTTAGAGATACACACGGCTACACATCAAGCTATACGTTTACAGTTTACACTGACCTCTCATTGTAAGAACATCCTATACAATGCGAGATCAGCTTATACTGGAATTGTATAGCTTGATCTGTAGCCGTGCGTACACGATTATATATTATTTTAGTCTTTATTTTTCGGATAACAGTTATCCATCGTGTTAGTAAGCAATACAAAATGACTTATTGCTAGTGTTAGTAGCTGAAATACAATAGAGAACACAGAGTAAATAGTATTGTGAAAAGGACATCCCCAGATTGACATTGCTCAGTGATTGACCTTCTCACAAAACTTTTAATAATCGGAGAGTCGATACTCTCCACCATAGTTTTTAGGATGCTGTTGCCACTCGCCCGCAACCTTGACAACAGCGACGCGGTTTTCTTACGAATGACGACGTGGAAGCATCGGTTTTGCGCAAACATAACAGAAGCGCTGCACCATCGCGGCAGTCCCAACAGCATCCTAAAAATATGATTGTATTGTACGCGTAGGTCATCCAACGTTCTTTTGGTATAGTAGACCCAAAGATTTCCCGTGTAAAAACACTGGCAATATGCCTTAAACAGTGTTATTTTTACTAAAATGCTACACCGAGCGAATCTTCGGGCCAACATGTTAGCTCGGACCGCTACGCTCTCTTTCAATATCAACATTGTCCTTAAGGTCGTCAGTGAGAAGATGCCGTAGATATTTGAATGTTGTCACTCTTTTGACGTTCAAGCCGTTTAGGGTAATGTCAGGTATAGTATCTGGGCATTCACCTTAAAGACAATGTATTCACACTTCTTAACACCTTCTTCTTCTATACGCAAGTCCGTGTGAGGCAGCATACGCCTGACATACCCGAAGCATTTCATTTATCGCACCTGCCGTCGGCGCCAGCAACGCCATGTCATCAGCGTAGTTGATACTGTTAATTTTTACACCATGGACGCTGCATCGTATCCGAGGCTTTTTAGCACATATATAGATATATATGTGCTAAAAAGCCTCGGATACGTCAGACCACCCTGCCTCACACCGCATTCCAACCTGTATGTATCAGAGAGGGCATTGGACCACCTTACAACATTTTTTTTGATTCCCATATCAATACTGTAGGATTCTGAGCACTTCTGCCGGTACACCCCTATCCTCAAGCTCTCTCCAGAGTACATCATACTTTACCAGATCGAAGGCTCTGGAGAGATCCAGAAAACAGGCGTATACCGGCGTTTTCCGATCAGTGTAATACTGGACGGTATGTTTGAGACTTACTGTGGCGCTTTCCGTTGACAGTCCAGGTTGAAACCCGAACTGTGAATCATGCACGGATAGACATTCGTTCTAAGTGGAACCATTCATACCGTCCAGCACTTTTGCCAATGTGGTTGCGAGAGATATAGGTCAATAGTTTGACTTAACCGATATGTCGCCCGTCCTATTCTTAATTATGGGAACCGCCAGTGTTTTCATCAATCCCGCCGGCAAGTAAGAGTGACTAAGGCACATGGTATAAAACACCGACAAAACCCTTGGCAGATGCACCCCAGCAAACTTGAAATGCTCAATACTGAGCAAGTCATGTCCGGGAGACTTGCCTCTGCTCATATTTTTAATTACTTTTGTTACTTGTCTTGGCTTTCTTTCTTTCTTTCTTCTTCTTTACTTATCTTCCTGAAATTCAGGCCCAGCATTGATCACATCTACTGAGGGACCCAGAGGAGATTGCACTGTAAAATGTTCCTTGAACATATTCGCAATCTCCCCTGGATCACTCCTCCCGCCGACATTCACCGATAGGCCAGGCTTAATATCAAGCTTACTCGTGGACTTCCAAAACTTTGCGAAATGATTTGTTGCTCTTGCTTTTGCTATCATAACAATCTTGATGTTTTTTTGACAACATTCTAGCCAAGCCTTGAAGGTGTTACGGGCCTCTCGCATTTGTTCAAAAATAACTCCAGAAGTTGGCCGATTGTGTAAAAACCACATTCCGAATTTAAGCCTGGCCTCTCGGTGTGCATTCTTACATGGAAATTCCATCCGCACAACGTCCTGTGGTTACAACCTCTACCTCCAGTCCCTACCTTTTCATATGTTTGCTCGGCAGCATCACATAATGCATATGATATTTTATTATGCAATGCAAATGCAATATCTCCAAAACTTGAAGACGCACAAATTATATTTTCGGTGCACTTTTTTACACAAACATAAGCTCTCTGGCCATGCACAATATTTCTCTCTCCGATCATTCGTTTAGAATTTTCCTGCTGGAAAAACGTTATTCTAGCAGGAATCGTTTTTTCCGTTTTTTTTTTCAAAACGACAAAGCGTACCAATTTTTTATGTGGTGCACATACACAGCAGATTATGCACTAATTAATACGTTTCACTCATATCACTCTAGGAACCACTTTCCTGCTAGGGTAACGTTCTTTACAAGCACAGACCAATTAGCTTTTTACTAGCCAAATGTCTCTTTCTTCAAAAGGCCCTTCCAGACATGGCCGTGCATTGTTAGACTCACATAAAATCCTAATAATACAATGTTTGGACTTTAAAAAGCGACCATGACCTCTGAGTTTGTTTCGGCATTTCTTCTCAGGGTTCAGTCAGCTAGGAAATGCCTTCGACATCTAGTTTTAAAATATTGACCTGTGAAAGTGTCTTAAAAGAGCTACTTACAGAAATAAACATTTCATTTAATTTCAATGTCAACATTATTTCGTTTGGTTTCGCTTTATACAAAACTTTCTTTGACATTTCTTTATTTTCCCTCAATTGACGTTAAAAATGGTGATGTTCTGTTAAATGCATTTTTTTTTCTAACTATGGCATCTCGTAGTAGACCTAGAGAGGTCGTTACTACTTAACCGGACTATCCTGTGGTTGCCTTAAGTGAAACTCAAAGCCTCCAGCCAGGGGCGTATTATTACATACTAAGCGACTATCACCTAAGGGCACCCCCAGTGGGGTACGAACCTCGGCTTAGGGCGTCGCTGGGGGGGGGGACAGCAAGGTGGGACAGGCTGGATCAGATTTTTCTTATTATTAAGCTTGATGAGGTCGGCGTTTCCTAATTGACTACTCTCTGAGAAGAAACGCCGAAATAAACTCAGAGGTCACAGTCGGGGGGGTTTATATTTACGGGCTCAGCTACGGCGCGGGCTGGCGCTTCGTCGGGCAAGGGTCGGGGGGGACGATTAAGTCGGGGGGTTCGCGAGGTACCTCGGCGGCGAGGACGGAATGACGGTTTGGATAATTTGTGCACTGTACTGGTGGCCCTATTGCTCTCCTGGCGGAGTGTTATGGGGTCATCGGGGTCGGTGAGGACATGACTTGGGCGGCGGAGGTGGCTGATTTTAGAGGGGACCTAGCCTGCGGCCTTGACAGCCAGAGGGTTGCGATGTTTGTCGGAGGTGTCGAAGAAACGCTTGGAGTTGCGTTTCATGAATTGATGGATAGTGGGGATTTTGAGATCTAGGTGGAGTATTTCGTTACGGACATACCAGGGGGAACCTGTTGCCCTACGAAGGACACGATTTTGTAGGGCCTGCTTCCTATGGATGTGATGGGGTTTGGCGTGTGCGAAGACTGCACTAGCATAGGTCATGATTGGGCGAATGCACGCTGTGTAAATGCGTAATTTACACCTGAGGGATAGTTTGCTGCGTGCATTCAGAATGAAGTAGAGTCTACCAAGAGCGAAGGCGGCGCGCGAGCGGGCCTTCCTTATATGCTCTGCGAAGGATAGGTGCTCATCGAGGATGACACCGAGGTATTTGGCTCGCTTCTCCCAAGGGATCGGCTTGCCTGACATAGTGATCGGTTGGGGGGGGGCTGAGGCCGTGTCTCGGTCTTGTGAATAGGACCGCTTGGCTTTTGTCGGGATTGACTTCTATTCTCCACTTTTTAAACCACTCGCCGAGTTGGTTGACTGCGGTTTGAAGGATACGAGCTATTGGAACTTTGCCATTACCGGTGTAGTAATTGGCCGTGTCGTCTGCGAACAGAGCCAGCTGAGCCTTTTTGCTCTTTGGGATGTCGCTGGTGAAAAGGGTGAATATGAGCGGGGCAAGCACAGAGCCCTGGGGGACTCCTGCGCGTATGGGATGAGGGGAGGATAGCGCGCCTTCGATGCGATAGCGGAATGTGCGGTTTGTCAGGTAGTCTCTCAGGATGAGGACGAGACGGTCTGGCACACCAAGTTTGTAAAGCTTGTATAACAAGCCGTTGTGCCAGACTTTGTCAAACGCTTTGGCTATGTCGAAGAATACGGCGCCCGTCATCGAGCCACGTTGGAAGCCAACGCTTATGTGCTCGACGATACGGTGGACCTGTTGAACGCAGGAGTGCTGGGTTCGAAAACCGAATTGTTCGTTTGGGATGAGGCCCTTTGTTTCGGCGTAATTTCTGAGTCGCTTATAAATAAGTCTCTCATAGATCTTACCGAGAACATTGAGCAGGCTGATAGGGCGGTAGCTGGTGGGCTCGGACTTTGGCTTCCCAAGCTTTGGGATACCGATGACGGTAGCTTTTTTCCACTGTTGTGGGAAGATATTGTTGCTTAAGGCACCATTGAAGATGGTAACCATTAGCATTATTAGGTGGGCAGGGAATAGTTGGAACACCCTATTGGTGATTCCGTCTAGGCCGGGAGCTTTTCGGGGTTTAAGTGCCTTGATAATATCCTGCACTTCGTCTGGAGTGACTGGAGGCAGAGGATACTCAGGGTCTTCGACAGGGGGGAGGGAAGCTCTGTGTTCAACTTCAGCGTCGACCTCAGAGAGGTGAGCTTGATCGACTGGTTGAGAGCTGGGTGTGCATTGAGCCTCGAGACTGATGGCGAGGCATTCAGCTTTGTCGACATCGTCATAAGCGATTGTCTTATCGGGGCGAATCAGGGGGGGCATGGAAACCACTTCCTGGGATTTGAGTTTCCTCTGAAGGTCCCAGAAGGCCAGATGGGTAGGCTCTAGCTCGCTCAGCATCCTGTCCCAGCCCGCAGTACGCAGCTCCGCTATGCGTTTCCTTACAGATCTCTGTAAGTAGCGCATGTGGGCTTTGTTCGCGTCGCAGGGAAAGCTGCTGTAAGCACGGACAGCTGCGTTCTTCTCATTCAGCAGTTCACGTACATCGTCCGGCAATTTCCAGCGACGGTCATCCGTCGCTGGAACTTCCCTTGAACAATCGTTCAGGACTGATTGTACGTGTCCAGTGAATGAGTCGATCGCCGCCGTCGTGTCAGTGATAGAGTCGAAGTGGTCGGGGATGGAGTCTAAGTGGGGGGACGTGTTGGATTTCAGGCAGTTGCTTACTTTCCTCCAGTCCGTTACCACTTTGGTAGACGGGGGTTGGTTGGGGTCAGGGAGCCCTATGCGTGGGGCCAGTTGGATGACAACTGGGCGGTGGTCCGAGGTGAGCTCTTGCACCGCCTCTATAGAGTCCAACCGTAGGTTGATATTCTTTAGAAGCGCTACATCGAGGACGTCGGGGGTATGGTTAGAGTTGTGGGGGAAGTGCGTGGGAGTCATCGGGGCGATGACATCGAAATTAAGGACGGGGCAGAGGTCAAAAAGATGTTTTCCTCTGGCGGAGGTTCTAGAACTGTTCCAGGCGGAATGCTTGGCGTTGAGATCACCCGCTATGATAACGGAGTCACTCAAGCCAAGCAAGGCAGAGAGGTCGTTGGATAGGAGTTGGAAGTTCTCCGAACTATTAGTGGGGGGAAGGTAGGCCGATACTAAGGTGATCGGTTGGTGGCCTGTTAAGCCTAGTCGACAGATAGACACTTCAAGTCGTGATAGAGGGGCAAATGCATTTTAGTACTCCGGACATTTTATAGTTCCTCAAAGTTAATTTGGATGGAACCTAAATTCGCCTAATGTTTTTTTCTGAGATAACCTAATTGGCGATCAGTCGCCGATCGTAAAAACTGTCGCCTCGACATCCTTCCGAGTAGCCTAAATGGCGATAAGTCGCCTAATCTGGCACCACTGCATGATGACACTGACAAGTTTATAAGTTAAAACTTAAAACAGCTTAAAACCAATCTATGTTTGCGACTGAAAGACTCGTATCTATGGTCATGAATAAAACATTATTAAAAAAAAAAACACTGACAAGCGTAGACAGAGAACTGACAAGTGACTTCATAGTGATGCCGAAAACGATTTCAGTCGATACGTTAGTAGGTTTACGTCGAATCCTAACAAATATAGCGGAATCAAAAAACTACGGATATCAAAAAAGACGTTGTGACTGTAGTGCTAGCTTGTGCTAGCTACACACGCAGCACTGACTCCTAAATCTGCTGTCAAAATATGTAGGTATGCAGGTTCTTTCAGCCTTGCGACACTCGAGGCCATGATTGTTAATTTTCTTTAAAACTAAAAGCTCGTCGTAGGTGGCATCACGGTTGTCTGTCTACCTACCGCCATTGTTGTGTGTGTTAACTCACTTTAACTGGTCAAGTGGTCAATCACAAATTAAACGAAAACTAGATAAAAATGTAGGTATGCGACTTTGAGTATAGCACAGTTAAAAGACGAGCTAAGGATAAGGGAGGCGTCTACTACTGGTAAAAAAACAGCTTTAGTGGAAATGTCAATAAATTACGAACGTATTATAATTTACCTATATGTTATTTTATATTAGTTTTAACTTTAAGTTCGTTTTTGTTGGAGACTAGAGGCGTACGACAAGAAAAACCTGATTGGAATTGGAAAGCAACTAGAGGATGATCTTCCTGTCTGAAAACCTTCAGAGATGTTAATATAACTTGTTAAACTCAGTGTCATTTTCTGAGCTAGTTTGTGCAAGGTTTTTTTGTTAGAGTAAGCAACACAGGACAGACCGCAATCTTCTGGTCAAGAGTAGTAAACTGTATGGAGGGTAGAGACAAGGAGAACTATCTCTGTGTATGAAAAGTGTCCATCAAAATGTGCTACATAAGGGTAGCGCTACAGTAGCCACCGGGTAAATTTTAAAAACAACATGCACAAACTGACAAACCTTGCGAAGCCAAAACAAAAAAAAACCATCTGTGGACGCCGGTGGACGCTGTTGATATGATTGGCTAAAAGGTCCCAGCAACCAGGCCATTAAAATTAATATTAAAAAAAAGCTGTTGATATGACATAACAATGACACTGACAATTCTGACAAAAAAAGGATTGGAATTATTTGGCTAAAATGGCCTTACAAAGTGAAAATTTGGATTTTTCAGGTTTATTTAAATTAGATGTTTTAGTACTTCTAGATATCACTGCGTACAGCTTTTATGAAGTGGGGCATAAGAAGTTCTTTGCCTTTACAAGTGATAAGGAATTAATTTTCATTTACATTAATCCTCAATTAGAACGATTTGAGAAAAATTATGATTGGGATTTTCTAGACAATCCAATTTATTGTTTGTGTTTCGAACCAAGCGGAACATGGGCGATTATTGTTAGTGAACAGAAGGTCCTGTTGGTGCCATTTCTTCCACTGTTCATCCCTCAGAGTATGTTTGATTACAAATGGTCACTCTCAAGAGTTACTGTTTTGCCACTAGGACATATATTAAAACCAACATCTCTGGTATGTTGGCTAACTAAAGAATCAGAAAATGTACTAATTATTGGATCAAAGGTAATTTTATATTTGTTTTATTAAGAAATCATGTCTAAAACAAATTCTTCTCCTGGACGAAACATATTTAATAAGATACAATCGCTACATACTATCAGGCACCCCATTCAAGCTTTTATAATGAGTGAAGGTTACCTTACTAATGCAAGTATATTAAGAAAAAGCAAAAAAAAAGGACAACTGCATATTTATCAACTAAGTAGAAAAATGATCTACTACATTGCCTGTAGAAAAGTATAGCAGATTCTTATTATTTCAGACAGGAACAATAACATTTTATTCCCTGGACTCACAAAGTATTGTGGGAGAGTGTAAAGTACCAGGAGAAATTACAGATTTACAAATCTGTTTCGATGATTCACTGGACTTATTAACACTCTTGGTAAGTTTTTGATGTGTGTATTAAACTTGGTGGCATAATCATAAGTATAATTCCATGCCTATTTACAGTTAAATAATGTCTTCTAGGTCAAACTATTGTGTAACAACTTATATTAACCCTTTGACCGCCACAAGTCTGGGCAAAAATTTATACTGGCACGCCACGCCATATTGTACACCCAAATTGTAATTCTATTCACTAGTGATGGGACATGTTATGAAAAATAATATTTTCGATTGACATTATACATACACAATTCTGTTTTAGTTATATAATAAAGCACTTTACTTATTAACGAAAAAAATATGAGTGAAGATATCCGCATAAATATTGATTTTATAACAAGAAAGTCACAACTACAAATAACACTATTATGCATATTTTTCCATCACTAGCCGACGCTTTAAAGCGTCGATGGTGTTGGAAAAGAGAATTTTTGCCATACAATAATGAAAGAAATAGTGATGTTAGATTGTTATCGATATTCTTATTAAATACGATTTGGTTGGTTTGGTATTAAGCTGAGCGATGGCCGTTTTGCGTGGATGTGACGCATATATTTTCCCTTAACTTGTTATTATCGTGTACTTTTTTTTTTTTTTCATTGCGTCGTTTTTGCCGCACATAAACGTATTTTCTTTCTTTCTTTTTGGTTTGTAATAAAAGAATATAGTAGGTAAGCGAAAATAGTAAAACAATACGTATTATGCAAATATAATTGTTTTATTAAACTTTCAAAGCTGCTCACCTATTAACATATCTTGAATAGTAACACAGGCGAAATGATTCAACCACCGATGTTAGATTTCTCATGATATGTACGAAAACATATGACACATAGAGGAACTTTGCACACTTCACACCAAAATCGTGTTTCCCGCCTCTTTCTATATAGACGACAACACAATTTACACCGCAGTTTTTTTGATGCTGGTAAATATGCGGGCATATGGCGAGCAGCATTTCCTAATAGACGCATTGGTTGATCAAGAGCTCGCGCTGTAATAGGAAGACATTTGTCCCCGCCGTATTTTATAATAATTTGAGAAATTACCGTCAATTGGTATTTCGCGAAACAAGAGCTATCGTCATGTCTTAAAACTTTGCAGAAATAGTAAGAATTCAGTAAATGCAAGTCAATCACGTGGAAAAATAGTTTCTTGTACCATTTCGTTACTTTTCTTATAGTGTGTAACGAACTTAACATCATGTCATTTGTGTCAACTATTCCCATATTTTTATTGTAATCCAAAACGCATTCCGGTTTCATTTTCGGCAAACCAGTAGAATGGTCGATTTTGTTACTAGGGCCCATTTCGTCTTTATGGATGGTGCTAATCATGTAAACATCTTTTTTATCGTGCCATTTTAAAGCCATCATGTTGTTACTGAATTTAACATCCCTTTCTCCCTTCTTAAGTTTTCTAAATTTTGGCATTTCTTTTCGGTTTTTTCGTACAGACCCACATGCGCCAATATTTTGATCCAATAAAAAATTAAATAATTTGGGGCTGCTGTACCAATTATCCATATATATTATTCTATTTGTTAAGTAATATTTTTGTAATAAAGTAAGAACTATAGATCCAGTAACACCTAAATCCGTATTGCGTATTATTTCGGTTTCATTACCAGTGTATACAATGAAATCTAATATGATTTTGGTTTCAACATCACATAAAACAAACAGTTTAATCCCGAATCGATTCCGTTTTTTCGGTAGATATTGCTTGAAGATTAATCTTCCTTTAAATGGCACAATACTTTCGTCTATACACAACTTTTGGAACGGTATTAACGAGTTTTGAAATTTTTGTCTCGCATCATCTATGACTGTACTTATTTTTGTTAATATTGGATCATTTGCCTGCCTCTGCCTTGACTCAGAAAAATTCAACATACCTAGTATCGTCGTATATCTATTCCTGCTCATTAAAGTACCGTAAATTGGCGAGTTCAATAATGGGTTTGTCGACCAATGTTCTTCAATTGTTAAGCGGCTGTTCCTTGCCATTAACATTGTAATTGCCAAAAACATGTATATTTCTGACACGGTCACGTCGTGCCAAGCCTGCAGTCTCGAATGGTTCCTTATGTCTGTGTTAAGAATAAAGTAACGATGATAACGATTAGTATAATACACAATTTTTTTAACCAACTCTTCGTCCACAAGCTTTTCAAAAATCTCCAATTCACTAGTCGAAGATGTTATGTTCAATGACGGTGAAAGACCACTACAAAAAATATCAAAAGTAGGTTTCTCAATTGTTAATGGTTGACTTGACCATTGTAAAGAATTTGTCGAACTTGTGCCTGAACTTGGAAGATTCTGAGTTTCATCAAAAACATTTTCCGGAGTTTGTAACGCCGCCTTAAAAAAAAAAAAAATTAAGCTAAGAATATCGAATATAATTAGGTAAGGTTAGGCCATAGATAACGAGCTTGGAAAATACTCACCTCTAATTCTTCGTCAATTTCTCTATCTGAGGCAGATTCATAGATAATCCCAACATCATCGACACCTTCCAAAATACGAAGAAGCTCATCAGTATCCATATTTTTCAGTAAATGTACAATATTGCAGTAGAGTTTAACACAAAACGTACTTAATGACACTATCAACGAGTCACTTATTGAAGACATATTATTTTCCTCTTCGAGGGTATATCTATAAAAAATATGTTTTATACTACCCACACATCCCAACACTACAAATAACTGCACAAACGCCTATGATGTCATAAGCGGACGCTTTAAATCGTCAATGGCGATTGCAGTAGATACAATTCTGCGAGGAATAGTGCCGTGCAGGACGTTATCGATATTATTTTTATGATTGTTAATTCAGTATTCATATCAGCCGGGATCGGGATTTACATGCATGCTTTTTTATAGTAATAATAACAATAAATCCACAGTATAATTTTTATTGAGTATCCGCCGTTAAATCTATTTCATCAAAATGAGAGTTTTTGGCCGTTTGTAAAAAAAATTACATTTTTATATAACATCGCGTACGTATACATGGTTTTATGTACATCAACTCTTCATTTAATAGTTGAGAAAAAAACAAGTTTCTCTTATCATTGTCTTGATGATTAACACATTCCGAACATGGAGGTTTTGCTATCTCAATCTTTTCATGACATTTTTTTTGTCGAATATTTCCTGATAAGATGCTAGGTGACTGCTCTCTTCCACGCTTTAAATCTGAAAAAAAAGAACCACATAGTGTTAGACAAGAGTTTTCAAAGCTTTTGTTATAGACATAGTTGAATACTGTTTTTCTTTAAAAAGAGTTCCAAACAGTAAAACTTGCTATATTCAAAATTGAATATAGTTTCCCTTCATGCCCTAGTTAGTTTTGGTTGCCCTGTGTACTAAAAGTTGGAAAATAAATAAGGCAATTAATTGTCATCCATCCGCCACGTTGCCTAGAGATCGATAAAATCAGCTTCGTTCAAAATAATATCGCTATATTTTAACTACTTAGTGGTAGTATATACACATAATATTCTTCGTCAAAACGTCGTCATTACTTTTATTTAGATGATCATTAATACATCTGATCAGTATAGTGGTAAACCTACGTTAAGTTTTAATGGAAAAAACCTTGTTTATTTTATCATAATTATTATAATGAATTTGAAGAAAAAGGAAATAATTATTTACTCACCTTTGTTTGTATCCATATTGCTTAATCAAAGTAGTGAAAAAATATGCAATTAGTGGCGACAATAACCTACACACACCAAAAATACAATCATTCGTTAGGTACCGACTAACGAAAAAACAATTATGATCGTACATAGGTCCATAACATTTTTTTAACCTACCTACTTACTGGGTAGAATTTTAATTATTTTGTGGGTAGTCACAACACTACGTGACGCTTTTATACGTCACTGGCGTTCAGGAAGGAGCTCTAAATGATCGTTTATTGAAGAAAATATTTTGGTGTGTTTCGTACATAATTAGACAGTTTCTCTTATTACTTTTTGCATAAATATACAGATCGGGAGTGAGATTAACCATTGTATCCATAAGCAATGCTAAAACTCAACATTAAACGTGTTTTTTTGTTAGTCGAAAATGCGAGAGATATTGACGTTTTAAGGCGTCATTGGCGTATGAGGCAAGTTATTCAATGACGCTTTATTGCGTCCTTGGCGGTCAAAGGGTTAAAAACCATATTTCACGTGAATAAATGAATAAGAATGAGTGAAAAACTAATTAAAAATATTTAAATTAAGAATTTAATAAAAATTATATGTAAATAGTGTAAAAGGGGAGTGTATGTTATTATATTTTGCTATTATCGTGTTATGTATTAAGTTTTTGTGTCTTTATGAATCATGTAGATATGCACTTAATTCAAGTGTAATAATAATGACCCAAGAGCAATACTATGACATGTTAATACCCTTGTGTTGTTTAGTAAAATCAACCCGTATCATCCCCCACTAGAAATCATTGACCTCAACACTAACTTATGTACCTCGTTCAGACTTGAATTTTGTAAGGCTGATTATAATACAATACTATGTGATCTGAAGGGCATTGACTGGTCGGTAAGTTTCGATGGTTGTGTAAGCGTTAATGACCTGGTCTCAAACTTTTACGATATAATCAATAATATTTTTTTTTTTTTTTAAAAACGTTGCCCCACACTAGGAATTTCTCATGTATCGTGGGTGCGTTTACAAACATTTAAACTCACATACACAAACAGCCAGACCCGGAACAACTACTTGCAGGTCATACAAATACTTGTTCCGTGCGGGAATCGAACCCGCGACACGCTGAGCAGCAGTCAATCGCTAAACCACTGCGCCAACCGTGTCGTCACTATAATAATAGGGGTTAAAGTATGAAATTGCCCTTTTATTGCATTAGGTACTTCGAATTGACATAGAACCTTCATGGTTTGAGATTTTTGAGTGAAACTTTTTTCACATGGTACCTATGAAGTTCTTCTTGTAAAAAATGTGCAACATTCGTTTATCGACTTTCAGTTGTTTTTTTTTATTCAGCTTAGACAAGAAAGATGGATAGGTACTTCGAAAATTCGAGTTATTTTTGAATACGAGTTCCGACGCGGAACTAACGCGGCAGAAACAGCTCGCAATATCAATGTTGCGTTTGAAGAGGGGACTGCTAATGAACGCACCGTGCGATTTTGGTTTAAATCCTTTCGTGATGGAAACTTTGATTTGAAGAACGAACCACGTGGAAGACCGCCCACACAGGTGAATAACAATGAATTGAAAGAGATGGCGGAAGCCGATCCGAGCCAAACTACCCAGGAATTAGCGGCATGGTTTAACGTTACCTTACCAACAATATTGACTCATTTGCGTCAAATCAATAAAATAAAAAAGTATGAGAAATGGGTGCCTCATCATTTGACTGATCTGCAGAAAGAAACGCGTGTTGAAACTTGTGTTGCCTTGTTGAATCGATACAGAAATGAAGGAATATTGAATCGAATTGAGACATGTGATGAAAAGTGGATTCTATACGATAACCGTAAGCGAAAAATGCAATGGCTGACCCCAGGTCAAACGCCGCAACAGTGTCCTAAAGCAAAGCTTACCAATAAAAAGGTAATGGTAGGTAACTGTTTGGTGGTCTCAGCATGGTGTTATTCACTATAGCTTTCTCCGATCTGGGGTCGTACTATGACCTGTTAACGCCATCATGATTCCGTTGAGAAATAGAGATAGTGCTATCGGTCATGTATAGCTCCGTCTCTCTTCCACGCTGGAACAATGATGGAATTAACACGTCATAGTACGGCCCCTGGTCAAGCAATAACGGCAGATGTCTACTGTGCCGAACTCCGAACAATGATAGCAAAACTAGCAGTGAAACAGCCCTGACTCATGAATCGATCTTCACCATTATTGCTCCATGATGACGCGAGACCTCATACAGCACGAGAAACCGTTTTAACTCTACAGGAACTGCAATTAGAAACCATTCGTCACCCTCCGTATTCGCCAGACCTTGCTTCAACGGACTGCCATTTTTTTCGTGATTTTGACAATTTTCTACATGATAAAAAGTTTTCTTTGAGAAGAAAACTTTTTATCATGTAGAAAATTGTTTTGGAGGCAGTACAAAATGCTTTCACACAGTTTGTCGAATCTAGATCACGAGAGTTCTATCGCAAAGGCATAAATGACCTTCCTATTAGATGGCAGCAATGTATAAATATTAATGGTAATTTTTTTGATTAAATAAATTATGTTAAATAAAGTAAAAAAAACTAATTTCAATTTTTCAGTACAAATCGGCAATTTCATATTTTTAACCCCTAATATTATTAGAGAACACCTACCCAAACACAGGCCTAGAGGTGTATCCCATCCTGTCTGGTTCACGCGTGAACTTGTTCACCTTTTAAATGTAAAGGACAGATTGATGCTCAAATACCGTAAGTTTAATAACCCTAGAGATGGACTCGAGTACGAGGACGTTACAAGAACTAGTGTCAAACTTCTACATAACTGCAAAAAAAACTATGTTAGTACTATCGAAAATAACCTTAAAAAGAATCCAAAGTCCTTTTGGGGTTATATAAAAAACATAAAATCTTGTTGTAACGCGCTACCCTCAATAATGCACAGTGATAATGACAACTATTTGTCAAATGGTTCTGAGATAGCAAATCTATTCGCATCACAGTTCAATCTTGTATACACCAACGCAAAAAGCGATTTAACTTCGTCACACAAAACTGATTGTGCTGCAGAGCCAACCTGTAGTAAACTATCCACCGTAAGTTTTTGCGAGAATGATATTAATAGTTGCTTGAAGTGTCTCAATCCGAATAAGGGAGCAGGACCAGATGGAATTCCACCACTTTTTATTAAAAGATGTGCCTCGCTTCTATCCTGTCCGTTATTACTGATATTTAATAAATCTCTTGAGAGCGGTGTTTTTCCACAAGAGTGGAAGCGTGCACGTATCGTTCCTGTAATAAAGAAAGGAGACAACAGTAACGTAAAAAATTATCGACCAATATCTATGTTAATATCCTTTTCCAAAAAATTTTAGTCTTTTTTGTCCAATTTTAACAAAACACACCAAGTTCCAAATACGGTCGGAACAGCACGGTTTTCAAGAGAAAAAGTCAGTCATAACTAATCTAATGTCATACGTAACTCCTGTAATTGAAGGAGTAGGCAAAAACCATCAGATAGATTCGATATATACAGATTTTGCTAGTACTTTCGATCTCGTTGACCACAAAATACTCATCGATAAACTCCAGAACCAGTACAGTATCAGTAATGTAATCTTGAGCTGGTTTAGATCATATCTGGAAAATCGTAAGCAGGTTGTGGTCCTTGCCGGTTATGAATCTAAGAAATACATTGCATCTTCTGGCGTTCCACAGGGATCCCATCTTGGCCCAATCCTGTTTCTTTTATTCATCAATGACATTGTGGACTGTGTTCGGCACTGTCACTGTCTCCTCTTTGCGGATGATATGAAAAACTCGCGGCATGTTGACTCTTTGACGGACGTGGAATTGATTCAGGCCGATCTGGACCGTATTCATGGTGCTGTGCTAACAGAATGAGACTTAACGCTTCGAAATGCCAGCATATTCGGTTCACAAGAAAGAGAAAGGTGCTTGAATCAAGTTACCACATCAATACCGTAGGGATTGCTGTAGTTGAACAACTTCGTGACCTGGGTGTGATTCTTGATTCAAGGTTAAGTTTTGTTCCGCATTGTGATGACATTGTCCAAAGAGCTGCTAAAATGTTGGGTTTCATCAGACGTAACACTAAGGACTTTAGACACAGTCTCCAAGATTGTGCTTTAGAACGCTCTGGTACGTAGTGTACTCGAGTTCGGGAGTGTCATATGGAATCCGAATTATATGGTTCATCCTAATCGTATCGAGTCAATTCAACGATCCTTTACGCGGCAACTTGCTTTCCTTGTCACTGGCTTCAGTGCGAGATGCTCGTATGACGAACGACTGCGTTTCTTCCACATGTCAAGCTTACAGATACGCCGACGCATTATAGACTTACTACGCTTGCGGAATATTGTTGACGGTTCTTTTAAATCTGACGGACTTCTCGAACGCATTAAAATAAACGTACCTAAACTTAATGATCGAAGAAAATGCACGTCCTTTTTCAATGTCCCTCGTTATAAAACCAACTTAGGCATGAATGCTCCGATGGCTAGGCTAACATCGACGTACAACAATTTTTGCAATCTTTATGATTTGGATATCTTCCACGACCATCCCAAGCGTTTTAGATCTAAAATCATACATGAGGGGAAGACTAGATCATAAATGAGGGGAAGACGGAAGGAAGGCAAGAAAATAAAAAAATTGTCAATGTTTATGTCGATGAGGGTATTCTCTCTACTACCGAG
Organism: Brachylomia viminalis; assembly: GCA_937001585.2. Taxonomy (NCBI): domain Eukaryota; kingdom Metazoa; phylum Arthropoda; class Insecta; order Lepidoptera; family Noctuidae; genus Brachylomia; species Brachylomia viminalis. The sequence goes on along the minus strand of OW443297.2, from coordinate 11,394,440 downwards.
ATTTTAGCTAGAGCTTTTGATCTTATATTGTTTTTGTTTTTTTTATTTATTTTTGTAACGTGAATACTGTTTTGTTGTGAATGCTGTGCACGTCTGTAATTGACGTAAACACTAGTCCGTGTCTCGGTTCTCTTTTATTTGTAAATGTTTGTGTTTGTGTTGTTGATGTGCCTTAATAATAATAAATAATAAATCATGATTTCATTGCAAAAAAGAGATAGGGCTATTGGTCATGTATAGCTCTCTTTCACGCAGGAACAATGATGGAATTAACACATCATAGTACGGCCGCTGGATTCATAACATGTGGGTTGGTTTGAGGGGGTGTGTGAAAACAGTTCATGAAAGGACTGGGAGGAGGCCTTTTCCCAGCAGAGGGACAAAATAGACTAAGAAACAAAAAAAAATGAATAGTGTAATAATACTGTAAGTAGCTATATGAAATACACGATAAATTATGTTTCCAGATATCCGTGAGTCAGGCACAACAATGTAAGTTAGTGCTAGAGCACAGATCCTTTGGGTATAACTGGCTGCAGCAAACAAGAGCACAAAGTGACAAAGATAAGAGGGACAGCTTTATGTCCTACATCAAACAGCTGTCGAAGGATAAAATTACTTTCTTTATACAGGGTGGTTCTAAAGGTTAGGAATATAATATTGTTTTGCTTTTCTTTTCCTCCAACTCCAGAAAATTAGTAATAGAGTATTTTGTATGTTATTTCTCTAAATAATAATTATGTAAAATTATCAATTTTATCATCAAAATATATCAATCTGTTGCAACTTCTTCATGCATTTATTTGAAACTGGTTTGGACTGGTTTTTCAAATTAATAATGATTTTTCAGATGACAGTAAACCACAAACAGTGGAGTATGTTTTGAAGCCTACAGAGTATTTGCCATTATTTCGCAAAGGCTCCAACAACTGGGCACTGACAGCACAGTATGTGAATGGAAGACATTTTCTCACAGCATTTGAATTAAATGAAGGAACTATCATTGTGAGTTTATGACCTCTGGTGTAGTTGACTTCCTTATCAGATTTTTGTGTTAAACTTTTTTTCTAAACTCAATAGCGCTGTTATTTGCTAAATATACAGTAATGTAGAAATTTCCAGCTAAATAATTACTTTTATAAGCTTATAGTATGGTGTAGCAGTTTTGAAAAAAAGAAAAGGAAACATATATTATCTTGCTTATACCTTTCAGCTAGAAAGCCCTGAAGAAGATACCCCATCAAGAACACTTAGACCTCATATTAAGAAAGATGGTCAATACATCCAAGGGTTATGGTCCCATAGACTTGTATACCTTTTGAGGAAGAAGGAACTGGAAGTGCATTCCGCAAGCTTTTCTGTAATTCAGGTATTTATAAAACATCTTGAGGAGATAAAATACTACCTTGATAGAAATAGGCATTCCGCTTATTGAAAAATTACACCAACTCGAAGAAGTCTCCAGAATTCATTGATAATATGCTCTTTTTGTAGCTCTTATGAAGCTTCACTTGCTGACCTGGAAGTGGTCCTTTTTAGCTAACGTCACATGGCATTAGTAGTATGATAATCCAAATATAAAAGTTGAGGTACAGAATGATCAAAAAGCGACTTTGAAATAAAATAGAAGACAATGGTGCCGATTCTCTTGTCACAAAATTCTGTAAACTAGACTAAAAATCACCAAAATTTAGTTTATTCCTGTCAAACGACGATTTCCCATTCTGAAATTGACTAAAGTGACACAACTTAACCAAATTTTAGTTTGACAGCACTAAGATGGCACTGAGATTATAATTTAGTGAAAATGGCAATTTTGCTATTCTGAATTTTACGTTTTTCACCAAAAATTTTGACTGTCGTAACTAAATCTGCCTGTTTTTAATCGCGATTAAAAAGGCGTGGAATAAAATTAGTTGTCATGAACTAAAATTCATACCAACACCTCGACTTCAGATGCAAAAACAGTACTGTATCTTTTTTTTTCTTTTCTTTTGCTTTTATCTCGAAAACGGTGTCCTATCGCAAAAATAATGAAAATTTCGACCCCCTTTATAAAACCCGGAACATATAAAATCCAACGTGTTGGGAAAAAAAAAAAAAATATTCATATTTTCCATACAAAAAGTGAAAAATTCCATACAAAGCATGTCGAGGCTGCAAAATAATGCGCGACTCTGGCTCTAAAAAAAAATCACGTGGTACGGCAAACAAGTACCACGTGGAGTCGCAATTGGCAAATTTGATTTTAGATGACGTCAAAATTATTTTTAAATTTAGAGATTTTATTTTGCAGAATAGCGTTAAGATTCTCATAGCCAAAAGTAAGCAATTTTAGTGATAGTTTAGTTAGTTTAGTTCGGTGTACAACAGAATCGGCACCAATATAAACAAATGGCAAAAAAATAAACGATTAGTGTAGATAAACAACCCCATGTAACAAAAGCAAGGCGCATTAAAACGGCTAATAAAGTGATTAAGACATACACACCAGTGCCTCTCAAACTTGATCTACAAACGAATATAAAATGATAAAAGCACATTGACAATATTAGAAATAACTACATTTTTTTTAATTCTGGCATAAGTGCGTATGTGGGCGAAGTAACTTTTTTTTTCACCAAAATTTAGCAGTGCTTTACCCAAATATAAGGAAAATCCTTCTGCTTGGGCAAAATCGTCGCCTTGTTGAGTAGCTGCTTTTTTTCAAATGTCAGGTGATCATTGACAGAAATCTTGCTTACACCATTAATACCCAAGTCAGATGATGTTAATGACTTGTGTTTTTAGCCGCCACTATATATGAAATCGTCCAAGTATCGATTGTGCATGGATATAATAATGTTTTTAGTATCCTTATTATTTCGTTAGGGAACTCATAATTTATTTGATCTTTCGAGACTTCGCATTTAATTACGCCGCCAATCTTGGTAACAATAGCAAAGAGGTTTTCTGACTCTATGACCCTTAATCTCTATATTATTTAGTCACGACCTCTGCTCACTCTCGCGCATGCTTGATTCCAACAGCCCAAGTGGCATCTTGAAGCGTGATACGTCCTTTGTTTTTGTAGGGATTCGAATTGTTTGTCAACGTAACATTGACCTAGTCTAAAGATTTCTGAACCTCAACTATCTCATCTTTCATGTTTTTGAGGTCAGAAATATCCGCTTGAATCGTCTTTCCATTTTCTATTAAAAGAGGTAACGATGCTTACTGTTCCGTGAGTTTCCGGAGCTCCTGATGGATGTTTTCCAAATCACCTTGTGCAACTTTCCTAGGGGGGTGGGTTAGAATGACTCGCCAAACTAGCTTTTTCCAAGCAGCTTTCCTGTCCCTAATCTTGCGATACCCAGCCTCGGTAATTCCGGCACAAGGGCAATCAAAGCTTTTGAGGCAAAGTGTACATAGCACTTCATCCCTGGCTTCGACTTGGCAACGATGACTGAATGACAATGGAACATGATACATGGGCAAAGCGGCTACTCAGTATGGTGAAAAGTATAAAAGTAGTAGAGTAAGTATGTAGCAAATAATTTGTTAGTGTAAACTGTCATAAAATCTTCGCCGCGTTCTTCATATTCGTAAACATCGGGCGCTCGCAGTAACTAGACAGCGATACGTCACTAATTTTCGTTACGCGCCGTTTTCACTCGTACGCGCTCCGCACAACCACGACACTTCCTTTTACTTGCCTCAACCGTGATTTGCACTTGTTTTTGTTATTGTACTACACTGGGCCGCAAGGAAAGCAGGTCGGTTATAAAAAATGCGATATCTTTTAAAATATTTGAGCAATGCTTTTAAAATAAAAAACCAAACTAAAGTTTATTTAGTAACAGCTCGTGGTGGCAACACAAAATAGTAAAATGTGTAAAAATTGCATAATTGATACTGTAGCACATTTTTCGAAAACTAGTGAAAATGGTAATTTCAAACTCAAAGCATTTATTTCAAATAAACCAATTACAGGCACTTTTAAATTGTCAAGGGGTCGGTCAGTCAGAAAGATGAAACTAGTTGCCCATTCCAAAGCGTAGTAGGTACCTATGTAGAAGAACGGGCAAGAAACTCCATGGACACTCTTTTAAATCAAAATATTGTTACAAAAATAGTGGTTACATAAGTCATGTTGAAATTATACATGTGAGAACGATGTAGAAAGACGTGCACGTTAAAAGCGTCCGTTATAAAAAGTTAAAAACAATTCAGGAATCAAAATAAGCCGTGGCAGCTAAGACATGACCAGTGCCTATAGTGTATTCACGGAGACGAGTTAGTATAGCGCCTTCTCTATCGCACATTATCATACAAATGACAAAGACAAAAAAAACTTTTTTAGAAACAATACCTTAGAAATGTAAATGTGCGTTCACACTGCGCTTCTTAAAAGTTCGCTTAGTTTATTCCTGCGGCTTCGTCTGTCGTATAAATTGAGAGACATTTATTTGATAGAATTTTTTATGGGTAGGCACCTATTTTTTATATATCTGATGGATATTAATGAAAGAAATAAAATCGAGAGTTAATGATTAAATTTTCTTTATTATATTATAATATCTACCTATACAAGTTTATAACATATCATCATCATCATCATCATCACTCTCCGTACTATAACTACTGTCGTCGTTTCCTACATTTATTATGAATCTTTCAGTCATTGCTTCCACATTTCTGTCCATGGCATCCATTTTGGGCTCAACTATTTCTATGACATGCTTCATAAATTTTTTCCATTTCTCTGCGTCAATATTCGCCAAGTCGTCAAGAAAGCAATCAATCATAAAATCCAATACACCAGCCGGTTCACAAGTTGAGCATACAGTCACAAGTAAGAGCACGTCTGCACAGTACGGGAAGTATGAGTTGACTAAAAAGTACTCGTACTGTGTACACCGCCTTAGCGTTTATCAGTACCAATCGCAGTTAAAAAATTGTGTGAGTGAGATAGCGCTCTACTAACTCGTCTCCGTGAGTACACTATACTAACGGCGCCCGTTCCGAACATGACGCATGCATCAGCACCATTCAACTCAACCATTTTGAAGGGAACGCAATGATCCAATACACACGACACCACCAACGACACATTTGAATGAGCATGACATACATTTAATTTTTACTCAACTTACATTTATTCAAAATAAACTTCATAATCTTGAACTTTTATGACATTGATTTAAGTATTATAAAATTGTCTATGATACAGTCTTTATTTCATAAAGCTTGCTCCAATATTTTGGAAGTTATTGAGGTTTTTGTTACCGACCCGCTTTCTTTGCGGCCCAGTGTATGTTCAGACTCAGCGAAGGTATATCAACAATCTTTATACAAAGAACTATTATTTTTTAATTGGTTTAAACTGGAGTATCCTACAAGACTATATTTATCTTCCTGTGAGGTGCGTTTACGGAGACGTGCGTTCACGGAGACATACATTCACTATCTTGTACCAAAATGATAAAAGTCTATTTGTCCTACTCTGTGAATGATGGGCACGGCTGTAAGTAACTCATTCAAACAGGATCTTCTTGTAAATGGTAAATCTAAGTATTAATTTGTAAATAAGTTGTTGCCCTAGGTATTATAAGTTAAACATACATAGATACATAAACTCACGCTTTCTTCCCATGAGGTAGGCAGAAATTACAGAAAGCCACCTGCTACGATCTTACTTACTTCTTTTGCTTCGTTTACGTTCATACATCTGGTCATACTCGCACACTGGATGCGAGCACCTGACCTTTCTGAAGAACATCACCAATGAGGTCCTTCGAGGGCGTCCCCTCTTGGCGTTTCCTCACGGCTGCCTTGTAAGTTGTAAATAATTTTTGTTAGTAAATAAACAAAATTCTTTGTAAATACGACAGGGTGAGGCCTTACTAGGCGCTAAAAGGGAGTCTTCAGAACTATGGCGCGCGGAGCTAATCGGTGACGTGAGGCGAGCGCACTTGATGACGGCGCGTGAACCTCCCAGCATGACGGGCGGGTGGCGCGAGCCCACCTTCATGTGCGACCTACAGCTGCCGCGGTTCAGTCTCGAGTCCTGTCTGGTAGTCACCAACAAGGGAGCTTACATTCTTAATACTGTGTAAGTGTTTATTCTATTTGATAAAAACCTACAATTCATTTATTGACAGACAGCGCACAACTTAAACCACTGGGTCTACAAGCACACAATTTTGCAAAACATAATTTTTGCCGCGACTTTGTGTCAATTATTTCATTACCACTTCTTTCAAAACGATGAAGGAAAAGCGTGAGGACACCGGCATTACTGGAACAAAAAAATCGAAGACATGTGACATCCACCAACCAGCACTGGGCCCGCGTGGTGGATTACTGCCCACGCCTTCTCACAGAGGCCTGTGTCCCAGCAGTGTTAACATTATAGGCTGATTATGCAAAGATGTATGCTATAATATTTTGAAGTTATTTTTTTATCTAGGCTAAATAAACAGTAAAGGGGTAAAAAAAAAAAAAAAAAATCAGCCTATAACGTTCCCACTGCTGGGTCACAGGCCTCCTCTATTCGATAAGGAGTGGGTTGTAATCTACCGCGCGGGCCCAGTGCGGGTTTGTAGATGTCACATGTCTTCGAATGTTTGGTTCTAGGACATGCCGATTTCCTCACGATATAATTCTTCATCGTTTTGAGAGCAGTTGTGATGAAATAATTTACACTAAGTAAAGCACCTGTCTGGGTTCGCACCTATGACCTACAACTCGTAAGTCGCAGCCGTTCCCACTGGGCCACCATTGCTCTTTAATTTTGTACAACATTTTTGACCAATGATAACAATGTCAAAGAATTTTACGTTTACGAATTTTATAATTTTTAACCAGTTTTTCTTCAATTTTTATTTCATTTTAATGTAGGTACCTTTTTACCGATGTCACTAATATTTCAATATTATTATTACTAAGTAAATTAGCCTATTTCTCAAATTCATTGTTTTATGCACGTAGTTTTTACTAACATATAAGTAATTGTTGCACTGTTATATCAATTGTTGGCGAACCTGATAAAATAAATAAATTATAACGAAGGTAAGCACTAAATAATGATTTTCCAAAGTTCAACCCTACCTAGGGGCTAAACAGGGGATGAAAGTTGCCGATCCCATCGGGCTTGTATATTTGTAATTGTTACACAAGATTTTAGTCGATTTCCTAATTGTTCCTGTATTTTTAATTGCTGCGATCAATGTGCCCTGCCCACTGCCACTTAAGTTTGGCAATTCTTCGGCCTATGTCGGATACCTAGGTTATCCTACGGATCTCTTCATTTCTTATTCGATCACGTAGGGTAACTCCTAGCATTTGCCCTCTCCATTGCCCTTTGGGTGGCTTTCAGCCTTCTAATGAGGCCCATTGTGAGCGACCACGGTTCAGTGCCATAGGTCATCACTGACAACACGCACGGGTCAAAGACTTTCGCCTTGAGATACTGCGGTATGTGGAACAAGAAGAAATTGCGTAGCTTCCCGAACGCCAGATGGCCGATGGGGCCGAAAGGTTCTGGAGTGGCGACCGCGTACAGGAAGCCGTAGCGTTAGAAGGCCTCCCACAACGTGGACCGATGACCTGGTGAAGGCCGCAGGAATCCGCTGGATGCGAGAAGCACAGAACCGGTTGCAGTGGCGGTGCTTGAGGAGCCCTATGTCCAGCTGTGAACGTTTTTCGGCTGAAATTATGATGGTGATGATTTTTGATTTGGACACTATGGCAGTGCCCAGTATCAATGTAAACCACAAGGGCACATGCAAACGGTCTGCATCCATGGCAGACTGCAAGCTAAATATTGCGCACTGTGCAGATTGGGTGAGATTTTTATGCAGTAGACACTAAGACATCGAAACGGTTAATTAACTACACAGTCTTTAGGCGTTATCGCAATATACGTACGCCGATTACAAGCGGCAACTGTTCAAAACTGCTATTCGTAGTTTGCAATGTAAATACTTAGGGTGCTCGCACATCCGCTTTTTTACAAAATGAGTTCTAACTCCAGTCCAAACTTAAACCTTCGTGCCAGTTTTTGTATTTCGAATCCAAAGGCGTTAAAGTTCTCAATACAAAATTGTCATCTCTGGTTTAAAATCAGTTCTTGTACCTACTTACAACTTTAGCGTTGTCGGAATGAAGTTCGTAATTCAAAAATGGCTCGATGGCTTAAACCTGGGTCTGAAGAAAAATCTTGTTTTGTAATAAGACCGAAACCGTCTGCACAGAGGCACTAACTTACTACGTCGCTCCAATAACTGTAGAACTGGTCACCAATTAGATAGTATATTAGTTATAGGTACAAATTTTTTCATGCCGGTTGGTAGAATGTACCCGAACCAAACATTAATTTGCAATAACTCACCTTTATACCAACATTACATGCACATACACATTTTCTATTCTATTCAGGAGTGAAGCTTGTGAATGGTTGGTGGGCGTGATTATGCGCGGCGGCGTGGGCGCAGAGCAGTCGTGTGCGGCGCTGGGTGCACCTCTCCCCGCACTGCTGCGAGCCGCCGCGGATATGCTGCTGTCTCGCGACAAGATGGCACCGGCGCATTACTTGTACTCATTGTCACAGGTACGGTTTAGCAAAAGGAGGCCATTTAATATTCCTAAAGGCTGACGATTTAGACACCTATAATCATTATCTTTCCCGTCATTCTAAGAAATATTTGCTATGAAACCAAAATCATGTACAGTCTAGTCTTTTATATCTTCGTCACTTTTCAAATTCATTCCTTTATCAAGTCCTTACACCACATAATGCTGAGTCGGTAAAACAGATTCTATCGTGCAATGAGCAGACAAAATGTCCCATAAGGGGACGAACATATTTTGGCTGTTATATCGTATTTTGGCTGATAAAGACAACATCCCGACTTTAATCGTCGGGCAGTTGCCCACCAGACACAACACTCGTCTGGTCGGAGGATCCTGCCTTTACTATGGGTATCGTGGGTATGAGTGAACTTTACACTCTGTTCCTCATACCTCTATACATGTATGAAAAGTTACTTTTGTTCAAAGACGTTCAGTATAGTCGAAGGTAAGAGACATCACTAGAAAATGCAAGCAACTTAATCGACAGCCTTTATAGAACTGATTTCGCATAAATGTATTCACGGTATGAAATACGACTACAAGAACTCTTGTTAAGGGGCCGTGCACGAAATCGACTGATTTTGATCAATTTTGAGCATTATTTGTAGGAAACGGGGAAACTACACACATCAAAAGTGTCTAGGGATCAAGCATTTTTATGCGGATTTCTTGAGATTAAGATGTGGCTTTGTAATAAATTTATGATTTTATAAATTTATATGGATCCTTTTTGGTGCATTTCATAATTTGAATCAGGAACTGTGAATCAAATTCGAGTAAAAGATGAAAATCAGCTGTCAATATTTTCCCTATAAAAACATACAACGCATTGAAGACATTATTAGTGCTACTGTTTCCCTACTACTGATTAAAACCAACGTTATTATGGAGCGGCGACGTCATTTAAGCAGGGAAGAAATGCTCAGAGCCGTGGGAATGATAGAAGCTGGTTCCCGGCAACGTACTGTGGCTTTAGCTCTGAATACAAGTCAGAGTGTTATCAGTCGACTTTGGACACGTTACCGAAGCACTGGTACCGTGGCTGAGCGCCATGGAGGACGGTATCGCTGCACCACACGGAGACAAGACCGATACATTCAAATCTTAACTCGAAGAGCTCCAACAATAACCGCCATGATGTTAGCCGTGAGGCTTCATCACTCTTCAGGGAACTTAATTAGCGACCAAACAGTCAGAAACCGCTTGCATGAAGTGAACCTTCATTCCCGAAGACCGCTACGGGTACCACCTATAGTACCACAATCGTAGGATTCGATATCAATGGGCTCTTGAACACAGAAATTGGGCAGAAGAACAATGGCGTTTCGTGTGCTTTTCTGATGAGTCTCGTTTTGGTATGAGACCGGATACAAGACGTATACGACACTGGAGAACCCCTGGACGCCAACAGCGATTAAAATCCTGCCAGGAAGTCCATCCTTATAGTGGTGGAACCATCATGGTATGGGCGGGTATTTGGATCGGCGGAAGAACTGAGTTGATTTGGATCAGAGGCAACCTCAACGCTCAAATTTATGCTGAGACGATTGTATCAGACGTCATCGTTCCTCTACAAGTGCAAATCGGTCCCTTATTTCAGTTAATGCATGATAATGCACGACCGCACACCGCAAGAGTTGTAAGACAGACTCTCGCCGCAGCTAACATCAATGTCCTGCCCTGGCCTGCTCAGTCGCCAGACTTGAACCCGATTGAGCATGCATGGGATATGCTACAGAGAAGAGCTCTGCCGAATATGGAGGGTATCCAGTCGCAAGAAGACCTTTTTTTGTTGTTGCAACGAACATGGGCGGCCATTCCACAGCGTGATTTGGATGAACTCATTTTGAGTATGCCAAACCGATGTTCTTGTGTTGTTAGTGTTCGCGGTAGAAACACGGATTATTAATTGTTTAAGTTACCCAATAAAATTTTAAAGAAAACTGTTATTTCAGTCTTTTTTTCGAACTTTTGTGTTAGTGGTTCAAATGTCAAAAATCCCTTTATTAGGAAAATGGCAAATTTCTTTATTAATGCAAAGGTGACTTGGTTTATCGTTACTGTGACAAACGAAAACACTTTATTTTATGAATCCTTAAAGAAAATTTTAATTAATATCAATCAGGAGAAAAGTTATTGCAAAAATATATGTTGATCCCTAGACACTTTTGATGTGTGTATTTAAACAAAATTATTTGTGATTCGAAAAGTTGAGTTCTTTGTTTTGCATGTGGTTGAAAGAGATTTTTCAAATAAGTTAAGTATTCATGGAAAATCACCAATATTCGCAACAAGTTTTCCAAAAAACGACGCGAGACTGACGTTTGATCATTTTTTTATTACAAACTACGTTTGATTTTGAACATTCAAAAATATCATCAACATCATTGTGGTCTACTTGCACGTGGCTGGACCACTTTTTTCAACTTTGATACAAAATATAGCAGAAATATAATGTTGAAAAACCTATTTTTCGAAACAAACCCTGTCAGTGATGTATTTTTCCTACTATTGAGCAAACCTGTTTAAGAAATTTAAAAATCACACATTAATCTTCATCTAATCATAAAATTAAATTAAAATTACTTAAATTTTATGATAATACACTATTTTCGTTAAGTAAATCAAAGGTAAAATAAACTATATTTTCGAGAGCGCAAAATTGATGAAACTATTAACAGGTGCTGTGACTGACCAGAATGGTTTAGCGCCACGAAAACTGTACTTTTGTAGTCACACAGACATAATGTTTCAACTATTTCCAGCTTTCTCAAAATTAGATAAGAAATTTACAAAAGAGGGTTTTTTACGTGCACGGAGCCTTAACGAGTAACATCGCGCGGTGCAAATTTAATTACCTGTAACATATTGCAGAGTCAGCCTGACGGGTGGGTGGCACGTCTGGGCGTATTCGGTAAACTTAACGAGTTGTCATCGTACAAACAAACCGGCAACACTGGCAGCCTGGGCGATGCCGCTATTACTGTTAAACTTCTAGCTACGTTACTCAACATGAGCACCGGTACCGAGGATACGTTTGAACCGTAAGTTTTGACTTTTGGCAAATTGTTTCACAAATAAGAGAGTTTTCACAGTTAAAAACATACTTTATACTCAGGGTCATAAAGTGCAAAGTCGCACTAACGTAGATAACATACGGCTTTAGAAGCATGCTCCAGCGCGGTCGTGCGGTCATGCTTGCACTTTAAAACACTGGCCACAAGGTTTATTATTCAATGCCATAACAAAAGTCTATTTTTTGCGCTTCCTTTGCGCCTTTGAATTTTAGAAGTAAACCAGTTTTAGGAGTACCAGTGATCGAATAATCGGGCGCTTAATACGTACCTAAACTTCTTCCCACGAAAGAATAATATGGAAATTCCTTTCTGAATAAATAAGTAATCCCGGGTTCCTGGGATTGAACAATTTTGTAAAAACAACTACTTATAACAAACTTAATGAAATTATAGCAGTGGTTATTTCATTTAGTATCTTTGTTTTATTTAAAAGAAAAGGAATATCAGTAAAAAATTATGTGCACAATGTGGTCAAGAAGTGGAAATTGATTTATCAATCTAATAGATTACGATTAGTGATCGAATCGATTAATTTATTGTATTTTACAGAAGACTAAAACATATTATTTTTTTTTTTTTGTACAACGTGGTCTAACTCTATTTTGTATGCAGGTAACATTTTTAGCAATCTCAGGAATTTCAAACGATTCCGGAATCCGGGATTCTGAAAGGCATGTCCGCATTAGTCTTTCGTGGGAATAAAAGTGAAGTTTAGGTATATTAGCGCCCGATTATCCGATCACTGCTCATTACATTTGTGTTTCTATTTTAGTGACGCCAAGTTAACACTATTGAAACCAGCTGAATTGCTGGAGTTGTCGTCTTTCGCCGCAGCAGTGGGTCTTTGGGATTTAGTCCCTATCTTCAGTATCCATCGAGGACACCCCCACTTGATGCTCTCTGCATTGAAATCCCGAAGTGAGATATGTCGTGGCGCTATCGATTGCCTGCTAGGACAAAGGTGCCTCGTCCCTCTCTTGCTGGAAGAAAATGGACAGTGGTTATTTGACTACATCATCGAAAAGTGCCATAAATTCGATACCAGGGTTTTGAAGGTAATGTAGCACAAATATATGCAGAATAATAACCTTTTGCGAAATGTATGACCCAACTAATAAGTGGTTTTATGTTACAGTGCCTATGTTTGTGGTTGAACCCATTACAAGATCAATTACGCCCAGTAATGCGTGATTTGAATCAAGGAATAACTTCAGTTTATGTGAGTACAACAACAAAATAAAACGGCAAATTCAAATAAAAAACGATGTAACTATACATTTTTGGTCGGGGATAAAGTTCTTTCGTACTTTTTATACAAATTTAAGACTAAGAGCTCGTGTGGCACACAGACTTTTTCAAATGGGTCATAAAAGAAAAGAAAAAGGAAAGAAAAATAGCTTTATTTGTCACAGAAACACATGCATACAAAAAGATAATTAGCTCTAATAATTAAGAAAAAAGAAAAAAAAAGTAAAAATAACAAAGAGATCTCTCTAATCACGAGCACAAAACAGAAATCGTCGACAGCTGCACGTCATGACTGTGACAAGAAGGCTTCCACTCAGCATAATGCTGTGCTATGGGGCACCCACAGCACAGCGGTGATTTTCAGTGGTTACCCAAAAAGGACGTACGGAAACCAAGTCAGGTTCAATGATTGGTACTACTTATTTATTTATTTATTTATTTAACCATTTATGTACACACTTATATAAACAGACAAGAAGAAAAAAAACAGAAAAATAGGTACAAAGGTGATGCTTATTTCTAATGAAATCTCTTCCAGCATACCTGCGATAGGATAGCAGATTTAGAGATGTAGACAGCGTGTGTAAGACTAAAATAGAAAATAAAATACATAAAATCAAAAACAATTCACTTAATAAAATAAAACGAATAGTATGAGAATATACATACATACATACTTCTAAAATAAATAACACTAGAATACGTACTTATAACAAAATAAAATAAAACAAACAGTAAGCACTTAGAATACAAAGCAACTACATAAACAACCAATTATTTTATTATTATTTTTATTGTTTTGTGGTCAACCCCTAACTCATCAACTATAGCGTAACAACTAATCTTGCTCCACTTTTTCAAAAATGGTTTCGACTTTATCCGTAACAGGGCGACCAAAGCGAGCTGCATCTTTGATATCAAAATTCCCGGACTGAAATTGCTTGAACCAATTTTGTGCTACTCTTACTGAAATTGCGTTAAGTTCATAAAAGTCACAAATATTTTTCGCATTTTCTCTTTTTTGTAATAAAACTTCAAAACTTCGTTAGATTCACTCATTTTGGCGGACAGAAAAACCATTGAAAACTGGCGGGAAATCGTATGTACTTTTTATTTTTTTAAATGTCGTCTATTTAATGGTATCAAAACCAGCCAGATACAAACGGTACAGCCAAAGAGATTTTACTACCACTTTTTACCTAGAAAATACGAAAAAACCTTTTCCCCGACCTGTTATTATAAATTAAGTCGCTTTTCGTGTCTGTCTGTTTGACCGTGTTGTTCTTATAAAGTACGCAATGGATTTGATGCGGGTTTTTTTTTTTTTTTAAACGTTGCCCCACACTAGGAATTTCTCCTGTATCGTGGGTGCGTTTACAAACATTTAAACTCACGTACACAAACGGCCAGACCCGGAACAACTACTTGCAGGTCATACAAATATTTGTTCCGTGCGGGGATCGAACCCGCGACACGTTACGCAGCAGTCAATCGCTTAACCACTGCGCCAACCGTGTCGTCTAATTTAATCATAATTTTGACAATTTATTCCGGATGGTTTATGTATATAATACATTCATCTAATTCTAAACTTACATGTAGTAAAGAAACGATGTTATGTCAAGTTGTCGTGCGAAGCAGGGACGGATCGCTAGTGTAATACAAAATTAACGTACACCATTCTTTGTTTCAGACGACCAGACTACAGCAATTAATAGCGACGTTCATACACATCGCATGTGTCATAGACGCCAGAGATCCATGTCCAGAGATACACCTAGAAGTGACACAAAGTCCTGAGACTTGGAAGAATCAGTTCACGCCTAAGAGGACAGTAAGCTGTGGGCTCGCGCATTGGGGGGTTGTCGACGATGGAAACGCGAAGATAAAGATGACGACTACGCCGATTAACACTGAGCTCATCGGGAGAGTTGTCGATATAGCGTGTGGAAGACACCACACACTGGTGTTGACTGAGAATGGGGTATGTGTCGTTTATATAATTATTTATTAGGCGTCACGTTAAAATGGAGGCCAAGTCGTAGTAGGTTTAGTTTTATGTGTCGTTTTGTTAAAAAAATTCCAAGGTCGATTTTTTTTCGTCTGATATGGGCGCTCGAGCTTGTAGGTATCTTTGTTCAGTTTTTCATGGACTTTTCAATGATACAACTTTACTTTGCTCTTTATTTTCTTTAAATAAAAAAGAAACAAATATTAAATTCCAAATTGTGTGCGCACTTTGCGGCAGTCGTTACACATCTACTTCTGTTTATGACTACTGCTCTGACAGAATGTATGACCTTGTTGCGGCGTGCAACTTTTCGTCTGCTCGCTGTATTTTTGTTGCGGGGCGCCAACAATCTTATTTAAAAATATCTGATATGGGCTTTCACAAAATTAATCACACATCGTCATCGTCGTGCATAGTCTTCACATATAATTATATAATTGATGTACTTATACAAAATATTGTAACACATTTTAAAAGAGTAACGGTCGAGTTTCTTGCCCATTCTTCTCCATACGAAACTACCTTTTGGAAGGGGCGACTAGAATCAATTCTATTTAAATGTAAATGTTGACGTTCAAGTGCCTTTTAAGTGCCTATTTGAAATAAATGCTTTGACTTTGACTTTTAATATTATTATGATGAATAGATCTACGCGACAGGCGACAACTCGTTCGGCCAGCTGGGTGTAGGATCTTCATGGGTGGGCGGTGTGGGCGAGGGCGCGGTATCGGCCGGCTCACTACGACATGTGGCCGGCCACTTCACCGCGCCACTCGCTACAATATACGCGGGCCACTACCACTCCGCCGTCGTTGATGTTGGCGGACGACTGTACACGTGGGGGTGAGTGACGAATACATACAGCTTTCTAAAGAAATCTTCGGAAAAACGAACGCGCGATTATGAGGTCTAAATATAGAGCTGTTACAACCATGGAAGTACTTGTCTATTTTTTATTACAGAATGTTATATCTATTGACATAAAACATATTATACAACATAAAATAGAATTCTCTGACTCCTGCGCTAGTTAGAAACTGTGTTGCAGGAGCCAGATTAAGAGCGTTGGTTCGATTTAGCCCAAGTCAAAATGTACACGATCTATCGAACGGCGTACGCGCTGCGGCACACTACAATAGTACAATGGTTTCTCTGTGTGCATGAGCGCTAAACAGCTAGCACGAATAATTTTGATACTTTTATTTATTTAGGATGTATTTTATGATTTTATTTTTTGGATCGAACTGTTGTAATAAATTAAAACAAGCTAACTTTAGAGTAAGTATTTAATTTTAAAATCGCACACCTCTAATTGTCATTGACCGACTTTTTCTTGGGTCGATCATCTCAGGCAATAGACATTTATCGTAGAATTCCAATAACTTGGATTCCATTTTTGTTTTCCAAAAGCCGTCGTCTCGAGTAATTTTTGTGGTCTTCACAGCGAATCCCTGTCCTGTCCACACCGCAACAACAAACATTTTTTTGACTGAAAAAAAAATTAAATGCATTTCTATCAATGACTAAACGTAATTAATCTACGTAATACGCACAGTCAACCGAACGTCAGTCGTTACAATTGAACTATAATCACACATCGAACACTTCATATAACGCTCGTAAAATATTATTTATAATATCTATTACTACTAGTTAATCAAATACACATCAAGTACACGTGCAAATGTGTGAGTGAACTCTAATAGGGTAGGTTGTCGTGCGTAGCGTTTTTAATTAACGTAACTAATAGTTATCTACTATGTTACTACACTATGAACATGGGGGGGGAACAACACAACACCCATGATGAAAAAACGTTTTCCTCGGCGTCTTCTTGGATTTTCATATTGACGTCATTTTCGTAATCAACGGCCCCAAGAACCATGAAAACGACACCCATGATGAAAAAACCGATTTTTTTTCTCGGCGCCATCTTGGATTTTCAATTTGACCACATTTTCGTTATCAGTGACCCCAAAAACCAAAAAAACGATACCCATGATGAAAACACCGAAAATTTTCGTCGGCGCCATCTTGGATTTTCATTTTGACGTCATTTTCGTTATCAGCGACCCCAAAACCATGAAAACGACACCCATGATGAAAAAGCCGAAAATTTTCCTCGGCGCCATCTTGGATTTTCAATTTGACCACATTTTCGGTATCAGCGACCCCGACAACCATGAAAACGACACTCATAACGGAAAATCAAAAAAAAAACCACCTTCAAGTACATAAAAATAACAGGCGTGATGTTATGGTTACTCTACTGAGTAAACCTCGGTGGCCATGTCACGCAAAAGTCCATGCGCGCATTTGTCTTTTCGCGCAAGTGTCCTTCGCGCCATCAACTGCACATAATAATCTGTGGTACAGGCGCTTTTGACTAGTCGAAAATAAGTACATTTCACGCGGTTGAAAGTCACGGGTGGAAGCTAATATAACATAACCAACCTTTTAGCTCTTGCCTTAGTCATACTTTCAAAAATTTTCCATTTTCTCTTTCTTATAGTTCTCTTTGATTTATTTCCCATTCCGTCTGAAACATAATTTTGTTGTCACTATCAAATAAATTCGGTTATATGTAGTAAGGAAGTACTTACGATCACACAATATTGCTGGTCATCAAAAATATAATAATTTACTTACCAAAGTACTATGATTTGACGGTCACACTTTACGTTTGCTATTCGTGTACGCACGACAAAGGTCAACAGGGGTCAGGGAGACCGCCCAGCGACGTGTCCGCTCTCTGGAAAGGCTCACTGCCGACTGATTTGAATCGGTTCGTACGCAGAGTTTTATAGTAGTTTTAAAATATTTATAGAAAAATAATAGAGTTATTTTTGTTGATTTTTTTTGGTGTAAATTATAAAGAAGACATTCTTCTATTATAAATAAGTATAAATTATATTAAATTAAGTAAGGTAGATGGTGAAAATAATCATTTTATCGACTGCAATTTCTAAAAAAATCATATTCTTTGGATTTTTATTTCTTAAGATATGAGTCTAAAATAAAAAATCCTTCTAATTACAAATTTTGTTAAGGATATTTCCAGTTAGATAAAAAATTTTGTTTGTTAAATCTATTAGTAATTTCAGATATTACTAGCTTCGAAATTGACACTGAAAGTGAAATCAAGTAAACCTCTGTTCAGTTATCTTGATGGTATTCACAAATGTTGTATTAATCGAAAAAACCTCTTAATTAGAAAAACAGACAACAATATTTCCTAAAGTTATTAGTATTTCTTATGTTTGTAAGATTGGTGGTTGTTGGACAATCTGGTTTGAAAAATCACGTTTTTAAGCCAAGCAGCGCACGGACCGAGTAAACGCTCTTAACAATTCTATGCAATTCCAAAAAACTTCAATATTTGAGTGACAACTGACGATCTGTGACTGGAGAAGGTAACTCGACAGAGAGAAAACTTCATACAAACGCCCAATGATAGGTACACAAAGCGTGGTTGCACAAAACTAAGAAGCATTGCCTCTGTGGGGGGATACTGTGGGTCGCGCCGTGAAAGATTACCGAAGCCCATACTTTTCTGGTTTACCTGTAGAGGACGTGATAAAAAGATAAAAATATTTATAGTTAGTTTTCCTTACGAACCTCCTGTTAGCTAACGTCTTATCTTAATTTCCACCGATCAAAGTGTATGTAAATGTGTGTAGTGTAAATCCAGTATTTATGTAGTAACCTGTAACTCCCTTAAAAAGAGTATCCTTTAGTTTCCCCTCCTACTTTTTTCCAGTCATAGATACTAGGTATAACCAGGTAACTGAGTCTGTCTTCTTATTTTTCGACGGTTTTAGTACTATAAGCCGGTGACCAACGTGCCCACGGTTGACATACCATAAGGAGATTTCTATATTATCTATTACTAGCTGTTCCCGCGACTTCGTCTGCGATCCAGGATGAAAAATAGCCTATGTCCTTACCCAAGTCATGGTCTATCATCTGTGTGCCAAATTTCATCCAAATCCGTCCAGCCGTTTCTGCGTGATTGAGTAACAAACAAAATCAAAAATCATTTATTTAAACTAGGCTGAGTATCAGCAATTTTTGAACGTCAAAATCACATAAGACAGTCTCCTCTCCAAAACGCCCACCCTTCACCACTTCCTAGTGCTTTAGCTGGGAAGAAGAAGTGGCGGAATAAACTCCCCAGCAGCACTGCTGTCTTATCAGTTAGAAGAACTGGATTCTATACAGTGATAAGTAATTAACATTACGAAACACAAAAACATTAAAATTATTTGCCATATTATGTCAGCTAACACACGACAATATTGAAAACTATACTCAAGCAAAAATAAATAATGAAAACGTAAACAGAACTTAATACATAATAAAAAGCCTCCAGGCATAAAGGGCGTGTCCGCTTACATATGCAATGCTGCATTTTGTTTATATGTAGCTGTAACTTGTAGTCACAAATGATAAACTAGGGCCTTCGAAGTAAACTATAGAAACAGTTAATTACTAATAACAATAACAAAACCATAGTCAGCAAGATGACCTGTCACCACAAGTAGCACCCGTTCACGAGCATAACGCAAAGATCAGCCATTACCCCCCTCGCCATATTTGAGGGAAGGAGGCAACCCGACCCCCGACGCTACCGCAAGCATTGACATCTAAGGGAGCATGACGACCGGGTGTCACCATTGTGTGGATCGCCCGGAGGACACGGTGGAGCATACGGTGGAGGTCTGCCCGGCTTGGGCGGAGCACCGCCGCCGTGCCCTCGTGCAGGTGATTGGCGATGGCGATCTCTCGCGTCCGGCCCTGGTCCAGGCTATGGTACGGAGCGAGAGGGCTTGGGAAGCCGTCCCCTCCTGCGAAGCAATAATATTCGCGAAGGAGGAGGCAGAACGCGTGAGGGAGAGGCAAAATTCGCGCCCTCACGCCCCTAGCCGCCGCAGGAGACGCCCTGGGCGTCGGGAATCGCAGGCCGATTCCCGGCCACCGTAGGCGCGGGCTTGCGAACGGCGAGATATGGGCAGCTCGCCGTTCGATAAGGACCTGGCCCGGGCCCACAGCGCGTTGTGTTCCACGCGCGCCTCAAAGAGATGTCAGCATCAATGACGGGGTCCGCTGGGGTCCTGCCAGGGTTGCGGGAAAGTCCGAGAGGGATACCGTGGTCCCTGGCACAGGCAACTGAAGGAACACGGGTGGGTTTTAGTCAGCAAGAGTCTGACACGCCCTCCCGCTCTGCCCAGAGCGGGAGAAGTTATTTGATGATTTCCCACACCCAAAAAAAAAAGCAGGGAGCACGACGAACTTGCTGCCGGTTGCTCAAAAGAATAATATGATCAATTGTCGAGGTCGCTAGCTAACCATATATTGCAATACAACTCATTAAAAAACATTGGAATTTGTAAATTGTGTAAATTGCATAAGTGTATATTTTGCCTAATATACTTATATATTAGGCAAAATATACACTTATGCAATTTACACAATTTAGATGTTGGCGAAGATGAATTGTGAGGCCACCGAGAGAATACCAATATCTTAAAAAAAATCTCTCAGGGTAACTCTAGCACCTAGCTGGTAAATTGCTCGAACAGCTCGTTTTTGAAGAACAAATATATTTTGAATATCAGCGGCTTTGCCCCACAGCAGAATGCCGTAGGACATGACGCTATGAAAATAAATGAAATAGACTAGCCGAGCTGTATCAACGTCAGTGTATTGTCTTACTTTCCTCACGGCATAGGCGGCCGAAATGAGCCTTCCCGCTAGGCATGATATATGTAATCCCCCCTGAAGCTTGGCATCAACTGTTATGCCTAGAAATACTGCCGAGTCTACAGTTTCAAGCACCTCTTTATCTAAGACGATGTTGGGTCCTAGATTTCTAACATTCGGTAAGACGAACTTTACACATTTCGTTTTCTTGGCATTGAGAACTAGGTTATTTGTGGTAAACCAATCTGTAACCATTGATAGTGCAATGTTTACGTCGTCAAAATCTTGTCTATTCCTGTCTACTTTAAAGATAAGAGAGGTATCATCAGCAAATAGTACAACGTCACTGATACCCTTTAAATAGATTGGTAAGTCATTGATATACACCAAGAATAAAAATGGGCCCAGTATAGAGCCTTGAGGTACACCTAACTGAACTGGTAGCCCGGAAGATTTCACACCATTTACATCTACACATTGGTGCCTATTGTGTAAATATGAATTTAAAACGTTAAGAGCTTCGTTTTGAATACCGTAATGAATTAGTTTACGTAAAAGCGTGTCATGGTGTACGCAATCAAAGGTTTTGGAGAGATCACAGAAAACTCCAATAGCATTTGGCGAGCTCTCCCAAGCGTTAAATATGTGTTTCAGCAGAGGAACACCCGCATCTGTAGTCGAACGACCTTTAGTAAAGCCTTATTGTTCGTCAGGAAGGAGGCTATTTAAATTAAAATGCTACTGCTTGAGTATTAATTTTTCAAACAAACTCACTTTCTCTCACTTAAATATAAAAAAATACTCACTTTTGCATTTATAATATTAGTCAGGATTCTAAAGGACGAGTCAAGCATACCAATAGCTAAGCGTACACGCAGAGTACTTTTTTTACATCATGCATGTTTCACTGCATCCAAGTACCGCATAGCCTTGATATCAACTTACTGTTGTCTTATTTCGTTTTAGATGGGGCGTCCATGGTCAGCTGTGTCACGGCACCATAGATGACGAGTGCTCGCCCAAGTTGGTTACCAAATTCCAAGGCAGAAAGGTGAGGGTGCTCCTTTTTGTCGTTGTTTGTTAAGCTAGTGACATAATTTTGCGTTACGTATCAAAACTTTTCAAACGCCGCAATTTTTTATGATAGGAGCGGGAGCTTAACTTCTATAATCAAATAAATAAAAAACTTTTTATTATTTCATGGCAAATTCTAATATTTTATCTTTACCCATGCTATAAATCCTGTATGCTTCTGAAACAGTTAGCTTATTGCCAACATTAAAACAACCAGTGTCTTAGTAACCATTATATCATCCAAACGAGTGTTATAATGTTGTACTAAATTTAATTATGCAACTCGAATTAAAAATAAAAAGAATATTTTCATGCACGCGCGTTTCACCACAACAGCTAATAATAAAAAAAAAACTTATAGATTGTTCGAATTCACGGCGTATCCCGCCATTTTTGCAACAGATATGAACAGGTATGATGATATTAGTAGGTATTGCGAAAAATTATTACTTTCTTGTTTACAAAAATGAGTGATACAAGCTTTGATAACACACCACCAGATATTTCTTAGTTTGTTTGTAACAGATACTCAGCAATTAAACTTACCATGAATTTACATAGGGTTCTTACAACAGTGTACAACCCCATAGGGTTTCAGAATCTTTTATAGAGGATTTATATTATGGGTGTAGATAAAGTCATGTATGCAACTGTAGGTACATAATTAGGTATTAAAACTCCTTATTAAACAACAGTTGCATAAATAACTATTGTTTAGAGATTTCACAATGGTACAGTCAGTGACGTGATCTACATAACCCGACCCCTTCTTCTTTGTAAGAGGGGTCAAGTATTGCAGAGTGCTGGCCGTACATTCACTTCATAAAAATAAATATGTAGTTAAAATATTTAGGTTGATTTCATTGATCTGATTTCTCTTCATAACTTTTTAACTGCCGCCGCTATTTATGATAGGAGCGGGAGTTTCACTTCCTTGTAAAGCGTTTTGTCTAAGGCCGGGTCATTTTTTTTGTTGACACAATACGTAAAAAATATCCTTTTCGTACCACTTGCTCAAAAAAGTGACATGCTATACCACAAAAAGCGAACATAACAATAAGTAGTCATTTTTAATCTGTTAAAAACAGGGAAAGAAAATTGTACTGAATTTCATTCATCCTCTGGGGGGAGAATGTGATTTAAATTTGGAATACTTACCGAAATTTATACTGAACTACATCTGTGTTTACACCATTAAGCACCATTATACATCTTTTTGAAAACGGAATACGCATTTATTATGCAGATAAGCACTGACCTCTATTAAAATACGCTGGACTGGCTATCGCTATCAATTTCATGTGCCTATTTGAAAATCGCCATTTTGGCGCTGACGGCAGCAGTGTGGGGGAATGGAACTAATACTAGTGATGTATAACAAAAGGTTTGTTATCGATAAAAACTTTTCTGATATCGACCACAATGATAGAAATATTACCAACGCTATTGTTACAGATTTCCTATAAATTAAATTGGTTTAGGTAACTATTAACATGTAACATTCGTGTTGTCTTTTGTTTACGCACTTAAGGTTCACTTTTCTTTGGGGAATGGAACGGTGTTTTTAGAAAATTAACAAACGTCTTTACTCAATGAGGATTTATTTTCGACTGTTTCTACCTCCTATTGCATGCATTAATATATGAATTGGACATACCGCCCACCAAAACATTAGTTTTAATCAATACTTATTGGTATACTAATACATGTCATGCAAATCGAACAATGGACTGTAAATATTTTTAACTTCATTACGCTATAGGTACATCTTAATTTTATCATTTTATTTCAACAAAACTCATTACTAATAACCATCTATTAAACCGCCCACCATAGCTCACTCACTTATTGTTTCTTTGGGAAGCGGTATCAATTTGTATAGGGGCCTTTTTAACTCCTTGTTCCCCATAGTCTGGACTGTTACCACTCTTACGAGTTTGTCCTTTCCCGGATGTATTTGTTTCACACGTCCCATTAACCATTTCGTAGGGGGCAGATTATCTTCCTTAATAATGATAACATCTCCAATAGCAGGTTCTGGAACCTTCCTTTGCCATTTATATCTTTGTTGGAGCGTGTTAAGATACTCTGTACGCCATCTATGCCAGAAATCTTGAGTCATTTTTTTAATAATTTGCCACCTAGTTAAAAGACTGACAGACTGGTACTCGTAACATTTATCAGGAACTGAAATCAAAGGTTCGCCAACTAAAAAATGCCCTGGAGTAAGCGGCATCATACTATTGTCCATTTGATAAAGCGGGCGCGAGTTGAGACACGCCTCGATTTGTGCTAAGAGCGTTGACATCTCCTCGTATGTTAATTTGGTATCCTTATTTATTCTGTAGAGGTGTCTTTTAGCAGACTGAACTCCAGCCTCCCACAGGCCTCCACATGTAGGCATCCTTGGTGGTATGAAGTGCCATATTGTGCTATCGTTAGCTAGAAGTTCAGCCGCTTCCTTCGCGATATTATTCTTTCCCTTCTGGAACATGTCCTTCAATTCTTTGGCAGCGCCAATAAAACTGGTGCCATTGTCGCTCCATAAGTTTGAACAGTGACCTCGGCGCGCCACAAACCTCCGAAATGCGGCTATAAAAGCTTGTGTTGTTAGGTCTGTGACCGCTTCAAGATGGATCGCGCGAGTGGCCATGCATATAAATAAACAAATATAGCCCTTTGTTGCATGGTGTCCGCGGCCTTTCGATGTCCTTATGAATACCGGTCCAGCGTAATCAACCCCACTATTCATAAATGGCCGATGTTGAGTGACTCGAACGGCAGGCAACTGACCCATGAACTGGGTTTTTACCTTCGCTTTATCCAAAATGCAGGTCTTACAGTTGTGAATACATTTTCTTACGGCAGACTTCAAACCTATCACCCAGTATCTTGTTCTCACAAAAACCATCATCGCTTGTATCCCACCGTGTAGTGTTCTAAGATGAGCTTCTTGAACTAATAACTTTGTTATATGCTGATTACACGGTATTACAATCGGATGTTTTGTAATTTCAGGTATGGAGGCATTCTCTAACCTTCCTCCCACTCTTATTATCCCATTTTTATCTAAAAAGGGGGCGAGTGTGATAAGAGAACTTCTTTTCTTCACGCTTCCGTCCTTCTGTAAATCTTCAATATCCTTCTGATAAACTAAGTCTTGATAATACTTAATGCATAATTCTAATACCTTTTCTAGCTCATTCACTGTTAAATATATTTCCTTTCTTTCCTTTTCTCTCTTTATAAATCTTCTGCAGTAAGCCAATATTCTTTTCATTCTTGAAACTGAGGAAAAGTGTTCCCAAATTGGTTTGACTTCTAAATTTGTGTGAAATGATGAACCTTTCAATTCTAATTCAGTTTGAGGAATTTCATATGTTTGTACATCGAGATTTTTATGTTTTAACCATACAGGCCCAGTCCACCATAAGTCTAAACAAGCTAAGTCGCTTGCTTTTACGCCTCTTGTAGCCATATCGGCTGGGTTATCGGTAGACTGCACGTGTCTCCATCGCTCATTGTCTAGTATCCGTGTTATGTCTGCCACTCGGTTCGCAACAAATGTACGCCAACGACTTGGTTGAGATTGCAGCCATGACATCACAACCATTGAATCTGTCCACGCAAAGATTTTGTTTTTAGGTATTTTCAACAGGTCCACCAGATCATTGATTAAGTCTGTTAGTAATGCTGCGGCGCATAATTCCAATTTAGGTATTGAAATTTGCTTCAAAGGTGCAACCTTGGTTCGAGATGCGATGATTGTGATATGTATTGTGTCCTCTTCAATAATCTTAAGGTAAGTAACAGCAGCATATGCCTGCGTAGATGCATCTGCAAACCCATGCAATTCAATGTTTGTATAATTGATTGGTGTAGTTTTCAACCAGCGTGGTATTGTAATGTTTTGCAGGTGTATTAATTCTTCTCTATAACTCATCCACTCATCTATCAACTCTGACGGCAGCTCGTCATCCCATCCCATGTTACATAGCCACAGTTTTTGTATCAAAACTTTAGCGTTGATTATCACCGGTGACAGCCATCCGAATGGATCAAACAGCCTTGCTACATCAGACAGAATAGATCTCTTCGTTACGGGACATCGAACTTCAGGTAAGTTAATTGTGAATTTAAATGTATCATCCTTCCTATCCCATGTCAATCCCAGAATTTTTATAACTTTATCTAGCTTTATCTCTATTCCATCCTTCGTACTGTTTGTATCTTCTCCCTTTTGTAAATACTTTAACACTTCTTCCGAATTACTAGACCACTTTTGCATTTTAAAATTTCCTTTACTTAGTATCAGCTTTATTTCCTCACACATTTTCTTAGTTTTTTCTTCAGTTTCACTACCCGACATCAAATCATCCATATAAAATGAATCTTTAATTACAGGTGCAGTATTAGGATACTCAAGTGCTTCATCGTCGGCGAGTTGTTGTAACGTTCGTACAGCTAAATAGGGTGCTGCAGCTGTACCAAAGGTTACAGTCATCAAGTTGAAACTTTCTAGTTTTTCTTCAGAGAAAGGCCGTTAGAACCCTTCGCAGACGCGTCATAAACTATTCGAACTTTCGTTGTGTCCTTGTCTTCGCGTATTACAGCGTGGTGAGGAAGATAGACCGATTTGTTATCATCGTTTGAGTCGGATTTTTTCAAATGACCCATTTCTATGTACTCAAGAACTACTTTAGTATAGTCCGACTTTAAACTTTGAGAATTTTGTAATTTCTTCTCCAATTGTTTGAATCTATAAACAGCTTGTTGTTTCGTATCTCCGCATAATTTCAGTGTCTCTTCTATTCCTTGTCGCAAAGGTAATTGCACTGTGTATTTTCCGTTCACTCTTTTAGTTGTATTCTTGTAAATATCTTCACACATCTCTTCTTCCTTTGTAAGTAGCTTTCTTTTCTTGTATAAAGCTGTTTCTATTTCCCAAAATTTTCTTAATAAATCATTGTCTTCTGATATCATACTTGTCACATGTAGTGTTGTTATTTTGTGTTCGTCGCTAATTGTTTTGTCTTCTGTTTGACCTGAAAGTATCCACCCCAAGCGTGTTTTCTGAGCCACTATGCCATCAGAACATCTTACTAAACCAACTTCAATAATTTTACAAAAGATGTCTGCACCGAGTAATATATCAATTTTGCCCGGTGTGTTATACGTAGGGTCAGCCAATAGTAATTTTTGGAGTTCTGGCCAGTTCATCGCAATGTGTTTTGAAGGTAATCTAGCAGACAGTGATTTCAAAACATAAGCCTTCACTTGAATAACTTCCTTTCTATTATATTGCGATGTAACTGATAGGTCAACTACATGTTTTATAGGAACCAGGTTTCCTTCTCCCACCCCTGAGACTACACCGTTGATGCTTGTCCTCTTCAATCTCAAGAGTTCGACTACTCTTGAAGATACAAATGAAGCCTCTGAGCCTTGGTCAATCAATGCACGAAGTACATGTGTTTTGCCGTCGCTTGATGTGACATGTACTTGTGCTGTTGCCAATAACACTTGACGACCAGATTGTTCTTTGGAGAAATGTGCGCTGGTGACCTTCTGTTCTGGTTGTTCTTCATGTTTGTTACTCTCTTGTGTGTCACTCTCGTGTGTTGTTTCTTTTTCTTCATGTAAGAGAGAATGATGCTTTCTTCCGCAGACTCGGCATTTCTTCTTTTGTTTACATTTGTAGACTATGTGATTTGGTACTAGGCAGTTGAAGCAGAGGTTTTTGTTCTTCACAAATTCACGTCGTTGTTGCACAGTTTGTTTTGCAAATTCTTTACAACTAAAGATGTAATGATCACCCTTGCAATATTCACAAAAAGGCGATGAACTGCTATTGGTATGCGCAGAGTCACCCTTATCGTTCTCAGTATCCTTTGCTACGACATGATACGCTTTGTGACCTTGTGTCTTCTCCTTTGTAACTGTAGTGATAGGAGCGATTAGCTCGAGAGTACGAAACTTAGACTCGAGAAACCTTTTCAACTCCACCCACGTAGACAACTCATCACTATTCTCCTTGTAAGCATCCTCTTCCCAACACTTTAACGTCTCTGAATCCAATTTTTGCGCCACTAGAAATACTAGGATAGGATCCCAAGTGGCGGTGTTTATTTTCATGTTATTCAGACTGTTGATGCATTCTACTGTATTATCGAGCAAAGCTTTAATTTGTGTAGCTGATGGGTTGTTTATCTTTTTCTGGAAGCAAAACTTCTTTAATACTGACGACACAATCATCTTTTTGTTACCGAAACGTCCTTGAAGTAGTTCCCATGCTTTTGCATAATTACTTTCTGTAATTTGAATATGTCGTAATAACATCTCTGCCTCACCGGCAACACTAGTCTTTAAATAATGCAACTTACGCACATCGCTAATAGAAGTGTTATGGACGAGTGCTGTAAATATATCTTTATACGTAGGCCACTCTTCATATCTGCCCGAAAAAGTTGGTAGCTGTATTCTCGGTAGCTTAGCAAACGGTAGCTGGCCATCGTGTGATGAAGTAGACGTGTTTGACGCTTCTAACAATCTGTTTTGCGACTCCAAGTTTGTTAGAAGATCGGTTAAATCCGCTTGTAAACACAGATACATTTCTTCGTACGTATAATATTCTTCATTAAGAAAGTAAGGCAACACGCCCCGCTGTTCTCGTGGTGTACACTTCGTAAGGCTGCTATGCGTTTGTTTGAATGAATCCCAATACTCCTCAATGGTTTTTATTCTCGCTTTAACATAACCTGCTGTCATTCGCTGTTTCGGACACTTTTTTATGTTAACTTGTGCTTTCCGTAACATACCAGCCACATCTTCTAACGTAGATAAATATTTTGACTGTTCTGGAGTTGGTGACGTCATTTTGCAGAATTTAACGCAGTTTAATTCACACAAACACGTTCAATATTGTTGCAATGTCTTAACCACTTTTTTATAAGTTTTATAATAGTCTTCACATACACTAATTACTTGTAAACAACCTCAATCCTTATCTAAGGAATGCGAGTCCGCTAGCCGTCCCATTCACTAATTAATCCGGTTCGATTTCGACCATATGTTTACGCACTTAAGGTTCACTTTTCTTTGGGGAATGGAACGGTGTTTTTAGAAAATTAACAAACGTCTTTACTCAATGAGGATTTATTTTCGACTGTTTCTACCTCCTATTGCATGCATTAATATATGAATTGGACACTTTTATACGTAATATGTTTTTAAAAACGTGAAATGCGTTGTATAACATATGTTAAGATTTACTAAAATTGTAGATAATTGATTTAAAATAATATAGGCATATATTTTGTTAAATGTTACTAAAATACAGATAAAAAGACACGTCTGCACTAGTTGAGTACCTAACTAAACTAATGAACTATAGAGAGTCGTAATAAGCAGATATTTTACGTAGAAAACATAACTTGAAATAGCAGTATCTAGTACTGTTTATGGACTGTAATAATAAGTATCACATGTCCGGTTGACCCCTTCCTTCCTTGTTCTCCTTAATCGGATAACAGTTCACTATAGGATCAATAAATAATAAAATTCTGTAAAATAGTAAATTACTAAGGTAGAAATAGTAATTAATAAGATAATCCCTTCCTATAGAGTGCACAATAAGATATTATTACTAGTCAGATACCGCATGTTGCCGTGTGATAAGAGACACAATAACTTTCTATTAGGTCTGTAATTACGGTAATTAACTTGTAACAACTTAATTACCGCAGGGGACCCCGGACAGGGAAATAAAAAAAGCATTCTCAAATCACATATTTTATTAAATTAAAAATTACTGTCGAGCCATTTTTTCAACGTAGTCCGTGACTGATGTTTTAAGAAACAGGCTTCCGTGAAGTGTTTAGAACACAGATAATGATACATTGTCGGAGTCCAGTTGACAACCTTCATATTTTTTAACCAAAGTTTGAGAGTGTAATCGGAGGGGAACCTGTAATTAAAGGAAACATTTAAAAAAATATAAATTATATACATATATCTATAATTATATAGAACCCTTAATGAGAATTATGAATCATAAGTGTTAAATTATTTGTTATTGACTGTAATAATAATAAACCTTGAAGTGTTTTGCTATTATTATAAATCATTATAATGTGCGTATCATTATTTTAACAATGATGAGCATGACTTTTGTTTTACATCATAATATTTCGAAAGTATCGATATGAATTTTGACATCCCTAACAAAAGTTATTGATTATAAAAATGTTCGTAAAATCCCGTAAACTCGAATAGTTTACGTTTATTATTGTAAGAATACACTGTTTTAAGCGGTTTTCTAATAAGTATTTATGTTTTAGATTCACTTATTTGTGAAAACTGACACGTGTTTTACAATCTAAGCACAATTTCATGTTGGACGAACAATACAAGCTATGATACAATCACTGTCACTATTATAACACTTTAATTTATATCACAATCACAGTAAACACTTTAGAAAACTTTTTATTCCGCAGAGACACTTAGCGTAAAATCAACAAACAACGGCCATTTGCAATCTTATTAGTTCTCAGAACTCTCACGTCTGTCACTGGGGGCGCTTTGAATCGGCACAGCAAATAGCTGTCATTTTGTATGGGATAGCCAGTCCAGCGTATTTTAATAGAGGTCAGTGAGATAAGATTATTAAATAAAATTACGAAAACCGACGAGGCCGTATATGAGCTTGATGCCTTGGCTTTTCCGACAAAAAAATATTAGTCTAGGAATTTGCCGCGTTTTTGTTTTCTTCAAATACATAAACGTTAAGTTTATTTTAATTTATATTTATAAATAAGTTAACGTTCTAAAAATACGTTTAATTGTCATTATTTTTAATAAATGCTTATTTCATATTAATGAAAAAAACGAAATAAAAATGAATGCTTATTATCAATTTATTTGTGTTAATTTTTTCGCAAATGGTACGAAAAGTAGAATATTTTCCTCGGTGATAAAGCTGTCTTAGTCTTGGGTGAACTTAAATCCCTCGCTACACTCAGGACTCGTCTTAAATCCCTCGCTTCGCTCGTGATTTCAGTTTTTAACACCCTCGCTACGCTCGGGAGTAAACCTCGAGTCCTTCATTACGCTCGCGATTTAAATCGTCACCCGCGACACAAGACACTGCTTTATCCCCTTGGTTAATAATCTACTATTTTTATCAGGTGTTGAGTGTAGGCCTTGGCGCCTGTCACACGGTGGTGCTAATGAAGAACGGCGAGGTTTGGGCGAGCGGCGCGGGCGTGTTCGGTCAGCTGGCGACCGGCGCGCGCCACAAGAGTTCCGTGCCTGTGCGCGTGCGCCTGCAGGAGCCCGTCAGAGCCATCGCCGTCGGATACTTCCACAATGTGAGACCTTACTTTGTAACTGAAGTTTATCCAAATCCATGTTCAGACTTTATGTTATTTCCACTTCAACAAATATCAACGTAATCCCATTGTAAATTAAGTTGAAAGGTTTAAGTGTGAAATAAAGTATGAACTCGTTTGGGAATAAGACGGTCTATGCAGTCATTCATCTTGTTTTCTTTTTTTTAATTCATCTTTTTTGGATCTCGAAAAGCCGTTGATCCTGCGCCTGATCTCTCTCCGGTCGTGTCGGATTGCCGTCCCATCGGACCATGAGAGTAAAGGAACAGGGAGTGCACTTGTGTTTGCGCACACATTTGTGCACTATAATATGCCTGGCTAATGTTCTTTGAGATTGACCGCCGTGACCAATATTTGGCCGGGAGTATATTAAGATGGAGTCATTCGTTGTTACGTCATAAGTAGTGACGTGACTGGTGTCATATTTACAGTTGGCACTAACAAGCAAAGGCGATGTATGGCAATGGGGCGCGAGTCCGCAGCAGGTGCGCGCGGCCACCGCGCGGCGCGCGGCCGACACGCCGCCCGACGCGCCCGCGCCCGCCGCGCCCGACCCGCACCTGCTGCCGCAGCGCGTGGACACGCAGCATGTGCGCGGGGAGATCGTACAGGTAACATAATGTGTACAGTTAGCGGCCGACACGCCGCCCGACGCGCCCGCGCCCGCCGCGCCCGACCCGCACCTGCTGCCGCAGCGCGTGGACACGCAGCATGTGCGCGGGGAGATCGTACAGGTAACATAATGTGTACAGTTAGCGGCCGACACGCCGCCCGACGCGCCCGCGCCCGCCGCGCCCGACCCGCACCTGCTGCCGCAGCGCGTGGACACGCAGCATGTGCGCGGGGAGATCGTACAGGTAACATAATGTGTACAGTTAGCGGCCGACACGCCGCCCGACGCGCCCGCGCCCGCCGCGCCCGACCCGCACCTGCTGCCGCAGCGCGTGGACACGCAGCATGTGCGCGGGGAGATCGTACAGGTAACATAATGTGTACAGTTAGCGGCCGACACGCCGCCCGACGCGCCCGCGCCCGCCGCGCCCGACCCGCACCTGCTGCCGCAGCGCGTGGACACGCAGCATGTGCGCGGGGAGATCGTACAGGTAACATAATGTGTACAGTTAGCGGCCGACACGCCGCCCGACGCGCCCGCGCCCGCCGCGCCCGACCCGCACCTGCTGCCGCAGCGCGTGGACACGCAGCATGTGCGCGGGGAGATCGTACAGGTAACATAATGTGTACAGTTAGCGGCCGACACGCCGCCCGACGCGCCCGCGCCCGCCGCGCCCGACCCGCACCTGCTGCCGCAGCGCGTGGACACGCAGCATGTGCGCGGGGAGATCGTACAGGTAACATAATGTGTACAGTTAGCGGCCGACACGCCGCCCGACGCGCCCGCGCCCGCCGCGCCCGACCCGCACCTGCTGCCGCAGCGCGTGGACACGCAGCATGTGCGCGGGGAGATCGTACAGGTAACATAATGTGTACAGTTAGCGGCCGACACGCCGCCCGACGCGCCCGCGCCCGCCGCGCCCGACCCGCACCTGCTGCCGCAGCGCGTGGACACGCAGCATGTGCGCGGGGAGATCGTACAGGTAACATAATGTGTACAGTTAGCGGCCGACACGCCGCCCGACGCGCCCGCGCCCGCCGCGCCCGACCCGCACCTGCTGCCGCAGCGCGTGGACACGCAGCATGTGCGCGGGGAGATCGTACAGGTAACATAATGTGTACAGTTAGCGGCCGACACGCCGCCCGACGCGCCCGCGCCCGCCGCGCCCGACCCGCACCTGCTGCCGCAGCGCGTGGACACGCAGCATGTGCGCGGGGAGATCGTACAGGTAACATAATGTGTACAGTTAGCGGCCGACACGCCGCCCGACGCGCCCGCGCCCGCCGCGCCCGACCCGCACCTGCTGCCGCAGCGCGTGGACACGCAGCATGTGCGCGGGGAGATCGTACAGGTAACATAATGTGTACAGTTAGCGGCCGACACGCCGCCCGACGCGCCCGCGCCCGCCGCGCCCGACCCGCACCTGCTGCCGCAGCGCGTGGACACGCAGCATGTGCGCGGGGAGATCGTACAGGTAACATAATGTGTACAGTTAGCGGCCGACACGCCGCCCGACGCGCCCGCGCCCGCCGCGCCCGACCCGCACCTGCTGCCGCAGCGCGTGGACACGCAGCATGTGCGCGGGGAGATCGTACAGGTAACATAATGTGTACAGTTAGCGGCCGACACGCCGCCCGACGCGCCCGCGCCCGCCGCGCCCGACCCGCACCTGCTGCCGCAGCGCGTGGACACGCAGCATGTGCGCGGGGAGATCGTACAGGTAACATAATGTGTACAGTTAGCGGCCGACACGCCGCCCGACGCGCCCGCGCCCGCCGCGCCCGACCCGCACCTGCTGCCGCAGCGCGTGGACACGCAGCATGTGCGCGGGGAGATCGTACAGGTAACATAATGTGTACAGTTAGCGGCCGACACGCCGCCCGACGCGCCCGCGCCCGCCGCGCCCGACCCGCACCTGCTGCCGCAGCGCGTGGACACGCAGCATGTGCGCGGGGAGATCGTACAGGTAACATAATGTGTACAGTTAGCGGCCGACACGCCGCCCGACGCGCCCGCGCCCGCCGCGCCCGACCCGCACCTGCTGCCGCAGCGCGTGGACACGCAGCATGTGCGCGGGGAGATCGTACAGGTAACATAATGTGTACAGTTAGCGGCCGACACGCCGCCCGACGCGCCCGCGCCCGCCGCGCCCGACCCGCACCTGCTGCCGCAGCGCGTGGACACGCAGCATGTGCGCGGGGAGATCGTACAGGTAACATAATGTGTACAGTTAGCGGCCGACACGCCGCCCGACGCGCCCGCGCCCGCCGCGCCCGACCCGCACCTGCTGCCGCAGCGCGTGGACACGCAGCATGTGCGCGGGGAGATCGTACAGGTAACATAATGTGTACAGTTAGCGGCCGACACGCCGCCCGACGCGCCCGCGCCCGCCGCGCCCGACCCGCACCTGCTGCCGCAGCGCGTGGACACGCAGCATGTGCGCGGGGAGATCGTACAGGTAACATAATGTGTACAGTTAGCGGCCGACACGCCGCCCGACGCGCCCGCGCCCGCCGCGCCCGACCCGTACCTGCTGCCGCAGCGCGTGGACACGCAGCATGTGCGCGGGGAGATCGTACAGGTAACATAATGTGTACAGTTAGCGGCCGACACGCCGCCCGACGCGCCCGCGCCCGCCGCGCCCGACCCGCACCTGCTGCCGCAGCGCGTGGACACGCAGCATGTGCGCGGGGAGATCGTACAGGTAACATAATGTGTACAGTTAGCGGCCGACACGCCGCCCGACGCGCCCGCGCCCGCCGCGCCCGACCCGCACCTGCTGCCGCAGCGCGTGGACACGCAGCATGTGCGCGGGGAGATCGTACAGGTAACATAATGTGTACAGTTAGCGGCCGACACGCCGCCCGACGCGCCCGCGCCCGCCGCGCCCGACCCGCACCTGCTGCCGCAGCGCGTGGACACGCAGCATGTGCGCGGGGAGATCGTACAGGTAACATAATGTGTACAGTTAGCGGCCGACACGCCGCCCGACGCGCCCGCGCCCGCCGCGCCCGACCCGCACCTGCTGCCGCAGCGCGTGGACACGCAGCATGTGCGCGGGGAGATCGTACAGGTAACATAATGTGTACAGTTAGCGGCCGACACGCCGCCCGACGCGCCCGCGCCCGCCGCGCCCGACCCGCACCTGCTGCCGCAGCGCGTGGACACGCAGCATGTGCGCGGGGAGATCGTACAGGTAACATAATGTGTACAGTTAGCGGCCGACACGCCGCCCGACGCGCCCGCGCCCGCCGCGCCCGACCCGCACCTGCTGCCGCAGCGCGTGGACACGCAGCATGTGCGCGGGGAGATCGTACAGGTAACATAATGTGTACAGTTAGCGGCCGACACGCCGCCCGACGCGCCCGCGCCCGCCGCGCCCGACCCGCACCTGCTGCCGCAGCGCGTGGACACGCAGCATGTGCGCGGGGAGATCGTACAGGTAACGTAATGTGTACAGTTAGCGGCCGACACGCCGCCCGACGCGCCCGCGCCCGCCGCGCCCGACCCGCACCTGCTGCCGCAGCGCGTGGACACGCAGCATGTGCGCGGGGAGATCGTACAGGTAACATAATGTGTACAGTTAGCGGCCGACACGCCGCCCGACGCGCCCGCGCCCGCCGCGCCCGACCCGCACCTGCTGCCGCAGCGCGTGGACACGCAGCATGTGCGCGGGGAGATCGTACAGGTAACGTAATGTGTACAGTTAGCGGCCGACACGCCGCCCGACGCGCCCGCGCCCGCCGCGCCCGACCCGCACCTGCTGCCGCAGCGCGTGGACACGCAGCATGTGCGCGGGGAGATCGTACAGGTAACATAATGTGTACAGTTAGCGGCCGACACGCCGCCCGACGCGCCCGCGCCCGCCGCGCCCGACCCGCACCTGCTGCCGCAGCGCGTGGACACGCAGCATGTGCGCGGGGAGATCGTACAGGTAACATAATGTGTACAGTTAGCGGCCGACACGCCGCCCGACGCGCCCGCGCCCGCCGCGCCCGACCCGCACCTGCTGCCGCAGCGCGTGGACACGCAGCATGTGCGCGGGGAGATCGTACAGGTAACATAATGTGTACAGTTAGCGGCCGACACGCCGCCCGACGCGCCCGCGCCCGCCGCGCCCGACCCGCACCTGCTGCCGCAGCGCGTGGACACGCAGCATGTGCGCGGGGAGATCGTACAGGTAACATAATGTGTACAGTTAGCGGCCGACACGCCGCCCGACGCGCCCGCGCCCGCCGCGCCCGACCCGCACCTGCTGCCGCAGCGCGTGGACACGCAGCATGTGCGCGGGGAGATCGTACAGGTAACATAATGTGTACAGTTAGCGGCCGACACGCCGCCCGACGCGCCCGCGCCCGCCGCGCCCGACCCGCACCTGCTGCCGCAGCGCGTGGACACGCAGCATGTGCGCGGGGAGATCGTACAGGTAACATAATGTGTACAGTTAGCGGCCGACACGCCGCCCGACGCGCCCGCGCCCGCCGCGCCCGACCCGCACCTGCTGCCGCAGCGCGTGGACACGCAGCATGTGCGCGGGGAGATCGTACAGGTAACATAATGTGTACAGTTAGCGGCCGACACGCCGCCCGACGCGCCCGCGCCCGCCGCGCCCGACCCGCACCTGCTGCCGCAGCGCGTGGACACGCAGCATGTGCGCGGGGAGATCGTACAGGTAACATAATGTGTAGGCATCCCAAAATCATCGGGCATCGGGTAGTAATCGTCATTATCATGTTCTATGATTAGCAATAAGTCATCATCATCATCATGTTCCCACTGCTGCGACACAGGCCTCCTCTCAGTGAGAGGGAGCGGGCCGAAATCCACGACGCGGGCCCAGTGCGGGTTGGTAGATGTCACATGTCTTCGATTTTTTTGTTCTAGGACATGCCGGTTTTCTCACGATGTTTTCCTTCACCGTTTTAAGAGTAGTGGTGATGAAATAATTTACACAAAGTAAAGCGCCAGTCTGGGTTCGACCCACAACTCGGTCTCTACTACTATATTATTTACAGTTGTTGATTGTTGACTTTTTTGATTGACAGTTGTCGGCGGGTTGGCACCACTCATTCATACTCAATAACGCTGGCACCCTCTATGGTTGGGGCCTCAACTTCGATGGGCAAATAGGTCAGTAGAATTATGAAGAGTGTCAAGTGCACGTATATTACTATCGAAAATGTATTTTTTTGTTCAAATAATGTTGCAATTTTTTGTATTACAGGAAGTGGAGATCGAAAGCTGATTACAATCCCAACTGAAATAAAAATACGCACCGATTCTCAGACGGACATTGTTAAAACCAGCTCCGCTAAAACACCAGAAATAGAAACGAAGGACCTTAAAACAAATGCTATTATAAAATGTGGAGGAGACTTCACAGTTTATATCGATAACGACGGGAGAGTATATGTCTCGGGCAACATACACCTACAGGTAAATTACTGCAATCCAGCATTTTTATGATACATATTATAAGCACTCAATAATGATTCAATAATTTAATATATTTTTTAGTTAGTAACTGAAAAGGACAGAGGCGTCAGCCGCGTTATCATGATGAAGACCACAAAGCGCGTTATTAAAATACCAGCTAATCGGAGCAGCAACAAATTCCAATTTCAACAAGTCGATAGAATTGATATCATGTTTCCTTTCGACGTTGACGATGTGCAAAGGAAACCAATCGAAGCCCGATTAAACCCACTGGCTTCTATGAATGATTTTAAAAAGAAATCGTGGGCTGATGATATAATCCTGATACTGAAACCGGGGCTAACCAAGGAAAACTTTAAAGGAAATTACAACTTGGCTGCTAAGTTTGCATTCCACAACAAAATATATTCAGATTGTTTAAGATTGTTATTAGACAATTTAAAATGTAAAATACAAAATGATCCCACTTACATGACGCACACTGCAGTAGAAGATGGAAATCTAAACAGTGAGGCAAAGACTTTCCCAAAGAAAGAAGAACTAAAATTAATAATTAAAAACATCATGTCAAAGCGCATCAAAGAGGTGTCCTTGTCTATTCTCAATGAAGAACCATATCCTGTAATAGATTCATCTATCTACAATGCTCTGCCGTGTTGCTGCGATGAACTAACATATCGCAAAACGGGAGTATCTTCAAACACGACCATACACATTGTGGAGTGTGACGTTTCTATAAAAGCAGCTCAGATAATAGATAAATGTATGAGTATTTTCCCTGTTGATACAGAGTTATGGGAATTATGTTTCAGGCTTTCCAAGAATTTCTTCATAGAAAATCATTTGTCCATATCAAAGTTGGAAGTAGTGTTGCGTAAGTATATGGAGTCGGACGCAACAACGATGGCTGCGGCCATTATGTATTCTAATGATTGTGCACAATATAGTAAAATATTGTCACCAAAATTTTACTTAAATATGTGCAGTCAAGTGTTGGATACTTGGGGTTGATTCTCTCGAATATTTCGACTTGGGTGCTTTCAATTCAGCTAGGGCTTTAGCATTGGTGACAGTAATTCGATGCGACTAAATTGAACGAGCGTCGATCCGTCGTAGACTTAGATTCCAGCGTCGCAAAGCTTGCTCCTCACTAGAGGTCCTAAATTGAAAGCACCCATAAGATTCTACAAAATATAGAATTTTAACTCGATCGGCTTTAGCGTATCAATAATAAATTATACATACTCATTCGAATATTTTTATATACTACTTGTACTCGCTTGTATGTGGTAGCGTCGTCGTAGGAAATTTTAGTCTTAAGTATTAGTAAAATCTTGTTTTGTTTTATGTAGGTATTCCGTTACAGGATCGGTGTTGTAATATAATAATAATTCACTATGTAAACACATGATACGGTAACAAATCAAATGTTTTTTTGCTAGAAATATATTGTTTCACACTCTCCTCATTAATTCCAGTCGTTTTGTTCCAGGAGTAATGTAGACAATTGCTTGTTGGTTTTGACCAGCTCGGCAGAATTGACTTAATATTTGGGTTGTCGTGTACTTTTGTTCAATACCTGCACCATGCACGTTGTGAGTGGGTATCGTACAGTTCGAGGCACAAGTTTTAGGAAAAGTTTAGCTTTGTATAGCGTCGCGGTCGTTTGACACTCATACCTGTGA
Source organism: Brachylomia viminalis (assembly GCA_937001585.2). Classification (NCBI taxonomy): domain Eukaryota; kingdom Metazoa; phylum Arthropoda; class Insecta; order Lepidoptera; family Noctuidae; genus Brachylomia; species Brachylomia viminalis. Next base: position 11,355,585 of record OW443297.2, on the reverse strand, counting down.
GTGACAGTCTTTTTTTTAAAGCTCAATGTGTCATATGAAACCACGGAGCAGAAACAAAGAGGAGGTGTTGCAATCAAAGTAGTCCATCAGCCACCAATGTAGTCGTTACGTCACACGGTAGTTGCACTACTTGCGACCAGGCGGCGCTTTCGTCAGTACAACTGTCGTTGTGAAGCGGATAGGTTGTCATGTATTTGTTTAGTCGTTTAAACGATTAAAAAGTATTCCCGACCCATACTCATTGCATTAACATGAAATGCTGTTTTATCTTGCAGAAGTTATACGGATCAATCAAATTCAAACGGAATAAAGATATCTTTCCACTCGTAAGTAAAATTAAAATTAAATTTGTAATTTATTTCTTCTCGAATGTTCGGTAATTGCCGCCCCCTATCGGCAAGTAGCGGAAGTACTGACAAATTGCAGGTCCGGACTCAGACTTTTTTGATAAGCACATACCTACATTTATATGCTATATGAAAAGTGAAGTCAAATAGATGTCGAGTTTCGGCAAAAAACGGAATTCGGTTTAGTTTCGGTAACTAAGTTCAGAAGAAAAATTTAGAAGAGAAGATTTAAAGATAAAAAAATTAAAACTATGATTATAAAAACGTTTTCTTTATTTTTCCCTCACACTTGTTAATTTCTGGAAGTTTCGGTTTCGGCCGAATCTGAAACCGCTGCCAAAATTCGGTTTCCGTTTCAGTCAAAAAATGTATTTCGGTCGGACATAATAGAAATAAAACTATATCGGTATATTATAAAACTATTAAACCTGAATCCGGCTCCTTACAATAAAAGTGACACTTAATGAAACATAGCAGAACTCTTACGACATCTTAGGACATCTGTCTAATTTGCCTATGAGTTGATTTTGCTACTAGCCACTAGATGGCTTTCTGCTGTTTGGGCTCCCCCCGCACCCCGCGAGGCTGCGACACTACTTTTGTATGGAGAATGACTTTACAACACCTCCTCTTTGTTTCTGCTCCGTGTATGAAACGCTGTTTCTATGTTTAATTCGTTAATAATGGTTGTTATTTTTGTTTAAAATAAGTAACATAATACTTTTTAATATTAATGTTTATTAAACTAGTTTTGTCTAATGGTAATGTAGGATCAAATATATTTTTATAGAAATCCTAAAACATTCTTGTTATGATTCGATAATTTCTCTTGATTTTTTAATGTACGAGACTATACCGTCCTCTAACAGCGAAAAGTTAAAAAATCGAGATACTCGTAGTACGTGGTCGTTAACAAGGCAGATGAAGTTTTAGAAACAGCTCTGCTTTGTGCTCTACAAAGCAGAGTCTGAGTCTGTCTAACATCATGTTGTTTACAGTATTTTTATCTCACGAAGCGACACGCGCTTTACTTGTGGTAGTAATTAAGTGTACAAACGCGCTGTGAATGTGTACGTGAAGACGAGTAATACATAAGGGCGAGGCCCCATTAGTACGTTGCGCTGCGTTGCGTCCTCGCAGCGTCGTCGCTGCGTCGTTTTCCATATATTTTTTATGACATGCCCCATTAGACCGTTGCGTCGTCGCGCGCGACGTTTCAACGGATCGACGGACAAGAGATGAAGCGGGAGGGAGGGTGATGCGCTGCGTTGTCGGAGCTCCGCTGCGACGACGGACAGTTTGTATCTATCCATTGCGAAGGCTAAACCGAGACGCAGCTACGACGGCGTGCATACCCTCTTGCGTTGCGTTGGCACAGCGTCAACGCAACACAGGTGTGGCATACAGGGCCAGGCCACAGCACTGCGGTGCGACGACGCACCGTGTAAATCTAAGACATCAAACTACGGATCGTGTTTTGTAGTGTGACGTCATTTTTGCGACGCGTTGTCGCAACGCAGTGTTGTGACCTGGCCCACAATGCGTTGTTCCGTTGCGATGACGCGACGCAACGCAGCGCAACGCACTAATGGGGCCTCGCTCTAACACACTAACTTCCGGCTTTGCCATTGTCTCAGACAATCCGTCTAGAGCTCCTGCGCTTACAATCACATTCACAGCGTGTTGGTACAGTTGGTAAACATAAGTAAAGCGCGTGTCGCTTCGTGAGATAAAAATACTTTAATAATATAATTATTATTTATATTATTATATAATTTAACTATACTTTAATAACATTGGTGCCGATTCTGTTGTACACCGAACTAAACTAACTAAACTATCACTAAAATTCCTTACTTTTGGCTATGAGAATCTTAACGCTATTCTGCAAAATAAAATCTCTAAATTTAAAAATAATTTTGACACATCTAAAATCAAATTTGGCAATTGCGACTCCACGTGATACTTGTTTGCCGTACCACGTGATTTTTTTTTAGAGCCAGAGTCGCGCATTATTTTGCAGCCTCGACATGTTTTGTATGGAATTTTTCAATTTTTGTATGGAAAATATGAAAAAAAAAAATTTTAGTTTACCAACACGTTGGATTTTAGATGTTTCGGAGTTTCATAAAGGGGGTCAAAATTTTCATTATTTTTGCGATAGGACACACCGTTTTCGAGATATAAGCAAAAGAAAAGAAAAAAAGATACACTACTGTTTTTGCATCTGAAGTCGAGGTGTTGGTATGAATTTTAGTTCATGACAACTAATTTTATTCCACACCTTTTTAATCGCGATTAAAAACAGGCAGATTTAGTTACGACAATCAAAATTTTTGGTGAAAAACGTAAAATTCAGAATAGCAAAATTGCCATTTTCACTAAATTATAATCTCAGTGCCATCTTAGTGCTGTCAAACTAAAATTTGGTTAAGTTGTGTCACTTTAGTCAATTTCAGAATGGGAAATCGTCGTTTGACAGGAATAAACTAAATTTTGGTGATTTTTAGTCTAGTTTAGAGAATTTTGTGACAAGAGAATCGGCACCATTTTCTTTTCAATTTCTTCATAGTCTATAATTCCATTCGGCCACTTACTTTACACAATGTTTTTCTTACCATGACCTTAGAAACTACCTTTTTATTAATGTCTGCATAATATCTACGAGTAGGAATATCAGAAAGCGTAAATTGACTTTTGTGACTGCGCTCATTTTACCCTTGTAACAATCTATATAGATTATTTTATTTATCTAGTCATTATTTTAATTTTTGAAATGTTGTAGGAATCTGATTTTATTACATATATACATTACTTTTAGTACAATGATATCGAATTATATAGCTGAGATTTTTTATGTTTTATTATATTACTGTACAATTACTACAATACACCCGGCTACGTTCGGGTGCAAGCCGCCTGTTATTATTTGTTAGCGCATACTTATCTTTGTTTTATTTCCTGAATATATAAATTACATTTTGGAAATGGTTGTTTGTTTAGATAAAATTCCTAATAAATAAATAATTTATTTTATTAACTTCTTTCATTTTTGGGTTTGCGCAGTCAGAGTAGCGAGACTCTTATGGCGAAAGTGCCAGAGTAACCCACGAAATTCAAAATTTGTTTCGTTTTTTCCAATTTGAAGGACAATATTAGGTTGTATGTTGGTAAAAATATGATTCGCGGCCGTAACAAGTTCGTATTTAACAGAATTATAATCATAAGAATCATCGATACAGCCCTCTTAAGTTAGAATTGACCTGAAATGTTATGATTTCATGGAATAGTCATATTTTAAGGCAATATGAACTTAGAGGATTGTATTCGAGCAGCTAGTTCAGCGTGACGTCATCACTATCGCTTCCTCAACCTTTCGGGCGGCGAGTCCCATAGCCAGCCAGCACCTATGGCTTCAACGGGTATCCTGATCACGAGCATGCAGCGAGAGCGCATACCTGGTCATCACTCACAGCCTCATTCATCAGCTACCTACCTTGGCACAGCACACTGCAGTTTCGGCCGGTCCACTAGCAGAGCCCTTCATACCTCTCCTGGTCGACGCCAGCAGTCAGCCTCAACCCGGCGCTGTACCACATCCGACTGGGGAATCACCGCAGACAGTTCTGACTCACCGTGAACTATGCGGCATCCGGTTCCGACCTACTGGGACCTCAACTGGCACTTGCAAGCATCGCAAGATAAACAACTCGGCCCACTATCGACCTCCGGTCTCCGGAGGGGATTAATGTAGCGGTATCTACAACGCCACATGCGAACTACCCATCATACTGACGTCACGCAAAATCCTGCATCGCGCAGAGTTTTCGCACAACTAGCATATTATTATTTACAACGCCCCAACATCAATCGTCGGGCAGTAGCCCACCAGACACAACACCCGTCTGGTCGGAGGATCCTCCCTTTTCTATGGCCGTGAGTGTACTTTACACCCTGTTCCTCGTTCCTCTATATGTATACAAGGTGTAACGGAATAAACGCAAGTCCTGAATGTAGTTTGCTCATAATTGCCATAAAACATATAGGTATTTATTTTAAAAAAAAAGTATTTTGCAATACTGACGGCCAATTGAGCCAAAAAAAAAATCTTATTTCAAGGCAATGAGATTCAATTTTAAATACATAAAGTAATGCCCCTAACATTACTTCAACACGATTTTCTTATTAATAATAATATTAAAAAAATATTGTTTTGGTCATTGTATAATCCTTTCGAGCTAGACAAGCTCGAAACGATTGGTGTTAGGGGCCTACCACTTGATCTATTCACAAGTTACCTGACAGAACGTTCCCAGGTCGTCTTACTGGATGGTTACACCAGCAGGGAGGTGTCTCTAACTTACGGTGTTCCTCATGGAAGCGTTCTTGGACCATCGTTATTCCTTGTTTACATTAACGAGCTCTGTAAACTCAGCGCAGCTAACTCTAAGGTGATCACCTACGCTGATGACACAGTCATCCTGGTTCACGGTAGGGATTGGTCGGAGGCCCGTCTCCTTGCAGAATCAGCGTTGCGGAAAGTTATGAAATGGTTAACTCAAAATTTGCTCACCCTCAATCTTGATAAAACAAGGTTTATCGCATTTGGTCCAAAACAAGCATCACAACCGTCCCCAAACTACTGCTTGATAGCTCATGTGTGCGGTTCTGGTCCGAATGTGGCATGTACCTGTGCCAGAGTTGTGCGCACGGACTCTATTAAATATCTTGGAGTAGTAGTTGACAGCAAACTTTCATGGAGCGAGCAGATCAACTGTCTGGTTTCTAGAGTGAGAAGATTGATTATTGTTTTTAAAAACCTTAGAAGTTCCGCAAACGTTTCTACCCTGAAAACAGTTTACTTTGCACTTGCTCACTCCGTTCTTACTTATTGTATAACGGCTTGGGGTGGGACTGGGAAGTGTCTTCTCCTTCGACTTGAGAGGGCACAGAGAGGGGTCCTTAAGGTTATGGCACATAAACCCATTCGTTTCCCGACTCACGATTTGTACTCGTTATGGAAGATACCTACTGTAAGGCAGTCTTTCATTCTATGCACAATGTTACGAAAACATTCGGAGTTGCCTTACGACCCTAACGCCACTATTGAGCGTAGACGTGGGTGTAGATCGCACAGTCTGTGGCATAGTGTCGGCGAAACTTGAAGTGGTCCGGCGGCAATACGATTTCTTTAGTTCGAGGCTGTACAATAAGGTGAACAGTGCACTTTATATTCATTCTCGTTCTTATAGGGATTGTAAAAAACTCACTGACGACTGGCTTCAAACCCTCACCTATGAAGACCTGGAGCTTGGTCAAACCCTGATTTGTTTCCAATATCGACCTCTTCCTTCCGAAATAGACTCATTACACTTAAATTAAGACACACTCACGCACACACACTTACACACACATACTCACACACCTATGCAAACACCCACACGCACATAATACATTCGCTCGTACCTACACATATTCACATTATTTTTCTTTTTAAACTATTATTCTAGTTTGTAATCTATCTCCTGTGTTTAGTATAAATTCTGGAACGCTATCGTCCTTTTCCTGAGGTGGGCGTTAATTCCTACGACACAGTATTTTTACTAATGTAGGTATTGGTGCCGATTCTCTTGTCACAAAATTCTCTAAACTAGACTAAAAATCACCAAAATTTAGTTTATTCCTGTCAAACGACGATTTCCCATTCTGAAATTGACTAAAGTGACACAACTTAACTATATTTTAGTTTGACAGCACTAAGATGGCACTGAGATTATAATTTAGTGAAAATGGCAATTTTGCTATTCTGAATTTTACGTTTTTCACCTAAAATTTTGATTGTCTTAACTAAATCTGACTATTTTTAATCGCGATTAAAAAGGTGTGGAATAAAATTAGTTGTCATGAACTAAAATTCACACCAACACCTCGACTTCAGATGCAAAAACGGTACTGTATCTTTTTTTCTTTTCTTTTGCTTATATCTCGAAAACGGTGGGTCCTATCCCAAAAATAATGAAAATTTCGACCCCCTTTGTAAACCGCTAAACCTATAAAACTCAACGTGTTGGTAATATTTTTTTATATTTTCCATACAAAAAGTAAAAAATTCCATACAAAACAAGTCGAGGCCGCACATAATGCGCGCCTACGGCTCTAAAAAAAGATCACGTGGTACGGCAAACAAGTACCACGTGGAGTCGCAATAATTGTCAAATTTGATTTTAGATGTGGCAAAATTATTTTTAAATTTAGAGATTTTATTTTGCAGAATAGCGTTAAGATTCTCATAGCCAAAAGTAAGGAATTTTAGTGATAGTTTAGTTAGTTTAGTTCGGTGTACAACAGAATCGGCACCATTATCGCACTAAATGTTATTGTCATACTGTGTTTTTTGTTCAATAAAGAATTTATTATTATTATTATTATAATGCTTTTAACCCAATACTCTAATCGGGGTGTATGAGGTCTTACGTTAATTATGAAAAGGAGAAACTTACTGGCACAGCTGAAACTATTAGGGAAGTACTAGGAAAGAGTTTTTCGGAAATTCGACCTTTTAGGAGGTGAAAACGCGGTTTGTATGAAAAATCTTCTTTCTTCAGTTAATAAACTTGAAACATGGCACGAATACTTATCTAGGTAGATAATAAATTCCGTATTTTTTGTTTTTCTAAACTAGGGGGTAGTTTAGAAAAACAAAAAATTACGAAAGGGAGATTGGAGGGTCTCACAATTTATATGGAAGAATTTTAAACGCAGTCCGATTAACTTGAAACTCAGTATTTATACTTAGACATAAAACTATATATAGAGTAAGGCTTATCAGGGTTTTTCAAAATCTACCCCTATCGGGGTGAATTAGTTAACTTTACAAGGGAGGATTTTATTGCGTGGCTTGGTTAACTCGAAAATCACGGTAACCTTTCGGACTTTCCCGCAACACTGGCAGGCATTGGCTCTAGCGGACCCGGTCAGTGGTGCTGACATCTCTTTGAGGCGCGCGTGGAACACAACGCGCCGTCGACCTTGGCCAGGTCTTTATCGGACGGCGAGCTGCCCATTGCTCGCCGTCCGCAAGCCACGCCGCCTCCTCCTTCGCAAGCATTACTGCTTCGCAGAAGGAGGTGACGGCTTCCCAAACCCCCTCTCGCTCCATACCATGGCCTGGACCAGGGCCGGACGTGATAGATCGCCACCGCCAATCGCCTCCACGATGACACAGCGGTGTTCCGCCCAAGCCGGGCAGACCTCCACCGTGTCCTCCGGGCAATCCACACAATTGTGACACCCGGGCGTTTCCTCCCGCCTTATCCGGAACAGGAACCTCCCGAAGGATCCGTGTCCGGTGAGGACCTTCGTCAGGCGGAAGGTGAGGACGGCGCGGCGTGGCGCCTCTCTAGCCACTCATCAAAGAGGGGACTTATCGCCGCAATTGTGGCGTGCCCAGCGCTGGGTTGCAACAATCGCACTCTCCATGCCGCCCTGAGATCCCGCCGGAGCTCTGTCCGTATTGAAGGTATGTCTAGTGACACCACCAAGACGACCCCACCCCGAGCCACAGCATACTCCGTCGTGAGGGCCCGCACGCGCATGATGGCGTCAACCGTAGAGCGGCCCCTGCAGAAACCAAACTGGCCAGCCCCACCCGCCCGACGAGGCGGACAGCAATGACTCTTTCAATTGACACGTCAATATTTAAAAACTAGATGGCGCCGGCATTTCCTAGCTGACTGATCCCTGAGAAGAAATGCCGAAACAAACTCAGAGGTCATGGTCTCTTTTAAAAATCCATACATTGTATTATTATGATTTTATGTGAGTCTAACATTGCAGCGCCATGTCTGGAAGGGCCTTTTGAAGACAGAGCCATTGCAGCTTTGAGTTGACCTGTCCTAACAGACGGCATGCATGCATCAGTCATCGTGTAGCTCAACCCTATTTTAGGGAGCACGTAAATCAATAACAATGACATTATTAATTCCAAAACACAAAATGTTTTGTTGCTTGGGGGTACACTGGAGTAGCTTAATTAATCCCAAGCCTTTTTTTCATCCAAGTAATCTTTAATGTTATAGAAACATTTTCGACAGTTTCTGTTTAATAAACGGTTTAAATTTATTGAGGCTCATGGCAGTTCTTTTACATGGCTTGGGAGTTTGTTGTAAAAAAGTATACTTTGGCACTTAAACGATTTACAAATTTTTTAGAGCCTAGTCGTGGGCACAGTTAGTAAATCTTTGTTTCTAGTATTTATGTTATGAATGTCGCTGTGTTTAGAATATAGATTAAATCAGGTTTTCATAAACATATTGAGATGCGACAGTCATTATGTTTATTCCTCAAAACAATAATTGTTCTGAGGTTTATTCCCTCAGTGAATGCCTACAACTTAGGTTATAAATTGCTCGAACGGCTCGTTTTCTGCAGCACAAATATAGCCTGAATGTCGTGTGTATCAGAATGGCGGGTGTAATTTCCAGATTTGCCTAAATTTATTACAGTTATTTGGTACCTTCTGTGTACCTTTACGTACCTCTCTTGAAAATCTGTGTACCTACACCCGTATGATGATATTTTAAAAATTAGGTACACCCGCCATCCTGATGTCAGAACCGCGGGTGTACTGCTAACCAATATATGTAGCCAAGCGTACTGTTTATGTAAATTTGGTACCTCTTGTGTACCTGCAGATAAAAGTATTAAATAAACGAAATACTGATATAATAAGGTTGCTGCGAAAAATAAAAAATAAAATTTTTATTACACGACGTTACTTCGTATTTTATAATACTAACTAACAATAGTAACGACTTCAAAGGATAATAACAATCTTCGGTAATTGAACCTAGAACCTCCATATTAAACATATTGCCAAGATACGTTTAATGTGTAATATCTTTAATAGTAATCCCAAACCTCCGTGTATCATTTAGTCACTGTTGCGTGCGTGACTATACCGGGAATCGGAAATGAAATTAACGGACACAATTTACACACAGACTCAGGACAACACTTTAAATGTGATCCGCAAATTGTTGTTTTATGTGGAGATCAAACCCACAACTTCGTGTTCAGCAGTCGCTTACTACGACCACTGGACCACTCTACAATTAAACTATTTTTATTTGATGCATTTGTATTACTCTGATGCAAGGACGCGGTCATTATATTTCCTTGTTGCCTGTTTCCTAATGATTCTGATATCAATAGTAATAAAATATGAAATTATTTCCATTCAGTTCCAGGATCGAAATAGATTCATAACATATATCAAGCTAGATAATGTATGCATATAATTTTCTTGTTGAGACATACTTGGTTTATCGTTTCGAATGAAGGTAGACGTAAATATTAATATATTACACCAACCCTCTAACGACCATTTGACGATATAGTAATCTTACAGATTGCGTAATGTTTTGTTCTCTCGAAAAAGTGTAAAGATTTAAAGTGGAAACATTCCTTTATTTTTAAAAAGAAACATAACAGCATTCAAAGATTTTCTAAAAGTTTTTTGCTTAGCCCGGGACTCGAACCAACTAAAATTAAAAAAACAAACACTCGCTATTTTATTATACTAATCGTTAGGATTATTATTCAGGATAAAATTTCTTTAGCAAACATTTGGTCTTACTCTCGTCTGTCGTACCACAAATCCCTGAAGAGTACCAATCTAGTACAAAAGTTCGTTAAAGAACATCTAGTAATTACTATTCACTTTCAACAAGTAAAAGACATGTAAAAGTTCTACTCTCCAACATTCAAAGATTTGGTATGAAGTACCTACACGCTTGCTAATTTATCTCTTAAGTATCTTCATACAAATCATAAAAACATTATAAAAATAAGTAAACCAGTTTGCCCTTGTTGAAATCTTCGATAAAAAAAAATTGAATGGTAATAGTATTATTACCAATAAACTTTTTTTTATCGATCTATGCACATTTCCTTCTTACATGGTACGAGGCGTTCTATGGAAATTTTGAAATTGGAACGTTTGACTTAGTTTGCAATGCGGGACAGCAATTTTAAAATTCGATGTGAAGTGTAAGAAATTTTTAATAAAATCAAGTTAATGTTAGATTTTACGATCATTTTTATTTTTAAGACCAAATGTTTCTTAGAGAAATTTTACCTTGACTAATAACCTTATCGATTAGTAAAATAAAATAGCGACTTTGTTTTTTTAAATTTTAGTTGGTTCGAGTCCCGGGCTGGGCAAGCAACTTTTAGAAAATCTTTGAATGCGGTTATGTTTCTTTTTAAAAATAAAGGAATGTTTCCTTTAAGTAAAGTAAGCTAACTTAAGGATTTAAGGTACTTTGCCTTCAACGCCTGACTTATCTTTCCACCCTGTATACTAGTCTAATTTTTATTACATTGATTATAGTTTTGTAACAAATTATAAGGCCGAGTTAAATGCACATGGAATCAGTGCGTTATTCATATATTAATCCTTACTTATTTCGTTATCGTGAAAATTAATTAATATAATATCCTTTAAAACTGTCTCTTGTTTAATTTTGATTCTGGAAACACTGATAGACAAACATCCTAATTCTATATATCCTTCACAATTCTAAAATGGGCAATATGTTGTTTTTGTAATTATGTATACATATAGTTTTTTTTAATATTTAAGATAAGTTATCAATACGTAGATTGTTATTTTAAAAGATACGTCGAAGAAAGAAAATATTTTTTTTATTTTTGCAGCAACCTTGCAGTATTTCGTTTATTTAATACTTTTATCTGGGGGGGGGTCTGTATGTATGCTTTCGCGGTTGCGCAACGACATGCTTTGCTTTGCTTTGCTTGGTAGTATAGATGCAGGCCTACTCTGCCGCTTCCTTCAGAGGTGGTAGGGTGGCGGGGTCTTGAGGGAGAGCGCTACAGTCGTGATGATCCTCAAGGCAAGTCTGGCGGATGCACCTTCCCGAGGTTGCCACCCCGTTCTTGGTCTAATTCCTTAAGAAATAGACGTAACAAAAACCTCCAGGCGCCTTTTATCTTAACACATCCCTTCCCCATCCTTCATCCTACCCACATCCTCATTCCTCCCACCTCCATCTCTCCAATTCCCACTCCTAACCGCGACCCCTCAGTGACTGGGTGGGTGCGGGCTCGTCCATCACTAAAATAAGCTGATGACGAGTAGGAGTAAGTAGTCACCTGCGCTAGGACCTGCGCAGTTGAGCGCCGTGAGCGGGGATGAAGGAGTCCTGGGGGGTTGAGCCGAGCGGCTCTGGTTGTAATGTGCCCGTAAGGCAACACGCCCCCTTTGGTCTGGATTTCAAGCGAAACGGTGGCCCTACCCATTAGCCAAGGGTGGGGAAATGGCCACTGTGTCCCGTCAGAGGGCCACTGGCGAGGTGCGTGAGGTCCGCTGAGGTCGTCCTCGGACGGCCAAAGCGGTAGGTAAAGGTCATGCTGACGGTGTAAGTGAGGGTTGATCAGTTCGTTGGGGGTGGCCTTTTGGACCCCCTACGCCAACCCGATCGAGCACCCGATGTCGCACTGTAAGCCAGCCTTGCGCCCCTATATCTCTCTGGTAATCCTAACGTTCGAGCTTCTTATTAGTGAGACGTTCCCAGTTGCGGGCTCCATGGAGGGTGGGAGCCAGAGAGACGAATTTAAAAAATCATTTAACATGGAAAATTCAAGGCCAGTTAAATCTACAGACCTGGGAGTGGAGGCGAAAGCCAATGAGACTCCCAAGGGAGGTGCTTGCACTTCCCTCGCCCCTGGTGGCCATGCGGTTAACGCCGTGGGTACCAGCGCGGGTGCCGGTCCGGCTGTGGCGAGAACCACAGCTAAGACCAAAAACAAAACGTCCCGGAACAAACAAAGGACGCCGGCGCTGATTGGGACCAGTACCGACCCTTCTAATACTCAGGCGAAGACGGCGACGACTAATACCAGTGCCGGTCTGACCCTCCCCACACAGACTCCGGCGCTGGGTAATACCAGCACCGGGCTTCCTGCCAAACACCCTCATCCTTCTGTGGCTCCTCAAGCCTCCTCCCAACAGGCGGCCGTAACCGGTCAAACGGAGACGGCCGGCTGCGCTGAGGACGCTTTTTCGCGCGCCTGGCAGGTGCAGAAACGCAAGGGCAAGGGTAAACGCACTCAACAAGCCCGTTGCCCTTGCACTGAACCTTCAGTTCCATCCGAACAGGGTAAGAAGGAGGACAGAGTGACGAGGAAGGAGCGCCGCCAATCACGTTGGATGACAGGTAAGGGCTCCCGTAAACAGGCTACTGCCGCTAGGTCGGTCAAACCGGCAAGCGGCCAGCTGAACTTCTCCGACGGGAAGCGGTCGCAGGCAGAGACCGGCGCAAGCCGGCCAGCGCCCAGCCGACCGTCAACCAGTTTTCCGGAGAGACCGGCTAAAGGTAGCAATGACACACAGCGACCCGATTGGAAGGATCAGGCCGTGGCCAAGCGAGCTCTCAACGAGACCTCGTCACCTCGAGGGGAGCATAAGCGGCCGCGGCTTGATCAATCCAAGAGGGTTGATCAACGAAGCTACGCCCAAGCTGCAAGTGCTACCCTCGACGTCGCGATCACCTGCGACCGCACGGGGATCCTCAGCAAGGACGTATCGGACCAGGTACTCGCTGCTATCCAGAAGCAGATCATACTCGAGGCCTGCTCCCCCAAACCAGACACTCCAGGGCCGACCTTCAACGCCAAGCCGCTGTTCGCCGGGGGTGTCCTGAAGCTGTGGTGCGGAAACGACCACACCTTAGGATGGCTAAAGAAGACTGTCTCCGACCTTTCTCTCCCGACTAGCATCTCGTTGGTCGTCAAGAGTCAGGCGGAGATCATGAAACGTGCTCGATGTGGGATCGTGATCCCAGACGAGCAAGGGGTATTTGGTGAGCCGACCAATATTGGGCGTGCTCTCAGTTACCAAAACCCCTGGGTAGACATCAAGAGGTGGGTGCTCTTGCATGCCGACAAGCAGGCCGCTGCGTGGTTCGTGGTGGTCGGTATCCCTGAGGACCAAATCCCGGCCCTGATGGAGGCCGGACGCCGTCTCTCAATAGGATTAGGGGCGGTGTACGTGAAGTTCCAGGGTCGGAACGGCAGGTTCACCGACGTCCCTCAGGGATGGGACCCCACCACGGAAACCATTGGCGACGCGCCAACTGTACTGCAGACACCAGCAGGGGAGTCCACTCCCCCAGCATCATGCAACCCGGAAGCATCCGCGGCCGCTGCTACCACAGCAGAGTTGGCCGTGTTTGATGCCGCCATCGTGGGAGCCGTCCCTTCATCGGGTGAGGAGTTGGACGACATTACCCTGTCTCCGGCTTCGGGTCGGGGAGGGGACGGTTTCGACGAGGGCGACCTGTTTGCCGGGCTGAGACTGGAAGGGGACGAGGGGGGTTCGACCAACGATGGCGTTCCCTTCGTCGACCTGTAAAGTCCTCCAGGCTAACCTCCACCACAGTCAGACCGCGACGGCTCAGCTCCGCAAGTGGCTGGAGGTTCAGCACACGGCCATTGCCCTGATCCAGGAGCCGTGGATTAGGGCGGGCCGCATACAAGGACTCTCAAATCTTGGCGGTAAGCTCCTGGTCACCACAGATCATGATCACCCCAGATCGTGCATCTTTGTCACAGGTAACCTCAAAACACAGATCTTAACAGACTTCTGTTGCAGAGATGTCTCTGCAGCAAGTATGCGTATACAGCGTGACGACGCCCCGGAAAGGGTGATCGTTTTCGCCTCGGCCTACATGCCTGAGGCGGAAGCGCCGCCTCCGCACGACCTCGCCCGCCTCGTGAGCTATTGCGAGAGAGGTGGGTTTGCGGTCGTCGTCGGGGCCGACGCCAACGCTCACCACCAGCTGTGGGGTATGGACACGCAAAACGAGAGGGGTAAGGCATTGGTTGACTACCTATTCTCGACTAACCTATCCCTACTAAACACTGGCTCCGAACCAACATTCGTAACCAGGAGAAGCCGAACGATCATAGATCTCACGCTGGTATCGGAGGGCGCGGCGGAACTTACCACTGGGTGGCGGGTCTCCAAGGAGGCCTCCTGCTCTGATCACAGGTGGATCCGCTTCGACATCCAGGTCTGTGTTCCACCAACACCACCACGGCGCATTCCGCGAAACACGGATCGAGCCAACTATACACGTAGCCTTGTATCCAAGCTTACGACACTAAACAATCCGACGACATTTGCGGATACGACACAGATTGAGGTACATGTAAGCCAGCTTACTAAATCAATAATAGACAGCTACCATACTGCCTGCCCAGAGACCACCCCGCGTAGCGCTCCGGGCAAGCAACCCTGGTGGGGGGCTGATCTGGAGCGCAAGCGCGGTAAGGTAAGGAAAGCTCTGAACAGAGCCATGAACACATGTGCGGATGAGGACTGGGACAACTATTACGCAGCCAAATCCAGCTACAAAAAATGCATCAGGTTCAGGAGTACCACGGGATGGCGCAAATTCTGTGGTAGCATAGAGTCCTGTCAGCAGGCTAACAGGGTAAGGAAAGTACTGTCACAGCAGTACACACCTGGGCCCGTTACACTCCGCAAACCAGACAACACACTCACTTCCTCGCCAGAAGAAACGAGACGCGTCCTTATGGAAACTCACTTCCCTGGCTGTACCTTTGCGCAGGTAATCGCCTGGCAAGATGTACTACAAACACCAACAGAAAATGAATGGCTTTATGCAAGTAGGGTGATCACGTTGGAGAAGCTCCAATGGGCCATCCGTAGCTTCCATCCTTTCAAGGCAGCCGGTCCTGACGGAGTGTTCCCCGCCTTGCTACAGTGGGGTGGAACCGCTGTCGCAATAAGACTGGTGCCCCTAATGAGGGCGTGCCTGGCCCTTAGATACGTTCCTAAAGGTTGGAGGGAAGTGAAAGTAATATTCATCCCCAAGCCAGGTAAGGGAGACTACACAAACGCCAAATCCCATAGACCCATAAGCCTCACCTCCTTTCTACTAAAGACTCTGGAAAGGCTGTGTGACAGGGAGCTGAGGGACGGCGCTCTGAAAACCATACCGCTACACGGTAATCAACACGCATACAGCTCGGGTAAGTCGACTGAATCTGCCCTTCATCTAGTAGTCAGCCAGATAGAGGAAGCGATTCATCAGAAAGGCACCTGCCTGGGCACTTTCATAGACATCGAAGGTGCCTTCGACAAAACAAACTTCTCCAGCATCAGCGGCGCCCTCTATAGACATGGCGTCGAACAGGTACTAGCGGACTGGATTACTAACATGCTAAGCAAACGAGTAGTTCGCCTTGAGGATGAGCAGCAGCTGGCCATGATAGCCAGAGGCTGCCCCCAGGGTGGGGTGCTGTCCCCTCTTCTGTGGAATATGGTGATTAACGATCTCATAACCAAACTCAACGCCAATCGTTACTACACAATAGGGTATGCAGATGACCTCGCAATCCTTGTATCGGGGAAGGTGACGGGTACGATCTGCAACCTTACTCAGCAAGCGCTACGAATCGTAGAGAGATGGTGCAGGGAATTCGACCTATCAGTGAACCCCACTAAAACTGAACTGGTTATGTTTACCCAGAAACGAGCATTAGGCCCGTTCCGTCTACCAAAACTTTTCAATACAGAACTGCAGTTGACCAACGAAGTCAAGTATCTCGGGGTCATTCTGGACAGTAAGTTAAACTGGAGTAGTCACTTGGACAACAAACTAAACAGGGCCTGCATAACCTTCTGGCAGTGCAGGAGAATGATAGGTAAGAAGTGGGGCCTATCCCCTAAAATTATACTATGGCTGTACACCACAGTGATACGCCCTATGATCACCTACGGGGCCGTGGTCTGGTGGCCCCGTACTGAGTTGGGTACAGCTACTAGCAAACTACAACGCCTGCAAAGACTAGCCTGCATGGCCACCACAGGCTGCATGAGGACCACTCCGACTGCAGCTATCGAAGCCATGCTGGGACTACCACCGCTCCACCTGTTCATACAGCAGGAAGCGACGATGGCGGCGGTTCGTCTAAATGCACTAGATCTCTGGGGTAAGAGAGATTTACCACACACCGCGCTGCTTGAGGGACTCAGCAAGGAGTTCCCCATTACGAAAGCCATAAATGACCGGGTACCCAAACAATTTATATTTGATAAAAAATACAAAATCCAACTTCATGAGGATCGCCGATGCGAGGGCTTGCGCCCGGCAGAGCTGCGCATCTTCACGGATGGATCCAAAACAGGTAGTGGCACAGGTGCTGGAATCTTCTCGGAGGACTTCAATATACGCATCTCCACACCATTGGGGGTCCATAACACAGTGTTCCAGGCCGAATGCATGGGTATTTCTCTAGCCGCCTCAGCCATCATGGCCAGGGAAGTTAAAGAACACTCGATCCGCATACTCTCAGACAGCATGGCCGTTCTGCAAGCGCTGAACAGTCACACCGTTGATTCTGGGCTAATATACGAGTGCCACCAGCGCCTAAACCAGGTGGGCAACCTCAATAACATAACCATTCAATGGATCAAAGGACACAGCGGCTCGCTAGGCAACGATGCAGCCGACGAACTTGCCAGAAGGGGGTCGAACGCTGTACCAGTGGGTCCCGAACCCATCGTGCCACTCCCCTTCGGGTTCATACGCACTCTGGTAAGGAAACGCACCAGGGACCAACATCACAAACTATGGGTGGACCAACGTGAGTGCAGGCAGGCTAGGGAAGCACTCCCCACAATCGATGGCCGCTTCACGAAACAGGTTCTCCGACTAACCAAGCAACAGCTGCGTACAGTCACAGCAGCTGTAACTGGTCACGGATCATTTAATAAACACCTCTTTGTATTAGGAGTCACGGACAGTCCGCTGTGCAGGGCCTGCATGGAGGAGGACGAGACAGCAGCCCATGTGCTTCTAAGCTGCCCGGTGGTCACCACATACAGGGCAAAGTACTTCGGCAACCCAGGTACCCTACGTGAGATTGTCAGCAACACCAAGGCGTTGCTGGCCTTTCTCGAGGAGCTGGGGTGGATCGAATAACCGATTTTCCCACCCGTACGCAAAATACGCGCATTGTCGTGGAGTTGCGGACACCAGCCCGTATTATCTATCTATCTATCTATCTACTTTTATCTGCAGGTACACAAGAGGTACCAAATTTACATAAACAGTACGCTTGGCTACATATATTGGTTAGCAGTACACCCGCGGTTCTGACATCAGGATGGCGGGTGTACCTAATTTTTAAAATATCATCATACGGGTGTAGGTACACAGATTTTCAAGAGAGGTACGTAAAGGTACACAGAAGGTACCAAATAACTGTAATAAATTTAGGCAAATCTGGAAATTACACCCGCCATTCTGATACACACTGAATGTCGGCTGCATTTCCCCACAGAATAATGCCGTACGTCATTACACTATGAAAATAACTTAAATACAATAATCGAGCTGTTTCTATATTAGTCAAATGACGGATTTTATAGACCGCGTAGGCTGCAGACCTAAGCCGCTTCGACAATTAGGTTATATGTAGGCCCCACTGTAGCTTCGAGTGCAAAGTAATACCTTAGAACACAGTGGTGCACAAGATCCAATTCCGTCCCGTTTACTAATACATTGGTTTTCACCTGCTTAACGTTAGGTGTCAAAAATCTAATACATTTAGTCTTTTTCTCGTTTAAAAGTAAATTATTAACACTAAACCAATGCACTATATTAGCGAGAGCATTATTTATATCGTCAGTAACTGTCTGTTGTCGCTTAAGCTTAAATAAAAGTGATGTATTATCTGCAAATAACACTATTTCATGACTGTTCTTTATAAGGCAAGGTAGGTCATTAATATATACGAGAAATTAAAAATGGTCAAGAATTGAGCCCTGCGGAACTCCCATAGTGACAATAGAACCCGGGGATCGCTTGCCTTTAACGTCCACTCTTTGGATCCTAATATCCAAATAAGAAATAAGACGATCCAAGGCAGTGTTTCTAACACCACAGTGATGCAATTTCCTGAACAATGTACCATGAGAAACACAATCGAAAGCCTTAGGCAAGTCACAAAAAATACCTAGGGCATCATGCGATGGCTTCAAAAATATGTGCAAGAAGCTCAACACCAGCGTCGGTAGTTGAGCGACCCCTTGTGAAACCAAATTTTTTAGCGTTTAATAATTTATGTTTATTAAAATGTCTTTGCAATTGATCTAGCATAAATTTTTCAAATATTTTACTGAAGGTGGGTAGCACGGCAGTCACCTCCTTCTGCGAAGCAGTCATGCTAGCGAAGGAGGTGGCGGGACGGGAGAGGGAGAGAGTCTCCCGTCCAAGCCGCCGCGGTGGACGCTCCGGGCGTCGGGAGCCGCGTGACGACTCCCGGCCACCGTAGGCGCGGGCCTGCGGGCGGTGAGTAATGGGTAGCTCACCGTCCGATCAGAACCAGGCCCGTACTGGACGGCGCGTACGTGTTCCACGCGCGCCTCAAAGAGATGTCAGCATCGAAGAGGGGGCCCACTAGGGCCCAAGCCTGCCGGGAAAGCGGGATCATCCGAAAGGGGTACCGCTGACCCGGAACATAAAGGGCCAAGGAAGGAACACGGGTGGGTTTTAGTCAGTAAGAGTCTGACACTCCCTTTCGCTCCACCCAGAGCGGGAGGAGTCATTAGACGATTTCCCAACATCAAAAAAAAAAAAAAAAGGTGGGTAGCACTGAAATTGGTCTATAGCTCGTGGGGTCGGATGTGCTGTCCGACATACCTAGGTATTATTTTACTACTCTTCATTAAGTCAGGAATTACTCTCAGGAATGGCTCATTTAACCGAACAGTGATATAACAATCTTGGATTTTTATGGTCACATGGGACTCCACAATGATGAACAGTAAATGCGTATTCTTGTGATTGGGTAAATTGTACAAAAGGTTAGAAGAAAATAGCTTTTTTTTTGTTCCGAGGTACAAAATCCTCATGGATGCCCTCCGCCCTGGGGTGGGCAGAGGGGTCTGTCAGACTTTTACTGACTAAAACCACCCCGGTGATCCCTTGTAAACATGCGTCATTGGCATTTAAGAGTGCTAAGTGCCCCCGTAGCCGCCGGAGCAAGTGTGCGAGGGAACACGGAGTGGTTTTAGTCAGTAGTAATCTGACAGACCCCTCCGTCCGCCCCAGGGCGGAGGACATCCATGAGGATTTCCACCCCGTTACAAAAAACAGGCTAACCTAACCTAACTGTGATCAACTTATCTTGGATTTTGACGGAAGGTACACGGAATTCCTCAATGATGAATAGCATTTGCGTATTCTTGTGATTGGGTAAACTGTGCAAAAAATCACAGAAAACAGCTGGATAGGTTAGGTTAACCTAACTCATTAAAGGTATAAGAGAACATTAAAAATTGACTCTGGTAATAGAAAGCTTATCTATCATACATAAAAATGTAGACCATAGTTAGGTTTCTATATTCTATTCCTCTTAATTGCACACTAAGAAAATATAAATACAAAAAATAAAGACACGTCTCCCCATGTGGGTCGGTAGAAACTACAGAACGCCACCTGATACAATCCTAACATAGACGTACTCCTTTTGATTCGTTTACGTAAGAAAATAGAAACGTAAAAGAATGCTAAAATTGAATAGATAAAAAATATTCCAGTTGATTCCTAGGAATTTCTCCTGTATTGTGGGTGCGTTTACAAACATTTAAACTCACATTATACAAACAGCCAGACCCGGAACAATTACTTGTAGGTCATACAAATGTTTGCTTCGTCAGCTTCGTGCGGGAAACGAATCCGCGACACGCAGCGCAGCATTATGTTTTTAAGTATAAATTTAAACAAAAACACTTTATTTTAGAAGAATGTATTTTTGTAAAACTATATTTACAAAATAAATAAATATACAAGGTACATACAAATTATTTACTTTCAAATGCAGGAACACGCCAAAGTAATCATCACTAAATATAAATAAATCAAAATCGGATTAAAGTCACTAAAATAAAAAATAAATATTAAAAAAATAAATGAATAGAAGAGGCATGTAAACGAATTCTATAAATAATATTCAATAAATGCGGCTCGTTCTTTAATACATTGCACTGAGGTGAGTGACGATTACAGGACGAACTGCATAGAATCAATTTTATACATACAGTCAATACCCAAGTACATTCGAACCAGATTCACACACGATTGCTTATAGCGAATCTATGTAACTAGAGACCGAATTACATGCAACTTAAAATGGTCGAAATATGCATGCAAATATGTTCCGTCTTTCGTTTGGTAATTTTAAACATATGCATTTAACACAGATTATTTGCTTTCATCGATCTGCAAAAAGAATGAAATGAAGTGGAATAAAACTTTCAGAATTTTAGCCAACAACTTAGTGAATCGTTTGTACAGTTAACTACAGTGAATAGATTTAATTTATTCTTGTACTAATTTTCTATCATACATCCATTTTCTGTTCACTCTACACTCGTGTCCACACTTGCCAGAATTACACTTAGTGCATGGAAAAGTGACATCCTGGGCAGGTTTCATCGGAACAATCACACAAATCTTTGCAACTCAAGTACTGTGCCAAATGCTTAGTAGTAAAATTTTGCCTTTCATCCTTCGATCAAGAATACTCTAGTATTAGGATCTCGACCAAAAACATATTGCTCAACTGGTCACGTTTGCATAAACTTGTACTGTATTCATATTCTTAATTTAAAAATATATCTAAATGGTTAGGTACTTTAAATATCATGAACATACTATTGTCAACCTTAACACTCGAACATACAGTTGAGTTATGTTTGTGATATATTAAGGTTTAGGACTGCCTGTCTTCAGAGAAAATGTAAAAACAACAACTCTTTAAAATTATAGAAAACTAACCCAAATATGCATTATCAATCAGTATAATGCAATAACCTGAAAAAAAATTTAAAATATGCAAATGCACATGCAAACATACGTTTACACAAAATCCGGTCTCTAATAATAACTAACTTATTCCAAGCCTTGATGTGACATCATTTGATATCTAAGTCTAGAATTAGAAGTTGATGGGTTTTCCACAGTATGCCGCCAAGTTAGCTTCACGTAGTGCTTCCGCGCATGTCTAAAACAAAGAATGTGTTATGAAATATACAATCTATAATATACTATGATCTACATATGATTTTTTAAATTTATTCAAGCAAACTTACGGGATGGGCATGGCACACTCGGGCGACGTCCTCAGCGGCCGCTCCGTATTCTTGCGCTAACACAGCCTCGTTGATTAGCTCACCGCCACCCTGTATTTTTATTTTATTATTATTTTAGTTTTTCAGGTCAGAAAATTGATTGCAAAGTAAGGTTGATACAAGGTCAATAAGGATGTACGATCCTTGCTGACTGATAATATTTTTACCACGGCATTAGCATATTCGTTTAGCTCGCGCCCACACGTTTTATTGTAATAAGGATGACTCTGGGCAACCTTGACTTATGTAATAAGGTGTTAAATTAATAACTTACGGGTCCAATGATGTGGGTGCCGAGGATGACGTCAGTCGTTTTGTCAGCTAGAACTTTGACGAAGCCATCTGGCTCGCCATTTGTTTTCGCTCTTGAGTTAGCCAAGAATGGGAACTTGCCCACTTTGTATGCCTTACCCTGTAAATTACAAATTAATTATTCATATACATATTTATAGTTAACAAGCTTCTGTCCGCCACTTGGTCCGCGTAAAACTTCTTGCTCTTACATAAAATATATCCCATTTTTTAAATTGGATCTGTACTCCAGAGATAACCTTTTACCATAGTCTTTTGCAAAAGTAGGAGCAAACATTTTTCTTCCCTTCATTTCATGAGTTTATATTTTTTTTACAAACAAGTACAAAATTAACTTTTCAGTTTAAAAAATAATAAAAAAATAAAATAAAATCATCTTTATTTACTCAAATCAACCTAACAACCTCGCACAATTTTCAACTAGTAGTTGGTAACATTTTTGTTTGGTATGTATCGGTGCTCATTGGTTGTTAACACGGAACTCATTAGCTCTATCCCCCATACTAGTTTAAACTGTATTACGGTGGAACAGTTATCATATCAAGAACATACCTCTTTCTTGAGATCCTCCTCCGTTTTGCCTACCCAACCGACTTCGGGTGACGTGTAAATTACAGATGGGATGGCATCGTAATTGAAGTGTGTGGCCATGCCCTGAAAATAGAAATAAACATTAAATATTATGTACTAAACTTTCAAGGTTGTTTCTACTTATGATATATCAGCAGAGGTCGGAATTAGGTAGACTTATTTATGTATTTAACTGATTTCATACAGAGAAAGAATAAAGTAGATAATATGCCTTAAATCCCTTGATTTATTAAATAAAAAAGTTATACAGTAATGTTGGAAGCGAACACTTCAAATCTTAGTGGTACTTTGAATCCGCATGACACAGGTCCTCACCGGACACGGTTGTTTCGGGAGGTTCATGTTCCGGATAAGGCGGGAGGAAAAGCCCGGGTGTCACCATTGTATGGATCGCCCGGAGGACACGGTGGAGCATACGGTGGAGGTCTGCCCGGCTTGGGCGGAGCACCGCCGTGTCCTCGTGGAGGCGATTGGCGGTGGCGATCTCTCGCGTCCGGCCCTGGTCCAGGCCATGGAGCGGAGCGAGAGGGCTTGGGAAGCCGTCACCTCTTGCGAAGCAGTAATGCTCGCGAAGGAGGAGGCGGAACGCGTGAGGGAGAGGCAAAATTCGCGCCCTCACGCTCCTAGCCGCCGCAGGAGACGCCGTGGGCGTCGGGAATCGCAGGCCGATTCCCGGCCACCATAGGCGCGGGTTTGCGAACGGCGAGCAATGGGCAGCTCACCGTTCGATAAGGACCAGGCCCGGGTTGACGGCGCGTTATGTTCCACGCGCGCCTCAAAGAGATGTCAGCATTAATGACCGGGTCTGCTAGGGCCGATGCCTGCCAGGGTTGCGGGAAAGTCCGAGAGGGATACCGTGGCCCCTGGCACAGGTAACTGAAGGAACACGGGTGGGTTTTAGTCAGTAAGAGTCTGACACGCCCTCCCGCTCTGCCCAGAGCGGGAGAAGTTACATGACGATTTCCCAATCTCAGAAATAATAAAGTGGTACTTTGAATGAAACGGACAAGGAAAATGATTCTGATGGGCCGTTTGAATAAGCAAACCCTCACGAGTCTAGGCTAGAAGCAAAAGTATTTTCTTATTTATAAAAAAGGCGAGGTATATGTATGAGAATTTGCTTAAGACTATTAATAATTTGTATTGTGAATGAATGTAAATACTAATAAAAATTGTTGTTAATTATCTTTGTTTTATTTGTCTGTCTATCTCGGAGGTTTTTATTATTATTCATTTGTATTATTGTTGGCCACACGGGACTGTCCATTAAAAATCCCGGGAAAATCAATATTAATATCAACATTTCGACGCGAGTACATAAATAACTCTACCTAATTCCGACCTCTGTATATCAGCAATACAATTCTAATACAAGAAATGAGTCGCGAAAGTCAAAATGTGATAAAAAGATTTTGAGACAAGTAGCAGATTACTTAGTTATGTCACTCATATTTGTGTATGTACAATGTTTGTAAATTTTATTAAATACCTTAATTCCTTCTACACATACGATTCCTTCATCTTCAGCCTTGTGCGCCAACATGGGTCCATGAATGACATCACCAATAGCGTAAATTCTGGAAAAGATAAACTACATCATCATCATCTGTCTGCCTTTTCCCTAATATGTTGGGGTCGGCTTTCAATCTAACCGGACGCAACTAAATACCAGTATTTTACATGGAGCGACAGCCTATCTGAGGTATTGCGTAATACGATACCCCTTTGGTAAGACTGCAGTTGTCAGACTTTCGGGCTTCTGACGACCCGTAAAAGATCAAATCCGATATTGACAAAGATCACGAGATGCCGGGACCAGCAGCTTAACGTGCTTCCTGAGGCACGGACGGGCTTTGGTGTGTAAAGGTGGTCACCAATCCATGGACAAACGGCAAGCGTAGCTTAAGAATGTGAGCGGGAGAATGGAAGAGGAAAACATTTTGCATCGACCCCAAGTAACATGAAACAAGAGCAGGCAGAAGATAATGCTGAATTCAACAACATAATTATGAGCTTTTTACTCATAAACTATTCACAGCGTGTTTGCACACTTGGTAACCACAAGCACAGATCAAAGAATACAAGCCACAAGTAAAGAGCGTGTCGCTTCATGAGATAAAAATACTGTAGGTACTATATTGCAATAAAGTAAATATGTATACAAATTTCACTTAAGTTAATTATTTATCAAAGTTAGAGAGTAGCTTAAACTCTGCATAATTTAATTATTTGTCTATTGTCAACTATTGATTATTTAATAATTTTATAAGACTATTTTAGCTCATCTCGCCTGAAACACAGGATTACCTAGTTCAGGCACGTAAATCTTAGGTAAATAATTTACATTTAAGCAAAACTGTACTTATTTTTATGCCCTGTAATTTTCTAAATAAAATATTATTATTATTATAATACGAACCCGGGAACACTTGTGGCGAATTTGTTGTTAACAGGGACTCTGCCTTTATCGTCCAGGGCAATATTGACGTTCTTAAGACCGAGATCCGTGGTGTACGGGCGACGGCCAATAGAAATCAGTACAACATCACAATCCAACTAAAAAAAAAACATCATTACAGTTTTATTAAATAAATTTCACAATTAATAGAAGTCACGAGGATTTGTTCTTTATTTTAAGGATGGCGTGACCCAAGGCACGGCAAATGCGTAAAATGGCTGTAAGATACCGACGTATGGACAGGACGAAATTATTTGGGGTCCGTTTTTGCCAATTGGCTACGAAACCCAAAACAGCACTGCAATGTTTTGAATTTCGAATTGGAATTCATATCTTATTATATTATAAAGTGAGTGATAAAATAAAACTGTAAATATGTTACGGTCTCTTTGGCGCCACCCTTGGCTGGTTCGACTTCAACTTTGACCATACTGCCTTCCTTCTTCACTGCAGTTACTTTCGTATTTAGTTTGAACTTCATTCCCTGTTTGGCAAGGATCTTATGCAACGTTTTAGCTACTTCGCCATCAATGCCAACACCTAAAATAAATAACAATATTGTAATAGGTGTCTCATTTTGTAATAACCAGAGGTCGGAATTAGGTAGTTATTTATGTACTTGCATCGAAATGTTGATATTAATATGGATCTTCCCGGGATTTCTAATGGACAATCCCGTGTGGCCAACAATATTACAAACAAATAATAATAAAAACCTCAGAGATAGACAGACAAATAAAACTGAGATTATTGTTAAAAATTTTTGCAATTTCCTAGATGGTGCTGTGTGCAATGTCAGACAATACTTAAATTTATAAAAAAAAAAAAAAAAAAACAAAGATAATTAACATACAATTTTTATTAGTATTTACATGATATGATGTACATTACCATGTAAACTTCCACCGAAAATACGTCATAAATCGTAAACATCATCATCATAAATTTACCTTTCATTCAATCAACTCAAATATAAAAATAAACATTTACTTGCTGCTACGGAACCCTTCATGGGCGAGTCCGACTAGCACTTGGCCGCTTTTTATAAATAAGAAAATACCTTTGCTTCTAGCCTAGATTTGTGAGGGTTTGCTTATTCAAACGGCCCACCAGAATCATTTTCCTTGTCCGATTCATTCAAAGTACCACTAAGGTTTGATGTGTTTGCTTCCAACATTACTGTATATAACTGTTTTATTTAATAAATCACGGGATTTTTCTGCTGTTTAAAATTAATCTCGGGATCTGAAGCATATCCACTTTAGTCTTTCGCTATAGTATGAAATCAGTGTAAGTACATAAATAACTCGTAAGTACCTAATTCCTACCTTTGGTAATAACATATTGTGTTCATGTTAAGGGAACACTAATGTGATAGCAATAAAACTTCTATTTTTGTCATGTTCAGTGTAGTTTCTCTTACCTCCAATACTGTCAAGGAACTCAATGGCAATGACTTCAGCTCCGAGCCTTTGGTACACAGATCCAAGTTCCAAGCCAATGACTCCTGCGCCAATGACTAACATTTTTTTGGGACAAGTGCTAAGTGAAAGAGCTCCAGTTGATGTAATGATTTGTGTCTCGTCGAACTGTCAACGCAATAAACAAAACACAATTTATGTACTATTCTTAGAGCATTGTGTACAATTTTTTCTGCAGTAAATGTTTTTTACTAACCGTAACACCTGGGAAGGGCGTCACCTCGGAACCAGTAGCAATTAAAATGTTCTTAGTGTTAATTGTTTCTACACCATTCGCTGTCTTTACTTGCACCTTCTTTGGGTCCATAATTGTTCCCACTCCACGGACAAGTTGCACCTAAAAACGGGTAAGTTTGTTATACCACAGCATACAATTGTGTTAGTTCTTAAATTAAATTTACTTGTTGGGTACACACAACAACATAGCAAACTGACGTCGCATTGCATGGACTTTCCGTACAACGAGAGGTCAGCTAATACTGGAAATGTATAGCTTGATATGCCGTTGTGCCTACATAAAAGTTATCAGTTAATAGCATGGACTGTCACACAAAATGATCAACAGCAGGATAAATAATGATACTGTATAACATCCATTATAAGCAACTCATTTTCATGGCTCACAATGATTCAAAGACAATTATACAAAATTAACCAGGTTAATATTATTCAAGTGAAAAAATTATAATCAGTCCTCTAAAGTAGAAAAGAATGTAACAATACTAAAGATTTAAAATTCTACCGGTACACTAGTGAGGTTCAAATTAATACCTTATTTTTTTGGAAAAGCATGGCTATTCCACCAGTCAAGGCCTTCACAGCATTGACTTTGTATTCCATCATTTTGGCAAAGTTGTAGGTAACAGGGCCTGTTTCAATGCCTCGGTGTTTGAAGTCATGTTTAGCTAAATGATATAAGTGAGTGTTGTGGAGCAGCGCCTTGGATGGAATACAACCAACATTCAAGCATGTTCCACCAAGAGTCGGATCCTTTTCCACAGACACTGTCTAGAAAACCATAAAAAAAAGTAAATGATAATTTATTTTTAATTTCTGCAGGTTTACATGAAAATAATGTCAATGTACGATCACTTTTACACATCAATTTTTTTTTAAGCTAGATGAGGTTGGTGTTTGCTATTCAACTGCTCTCTAAGACAAACTCAATGGTCAGACTCTTTAAAAGCCCAAACATAACCTTGGTCAGATCATGTGAGGACCATGGAGATTAGTGTCTGAAATGTTTTTTTGAGTAGATTCCAGTCTCAGTTTTATCTTCAAAGATTTTTTTTTAAATCAATGTAACAATATTATTATTATTGTCAACAGCCTCGGACACCACGGCGTCTTGCAGCCGAAGGGCGGGCCGCTTAGCTCGGCACACGAACACAAATGATATTGACGAGCTCTTGTCACCGTCGGCGTTCCAGCTGTTTTAGAACCTAATTGCTTGGCACGCGACGATGGCAAGAGACCGGACGGCATGTCTTTATTTCCTTGGAAGGTGGGTAGGCCTTTAGTGTCCCAACCCATCCCATCTCCTGGCTAGGAGTACTGTGCTGGCGCCGCTGCTGCGGCTGCAGAAAACCTCATATACATTGTACTCATCATTATGAACAACTTTTACTATAGGACAAAATATGTAATCGCGAAAAAAAAATCTGCTGTTCCCTACAGTTATGTTTGCTGAACTCATCAAAATGTAGGGACCAGCAGATTTTTTTTTCGCGATTACATATTTTGTCCTATAGTAAAAGTTGTTCATAATGATGAGTACAATGACCCCTTAAGAGGTTCATGGTGTTTTACGAATAACCCTGTATATATTATATTTTCGAGCCGTTTGGGGTTGAAACCCTCGGACCGTGGGGTCCCAAGTGCTCACGGTTTGTTCAACCAAACCTCCAAACGGCTTGTTGACACTTCCCGTGACCCAAGGGCTGGCCTTTACCTTGGCCAGAGACTTAGCATTGGCATACGAGGTGGCAATGCCGCAAGTCTCTTGGGTTCTTTACCAGTCAACAGCGATGTGGAGGAATTTTTCGATGCCATATTTTGATTTATAATAGTTTATTTAGTATAAGAAGTTTTTGTGAATATTATTCAACATCTATTATATAAATAAAAGTTCTTCCATGTAACATGAATGCTTTCTTTTTTTTTTATTACCTTTAAACCTAGCTGTGCAGCTTTGATGGCAGCAACATAGCCGCCAGGGCCCGAACCAATCACTACTAGGTCTGCTTCATGCGTGGTTGCGTAGTTTCTTGTTGCATTCCTTACAGGGCCGCCTTTCTATAATTATTGACAATTTTTTTTTTGTTACTAAGGAAGTTAGATTCATGTTAGCATTGACAATGTAATTTTAGTGCAGTAGTTTATGCAATAAATTAGACAAAAATATTGATCCTGTGATATGTTTCAGTTTTGTAATGACATTCGTTTTGACATTAGCCAATAGATCTTTAGCAAAGTTAGATAATATTGCAGAATTAATTATGTTTCAGCAATGTTTTTCGTGTCTATCTGTGGCTTTAATTTGCAATGCATTGCTGTTTCTTTGAATGATGCATGATTTGCAAAAATGCAATAAATACAAATTTCTATATACTTTGACAACATTAGTAGCTAAATGTAGTAAGGAATGTAAAGCTACAGGCTGCAATTTAAAACTTTTACCAGACAATTTGCAATTTTATTGAAGGAATTTCAGTAGGGGTAGCTGGATATTAAAATGGCATTTGATAAAGAGACCCAAGTTCTCAAGATGCCTGTTAATGTAATTGAGACACCATGATTGATTTTTTTGATATGATGTTTATCAACTTATTGTAAAGGTTGAAACCTCTTTGACTTCAAGTGAAGCTACCTAAAACTGAGCAGATTTATTATGTCTAAGTCTTGCTTATTGTAGAGAGCACCTTCACCAGAGCCGAGCCTAAATAGCAACCACATATAAAAAGGAAGCTAAATTAGCACATTTTGTGCAGGGAAAAAGCCGTTGATAAGTAGGTACGTTTGATAAGAAATCAATAAATCAGTCTAGATAGCCTACATAATCTTTCAAGTTATATTTATACAGCTAGATAATAATACAAATCAAAGTCATACAAATCGAAGATTTTTTGTTTTTCTAATTGATAAGAAAATATTGATGTGACTATCGGTCACATGTTGAAGGTCAGTGCAGGTTATTTAGGGCCAAAAAAATATCTTGCAGTATTGTAATCTTATGTTTTGTTGTTATGTGTAGTTTATGCATAAAATATTGCTGTCGGCATCCATATAGTAAGAAACCCCTGTCTAAATCGTGCTATGAACCATTGCATAACATATTCAGCTTTTTGAAAATTTCAGTTCTTGACTTATTGAGTAAAAATAATAAAACCTTACCCTGTAAGCCGATGAGGCAATTTTAAGAAATGTGTAGCCCATTCTTATAAGGGAATACCCTAATTTTTAATAGGATTGCTCGTTTTATTATAAATTCGGCACCCTGGCGACCGATAGAACCACAGACAGAACGAACAAACAAACGTCAAACGGTCAAACGTCAACTTTTGTAAGTCTTCACTGGTGCTTCACTATTTGTCATATTTATCGCAAGATCTGTGGTCTTGCTTACTCGCTTAACAAATTCTTCTTCGATAAAAAGAAATGGCATGTTATGGGTATGCTAAACATAAAGGTATTTATGAAACGCCAATTTTCCAATCGTGTTTTCATAAAATAGGATAGATTATCTTTTCAGATAATCAGTTCTAGAAACTTTTGTTATTCTATAGACAAAATTATTAAACTTGGAATATTTTTGGTATAAAATATTTGAAAGTAAGAAAGAACTAGTAACAAAGTAGGTTTTGTAAAGGTTTTTGAATCTCATGCGACAAAATGTCACTCTACACTAATAGTGATTTTTATTTGATTTACATTAATTTTATCCTGCATTTCGTCACTCTTTCAAATATTAGTTAGTAGCATGTTCCACGTACCAACCAATTACATAATAAAAAAAACATTGTTTCATTCCTGTCGAAAAAGTATCTCTTGAATTTTCTGTGGTATGTACAGACGCCAGCACATCAAGCTACTACAATCTGTCAAATTTCTTTAATCGATTTTCAACTTTATCGCTAAAGCATTAAGGTTCAAGGTTGATTGGGAAAATTTGACAGTTTCGGGTAGCTTGACCTGCTGGCGTCTGTACCTACAAAATAAATTGCACCTAGGTGTGCATTTCTTGAAGTTTTTTGCTTTTTATTCCGAGACAAACCTGAGTTTAAAAAAAATACATAGGTACCTACTAGTTTATAATTTCGCGTGAATGAAATCGCTGTTTTCAAATCGTTTTGTTATTACTATTAGTTACTCTTATTAAGTTCTGCAAGAATTTTAATATTGCCTTATAGGAAATATCAAACAAAACAGAGGTATTTAAAAATACAAAAAATATTGAGGAGAACTTATGAACAATAATAGGTACCAAATAGCTCAACAATTTTCCAGACTGGCAATACCAAAATGCGCGCGCTGCTGGAATGCGAAGTTTGTTTATCAATCAAATCAAGCGAAGGACGGTGTCTGCTAGTGCCTCTAAACGTGCGAGCGTTTCTTACGTAAATCGATTTCAGTTTATGTTTGCTATCAAATAATAATATACTTGTTGTAACCAATTAATCCGTGAACAATTAAAATATAAAAAAAATATTAGTGTTGTGCGATTTTTTACCAAGGTAAGATTTTTTCTGCTCAATTTTGATTTCGTACGACGCACATGCCTAACTGCATAATATGTTTTCAGTTTGTAACAACAAAACCCCTTTAGGTACCTACTATTTTTTTGCACGGTATAATCAATAATATTTTAGTCTATACAAGTACCTACATATTTTAATTGAATGCGCCTGTTTTTTTTCCAAAATATTGTTTTAATGAATAGATTTTTAAAATTTTTGTAGAGCCAAAGAAAAATATTTATTAAATAGAGGCAGGTACTTTATTTACGGTTACTGAACTCCCTAGCCTCCTATGTAACCCACTAATAGGTAGGTACTTTAGCTTTTATAATAAGTAAGTAGGTATATATTTTTTTGACGACTAATTTGGATTAAAAACCTCGTTAACTACAATTCTACAGAACAGACGGCTAACAATATTATCGTTAAGTATATGATTTTTTAAATCTTAAATAGAATAAGATTAAAGTCTGCTGCATGGGGCATTATTATTCCAGAAAAGCGTAGACAATAATATTATTTTTACTTGTTATGACATGCTATCCTTGCGCTATCATGGTTTTTACACTGTCAGATGCATTTTTTCTGGGGCTCATTTATACCAGACTCTAAACCACGATCCTGCAATAGGTACTGAAACACGACGAATTACGACGTTTTAATTTATTATCAAATTGTTCAATTTATGGTATAATATATGTATAGCAGGTACATAAGTACACCCAGTTTCTGGAACGAAAACCAACAACGCCTCAAACTCTAAATTAAACTCTTAAAAAGTGATCTGATTGGCTGTGGATAATTCAGTTAACCAATCACAGCAGCTGCATTTGATAATTTGTTGGTTATTTTCTGTGTTCATTTTCATTAAAAAAATGGGTGTTAACTCTACCTAATGGTAGACTATTTTTAGACATACCTATTAGCTACCTCACGACAAGTAAAATTAACTTAGTTTACTCGTACAATTAAAACGATCTCATGCACCTAGGAACCGTTACTGTTGGGACCTGAACCATCTAGCTACCCTATACTACTGTACTCACCTAGGCAGGTACCATTCTCACATTTCTTACCCACGTTATTCATTAAGCAAAAAGGCTCGGGTTACCTGACTATAACGAATAGTAAACCTGGCCCTGCAGTCTCGACATAGTTAGCAATCGTTTTCGGTTGCTAAGTCCTAACAATCCAGATGTAAATGTTGATGTAAATGTTTGGTAGGTAGTCTCGGCACTCAAATTTATCGGTTGTTACCTACCGGTACCTACCTAAAATACCAGTAACAACCGATAAATTTGAGTGTGGAGACCACCAAATATCGTTAAATCTGGATTGTTAGGACTTAGCAACCGAAAACGATTGCTAACTATGTCGAGACTGCAGGGCCAGTGGCACGAAAGTAGATCATTGAAATGTATCACACAAGACACACAGGTACAGGTACCTTAGATACGCGAGTACCTAAGCTACCTAAATATGTAACCAGTAGGTACCATTTGGAAACATCAGACGTAAACACTGCGAGGTGAAACAATGCAAATATTCGCCCTAGAGACAACGTAGTATTAGTTAGTAGGTGTCGCAAAAGACAAAGTTCAAGCACAGATTACTAGTTCAAGCTAGGTATTACGTTTTACGAAATACGACTAGAGTAGAATAGGTAAGTGCTGATTATTCGCGTGTAACTCGTAATCCTCTTAGAGAATAAACCTAATAATTCCGCTTTTGAATGAACTACGATGGAGACGAACCAGTTCAAAATCTATTGAAATAGCTGATTTATCTCTGCATTCAATAAAACATTCTGCATTTAATATTTTATGTACGTTGTTTACCTGTGTGAAACAGCAACGAAATCTGTTGTACTACTCGCCCTAACCACTAACCCCACTGGGCCCTACTTAATCTTGTTTAAATGTAAACGATGCTGGGCCCTGTTCAAAATCAAACCAATAGTCATAAGCCGGTTAAGTTATACTTATAAGATATTGTGGACTCGTGGTTAGTACGAGTAGTTCAGTGCGTTTTACCTGCGTAGTAGTAGGGCAGGTAAGTTAATCCTGTTAGGTGGCCGTGACACGCTGCCCGGCTTCTGTATTGAGGCATTTAGTTGTCGCAGCTCGGCCCGCATCCGTCGCAATGTGCGACGCCAGACCACGTAAAACTGCACCTGCCATTCAAGAGAAACTCGCCATTTATGAAAACGGTATTAATATCATATCCATATCTCATCGTAGGCTCCCGATTAGGTTTGCCATACAATTTACGATCGAAAGTGTCATGCATACAGAACCCTGTCCTGTTACTACTTGGTACGTCGCGTCGTTGCATTCATTTGGACAAGGTAGTGTTTCACCACGGCTAGTTGTTATTTGGCACACGTACTAATATGCGCGGGCTAAACAAAAGCACATGTCCAGCGCTTTCACACCGCCTGGTTGTGATATCTGACCACGCTGACATACTGCACCAGTGCTCGGTCACCTAATACCTTTGTTCTGTCCATCTCTTCATAATAGTTAGAGATAATGTTTACAACACCCAGTGCAATCATACTAGGCACTTTTATACGCAGTAAGTAGGCATTTTTCACGTGTACATTGAATAAACACTGAACTCATTATTCCTCAATAATATCAATTCGTATTTTTTTTTCTGTGATCATTGTTTAATATCGTGCTGTTATTAGATAGTTTGTCTTGTTTTTTACTGATTAGACGAGAAATGAAATAGTGTTCTTGTGGTTCTTATCGCTTCCAAAACGTTGCGACCATAGTCGGTACTGCGTCAGAAACTCATGATCCTCAGCTTTATATGCCGTCAGTCATGCAGAGTACAATAACACTTTGTTAACACGTTCTCACATGAATATGAATATGAACCAGAGATTAGCTTCGCTGTGATAAAGTAACTTCAGAGGTGACCGACTGTTTTATCTTGTAACCGTTTATCATTCAAAGAACGCACGTGTTTGAGATACTAGACTATTATGATGATGCACCATACATTTCCATAAGTAGTACAGACTTCCATAACACATACATTTTGTTTTGTGTGGAATGATGTCATGACTCGGAAGATTTAACGTGTAACGATTAGAGCCACATGTGAAAAGCCATACAGGATATTTTAATGTTTGAATAGATAGAGCTAATTACATTCGGCAACGTTTTAGCAAATGTCGCGGAAGCGGCAGAACTGCCTACTTAGATAGGTACTTAAAGTAACACTTTGATAATACATATTTGGATAATGTTCGACGAAATTCGTACGTGTTGTGATGGTGATATGGAATGCGGACAGTATGAACACAGTTAGATTTTTGTGCATCGCATGTTCAAGTAGGCGTGTATGGTGTGGGCGGTTGCATTAACATTATGTATGCAGCAAGCGTGGGACATTTGGCACGGGAGCAGGATAAGGGGGACTGGGAATTCTGGATAAGGATCCAATCCAACGCAATGGGTGGCTTCTGTACTATCTTCATCCTTATTGAAGTAGATTATAAAATGCCACCAGTTTTATTGTGTAAGTCGGTAATAAATAACGAAGTGCGATCTTATTTCTTGTAGTAGAACCTATCTACTGCAAGTAGGTACCTACATACCTTTAGTATTGTTAATTATACTTAATTAAAGACTGGTTATAAGTTATTATAATAGAATGAAGCTGCGTAATAAAAACCCATGCCATTCTAAAAATGCGAAAGAACAAGGTATTGACATTTATAGATACATATTCGTATCTGCATCAAGCAAGACGCATCTGAACAATATTGATGACATTAAAGTTTACATAATTAAGCGCATAACTTTTTACAAGATACTATGACGTGTTACAAATTATAACAAGCGTGTGACGCACGTACTTACAACCTAGATGGATTTAATTGTGGACTGAAAAAATCCTTCAAGAGCCAGCGAACGTATGTGATGAATCAATCGATTACGTTCACGTGTGTGATTTCACCCCAATTAAAACAATAACTAGTTTCGTAGACACTTTTGTTTACATTCCGTGCCCCCAGATGTTAAAGAAGTACCTACTTATACAAATATACATACGAAAATAATCTCGGTATATGCAATTGTCCGAACGCCATAAGTATCGAAATAATAAACAAACATATTCAAACAATGGAGGAATTGAATTTCGAAATAAATAAACAATCGCGTGATAACAATATTTCACTTACACGAATAGGCGTGCCATATAATATACAGGGTGGTCCAAATAGAGCCGTCAGTAAAAAAATGCTTCCTCGTATCTAGGGGTATCCGAAAATACCCCATGTATGTTCCGCGATTTTTGACAGTTTAGGAGATATGAATATTTGGGGAAATTCTTCGGAGACATCTTTAAAAATTGCTAGTAGAACCTGAAACATTTGTTTACATTTTTAAAATTGAAAAAGAAAATCAACTTTTAATCGTAAGAATGTAAATTTCTCACTTTCGATAAAATAAATTGTATCTTGCACTAATGTTAGGAAGATCTATATCATATATATTCATATCTTCTAAACTATCAAAAATCGCGGATCATACGTGGGGTATTTTCGGATACCACTATTTTTTTTATTGACGTCACTATTTGGACCAGCCAGTATATTATGGGATTAGCAAGAATTGTATACGCTAATGAAATCTGTTTCCTTATTTTCTCCGCGTGGCCCATTTTTTTTTGTGGTTGGGAAATCATCATTCAACTTCTCCCACACTGGGCGGAGCGGGAGGGCGTGTCAGACTCTTACTGACTAAAACCCACCCGTGTTCCTTCAGTTGCCTGTGCCAGGAGCCACGGTAACCCTTTCGGACTTTCCCGCAACCCCGGCAGGCATCGGCCCTAGCGGACCCCGTCATTGTTGCTGATATCTCTTTGATGCGCGCGTCGAACACAACGCGCCGACGACCCGGGCCTGGTCCTTATCAGACAGCGACCTACCCATTGCTCGCCGTCCCCAAGCCCGCGCCTACGGTGGCCGGGAATCGGCCTGGGATTCCCGACGCCTAGGGCGTCTCCTGAGGGCGCTAATTTTGCCTCTCCCTCACGCGTTCCGCCTCCTCCTTTGCGAGCATTACTGCTTCGCAGAAGGAGATGACCGCTTCCCATGCCCTCTCGCTCCGTACCATAGCCTGGACCAGGGCCGGACGCGAGTGATCGCCACCACCAATCGCCTGCATGAGGACACGGCGGTGCTCCGCCCAAGCCGGGCAGACTTCCACCGTATGCTCCACCGTGTCCTCCGGGCGATCCACACAATGGTGACACCTGGGCGTTTCCTCCCGCCTTATCCGGAACAGGAACCTCCCGAAGCAATCGTGTCCGGTGAGGACCTCCGCGCGGGTCTAACAGTGGCAGCGCACAGTGGGAGATCTTTTAAATATTCAATACTGTGTGCTTGCTTACCCTAGAAAACAGCGATTTTTATACATAACAAACATGTTGATAGCTATAATAAGCCATTTCCTCCCAGAAAATTATGCCGCCCGAACTTATTGATACATCTTATGTTCAGTTCTGTGTCCTTCCTCAGGGACATCATGAAACACGATTTAAGTATTTTTATTAATATTCGTTTTGTGGGTAAAGAAGAAAGACTGATCAACCAGAATTCTTTAGGCAAAAGGATTAAATATTCTACTTGTAGCGATATCTACATGGCCACATGCGAACTACGCATCACACTGATGTCACGCAAAATCCTGCATCGCGCAAGCAGAGTTTACCGCGCAACTAGCATATTGTATACAACGCCCCGACATCAATAGTCGGGCAGTTGCCCACCAGACACCACACCCGTCTGGTCGGAGGATCCTCCCTATTCTATGGAGGTATGAGTGAACTTTACACCATGTTCCTCATACCTCTCTTAGTAACAATCTTAAATTGACTGTCTGAAAACGTACACCCTAAACTGCTGGATCTAGAAGCATGATATATTTGTATTTATAATAAAGTTAGCAGTAAAGAAAGATTCAGATGAAAGAATGGAAGTTCGTAAGTGCCAATGGGAAATCCCATCGTGCACATGCCTTGTAAAGTGAGAAAATTTTAATATTACGTACTAGTTTCTGATCCATTCCCATCCATCAATAAAGCTATCGTCGAACAGCTAGATGGCATATTTAAATAATACCCACTAGTTTCTGATCCATTCTCATCCATCAATAAAGCTATAGTCGAAGAGCTAGATAGCATATTTAAATAATACCCACTAGTTTCTGATCCATTCTCATCCATCAATAAAGCTATCGTCGAAGAGCTAAATGGCATAATTATTTAAATAATACCTACTAGTTTCTGATCCATTCTCATCCATCAATAAAGCTATAGTCGAAGAGCTAGATGGCATATTTAAATAATACCCACTAGTTTCTGATCCATTCTCATCCATCAATAAAGCTATCGTCGAAGAGCTAGATGGCATATTTAAATAATACCCACTAGTTTCTGATCCATTCTTATGCATCAATAAAGGTATCGTCAAAGAGCTAAATGGCATATTTAAATAATATCTATTAGTTTCTGATCCATTCCCATCCATCAATAAAGCTATCGTCAAAGAGCTAGATGGCATATTTGAAAGCTAGCTGCATTAAATTTGTCATAGGAGACAATATCCGCAAATAGCATCTTCGTCTCCATAAGAAAGTGGCTGAATTGTCGACTTACGACACGGCCATTACGCATTTGTCATAATTTCTTACGAGAGCGGAGCGAACCTACTATTCGAGGTAAACGCATTTTTCACTTTTAGTTTTATACTTTTATGAGTCGTTAACTTATGCAAGTAATTACATTTCGTGTTTATAGAAACAGGTAGGTAGCTGTTCCACTTTGAGAGATATTTGATTGCACACGAGTGGACATTCGTAATCTGAAAATTGTGACAGTTGTTATATCCTCATACAAATTTAGTACGTGAGTCACCGACTTGACTTAAGTTTCATTAACAAATTGGACATCCATTTGATAATGAAAGTCAGTTAACATTGGCATAAAACATCCCCAACTGTCGGTTACAAGATGTATTAAAATGTATCAGGTAGGTAGTGTAGAACTAGAAATGTTGACAGCGAACCGTTTGTCGCTGCCTGGTCGATGCATGGAAAGCGAAAGTGCAATCAAGTGCGGCGCTTGCCGTGCCGGTGACTCCAACTAGTGCATCACACTGCCTACGCTTAAAAGGACAAAGGAAGTCCGACGCTGCCTCTGTTTTCCAGTAACAATGGAATTTCAGCCTTATAACAATGGCTCTATCATTGTGAATTTATGATGCAATGTCATTTCCGATAGGATTTTAATTTAAAGACGTGTTAATTAAATGTAATCATGAAGAAACAAATAACTTGTAACTAATTAATACAAAAATCCTTTATTTTTCGGGTAGCTAATACAGCCGATGTTTAAGAGCCTCTACATGATTGCCTCATTGTTATTTTTTGTCTCCACTACAAAATATTCTCATAAGCATTTTTTTGTCATTTATAAGTGGGCGTAACAACACTCAAATTCAAGTGTGTATTGTGCCGTGGAGTCCTTGAGCACGATTTTTTGGCAGTTCTTTACGCCAAAAGAAGCCAAAAAATATTAACAATCTGACTGACAGTTTTATCTCTTGTAGGAATATGATTTCTATAGCGTAATTGCGAAATTTTCTTGAAAAATACTCGCGCGTATGTAGGTATGGGATTGTGTTGGGCGGGCGGGCAAGTAGGGCGAGACGCGAAAAGCTCCGTCTGCTTTTCTAGGGGTCAACGCCCTCCGAGCCCTGCCCATGAACGCAAAAGCGAGGGCTGCCTTGCACTATTGTTATCGATACTATTTGCCGAATATAATATAACCTTTTCATAATAACTTTGAATTTTAGTTCGTAGGTCATTGATCTATCTATTGAAATGCGACCTTGTATTTGAAGAGTTAAGGGCCTGCTTAGAGTTATATTTTATCGGATTTTGAGTTTAATGCTATAACTTTGAGTTTTGTTTTCTAAAAAGTTTTTAATGTGCTCACTTAAATAATGTCTCGAGAAGAGATCAAATAAATAAAAATTAATACCACGTAATTATATACTGAGCCTGATATTTTAATTTCTTAGTATTTATGCTACTTTGCAATAATACCGGCCTCTAACGCAACATCGCAGTGTGCAAATGCAAAGCAGGAGCGAATGAATGAATGCAGTCACAGTTAGTTTCACAACAACTGAAGCTTGTAGGTTATGCAGCCCGAAAAGGAGAAGACAAAATACTATCCCCATAAAGTAGCGACTTTTTACTTTGTGCCATCACTTGCTTGTTCAGTTTCATTTGCAAAGTGCTTTGATGGCTAGCAGTTATGGCTATTTTACTTATATTCGGTAATAACTCAATGGTTCCTATAAAATCTCAAGTGTTTTCGTGTCAAAGCGAAGGTCTTGATAAATAATGGTAAGGGAGCGGTCAAGGTAACTGCTTGTCGTGATAAATGCTCGAAACGGTGCTATGGGTGTATTGATAACGCGCTTATCATGGCATGGCCGACATAGATTTACAAGGCAGGTACTTCAATTCTCATCATAAGTAGCTCTTTTATGAGTTTGTATATGTACTTTGCACTCTTTATACTTTTATGCTCAAATAATCATGCTGTTAAGTAGTTTGTTATTTTTGATGTTTATAAATGTTTCAAGTGACGAAATGTTTGCATCATCCGTTACCGTTGCAGTCTTAAATGCAATCGTAACAAGAACAATAATAATATTTTGATGAATGATTCCTTCCTACCAATACCTACTCACAAAGGAGGCATTTGAGTTGACGATAAAAATGTAGCTAGGTATAACAGTTTTCGGGAGATTCTTTATGACTTTATGAAAGCAGTCAGAACGTCACGACCACAAAGGGAAGATGTTTTAACATCTATGTATTTTGTAAAAATGTCTTTCTGTTTTCTTTCGTGTATCACGGACGAGTTTTGGTCTTGCAGCTTATGTTCTCGATCAATATGTTTTCATTAGTGAATCTTTAAAACTCTGACACGTATTTTAAAATTTAACGGCGTCATGTGTGGTATATCGTTATTATTCAGTAATGACTAAATAGTGTCCTTGCGATCAAACAAGGGGTCGTCCCCTAAATCGTTCTGAACCCTTTACTACTGACACCCTACTTGTTTAAAACGAACGTTAATCTGTAATGACAGGCCATCATAATATGTGTGCTGACAAAATGGTCAGTCGTGTTATTTGCATCATGTAAAGGATTCACACTCCTTAAATTATTAAGCCGGATCCATTAGTCAACTTTCTATTCTTTCTAAAGTCTCCTAAAATAGTTTACAGTGGTCACCTATTAAAACAATGAAGTTTTATTAGTTTTATTGGACTTATTAAGAGAATGAGCACATATTGTGTGCTACATCTTCTTTGGTCGAATCAGTTAACCTCTCCCATTGAGGCACACGGGAAAATTTTGTATCGTAGTTAAAACTGTCATCAACTGTAATAACCGATTCGTGTGCGCCCGCATGAGGAAGTGGCTTATTGATCGTGTCATGGAGGGATCATTCATTCGTTGTTGATTGGTCTACGTCATCGCGACAGTTAAGACTTTTAAATACTGACGTGCAGCGGTCCGCGTTGGTCTGCATCATAATTATTTGTGTTAGGTTAATGTAAATCGACGCGGTGAGTTGTTTATTTTTACTCACCTTTATTACTTCGACCTGACGCTGACGTCAGAGCAGCGGCTGTTTTATGGATGTTTATTTAGTTAGAGAGCTTGTGTATTTGATGGATCAAATTTATTTGATGTACCTATTTCACCTTGATCGGTGCGGTATTCAATATAAATAAATAGTTTAAAATTACACATTTTTAATGCTACCCTAAAATGTGCTAGCACTTTCCGTTATAGTTTATGGGTTGTAAACACGCCGCTCCACTCGTGCACGTGTCTTGGGATTTGGGAATCATATATCTGAAGCAATAATATCTTCCGAACCATTACCGATGGCGAAAATAACCCTACTGCTTTATTGTCTAATGGTCACGCCTGTTTCATAATGATTGCCCAAATCATAAACTAGATACAAGAATTCCCATCTAAAATGGCGCAATAAAACGTGCACTATGCGATTGAAGTTTGACCCCTTTTTGGATTCATTTGAATTTTTGCCAGATTCGATGTAGTAACGGCGAAGGCAATAAGAGCAATAGCTTGCATAGGTATTTTTATTCAACAATGTTTGATGAGTATTTCTTCGGAAGAAATACATCTTATTTGTTCTTGCAAAAGCTATTTAGTTTTAGATTTTAGCTTTCTTTTAGAAATAGGTGAGGTGACTGTACTATTTACCTTATTGGTTATTTTTCGTCATTTACCTATTACTAAATTAAAAAAAAAAAACTTAATAAGCTTACTTACAGTACCTTTAAGAACACCTTACTACTTACTTACTAAATGAAAGAGAAAGAAAAAGTGACAAAGTAATAATAATAGGTTGATTTCCGTAATATTTCTAAAATTCCAGTGATTAATTATATTTTATGGAATCTGTAATCGTAGGTATAGCTAGTTCAGGTTACGTTATCTATCTGCACTTAACTGCGTTGTAGTTAAATCCATTCTATTGACACAGTTACAATATATGCTGTACCTTTAAAGGCAACATAACATTCATTAGATGACCCGTCCGACACAAATGCGTCATGCTCATTATTGGAAATCTATTATCTTCCATTATGATATAGATTACTATTGAATTACAGAACGCGTTAGAGGCGATAAGAGGAAAATATAAATATAGAAATTAATTTTTTAACCCAAAAAAATGCATGAAAAATATTAAAAAAATTTACCTCGTTGCAAATAAGCGAGCAACGTGCTCGCTTATTTGCAACGAGGTAAATTTTTTGCAACGTCAGTTTTCTATTTTGTTGGTTACTGTAGGTAATTGCCATTAGTCAGTCATTTAACTTTGCTCGACTCTGAAGCGAGCTCCGCCAGGATTGCAATTTCGTTAATTAGCTCTGAAATTGTATCGAAATTGTAACACGGTTATAAAAAAATATCTGCTCCAAAAGCCCTAAGTTAAACGTAGCTATTAGTTAATGCATAGGTGCACTAACTGTAAATGCCGTACCTATGTATGACAAAGTGTAACTTGACCTAAAAGGACGACCATATTAATTACGACTTGTAAGACATCGTGATTGATTTTGATGAATCATTAATGTCGCCACAATAGTGTATGCATTATGGTTGACATCAATTCTTTTTCTATTGCGAAGTTTTATTGTTACTACGACACGTCATTCTGCACCGAGTTTCTTAAATTGATTGATTGAGTATTATTCTTTTGTCAATGTGTGAAATGTTCTGTCAGATATAGCTGAGCAAGAAGAGAATATTAATAGCATGATGAATGATATGATACACATACCTAAGCATATTGTTCACTGTCATCATTATCTCATCTATGACTGCACTCAAATAGTCTTTAAAAATATCAGTAAAAGTTTTATGTTCAAACTACTTTATTCAGAATAACGATAATTATCTAAAGAATTTGACGAATCTTGTGAGAAGTTTCACTGACTTCCCTTAAAAAATTCATAAACCTGAAATTATACTTAACTACTTTTCAAAATTATAATGTTGTAATCGAAATTACATTAATAGCTGTAAGTTACCTATTAAACACTTCTATTAAACCAGGTACCTAATCACTATCGTTCTGAGCCATACCATAATACTATCGAATTTGAGTAGGTACATAAAGCTGTGTTATAAGTTCAAAGGAGTAAGGGTAATTTAATTCCAACAACATTACACACGATAATATAGATGGACACAGAGTAATTCCTCAATCTTAACTGAGGAATTACTCTGTGTGAGCTAAGAAGCTCGGGGAAGCGAAAAAAAAAACTGCAAAAAGTAAGAAAAAACGCAGTCAAAAACATTTTTAATATCATGAAGAACGCTGAGCATTCTAATAAAAACGTTTTCAACAACATTGCACATACAATAGCCTTCAGCTAGTCTATCTACACATTTTTAGCAATTAATAATTAGTCTCAAACAGCGTAGTTTCCGCGAATGTCGTATTATCTGTTTAACGAAGTAGAATGAAAGTGGTAGCCTTCAGACGTAGTGACGTCAATTGTTTCAGCAAATAAGTGCTGAAAAAACCTTGTAGCAGCCTATGGCTAGATGGAACTGATGGAAGGCTAAAAATAACCATAGTTCAGGGGTCAGTTATTGATTGGTATGCGAGTGACCTTTATGGTGAACGATATTGCTAACAAAATATTGATTTATGCGGATACATTTCAGATTATCAGAT
This sequence comes from Brachylomia viminalis, assembly GCA_937001585.2. Lineage (NCBI taxonomy): Eukaryota > Metazoa > Arthropoda > Insecta > Lepidoptera > Noctuidae > Brachylomia > Brachylomia viminalis. The sequence continues at coordinate 11,312,077 of OW443297.2, read as the reverse complement.
GGCGCCTTGACCTTGCGAAACACAGCTCTAAATTAATGTTGTGATGCTAATGTAAGAAGCTATTAGTATTCATGGACATGGCATAAGATTTCATTACCATTTGTTTTAATTTGTAGAATACACATTTATGTAAACAGCTCTATTCTAAGTGTTCATTACCACATAGCCTCTCTTATCTTCTATGATAATTGACGGGTTAATTCCATTTCAACACAGTTAATCTAAGTAATTATCTTTCAAATATTTAAGATAACGGATCACGCGCTTCATTGGAAGGATTCTCAAAGGAGATTTTGTTCAGTTTCATGAATAACCTTGAAACATTCCCTGCGTATAGCTTCGGCCTTCATAGACGGCTGGTTCGATACGCGAACACGGGCACCGACTTTAGTCCACAGTAGATATCCTTTTCAAGGGCACTCCCTGCGGGCGGTTTTTTGGTACATTGGTACCTACACCTACCGAACATAACTTTAACGTCCAACTGGAATGTTACTATGCCGGCAACTCTTACTTTATGGTAATAATTATAGGCTCTGCCAACAAATAGCCAATATCCAATTTAAAGCCAGTTTGTTTACGTTCAGTTCGTGCTTCACTACGGTTTATGGTAGCTAAGATGTGTGTATGAAGTGAAAATACTTTTATTGCTGTAAATATTTAGCTTCATTGCGCTCTATGGATGGATTTTGTGTAATTATATAGGTGGTTATTTGGTATATCCGCTGACATCCGGGTCCGCGTAGTATGACATTTGGTATATCCGCTGACATCCGGGTCCGCGTAGTATGACATTTGGTATATCCGCTGACATCCGGGTCCGCGTAGTATGACATTTGGTATATCCGCTGACATCCGGGTCCGCGTAGTATGACATTTGGTATATCCGCTGACATCCGGGTCCGCGTAGTAGGTATGACATTTCCCGGATAGTTGCGTTGCGCTGCGTGCTTAACGACTTCTACTTACTTTATAATGTTACTAACGCAACACACTAGCTAATGAGGTGTTAAATTAGAACAGAGTGAAAGTACCTATATTATTGCGTGCATTACTTTTTTAATAACTAATATCGCTTAACCCTATTAGGTGCAGCTTTTATTTTGATAAAGCTACCGTTACGTCGATCCGATGTTATGTATTTATACAGTTATTATTTATTGCCAAGCAAAATCTAAAGCCGGTTTATCGGAGAATGCTAGTCATGACGACACCTGCTGTGACAAAGACACACATCCACCTTGGTGTACTCCAAGGTACGTAAAAGGTAAACTGTAAAAGATATGCTATAAATTGCAACTATAAATATTTAGCTAAATGTTTACTTTGTATTAGTCATTGTTTATAAATGAAGGAAGCTGAATAGGGACTGCCTTTCGCAGCTCTACATAGCTCTTAGGAATAAGGCGCCCGAGGGCAACCTGTGAAAACGACGCGCGACGACGGTATGATAATTAATAACATTATCATTTTCAGCCCATACCGATCCTCTGCTGGGTTTCTCTCTCTCTCTGACTCTTTGATCTGCGCCGAAATTTTTATACTGAAAATAATTTAATAAGAAACACGAAATACCTACCAATAATAAGCAACAAGATTTAAATTAATTCCATTGACTTTACACTGTGTGATAAATAAAAGTTGACTGTATGTTAATTCATGGTAAATACAAAATTGCTAATGACTAGAAACTAGAAAATTGAGCAATAAATTCATGGTCTCAACGATCTAAACTTATGTCACGGCTTTCATTTACGTCTAGAAGTCAAAGGCGCACCTACAGAGGGGTAATTTCGTAACACACTAAAGGTAGCAATGGCTTTACATTTTGACAGTTCAACAACATTCATTGCGTTGTTTACGTTGTTGAGCAGACAAATATTTCGAACGTATGAAGCAATGGATTAGCAATATCCTTCAAAATGATACAGATTGTGATTGATATTGTGTAACGCTATTAGGGTACTGGTCTGGCTAGATATTTAGACATACAAACTTAGGTAATACACGTACCTATGTAGCTTGTGCTGACTAGAACACATTATATATTCGGGCGCAATAAAAAAGGAGATTAAGTAATAAACGCAAAATTACTGCACATGTCATTATTTTATCAATTACGCATGCAATTATGATTACAGGAGGATTTAATTTTACTTGATATTTGCTTGATTAGTAATTACTACATAGATACTATGACACAGCTTAAAGTCCGCATGTGAAATCATGCAAAATATCTTGTCGGTAGTTGGAAAAATGTAAATACCTACTTACTTTTTTGCTTCTGTAAAATATTTTATTCTGATATTCTCTACACTTTGATACTAAACGTGCCATGTAGCTGATTCGATAACGGGTATCTACAAGTGGCTAACGTTCTTCATTATTGCCTCACAGTTTCCTTCCACAATTTCGACAGAAGGTGATAATAAAAATATTTGCTTACTGGAATTGTGCAATTGAATGTTTTTGCACTATATTCATTGAGAAATATAAGTTATTGTTTTATGCGATGACTCTCATCTGTTTTTGTTATATGTATTTACTTAGGGGTGTACTATGCCAAATCGAATGCCAAATAATCGAATATCAATTGATCGACCTTAAATAGAAAGTCTAAATACTCGAACGTTCTTAAAATCGAATAGTTAATAAATCGAACATTCAATATATGAATGTTTGTTGGATCGAGCGTTCAACGCAACGCATATTCATTCTATCGAAATACTAATACTAGGTACTAATATTCTGGATACTTTTTATGTAGAATACAAGAAAAACACAAAATTTACTAATAAATCACATTTTAATCTTTTATAGGTAGGTACATTTTTAAATTTTGTGTGAATTGCAATTGCACGGAGAAACTAATAAATCCATGTTGTTTTTGAAAATGCAAACGCGGGATTGGGAAGACCTACTCAACAAAAAGAGGCAAAAGGGATGATAATGCGATTGAAAAAATATTAAATAGTAAAAACAACTTGGATTATCAGAGTTTCTCCGTGCGATTGCAATTCACACAAATTATTAAAAATTTTGGTAGGTAGGTACCTCTAAAAGATTAAAATGTGATTGATTTGTAAATTTTGTGTCTTCCTTGTATTATACAGGGTTACTGGTAACTCGACGTATTCCTTGCACGACGTCATAGTAGGGTTAAATTGCAACTTACAATACAATGTACGATATATTGAATGTTCGATTTATTAACCATTCAATATAATGTTAATAACGTTCGAGTATTTAAACGTTCGATTTATATTGGTCGATCAATTGATATTCGATTATTTGGCATTCGATTTGGCATAGTATCCCTTTATTTAGTGTTTTAATTAGCAGGGTTAGTTTATTAATTAATGTGTAAGTGATCGTCTATTGGGTAATAGGATTAGTAGCCTAGGATTACCGTTTGAAGGCGAAACAGACAAAAATAATACTTACAGTTTACCTACTTAGATCCAAGTTAAGACATCCCATTACTATTTTTTCTACTTGTTTTCATTTTTATTGCAGTTAAACCCATTAATTTCAAAATATAAATAATTATGTACCTATCAATCTCCTAATTGAATTACACCACGTTCAATGTGCCATTATCGGGCAATCATTGCACCGATAATCTTACGCAGCCGATTTCTTTAATGCCACGTGATTTCGTTGTCATTTTAAATATTTTAACTGTCAGTCTTTTCATTGTTTCTCTGATTAGTAGTAGGTAGGTAGTATTTGTTATTTAAATGTTTTTTTTTCGTATCACCTTGCAATGTGAACTTCTTACCCAATCGGCAAAATTATACATTGTTTGTGTGATCCTTGATAATCAGTCAATTAATTATCAGATAAATATGTCATCATTTTACTATTGCTTGCAGACTTGATTGGGAAATAAGTACTTAATATGTAAAAAATTCCCCGTATGGAAACTTAGATGAAGTGAGCTGTCATTCTACCTGCCGGTCGATTTTGTAAAAATCTCACCGTGAAGACTTGCGTGGTGTGTCATCCCACTGATGCTAGGGATTGACCAACGTTACATTTACATTTATAATCGAGTCATCGACCAATTTATAATATTTCAAAGCTAGTACGTAGTTAAGTGGCTAAACATTACTAAGTATTTTCGGGGTTTTAAAATAAAATAACAGATATTCATTTAGAAACTCAATGTTGTTTTTTTATACTCTTAGATACTAGCTTTGAAATAATATAAAATTATCAATAGAATTTGCATAAAAAATATTATTAAAATCTCGATTATGATTGTAATTGGTCAGTCACTCAATCCCTAGCACTGTTTTTTTCTGTTCCGTGCCCTAGCATCAGTAGGACGACACTGACAGCTCACTCCACGCTCACTTCACCTAAGTTTTCACGGTGAGATGGTTACAGAATCGCACTGCTGATGCTAAGGATTGACACCATTGACCATAGATTATACTAATTTAATTACTTATAGATATCAGATACTAAAGTTTTTTTACGAATAGACCTACGGAAGTCATAGTGTTGAGTTAATTGTTTTAAAACCGGAAATTAATTAAAAAAAATATTGAATATTTTAAAGTTTGCCCGTATTGTGTTAAAGATCTTTTCAATCGTATAGGTATTCTGTAAAACCTACTAATAACACGAACTCGTAAAAAACTATTAAATACTTCTACGACCAAATCATGCCAGAACATCAATATGTTTCATGAGTTAGCATCGATGCTTTATAGGACAATTCTCTTTTCATGTGAACAATGAATCAATACGAGAATACATAATTATGTACATTATATTTGTGAAATGCCATTGCTATGGTAAATATCAGACTGGCTGTAGGTATATGAAATATTTTATCTAGCAACATTGTATTGAAATGGCCCTCATTCTTATAAAAATATTACTGTCTAAGTCTACCTACAATAAAAACACGTAACAAGTAATAATTGTCTTTATTATTATCTCTCTAGTTACATGCTCTGTGTTATTATCTTTGGCGGGGTAATTCAGTTTGAGCTGTGTTATAATATAACCTTCATTTTGTATATCAGCTTTATTTAACATGCGCATAAAATATGATTAAAACTCTTACTAATTAATATTATGTTAGACTCTTATTAATTAAGACGTTGGTTAGCGGAGTTATTTGAGATTTTTGGGATGGCATAAATGCTTTAAGTAGGAAGAAGATAATTATGAATATTCCAATTCCATACATCTGTAAATATAACTTCAGCACAGTAGAAAAGCATTCTAGAACCACATCATAAATCTGTTCTGACTTGCAGTTAACCGGTAGGCGTGTATTTTCAGTTATGTTCAATGTTACTTGAGGGAAAACCAGCTCCGATAAATATATCCAGGTCTTTGGAACACAAACATGCGCCCAATAACTCTACAAGTGTTCTATTTTAAACCGGCTCGTTAGAGAATGAAGGTATTTGCTTGGCTGTAACACAATGCAGTGCTAGTAACAAGGCGTGCCTTTCAGCTTTTAATCTGAATTTAATTAAAAACCTTGCAGAATTATAAAGCAGGCGAATATATGAACTCATAAAGATAACTATACAGTTTCCGTTTGTCTAAAGTGCCTGAAATGAGGCCGTGGCGTGAGATAACGAGCAGGAATGAGAGTTGAAACGTTTTAAAAAGTCGAGTTGACATTGCATTCCCGCAGAAAACTTCATCATGTAATGCTTTGTTATTTCCCCGGGAAGGAAGTGACGCCTCGGCACTCGGAGCTCTTATTAACCTGAGTTCAGGGTTCGCAATCATACCTCAGACGGATCCACGACGTAAACCAGGTCACAACCATGAAACAATACTGCTTCAGATCTGCCCATAAAATTTTAACAACACATGTATTCGTGGTAACGGCACGAACATATCAATACAGAATTGCAAATATAAGTTTAGTATCAAGAAGGAGAGAATTGTGACATTGACTTTTGTTTATGATACAAAAAATACACAGGGGTCAAATTAAATGCTTGATGATGAAGATGACTTTAGATTTTTTATTTCGGTTAAATAGATGTATCCGCTCACATTAAAAGTTCTTTAAAACAACTGCAATACTGCAGGAAACTTGAATTTTAATTAATTATTTTACAACACGAATCCTGTCAAAAGCTAATTAACGACTTTTAGGATTCTATCCATTATGGATTATCTCGCAATGTGTGAAGACATGTTTGCTAATCTCAAAGTTTAACTCCTTTGTGAGTGCGACCGGTTTCCCAACTAGAAATACTAATACAAAAAAGTGTTATTCTTACTGACTACACAACGCATAAATTATAAAAGAAACGACCTTTGAACTCTGTTAATATAGAGATACTCGTAAACACTGAGCTACGTGCATCCGTGTAATAATTATTAGGCAATGTAACATTAGGTACATGTGGTCGCGATATGCTAATATTTTTTTAACAAATTGTGCTTATGGTTAAGTACATTTGTATTAGTATGCTTAGTATGTTTTACTTGAATATGATGATATCATCAGTGATTCATGAATCATGAGATTTGTGTAGTCTATACCTGATACCCGTGTATGTGATCTTGACTCTTGGCTAATCATCTCGTGGAAACCACGTTTAATGATCTTAAGAACCGTTTGAAATTAAAAAAGAAATCTGCATGGACTAGGTATATTATGTAGGTGTATAGACATATACATTTTTTAAAAGGATATGAAGTACCTACGCGTCATTCACGAGCTATTTGAGCTTTACGTTTTTAACTAGCTGCGCCCCGCGGTTTCACCCCCATAAGTCTCGATCCCGTGAGATTATCGGAATAAAAAGTATTCTATGTCCTAATCCAGGTCATGGTCTACCTATGTGCCAAATTTCATCCAAATCCGTTCCGCCGTTTTAGCGTGAAAGTGAAACAAACAAACATACAAAAAACAAATCTTTTCTCTTTATAATATATTATTGTTATATTATATAAGTTTGGATAACTCGACCTTGTTATTGACATCGTGGCAACAACAGAGGATAAAGATGACGTACCTATTTGTAAACAGTGAACATCCTTGTTAGTCTAGTCATCAGGTGGTCCCAGTTTCTGTCTGAATGTTGGGTTCATGGTTAGATTTCCAGGTTGGGCAAGTACCTAATTTTGTTCGGTGTCTCCGTTTAGTGCTCGGTGTTTTTCGGCTCAAATTGAGTACGTATGCTAGTCACACAAAGAGCAAAGATTCAAAATAGGGTTACTATTTCGAAAGTAGTAAAGTCCTGACTAAAAGCCGGACATTTGCAAAAAAGTACGGCTATTTTAAGTAATTTTTAATAACTTTCTTTCGAAATCATTAAAATTAATGACAAGGCCGGACAGAGTCCGAACGGGGGGGGGGGGGGCATAGTTCGGACATGTCCGGACTAAGCCGGACGGATGGTAACCCTACCCCACCCAAATTGATGATGATATGTTACATGTTATGTTTAATGTGATGCTTCCATTAGGCGCCTGTCTAAGTGGAAGCCCAGATACTTTACACAATCTGTGTGTGGTAGGGTATCAGGACCAAGACTAACAAAACTAACGGATTTTCCCGTGCTTGAGCGCAAAGGTGATATGGTTAGACTTGGATGCACTGGCACGTATCCGCCATTTAAAGAGCCATTTATGTGATTCGCCTAGCTGTTTTTGAAGTCTACTGCTGGCCATTTCTGGGTTGTCATCAAACGATAAGTAGACTATGTCGTCAGCATATGTTGCTATTCTTATGCCATCCAATGTGTGTAGATTTCACCACCACTCACCAGACAACAAACTGGTGAGACATAACAACATCATTGCCGTACATGATGATTTTAGTCGGTTAAGGGATATCCTCTCCCACAGGCATTGCAGACTAGCTAGGAAAGGGTATTGAAGGTGTGAGCAGGTCGAATCCTGGAGCTTTTCTCGAGTTCAGCAGCCTGATTTCCTTCACTCTTTCTTTAGGTGTTGTTGGTATAATGGACATCTGCAGATTTTATTTTATGTTAATTTTTTAGAGCATTGCTAATGCAATGCTCTTTTGGCGTTTCAATACAGAATTCAGATGCATTGCGAAAACCTCAGCCTTTTTCAAGTAAGTTCTTGCCCAGGAAGCTTGTGATCTGATTGGAGGATAAGATTGTTGAGGGTATAGCTAAGTTTATACTAGCCTTCCAGAGCGAGTTACCCCGTATGTGACATCATCTGAAGGTTCGTTGTCAATGTTGAGTTAGTAGATTCCTGGATTATAGACTCCTGTAACTGCTTTGCTGCCTTGTTGTAATTGAGTTCATCAAAAGCATGACGGGATTGATGCCATATTCTTCTAAGCTGGCGCTTTTCTAGGATTTTTGCATTATGTCTGGTGGATGAGAAGGATTGGTGAAACTTTAGGGTCGAGAGGGTGTGTTGATTTGAGTAGCCACTTTAATGGCGTTAGTGAGATATCTGCAGGCGTTATCTACGTCATTTTGGTTCTTTAGCGATATAGCAGCAGTGAGACTTGGTTATTTCCTGAGTAAGCTGACTAGTGCTAATTCTGAGGGTCGCCGGTGTATGATCAGATGACCCGTCTAGACTCGATTCGAAAGTAGTGTGTATGTGATCTGGTATACCTTTATTTATTTAAGAAGAGATCCAGGAGGTCCGGCAGTTTCTTTGGGTCGCTAAGCCAGTAGGTATCCGCACCTGTAGATATCGGTTTTAAGTGGTTTTCATCAACACAGTGTTTCAAATCGCGTCCACGTGCTGGAACAGCGGGATCCCCAAAATGTATGTTTGGCATTCGAGTCACCACCCGCTATTAACCGATAGCCAAGAGAACTGAAGTAGGTTATGATCAAAACCTACTTCAGTATTCTTGGCTGCAGTTATTTTGTGCCTTAGTGGACAGTAAATTGAGTACAGTATAATTAAGGTTATTTTATTGATTTGTTAGATTTCATTAAATTTAACTCTTGGATATTGGAAGCCAATCCATTGGTGTTCCAGATTGCGATTTGTAGAGGAATCATTTAAGGTGTTCATTTAGTGATGCCTGTAGTCAGTAAGCCCACGAGGGTACTGATTTGTTGCAGCAGTAGGTCGATGTTTAATTTTATTTTACTAAGAATTATTCCTTAACTATTACGTTTTGTTGAGGGTTTTTTAAGTGACTAGATGTAACGACTTTGTCTCGTGGAGGAACATTGGAACGTCCAACGGAAGTATCCGAGTATCTTTGTTCCGATCGGCGATAGGCCGGAGCTTTCGGAAATGGTTTTGGTGCTCATTATCATAGCAGGAAAGTTGGAGTTGGGTTATATTCCAACCGGAATATTTATTAAATATTTATAGTTTTTTTTTTGTAAACTTGACAACCTTTTAAATTATATTGTTTTTTTTTGCTTTATTATATTCATGAATAGAGAATTGGATTTGATTTTAATTGGCAGCATGATTGCAGGAGCATAGAGCGCATTTGGCTAGTGTGTTTCTGTCTTTTTTGGGGCATTCTGAAGTTTAGTTGCCCTCCCGACATTTGACACATCTCTAAGGCCTCATGCAGTTGTTTTTACAGTAGGTAGGTACCCATATTGTTGGCATATTTGACATTGTAAGATTGTCTTAGTTTTGCGTGGATCTTCAATTTTGATGCGTTGGTGATGGATATATTGAATACTTTTAACTAATTTTTTATTTGGATTAGGGTCCAAATTTACATAAAAATGTGGAGGTAGGTGTTTTTTGTGGTCCATAGCAGTGATTGATGATTTCGCCTTTGACCTTGTAACCAGATTTCTCCAGCTCCTGAATGATGGCATTAATTGGAGTAGTATGATGGGGGTCGTTTATTACATTTCGTATCTTTACGAGAGAAGGTGTCCCATTAATCCCTTTTGTCGTACCAGATCAATGGCTTGCTTGTAATAATGTACACGTAGAAGGTTTTGTTTATTATTTCATACCGAAACTATTCTGGGCGAATTACGGATTCAATTAGTTTGGTGAGCGCGTTTAGATCTTCAATCCCATACAGAACAATAGGAGGGGGCTTATTTGGTGATTTAGGCTCTGTATCTGTGTCCTCTGTTAGGTCAACCGGCAGGTCTGAGAATCGGTTTTCTGACTTAATTGGAGAAGGCAAGTTGTCGCATATTTTTATTTTCTTAGATGTAGCAAGTCGTTGTCATGGTGACGCTTGAGTTACATCTGTTGATGGTTGTGCGGCTGGCATTGGTTCTGTGGCTTCATCTGAGTCTTTCTCACAAGTGAATAGGATTTAATTGTTGGAAGAACCCGACTGCTTACATGAGATTTCGCTTAGTAAATTAGACCGTTATCTATTGAAAGGGCTAGGTTGGAATATTTGTTGAACAAGCTTCTTAGGCGAGGTTTAGTTCTTTTGATGTTCATCGGTATCGTTGGATTCACTTTGAGCCTGATTTCCCACTCTAGTCAAATTGGTAAAATTTTTGTAACTCATGGTGGTAATTATTTTTATAATGGCAACACTTTTCTAGATGTCAAATACGATTCTGAAATATTTTAAACAGACGTCGAAATATAAAAAATTGAGGGTGGGTTAAAAAAACTTTGGAAACTTAGATTGTCACTTTGTTTTCTTTCTGTTTGAATTACTTATTATTTAAGCTACAAATATTGTTCACTTTAAAATCACTTTGTCTATGTTTTTAGCCATAAACTCGCGGTTGACTTCATTTTCCCCTTGTTAATAAACAATGTTCCGTTTATTTGCAGTGTTATCGGCGAGCGCGTTGAGCGCGGGCGGCGGCGTGGGCCCGGTCCCCACGCTGGTGTCGCAGTTTACGCTGGGTGCGGACGTGGACATGGTGCAGGAAGGCGGCGGTGCGGTGGGGGAGGGACATGGCCTCATCGCGCCGCGCCGCGTGCCCAACCCCTGTATGGAGAGTCCCCAACGAATGGACTTGCATAGGGAGCTGCTCTTCAATCAAAAGATGTAATTTTTTTTATTCGATGAGTTATTCCCATTTTATGATACTCTTGGTGGCCTTCGTGCGATGCCTACGCAAAATATCGAATATCACCAATATACCATATACATAATAATATGTAGGTACCATAGTATGGCAAAAGCCAGTAGATCCTTACACACTAAATTAGACAACGCAACGTCTACGACGCGTAGGCTTTGTCGTAGACGCTGCGCTGGAGGTGCGTAGGCGGTGCGTAGCGGTACTAGCGGTGGCGAAGCAGAGTTGTAGCATTCGCATAGGATTAGTTAGGTGTTGCGTAGATCCTGCGTCTACGTTCCGTAGTAGTCGCGTAAGCTGATAGTGACGATAAGTAAGCGCGTTATCATTCTGGTACATTATTATTTTCATAAAATGGATTTCTTCGGGGGAAATATGAATGCTAGTTTTGTATCTAAAACACAATTATATCGAATACAAAAGAGATTTTTCTCAAAAATAAATAGTTTCCACGGGGACGTTGATGCTGGGCGCCGAATGCTGGCCGAAGGCTGAGCTGGTATGCGCCGAAATAGCCGAAAATAATAGCTGTGTTTATTGTGTGATTACGACGTAAACGATTGGATTCGTTGGTCACTTCTCAAAAATGTCTTCATCGGATCTGACTCAGATGTTTTTAGTAATTTGGTTCAAAGGAAGTGTGACGCGCGAGCGAGCAACGAATAAATATTATAAACCGGAGTATTTCATCATTTTAAGTGAGTCAAGATACACCTTTCATACTCTTTACTCAAGTCCAGAGCTTGCTATCACATCGGCTTTCTCCAACCTTTGTTCGTTATTATAATAGAGAACGCTCTCAAAAGCACTTTGTGGAAGCGACAAGTGTCTCTTCCGATAAGGATGCCACAGGCAAATGTTGGTCACGACCTTTTGTGTTTTACCTATTCTGGTTTTAATGTATTCCTACACCAAAGGAATTCACCCTTTTTGTTAGCATTTTTCCAAGTACTTTATTTAACCTTATCTTATCCTTGACCATTGAAAGCATGTTCTTTTGTAATCTACAACATTATACAAGGTAATTCAATTACCTCTATAGATAAGTTATCAAGAATAGGAAAGACATTCCAATGGGTAGGTATGTAATAGATGAGTTATTTTCTTGTGAATAGAAGATAAGTACTACGCCATCGTTATTCAAGAGCCCCATTCCACGTTTTAAATTGATGACAATGCACAAAAACTGCGTTTAGCTTTAAAGTCGGGTGGTGCGCGGAACGCGGCGAGTTTAGTTTTTGCTAAGTCTAAGTTTGGTTCGTCTCCAGCGCACAGGTGCACCGCATCCTGTCTCGAGTGCGCACCCGCTATAATTATTGAACATCTGTCGCTCGAACTGCGCCGATCGCATTGTATGGAGACGCTCAAACCATCTTTGTGAAATCAACAAACGTGGAACGTCGAAGGCATTATATTGAACCAAATAGCTTCACAGATATTAAGACCTGTTGATTCAGTCCATTTCCCCGTCAATGCGATTGTCGGAGCAGACTCTTCCTGTTATTTCCGTGCACGGCAGCGAGTGCCGCTCGACGGAAGGAAGCAATTCCCAGCTCGCTAACGGGAATTCAATGTGCTCGTATCTATAAACTACAATGTATAAATGCAGTAAACATTTACTTACCTACTCAGAAAATCAGTTTGATAAATTAAAATAAATTGTGTAAAATCAGAAATACCAGTACCTACCTATTGAAGAAATTCCACGGCGATATCGTTTAATTAAACAAACGCAATAAACATGGCATTTGCCAACTGATATTATGTAGATCTGAATCAAGATGCAATTCTGAGCGCCAACCCACTCTATTCCATTTCATTTACCTATTGGAGCATTATTTGTTTACAGTAGAGTTCAAGATTAGAATGTTTCTGATTTGATTTCGATATCTGATTTGATTTAACACAGGTTAAAGATTAGTTGGTCTGAATGTTTAATAAAACCTAACCTAACCTATTTCATCTCTACTTTATGTTGTCAGCGAGAGTCGAGAGTGCTAACAAGCAGATTGCGCTGCAATATCCTATGACGGCGGCAGTAATTAGTTAGGATTAAATCATGCTAACGATCTCCTGGCAACTTGATGTAAACTCGTCGCGGCTCGTCTGGAAACTAATCCTAAATATTAATGCTCTGAATAACTCGATGATTTTGATTGCAAATGTGTTTCCACATTTTGCGCATAGAATTAAGTAATGTATGTTAAATAAAATATATTTCAAAATGTTATTTGCATTAGCTATCTTAGATCGAATACCTACTATGTTAGATTTTATGAAAAAAAGTAGGATTTTCTAAATTAAATCGATAAAATACGATCAAGAATCAAGATAAGAGAAGTGAACCAGAATCTAAGAGCAGACAAAAACAATACAGCCTATGTATTTCAACACAGATGTGCAGCAAAACAAATAAAACAATACAGTAACTTGTGACGTCATACGGACAAAATAGTCCACACATGCAGGTATTGTGCGTGGGAAAGCCGCAAGGGAACTGACTTATACAACAGAAGCTATTCATGGCTTCACAAGTTACATTGTCTATTATTTTACTATGTAACGTATCTAGTTGTAGAATTTCTGTTGAAATTGCATTCAAGGATATTTCAACATTTTCAACTTTGTTAATGTGCAACACAAATTGCATTAATTTTCGACATTCATATTTAGTTGGAATTTGGTTTGATTAATATGATTTTACATCATAAGTAATGCGTTTTGTTGGAAATAACATTGCAGATCGAGGTCCTCTCAGAATAGTTTGAAAACTACGTGTTGGGAGCTATATTTAATAGAACGATTATTTTTACAAGGAAAACCATTGTTGAATAATCCCGTCTGTTCGTTGGTATTATGTTGTAGATAGTGAAACGTTAATCCCAGCTATTATTTATAGTTGAATTCTTATCAATACGTAACATGCATATCGTCAATGATATTTCGCCTACCGACTACATTACCATATTTGGTCGTGAATGCTTCATTTTTGTCATTCATGATAAGATTATGCTATCAAATACTTACGTTACATTTATCTTATCAAACTACGCTACGGTGAATTATTTGTCAGGCAGGCAACGACTAGTAATGGTGCAAATGATTATAATTATATAATTTCCGGCTTTAACCTGGGCTATATAAATAAAAAAAAGATAAACCCTTTTAACTAGATTGTTTTGAGTTTGACATATGGATTGATTTTTCTGTTTCAGAGGTAAAAATGTCCTGAACCAAAAGAGTGAACTAGAAAAGGCCCTGTCGAAACACAAAGAGAAGCAAATAATGAACCAAGAAAAGGAACACAAGGAGACGCCAGGTAAATCGATTACAAAGAGCAGTAGTTCCTTCCATCATACAAAATTACAAACACATCGCTTTCCTAAAAAAAGTTTATTGTAGAGCTGCCGTGTCGCAAAAGTGTGCCGAAAGTATGACGATGCGCGATTTGGTTATCATAATCACAATCAGTTAGAATAATTCTGATACATGATAATATTTATTGATTAACAAGTGTAGGTACATAATAGTATTAATATTATTATACTTAATCTGAAGTATTAAAAGCGTTACGCGACTATAGTTAGCCCAGTTTATAACAATAGTTCAAAGCTACTGGACCTTTGCGATAACAGTGCTTATCAGAAACATCCGGCGAATGTTTGCTAATTAATAACCAATATCTGAATATGTATAGTTCGCGTTCACTAGAGGGATTAGTGATCGCAGCTCGAGATACAAAGATAATTAGATACATACAAAGATGCTTAAGACGTTATAAAAGTTTGATGTATTACGTAGGCAACGGTGTCAGTCGGTCAGGATACAAAAACGCGTAGTTTTACTTATTACATCAGAGTCACATTATCACGTATTTGATATAACATTAGGTAACTGAATCATTAAACTGATCAGCAAGCACGTGCTGCATCCGGTGCGGTGGCCTATGGTTACGTAGCTTGATCGTTTAATCAAATCTTATTGACCATTACGCGGTGTGGATCATTGAAGATATCAGATCATAAAATATAACTTGCATTATTTGCTGAGCCTACTTTTACTCAAAAATATATTCGTCGACGATTAAATCGGAATTCCTCAAAACTCGTATGGCCTTTTTTTGCTCACATATTTGGACGCGGGCTCTTTATCCGGTGCAGTTCGATTTGAGGCGCGGGTGCACTTAGCGGCCGTTCACCCCGAAGGTCAATAATTGTGGACACATTCCTTGTAAGCACACAATGTAAATGAATTCCAACTCAATGGCATCGGGTTTGTGCATACTTGTGTGTGTGCATTTATAACAATTTTCTCTAATTGGTTTTGTGCGGATGTCGATGACCAAGGTTGGATGAAAGTGAAACTGCATCTGATTATTTCCCGACCGTCCGAACTCCGATTGGTCGAACGTGGGAGAAATTACTGCAATAGATAAAGGCTTACAACTTTTGCGGTGATTTCCTTATAGACTCGTTTAAGTATCGTTTGTGTAGCATTTAATTAAATGTGTCATTAAGTGTGTGTGTCCAGCAAACTCGGAAATTGCTGTAGCGTTAGCGTAATAGCCGCAGACTACTGTTAGATCACTCGGGCAGCTTTTGTTTTGTACACTGTACACACACACACAGTTATAAAGAAAATCAGTTTCACGGATCTGTTGGATAAGACGCGGATGACAAAACGCTGAACTTTCTGATTTACCTACAAGAATCGGTAATGATTCTAGAAATCAGTTTGAGTTAGAGAGCATCAACGTTTAATTTTCCTGTTACCTAGTGCTGGCGGCCTTTACCTAGATATTAGAATTGTTCCTACCTGTTTGCAAAGACCGGTTCACCTTAACTTGCGCTTTCAATAAAATTGATGACAAAAAAAAAACCCGTATACAATATGCCTACTTAATCAGCATAGTGCTATCGGATTTTTTCCGATGAAAACTAGACGATGGTCGTCCTCAGCAAATACGGAGGGGCTCCAGGTTCTTCAGTGTAACGACCACTCCTGTGCTGCGCCAACGATGGCTAAATGACAAATGCAGCTATAAAGCTTTCAGTCTATAATAAACTGCAGTTTTAGAGATAAAAATAGTTAGCTGTAGGGCGGGTAGTTGCCCGTACCAAGAAGAATTCAATGGTTATTTTCATGATGCTTAGGTAGGTACTCTTCTATGTTCTACAGCTAATCCTTGGAGAAAGAGAATGTACTAACAGATCCATGCTATCATTCCAGAGCTCGAGCGTGCGATAGCAGAGCGAGCTCGTCGTCTGGAACAAGCGGAGCAAGTGTCAGAGGAACCAGAGACTGGCGCCAACCCCACGCTGCAACAGATCCGCGCGCGCCTGCGACATGCCGCGCCCGCGCCCGCCGCCTCCGCGCACTGAACGTAACCCCATCCTCTACCAAACGTACCTTTACCACGATCAAAATTAGAACACGATCGACGTTAACGCCATATTTTGACGTTTGAACTGTCAAACTAATGTCACTTGCGTTACATGTACAGTCAGAGAAATGTACAGTTTAGCGGATAGATACACTGCATCATTTCGTCGTGCTATAGCCATTTCTAACGACTTATAAAGAATTACAGTTGTTGTTTGAATGTAAAGACAATAATAGTTGAAAGTCAATTATCTAAACAATATATGTCCCTGACTGTACATGGGAAGTTAGTATGTCCTCGTTTGAGGCCAGTCCTATTCTTATTTTGATCGCATAGAACACCCCGCATCACCTCGCCTGCCAAAGTCCATAATGAATATCCTGAAGCCTTTTTTGTTGATCTGCTCCTCCACAAACCACTTAGTTCTGCAGATGTGACATTGGCAAACAACCCAACCTTTAAAATTGCCTAGTTTTGTGCAAGACCTATTACTGGGTTGATATTCACTCAACCGCTTTGTTACTCGAACCAGCAATAAATGAAAAAAAAAAGAAAATTATTGTTAGATCAAGTAGGACATCATGAATGTTGTCTGTGTTTAGCGCCATCTTGTGTACTAGTACGTAATTCTTACTAACATAGTCACACTAGTTCAGGGTGATGGAAACTCAGAATGCATTCTATTCTGAGGCTGGAAACATTGAGGAACTTGGTCTGGGGCCTAGGTGGAACTATAATGAAGTGAAACATTTCAAGGGTTAAAATAATGATATAAAATACGGGATTGAGGAATCGGAAGTGCACTGTAATTATAAGCATTGAGCGAGTGTTGCTGACGGTGTGAGTGATACGCTTTCTTTGCCAAAGCTTGATTGATTATAATAATCGGTTATTTTATTAAATAAGTCGAACAGCAATGCTTTAATCTTTTTTTCAACGAAAAAGGTCACTTAAAGTGTCACAAAATTATGAACAGAAGCGATTTATTTGTTATTTACTATTAGTAACATTTGGATGAGTGTTGGTAGTACTGTTACTAACCACCCATGGTATTGATTGGAACATTATTATTTTTACTTATGCACACAAATTATTTGATTTTACTAATACGTACTTTATCGAACAACTATATGACTGAGGAATCGACTGTGTGTGTTGTAATAATAAATAGGGGTAATGTCGACTTCAAACAAGAGATTACAAATATTTTTCTAAACTTTTTGACGTCACAAATCTTAACATTCGTAGCGTTCATTCGTAAGCATTTACTGTTCTTGTTGTACCTACTCTATAAACTTATCTTTCGCTATAATATGATTTAGAGATAACTGTCAAAATAATAATTGTAATAACTATTTTATGACTTTAATTATTATAGAGAGTAGATAGATGTTTGCAATTTACAGATGTATGGATTTAGAAATATTAAAATATATTACATATTTTATTGTCAGAGTAGAAATCTTATGAAAAGTAGAGTGGATCCTAAATAGATATTACCCGTACTACATAATAAATTTGAAAAATATATTCAGATACGTTACAAATAGAAGCCTAATCTGTAACAATTGTGAATTTAACAAATAGCTTTATGGGCACATAAGATTATGTAAAATCTCTAATTTTCTACGGACCCTTGCACCTCATCGGCCTTTCTTAATTATGACTCCAATTAATAGCTGACCAGTGTATTAGAATTTGAAGTGTTCATCAAAGTGATAGAAAAGTATTTTTATATATTTGAGATACCTGGAGTTGACTGCAGGTTTTCAAAGTTTAATCGATATTCGTAGTAAACCCCGAAGATACATTTAAATAATCACTACACCTAGTAGATGTTAAACAATTACATTAATAACGAGTAACATTTACTTCGTATTTAAGATAGAGTTAATATGTATAATATGCCTAGAAGTTATAGTGATTCAGTCGCCATCTGCCGAATGATTTGAAGCTTGCTATATAAACATTTCGATGAATCTCTGAGTAATGTTCGACCTACTGTTTATTTTTATTGCAATATTATCTTATATATCCACCTGACAATCTATAATTTTCGCTATGTAAACTTCTTTTAACATAATACACTTATTATGTTCTCTAGTGTGCCTATTTATATAAACTTGTTATTTAATTTCAGAGTATTAATTATTTATCGTTATAAGTTAGATTGTAGTAGGATGACGATTCTCAAAAAGATACCAAAATTACAAAAAAAAATATGTAGATAACTATCATTCCACTTGTTATTCTTTCACTTGCTATGATTTTCATTGTCAAAATGTTTTCCGTTTCTGTTAAGATTATTGTTAAGTTATTGTAACTTAGTACAAAGTGGCTCCTTCATGAATGAAGGCTAGATATAGGCTTCGGAAGCTGCATCGTGGCCATCTAAAGTGCGACATATTGACGAAAGTAGTGATTAAGTAAACTTACTCTTTGTATTGATAGTATGACATGGAATCTGTATGAAAATGATTTGCATAGTCAAATAAAAATGTTTTAGAATATTTCATTGTTTTTAATTAGACCCAAAAACCAACCGTTTACCTCGCCGATTACCATACTTGTGGGTCACAATTCCTTTGGGAGCCCTTAGAACCTAATCCTCTAACCGAGACTGCTTACCTAATAGCAATACACTCTTAGGCGGAATTGCCTAATTCATCAAGCTGGGTGCCTTCTTAATTCATCAAGCTGGGTGGGTGCCTTCTTAATTGATCAAGCTGGGTGCCTTCTTAATTCATCAAGCTGGGTGGGTGCCTTCTTAATTGATCAAGCTGGGTGCCTTCTTAATTCATCAAGCTGGGTGGGTGCCTTCTTAATTGATCAAGCTGGGTGCCTTCTTAATTGATCAAGCTGGGTGCCTTCTTAATTCATCAAGCTGGGTGCCTTCTTAATTCATCAAGCTGGGTGGGTGCCTTCTTAATTGATCAAGCTGGGTGCCTTCTTAATTCATCAAGCTGGGTGCCTTCTTAATTCATCAAGCTGGGTGTGTGCCTTCTTAATTGATCAAGCTGGGTGCCTTCTTAATTCATCAAGCTGGGTGCCTTCTTAATTCATCAAGCTGGGTGGGTTTCTTCTTAATTGATCAAGCTGGGTGCCTTCTTAATTCATCAAGCTGGGTGCCTTCTTAATTCATCAAGCTGGGTGGGTGCCTTCTTAATTCATCAAGCTGGGTGCCTTCTTAATTTATCGCAGATGGAGTTTTTCATATTCATAATCATTTATTTAAGGCATTCCATAAAATTGTATGTAGTTTGTGTTTTTGGCAGGATAAAGGTGGAATTCAGGGGGCCTACTCATAAGCACGGAAGTCGTTTTGGCCGAAGTTACGGACGTTTCTTCCGTTTCAATTACGGACATTAGATTAGTCCAGGGCCCGAACTAAAAACAAATGACCAAACGTTTAGACAAACTCTCAAACTCAAAGCATTTGTTTCAATTAAACCATTTACGGGAACTTTTGAATTGTTAAGTTGTCCTTGAAAGTTGTCCTTACTCCCGATGTGTTTTGCCCGTCCGGAAAAGTTAATTAATTGGGAGTAGGGTTCACTTTTAAGTATCGAACTACTTTCGGACGTACCTACTTAGAGAGTAGGCCCCCAGCTCTAGTAGAAGAAAGGAGAAAAGAAAAATTGTCTATTTACGCTGTTATACGCCCCGTAGCTAGCCTACGGCATGAACAATTGCGTGCTACATACTTGTTCGGGGCGAATCATGCCGACCCGCACAAATATGTAGCACCTCTTATCCTTTGCACAGAAAAACAGCAACTACATGAAAACTAAATCACACAATTTCAATGAAAAAGTGACAGATCCCAATCGATTAGATACCAATTAGGTAAAACTTCCCGTTGTACTGAAATGAGGCGCCAATAGCGTGTACAGTTATTTTGACATTAGTTAATTGTGCTATCGAACAACGCCTAACTAACAAAATGTACGTCATGTAGTAAATGCTCATAAGAAGCGGTCACATGGGCAATCAAATTGTATTATGTAAGTAGTATGAGCTCATTTCTAGTCCCTTAGGACCACTAGCAGTAGTTGAATTCAACTACTTGTTATCAGTGACCGACTGTTATTGAACTTTGTTGGTAAAATTGCCTTCAGCATTTAAAGGTTTCTCTTTATTTGTCAATGAGTATGTTGTAGTACCTTTATAGGTAATTTCCTCTCAAGAGGATCAAGAATCTTTAAAAAATTATAATTAAATAAATATGGGCCGATTTTACCAAAGTCAGTTAACTTTTATCCGTGGAAAAAATTGACGTCTCACAGTCCCAGTATGGAAAAACAGTACCTACGGATGACTTATTCTAGGTAAATAGAAAATTTTGGTGGAATTGTTCCTTACTAGCAAATAGTTACCTTTGCCAATAAAATGGTCCGCTTTTGTCTAAATGACTGTTAGTTACTAGACTTAATAGTTACACTACCTACCTACCCATCGTAACGGTCACCAAATAAACTTGAGGAATCGACCCTTTGGCCATGTGTTCTGTGGTCGGGACTTTTCGAGATTAGTGTTAATGTTTATCATATAATAGATGTCGTGGCTTAGTAATAACTGCCGCGGTTGGTCCCTGGATGGGTGACCATCTTTACATATCAAGACCCCTCCGTGCCTCGGAAAGGACGTTAAGCCGTTGGTCCCGGCTGTCATTCGTGGATCTTTGACTGTCGTGGCGGGTCGTCAGAAGCCCGAAAATCAGATAGCCAGTCTTACCAAGGGTATCGTATTAACCAGTAACTGGGTTGTGAAAGTCAGATAGGCAGTGGCTCCATGTAAAATACAGGTAGGTATTCAGCGGCATCCGGTTAGACTGGAAGCCGACGCCAACTTAGTTGGGAAAACGCAAGGCAGATGATGATGATAATAGTAGATACTGTTATATACTTAAATGTTTTTAGTTAGCAATAGCAAAAACTAGGTTTGGGGCCACTGTCATTTGTTTAACGTAGGTCTATACGCACACTTTGTTTGTTCACAGTTAACTGTTTCGAAAACTTTAGGAGAAAATGCAAGTAGTCCATAGAAATGTAAGGCATGGACACCTCGAGAATATCAATGCCATATGGGCTCTATCTACCTACATTTAAGACCATTGTCATGAATTCTTGAATTGTGCGTTCATTATTAAACATAGATAAAACCACAATGGTGTATTCAATGTTACCTACTCACTACATAATTATCTGGATTTAGTATACTTTAATTCATTCATGTTGTTCTCAATCTACTTTGATTTATTAAAAATTAAAATGAAATAAACATGAAAAATAACTTCAACTCAGATTAATAAAAATAACAATTTATTATTTATAACTTAATTACAGCAATTAACAAACTAAAGTATGGCGTCGGCAAACAGACATTACCAGATACACATTACACATTACCATTAGACAGGTAGGTAGATAAAGCTAATGTCTGTTGGCCACCATCACCATTCTGTTGCTGGTCGTCCCTTCCACGGAAACATACTGAAATGATTTTCATCGGAGAATCCTGTTGATTGTACGATAACATGATTTATGATGTCGTTAATGTGTATGCAGCTTTAAAAAATATTGTTACCTGCTATGACGGAAGACGACGTTTCAAATGACACGAGCAGCCAATTACCTGCGTTGCATTAATATCATCAGCTACCTATTAGCTATTATTGAATGCATCGAACGTATTATTAGCGAATAATTAGTTGGGGAAATTCGTAGAGTTGTTGAAGCGTAAAACGCTTTCGTTTTCTTAGGACACGGGAGACACGTCCACCGGCGGTCAGCGAGGAGACTCCAGCCCGTGGCTCGCGGCTTCATGAGCGTGCCGTAACGCGCCCTCGTTCAGTCTACAATCGAACTCCTTTCGTGTCTCACGTTCACGTACAATGTAAATAGTGCGTAGCACGTCGTTACCCGTAACAGTGATTAAACCAATATGTTTAACAAGAAACTTTATTTTACGTTACTAGCATTATTAGTTATTAGTAATGTTGTCTGCGGAAAGAAAACTAAAAAAAATAAACGGCCTAAGGATCAAGACGAGACAACCACCCTACAACCTAATGTGGTCGCATATTCAACTTTCGGATTTAACGATGTTGGTTCCTTTGATGGGTTTGTACCGACCTCACCGGATTATGCCACCTTCCTGAGTGGTGCCAATCATAATCAAGAATCGACAACAAGATTATACGCTCCAGCATTTCCCAGTTCTTTGGATTCATCGGGATTTGGTGGGAATTATGGTCCCCAGACGTTTGACGGACACTCCTTCGGCGGAAACGAAGACAATATGGGGCAAACCGGTATGTTACAGTATTCATCTAGTTCAATGAACTTTTTTAACAATCCCAATTTTGGTACAACTGGCGAACAAAATAAAAACATTGATTCTGAAGACACAAATGGGCAAAATGCAGAAGACTCTGATGCACCAGTGTACGGCACTAAAATAAATTCAAGACATAAGTACAGAGCCGGCAATCCTTTTAATAATACTGAATTCAATGTGTTTAATAATGGTTATTCAAATTTGGCGGATGAGAAGTATTTAAATTTTCCCGATGTAGAGCCAACTCATGAAAATAAACCTACATACAGTGAGTCCAGTGGTAATTATCAAAATACCAACAACAACGTTCAAAACTATGATCAGCCTGAAAATGAGGACTTTGGAAAACCAGCTTCTACTAGTGTACATAATAACCTACTTAAGTTTCCCAGAGTAGTGGATTTTACAAATTTAAAACCATACTACCATACCGAATTAGATACCAGTAAGTTTTTCTCGGGAAACAACCAACCTTTAAGTCCACAAAATTCCATGAAAAACAACCAAATAGAAAATGCTTTCTCTAACAACTTTAATTATAATAACAACAATAACAAGTTTATGGACTCCTCACCAAAATTATCAGATACTTACAATATTAAAAATAATGAAGAATCTAGTGATAAGTCTGTTACAAAATCAAATTCATTTTATGACCAAGATATAACTTACAACCATGTTAACACACGCCATAGAGATAATGCAAATACTAATAAACATACTGAACAAAAAAAGAAAATCAAGCATAAGCCATGGTCTTCAGGAAATTACAGTAATGACTTTACAAATTGGAAGGATTCCTCTATAAAAGGCTATGGCTATTCCACAAATTATAGTAATATGAATTTCAAATATGATGTCAGTGAACCAAAGAAACCTTTTAACCCTGATGAAATAGTACCAGCAAGTAGCAATGTAGTAGATTTGACAAATTATCAATATCCAGAAACGGATTATTCGAATTTCAAGAAATTGCCTGAATTTAATGAAGATGACGATTACAGTAGCGTTTCATTCAAAGATAAAACGAAAGCCAGTGAATATTTGAACCAATTCAAGAATTCCTTCAGCACTGTCCCTTCTACGTCTACGACATCATATTGGGGGACAGGTTTCAAAGCTACAGATTATTCCTCCTTTAGAGACCATCCGAAAAAGACCCATTACGGTGAAATTAGCAGCGACACCGTGATTAATATTCCGAAAAGGCCCCATAAATTAAGCTACCCAAAAGCTACAGAAAACAAATTGTCTGATTGGCCGCACGCGCATCACAGCAGACCTCACAAACTGAACAAACCAACGAACGATTGGACCAAAGATTTGTTCGATACAAGGTACAAATCTGAAGAGGATTTACTGGGTCTTAGAACACACGATACGTCGCACCCAACATACTTACCAACATTCAAGCCCAGTAATAATGTTTTTGACAATGATAATGAATTCAAAAACCTAGTGGAAAATTGGAGACAGTCTTACTTGAAGACGAAATACAAAGATGTACCACTCCGAGATTATGAAAGTTACGGGTCCGAAATTAAACCAATGCATGTGCCGATACCGAAACCGTACCCGGTAAGTGACACATTTTTTAATGTTTCTAATAAATTAATGTAAATGATCATGTTGTTAACAATGTCTGTTTAGCTATTTATGTGTATAATTGAGCAAAAAACCTATGATATGATGGAATGCGGATCGGAAAAGCAGACAACTCACGTCGCGCACTAATTTCCTCGGTCAGTAAAATGATGCGCGCTCGTGCGCCCAGGAGAAATCATGAAATATAACACTTGATCGGAATTATAAACCATACAAGTGATAGAAGTAGGGCTTTATGTACAGGTTGAAATATAATAAATGCACTTGGAAAGTGACACAAAAAGAAATCAGAATATGGAAATTGTTAAAGTGCACCTAGATCGATGGTTTAACGAGTAGTTGGGAGTCAATAATGGGCTCGACGACCTCCCTGGAGTCACGCTACATTAGCTGCTATTGTAAGTAGTGAAAGCAATAACTCGTCAGCTTATCTTCTGTTCAATAAAGATAGGGCTTTATTGAACGACGTTTCAATAAAACCTTAAATGGCTCATGAAAAAACCATGGGAGACTTTTCTTATAAATGGACCCAGACTAAAACAGAGAACAATGAAAACATTGAATATGGTTATAATCATACAAAGTTAGGAATACAGATATAAACATCAAATCTTGTTTATTCCACGGCGAGTTGCTAACGTGTAAGTGATTGTAGTGAAGCTCACATGAAAGTCAAAACATTAGCTGTTAATAATCTGCGTACACGCTGCGCTGAACTTGTTAATGAAAAGGCAAGCAAGCGCGCATCACACTGCTACCGAGGGTTTCGTAGGTACATACTTGGAAAACTATTAAGTGCTTAGCGGCTGAAAATTCATACTAACAACAAACACGGTTTTTATGCTTGAAAGTTCGTGAGATATTGGTGAGGACTGACAAATTTTAGATCTATGAATGTATTTGTAGATCCACCGTTCCTAACGTATGTAACCCTAATGAAACTGTATACACCATAGCATGTGGTCGTTCACCATAACAACGTACTTTACCTTGTAGCTGTTGCATGGCATGCATTATGCGTAGTACCTACCTACTCACAATTTCACTTTTTACCATTCCTTCGATTTCGGTGCAAGTAGAGCAGTAACAGATAGTTTGTATGCATTGTTAGAAGGACAGAAGAAAGTGTTAGCGTTCGTGATAAATAAAATATGCTCTTACTTTTACTAGGCAATAAGTACTAGCATAATAAATCAATAGAATCACTTAGTAGATTGGTGTACTGATAAAATTGTTTTGTAGACAGGGACTAGGAAAATATTTTTAATTAGAAATGACGTAAGTGTTCGCGTGTTGTTTTACTTTGTATTTCATCACCAAATGTCTTGTAAGCATTCAACCACTGACTTTGCAACAAGTTAAATAGAAAACACCGAGAGTAATTTCATAAATTAATTATGGTACCTCATAGTCTAACCCCAATCGAGAATATATTTTTTTTTCGTTTCGCTTACTGACATTATGGACATTCGGATTTTCTATCTGAAGATGAACATCAATCCACTAGAATCTAGATGTTAAATAATAAAGTACTTATAATACTAGTATGTGGGTTGTGTAGAGCGAACATAAACTTGCAGATAGAAGTCCCTCACCCGGTAATCGTTCCGATGCCGCGTCCGTTCCCGGTGCGGGTGCCGGTGTCTAGGCCGGTCGCGGTGCCCGTGCTGCGCGAGATCACCGTGCCTATCATCAAGCCGGTGCCCTACCCCGTCTACAAAAAGGTTCCCTACCCGGTAGAGAAGCTAGTCCCTGTGCCTGTTGAAAAGGAGGTTAGTGTCCTCGATGTTACAGGGCAGTGATGTGCACGTATCAAACTGTACGTGTCAATGAGACAGCGCTTTAGTTTACGCAACAGTACCGCAACGATTTCGCGGTCGACAAAGTTTACTTAGCATTTAGATGCAGAACTGACTATAACGTGAATCTGATGGTGGAAGTACATTCCACAGTTGTTTATTAGGCAGGGTGCATCAAAGTACTTACTGGTGTTAACTTTGCACGTTTTGCATCCATCGATCTAAAGATCTTTCACGGAAATCTATGAAAATTATTCCTTTACACGGCAAATGATTTTAATTTTCCCTACATTCTACTCGTTGCATGAAGACTACATAATTATTTCCTTCGTAATACTAGCGTAGAGCATGCAAATTGCATGGCATTAGAGAAACAAATTGAAATGTTTAGCACCTTGAACTGCAGTGCGTGTGACTGTACAAACATTGTTTTTGTGCCTAGAAAGTTAATGTTCTTTTAATGTGTGGTTCAGGTGGCAGTGCCGGTGGAGAAGCCTTATCCAGTACACATTCCCTACGTGAGGCCAGTGTTCCATCACACGAAGCCAGTGCATGAGGACCCAGAGAACATAGAAGAGGATGACTATATGCGTCGCCCTGAAATAAAGAAACCTACACAGTATAAGAAGAGACCCTACGGGTATATTGAGCATCTTTTGAAACAAATTTCTAATTTGATTTACTTCTAAAACAACAGCTTCTAATTGTTAAAATTGGTATCTGACTGCTTTTTGGCTGTAGTGAACAAGAATGCTGTATTCTGTCACTTGGCCTGGCCAGTTACGTTTAAGGATTTTCAGGCAATGTTCTTGATTGTCTGTCTCCCCAATGGTGTTTAGGGTATCTAACTTTTGGAGATCTTCGATTTTGTGCGTGTGTTTAACCGATGGGGCGGGAATTTCTAGAATACCATACATACCTTTTGCGGCGATTAATAATCGTTTCTCAAATATTTTTGTATATATTAGCATGCGTAAAAATTAAATCATGTTTTACGTAATTATGCAAACTTGTGAGCAGTGACGCGTGTCGGTAACGCACGAAAGGTGCGACTGAAGTTCATAGACTTCTTTAATACTATCATACCCGTAATTTTCATAGGGACACGCACATGGTTCTTTATTTCCTTCGTGGCTGTCGTGTCTTTATATACAGAGTTCGGTAACAGTAAATTTAATACATAGATAGAGCAACGGTAGACCGAGAAAAGCTATATATATATAATACATCCATGCATGGATCAAAAATCCAATACGAATGTCAATTTAATTGAGACTATTTTTGGCTACCCCTGTATTGCGTCAACCTGATGCAGTCCATTATTTTTCATAAGCATATTTCGCTACAATCAGAGACGGCGCCGGGCGGTGTCGCGCCAGTTCCTGGTGAGAAAGTTCTTTAAATCGGAGAAACTTCAATAAAAAAAATTGTGTGTTGCAGTTCTCGAAACAGATCCCGAAGGCCTTCTCGCGCAAGTTACCAGGACCGCAACAGAAGGCGGTGGCCCGACCGCCGCCGACCTGCGCCCCACAACACAGAATACAGACATCACTCCAGGCCGACGGAGTTCCACTCTCCGCCACACAGGCATCGCGACTACGAGCACGAGGAAGCCGAAGAACACAGTGATTATGCCCTGTACTGTAGGAGAACAGGGAACTGCTGATCATCAAAACCCTCCCTAACACAGTGATGTAAGACTGCTTTAACTCCAAACTATTTTAATTAAGGCCTAACCATTGCATTTGTAGATTGTTTCTTATATTTTGCGTTTTACGTTCCATATTTTAGGGAACTTATAAAGTGTCAAAGTATTTAATTTGCGCATGTGGATACTTGTTGATCAGTTAACTCTGTGTTAGATATTCGTAGAGTAAGTTCTTCGATTGGTGTTCAAAGCCACTGTGCCAAATAATCTTTGTTGTTCTTAAGTATGTACCTTTTTGTTTTTTATATGTTTTTACTTAGTTTAAGTCCATTGTTAGCTCGTCTTATTTTGTATAGTAGTTGTAATTATTTATCGATTAGCCAGTAAATTGATTTCGAAACAACTCTTGTTTTTGTTGACAATAACGCAATATACCATCTTCTCTACGAAAACTATGGTCACGGATACTCTAATGATAGTTTCAAGTGGCAATTATTGGCAATTATTTCAATGTATTTATGTGGAATACGTGTTTAGTTGAGGAGATCAGTCAGTTTCGCATGGGCGCCCGCTTTTACCAACGCTTCGGTAAGCAGAATGCACCTTACGCGCTGACAGAGAGAAGTAATGCGACGCCAGACGCTCCCGACTCACAGTTTATTGTCCGCGCGTATCAGATATTTACTACTACTATCACAAATCGTTAACGTGGTAAGATGAATAATCTGCTCATGTATATTTAATGAAGAGTTTCTTGCAGTGCTACACCAATCATCGTCATCATAGCGTCAATTAAGTAGTTAGGGGGTGCTACCACAGGCAGAGGGGTTTCAATTTCAATATGTGACGAGCTGTCACCTATACAGATAAATCGATCTGTGTGGTAGCCTTTTATCCATAGGTAGTAGGTACTCCGTACATTTTTTTTATGCGTAATTAGCTAAGGACCTACAAATTTTCACGGTAAAACCGCAAAACCGAATTTGATGAAATCGGAACCTATACAGGGTCAAACTAAATTAGCTAGCGAAACTCCGCAGACGTGATAGGTATCGATATCTAAACACGATAAAACGAAAAATAAAAATAGATTTTCTCAACTCAAACTTCGAGTAACAAAACTATCAGCGGTCGTTAAAACCACACCCCCAAAAAAAAAAACATCACATCATAATTTTTTTATATTATCGTGTTTAGATATCGATACCCATCACGTCTACAGAGTTTCGTTAATTTAATTTGACCCTGCAGAGATAACCTGAAGGCCGCGGAAGAACATAGCGACGGCGAAGTGGCAATACCTCCTAACGGAAATTTTTCGATTTTAAAGATTTTAAAAGAGTGTCCATGGAGTTTCTTGCCTGTTCTTCTCCATAGGTACCTACTACGCTTTGGAATGGGCAACTAGCTTCATCTTTCTGACTGACCGACCCCTTGACAATTTAAAAGTGCCTGTAATTGGTTTATTTGAAATAAATGCTTTGAGTTTGAGTTTGAGTCTAGAAAATTCCAAGATACTTGATACTAATAGCTTGTTCAAAAACGGGACAGCTGCAGCTACCCCCTATACAGTAATTGCATCGGCGGCGGGGCTGAATGTAAGTGCATCAGGATGCACACATTAGGGGCAGCTGTTTTTATGCTTACAGACAAATTAACTACCTTGGTTTTTTGAACATTAAGGGTGCGCAGATTTTGTTGCAGCCAACTGGTAACCTTCTGCATTCCAGCCTCTGCGGTACTGTAGGTTTCCTTCCAAGAATCACCGTGGAAAATAATAGCTGTATCATCAGCGTACGCAGATATTTGCGTGTTGTCCAAATTGAGTGAGCATAGACCATCATAGTACAGGAGAAACAAGGTGGGATCAAGGACACTACCTTGGGGCACTCCATATTCCATTTTCGCAAAGGTACTCTGGAAATCACCCAGGCAAACCTTCTGTTTACAATCGGAAAGTTAGGAGGTAAACCATTCCAATGCAATGCCCCTAATACCTAAGCGTGCCATCTTTTTGTCAGTATGGGTCTTGACACGGTATCAAAGGCCTTGGCAAGGTCAAGGATCACGCCGGCACATTTTTTGCCTTTGTCAAGGTTATATCAATGACATGATCTACCAACTTAGAGAATGCGTCCTCCGTTGATCTGCCATTCCGAAAGCCATACTGGTTTACCAGTTTCTCCAGAGTTTTAGACACAGAGGTATGAAGAGATATAGGCCTGTAATTTGATGGGACTGATGCGTCTCCAGCTTTGTAGATCGGGCAGATATTCGCGGTTTTCACCTGGACTGGAACACAAACCGCGGTACATTGATCCTATCCCGCCGCGGTCCAATCATGTTGTTGAAGAGGACGATGATAAGGTTGCCACAGTAAGTAGCCAGTGCTGCGCCCGATTGAGGAGCGCGCTGGAGGATGCGTTTCGCGAGTATAGATCCACTTCGATCGAACTTAGACCCCAATTACCACGCCTACCTATGTACAAAAAAAATAGGGCGCTGCCGCTGGTGTGTGCCCTGGACTCGCAGCTTAAGATGTGCGAATGTGTTCGAGAACAGCAAGGATCTCGTTGATACACACTCGATCCTGTATTGCGCGGCTGTTGCAGCGTGTCATTTAGCTAACGTCAAGTTTGCCAACTGTGACTGAGCTACTCGACCAAAACCAGCTGCAAGCCTGGCAGTGCAGGATCGAGCGTCGTGTCGATGGGACCAGGGTACTTATCGGTAAACTATACTGCTTCAGGGAGGCAATACAGGACCACGAGTGACGCACTTTGTAAGGCAGGCATTCTCGAGGACTGGAATCAGCCCTCGAGAAGCCCTGCCAGCATCGATTACCTGAAGCAGAAAGTTTGTGCATGAGCGGGCCGTATTCTGCGGTATAAGCGGCGGGCTGACCGGTACACGCAGAATCGCATATTCCAGAGCTTGGGAGTGACTTGAACAAAATGTGACAGATGTGTGCCACCCGGATGACGCTGCCACAAGAATATTCTGGCGAAGCATCTGGTCGGTACCCGTATGTCACGCTGAGGCTGGCTAGATACAGGATGTCGAGCGAGTGTGTGCAACTATACCAGAAAAGGAAACAGTCCTAATTACGCCATTAGACGTTGCCAAAGCAGGCTGTCCGTTACCCAACTGGAAATCTCCGGGACCGGAAGGATTGCACAACTTTTGGTTGAAATGGCTAATTGGTTCACACATTTGCCTGGCATCTCAGTTCCAGTCATCCTTAGAGTCTGAGTCGCTACCGCAATTTTCTAACAACAGGCGTTACCCACCTGCTCCATAAGTCAGGTAGTCCCACGGAACCCAAGAATTGTAGACCCATAACGTGTTTGTCGACGCGGACGGTCTATAAACTTCTTACAACCACTTTGAGAGCGAAAATTTATATGCACATTGACAGTAACATGATTATGTCTGGCTCTCAAAACGGACGTAGAAACGGGTCCCGCGGTACTAAGGAGCTACTCCTCATCGACATGGCCATCAGCCAACAGGTTCGTCGATCCCGCAAGGATCTCTCGACATGCTGGAATGATTATAAGAAGGCCCACGACTCGGTGCCACATACATGGCAGTGTGTGCAGTCATGCATGTAAAGCGAGGTGAGATTATGAATCCGAAGGAATTCATCTTTCGGATTCCATACAGCTTAGATACCTCTCCTCATCCGAAAGTTATAAATATTTGGGTATATCGGAAGCGTTAGGCATCAACATTACTGACATGAAGCAATTAAATTCGTAGACCCTCCACAACCGCGACGTCTGCAGTCTCAGGGAATATTTTATTAAAGCTGAAATGAGTATTTATTTTATTCGGGAAACTTACAGCTGTAATATACAGTGTACTTAAAGAATATGCAACTGAAGGCCATTTACAAGTTTCCACAGATCAACTCTACCGTGACGTGGTCGCAGTGGACAAGGGACTCACCCTGCTCTCCATGGCTAAAGAGAACTGGCGCAAAGCTGTAGTACTTATGTACTACCGATGACCGCAAGGAGGTATGGAAAGAGCTTCACGGGCGCTTCTACCGGGCTCTTCATCAGCCCGGTGTAGATTTCTTAGCGTCCGTATCTTGGCTACGTTTTGGTGACCTTTTCGGGGAAACTGAAGGTTTCATCTGTGCAATTATGGACGAAGTTATCTTAACGAATAACTACCGGAGACATAACCGAGTAGCCAGGATTATTCACCGGTAACTTGCTTTAAAATATAAACTTGTGGATACTGAGCTACCGTATTACAAGTATGCGCCCGACCCAGTTCTCGAAAATGACCATGTCACGTTGTACTGGGATCGGTCTATCAAATGTACTGACAGGACTATTGTCGCCAATAAGCCCGATATAGTGGTGATAGATCGATTAGCGCACCGCACAATGATTATTATCGATGTTACCATTACACATGACGAGAACCTCGTGAAAGCTGAGAAAGAGAAACAAATTAAATATCTTGACTTAGCACACGAGGTCGTTGATATGTGGAATGTGAGCTCGGTTGTCATTGCGCCGATTGTCGTATCGGCCAATGGCATGATGGCCGAAAGCCTCGATCAACATCTCTCGAAGCCTCTCCTTATGAATCAGATCCTTGAGCCAACCGCCTAACGAGATTAGGCTGTTGGATCAAGGGCCTGATTCAGAAGGCAGTACTCCTCGATACGGCTCGTATCGTGAGGAGGTTCCTGTCTCTGGAGCCCTAACCACCGGTAGCTTGGACCCTGCTCCCGATACCGTTGGACTAGTATTTTTTTATATTTTTCATTGTTTTTCTTTAATGATTTTTATAAAAATAATAATAATAAAAA
Source organism: Brachylomia viminalis (assembly GCA_937001585.2). Classification (NCBI taxonomy): domain Eukaryota; kingdom Metazoa; phylum Arthropoda; class Insecta; order Lepidoptera; family Noctuidae; genus Brachylomia; species Brachylomia viminalis. The sequence continues at coordinate 11,279,499 of OW443297.2, read as the reverse complement.
CAATAATATAATTACAGGGTTGACCGAAGGTTAAGCTAAGCTTGCTGCGGTAAGTTCGTGGCCGGGTGACCACCCATTCCATATCAAGACCCCTCCGTGCCTCAGAAAGCACGATAAGCCGTTGGAAGTCGCCTATCTGACTTCGCCGCTCGTCGCTCCATGTAAAATACTGGTATTCAGCTGCATCCGGTTAGACTAGAAGCCGACCCCAATATAGTTGCGAAAAGGCAGGCAGATTGATTGATGCAACCATAGCTACGGTTTCCTTAACTAATAAGTATATTCTCAATATATTCCCAACTTTTACCATCAGACCCGACCCTCGATACGAAGTGCGATAAGTAGAACTATCAGGTCGGGTATATAGGTCAAGTGGGTGGAAAACAACTTTTCCATATTGTGGTGAAGAAAAAACAATGCCTTGTTAGCCACTGATATTGAATGTAAAAACTACATATTTTTGTTACACTTAATATAACAAAAAAACTGGGATATGTCTCTTTAGTGGCTGGCCTGGGTTAATGTTTGTGGCACGAAAGAGACATATCCCTGTTTTTATAGGCCGTGGCCATTATTTTTTATTTTTGTCATTCAATTATGTGATGTGACGTAATAATTATCGATATACACAAATAGAAAGAGAGAGAGCAGTGGTGGCCCACTGGTAACGGACCCAACTTACGAGTTGTAGGTCGTGGGTTCGAGCTCAGGCAGGCGCATTACTTTGAGTAAATTATTTCATCACCGCTGCTCTCTAAACGGTGAAGGAAAACATCGTAAGGAAACCGGCATGTCCTAGAGACAAACATTGGGAGACATGTGACATCTACAAACACGCACTGGGCCCGCGTGGTAGATTACGGCCCACTCCCTCTCACCGAGAGGAAGCCTGTGTCCCAGCAGTGGGAAAAAATATAATAATAATATATGACAAAGAGTATTTATTACACATTTACTTAAAATGTCGTATGTGTATACCAACATACAATTTTAGCGTATATTTAAAAATAGGCTATAACCCTTTGGCGTAACATTATGCAGTTATCTTTTCATAATTAAGTATAATTTTTACATACAATGTGATATATCAATTAAACTCCTAATTAGAAGTAAACTTTTCATAATAAAAACCAGACGGTAAATATCGAAATTCAAGTGATTCAATCTATGTGTAACTTCAAATTCATACTACCGCATTACTAAACCGTAGACAAGTTCGAGCAGTCATTGTTCACATCTTTGGAAAATTTTAAAACCTGTTGATACATGCAAATTGTAACCATAAAGCTATTGGTGTACAAAATAATAAATGAAGGTACTTTTATGTGACATGCATGTGGCTACACGAAAAACCGAAATCTAAAAGGTTGTGTCACCCTGCCTTTGTGTACTGTACACACATACAAATAAATATCTACCTACAGAGGGATCTGCATCTGTGTAATGTAAACTCTCGAAGATTCATCTTCCCATGGTTCTCACATTTCCGCGGATCATTTCACTACAGATAAACGTACTTATTGCGAACCGGAGTTTGCAATAAGTATTTACGTTTGATCTCGGCTGCTCCGAGCCCTACTGACTAACAAGTAGGGACGTGTGGAAAGATATAACATACAAACGTGAAACGTAAGCATCAAAACGAAATCCTGTATTTAGTTATTATACCAATAAAACTTCTTAAGTCTGTGGATGAGAATACGAAAATGGAAAATTACTATAAGAAAATTAGTAGTGTACATAATGTATGTACCTACCTATCCCTTAATCATAAAAGAAAATTAGGATTGGGTGCAAGTATGTGGTATTGATATCATACTTTAGGTACTTATCGGACTGCCGCTACACGTTAGAGGCGAGGCTAATCTTATTAGACAAATATCTTGAAATGTTCAGTAAATCGTACCAAGTTCAGGATTTTCGTTCACAATCCTAAAAAAAGTAGTACCTACCAACCTATCAGTTGCTGCAGCTATCTGAACCCTTGAGATCTAAGTAAGTAGACTTATCATTGACATATTGTCCACGAGACAAAATGCTGTGGGTTTCTGTATAATTAATTCTTGAAGATTTTCTAAGGGTTCGTTCTTTAAAACAATTCAAACTGAACCAGATATTTAAAGAGTACTTACGTTAAATGATTCCCTAGAGGACTAGGAGTGCTACGCGTGGGAAAATTTGTTTATGCTGCGTTTTCTGTCAATAGTTACGGCGCGAAGGTGTAATTGCTCTCATAATTACGGCAGGGGGTGACGTAAAGTGCGCTTGATTTGGACAAAGTGAGTAATTTAATAACACTCAACACCGCACTATTCAGGGACAGCGGTTGGTGGTCACGACTAAACTAGAATGGTCGCCATCTTAGTGCTTTTATTTTAAGGATGCACTTTTGTTAGAAGCTTCGCCGTAGCGGGTAGGTATCTAAGAATAGTAGGTACCTATACAATTACATTTAATTATGTTCGAACTCTGACTTCAATTTGCAACCACTTATTGTTTACTGGTAAAGACAAATTACAAAATCTTTTTGTACTAACTAACCAAATAAAGACTGCAATGCCGCAAAGGATGTATAGCCGTAAGGAAGGAGTACGAACATCGAGCTGATGGGGAACGGTCTGATAACTTTAAAAGGCTAGGGCGTGGTACCTAAGTGGAGAACTTTCTGCGCTGGTGAATAATCGTATCCATAACGCTGACCGAGCTCGGTATACGGATGTGGACTATGGTAAGCTGAGTTACCAAAAGCGTCTGCTCTCCTTTAAAAGCTTCACCCTCTTTTACTCGCCTTTTTATCCAACCGATCTATAAATAAATTCACATTAATTACCAATATACAGATACATACAGAGGCAAAAAAAAAATAACACTAGGTTCATTATAACTACACTAAACATAATAACACTGCTATTATAAAACAGCTGCTGTGAGTGAGTGAGTACTTACGCTCATCATCATCATCATCATAATCCTCTTGCCCGGTTTTCCAATTTATTTGTCGTCGTATTCCATACTTTGTCTCTATTAGGCGATACTTATCTCAGAAGCCACCTCCTTTCTAGCCAGATCATCTTTCCCACAGTCCCTCCATCGTTATTTTACTATCCCTCTAAGTACTCTTATATTCATCCACAGTCACACTTAAAACTTTCCTTACGACGTTTTCCTCATTTCATCACAAGCTCATACCATGATAACCAATTTCCACACCACTTTTCGGTCACCGGTGCTACATTCAGACTTCGGCTTATGTATACTCATTTCTTATTCTATCCATTCACGTAACACCACACATCCCCTTGGCATTTTCAACTCTAATGCTAAACTATCAATTAATATTCAAACGTAGCTACAATAATCAAAATATAATTTTATTGGCAATTATTAGTTACTCTAGCAAATAGTTAACTGGCGATAAATTAATTTGATGAAAATTGCATGATACGTTTTCTGTATGTGATCTACTTATGTCTGTTAGGTAGGTACCATTTCAAAGAAAATTAAAATTAGTTTAATTATAATGTGCCCGTAGTTATTCTACACTGGCCTTTAAAACGTAGTACCACACTTTCAAAATGAGGTACAAGATATATTTTCGAAACAAAATGGATTACAATTTTTTTTTTTTTAATATAAAACCTTTACTGAAATAAACTTTCAAAACAAATACTCCTTTTCAAATAAATTGCTGTCTTTACTTTGACATTATGGTTTCTGTTTTTGTTTTATTTCTTGATCGATGAATTTTGATTCAAAAGTCGAGGTGTCTGTCTACCTGTATAGTTATTATACCCTTTGCTGTCTACACACTGACCTCTATTAAAATTTCTTTTTTTGTAGCAAACTCCAATAATGATCCGGTTTTTAAAGAATGTCTGTCGGACGCTACATGATTAGAGCCAATTCCTGGCATTGTCCTTTATAACACGCGTATTTTAATAGAGGTCAGTGTGTCTACAGCACAGAACACTATTACTCCTAGCGGAGGTCTACAGCACGTAAACTTTACTTATCATACCTCTTTCTCCTGAAGAATGTGCAACAATCATGGCAATGCAGTGCCACGAACGGTGGGTGTAACTTTAAGAACGGTCCGGCAGGTGAAGCGAAGGTATGAAGAAACTAGAAACCTATAATGGAAGACCCACGTGCACTAGTACCCGTGAAGACCGCTAAATTGTGTCCACTGTGTTGAGAACTGCAGCAATAGCTTCTTCAGACCCGAAGGGACTACATTAGTTACAGTATAGTGAGAAGAAGACTTTCTGCAGCCACAGATCAAAGAATACAAGTCTGCAGCTAACCTGAAGCCCCATTTTTTTATTTTTTTTTTGTGGCTGGGAAATCATCAAATAACTTCTCCCGCTCTGGGCAGAGCAGGAGGGCGTGTCAGACTCTTACTGACTAAAACCCACCCGTGTTCCTTCAGTTGCCTGTTCCGGGGCCACGGTAACCCTCTTGGACTTTTCCGCAGCCCTAGCAGGCATCGGTCCTAGCAACCCCGTCATTGGTGCTGACATCTCTTTGAGGCGCGCGTGGAACACAACGCGCCGTCGACCCGGGCCTGGTCCTTATCGAACGGCGAGCTGCCCATTGCTCGCCGTTCGCAAGCCCGCGCCTACGGTGGCCGGGAATCGGCCTGCGATTCCCGACGCCCAGGGCGTCTCCTGCGGCGGCTAGGGGCGTGAGGGCGCAAATTTTGCCTCTCCCTCACGCGTTCTGCCTCCTCCTTCGCGAACATTACAGCTTCGCAGAAGGAAGTGACGGCTTCCCAAGCCCTCTCGCTCCTTACCATGGCCTGGACCAAGGCCGGACGCGAGAGATCGCCACCGCCAATCGCCTCCACGAGGACACGGCGGTGCTCCGCCCAAGCCGGGCAGACCTCCACCGTATGCTCCACCGTGTCCTCCGGGCGATCCACACAATGGTGACACCCGGGCGTTTCCTCCCGCCTTATCCGGAACAGGAACCTCCCGAAACAACCGTGTCCGGTGAGGACCTGCGTCAGGCGGAAGGTGAGGACGCCGTGGCGCCTCTCTAGCCACTCCTCAAAGAGAGGACTTATCGCCGCAATTGTGGCGTGCCCAGCGCTGGGTTGCGACAATCGCACTCTCCATGCCGCCCAGAGATCCCGCCGGAGCTCTGTCCGCTGTACCGTGATTTCTCGCGGCAGCGGAGCTACGCCCCGGCGTTTCGCCTCCTCGCGCCACTCTCAAATGTGCGCGAGGACTTTTGCCTCCAGATCCCATGGCGGTAATCCGGCAAGGAGGCTCGCCGCCTCACCGGAGACCGTACGGTATCCCCGGACCAGCCGGGTGGCCATGACCCTTTGGGGCGCGTTCAACCAGCGGGCTGGCCGCCGCCTCAAGGAACGCGCTCACACCGGTGCCCCGTAAAGTAGCTAGACTGCACTACGCCCGTGACACGTACAGTGGAGTGAAGAAGAATGGGCAAGAGTTTTGTTCACTGACTGACTATTAACTTCCGATGGAAAGGAAAGAGTCTACTGGCAACCTGGTGAGCGATACATTCAAGCCTGCTTCACAAAAAGAGTCCAATACGGTGGAGGCTCTGTACACGGTATGGGCTGGCATCTCTTCAGAAGGTCGTACAGAGCTAGTGGACATAGAAAATGGCACCCTGACTGGGGACAGATGTGCTCGAAGAGATCCTTAAAGAGTATGCAGGGTCATATTTAGTAAATATGGGTGATGGATCGATACTGAAACAGGATAACGCCCGGTCTGGTTCAGGAGGTTGGTATCAACTTGATGGCTTGACCATCAAGAAGTCCTGATCTCAACCCGATCGAGCACGCCCGGGATGCGCTCGGGAGGCTGGTCAGAAGCCGTTCGCTATCACCCTCAGGGCCTATAACCGGCCCTGATGGAACAATGGGAGAAAATTCCCCAACATCGCCTCCGAAACCTCGTCTTCAGTATGCCAAACCGGCTCGAAGCTATAATCGAGAGCCCGAGGAGGCAATACCAGTTATTAAAATGTAAATACGTAAAGCATACTTATAGATGTAGTTTGACTTTTTTGCCAGTAAGTTAAAAATGGTAATTTTTTATTTATTTTTTATTAAAAACTTTACTAATGTGAAATTTGCTATAGAACGTTTTTTATTTCAAAACTCGTGATTTTCTATAGTTTAGGAAAAATAGCAATTTTAAAGTTTTGATTTATTTGAAATCAATGCTTGAGGTTACGCATTTCCTTTTTCTCAATTTGATCACTGTAATTGTAACATAATAATATGAAGGTTGGGGGAAAAGGGTATGAATACTACGTCGGTCGACTATTTATCTTCGTGATTAATCCGGTAACGGAACGTTCTGAAACTGAGTTTTCGTTTGCGGATTTTAGCGAGCACATAGGCTTTTTGATGCCACAGCTTTTTTTACACTTTGTAACTATAATGTTGGGCTGATTATTATGATTGTGAGGAATACCTAAACGCTGTCATTATTCTGTCGAGCAGTGTCATGTCATACGCGTAATAATCCAAATCTGAGTAATATTCAATTCAGTGTTACATTTTGTCTTTTTGCAAATTAGCGCAGCTGTCAGTCAGTCGTGGGTACAAATGTAATTGAACTGAATAGTCAGCGGATGTGCTGGTCACGGGGGTGAGCCTTGAATTACCTATCCGAGTCGAATTCACAACATCGCGCTCGCGCAATCGTTGTGTTTAAACACGACATAGTAATAGGTGCTGTATAGCAATCGGCAAAGCGTAAAGACGCGTTTAAAGTTAACCGTTTTTTTGGTTGAAGTTAACCGTGATTTGGCCAAATTATTATCAATCAAAAGCTCCAAAGCTATTACTTCTATCTATCCCTGCCGCAGTACCAAAACCAAAATGGTTTATGTATGAAAAGAAGCCATTGTATTGCGAAGTTGATATGAATATATAAAGGCTTGCGAGACCTCGAACTGTTTAGTCTGTCTACGCGGTCCCGTTGAACCGGTCGCGGCCTGATTGACCCCCACTACCTTTGGCCGCTTTACTTCACTACTTCTCACTTTTATCACACGTAAGTTTATCAACTATATAATGCATGCTCCAGATTTATTGTACCCAAGTTTTTATTAACTTAATTACCCGCTTACTAAAGCTTGCACTCTCACACATTTTTGAGACCATTTTTCTGTGTATTCTTTATACCAATGATAAACTCCTTATTTTGAATTTGTGCAATTAGATGCTTTTTGAAATTAAGCCAAACTAGGTACCTATACAAAAAGGGGCCAACTGAGGTTTTGTTTATCCTTTATCCTTATCTATAAAAATCAATGCCACTTTTCGTTGTAATTTTATAACTCAAGAACGGATGGACCGATTTTGCTAATTCTTTTTTTAGAATATTCCTTGAAGTACGAGGATGGTTCATACGAAGAGAAAAAAAAATGTTAGGCTGTACGATGTTCGCGGGGTCAGCTAGTGTTCTATATTTTTTGCATTTGATCTTGATTTCTTTATTGATAAAATAACCAGTTTTCTCCCATAAAAAAATATCACCTTAGCAAGCTGTCGTGAGAAAAATGTTAATCCAACCTATAACCTGTAGGTAGGTATGCAAATCTGTGAATCATCATAAAAGGAAAAGAAAAACAATATGTTTGTTTATATTATTTTATACTGACTTTCCCCATAGATCCAATTTAAAGTCTTGTCTTTATACCTTTGATGGTGTCTAGATTTCATGTGACTTAATTGTCCTTACACCTTATTTTTTCAATATTTTTTGTAGGGCTGAGCTCTAAAAAGCATTAGCGGGTGGGTAGCTTTCGTTATACCTACATAGAAATTAACGAAAGTAGATTCTTGTCACATTTTGACATGTTTATCGATATGTTAACGAATGTTTGAAATTTTTATCGAGTTATAGATAGGTAGCTTTCGTTATACCTACATAGAAATTAACGAAAGTAGATTCTTGTCATATTTTGACATGTTTATCGATATGTTAACGAATGTTTGACATTTTTATCGAGTTATAGATAGGTACAGTTAACTAAATAAACCTGCTTCAAACGTGACGTACATACAAGCTGTATTTTTTACCCCTAAATTCTTCGTAAAATTGTCGTGACACTTAGTTTGTGGTTTACTTACGGGTTTTTCGATGAATTTAAACGATGATTTTAACCTATATGTAAAAACTCTGAGAAAATTACCTATTATTAACAGGACAGGTATTTCCCCTTCTAAAAATGATTTAATAAACGTTGGTAATGGTGACTTTACATCCAGTTTTTTCGATAGGGATTAGTATGGTAGATGTATTTTAAATATTAATTTTAACCACAGCCGTACCTTTTTTCTAAGGCTTACCAGTTTGTGTCGAGGATACGAAAAGCTAAACCAATCCCGAAACAAAAGTTCTATGAGAGACAAAGATCTGTTCCTTTTAAATATTCCTATTCTGATATCTAAATCACTACCGTATTTTAAGAACTGCAGCTTGGACTAAAACTACAGCACAGTTAATTCTCAATTAAACTTAACCAATTTAACTCCATTGTACAGGAAGTGTCTCACAACAATAGAAGTATTATGCAAAATAAAGTAGGTAAACTCAGTTACCAGGCATTTAGCGTCGAGATACCAAGATTTATTACACTTTGCGCAATTATACAGGTATCATTAAATACGATCATAAGCTTGTTTACATTTGATGAACCTTTTAATGTGGTTTCTGATGATCGTGAATCGTTGTATTAATTAATCCATTACAGCTACTGGAGAGCCTTGAGCGAGCAGTCGCAAAAACTAGTGACTCGCCACATTCTCTTACCTTATGACTTGTTCCTGTTTGAGTACGTCTCACTGTATCGGAAGTGAACATGCCTGTACGTACATAAGGTATATTGTATGTACGTGTATGTTCACACTCGACAAAACCACCGGTACAACTTTGTATCGCTTTATTAACAACGCGATGCTCCTTTTATTTCGATTTACGTAACAACGTCACAGTTCCCAAGCTATCAGAATACATAACTAGCTCGATCTACTCGATGAGGAAGAATACAGCTAACTTTTCGTTCCTCAATAATAAGATCAAGTTATCTGCAAAAACGTGAGCCAACAGTTATGATGGAGTTTGAGAGATGCTCCGCTTCACAATACTGCCATTATCAAGTTACAACACCACGCTGGGATGAATACAATTGTCACCATTCAAAAATACCAGACACAAGTCTTAATTACAAAAACTTGTCGTTAAGACATTAATTATGTAGTTTCGCAAATTGTTTAGTTATAATTGGCTTATTTATTAACGCAAAAGGGAAGTTTTTTACGTTTATTACAACTTTCACAACTACTAACTCATTTATGCTTCAACCAAGCCCTTTACCTAGCTTTATAGCTACACAGTTAAAACTGTCATAACTCTTACAAGAGCTAAATTTTATAATAAATCACAATTATTTTAATTGTCCGTCATGAATTTATATGAGCATTGTGTAACCGGAAATCTCCGTATACCTATTACATAGAACTTGCATTAAATTCTGCATGTCATTTATAAGCTGTATTTTTTCCAGATCAAATATGAGGGCAGTCGGGTTCGTCGTAGCCCTTGCGGTTGTCACGGTGTGCCAAGCCGCAACCCCACAACTGCGGTTTGCATGGAAACAGATGGATTATACTTGGGAGACTCCCGAAAGCAGAGCAAACGCTATCAAAGACAAAATGTTCATACCCGAGAATAACCTTCCGTTAGGATTAGCACGTTGGAAAAACAAAATGTTCGTTACTATTCCAAGATGGAAGGCGGGTGTCGCTTCTACATTGAACTACGTTGACTTGGATGGGCCACAAGACCAATTACTAAAACCATACCCTTCTTTCAAAGACAACTTTGTACCCGATACAGCAAAGGGGCTACCTTCAAACAGCTCTTTGATCTCGGTGTTCCGAGTGTTTGTTGACGATTGCGACCGGCTTTGGGTCATTGATTCAGGAACGGCTGACATTTTTGGTGAGTTCTATAAATATTATTATTCACAAGCATGGAAAAGACCGGTTTGACGCACCTTATCTACCTGCGAAGAAGTTTTTAATTATGCGAGCAATTCTATAGATTTTCACACAATGCATATTTAGATACCAAACGCAACTGTGTTTGCACGAATTTTCATAATGCTCTATCTAGTCATAATGAATCTTAGTATGTAATAGTAGGTATGTTTCTTTGCATTAACATGTACCTAGTTAGGTGATAGGCATCTATCAAGCATTTTTTGCTTTGACAATTTAATACTTCGCAGGTATTTGACATAGATAAGTTCCTTTTACCTTGGATAGAGTAAAAGTAACAAAAAAAAAAAGATAAACGATAGACCAAGAAGGGACAGACATACAATGATACTAAATATGTAAGCATCTAAATTCACAATTTGGGCTCTCTCGTGATTAAGCCACACAAACTATTCACATTTTATATATTTCTATCTTATGTAGAACGATAACACATTTAAAACTACACATACTCATGTAGTTTTAATTATATTATTATGTATAAGAGCTAAAGGTAAATCAAATTTTACAACACAGTTATTCAAACATCTATACTTCTGTAAGTAGGATGTTGACATATTGTTGGGCAACAACGGTAATGTACTCGTAGTTCCTGCCAGTTCACCGGTTAGGTAAGGGTTACACTGAAGTACTAAGATGTAGATATCGTACTGAGATGTCTATGTATGTAGGGTAGATACGAACATAATGACGCCAACATATTCTGTTTATGTCAACTGAATGCACGGGTGTACCGGAATTGGGGTAAATAAAAAGTACATTTACTGAATTGCCATTAATTCGTGGCATTCTTTTGCTTTGTTATGGCGATTTGCTACCATTTTAAGATAGTCCCGATTACAGACTGAAGACCTACTCGTCGATGACTTCTAGAATTATTAGAAAACTAGCTTCTGGTCGCGACCTTTGTCAACGTGTTTTAACATAAAACATATTATATCACATGACACTCGGTGATGGCATTGCTTTCTATTAGTGAAAGAATTTTTGAAATCGGATGAGGCGTTTCGGAGACCTTTACCTCTTTATAATATTATATACTAGTATTAGTAATAGGTATAGATTATTGTTAAAAAATAAAACCGTTTTTTATCCCGATACTTCGTAGGATTAGGTGGTTCTGTCATGGTGATTTCTTAGAACCAAAGAAATATAAGAATACAAAGAGCTACTAACAATTTAAATTGCGTAATTGCGTTTTTTTGCAACAATTTCTAGAAATATTTAAAAACAAAACCGCTTTTAGTATTATTAGACTTTGCAAAAACGAAATAATTATACAAATCCTTGACAGTATTACCTAAGTAGTGTTCTTAAGATTTCTAACTAACTAAATAATTAAATAGTTTATTCGCGGGAAAATTCAATCAAAATTTAACGTTAGCGATGCATAAAATAAATAAATAATAAAATTATTATATAATCTAGATCAAGTCGTGATCGCCTACCATGGTTACAAAACAACATTCAAGTATGTACATATTAATAAAGTTACATAAATATTTATTAAATAGGCAAATTATATTCCACTTATTACCAGTTAACTACCTAACTGGTAAATAATTATACTTTTCCTGACATTTTATATAATTATAATCGAACGCTGAACCAACGCGGCTGTCACTTATATCCGTACCATAAAGATTAACTTTTCATTAAGTAATTAGGTACTAGAGTGTGCAATATGTGCAACTTTGAGAATATCATAATATTTGGAGAAGAATAATAAATACCATAATTATATATGTTGCATGTTAATGCGTTTAAAGCTAAAGTAAAATCCAACTTTTGTTCAAAGTCATACTATTCAATCAACGACTACTTAAACGATAATAATAGTTGGTCGCTGTGATTAACTCAAGACGATGTTTGTTCTTTCTCCAGAAGTAGCTTACCTACTTACTGACAGGTTATATGAGTTCATATAATGGTTAATTTTATTTGACTATGTATATAATTAAATTTAGTTCATAATCATTTTTTTTTTGTCAATGAGTTGTATTGCAATATGTGGTTAGCTAGCGACCTCGACAATTGATCATATTATTCTTGCCTGAGCAACTGGCAGCAAGTTCGTCGTAACCCTCTTACATGTCATTGCTTGCGGTAGCGTCAGGGGTCGGGTTGCCTCCTTCCCTCCAATATGGCGAGGGGGGTAATGGCTGATCATTGCGTTATGCTGATGAACGGGTGTTGCTTGGGTGACATGTCGTCTTGCTGACCATGGTTTTGTTATTAGTAATTAACTGTTTATTTATTATACTTCGAAGGTCCTAGTTTATCATTTGTGATATCGAGTTAAAGCTATATGAACATAATGCAGCATTGCATAATGTTGGCGGACACGCCCACTCCATGCCTGGAGGCTTTTATTTGGGTATTAAGTTCTGAACAGTGTGTGCTGTACGCTGTGTCAATTATACAGAGTTGATACGACAGAGAGGCTTTCCTTTAAACTGCCTATACTAGGTACCATTTTCAAGCTCTGTACCAAAAATCAATTAAATAGGAACAGTAGTTTAGTCGCAAATGGTTTTTTTTAATTTTTTGTCTAGTTTGAACATACAATGACATGAGTAATTACTTTGTAAAGTATTATATTATTTAAATTATTGTGAATGTGAAGATTATGTGGATTATTACTTTTTTTTATTTTATTTCTTAGTTAGTTTCACGATCTGGCAGCTTGAGTAATTTATGCGGCCTACCCAAATGTCCTTTCTTTGGTATTGTTCGTCGAATCGTTGTGCTCCTTAAGTTCTCAGTTGAGCGGCAAGATTACTGACAAATGCGTGCACTGACTGGACAGGTCCGCTCAATCTGTATGGTTTTTCCTCAAAAGACCGTTTCAGACACAAATCTACATGGTCTTCACATGATCTGACCAAGATTATGTCTGGACTTTAAAAGAGACTGTGACCTCTGAGTTTGTTTCGGCCTTTCTTCTCAGAGTAGTCAGTTATGAAACGCCGACCTCATCTAGTTTTAAAAATATGATTGACGTGTAAAAGTGTTTGTAACAAACCTACTTACAGAAATAAAATCATTTATCATTTATCATTTATCATTTAACACGATGTATCTTTCCTAACAGCTGATTATGTCTATACGCATAGGTCATGCACCTTAAAACGATAAATGTGAGTATAACCTACGATGCGTTGTTGCCGCTCTGACGCAAGTCACAAGTACAACCAAATATTTTCGATAAAAAGATGGCAATAAATACACACACACTTGCACTTTCATTACAAAGGCTGGTTGCGTTTTACTCTGATTTGTAAGCTATTTAGTTTGTATGATTTTTTTTTTCTCATTTTTGGTGCTTTTTATATTTAGGTATACCGTATTGAATTAATACTAAACACGTATAGTATACGTAGTGTAATTTAATGCCCCTCTGTCATATCAACTCTGTATATTTTATTGTTGCAGGAGCTGGCAATCAAGTCAACGGACCTTCGATCGTGATATTCGACTTGAAGACTGATCAGCTGATCCATCGGTACCAATGCAAGGCTAGCGATATGAAGGAAGACTCTTTCTTCGCTAACATTGTAAGTCTAAGTTAACAGCTGCTATTTACCGACATTTTATTTATTAGTTATTTTGTATTTTTATATTGACCAGTCGACATGACCGCAGTCTACGGATGCATTGACTTCTAATAAACAACTTGTATAATAGAAGTCAACCAAACAAATACCTTTGCAGAATATTTAATATTAGAAAACCAGACTAGCTAGTTTCAAAATGGATATAATAGTTCATAGTTATTATTAGTTAGTTATTTATTATATAGTTAGTTATTATTAGTTACTATTAATAGTTCATAGATATTTCATATATATTTTTGTGCCCCTTTCAGGTCGTTGACGTAAACAAAGACACTTGCGATGACGCATACGCGTATATCCCTGACTTGGGTGGTTACGGAGTGGTAGTGTACAGTCTCAAACAAGACGACTCTTGGAGGATTTCTCATCATTACTTCCACTTTGAACCTCTCGCTGGTTCTTACAATGTTAGCGGTATCGAGTTCCAATGGACCGATGGTGTGTTTGCATTGGCTCTTTCGGAACCTAGAGAGGATGGGTAAGCCACTTTTAAGATACTAATTAGGACTTAAAAAAAGAAAAATATTTTATTTAAGACACGCACAGGTAATACAAACAGTATAAATAATAAAAAAATGCAGGAGGGTTTAAAATAAACAGAATAAAATAAAAGACCTGTGCGAGACCAAAAAGGCTCTTATCTCAGCATAATGCTGCAATATTTAAAAAATAAATACCTACTGGTATTCTGATAGGGCCCGCTGTGATGCCACGAACACACCTACGGACATCTATAAAACCCACTAGGGGATTACAAAAAGAAAATCATACAATGTGACCGAACACAATGTGAGAAAAATAGGGCAATTACCAACAGCGGGGAGGTTTTCGATTTTCGTAGCTGCGGCGTAGACCCTCTACGAAAAGTAAGGAAACGTGAGCAAAGTTCAATAGACTGCCAGTTGAGAGAACTTAATTACTGACTAGTACGTAATTTTTTTTTTTAATAACATGTTATCCTTGTTGTATTGTGTAATGTATTCAACAAACTGGTAATGCACCTATCTAATAATCGAATTTTGCTACATTAGGTACTTAAAAAGTAAATTGTGTACAATTATCATGAGGTAGGTATACTTAATTATCGTAATACTAGTGCCAATATCAATAAATATGACCTTCGACACTGACCCCAAAATAAATAAAAGCTCTTGCATCCAAGGTCGAGAGACGGTGACGGTTGTTCATTTATCTAATGCCTAATTACGATTTTGAGCATTGTGTCGAAGTTTGCGAAATTTTTGTTCACAATATTGTTTTAATTACAGGTATAGGACAATGTTTTTCCACGCATTCTCGAGCACCAAGGAGTTCTGTGTGTCCACGGAGTTGCTACGCAATTACAAGAGTATCGATAAGATCGAAGCGTTCCACGACTTCAAGGTTTGAATGCTAACTTATTACTGTGCATCCCACGCTTACGTTGAATTATTTATTAGTAACAACGTGTAGCAACGAAGCAATTGAATCACGTTGGATCTACTGTTTTTGTACGCTAGTATCATCAAAGAAAGTTTGTTCACATCTTCATTGTTTTAGATCTAGATTTTCTATATAATATTCCAGCCCTTCCAAACCCTATGTTATTTAAAATCTATACCTATTTGATGTATGTTTTAAATCATTCTTCGAAAAATTCTGTCATCGACAGATCCGATTCAAACCTTTACGTCTGCTTTTACAGCTCTTGGGTGATCGAGGTGCACGTACGCAATCGGCTGCCAGTGCCTACGATCCCAAGACACATGTGTTGTTTTATACACAGGTAAACAAACATTTTTACTAACGAAACTATAGGTAAGCTGTAGGTATATCAACCAATTTTAATACTGACAATAAGCCATTAAAGGCATTGAAAGTGGACGTAGGGATTCGTTTGCATATGCGAAGATTACACGCCGCTTGCTACCGCAATACTCACATTCAATAACAACCTTCGTTACAGCAATAATACCGAATGGCGAACCTTCACCACGGTTGACATTCATTCTATATTTACTTTATCTTGCTATACAATGCGGCACGCAGTCCACAACCTTCGCCCAACGTACACAACAACAATGAAGTCTATTGATATAAAGTTCTACAGAAAAACGAAGTTCATGCGTTTAAAAAAGTGTCTATTCATCGACATAATGAAAAAAAATACATATCTTTCTAGTTATGCTATTCAAAAGATGTGCAACGTTTTGTACATCTTTTGAATGGCTCGCGATAGAATTTGCATGGAACTTAAGATGCGCTGGACATATCCAGCGCATCTTAGGTTCCATACCTTGCTGGCTCGCTTTTACTATACGGCGATTTCTAAATTTAATACTCGTAATTTATATGGAGTATATAATACCTAATGAGTATTATATCTATGTACCTACGGCATTAATTATTCTAATAATGGTTCGTGCCGATACGAGAGACAAAAAAGATTATTCTATTATTCCTAGGCTCAAACTCAACTAATGATTTTTTCTCTAACTCTTTCTGTAACGTTTCTTCCTTCAGGTGAACCGTGACGGAGTAGCGTGCTGGAACTCAAACAAGCCCTATACTCTTGACAACAACCCACTTATCGTCAGCGACCCAGAACTTTTTGAGTTCCCCAACGACATGAAGGTACGATGAACACCATATTTAATCGTAGATGCTTTGCTTGCATTATTTTGAATGGATAGAAAAACGGTGAAGAATAATGTATATTTAATAGGTAATTGGTGTAATTTCTGTCTTAGCTTTAAGACGAACAAAGTTCAACGGGTTTCTACTTTTTTTTCCTTATTGAGGCAGGTTCCATTTGTATTGTGTCCCCGGAAACTTCCTTCAAGACCTTTCTAACATTACGTCGGAGACCTAATACGAAGAGCACAATACAGCTTACTTATTATACTAACTTCGCATTTCCACTTTTGAATTTCAGGTGGACGATGAAGGCATCCTGTGGGTGCTCACAGACAAACTAGCTCGCTTCCTCTACAGAACGATGGATCCCAATATTATCAACTACAGGATATTCAGCCTCGACACTGCGCAGGCGGTTGAAGGAACTACTTGTCAATAACTTTGACGTTACGGGCTTGACATTATTGTTTGCAAAATATGTTTTATTTGTTACATATTTAGGTAACTACCTTTGTTTCTGCTCCGTGGTAACTACACGTCCTAAAATATTTATGTATACGTCTTATGGGGAACAGCATATAGAGCTTATTTATTTTCACATGTATTACGATAATGCTTTATATTGTTTTCTACTAAAACATGATAAGTTTAGCGTTCCCCCAAAACTCATTTTAGAGTATCCTAGTTGATGTAGACTAGAAAATGAGACTTTACACTATGTTGTGTTGCGTCACGATTTATCAAACATGGTCTTATTATAATGTGAATAACATTCCCTATGCAACATACGTATTGTTATATCTACTTAAAAAAATAGTGTTTTCGCAATGTAAATAATATTGTATTTACTTCATATTATGTTATAGTTACATCGTTTGTTTATAATGTTACTGATAATAAAGATAGATAATGGAGATATATTGTAAATGTTCAAACACTTCCTTTCCTAGTTAGGGGACAATTTTTAGGATTGAATATCACTTTATGGTATAGTTATGAAGATGCATTATTGATAAAATAAATTAAGTGACTGCAAGCTTTGTTCACTCAATACTTATTCTTTATTTGCACTATGATAGAATCGATCAACAATTTCGTTTTATAAGACAGAAAATGTGTTGTAGGTACCGACTTCTTGTTTATTTTATTGGTAACGTAGATACCTAAATATTGGCGCTAGGCCTTTATTAAGCTTATCTCCTGTTTGATCTCAGGCAGTAATAAAAGTGAAGGAATAAGAACGATCCGTTTTGCTGTCTCTAACTTTATTGATGTAGCACCAGTTTTTACGACACAGTTATCTCGTGCTATCGTTACACTGAGAGGCCAATTATACAAGGTGTTCTATTTGAATCCAAGGAAGACTTCGATTTTTTTATCAGGTTACAGGGATATATTCTCATCTGATCATCATGCAAAAGAGAAAGTTTTTTTTTTATTCTAGAGAACAAACCTATTACACAAGTATGACTTGCATATTGTTACCAGCTCAACTTGTGTCTAGCCTAGCATTTACAAATTAAATTGCGTAACATGTACCTAAACACATTTTCTGCGATTTTATTTGTAAAGGCTATCTTGAATTTAAATAAACATCCTGTATCTGATATGTATTATCGAAAGTTTGGTATTGTTTTTATTATTTATAGTAGGTACGATAAGAGTACAAATTATGTAACGCTTAAGGTCATTAGCAATAAAATAAATTAAAACATTAAATTATGAAGGGTCTTATTTAGTAATTAGTGTTGATTTGTCTTTTCAGGTTAACCGAGCGAACATAAAATGTTTCACGTAATTCATTCTTCGGCCTGTGTCGATTAATGACATCCTCACAATTAGGTACTATGATCGATGACATTTTGGATTTATTACCCGTAGACAGAGCGCTATTACCTTTTCTCAAATATGCTTGGAAATTTGAGCATTATTTTGACAACCTTCGTCGAGATAAATCGAAATTGCTGTACTGGCCAAATACATGCGAGCAGTGGCCGGCAAAAGTTGTATGAAAATCCATATCTGTCGTGGTGTAGCGGCCAAATCACAGTACTTTTTGGGCCAAATAAATTACATAGTAAACTTATATCTATCGTGTAATTTAAAAATGGAACGATCTTTTACACCGAAACATGGCAACCAAGGAGGTAACTTAACAAAGGTTTTATGAGGCGAGTTCGTCCATCAATGTCTCTTTTGATGGCCGCTGCAGTAATGTACTATTTTGGGTCCAGTTATCTCATTTATCGCAAAAATTATGGTATGGCTAGTAATCTAATAACATTGCTGTCCTTAATAGGTCAGCAAAGTTTTTATAGAATGCTTCGCTAATAAATTCGTAGTCGTAGGCCAAAAATTAGAAGAATCTGATGTGCATAGCAGAATTGTTATCTACGATTTGTCCAATTACCAATTGAGATCAATGGTTAATTCAATGAAGCATTCAATAATACCTATCAGAATTTGATAAAGAAGAAGAATAACCATTAAAAGCGTTTGAATCTTGTTATTCATACTGAAATACTATAATGCCAAATTGTATCAACAGACTGAAAGAAACAAACATGCATATCAAATGGATTTTTTATTAAAAACTACACGGTAATTAAATACTAAAAAAAGTTAATAAATTATTCACAAAAAGTTCTTATACTAAATTAACTAACAAACTATTAAAATATAATAACCTAAACTAACTAAAACTATTACCTAACAAATTAGAATATGGCTACGCTGCCGTCTTGTAATGTACCCAAGAGACTGGCGGCATTGCCACGTTGTATGGCAATGCTTAGCCTCTGGCCAAGGTTAAAGCCAGCCCTTGATTCACGGGAAGTGTCAACCAGCCGTTTGGAGATTTTGTTGAACAAACCATGAACAATCGGACCCCACGGCCCGATGGTTTCAACCCCAAACGGTAAAAATAAATACTAAGGTACTATGGTACGTATATAATAGCATCAACCTGGCCTCGCCAGACCCAGCATAGACTCGACCCTGAGTGGCTAGATCACCAACATGCTCAAACTAAGAGCTGTACAAGTCACAGTGAACGACACTACAAGGACCGTCGCGGCGAACGGCTGCCCGCAAGGGGGCGTCCTCTCGTCGCTACTATGAAATTTGGTTGTAGACAAAGGTTACTTCACTATAGGCTACGCCGATGACATCACCAAAATAATAAATATCGAAAATATCCTTGCAACCTGATGCGCCAAGCCTTGAAAATAGTAGAGATCTGCTGCAATACACACCAACTATCACTAAACCCTACAAAAACCGAACTGATTCTCTTTACAAAAAAGAGGAAACTGAAGGGAGCTGAAGGAACTACCCTAAGCTGAAACTCAAACCAAATAAATACCTGGGCATATTTTTGGACAAACAGCTGACGTTGTATGTTTTGTTTACAAGAAATTAAGCCAGTATATCCCTGTGGCAGTGCAAACGACTCCTTGGCAGGAATTGGGGTATTAGCCCCAAGGTCACTTACTGGCTATACACCATAGTCATCCAACCAATTATCACATACGGCTCACTAAGTCGTGTGGCCCAGGACCGACCTGAGCACAGCTCAAAGAGATCTCGAAAAACTGTAGCGGTTCGCTTGTGTAGCAATCAATAGCTGTATGAGAACTACACCCACTGTCGCCCTACAGGCAATGCTTGGACTGCCACTTCTACACCTCATCGTGCGAGAGGCTGTCATGGCCGCCTTTAGGCTCTATGTAACAGGAACCCTGATCAAAGACTGTCTGATCAAGCACAAACGTATAAAGGAGATGCGATCAAACGACAACCAATGATGGCATCACCCTGCGACAAAGCCCCGAAATTACACTACTTTCAAAAGCATTACTTACAAATAAGAATTAATTAATTAATTACAAAGAAGAAGTTTGCGTGCTTTGACCACGCTTTTCTCCCTTCTCAACTCTCCCACTCCTCCTTCTTATCTCGTGTCTCACTTCCAATACCTATGTAACCTACCTACCTATACCTATGTACCTGTGTATATCTCACGCTAAGAATCTGCGTTCTTCTAACAATCTTCTTCTACTCTGTCCTTCTGACTTTGTTCATTCTTCCTTTCATATTCAGTCCATTCTTCTTTGGAATGCGCTATCTCTTGATATCAGGACGGCTACCAGTCGGTATGCATAAGTTATGCGGAAGTTGCAGAGTTATTTTCAAAATAAATAGAGTAGAGTCATCTCAACATCTCTCTTCCTTGAATTTGTATATACATATATATATATATATATATATTTATATTATATTTATGTAAGTATATGTATAGTAGA
Source organism: Brachylomia viminalis (assembly GCA_937001585.2). NCBI lineage: Eukaryota > Metazoa > Arthropoda > Insecta > Lepidoptera > Noctuidae > Brachylomia > Brachylomia viminalis. Next base: position 11,258,908 of record OW443297.2, on the reverse strand, counting down.
TATAGTAAATAGTATGTATGTGTATAGGACTTATTTATGCATTTGTGTACCTACGTTGTTTTAATAGTTAATTTTTTTATCATTGTTCATTTCCATTAAAGCACCTGCCATCTAATCTCTTCACCAGCCTTGGTTGACTGGTAGAGAATGCCTAAGGCATTAAGTCCGCCTTTGTACCTTTTGTGCGAAAAGATTAAATAAATAAATACTTAATACTCACAGAAGAACAGTGCGACCACTCAGGTCCGAAAGAGATGAGAGTATACACCGACGAGGGATCAAAGACCGAATCCGGGACCGGAGACGGAGTTTTCTCACACGACCTTAACAAAGACATATCCAGCCCGCTGGGAATGTTCAACACCGTCTACCAGGCGGCGTGTGTGGGCATTATACAAGGGGTTTACACCATAGAAGCCAGGAGAGTTACGGACACTCATATACGTATAGAGTATACGTATATGAGTGTCCGTAACTCTCCTCTCTTATATACGTATACTCTTCGAGACCGCCTCAGACCTTCAATACTTAGTGAAAAACAAAAAAAAAATATATATACAAAATATAAAATATTTTAATAATATTATAATATATATTAAATATTAAAAACGTAATAAATTAAACGTATATTAAAAACGTATATAAATTAAATATTATAATATATATTAATAATATTATAATATTTATAATAATATATAAAATATTTTTTTATTTAAAATTTTGCTTTACACTAGGAATTTCTCCTGTATTGTGGGTGCGTTTACAAACATTTAAACTCACATACACAAATAGCCAGACCCGGAACAACTACTTGTAGGTCATACAAATATTTGTTCCGTGCGGGAATCGAACCCGCGACACGCAGCGCAGCAATCAATCGCTTAACCACTGCGCCAACCGTGCCGGTATATTACCTCGAGACTTACACTAGAATGTCACAATGCACTAGAACGGGTAACAGTACCTAACAGCAACACAGTGACACTGCAATGGATAAAAGGACACAGCGGATCACTAGGTCATGACGTAGCTGACGAACTGGCTAGAAGAGCATCCAGCCCGTCAGTCTGCGGACCCGAACCTATCGTACCCATCCCCTTCAACCAACTACGCAGGTGGCTATAGGAGTTCACCCACACACAAGCGGAGAGCTGGTGGACCTCAACACAGGGCTGCAGGCAATCCAGGGAAGCTATGCCATCCTTAGATGGCAGGTAGGAACGGCCTGCACCTGGTGACAGGGACTATCACGGGACACTGCTTGTTAAACAAACACATCCACACAATAGGCATAACGGACAGCCGTCTGTGCAGGGATTGCATGGAGGCTGAGGAAACCGTTGCGCATGTGTTCTTTGAATGCACAGGCGTCACCCAGAATAGAAGCCCTCGGGGCACCCAGATCTTTCACAGATGTTCTTAACATACCAGGAGACGTAATTAACTTTTGGGGGGAGGTGGGGTGGTTGGAATAACCACTGACGGCTGCCATAGCCCACATACGATGTCCATCTGAAAGGACTAAGTGCGGAAACCAAACCCTTTAACAAAGAACGTATGTATATGATAAAATAATGTATGCAGATGGTTGTGTATCATCGATCTGAGTTCAGTGGCCATTAACGACATTCAATATGCTTCGATTTTACTCATCAATGCAAATGACATTATATATATACCAGTATAACAACGTATACATGATAATGATTTTATGTAGGTATGTGAATAATAAATTGACTCGATGATTATTTTTAACAAAAACTACCTAAGACATTTCTCTTAGTTAGTATGTAGCTGTTTTCCTGATAGAGAGAAGGAATAGTCCTGTAGTTTTGTAGTTTCCGATGGTGAAATGATTGTTTCCATTATTTATTTGAGATTTTAGACTTAATATATCAAAAGAGAAAATCCGACAAAATATTAAACCGTGATCTTCATGTCACCGCGGACTGATTGAATAGGGCTGTCAAAATGTTTATTTCTAAAAATATAAATTAAACAATTATACTTACCTACTAAAAATGCATTTTCGTAATCAAACAAATCAAATAGCGTAAATATTGTCACAAAATAAACCAATCAATCTGCCTACCCTTTTCCCAACTATGCTGGTGTCAGTTACCAGTCTAACCGGTCGCAGCGTAATACCAGTATTTATTTGTAATGATCTTATTTCTAAGTTGCCCTGTCCTGCAATACCTACTTACTTATGTCAAATAATGGCTTCTCAAATAATATTATTCTTTAAGAACTGTCTTGCTGGAGCATGCACACCAGCGGACCTCACACTTCGAATAGTTACCGTCAGTTGAAAGAGGTGGCGATGGCGTAAACCTTTGCAGGTGGTCGCCCCAGTTACAACTAAAACAGCTGTGTTCGCGTTACAGTAATAAAATGCCATAGCCGTAATAAGCTCATTAACATTTAAAAGAAGACAGGCCCGATGGCGTTCTTCAGGCATCCTCTTGTGACGCGAAAAATTGAGAGTCAACCTTGCAGCAGCGGTGATAACTAGTTTATTTAGCTGTGGTAGTTTTAAGCCCCGCGCGTCGCTCGGCCGTGTCATTCACTAGTCGTATATCGGTCGTGTTGCAACAATACCACAGTACTATGGCCTCCGTCAAAACTGAAAAAGTCGGCATTGTTGGCAGGTAATTAATCAAACATTTTGCATTCTTTACGATATTTTGAGTCAAATGTTTTTGTTTTTACGTTATGTGTTTGGATTTCGTGCCTATAGTGGTTATTAATAAACATACTTCATTCGGTACTTACTATAATGTGAACCAAAATTCGTATACTTAGATTAATTTTATATCTAAAATAATAATCAAAGTTAATTTTATTGTAGGTCTTAATATTAGTTAAAACTTTAATGCTTCTCAAGTGTGGTAACTAGAGATACCTAGAAAATGAAGTGGCAATAGCCTCTTACTTTTATTACGTAACTTTAGATAACACTCCAATAGCAATATCTACATAATATATAAAACTGAATTCTATTAACGTTAATTTACTAGATAAATAATTATTTAAACGAAAGCTAGACTTAGACAGACACCGTACAACCCAGCCGCTATTTTTAACCGATTTCAAAAAAGGCATAGGTCAGAACTTCATCATTATTAAACCGATTTAAAAAAATTGTTGGTTTTTGAGCTAGCTTCAATAATACGTATTTTTTCCACGTAGTGTATGTTGATGATGTTAATATATTAATAATTATATTTTTTTATAATAACTTCCTGTCACTGTTATTTAGCAAGTGAAGGTATACGAATTTATGTGGGGATTATGTGGGAAATACGAATTTATATAAGTACCACAACTAAAAAGTGAAAAAAAAAAAACTATTAAGTACAAAAAAACACAACTCCTTCAAAAAAAAAAACTACGAAGTGAAAAATACCCTTCATTTCGGAAGTCGGTGTCTTTGGTTTTGTATTTTCGTTTTTTGCCACCGACCTCCGCAATTAAAGAGGTTTTTCACTCTGTAGGTTTTTGTAAGTCGGTTGTTTTTTTTTTGTTTGTATCACTAGGTACGGTATTCGGTATTATTGTATGGGTTGTAGTTTTACAATTCGTAGGTATTAGAATTTTCGTTTTTTTGTACAGCAAGTGGACGCATAGTGAGTTTGTAACTTGTTTTAGATAAACTTAAAGTTATAGGTACAGTACCTATTAGATATTATGTGGTCCAATTCATAGACTTCAAATCATATGAACTCAATGAATCTAATTTATTGATTGTGAAAGGCCAATGTCACTTGTTATATTATGTTATGATATATACAAATACATGGTAGGAGCTTTCAATGTACACATAGGTACCTACAAGCGTCAACGATCCTCCATCACGATAGGTTTATTATTCAAAGAGATAAGGAACTTTATCATAAAGTTCACTAGGGTTAATTATTGCTTTAGATAAATTATTACAGTTATTTTCATAAACAAAACCTTGATGAATGTTATTGTCAGGAAAAAAGAAATTCTTGATAAAATTACTGCAATGTTAAGTGAAATGATAATATGTGTCTAATTAAATGTGGATTACCTACATTTATCTTATTTGTGACGATTCATTATTTACCTGAAAATTTAAAATCGGGAGCTAATACTAGATACCTACGGTAGGACCTATAAACTACATTGATTAATCTTTTAAAATACGTTCCATTAAATGTGTTTAAGTTCAGTAAGTAATTGTTACATCGATTCCATATCATTTTATCGACGAGTACCTACTTACATACCTACCTACCACTTTACTTGTCGACATTGAAAGTTTTGATTGCAAAACATTTCGCGGCAGCTCTCGTTCATTTTGATCTACCTCATACCTAAATGTTACGTATTTTTCTACGTGTATATTATTTTGTCCTAATTCAATTAATTTATAATTTTTCAGCGGCCTTATTGGGCGATCATGGGCCATGCTGTTCGCGTCTGTGGGCTACCAAGTGACGATCTTCGACATCGTCCCACAGCAGGTCACCGATGCTCTTGCCGACATCAAGGTGCAGCTGAACACCCTCGAGAAGGATGGTCTGCTGCGTGGCAAGCTGAATGCTGAACAGCAGTTCAAGTGTATCAAGGGTAGGTTTTGGTTTGACACACGTTTTAACTTATCAGTACATTCCGCTCAGATAATGAATAGAAACAACGAGCGTCGCGCAGCGCGTTTTGAAAGTTCTTGTGAATATTCAAAAAAGAAAGGCAAGTAAGTAAAATTGGTAAGCTTCCTCTTAAACGCGTAGTTAAACTAAAGGCATAGTCCGCTGTCTTTAATTCTTTATTAGGTAAGTACGTCTGTTTAGGGATGGGCAAGTGAAAAAAAAAATGATATTTATCGTACCGATATTATGAAACAGTATCGATAATTATCGAGTGAAAAATATCGAAATATCGTCAGTTATCGTATGATTATTCACACGAAAATTGTTAATTGTCTGTTAACTTCAGGGTCATATACGTCTCACACTGATGGTTTGATAGTAACGGGTGATTTTTTAAGAGGTATAGGATTTGATTTTCAAAAAAAACACAAAAAATTTGAAAAATTTGATGAAATCTTTATTGGAATCGATAGAACGATCAATATAATTTAATGTTTGAAGATGATTTCATGCAAATGCTGGCCGCGGCTCCGGTTTAGATGGCCCATTCGCAATGCCCAATTTCGGCACACTCTCTCCAACATATCAGCCGGTATATCACGAATAAATGCTTCAATATTGGCTCCCAGTGCGTCAATTGTTGCTGGTTTATCCCTGTAGACATGAGCCTTAACATGGCCCCACAAGAAATAGTCCAAAGGCGTTAGATCACACGATCTAGGCGGCCAATTGACGGGCCCAAAACGTGAGATAAACTGTTCACCGAAGGCGGCTCTCAATTGGGCCATTGTTTCGCGTGCCGTGTGGCATGTGGCACCGTCTTGTTGAAACCACATGTCAGGCATGTCCAATTCTTCCATTTTGGGCAAAAAAAATCGCCAATCATCGCACGGTAGCGCTCGCCATTCACAGTAACGTTTCGGCCATTGTCCTCTTTGAAAAAGTACGGCCCGATGATGCCACCGGCCCATAATCCACACCAAACAGTACATTTTTCGGGATGCAGTGGTAGCTCTTGCAATGCTTCTGGCTGGTCTTCACTCCAGATGCGGCAATTATGCTTATTGACATATCCATTCAACCAGAAATGAGCTTCGTCGCTGAACACAATTTTTCGATAAAAAAGTGGATCTTCCTCCAACTTTGCCAATGCCCATTCACCAAATGTTAGACGTTGTGGGAGGTCGTGTGGCTTCAATTCTTGCACCAGCTGTATCTTGTAAGGTTTTACACCCAAATCCTTTCGCAAAATTTTCCACGTAGTGGAGTAACAGAGGCCCAATTGCTGCGAACGGCGGCGAATCGACATTTCACGGTCATCACTAACACTGGCGGATACAGCCGCAATATTTTCTTCGGTCCTCACTCTACGTATGCGTGTTCGTGGTTTAATGTCCAATAATGTATACTGGGTTCGAAATTTAGTCACAAGCTTCCGAATAGCTGCCTCAGTAGGCCGACCAAACTGCCCATAAATTGGAAGAAGTGCGCGATGCACTCTCTTAACCGAGCATGCATTTTGATAGTAAAATTCAATAATTTGCAAGCGTTGTTCGTTCGTAAGTCGATTCATGGTTAAATTATAGACCAAACTGAACAAGTTTGACAATGACACAAGACACGATTCACGCGTGATCTGTCAAAAACAGTCTTGCCAAAAAGATACCAGCAAAAAATCACCCGTTATTAGCATTTTCGTGCATACAGCCAATAGTCTTACTGCAAATTGCATTTCATATAGATTGTGGCGGGATTTTTTAAAGTTAACGATGCTCGAAGAGCACGCTAGGAGTATCTACTTCTAGTAACATCAAACACGAAACCAGAGTTGCGTTAAAAAATATATCGAAATTGATACGAATTCGATACTGTAAAATAAATATCTAATATCGATATATCGCGATTAAAAATATGGTCGTTATATATCGATAATTGTATGGAAAAATATCGATATTTTGATATATCGTTATTTTTTGCCCATGCCTATTTTTTGATGGCATCTAATCCAATAGATAGAGTGATAACATTGGCCCGCCATTCAGTCACATTTTAATCAAGCTAGACTTTGCTGTCCATTCACAGCAGTGCAGTGTTATTCCGTATCGAAATATTGGATTTTCGATTCCAAAGACAGGAAAACATTACCAAATCTTTATTGGCTGTAGGTACCTATACCTAACGAAATACGCAGAAAATACAGAAAAATAAAAACATTAACAATTTATTTTTGTTTAGGTTTTTATTTGCAAAATCACAGATAAAAACTTATCTCCCATTGAAGAAACGATTAGATGAAAATTTTCAGTAGTTAATTATGCACTAAGGTTTAACCAAAAATGTTGCCATTAAAGAGAAATAGAAAGAAAATCAGTGTCATTATGGTCAAATATGGTCTTGTATCATTATCATTAATTAAGCCACACGGGAAATGTTTACAAGGCATTATTTGAAATTTCATTTCCGGCCTCGCAATACAATACCGAGCGGTCCCCACTGCAGAAGACCGCATAACTAGGAGACGCGTCGTATGTGGTCGCGATCCTCAGCATTTAGGGAACGACGAAGAAGAGAGAACACAATACCAAAAAACATGGATACCTACCTACTACTTAGTAACAATTAAACGTTTTCTAACAATTTGATTAACAAGATGTGACTTTAATACTTAGATAAAAAATAATGTTTTGTTATATTTTTACGAGTGGCATGGCTTCTTATGTACCTAATGTTTGTTTTTATTTAAGAAACAAAGTAGGTAGGTATTGTTACATATCAACGACATGTATAAATATTTGTTCGATATTCAGGTAACCTACCCTACATACAGTAACTTGTACGCGGCGTCTGCTACGACGCAGCGTCAAGCGGGTTTTAGTTATCATACGCCTGATAAACGCCCTGTGCGACGACAATGGTGCCGATTCTCGTGTCACAAAATTCTCTAAACTAGACTAAAAACCATCAAAATTTAGTTTATTCCAGTCGAAACGACGATTTCCCATTCTGAAATGGACTAAAGTGACACAACTTAACTAAATTTTAGTTTGACAGCACCAAGATGGCACTGAGATTATAATTTCGTGAAAATGGCAATTTTGCTATTCTGAATTTTACGTTTTTCACCAAAAATTTTGATTGTCTAACTAAATCTGTCTAATTTTTATGGCGATTAAAAAGGTGAGGAATAAAATTAGTTGTCATAAACTAAAATTCACACCAACACCTCGACTTCAGATGCAAAACAGTACCTACTGTATATTTTTTTCTTTTCTTTTGCTTATACCTCGAAAACGGTGTGTCTTATCGCAAAAATAATGAAAATTTCAACCCCCTTTTATAAAACTCATAAACCTCTAAAATCCAACGTGTTGGTAATAATTTTTCATATTTTCCATACAAAAAGTGAAAAATTCCATACAAAACATGTCGAGGCTACACGTGGTATGGCAAACAAGTAGGTACCACATGGAGTTGCACTTGCCAAATTTGATTTAGGTGTGTCAAAATTATTTTTAAATTTAGAGATTTTATTTTGCAGAATAGCTTTAAGATTCTCATAGCCAAAAGTAAGAAATTTTAGTGATAGTTTAGTTATTTTCGATTCTGTTGTACACCGAACTAAACGGTGTACAACAGAATCGGCACCATTATCTTGAGTTCTTAACAAAAGGCAAACAACTATATAATTATTTTATATCAATCCTCTATTAGTTCAGCAGACAATACACATTGCAGATACGCAATCAAATTATGTAGGTAATCAACTCTTGATAGATAACATCTATTTGAGAGCTTTGCTAAGGGACTCTCTGTTACATAAGTACATAATGGAAATAATAATATTTACCTGACAATCAATAATAATGAGTACCTATTGTACTATTTGTTCGATTGTCTTTTCCCCTGTTCCATGTTTCATGCTGGAGTACCTGATAATGAAACAAGGGAACGATTATCGATTCCAGAAAGCTTGCAATTATCACTTTGATTCGAATTGCGTATCATAATAATATGGACGTTATTGTATATGTACTTGGCTATTTCCAGAGGCTTTTGCTCTTTAAATAAGTTAAGTGGTTTCAACCGCATAAAAATTTGAAAATGTTATTGATCGGTTCATTACAAATATAGTATACCTAATAAATGCATTTATTTCAGCAGTTTTTAGGAATTTAACTACAAGACCAAACAAAAGCGATTTGAGAAAAGTTTAGTATTGGCTTCAGAAATGAAAACATAACCGGGATATAGGTTTAACATTTAATTATTTGTATTTCAGGAACCTCGGATTTGGCAATTGTCGTCAAAGGCGCCACTTTTGTACAGGAATGTGTCCCGGAAAGCCTTGAATTGAAAAAGAAGGTCTACTCAGATCTCGACAAAGTAGTCGACGACAAAACTATTTTGTCAAGTTCTACAAGCACCACTTTGCCATCATTGTTCTCTGAGCAGATGAAGCACAAGTCACAGGTAATTGAACTTTTTGTACTCGTCATAATAATGTTATTGGTTCTCAAGGATGAGTGCAAGCAAACTAATTCCTGCTACTTAAGTCGTTGTAATCTTGTAAGAGCCAGAACTGCCAGAAGATATTTAAAAAGTAAGAAAAAGAGTGCAGCAAGTTCGGGTTAAGTAGTGTTAGAACTGATAAAAGTTAGGTTTTCATGGTTCCGTACCGGAACAGGGAGAATATACGGATCATGTTGTTGAAAAAGTAGTGCAGATTCACATTTTTTACAATAGTTTAGGTAGGTATTATGGCAACGTATGTACTTACTCATTTGCATGCCAGACAGTCAGACAACGAAGAGGTGTAGGTAAGCGCACAGTTTGCAAAAAAGCACGTACCTTGAGGAAATAACTGTTGTAACCAGAACAAGAGTAGGTACCTATAGTATGACAAAATTAAACTTATTGCAACTTTAATTATATAGTTAAGTTAGTTATTTTTATGACATTGATTTACATTCTGTGATTACTTTAACTCACACACTGACATATTACTTGTTTACATAATTTGGGAAATCGTATACTTTTACAATGTTTGTAAATGATAAATGATATGATAAATGACTTTATTTCTGTAAGTAGGTTTTTACAAACACTTTTACACGTCAATCATATTTTTTTTTTAAACTAGATGAGGTCGGCGTTTCCTATCTGACTACTCTGAGAACAAAGGCCGAAACAAACTCAGAGGTCACAGTCTCTTTTAAAGTCCAGACAGAATCTTGGTCAGATCATGTGAAGGCTATGTAGATCGGTGTCTGAAATGGTCTTTTGAGGAAAGAACCACACAGATTGAGTGGACCTGTCCAGTCAGTGCACGCAATTGTCAGCAATCGTGCAGCTCAACTCAGAACTTAAGGAGCTCAACGATTCGACGAACAATACCAAAGAAAGGACATTTGAGTAGGCCGCACAAGTTACTCAAACTGCCAGATCATGATTACACTAAGAGTAAAAATACAAAAAAAGAGCAATGACCAACATAGTTCTCACATTCACAATAGTTAAAATAATAGCATAATAATTTACAAAGTAAATACTCTTGTATATGTATATAAAATTCATTAATGTCAATGTGTATATAAAATCCGGACATAATCATTGAGGACCATGCAGATTGGTGTCTGAAATGGACTTTTGAGAAAAGAACCACACAGATTGAGTGGACCTGTCCAGACAGTGCACGCATTTGTCAGTAACCGTGCAGCTCGACTCAGAACTTAAGGAGCTCAACGATTCGACGAACAATACCAAAGAAAGGACATTTGGGTAGGCCACATAAACTACTCAAACTGCCAGAACATGATTCAAACTGGAACAATGACCCACATAGTCCTCCCATTCACAACAATTAAAATAATATAATACTTTATACAGTAAATATTCATGTCATTGTATATGTAAAACGTTATAGATACTTATAGCAAAGATTAAAAGTACAATAGTTAGCAAAAAAAATAAAACAACGTTCCCTGTGTAAATTTATTGGAACAGCTCACTCCCAAGCCTTTTTGTCCTCAATAAAGTATTTGACAGTATAATAGGCTTTCTGGCATAGTTTCCTTTTTATAAAAGATTTGAATTTATTAAGGCTTAGTTCTTGAATGTGGCTAGGAAGTTTATTATAAAAATGTATACATTGACATCTAAACGAGCCACCTATTTTCTTGAGCCTGGTTGTAGGAACAACAAATTTGTGTTTGTTCCTAGTATTTATACTATGGATATCACTGTATTTTTTAAACAGATTAATATTTTTATGTGCATACAAAAGATTTTCATAAATATACTGAGAAGGCACAGTCATTATATTAATCTCTTTAAATTTTTCTCTGAGGGAGTGTCTGGGACTTAATTTATAAATTGAACGAATTGCCCTTTTTTGTAAAACAAAAATCGTCTGAATATCGGCGGCATTTCCCCACAGCAGAATACCGTACGACATTACACTATGAAAATAACTAAAGTATACTAAACGGGCTGTCTCTAAATCTGTTAAACCACGAATTTTTCTAACAGCGTATGCTGCAGAGCTAAGCTTTTTTGACATTTTATCTATACGGGGGCCCCATTGCAGCTTGGCGTCTAAAGTTATGCCTAAGAATACTGTGGTATTTTCGGGTGTAAATATGTGAACACCATGTATCTATCACTTAATTAACTTATTTATCATTGCTACGTTTATTAAATTCTTTTTACCTATTGTGGTAGGGTAATTTTTTATTATAGGCGCATCGTCTTCACATAAAATTATATAATTAATGTATACAAAATATTGTAACCAATTTTAAAAGAGTAACGGTGGAGTTTCTTGCCCATTCTTCTCCATACGAAACTACCTTTTGGAAGGGGCGACTAGAATCAATTCTATTTAAATGTAAATGTTGACGTTCAAAAGTGCCTTATATGTGCCTATTTGAAATAAATGCTTTGACTTTGACTTTTGACTTTATGTTTTCCTTATGGTCAGAAACGACTACTTTTAGTTTTTATTCATCTTTCTTATAGGTACCTATGAATACACATTTTTTCCTCATTGCTAGGCCTATTATATACTTACAGATTTTTACAAAGAAAACCATACAAAACTCTTAGATTACATGACGTAACCCAGTGTAGGATTTACACCAATGTAAGGTACATATTTTGATGGCCCAATTAAAATTATTTCTCAGGTTATCGTCTCCCACCCAGTCAACCCACCGTACTACGTGCCTCTTGTGGAGATCGTCCCCGCTCCCTGGACCAGGAAGGACGTGTGTGAGAAGACGAGGGAGATCATGCTGGAGATCGGACAGGAGCCAGTCTCCCTGAGCCGTGAGATCGACGGATTTGTGCTCAATCGTATTCAGTGAGTATAGCGGCAAACACTTCGTTCTCTCTTTGGTTCTGTGACCATTACTTGTAATATTTTGTCAATTTCAACCTGAAGTAAGGTTTGGATCTCTGTCCAGTCAGTGGCATTAGGCTCGCCTACATGTATCCCCCTATTCATAACTGGTGACATGTGGGTATATGTACGAACTATTTATTTATTTAGAATAAGCATACCAACAGCACAGTCACTTACAATTCAAATTAAAATAACATCTAAAACTGGCATTTCAGTAACCATGCAAATAACAGCTATGCATGACATTGACATATTTATTATTTATAATAAAGACAGGTGAAAAATAAAGTGTGTCTAGAATGTGTTTTTCCTAGCTCAATGGTCTAGAAGACCTAAATCTAAAACACTACAAACCAAACCAACTTGAGCTAAATAGACGTGCTCTGTTGGCACTGTTTAAATAGGGAACGTCTGTATGAAGCGAAACTCATGGAGAAAATATCAATAAGGTAATCTGACAAGGGAATGTGTTAGGGGCAAATATGGTATTCAAGGTTAGACAATCTAAAAATACGACGATGACGCTTACTATAATAGTTTACCAATTGTGCATCTATGGAAGGAACCGTTTGTAGTTTTATGGAGTATCAGTAAGTCAGAATGGTTACGTCTTTCTTTTAAGTTAATCAAAATTGATATAACCTGTCATTGTAATTAAGTACAGCTTCAACATTTGACTCTGAACAGATTCAACATTATTATTAATGGTCGCAGAAAGATAGGGGTGTATCGAAGAGGACCCCTAGGTCACGGATAACCCATACTCTGCTACTGAGCAGGGTATCGGTCATCTGTTGGGATCATCGGAGTCATCGAGATCAGTACTGACTAATCTATGATATGATAATCAAATTTAATATAGTAACTTTATTCGTGAATGCAATAGTCTGGCATTTCTTAACATTGAGCGTCACTCTGTTGATCAAGCACCATTTTTGAAGGACATCAAGATATCTGTGAAGCTTCATACAAATGTTCAGGTCCGATATCTTACAGTATATTTTTAAATCATCAGCGTAGGCTAAACAATCGCAATTTATTAAATCTAAAACATCATTCAAAAACAAAAAAAGCATAAGGCTCATCTTAGAGCCCTTTGGAACGCCAGAGCCAGGAGAAAAAGGTACAGATTCATAACCCGCCCAGGCAACTATATGGGAACGATTAATTAAATAAGTCTCGAACCACCATAATAGAGAGCCATGAATACCAGTGCAATTCAATTTCATATAAAGAATTGAGTGATTAACGAGATGGAAAGCTTTGGAAAATCTGTGTAAACAGCGTCAAGCTGAACCCTAGCTTCAAAGGTGTTACTAATGAAAGTAGTGTAAATAAGTAAGTTATACATAGTAGAACGGTTAGACACAAAACCATGTTGCTTCAAACTAACTATATGACGGATAACTATCTACAATGCTAATCACAATGCTAGCATAAAGTTTATGAATAAATAATGACAACAAATACAGTCATTAGAAGCGAAATACACACGGACTCCAAAGACAACATTGACCACATTAAAATTGAAAACACCATACTTACCAAACCAGCGGAAATAGCCTCTGCCTTCAATAGTCTTTCACAAATTATATTCCTACTCAAAATTGTACAAATACTTTCCGCAGTGATACCTTGAGTGCTAACTCGATGTTCCTCACACCTATATCCGAAAATGAGGTGACGAAACAGATATTATCGTTAAAAAATACCAACTCTGTAGGCTATGATGAACTTAACACCAAAATTATTAAGACATGTGACACTGAAATAACCGGGGTGATGACTTATCTCATTAACCTGTCCTTTTCACAAGGAGTCTTTCCTAGCGTTTTAAAAATATCAGTTGTCAAACCGATATTCAAAAAGGGTGAAAAATGTGACATGAATAATTATCGCCCCATAACACTGATACGCATCATCTCAAAAATCTATGAGAAATGCATGTATCAAAAAATTGTTAACTACTGTGAGAAATTTAATATTATAAAAAAATAGCAATTTGGCTTTCAAAAACATAAGTCCACATCCTTAGCCATCTTTTCACTTTTGAAAGAAATATTGACCAATATTAACAACAAACAGCTAACGACAGGGCTATTCTTTGATCTGAAAAAGGCATTTGATTTGGTTTCACATGAAATATTATCACAAAAACTAGAGACTATCGGTATTAGAGGACTGCCGCTTCAGTGGATATCGTCGTATTTAAGTAACAGACAACAGAGAGTCACTGTCACTAAACTTAATGAACATGACATGAGAGAATATTCGTCTGATTATATAAGTATTAAACGCGGCGTCCCCCAGGGTAGCATATTGGGCCCTATCTTATTTTTACTCTACATAAACGACATTGTTAATGTATGCAATCATAAATGCTTTCTTTTTGCCAATGACATTTCCATAATTATTGTGACTACCGATTAAAAATATAAATCAATTACGGATCATGAAGCGGACATAAATAAAACAATAGACAATCTAATTAACTAGTTAAATAATAATAATTTATCTATCAATCTTAACAAATCAATATATAAACCATTTAATCAATCTTATAATAATTCATTTAATTTTAAAATGGACATTCCGAAAATTACGCAAGTGGCACAAGCTAAGTTTTTAGGAGTAGTAATTGACGAACATTTAGACTGAATACCACAATAGAGCAATTGTCGCCCAAAATAAATGTTTACGAGCTCTATAGTAGATTCCATCTGACGAATCATGTAAACCAATATTTAAAGAGCTTGGTTTGCTACCGTTACCTTCATTAAATGTATAATACATTTAATGAAGGTAACGGTAGCAAACCAAGCAATGAAGCATGCACGTTCGATCAAAAACACAAAGAACTATTTAAAACAGCAGAGGAAGTAAGCTCTCGAGTCGACGTGACCAATACAGACTTGTGCTAGATGAGCTACCTCGATCAGCGAAATATAATAAAAACTCTCTGGCTATGTGTGTACATCTCTATAATAAATTACCAAAAATGTTTAAAACATTAAATTGTAAATTATTTAAAATCCAATTATATAAATGGCTCAATAATAATAATTTCTATAGCATTAATGATTTTTTAAATATGAATTTAATGTAATATATTTCAATGTCATAGCGTAGGTTAGTAAGTAAGTTTGCATGCTTTAATATTAAGCAAAACATGTTCGATCTAATATTTCTTTTGTTTTTATAACGCTTCGTATACCATATAGTACGCATATAAAAATATCTTATTCATCTTAACTATACCATGTTTATACGGCATCCCTTCGGGATTCGGGCAGGCGTGAATTTGATGATTAGATACATGTAGGTACGAGTAAGATTGGTAGGTACCTAATATATTTGCCTGAGACTAATGCGTGTAGTCAAAAGTTCAAAACAATGGTGTATTATTTGACGCAGGCATAGCTGGATTAATGTGTGTGATGAAGGATTGAAGTTTGATTAGCTATTTACAGAAACAATGAAATTATTAAAAAGCGTGCGTGCCGGGCGTGCTATTGGAGAAGCCTATGTCTAGCAGTGGACTGCTATAAGTGATGGATGATGTTTAAAAAGCCAATTTAAATGTCCTTCATATTTAAACTTATTTTTAAATCGAATATCTACCTATATCTAATCCCTGCCGTTTTATACTCTTAGGTACGCGATTCTGGATGAAGTCTGGCGCCTGGTCGACAACAAAATCGTAAATGTAGAAGACATCGACAAAGTCATCTCAGAAGGTCTCGGAATGAGATACGCCTTCCTGGGATCTCTGGAAACTGCGCACTTGAATGCGGAAGGCATGAAGTCTTATGTCGAGAGGTTAGTACCTAAATAGGAAAGTGACTCACGTCAAAAGCGTGAAAGAAATGAACAGTGGTTTACTCTGCGTGTAATCATATTCATATTATAATCATGACTTTTTCTATGCAATACCTTAGCATGAGGCTGCTGTATTTAGAAATTTATTCCATTAATTTGGTAGTCAGAACGTAGACGACATAAAACTGAAACATGTCTAAATTATTTAGATACGGAGAGACCATCTACAACGTCAGCAACACGATGGGAGATATTCCACGCATGACCACGAGCAAGAGTGCCGACACGATCTTCGCACAACTGAACAAGATGGTGCCTTTGGACAAACTTCCGGAAAGACGTGCCTGGCGTGATGCTTGCCTTACACGCCTCGCTCTTCTCAAAAAAGAGATGAATGAACAAAAAGTTAAATACTAAAATTGAAATATGATTATTTCTAATGATGATGTATCCAATGATAACGATGATCATGAAATTTACATACGATTTCAAATATCTAAGAGGGCATGAAATGCATCCGATCATGTTATACCTAAGGAATATGACTTTATATTATGTTTGTTATTTATATTGTACCAAATAATAATTATATTCTTTGATGTGTTTACACTATTTACCCACCCAAAATGTGTTTTAATTTAAATTCGTTTCCGATTTGTAACAAAATCTCACATTGTAACATGCTGACGAGCACAAACACAAATACATTTATTCGTCGGATATGGTAGGTACGAAGTTGGTTAGTATAGTTATGTTCAAGACACATCCCCCGCTAAAAGTGGCATAGAATTATTTACACGTGGGTATAAAACCTAATTTATATACCTACTAGCGGTCTCCCGCGGCTCCGCCCGCGTGGATGTCGGTTTTTTTTTCCGACCACGCGTCTGAGCCGCGCGTGTACCTTACTCATAGACCTCAACTCCCCCCGCCTTGGTGACGCCTACTTCGCCTGTCGCCACGGGCCGCGGAGCGCAGAAATAGTATTATATTGATTTCGCCAT
Organism: Brachylomia viminalis; assembly: GCA_937001585.2. Lineage (NCBI taxonomy): Eukaryota > Metazoa > Arthropoda > Insecta > Lepidoptera > Noctuidae > Brachylomia > Brachylomia viminalis. Next base: position 11,242,064 of record OW443297.2, on the reverse strand, counting down.
AACTTACAAACCAAACGTCCATTTTTATTTATTTATTTATTTAACCATTTATGTAGGTACACACATAAATAAACAGACAAGAAGAAAATAACAGAAAAATAGGTACAAAGGTGATGCTTATTTCTAATGAAATCTCTTCCAGCATACCTGCGATAGGATAGTAGATTTAGAGATGTAGACAGCGTGTGTAAGAGTAAAAGAGAAAATAAAATACATAAAATCAAAAACCATTCACTTAATAAAATAAAACAAATAATAAAAAAATAAAAAGAAAGAAAAGACTAACATCGTCGTCTTTAATAGAATTAAATTGCCAAAAAAAAAAAGACTAAATATTATCTACATAAACAGTACTTAGTGACAAAATAGTTTATTTTGCTAGGGAGTAATGACACGTGTAAAATAAATGAAGTCCTAAAAAAATTCAAGATTTTTAAATAAAAAAATGATTGTTGTGCTTAACTCGAAATAGATAGGTATAGTGTGTCGCGGACTTTTTTGTAGATATTAAGGTCTTTAATTAATTAGAACATTTTATGTTCTATCATTTATAGTTTAGGCGGCGTACGCCAAATAAGGAACTTTTTTGGATGATTTTTTACACCTTGGGTCCGACAAACCCAAATATCTTACGGACCCCTATTTTTTTTAAAATAAAATATAGCTTAGGTTACTCGCAGATAATGTAGCTTACTAATGGTGAATTTTTAAAATCGTTAGAGTATTTTTTGAGTTTATCCATTACAAAAAAAAAAAATCCTTTATAATATTAGTGTAGACTACACTCGTACCTTTAAACAATACAAATCACTTAGACTATAGACATAAAAATACATTTTCGTACCACTTGCTCAAAAAAGTGACATTATATGCCACAAAAAGCGAACATAACAATAGTCATTTTTAATCTGTTAAAAACAGGAAAAGAAAATTGTACTGAATTTCATTCATCCTCTAGGGGGAGAATGTGATTTTGGAATACTTACCGAAATTTATACTGACCTACATCTGTGTTTACACCATTGAGTTTGTATATAAAGCATTATACATCTTTTTGAAAAAGGAATACGCATTTATTATGCGGTTATGATTATTAAATAAAATTACGAAAACCGACGAGGCCGTATGAGCTCGATGCCTTTGGTTTTCCGACAAAAAAATATTAGTCTAGGAATTTGCCGCGTTTTTGTTTTCTTAAAATACATAAACGTTAAGTTTATTTTAATTTATTTTTAATTGTCATTATTTTTAATAAATGCTTATCTCATATTATTATTGTGTTAATTTTTTCGCAAATGGTACGAAAAGTAGAGTATTTTCCTCGGTGATAAAGCTGTCTTAGTCTTGGGTGAATTTAAATCCCTCGCTACACTCAGGACTCGTCATAAATCCCTCGCTTCGCTCGTGATTTAAGTTTTTAACACCCTCGCTACGCTCGGGAGTAAACCTCGAGTCCTTCATTACGCTCGCGATTTAAATCGTCACCCGCGACAGAAGACACTGCTTAATCCCCTTGGTTAATAATCTACTATTATACTATAAACAATAAAAAATAAAAACAATAACATTTATAATAAACTAAATAAATCTAATAAGTTGGTATTTTAGCACCCTTAAATCAAAAAGCAGTGTTTTTAGACTTTATTGGTAGCAATTAAAAGGCAGTGTTCATATTCGTTTTGGATTATGGTTGTAAATTTTTATGGACCAGCTCAGACTACAATATTATAATATTACTATAGGATAAGACATACGGTACCTAACTGTTTCTGTAGTGGAGAGCCTACTGTGGAGAACAAGTGTGAATAATACTACTACTGTTCGTCCTAAACCACCACACACGACTTAATACACAAAAATATTGTATTGAAATTAAAAACGATTTGAAGTTCTCACTTTGTTGCCGCGAGTACCTATCTTTTTCTGGAAGTGGGCAGATGAGGTTAGATTGACGGCTTTTGATCAGATATAAGATTTTTTCGTTTGAATTGTTTAAAAAATTACACATTGGTGCCGATTCTCTTGTCACAAAATTCTCTAAACTAGACTAAAAATCACCAAAATTTAGTTTATTCCTGTCAAACGACGATTTCCCATTCTGAAATTGACTAAAGTGACACAACTTAACCAAATTTTAGTTTGACAGCACTAAGATGGCACTGAGATTATAATTTAGTGAAAATGCCAATTTTGCTATTCTGAATTTTACGTTTTTCACCAAAAATTTTGATTGTCGTAACTAAATCTGCCTGTTTTTAATCGCGAATAAAAAGGTGTGGAATAAAATTAGTTGTCATGAACTAAAATTCATACCAACACCTCGACTTCAGATGCAAAAACAGTACTGTATCTTTTTTTTCTTTTCTTTTGCTTATATCTCGAAAACGGTGTGTCCTATCGCAAAAATAATGAAAATTTCGACCCCCTTTATGAAACCCCGGAACATATAAAATCAAACGTGTTGGTAAAAAAAAATTTTTTTATTCATATTTTCCATACAAAAAGTGAAAAATTCCATACAAAGCATGTCGAGGCTGCAAAATAATGCGCGACTCTGGCTCTAAAAAAAAATCACGTGGTACGGCAAAAAAGTACCTACCTACCACGTGGAGTCGCAATTGCCAAATTTGATTTTAGATGTGTCAAAATTATTTTTAAATTTAGAGATTTTATTTTGCAGAATAGCGTTAAGATTCTCATAGCCAAAAGTAAGCAATTTTAGTGATAGTTTAGTTAGTTTAGTTCGGTGTACAACAGAATCGGCACCATTATTAAAAAAACAGTCTTGTTTAAGTAGAAGGTAATGTGCATGTAATGGCAGCACTGTTTCTTATGTAAGGAGACGATGTAAATGTATGTGCTGATGAGTTGATCTTTAGATGATAAAGGGTGTTAGATTATATTTATTTCAGTAAATTGGTTTATAGGACCCTATTTCGCTTTGGAATGGGCAACTATCTAGCTCCATCTTTCTGACTGACAATTCAAAAGTGCCTATTGTTTTAGTGCCGTAGTGCCGTTTATGGGAGAAAGGGCAAGGCAGCCCGTAAAACTTGAATATTCTTACGGTTTTTGCAATTTGCAGGTTAGTGTCAGGTTATATGTTGATCAAAATATGATTTGCGGCCATCAACAAACAAACAACGATAACAAACATAACGGCCAATCAATCAAGACCGAGTGGTCAGCGCACCAGCGTTTCTTAGGTCAGCCTCGGCGACGACACCCTTCTGGCACCAAGTGTATGACGACCCTGGTCCATCTGTTCTGATCATGATGCATCCTGTAGGTATGGCTCACCCAGTCCCATTTCAGCCTCGTGGTATTATTGCTAACATCGGCGATGTTCGGGCGTATTTTCAGAATATAAAAAAAGACGTATTCAATATTTAAAAATAAATTAGTCGATTTGTAAAATGGTGGCAACACCCAACATGAACACAAAAAAAAACAAATTGCATAAACAATTTTCTACAAATATTTTTGTTACCTGTGGTACGTGTCTAATGGAGCATTTGCGCGATCGTTCATAATTCTATTTACTATCATATTGTAATACACTACAAACAAAAGAGTATAATTTTTATATGGTTATTTGTCCACATCAATGGTGTAAATTTTGAGATATGTGTAATTTAAATAAGTAAATTTATTTTGATATAGCCTTCATGATCTCATGACAAAAGGCCTTGCAGTACGCATAGATTTACAAATGTGTTGTTTTGATAGATAATGGATCCAAGAATGTGTAGAAAAATCAGTAGTAGTGAAAGTCTTCCAGACGCGGACAATGAGGAATATGAGGTATCAAACATCATTGCACCGCAGGAGAGCGACGATAATTTCATGTTGGACGGTAGTTCCGAGCCGCACTCCGTGACATGGCTAGACAACGATCAAATAGATGAATTAGATCTTAATTTAGACCAAACTAATCTATGTTTTCATAGAGTCGATAGCGCAGATATAATTTATAGAAGCAAGAAGAAAAAATGCAAAATGGTAGGAAAGTATGTGATGGGAGATGTTCTGGGGGAGGGCTCGTACGGTAAAGTTAAAGAGATGCTGGACTCCGAGTCGCTGTGCAGAAGAGCTGTGAAAATATTGAAAAAGAGAAAACTAAGAAGAATACCAAATGGTGAACAGAATGTACAGAGGGAGATACAATTGCTGCGAATTCTTAGACACAAAAATGTGATAGAACTAGTCGATGTTATGTATAATGATGAGAAACAGAAGATGTACCTCGTGATGGAGTTCTGTGTTGGTGTGCTCCAGGTATGTGTTACACCTACTAAAACATTAAATTGCTATATTTTTTTCAATATGTTTCAAATTTTTGTTAATAATGGTTTATTTGACCTACTATTAACAGTCAAAGTAAATCACGTTGAAAAAAACACTAAGGGTAATGATGTGCAAAGGACATGATACTCTAAAGTACTCTAGAGATATAAGTGTATTTAGTCAACACAGTAGCAATGCACTATTTACATTAATTTTATTTGACAGAATCTCTACTTGACTAGATAATTTAGTGAGATTGCTGCATGACCTTTCAAGGTCTAGAGCATTTAGCTTATTTTTTTAGTGACACTTGCCTTTAACAGGTTACAAGGATGAACATTGTAGGAAATAATAAATTTTAGTACATCATAGGAAATTAGTTTCAGCAGACTCTATAGTTCTTTATAAATAATTATGCTAATATGTTATGTCTAGGACATGTTGGAAGGGAGTCCTGGCAAGAAGTTCCCTCAGCGGCAAGCACATGACTACTTCACACAACTCCTGGATGGGCTAGAGTACTTGCATGGCCAGGGTGTGGTGCACAAGGATATCAAGCCAGGGAATTTGTTGCTGACACTTGATCAAACATTGAAAATTACTGATTTTGGTGTTGCTGAGGTAATAAATCTAAAATTATTTGGAATCAGCATATTTATCATTTTAATTTAAGACAGTAACCCCGGTACTCAAGAGTTGTTACTCTTAAAATTAATCAATCATTGACTTTAACTGGCCAGTACAAATTGGAATGCTGTCAGTCAAAAGTATGTCAGATTGAAAATGTTTCAATCTTGGTGACATGAGCCAAGCTATGGTGGTTAATCAAAGTTAACTGTTGATTAATTTCAAGTGACATCTCTGAGTGCGGCCGTTAGTTTCAGAAAATAAGGTGCATTTTACATTATCATCTCTAAAACAGCCTATACAAAATTGCATTAACACTTGAACGTCTAATCAGCTCAGTCTACTGTTAATCTAGATAGTTAATTGAATTTAAGTGACAGCAGTACATGCTCACTATTGAATTGAAAAGTTCTTAACTTGCTGAAGGATGAAATAATCAAACCAGTCTATCATGACCTACAGAAATTCATTTTAACATTTATACATATGGTTAAAAAAGAAAACAAAAATAAACAGGATTCTGATATCAATCAATCATAAACTCTGCGGTGTTAAGGTAAAAGGGGATAAGTCATAAACGCAATAATGAGTAAAGTAAACTTTTAGTATTTTGCTGTTTCCTGGCTAGACTCTATTTGCAATCTGAGTTGAACGAAATTGTATCACAAAAACTGACTCATCTCGTTTTTACCTTAATAGATTTTAATGTGTAGTATTGAATTATCCAAATAATTTCATGACTTATCCCCTTTTACCTTAACACCACAGAACTAGCCTTGCAGCTCTGCTATTACAAAATAATTTAATTTTGTCTTGCTCAATAAGACCACACTTTCATAAGGTTAGCCTTGATTCATTTTATTTTATTTAATCAAGGCTAAAATTATGAAACATTGAATTAACTTGGCAACTAAAGCCTAGACTTTTTATTAAGTACTTATCTTTAAATATCCTACTGTTGGAAAAAGAGCCAATACACACACTACTTACTACATTTCTTTTTCATTTCTCCTTTCGCAGGTCTGCTGGAAGACATTTCTTAAGAAATAAGTAGTAACGTTGTACTCAATACTAATATGTCGTACCTGTATCTGTTTGTACATAAATAAATAAATACAATAATATGTTAATATTTGTTATTTTCAGGCGTTAGACATGTTTTCTCCTGAAGACACATGTTACACTGGTCAGGGTTCCCCTGCATTTCAGCCACCAGAGATTGCAAACGGTGCTGAACAGTTCTCTGGTGTCAAAGTGGATATCTGGAGCAGCGGAGTCACATTGTAAGTGAACGAAAATAGAACATTACCCACTAACACCTTTTGTTATAGCATTGTTTCCTTCACAATCTTATCTTTGTGACTTTACATTCAGGATTGTTTGGATGTTTTAAGTTCAAAAGTCAATTGTCAATTTTTTGCACATAGTGTTTGTTTGACTATTATTTTGAATGCCTATTTAAAGGTCATAATGCAGTCAGTGTCCGTAAAATAGACTACCAATATCAGGCTTTATATTCCAATATTCCTTCTACTTCAATAATGGATAGGACAATGTTGACAAAAATTACCTTATCACTGTACAGAGTTCAGTTACACACCTATTGCACATTACTTTGTTAGTAAACATAGTGATTCATGATTAATTAAAAACAATTAATTATTATCGCCCCACTATCCATGACATACTTGTTTGTTACTTTGCATACATATAAAACTTACATAAATAAGCATATCATTGTAAAACAGTGTAGGATTTGCTTCCAGTTTATTCATAGTGCTTTAATTATGTGGGTAGGACAAAATTACCCGGGTTTACCTGTTTTACCAGCATAATAAATTGTTTTGTTGTTTAAATGCCTGGTTTATTCATATTTAATCATTAACTGTAAGTGTGGAGTCCGTGTGCGCGTCTCCTTTTTAAGGATATTTCTCGACGACTGATCGACAGTTCACGTGACCAGAGGGCTGGATTGTTCTTTGGCCAAACTGTCAGACTTCTAGGCACGTTTCCGGATGACAGCGACGCAGACTAGTACTTCCACGCCTATGGTGTCCTTTTGTTTTAGATTTATTTGTATAGTTAGTTAATTCAGTACTCAGTGGAAATAGTTAGTTGTGTTAAATATTGTAAAAGTTATATAATATTAACTTCAAATAAAAATGTAAGTTGGGTTTACTACATTAGGTTTAGTGAACTATACATTATCATTAGTGAACTGCTACAGTTCGCGAAATATTTTATTAAATATACCTAGTCAATAGCATGCCAATTCAAAACGGCCGCATACTGTACAACAATACACCTTAAAGGCTGGCGCACATTACAGCCAAAGCTGGTCGTACCACATCGCATTCCAATACAAAAAAGCGCGGTGAGGCTCGCTTATAGTTTGCGCTAGTTCATATAAATGTAAAAAAGTGATGCTGGAGAATTTTGGCAAATGTGCGCTGCACTTAATACAACCCTACTCATTACTCAATTATTGTTCTCAGATACAACATGACAACGGGTCGGTACCCGTTCGAGGGCGACAACGTGTACCGACTGCTGGAGTCGATCGGTCGCGGCGAGCCCGCGCCTCCGCCGCCATCCCTGGGGCCCACGCTCGGCCTGCTGCTCACCAACATGCTGAAGCGTGACCCCAACCTCAGGCCCACCGTGCATGAGATTAGGAGGCACTCGTATGTATTATACTTTTATTTTATTTATATTGTTAAAGCTTCGTCCACCATTTAACGCTACGCCGGGGCAGACCATGGTAAAGTTGGCGGGAAAGACTGGCCCGTATTAGCTAAGAGCAGACGTGTATGTGTCGTAGGATAATTGCAAAAGACACCCAGTCTTATTGGGAACTAAGAAAGATTTTCATATTCATAAAAATTGCAAATATGCTGATATTAGCTCGTATTGTCACGGAAATCTTTCGTAGTTGACATTAATCCGGTCTTATTTACCCCAATTGCCCTGTGACCTATGAAAACCTTGACCATACTCAGAACCGTGTCATTTACGATGCAAAATGTTATCGTCAAAAATGACACATCGATGTTTCATAAGAATTAAAATCGGTTACAATCGACAAGTAGAATGTGACAGAGTCCAAAAGTGATCAACATTTTCGTAAGGTGATTGTACTCGCATCGCAATCAGGGCGCCTTTATAACGCGATGTATGAACGTGCAAGAAGCGAAAGATGTATTTAAGGAGCGTAGCACATTCTATAGTTTGCGCCTTAAATTTATGTATAAGTATCAAATTAAAAAGCATGGTCACTGGTTTTCTCAAATCTGATCTTGGAATTTACAAATAACTATAACAATTACTGTGGGTGGTGACATCGGAATGTGCTCGTTATCACTAAAAAGGCACTGGCTGTACAATGTGCAAGGCTCTTGACGATCTATAAATAGTATAAATAAATCATAGTTGCATTTCGTGTCTTTTTGTGTGACCGTTTCGTTCTTCAAAACTGCACAACTGAATTTGATGCGGTTTTCACTATCATTTAAAAAAAAACCGGATATTTAAGTCTGTATAACAATTCATATAAAAATTAAATATAATAAAGAAACCTCGATGATTACGATTAGTCAAATCGTAAAAACTGCGAACGTCCTGCGTAAGCGGTCACCAAGATTGCGCGCATCTCAACGTCCCTTAGTCCTACGTGACAGGAGACACGTAAATAAACACGAACTAAAATTGAACTTGGAATGTTCTAGAAAAACTATACGACATTTTACCTGACCTTATGATAAAAAATACGCTTTACAATAAAAATAAATCATTGTTGGCATCATTTGATTTGTGTGGTGCAGAAAAGTATTGGCACATAATACAGCGACTAAACGAATTAATTATCACACCGCAGTAGAGTTACCACTCCATAAGTAATGCATATTTTTTGTAACAATAACTAAATAGTGTTCACCAAATAATAAACTTTGATTTTTATGTCTTCATAATACCTATTAAGTCTACAAAATGGCATGTAAAACGGCTTTTAAAGAGGTTACGTTAGAGGTGAACAGTTTAATAGTACCCACTTAGTGATTGTCGAGATTAAGTTGTTTACGCATGTATAACCATTCTATTTATTCGACTTTGCACTTATGTGCAGAAAATGTTAATGTCAAGGATAATGTGCGAAACTGTAAATAATATTTATTTCAACCAAGTGTACTTGTGATACTTGTTGGTTTAACACTCTCACCGCCATGTGGTCTGCTGGCCGCCCACAAAAATGTCAGTGCAGCAAGCCACTATAGATTTGTACATCTTTACCAGCAGGCCATGTGGTCCGCGGTGATCCCACAAATTCATTTATTTCTATAGAGCTTGGCTTGCTAGATAATAATTTAATAACGTATCTTGCCGGCCGTCCACATGGCGTGCTGCAATAGCCTAGCGTGGCGTGGTGTAAAAGACATTGCATGGCCCGCGCGCCGCCCACATGGCCTGAAGTTCTAGAAAAACCTTAAATGTGTATGGCGGTGAGAGTGTTAAGGCTCCTGCAGACGGGCGCGACGCGACGATGCGACGCGATTCTGGTAAAACCATTTCCATGAAGTTTTTATGGCAGTTATACAAAAGTCGCGTCGCTCCAGCCTGTGGAAGCCCTTAATTGTCATTGAAGTTTGTACCTACTCAAGACATTGTGTTTACGACTCCGTAACTTTCATGATTAGAAAATGAAAATGACTCAGAGGTCCTTTTATTTGTTTAGTTTTGCGTTGTAACCTTACCTTTGCTTAGATAAGTTGGGCAACTTATCAGACTGCCGAGGTACCATTACCAATCAAATTGTTAGCCTCTGTGTTATGTGGTTTCCAAACCACAACTATTTATAAATCCCCTATCCCGATTAATAATGCGTCATTTATTATTAGGGTTGCCAACTTTTTTTATATTAAATAGTTATAGTATTTTAAAAATGAAAAAATATGTGCCTGTAAAAATATAATAGATGGCGGAAATTAAATAAATATAGTAGGTATGTTAAAAAAAAGAAGTTTTTTTGCTACTTCGAGTCTTTATTTACAGGTTTTTTTTAATGTCTCCTAACTATTATTAAACTCTAATAATAAACTATGGTTACAAAATACCTATATTTCACCTTTTACGAGATTAGTACTGGTCCTATTGCGCTCATCTCGCCATTTTGTATTCATCTCTGAAAATATGCGTTCAGTAAAAGCTGAAGTTGCTGGTATAGAAAGAAGAACCTATACTATTTTAAAAATATAAGAAAAGTCAGAATCACCGCGCAAAACTGGTTGGTAGATATAACAACACGTTTTTGGTCAGAAAGAGCAATACCAAAATCATGGCTGCTTTCGTTTTACACATAATTGAACAAAATAATGTTATTTAAATTTTCATCGAAAATATGGTAGTTTCGCCTACTATATTTTTTTTTAGAAATATAGTATTTAGGCCTGTAATTTAGAGGATACTATAATTATATAGTAGGGTTGGCAACCCTATTTATTATACCTATCCCTGTGACACATTGAAATTAAATCCCGCCAATACTGGTATGCAACAGGAAAATGGTCTTGTATGTTGTTACTGACAACGGAAATAATTAAGTACTTTGTTTATTCCATAATATAATAAGTTGCTGAAGAGCCCTGTTATCATCTGAATGTTTATTTATAACTAACATAAATACACTGCTCACCTCTGTAGTTCTAAAGGCCAAGCAGAGGTGTACATCCACTTTTCGCCAGTAGCTACCAGGCACAAACAAATATATCTGCCTGGTAGCCATCGATCACTAATAAAGAACTGGTAGCTATCACTGATAATCATCCACAATCTCCTAGAAAGCTCAAGTGATGGTGCGAGAAATAAGGTATTCATGAAATAAGTTTTGTCGCTCCAACTGGGACTGATGTATACTACAAATCTTGTCTGTAAAGGTTTTCTATCCTCCGCGGATTGGCTCGAGTACTACCAAACTAAAGAATATGTTAGTTTTGCCGAAACGTCAATGCCAAGACATCGAATGCAACGGCACAAGATTTTTTTTGGTGCGTGTCCAAAATATGAACTAACGCCGCCGTATTGTTTTTAGGGTTCCGTACCCCAAAAGGAAAAAAACTGGAACCCTTATAGGATCACTTCTTGGTCCGTTTGTCAGTTTGTTAAGACCCTTTTTCCAGGAACGCGTGGAGGTATCAAGTTGAAATTAATATCAAATAAGTAGGTGACAGTCACTTGGAACTCTAAAAAAATCAAACTTATAAGTCTAGGCAATACAAAAAAAAAATAGGCCATTTATGCGACATATTTTAAAACTCGCAAATACATCAAAACCTATAGGGTACTTCCCGTTGTCCTAGAATAATGAAATTTGGCAAGAAGCTTGGTCTCACAGCACAAGTAAAGGAAAAAATCCGAAAATCGTTAACTTGTAGTTTTATCACATAGATTTTTTTGCGATTACAAACTTACATTATTTTTCAGTGGAGAATTGACCGTGACGTTTAGGATTTACGGAAGAACGTGTTTTTGAACTACGATGTTAAGTTGGTTTTTACGATAAATTCATCCCAACTACGGAACCCTTCATTGTGCGTGGTCCGACACGCACTTGGCCGGCTTTTTCATTACTTATTTTATTTATGTAATACTTTAAGCACTCAAATGTACAGAGGCGGATTTAATGCCAATCATTTTCGGTGTCAATTTCTCAAATGTTTACCAACAACGCCCCCTTGTCAATGTCATTCAGGCGCTAAAAGATCTTTGTAGCACTCTGATTAAATTAGGCTGAGAATGAACCCTTCGAACGTCAATTGTTGCAAAAGATAGCTCCCTAAACGCTCACCCCAGACCACATATTAGTGATTCTTAATTATGTTTTCAAAACCATTGTTTCCTCTTACAGTTGGGTACAAGCCCGGCCGCCGCTTGAAGCCGGCGACCGCATGGTGACGCCGCGTTCGCGTCGCTCGGACGAACTGCACACTTCCACCGTGATCCCGTACTTAGTGGAGCGACACTACCCTTCGGCGCAGGAGTACTTCACCGAGCGAGACTACAGACACGGTCAGTCTGATACTGATGATGAACTTTTTTATGACGTTACTGACTTTTTATGTAGGCAGTGAAGAATATTTTTTGTGTACAGTCGCAGAATAAAAAGGTTAAGCACTCTACTTTTCGTATTGTCAACATTATTAATTTAATTTGTAGAAGCTTGTAAATGAAAATTGTAAGTGTCATTGTACATTACTTACCTTTATACATAGAGAAGACTAAGCATTCAGAATAATTAATAAATTAATTAATTACGTATGAATGAAAATTAAATTTCGACATCGAATAGGTTGCATGTGCAAGCCATGCGGGAAAACATATATGCCAAAATTGCTTAAACCTCTTCGTTCAATGAGAGCAGAGTGGCAGCCGTCATTCTGCCCGCAACCAAAGAGTAAAAACTTCCGATCATTTGGGGGGCCCGTAACCACACCCCTGTGCAGCCACGGTTCTGTTTGAGCTGTGCGTATCATTTGGATTATTGATCTTGTGGCAAGGCTGTTAAAGTGCCAGCATAATATTTGTACTTGTAATTTGTAAATCCTTGAATTTGTCTGCAAATACGTGACTGCGTATAACATACACTTTCACAAAGTCATTTGCAACTTCATATCTTTGAATGGCCGTCTTACTGATATCAGTAGTTACATAATAATTATGTTTACTAGATTTCTCAAAGTCACACTGAATTGTATACTTTACATAATTTGTGTTGCTATGCCGAATTTAACGGATTTTATTTGAACCTTTTCTGAGGTTTTGATTCACTGACGCTTGCAGCGTCTAAACGAAACCTATCTTAATCTGTCTTATGTTAATTGACACAAGTGTATGTAAATATACAAGAGGTAAATAGAGTCGTGCAATTTTCAGAGCCTGAAGAAGTGCGCATTGCCGGTCTCGTGCGCGCTCGCGTTTGTTCCTTGAGTTAGGTTCGTTGCATGCGAGTGACGGAGCCCCAATCTTGCTTCCAGGCTTTTATACCACCGACCTTATATCTATATGAACAGCCATATACCTACATATACCCGCTATAACAATATCAGGCTTATAGTAATATTTATGTCCCAAAATAAAACATATTTATGATGCAAGTAAATATAAAATAACCGATAAATAAGTGCAGTAAAATATATTTTTAAATATATGTACTGTATGTTTGCGTGAACCTAGTACTTCACTAATAACATAGTTTTCTACTGAATGATATTGATATTAGAGAATGACGACAAGACGTAGATAACATACTATACAGATACTTGATTTTACTCATTGGTCGATCGGCTCTCCAATATTTATAAAGGCGCAAGCGCAATCTTGGTCGTTGGCCCTCATTCGGTTACCCGAATGAGTTTGCCCAAATTGGACATCCCATTGCTAGTGAACAACCAAGTTTTAATTATTTTCGGCGTACCTAACGCATTTCTTGCGGGACTCCACCGCTAATGTAAACTCAGCGAACTTCATTGATAAGCAAATTGACTATCGACTCGAATTATCCGTAAATTTAAATCCAAACTGTCATTCTCAACCGTATGAAATGGCAGTAACACCTCTATTTGATGTAGTGTGTCAATCTGTTCAACAGTTAAGTTCCCTGACTGTACATTCAGAATTTCTATAACTTACTTTTGAAAATGATATCTTAATAGTATAATAGTATCTGAATAGTATGAGTAATCCTGCGTCGCTCGACGTGACGAGTAACCTCGCGTGCGTGTTGCAGAGCTGGGCGACGGCGGGTCGCGCACGCTGTCGACGGCCGAGCTGTCGGACGCCGACTCGCGACGCAAGCGGCGCTGGCACTCGTCGTGCGGCCGCCTGCCCTCCTGCCGCCTCACGTGATGCCACTCTCCCGTCTGATGATCATCAGCTCGTCACTCCTATACATGTTCCGATTCCCTGTTATTTGTTTCTCCACTTAGTAGTCAACTTTGCCACCACTGTTGTTGCCGGATAGAATGCGTAAAACTCCTCGGCTCACCCGTTTTGTCGCGTTTTCGTTCGACGTTTGATCAGCATTCGCTCTGAACAAAATCGACTTTGGTATATTTAATGTTGCTATTTATTTGTTTGTGTATGGTTGTTACATGTAGTTTTCTGTATACTCCTTTAAATAGTAAAGCAATTTATAGCTTCAATAGAAATATGTGTGTGAATTGATTATTGAGAAACCAATTATTTAATAAATTTTCTGATATGACATTCAGTCACATACGTCTGTTAGCTAATATTACCATAGAAGTGTATGGAAATTTAATTAGATATCAAGGAGTTCATGCAATGACAAGAAATATTATATTTATGTAAAATAGTACCTGTTTTATTTGTGTTTCAAGATGTTGATGTAATGTGAACATGTATTTAGTGTAATTATTAGTAGATCTCAAATTTTAACGTGGCAATATAAAGATAATATTTTTATAAAAAAAAGTATCGCTATAAAAACAATTTATAATAGAGTTCTTGCCAAGAAGGAAGCACCAACTATATTATCAGTTTTGGTTCACTTGATGTTTATTTTGATTTTTTGCAGTGTGGTGCATGATAATGTCGATCAGCAGATATGTCACTCTCATCACTGAATGATTGAATCCCACGCTTTCTCACTAGTTGATTGACGGACAAATGTGTTGCTGATTGTGACTACCTACTGTCAGCACGAAATGTTTGTTTGAATGGTTTTGGGTATGATCGATTTTCTTATTTTAGTTGTTAGATGTAAAGTACAAGTTATGACGAATATTATACATTAAATTGTTGTGTAATATCGTTAAATGTCATCGATTGGAATTTATTAAAAGAAGAATGTTATGCAAATAAATTATTGCATGGTTTGGATATTCTAAAAGGACACGGCTTGTATACATTCAGCATTCTGTGTACCTATTTCCTAATAATCTCTTTTCCCATCTCAACACCTTTGACGGACCTCACTTTTTATAACTTATTTATATTTAAATAAAATTACGGTAGTATTTAGGTATACTTAGGTAAACAACGCATGATTTTCTGTATTTTCTATTTGGATTGTTGTTGCTGTGTAATTTGTATCGCTGGACTGATGATCAATGTTACGTTAGGTCTAGATCGAATACAAATCTTTTGTCACTTTACTTCTGCGCTAAATTGTTTGTTCACTTAATTATAATGTTACTTAGTTGTGCAATAACTGTTATGACTTGATGAAATACTGCTCTAGTACGTAGTTTAGGCTAAAGCTTACGCGAGCCATATTGTAATGA
The DNA here is from genome assembly GCA_937001585.2 of Brachylomia viminalis. Classification (NCBI taxonomy): domain Eukaryota; kingdom Metazoa; phylum Arthropoda; class Insecta; order Lepidoptera; family Noctuidae; genus Brachylomia; species Brachylomia viminalis. The sequence goes on along the minus strand of OW443297.2, from coordinate 11,226,855 downwards.
GATTATTGCGCAGGTGATCTCTTCACGCCAAAGGCGGTTTTAGCTAAAAGTATTTAATTTAACTGTAATTTTGTGTCCACTTATGTTGCACTTGTATTTGAAAAGTGAGGTCTTACATTTATAACTGTTAAAACGTGTGTTTACGCTTAAATAAAATGAAAGGATGTATGTTTAGTGCCTGAAATGAAAAATAACGTAAAAAACTGAAAAAAATAATAAAGAGAATATTAATACATATATTGTAAATAAAAAGTCAAAGTAATGTGCATTATGTTTTTTATATAATATACAGAACATCACAAGCCCACAATTAATAACCCACTATATTAATAAAACAAAACAAACTTTGACAACTTGGCCTGATTGCTCTTATAGACTACGAAGTATATGGTAATGATAATCGTCTCCAAGACTCCAGATTAAAAGCCAACAGACTGTTTGGGCTAGCTGATGAATACAAAGTCGCGATTCCTCGCATAGATGACGCCACCTACCGCTGATCAGGGGCTTAGCTGCATAGTTTGATCCCCGTGTTACCTGGGTGTTTACAGTCGAACAACCTATTTGGTTCACCGACCAAAAATGTTCATCTTTCCACTACATTTACTACACTACTACAGATTTAATTATATTGTCATCAATAGCAAGGCTGTAGTCACTACATCGGTTGCATGACTTTCCCGTTTCGCTATTAATGATACTCCATGTCATTTTTATTACATTACTACTATTTTTAATTTTTGAACTCAAACAACGTGATTTGGCCATACTACAAACTTATTTAAATAATTTAGAATAATTCTTAACATATAAATTAAATTCAGCAGTGTTTTTACAAGTTCGTTCATCATACAATTCATAAAGTCGTTTTCTACTTGTATGTATACCAATGGTGGCCCAGTCACCACGCCACGATAGCGGCGGTAAGACCCCTCTTTGAGGAGTGGCTAGAGAGGCGTCACGGCGTCCTCACCTACCGCCTGACGCAGGTCCTCACCGGACACGGATGTTTCGGGAGGTTCCTGCACATCATCAGGCGGGAGGAAACGCCCGGGTGTCACCACTGCGATGATCGCCCCGAGGACACGGTGGAGCATACGATGGGGGCCTGCCCTGCATGGGCGGAGCACCGCCGTGTCCTCGTAGAGGCGATCGGCAGCGGCGGCGACCTCTCACGCCCGGCCCTGGTTCAAGCCATGGTCCGGGGCGAGGGGGAGTGGGAGGCAGTCGCCTCCTTCTGCGAAGCAGTCATGCTAGCTAAGGAGGTGGCGGGACGGGAGAGGGAGAGAGTCTCCCGTCCAAGCCGCCGCGGTGGACGCTCCGGGCGTCGGGAGCCGCGTGACGACTCCCGGCCACCGTAGGCGCGGGCCTGCGGGCGGTGAGTAATGGGTAGCTCACCGTCTGATCAGGACCAGGCCCGTGCTGGAAGGCGCGTACGTGTTCCACGCGCGCCTCAAAGAGATGTCAGCATCGAAGAGGGGGCCCACTAGGGCCCAAGCCTGCCGGGAAAGCGGGATCATCCAAAAGGGGTACCGCTGACCCGGAACATAAAGGGCCAAGGAAGGAACACGGGTGGGTTTTAGTCAGTAAGAGTCTGACACTCCCTTCCGCTCCACCCAGAGCGGGAGGGGTCATTTGATGATTTCCCATCCTCAAAAAAAAAAAAAAAAATGGTGGCCCAGTCACTGAAGGAAGCGTTACTATTAACCGAGAACGTCTTTGGAATGAACGTGTTATTGAATACTGTGCAATACATATTAAAAAAATCATTATAATGTTGATTAGGGTCTTCATTAGTCACCAATAATGGTAATTTACTTAAAAGTTTAGATTTAAATGTATCCAAGCGAAGTAAGTAGTTTAAGAGTATTCCACTCATAGAATGGATCAATAACATGTTAAAATACCGTGCCATTCAGTTTACCGTGAACACCACCACGCGAGGTATCGTGAGTAGAGGCTGCCCACAGGGTGGGGTGCTGTCACCACTGCTGTGGAATTTAGTCGTAAATGAGCTCATTGCAGAGCTCAACGCCAGCAGTCTGTACTCGGTGGGATACGCGGATGATATAGCAATTCTGATCTCGGGGAAATTTGAAGGCATCTCATGTGATCTCATGAGAAGGGCTTTCAAAATAATCGAGAGCTGGTGCACGAGGCACGAACTATCGGTTAACCCCTCGAAGACAGAACTAATAATGTTTACCAACAAGAGAACTCTTGGACCCCATAGGCTTCCAAAACTCTTCAACACTGAACTAACACTTAAAGACGAAGTCAAGTACTTGGGGGTGATCCTTGATAGCAAACTTCTCTGGAACAAGCACCTTGACTACAAACTTAACAAAAGCACAATTGTGTCGCTTAACTTCAAACTCGGATAAATCCAATTCTGAGATTTTTTAAGATTTTGGTGTCAAAAGAAACGGAAAAAGAATTGCTTTTAAACAATTTTATCAGTTGTGTATAAATCCACATGGTTCTTGAGAAAATAAACCGTTAAAATCATAATATTTTATCTAAGTCAGATAGATCCATGAGACAGTTTTTTTCAAATGTAGTTAAGTCCATGAGAGCCAATCAGGTAATTGCGTTTGTTCAACATGGCCGTCAGTCCACGTAAACTCTGCGACAGTAACACCGTTCACTCCCGCTTTTTATTGTTTATTTTTATTATTTGGACAGTTCCCATGGATAATTCCATTAAAATTGTGTCACCATGTAAGGCCCGCAAGCGACCTAATATAAAACTTCGCCGTAAGAAAGAGGAAAGAGCGAAAATTCGGTAAGTTTGAAATACCTATACCTATTCGTCGTTTGGAATCTTGGGTTGGCACTAGTGTTGTGTTAACCATAATCATTATCGATTATTATTATTTTGTTGTTCTACTGTTACAGAATGATTTGGATATAATAATAAGTATGTAAGGATATAATATTGAGTACATTAATTATATTCTCCGATCAGATTTGTGTAGGTATACAGGATCATGTAAGTTTTAAAATTTATGTGGTTTGTGGAGTTTTCAATTTCAGGTGTTGCTAAAATAATCAAAAAACGCGGCCAATCGTTTGAAAATTTTAGTCCAGAGAGACTGCCAATTGGAGTTCCAGTAAATGAAGCAAAACTGAGTGATGTTCGCAAATTGCTGGAAACGCACTTTGGCCAAGAGTGGGCATCATTGGTGGAATTGAAATATTATAAAAAGTGCTTAACAGTGAGAACGTGATAGGGCGACCAATGCACGAAGAAGAAATTGAAGAAGATTACTCGGAAGAAATATTGAATTTTGTTTAAAATGATTAAATTAGATACCTCCTATTTTTGTAAAGTAAAAATAGATTTCCTTATTTTGTTTGTATTATTTTAGTTTTATTCAGTAAGCTGCTACAAATTAACTGTCGATAGTATACCGTGACTTCGCCACTACCACATCCCTAGTTCTAATCGTGTTTTTTCAAATCCAGATAAATCCGAATCCATTAAATCAAAATTCTATAGATCCACACTGAGTTTTTTCAAAGATAGATAAATTGCATTCCATTATATCAAATGAAGGTAAATCCAACTTTAATATTAAATTTTTGAAAGAATGAGTGATTTAAATACTGAATTGGCTAAACAGGATCGTTTTCTTCAATAATGTTGCCATAATATAAAAATACTGTGTTTTAATTCATGAAATTAACACCATTAACACTGTTTTTTAAATATCTCCTAGCAGGGTAGAGTGGATTTATCCGAGTTTGAAGTTAAGCGACACAATTGCACTCTACCAATGCAAAAGAATGTTAGGGAAAACATGGGGGCTTTCTCCGAAGATAACACTGTGGTTATACAAAGCGGTAATCAGGCCAATGTTGGCTTATGGCGCTCTGGTTTGGTGGACAAGGACTGAACTCTCGACCACCATTACCAGACTACAACGTTTCCAACGACTGGCCTGTACGGCTACCACTGGCTGCATGAGAACCACCCCAACTGCAGCCATGGAGATAGCCCTTACACTAACTCCCCTTGACCTGTACATACAGCAGGAGGCGGCGCTAGCTGCCATCAGGCTAATGCATCTGGGCATATGGGGCAAAAACCATACCAGCCCACACGCTAATATCCTGGACCGGGCGATTGAGTACCAACCGCTCATCGCTGCCCCGTGTGATAGAACACCAAACCAACCCATGTTCAACAAAAACTATATTATACAAACAGTTCAGGAGGAAAGGGATCAGTCAGGAGCCCATGAAGTGCGCATCTACACAGACGGCTCAAAAACACAAAACGGTTCAGGTGCTGGCGTACACTCCCTTGACCTCAACATTAACCTTCACATACCACTAGGCACACACTGTTCGATATTTCAATGTGAATGTGTTGCCTTAACACTAGCCGCAACAGCAGTAAAGCGCTTAGGCATCCGGAACTACGGCATTAAATTCCTATCCGACAGCCTATCTGTGATCAAAGCTTTAGAAAACAAACAAACTAACAATAAACTAATTTTTGAGTGCCATTTAGCTCTGGAGAGTTTATCGACGTTTAATCGCATTACCCTCCAGTGGATCAAAGGGCATAGTGGATCCTTAGGCAATGATGCCGCTGATGAACTTGCGAAGAGAGGCTCTGATATGGAAGTGCTAGGCCCGTACCCACTTCTCCCTCTGCCTTTCTCACAATTTCGTGCGTGGATTCGTCAAAGATCGACCGAACTCCATAACAACAGATGGTCACGGGCAACAGACTGTAGACAGTCCAAATTGGCTTTACCAATTGTAGACCCGCGGTTAACCAAAAAACTTCTCAACCTGAGTAGAAATAACCTCAGAATAATTATAGGAACAATTACGGGCCATAACCCCCTTAACAAACATCTTTTTAACATAGGCGCCACAGATAGCCCCCTTTGCAGGGGCTGCCTTGACGCCGAGGAATCAGCCGCCCACGTCATCCTGGAGTGCGAGGCTGTGGCTTCTCAACGGGAAGAAATCCTCGGAACAGTGAGGTCGCTCCGCGAAGCCTGTGAAGCCCCCAGGAGGCTTCTGTGCTTTTGGGCGGAGCTAGGCTGGCTGTGTTAGCCAGTATCCCCACGCACAACGGACCAAATGAGAGTCTAAGTGCGGAAAAGGGAGTCCCCATCATCATCATCATCATCATCATGTATCCAAGCGATTAGTCGTTTTCGGGTTAACAGTGATATCTTTTTTAGTAACTTTTGTTAATATTTGAAATAGTTATTAATTGTCCGCTATGATCTGAGTCTATTAAATTTATAATTTCTTTGTGAGTTGGTATAACATCTGTATAAATGTTATCTAGGCATGTGGCACTAGTGGGAGTTATTCTAGTTGGCTCCAGAAATTGGTTAGCAAGATTGTGTGACTGAAACAGACTTATAATTTTAATACTTAAACCAGAATTTTCTAACAAATTAACATTCAAATCACCACAAGTGATGATAGACTTATTTGAATTACAGATTTTGTGCAATACTTCATCCATAACCTTTTCAAAACAGTCATACAATCCCGAAGGAGGTCTGTACACACTTAATATAATGAGCTGCCCCAATTCTACACAGGCTATTTCAATTGCCCGCTCAACAGAGAGGCTCACAATATCCTTGCGGTCTTTAAATTTAAGCTGGTTATTTACCAGAATTAATGAGCCACCATGTACAGCATGTACTCTGTTGAACGAACTACCAACCTGGTGATGACTAAAATTGAACATGAACTGATGGCTTTTAAGCCAATGTTCTGTTGTACAAAGAATATCTATATTGCTACAATTCAGGAATAACTCTACTTCTAAATCTTTGTTCAAAAACCCTTGAATGTTTTGATGCACCAGGTTGATACTATTTTTTTTTTTTACACTTTCATATGCTTTATTCTTTGCCTTAGTTACATTTTTGCAAGAGGCTAACTCCTTTGTCCTGATTTCTAATTTAAATGATGACCATTGTCATTAATTTTGACCAAATTATTGGCAGAATAATTGAAAAAGTCATTGCATTGCTCAAAAGAAGCAAGTTGTTTAGTCTTCGATGCTGACATATCTTTGAGGCGCGCGTGGAACACGTACGCGCCGTCCAGCACGGGCCTGGTCCTGATCGGACGGTGAGCTACCCATTACTCACCGAGCGCAGGCCCGCGCCTACGGCGGCCGGGAGTCGTCACGCGGCTCGACGCCCGGAGCGTCCACCGCGGCGGCTTGGACGGGAGACTCTCCCTCTCCCGTCCCGCCACCTTCTTCGCTAGCATGACTGTTTCGCAGAAGGAGGCGACTGCCTCCCACTCCCCCTCGCCCCGGACCATGGCTTGAACCAAGGCCGGGCGTGAGAGGTCGCCGCCGCTGCCGATCGCCTCTACGAGGACACGGCGGTGCTCCGCCCATGCAGGGCAGGCCCCCACCGTATGCTCCACTGTGTCCTCGGGGCGATCATCGCAGTGGTGATACCCGGGCGTTTCCTCCCGCCTGATGATGTGCAGGAACCTCCCGAAACATCCGTGTCCGGTGAGGACCTGCGTCAGGCGGTAGGTGAGGACGCCGTGACGCCTCTCTAGCCACTCCTCAAAGAGGGGTCTTACCGCCGCTATCGTGGCGTGCCCTGCGCTGGGTTGCGACAGTCGCTCTTTCCATGCCGCCATGAGATCGCGCCGAAGGTCCGTCCGCTCCGCCGCGATTTGCCGCGGAAGCGGGGTTTCCCCCCGGCGTAGTGCCTCCGCGCGCCACTCATACAGGCGCGCGAGGACTATCGCCTCCAGATCCCACGGCGGCAGTCCGGCAAGGAGGCTTGCCGCCTCGCCCGAGATCGTGCGGTAGCCCCGGATCAGCCTTACGGCTACCACCTTTTGGGGCGCGTTCAGATAGTGGGCGGCTCTCCGCCGCAGTGGACGCGCCCACACCGGGGCCCCATATGTAGCCATGGACCGCGCGACCCCCGCGTAAAGCCTCCGGCAGGAGGCGTTTGGACCCCTCAGGTTGGGCAGAAGCCGCTTGAGGGCGGCCCCAGTACGTTCCAGTTTGGGGGCCAAACGTCGGAAGTGCTTCTCGTGCTGTAAGGTCTCGCTTTATCATGGAGCAATAATCGTGAAGATCTATTCATAAGTCGGGGCTGTTTCACTGCTAGTTTTGCTATCATTGTTCGGAGTTCGGCACAGTAGACATCTGCCGTTATGTTATGGCTTGACCAGATCGGAGAAAGCTATAGTGAATAACACCATGCTGAGACCACCAAACAGTTACCATTACCTTTTTATTGGTAAGCTTTGCTTATGGACACTGTTGCGGCGTTTGACCTGGGGTCAGCCATTGCATTTTTTTTTCGCTAACGGTTATCGTAAAGAATCCACCTTTCATCACATGTCACAATTCGATCCAATATTCCTTCATTTCTGTATCGATTCAACAAGGCAACAAAAGTTTCAACACGCGTTTCTTTCTGCAGATCAGTCAAATCGTGAGGCACCCATTTCTTATATTTTTTTATTTTATTGTTTTGACGCAAATGAGTCAATATTGTTGGTAAGGTAACGTTAAACCATGCCGCTAATTCCTGGGTAGTTTGGCTCGGATCGGCTTCCACCATCTCTTTCAATTCATTGTTATTCACCTGTGTGGGCGGTCTTCCACGTGGTTCGTTCTTCAAATCCAAGTTTCCATCACGAAAGCGTTTAAACCAAAATCGCACGGTGCGTTCATTAGCAGTCCCCTCTCCAAACGCAACATTGATATTGCGAGCTGTTTCTGCCGCGTTAGTTCCGCGTCAGAACTCGTATTCAAAAATAACTCGAATTTTCGAAGTATCCATATTTCTTGTCTAAGCTGAATAAAAAAAAAAACAACTGAAAGTCGATAATCGAATGTTGCACATTTTTTAAAAGAAGGACTTCATAGGTACCATGTGAAAAAAGTTTCACTCAAAAATCTCAAACCATGAAGGTTCTATGTCAATTCGAAGTACCTAATACAAAAAAAAAATGGCAATTTCATACCTTAACCCCTATTATATAAGGATACATAGGGTTTTTTTTTTCATTGCACGGCCCTATTCGTCCTATATTTATTTTTCGATTTATTAGTTGGGCGCTGGGGGCACCCAAGCGATCAACTTTTAATAAAGGATGCAAAATTATTGTTATACCTATTAGGTACTCTGCACACTGCTGCCTTTAGGTCCTATACCTACATAACAGCGTGTTTGACAGGACAACAAAGGCTTACCTACCTACCCTTTTTTTTCTTTTGGATATTAAATCATCAAATAACTTCTCCCGCTCTGGGGGAGCGACAGGGCGTGTCAGACTCTTAGTACTTTATACTCTTAGACTGTCAGCGGCTTTGGTGTGTAGACCGCTTTAGGGACTAAAACCCACCCGCGTTCCTTCAGTTGCCTTGCCAGGGGCCACGGTAACTTCTTTGGACTTTCCCGCAACCCTGCCAGAAAGGTGAGCGTGAAAATGAAGGGACCAAATCTCCAATGTCTGACATACATGTATAAAAATTATATTGTACCATTAATCTACTATTTCCTACCTTTGCTATAATTTTAGCTACCTCATCATAATTATACATAATATTTTACCAAATTACTGGGTCCTCCATCATGATATCAAGATGGAGGGACCAAACTGATAGGCTGCTCCCTGGAATGTTCTACCTACTTAGAGTTATAATACCTTAATTCTACCTTATTATTATTGATTTTGGCTGCCCCAAACATATGGGATGTCGTATTATGTCTGTAGGTATGGTAATTTTAAAGTCAAAAGTCGATTTATATTTTCGATCGTAATGAGTAAATAAAATGTGAACTAATTAGTTTTACAATCTAATCACCGAAGCGAACGTGGGCGCTTAAATTACCAACATGTCTGTTACACCTTAATTCTGTTCATATGGGAACCATCAGACTAATCTGTTCTTTAATATTATCGTGTAAATTATCCTACTCATTTATTCAAACTTGATAATATTCGCTAACAAAGCGTTTGTGTCAGAAATTTGCGCACGGCGAGATTATTTGCTGACAAGCGAAGCTAATCAGTTTGACACCTTTACACATATAGATCTGAGAGGAAAACTTAGATATATTGCGTAGCTAGGTACCTATACTTTGAAATAAGTAAGTCAATTAAACTAGTTGGACTAATATCGCCTACCGAGCAACTAAGGTAAGGTGTAGGTAGACAAACCACAGGCCTTTTAGTCGCTACTTGGCCTACTGTGGTCTATCTTTGGTTGAGGTAGTGACCGCAGAGCTGGCCTAAAGAGAGAGGTAGGTAGGCATGACGATTATAAAAACACAATTATTAAGCTAATGATTTTGGTGGCTACTGATTTCGGGAAATTGAAATGTTTCTGGGCAGATGGCCGACATCTCTAATCAAGATGTAAAACCACCGCTACACGGTGCGGTTATGTTATGGCAATGATTCCCAGACATTGTCTCCTGTCCTGTCGTTTATGTCTGCAGTATGATTAACCTCTGTGCTGCCACTGAAACCACTGAACTGTTTGTAGCTTGCCAAATGTAAGTGGCACTATCGACACGAATAAGGAATCAGACGATAGGTTTAACCGTCTATCAATGATCAGATACCCACACGATACACCCCTACACGACACACACATGCCTACACGATTATAAATGTTACTTGATCAATACTTTGAAACGAACTGTACCATTCACGTAACATAATCTGGCATCTACCCCGACATCTATCCGCTACCGTCAAGCAATTACCGCTCCATGACTTGCTCACTCATGGGTAGTGCGTTACCTGCATGGTGTGAATTGCTATGTCGTAAGCAGGGGCCCATGCGCCTGCGCAGGCTTGCGACCTGATTCGCAGCCACAATGCGCGGAAGTGCCCGGTGCGTTGCCCCAACGCCCGCCCCGCCTTCCGCCATATCAGGTCCTGATATAATTGGAGCACTGGGCTACGCTAATTATCTATGTTGAACAGCTAGGTTATGGTTATCTAATGGTACCTATGCATCGGTTGACCGTAACATTATTTCTATCGACCCTGTTACAACTCTTACACTATGTGGGATATGGGATTACAAACGTTTTTGGTTTTGGTGACTGGTCTTGGTTTCTGAGGTAATTGCGTAACACTAACTGTATAAATGGCTTTCATTGTGACAGTAGGTACCTACAACAACATTCATTGAGTTATTAACGTTGTAGAACAGATTTTTTTTTCGAACATTTGGAGCAATGGGTTAGCAATATCCATCAAAATGATTCAGACTGTGATTGATAGTGTGTTACGCAATTAGGGTGAAGGGCATCTAAACAAAAACAAAAAATATTTCTAGTTTTATCTACCCTTTTATAAGCCGACTTGTCTCCTAAATTGATAAATACATTCATATAAGTAGATATATGCCAACTTTTGTTTGCTGTCATTACCTACTCGTTGATAGGTTGAGGGACAATATTTATTTCGTTTCCAAATATAAGTAGGTATTTCCAAACCGATGTTCCAGGAGTATGTCTCTAACTTAGCATAGGAATTTAGGCATCACCCTTTACGGCAGTTTAATCGAATTTCCAGAAGAGGCTTGTAAATTCTTAAGTTTTCGATGACTCCAGACTACTAAGGTACCTATAGGTATAAATTGTTGAGTGTTATTTTCCAAGTGTTGTATATCTATCTACCTAAGTACGCTAAAAGTTTAAGTAACATACGACTCGTCTCTTAGGTACATCATCCCCAAAATATAATCGCGGACCACTCCTAATGAACAGCACTTTCCCGAAAATAATCATCACCATAATTTAAGCACGGAATCACCCACAGATTTTTCTTTATTTCCTTCATTCTTAATGGTTTTGTGAAATCCAACATGCTTCGGACATCCTCAGTTTCTTTGACCTGACCTTGCAGTAAATAGCGCTAGCCAGAATCATTTTATCACTATGCAGCATTGGTTAATCAGTAGGTACGTAATCACTACAGCACTTCAAAATTTCACTGGTTAGAAGTTTAGAAGGAGGCAAACTTTGCTTTTAGGCTCATTGTCACCATTTTTTGTTTTTTTATGAGTAGGTTGGTAAAGTTGGTAGGTACCTATAGGTAGGGCAGTATTTTACATCGGGTCAAACAACAAAGTCGTAGGTGGGTAGATAATCGTTGCGTACAGAGGAATGGTGTCATCAACACTTCGTTACACGCGAAGTGAAGGGTTGCCGAAGATGGTCATTATCGTTTTTCTCATTGTCAGTGCATAAAGTTCAAGGTGTATTTTTTGTAGGTTAATCGAATCAAACTTCCTAACAACATAGTCTTAACGTGTTTCACAGTTGGATCCTGATAGATCGATAAGTTTTGCACTTAGGTACAAATTTTTAATCTTTGACATAAGCTTTGTAAAAGACTCTTTAATCTAAAAACTTGGTTAAACTTAGGCGAATAGAAAGACTATATACCTAGTGTAAAGGAGCACCTTCATGTGTATATAGAAAGAAAGCTCTAGAAAAGATAAGCTTAGACGGCTTTTCTAACAGTAGCTTCAAGGGCACTCGAAACCCCGATTCAGATGTAGGTACTTAAGTGTCCTAGTGTACCAACCTACCCATCTGCCCTTTAAACAATGAGATACGGTAGTCGACTACCTATTAGGTACCTTATTATAAGCAGACGATGTTGAATGCAATCAAACACCACTCTAGCAAGAATCTTTTAAACCTATTAAATTAAATAGCTATGAGGTGAGTAGGCAATCGGTTGTTTAAGCGCCCATTCATAAATGCCTTATTGTAGGTCGTGAAAGGATGTGCCGAGGATGCCAGCTCGCTTTAGTCCTTGGAATAGTGTACAGACATTGTCATAAGACTATATCTAAAGTGAGTAAATATTAAAATAGGTACCTACGTACAAATGTTTCTCGCACTAAGGCTGTTCAAGAGTTTTGAATCTTGATTTGAAATTTTCAGATGGTCAGAAATTATTGATCGAGTGCATTCAGAAAGTTGGGAACGTCGCAAATAGCGGTCAAATCCGTTTTGATTATTTAATAAGTAATAAATGAATGCTTGAAATTATCAAATATCGCTCTTTGTTGTACTAAAATATTGATATGAATTTATTGCATTAACTAAGATCGTAACATGGGATATTTAAGTTTAATAAAGTGGTAAAAAAGAACTTGGAAACCTTCCAAATGTTTTTTTACACCTAAAACCACATAATCCAGTGATATTATTGCAATTTCTAATCAATATTTTAGTGCAACACAGCGAAAATTTATAATTTCATTAAGTAATATTGATTGGTTAATTAATCAATACAGCGAAGAATTTGACAGCTATTTTGCGACGTCACCTTTCCCCCTCTTAAGTGTGCACTGATAAATTAATGATTTTTTTTTTATAATATTGTCTGACATTGCACACAGCACCATCTAGTTCCAAGTTAAGCACTTAACACTTAAGGCTTGTGTTATGGATACCAGATGGTTGATACACTACTTATATACATTTTTTTTTTCGTAAATACATACATATTATAAATATACATCCATGACTCGGGTACAAATGTCCATATTCATCATACAAACATTTGCCCCTACCGGGATTCGAACCCAGGACCATTTGGTTTCGCTGACTACACTTAGCCACTGTAGCCACACCAAACGTGTAAAAATTTTATTTATGTAAGTTTCAAAAAAAACTTAGCAAAAATACAACATTCAGTAGGTATGCAAAAATTGGAGCATCTCAATAAAAATATGTTTAACGGTATAAAACGCTTTCTGGCACAACTACGTTGAACGCGGCCTGAAAGTTTATTATAAAAGCGTATACATTGACACCTGAACGAGCCACCTATTTTCCTGAGACTGTCGACTAACAGCAATGTGTGTGACTTTTGGGATAGGTACCTAGTTACCTACAGACATTTAACATTGACACTATTTTCACATCACATTGAAGACGATAATCATTTGCATTGCTGACCTTCTGTGCAATAAACACGGGAAAATGCGAGTACATTCAGAAACAATTTAAGAGAATAACAGAGCAGTCTCATAGTCTTATTTCGGACCTTGTCCCTAATAGAGAAGGTAATTGTTTTTACTTAGATTAGTTTTTTATAAAACTTGCTGAAAATTTAACCAACATTTTTGAATAAATAACATAGACAATGGTGCCGATTCTCTTGTCACAAAATTCTCTAAACTAGACTAAAAATCACCAAAATTTAGTTTATTCCTGTCAAACGACGATTTCCCATTCTGAAATTGACTAAAGTGACACAACTTAACTAAATTTTAGTTTTACAGCACTAAGATGGCACTGAGATTATAATTTAGTGAAAATGGCAATTTTGCTATTCTGAATTTTACGTTTTTCACCAAAAATTTTGATTGTATATCTAAATCTGCCTATTTTTAATAGCGATTAAAAAGGTGTGGAATAAAATTAGTTGTCATGAGCTAAAATTCACACCAACACCTCGACTTCAGATGCAAAAACAGTACCTACTGTATCTTTTTTTCTTTTCTTTTGCTTAGGTAATTATCTCAAAAACGGGTGTCTTATCGCAAAAATAATAAAAACAACCCCCTTTTATAAAACTCATAAACCTCTAAAATCCAACGTGTTGGTAATAATTTTTCATATTTTCCATACACAAAGTGAAAAATTCCATACAAAACATGTCGAGCGTCTAATAAAAGTACTCTGTGATGTCGAGGCTGCACACAATGCGCGCCTCCAGCTCTAAAAAAAAAATCACGTGGTATGGCAAACAAGTACCACGTGATTTTTTTCTTTCGTTTCCCTACCTTTGTTCTCGATAACTAAACGTGACATTGGCTAAATGCACAAACCGTGCGAAGCCAAAACAAAAAAAAAGTACCACGTGGAGTCGCCATACTCGCCATTGCCAAAAAAATTGATTTTAGGTGTGTCAAAATTATTTTTAAATTTAGAGATTTTATTTTGCAGAATAGCTTTTCTCATAGCCAAAAGTAAGGAATTTTAGTGATAGTTTAGTTAGTTTAGTTCGGTGTACAACACAAGCGGCACCATTACGTTACAAAGATATAGAATGTAGTGTTCAGTTAAATTTTTGTTGTTATGTTTTTTGTTGTGTACAATAAAGAATATATACTTAAATAAATAAATAATAATATAGGACACGTACCTACCTATATTTCCGGTTTCGTTAGAAACTAAAAATATGAATGGCATTATTTTTCTCACATGTCTAAGTATAACAAATAAATGTATTGTAACGATTAGAAAAAACCTATTCATGTCAAGCTTATGTGAATGACCTTTTATATACTTAACAAAAATCGCTTGGTAAACTATGGAGAGACAAGAAACTTCGTAAAAAAAAAGGTAGATGCCATTGAATATTTAGGTGGGTACTTGAGTTGTACAACCTGTTGCTTGCAGCAGGTACCCATAGGATTGTGTCATCTTTGAAATGGTACTTATTTCCCAGCCGTTTTGACTGCAGAGGTCAGATAAATGCCAGCGGCGAAGCATGCGGAACTTGCTACGGTACAATAATGGGAAAATTGAATTCATGACAGTTTCTATAAGGGCAATAAATTGGAAATCATACTCGTAGGTATAAGGAGGTACTTTTATCTATTTCGTAACCTGCAGTTGTTTGGTTAAATTTAATAAAGCACGTCACAGGAAACAATTAATGGAAGTATTGTGTGGCGCCTGACATTGTTTAATTTTAACATCGAGATCATGAAAATCAGTCAACACGATATACCTATAGGAATGGAAGTCAGCAAAGGTGATATTATATTCATGTGATGTCATCCCATTCGATCATTATATATCTACCATATCGACTGACTGACAGTTCAAAAGGCCATAAAATATGTAGTTTCTCCACGCTGCAGTTCATCAACAATACCAGTCTCGCACGGTTAAATTGATGGGGTCAAAATCACAGACAAATGACGATCAAGAGGTGAGGAGGCGCGGGCGCAGTGAAAGTGCTCGCGCAATTCTATTGTGACTCTGATTGATTTGCAAGATAGACGATAAGTTGCGCTATCATAGATGCGCTATTGTTCTTCCGACTTTAGCAATTAAATACTTAAAATAACGCTTGCAGAAAGCACTCAAAGTAGAATCTGTTACTTTTTAAAGCTCTGGTGATTATGGTTTTTGAGACGTTGTTAAAATTGTGTTCCCTCTATAGCGATCTTACTTACGTGTAGGTACTGTAAATAAATAGTTTTGTTTATTGGCATCAGTAAAATATGAGAATCTTTTTTAGATAGGTAAGGGCGCAGAATACTACCTGCCTACTGCAATAGTACTGACGTGCAGGGGCTATATTTTTTAAATAATTAATGCATAGATCACGTGGGTGATCTAGAAAGTGAAGATACACGCAATACCGATGGGAAACTCAACCTATTCTACGTAACGCTAACGCCATATTTGTTAATTAGCGCCTATTCTGGGTGGAGATTGAGTAACCAATCAACATCGATGACCCTTTGGATGCCATCTTATGACGTTTTCACATTTTTTTGGGTCAGCAGTCAAACCCATAAACTGTATGGTAACTATTACGTACCTATCTGCTTATGCTAATGAATTTATTTATTTAATAAGTACACCAACAGCGTATACATATAACATAATTAGCTTAGTATTTAGGTATCACTTGTAATTTATAGGTACCTACACAAAATTGTAGGCGTACATAAACATTCAAAGAAAAAAGAAATTGGACAGAAGCTGCTTAAACTAGTAGGAAAACTAGTTACTAAACCAAAGTAATAGTAAAAAATTAAAACGTGTGGAGTCAGGGGGACCCCCGTCAGGGACAAACTTTCTTACAAAGAAAAAAAAAGAAAGAAAGAAAATGCGTTTATTTGCGGTAAACATGCAAACGTTCTTCAACTCCGAATGTAATTCGATAGGTATGGAGATTTAGAATGTATGATGAAACATTTTAAAGTTCATGTTCATTTTGACACCACTATCGGCTTCAGCACCCTCGAAAACCATGAAAACGACACCCACAGTGAAACATTTGAATTTTTGTGCAGCCGCCATCTTGGAATTTCATTTTGACCTCACAATGGGCTTCAGCAACCTCGAAAACCATGAAAACTAACAGTCTCTCTCTCTCTGTCTCTTTCTATTATATATTAATAAAAAGTCGCATGGACCGCATTAATTTGCTTTTTCGTTATGTGACGATTTTTAAAAATTTACCCCTAGGTACCGCAAGCTGCGTTAAAGAACTTCGTTCCAAAAATGGAATTACGTGATGCTTTCCGAGCAAAGTACCCATGGGGTTCTTATGATTTTCTTATGCTTTTTATGTTCGCTTTAAGGCCTGTCGCGCAACAGGCGGTGCTATTGTGTCGCGTCGCGTGTCGCGCCTGTTTGAAGGAGCCTTTACAAGCACGACACATTTTGAAGCTCTAAATTAATGGATCTCACCTACCGTTATGTTACCACCGTCTCCACGTCACATCTCAGGCACGACTTCATGAGTAACGAACCAAAGGTATGACGCTCTATCTACATTATTAAATTAAAGCATCCATTCGCATTCGATGCTCATTACGCAAGCACCATTTATAAGCCAGCAGAGTCATCATAAGTCTGTGAGAATGTAGTGCTTCGTGTTCTATCGGTATCGAACGTTACACTAACACATTGGTTTACTTTACTATCGGCAATCAGTTTAAATGTTTTTGTAATATGTAGAGTCAGCAACAAAAGTTGATTAACATTTTCAGATTTTAATCGTTATTCATCATCATCATCTGTATAGCCTTAAATATTTAACTGAAATCGGAACAGAAATAAACTGAAAATAATACAACTCTTACCTTTATGACATTATAATAGAAAAAAAGCTATACTTTTTTAAAGATATCCCCGAACAATACCCCAAAAATTAAAAATAGTAGATATTCATATCTCCTAAACTATCAAAAATCGCGGAACATACATGGGATATTTTTGGATACCCCTATGTGAGGTATAAGAAAATATATCTCTATTTGGACCACCCTCTATACAAGGTGTTGTTTTGCATCCTCGTCAAATTCGCGGAGGTAACTATGCTAATGATTCTCGACACGAATCAATAATAAAATAAGTAGGTATTTATTTTTATTTTTTGTATTTTTCGGAAA
Source organism: Brachylomia viminalis (assembly GCA_937001585.2). Lineage (NCBI taxonomy): Eukaryota > Metazoa > Arthropoda > Insecta > Lepidoptera > Noctuidae > Brachylomia > Brachylomia viminalis. The sequence goes on along the minus strand of OW443297.2, from coordinate 11,209,694 downwards.
TCGGCATGTGTAGGACCCGTGTGATACCGCCCTGTAACTGCGCTGTAACTGTAACGCATGCACACAGCGACATAGTCGTACGACACTGCCTACCGCATACGCAACGGGGCGATTTTGTTCTTTGAAAGTGGAGTATTCTGAAATACTGTCAAACTTAAATACCTAAAAAAACAATTATGTATTAATTATTGAGCAGGATCGTAATTTTACTTGATTATTTATGTCTTTCATAACAGCCTCCTGAAATTTAATCTAATAATTCAAAACAACACGTTGTATATCATTCAACTCAGCCTATCACAGTCCATTGCTGGACATAGGCCTCTCCCAGACTGTGCCACACCACTCTGTCCTCCGCCTTCCGCATCCAGTCTGTCCAGCCACCTTTATATATGAAATGCTGAAAGACAATGTATCGCATAACTTTTTGTCCATTTAAATTATGTGTAAAAGTGGCCGTGTTAATCGACTCTTGTCGCTGACCGTACCAAGTTCTGAGATATCCGATGGTTCGGATTCCGTCGCCACTCGCAGATTGATGCAGTTCATGCAAATATGGATGTAACGGAAACGAACAGTTATGTTTGGATCGCCGTACATAATTGGGTGTTTAGGTTATTGGCGTTACTCAATCTGTGGATGTTGCCAAATGGTGCAGCTTCAATTTCATACCCTAAATTGTATATGGGCGTCATTAAAGTTAATGGTGGTCAGTTGAGTCATGGTGAAGTTAAGAATAAAAACTTATTATTTAACTTATTATTTTAGGAGGTCGTACCAGAAAACATCTTCATTAATGAATCTGCATATTGATTTTAAGACAATTGGTTAAAAAAAGCCAGTCATTGCACACCATGTGGTGCTTGTGCACCATGCTACGCTTTTGTTTATTTTTTGTAGGTATGTAATGACAAGTGGCGTACACAGCTCTATCTAATAATCCGTGTATGTAAGTACTTACTTCTTTATGTTGCATAAAATTAATGAACTACTGACAATATAGATACCTATTAAACGTGCACGTTTGAGAAAGTGAATTTTCTGTCCTACGTAAGTTGTAACTACAGAAGTAATGAGATACCTTAAGACCGGCGCAGCTCCTTTTATATTTATCCAAATTAGCATTTATTTACGTGGGATGCTTCATGAATTACATAATTCGAATAATAATTAATAATAATAAATCTATAATTCCAGTTTTAAAATTTTACATTTACCACTTTACATAACTTAAGAACTTAGTCATATCAATTGTAAATCATAAAGAGCTCTAAACCTCAAACACCGAAACTATGATTAAACTCGTGTTATCGGTGACAGGGCTCTCAAGTTAACACTAGTTAGACAAATGAAAGTTCGGAAATTCACAGTGATAGGTACTATAGAAAGAAAATAAAGATCTTATACAGAAACTAAAATAAATTAACTAAACGTTACTTAATGTAAGTGTTAAAAGATTGATACTCATAGTAATTGGATAATGGATAATGGATTCGATACTTCGTATTACACTCAAGGTACGTCACAAAAAATATGCACATCTTAAACCAAAGAATTATTATCTTTGAAGTGAACGGGAAGTCGTCTTTAGTCGGTAATGTAATGCATGCCAATCTAGCGTGCGTGTTATGAACACAATAGCACGCAAAGTCCCCGATGCAACTGCCGAAGAAATTGTTATCTTTTTTCATTGCAGGAAATTAAAGACACTTTACCTACATCAGACTGAAAAACATACTGCGTGACTTGGGTCGCCTGTAATAGGTACGCAGATTTCAAACTTGGTGTAAATATAATGATTTTGGACTGAAGGCCAGTGAGGTTGTATTCAATCCGATAGTTAGATGGTATCCTATTGCTGCATGGAACGCACGCAATGAATGCAAGTAAGAAGATTATGCTGTGTCCAGATTTATGTGCCTTCTTTGCTTTTCTTCTGAAAGAAATAAATACTTGCGAATTTCAAAACACCCAATTAGAGAACGCCTGGTCTATCACTTGCACTTACAATTGGCAGCTTAGCTTCGTAACCTTAATTAACGACAGCTAAAGCGTCTCGGTAGTGTCACAGGCGCTAATGTTTCACACGCCACGTTTCGCCGCCGAAGTCTGATATCGCTTGATTGCGTTGCACCAATAAAAATGTCGACCTCATTTGGAGGTGCATAAACGAGCGAAGACTATTACCACATTGTTGGAATTGAACGCATTTTCGACATTATTTGCGTGTCGAGTACTTCGTTTGACATTTTGAGAAATAGCATCTTCAACCTATTGACCACCAATATCGAAATTACTTTTAGGATGATCGGATCTTGTTGGTGAACGTCTACAATGACATGGGTAGGTATACTTACTTTTCAGCTTCATCCCAGATAGAATGTGAGTTCTTTGGGCTTTTAATTATTGAAATATTGTTTGCGCCACTTGCAGCTGCAGGTTACTAGACTATTCTCTTAGATAAGACTAAGACTATTCTATTGTTTATTCAAACAGTTCATCGATAGAAACCTCGAAGCCGATGCCTCTAAATGGAAATGTCGTGTACACTATTCTATTGGGTTGCCCTTTTTGTCCTCGTCTCACCGACGACGTAGCAATATAAGATTTCGTTGACTTTGCATTATCAACCTATCCTTAATGTTCCCACAGCTGGGACACATGCCTCCTCTCTTTGAGTGGGAGTGGGCTTTAATCTACCACGCGGGCCCAGTGCGGGTTGGTAAATGTGCCGGTTTCCTCACGATGATTTCCCTCGCCGTTTTGAGAGCAGTGGTGACGAAATTATTTACACAAAGTTAAGCACCTACCTGGGTTCGAACCCACGACCTACAACTCGTAAGTCGGGGCCATTAATACTGGGGTTCCACTGCTCACTGATCAGTGACTTTATTTGATACTAAATCTTCATTATAAATACTATTTTGAAGTCGAAGGGATCGTGAATTTGTTATAAGTTCTCACAAATTCACGATTCCTTTCCTTTCGAGACTTTAATTTACTTTGACTTTAAAAGTCCCTTGGAGTTTATAATGTAGGTAGGTACAGAAGAAACCTCGCACATTTAAAGTTGTGACATTATAAACATTAAACATGGAATCGATTTGTAAATAATAAGCCGCTTGAGCTCTCTACATGATCTTGCATTTAAAATGTTAATTTTTATCTTGATCAAAATTGCAAAATACTGCATTAGTGTGATTTCATTTAAAATAATGTGCTTGTATTTATCGAAGATGAAATGGAACTTAAGGAAATTGAATTAGGTAACATTGGCTTCGCGTGGCGCCAGCAGCATGATATACCTTAGGCAGGTAGGGTTGAAACATTTACAGGAACTCTTTTGAATTGTCCTGAAGTTTAATTAAAGCACCAAGAATCTGTCTAGCTAAAAAGCTGTGTTAGAACTCTAATCACCAATTATTATAAACGTGATAGGGCAATGTGTGAAGCGCGTGAAATTAGGTAACATTGTTTTAAGTGGCTGTGATGCAATAATTTCAAACATATCATCATTAAATAAAAGAGATGCGACCGCTTTATGAGTTAGAACTATCTTCCGGTCAATGATATACTGGACTGGAGCTTTTCTATTCCTGGCAGCCCTATCAGGAGGTCAGGTGCGGGTCGCGATGCGCCCTCGTAGCTCGAGGTCTGAGGCTTACGGAAGCGGGCGACACGGTGGAAGGAGAGGGGAGGCAGGTCGCCGGCTCGTGATATACCTTAGGTGAAAGCGCACAGCACAGCGCTCGGTTATCTAACCTCTCTTTAAGGGTCTATTGGGAAAATTTCTGGTAGGTACATTTGGAGTGTACCTATTAGTTTGACCTTAAACACATGGCTGTACCCACTGTTACATTTAAAAAGATGTATCGCCACTTTGTTTCTCATGTTTTGTAGATGTCGAACCGGGAAACTTTATTCTATAAATTGTCCAATTTATTGAAGTTAGAAAATCTACTTTTTGTTTAATCAAATAAAAAAAAAATAATTTAAAACTATTTATTTCTTCAAACATTTTCAGGATTTTTTACACAGCAAAAATAGCGCTTAATCTTATTATAATAAGATTATGTGCGCTAATAAGCTTATTTTATAGTTGCTCACATAAGTTTATAGGCTGAGAACCTACACGCTGACATCCTCCATTCCATACTTCCCCACAGTAAAGTAGGCTTTTAAAATATTTTTTATTTAATGTAGGTTCTGTCTATTTTGATCCGCCGATGAAACAATGCAATTAGAAAGCAATACCAAGTAACAAAGCTCAGTTAGAAATCCTCACATATCAGTAGCTAATAATACCGTATCAATCAATCAATCAAACTCTAATTATCTTTCACAAATGATCACAATATTGACAACATTGAATGGAGCCAATCAGCACCTGTAATTAATAGTAATCGACGTCAGTTGTTCACATCAAGTGACCTGTGGCAATACGCTACGAGGATATTAGATAAGGACGCAATTGAGGCCTCTCCTATATAGTAGATAATAATATAAATATGGGTTATATAACTGATGAGCAATATTATATTAGTTTATTGGTGCTAACATGTCGTGGATAATAATTTGAACTTTTCATATTCGTACGTATCGGTTTTAGGGTGGTTGAAGTATTGACAACACCATATACCACAGTGGTTTGTGATTTGATTAAAAACCCCGAAGCCATAAAGCCGCGAATACTAGGAGTAATATTGCGAAGACCTTTTAAATATTAGTACGTTTCTCATCGAAATATGTCTGATTTGAGAGGAAAACAAAGAAACAATACTAAATGAAACAAGTAATATGAAGAGTATCTAATTCTGAAACCTTCAATTAATCGTAGAAGGAACCCCATCATATTATTACCACTAGGACAAATAACTCTTCTTGTTGCGATGAGGACATTAAACTGTTGGGGCGTGACATGCGTGGCTCATTTTATTGCATTACACCTATTTAGTTAGATAGTCCACCTACGCCGCAATAAAAAACCACTAAGCCTACCATTACCGACACGATACCGAGCCATCAGTTAAACGAGCAGTTAGTTTAAGTTCACACTGCAACATTCTGAAAACGTATGGTAGGTACTTTTGCAGAATTTTATGTAACAGTTTTCAGATATTTGATATAATAGAGAAATATCTAAGTCACCGTTTATACGAGTAGTTTATACGATACCCACGGAAAGAGGCTTTTGAAAACCGAGAGTTTTGGCGCAACTTGGAAGAGGCCTATGTCTACTTCTGGACTGTGATAGGCTGACCTGATTATTACTCTTATGATTCAGGCCAGAAAAACAATTAAATCAAAATTATCCTTTTTAAATCCACTTCTATCTTCTATTATGTACCTACCTATTATAAAAGACCGTAAATATACCGGTCTGATCAAAGCCTTAATACTGTCTATTCAAATGACACAACATTTATTTTAATTTGTATTGTATAATTAATAATGATATACTTACCATAATTAATTACTTACAGTAACTTGACATATCATTATTGTTTTTGACTACCTACCCTCTAATAATAGGGGTTAAAGTATGAAATTGCCGTTTTATTGTATTAGGTACTTCGAATTGACATAGAACCTTCATGGTTTGAGATTTTTGTGTGAAACTTTTTTCACATGGTACCTATGAAGTGCTTCTTTAAAAAAATGTGCAACATTCGATTATGACTTTCAGTTGTTTTTTTTATTCAGCTTAGACAAGAAATATGGATACTTCCAAGATTCGAGTTATTTTTGAATACGAGTTCCGACGCGGAACTAACGCAATAGAAACAGCTCGCAATATCAATGTTGCGTTTGAGAGTTTGCTAATGAACGCACCGTGCGATTTTAGTTTAAACGCTTTCGTGATGGAAACTTTGATTTGAAGAACGAACCACGTGGAAGACCATCCACACAGGTGAATAACAATGAATTGAATGAGATGGTGGAAGCCGATCCGAGCCAAACTACCCAGGAATTAGCGGCATGGTTTAGCGTTACCTTACCAACAATATTAACTCATTTGCGTCAAATCAATAAAATAAAAAAATATGAGTAATGGGTGCCTCATGATTTGACTGATCTGCAGAAAGAAATGCGTGTTGTAACTTGTGTTGCCTTGTTGAATCGATACAGAAATGAAGGAATATTGGATCGAATTGTGACATGTGATGAAAAGTGGATTGGACCCCAGGTCAAACGCCGCAACAGTGTCCTAAAGCAAAGCTTACCAATAAAAAGGTAATGGTAACTGTTTGGTGGTCTCAGGCCTCAGCATGGTGTTATTCACTATAGCTTTCTGCGATCTGGTCAAGCAATAACGGCAGATGTCTACTGTGCCGAACTCCGAACAATGATAGCAAAACTAGCAGTGAAACAGCCCCGACTCATGAATCGATCTTCACCAATAATGCTACATGATAACGCGAGACCTCATACAGCACGAGAAACCGTTTTAACTCTACAGAAACTGCAATTAGAAACCACTCGTCACACTCCGTATTCGCCAGACCTTGCTCCAACGGACTAGCATTTTTTTCGTGATTTGGACAATTTTCTACGTGATAAAAAGTTTTCTTCTCAGGAGGCAGTACAAAATGCTTTCACACAGTTTGTCGAATCTAGATCACGAGAGTTCTATCGCAAAGGCATAAATGACCTTCCTATTAGATGGCAGCAATGTATATATAATAATGGTAATTATTTAGATTAAATAAATATGTGAAATTAAAAAAAAAACGAACTTCAATTTTTCATACTTTATCCCCTAATACTATCTGACTTAAATATTACTGTATCAGTGTTACTGTATATTTTTTCTATAATCTAAATTTGTAATCTAGACATTTAATATTTCTAAAATTTTTCATTATTGTGTTTTGATAAGTTAAGACTCAATTTATGTTAAGTTATTGTTTACAAACTCAACAGCAAAGCAACATTTATGTTGTGCAGTGCCCTGACAGGGGTCATATACAAAAACCTACAGTAATTTATTGTAAAATGCGCGATGTGCATGCGAGCAAATAAATAAATATTTTACTTGTAGAATCTATTAGCAACCACGCAGTATTACGGTGATCTAACAGGCAGTGATTATTAGTTAAGAAATCTAGGAGGACATTCCTCGCAATTGACCGCATGCCCACGTTAACACGTATGAGTTTACGCTAGAATTTCAGCAACTATTCATCTAGGTGCTTGCACAGCCCACGAACAAGTTTGCAAAAGTTTCGAAAGGGTATTAATTTACGGTACATGACTAATCGATTCGTCATGAGTTTACAATTTACATTCTGGGTAAATGTAACGAATTGGGCGTACCGAGAATGTTTACACTGTGGCCTATCGTTTAGGGGCACACATCAGAGTGCCAAAAATTATGAAATCATATAATTTAAAGCGTGTTGTAAGAACGGAGTTATCCGCGACCTTCGGCACCCGTGAGAAGCATCGGCGCGGTGCGCGTGCGACTCAGCATTGTTTCTCGTTAAATAATCGACAACAACCGCCGCGTGTTGCAACTGACACTAACAATCATAGTTTTTGATAGTCGCGCTTGCGTGCATCAATACATCGTAAATATAACAAAAACATTTATGTCCGCTGCCAAAAAAGTTGGGAAGGTAACTTATAGACCAGTTGGTTAAAGTTAGGTAACACAGTGACTACAGCAGGAAAACGTGTTGCCGACTTCACGCACTTTGTATGACTATACAAGAAATAGGTGATATTCCAAACCGTTTATATTCAATGTGTGTGAGCCACTAAAACAGAAACAGTTATTTATCTCGGCGATCGAATGGAGCAAATTGTGGGAAATCTCTAAGAATAGGCGAGCGGAACGAAAGTAAGATGGCTGTCGGTCTTCGCCTCCGGGTGCAATCACAGAGACGTAATACTGTGCGACGACTTATTTGCATTCAATTAGCGATTGTTCAACCAATTATCAGCTTCATTAGTTGCGAATTTGCAATTCGAATGAAAGTTCTGCTGATTCGATTTCTTTTCATGTCTTTAAAAGGCATGATTCATGAACTTAGTAGCTTTGATCACTGGAGAGCTTTATGACCGTAAGTCCGTAATCATAATAGTATGCGCTGATACTTGATATTTTAATCAGTTTTAATAATTGTAAACCAGTGGTGGTTGGTTTTTTCAGTTAATTAAACATTCACACTGGTATTTCACCTTCAAATAATTGGTAAGAATTGTCGAAAATGCGGAACACTTTAGACCTAATTATAACTGTGTGGAATAATAACTTTTATAACGAGATCCTGTACGATTAAGATCTCTGAACAACTCTAGTTCCGTGTAAAGGTCGTCAGTACAATAAGGATGCTTCTTCAACAATTACTTCCTGACCACTAAATTGACCGTTTATTTATAAATGATTGCTGAGTCATAACAATTTGGAGCAAAACAATACAAAAGATGCACCTCAAGGATATGATGTCACGGTTAAAACAAATACGTGATAGATCGTTTATTGGTAATTTGAATAAATGTTGCAATTAAGCTTCTCGGTGCTGTAATTTAAAATCGTTCACGTTTTTTTTGCTCGTCAGTCAAAAATCGTCGAATACATGTAATAAAACATTTTTTTTATATAGCTAGTGGCAATGTTCTAAATTACAGGCTACGTTAATTAATGGCGGTCATGAATGATATATGAGTGATCTCCGGTCGTGGTTCTCACGCTTGTTATCGACCGCGCATCAGTCGTGGTCGCAGGATCCGGCGCGCGCCCCGCTAAGCAACCAAGGTGACTTCGCAGCGAATGCTTCAAACGTCAAAGAACATCTTTTGACAATAGTATTCTATTGTTATTTAATGCAGTTGTCTGAATTGTCATTGACAATTTGTAATAAAAAATGATATTCACGGCTTTATATTTCGGTGGAACATATAAACATGCTTGCCTACTTCAAAATGTTAATGAAAATAATAATAAACATATTTTGAAATATTCAAACGCATTTATTCAAATATTCCTTGATGGTAAAGAAGACAATTAAAAAATATATATAAATCTTGTAATAAGGTGCTTCCTACCGCGGAATTGACATAGATTTTTATCCATCCACTTCCGAATGTGTTTACGGCTGTAGTTAGGCACCATTATGCCTCATGTTTATTGTGTGATGATCATTATCCAGCCTACTCACGGTGCGCGCAACTTCTGCTTATGTAAGTAAAGTGCAATAGACTCAGAAAGCGGTAGACGGAGGAATCCTTAATTGTAGAGTGAGTATGGTCATTTCTTACAGTCTAGACGTGCAATACTCGATTAGAGACAGTTATACTTGTGAATGTAATGCCAACGGAGCGGCTGCTCAGTGCTCACCAGCTTGTTGCAAAACAAATGAGGTTTTTACCCAAGTGTAGTGCATATTCATTTTAAAACATTGCGTGCTATGGGAACCTTTGGAAGACAACAATAATTTTGTCGCAGTTGTTAATCTAAATTGTAATTTCGCAACCAAGTGTGTTTAGGTAGATAAACTTTGTAATATTTTATATGTGCAACGAGTAGCTTTGAAGATACATAATTATATTAAAACGTTGTACCAGACGTATCGCAATATGCTTCATGAACTTTACAACTCTAAAACAAAAGTCGATACCTACGTGTGTCGTAACTAATGAAAAAATAACAATAGATCATCAAAGATTCCTCAACAGGTTGCTTCAGTTCGCCATGGTCTGTTCGGCAGTGGGCAGTGGTGGCGAGCCCCAGCCACACAGCGTGAAGAACATTTGGTTCACGGCCACTAACAAGCGGTGACTGCGGTGGAAGCCTCCCTGTTCGTAATACTCGTACGTGAGTGAGGGGCTTCCACTGTGCTGACTTTGTTACAAAATAATGAGTTTTGCAAATCCTATAATACCTGTACTTATGCAGATTAAATGAAAGTATCGGTGCTGTAATACGAAGAAATATGTTGCAAATAATTTTGAGTTTATTTTACGTGTCGATTATCGCCAGGTGCTCTGCAATTAGATATATATAATTGGCACGTTCTTATCTAATCTATAATATTTGGAAGTACGTTTTATTGATGCTCAGACTGTCCATTCTAAGACCTCCTGTTTTATTCGGAAACCACCAGCGTTATCAAAATCAGTAACTTAAAAGATGACGTTAAAAATGTAAACCAAACCCCAAAAGCTAGTGTGGCAAAAACAATTTCTTCATCTAATTACGAAGTCCTCTCACAGTATCGAACACTTCGAAACGAAAATCCAGCCTGTATCACAAGCGCCAAGCAACCAAAATGTTGCAATATGAATGCAGCACGCGACTTCGCGTTTTCATAATATCCATTACCTACCTGCAATGCATTGTTTCACAAGCCTTCAACTTTTGGTCAAAATTTGGCGCGACCTTTGACATGAGCTGCGCAGACCGGCCTTCTATGACCAACTACAGGGGAGGATCGTCTAAACATGGCCACTAATCAACCAAGGTTAGATATGTGTCGCTAAAGACGCCATTTTTGGCTCAATTATTGGTATTAAGATGTGTGATTAGATGTTGTTTTATTTAGAAGGGCAAACATTCGAATGTTGCTGCTGTGAGGTAAGGCATGATTGGTAAAGGAGTACGGAACAGGTGAAAATTTGGAAAAGCCTTCAGACCGTAGGATTAGGGCTTAGAAAATTTACTTTAATTAACTATAATATAGAATAATAATGACTACAGACTGCAGCAATGAGAAAATATAACCAAATTGAAAGTAATTTTCCGCACTGCATTAACTTTGAGTAAGTAATATTTTTATACCAATCAATAAATCTTTGCCAGGTCCAACGTTATAATTGCAGACCAAAAGTAAATGTAAATAGAATATGTAAGTACGTTTATGTCACAGATCTAAAATCTACGTAACGTAGTAATCTTGAAACATACCAATTCATCAGTTCATTAATACCAGTGCAGAGAGCAGTGGTGGCTCAGTGGTATCGGCTCCGACTTATGAATTGTTTAGTCGTGAATTCGAACCCAGGCAGACCTTTTACTTTGTGTATTTCATTTCATCACCACTGCTCTCAAAACCGGTGAAGGAAAACATCGTGAGGAAATCGGCATGTCTTAGAACCAAAAACTCGAAGACATGCGACATCAACCAAGCCGCACTGGGCCAGCGTCGCCGCGTCGTGGATTATGGCCCACTCCCTCTCACAGACAGGAGGCCTGTGTCCCAGCAGTGAGAATGTTATAGACTGGTTATGGTATGTACCATACCTACAATGTAAGTAGTACTACTGGCACTGATAGGAAGTATAAATGAACGGAAGGAAGCCAACGGTTCTGCTAGAGTAATTTAATATGAACTATTGAGCATACAATATCTGGAGTGGAACATTATTGGTTGTATAATACAACTTAGCTGCGTATAACTGTTCGTGTGCGTAATTGAAGTTTAATTATTTGGATTGTAATGGCTCTGTTACACGATAAGGCTGGTTATGAGAACTGTAATGTGATACGAAATAAAACTAAACAAACAATAATTTTCAAAACTCAAACTCAAAGCATTTATTTCAAATAAATAAACCAATTACAGGCACTTTTAAATTGTCAAGGGGTCGGTCAGTCAGAAAGATGAAGCTAGTTGTCCATTCCAAAGCGTAGTAGGTACCTATGGAGAAGAACGGGCAAGAAACTCCATGGACACTCTTTTAAATCAAAATATTGTTACAAAAAAGTGGAAACATCATTCATGTTGTAATTATACATGTGAGAACGATGTAGAAAGACGTGCACGTTAAAAGCGTCCGTAATAAAAAGATAAAAACAATTATGGAATTAAAATAAGCCGTGGCAGCTAAGCAATGACCAGTGCCTACTGACGGCGCCCGTTCACGAACATGACGTATGGATCAGCACCATTCAGCTCAACCATTTTGAAGAAAACTCAACTCATTTGTTATAGACATGTTAATTTCTGAAATTATGTATTACCTACCTTGTACCTTGGTAAAATAATAATTAAGTTTTCTGGTTAATAAATAACAGAGAGCGGAAAGACAGACTGAAAATCTAAAAGTTATCAGTCCAGCGGTAGTTAAAATTACTACTACGTGCGCTATGACACAAGCATTGGGCTACGTTGACCATACTAAACTAACCACTTAATTAATAAACTTGATACATATGGAGTTAGAGACAATGTCGATAATTAATTGAATCCTATATGTCTAATAGAAGGCAAATCACAGCAATCTCAAGAATAGATGACCCCAGAGAAGCGTTCTGGGACCATTAATATTTATCATATGTATATATATAAATGGCTTTCCGAAATCAACTGAGCATCCAATGACTCTCTTTGCAGACGATAGCACAGTCACAATAGCATGTAAGAAAACTGACACCTATGGGCTTGAAATTGATAATGATTTGGCTTCTATAATTTACTGGTTAGACAATAATATTAATTTAAATAAAACACAAATCATGCATTTTAGTCAAAGAATACCAGTATAAAATGACATTAACTTAAGCTATAAAAATCACACCACATGCAGAGTTGGTAATGCTGAATTCCTTGGACTAACCATTGACAAAAAACTTGATTGGACAGATCACATTGAAGAAATTAGTAATAAAGTTAGAAGTTCTTCCTACTCATTGCATAAACTCGCCCTAATCGTAAATACGGATGCATTGCTTACTGCGGAGCTGCAGTGCTTATCACGGACTTGTTGCATAGATCCTTAGATATGGCATTATTTTCTGGGGAAACTCTACACATATATGTATTTAAAATGCATAAACGATGTTTGGTCTTAAAATTACAGACAGTTGCAAACCATATTTTATTAAACATCAAATTCTCTTACTTCCTTCCTTGTATATATTAGAAACAGTATTATTTGTTAAAAACAATCCCCAACTGTTTCCGAAGTCTTCAGATCTTTCCGAAAGAAGTCAACGTGATAATCGGATACTTATTTATTTATTAAAACATTATGCACAAGTAAAAAAAATACTGTACAAAGGCGGACTTAATGCCTGAGGCATTGTCTACCAGTCAACCTTAGGGTGATGCAGAGGGTATACCGCCGTTTACCCGAATTTTATTTGCCCTAATATCATTTGCCTTATTAGTCAACAGCCATAATATCATACGACATAATACTCATTTGCCCTACTCTCATTTGCCATATTAGTCACGTGCCAGAATCATTGTTTCCCATAAAGTCACTTACCATAACATCATTTGTCATAATCATTGTAAGCCATAATTATCACATGCCATAATTATGATATGCCATAACATAATTTGCCATCGACATCGGGTGTGTAACGGTTGTTTATATCAAGAGAAATTGGATGCAATTGGGACTTTAGGGCACCCCGACTCGGACAGGTTAGGTTAGAAGGGGATGGCGGGGTCGTGTGAGCGAGCGAAGCGAGCGAATAGACCCCGCCATCGCCTTCGTGGTTATTTTTTTATAAACCACACAGAAGTAGGAGCCCCGCGAAGCGGGGCTCCGTCGACCTAGCCCACCATCAACCACGCACAGAAAAAAAAACCATACACAGAATAAATAAGTTTATTTATTAATATTTGTCTAATACCTGTTATGCCATTTAAATATTATGCCATTTAAATATTATGTCTAATAATTATTATGGCACATAAAAATAAGGCAAACAATACTTATGGCATTCGTATCTTATGGTATCTAAAATTCGGGCAATTAAAAGTATGTCATATGTCTTTTAGGGCAAATGAAACATTCGGGCAAATGAAACATTCGGGCAAATGAAATTCGGGTAAATGAAATTCGGGAAAATGATGATTATGGCATATAATCTTCGGGCAAACAATAGACAACCGATGCAGAGTTATACCATGGCAGGTGCAACATACGGGATAGATAGCTCGGAAATGACTATACAATACAAGAATAAATACTAATATATAGATACATACATATAAAACAAAATAAACCTTGGTCAGGAGAAATAACCATCGGTAGAGGAGAAAACGAATCCAGCAACTCAGCGCTGGGATGTTTCAGCCAACTTCTGACGGATATGTTTACGTGCCTTCACTTTAAAAGATAACCGACTGGTTGCTGTCCTGATTTTCAGAGGGAGCGCATTCTAAAGAAAAACCGCCTGGACAAAGAAAGAAGAATGAATGAAACCAGAACGGTGAGAAGGACATCGTAGAAGACGATTGTTGGTGGAACGAAGATTTTTACTATGGGCAGTGCATAAATATTGAATTTGGGAAGTCAGGTAAGAAGGGGAAGTGGAGACTACGTTCACATAGTGCTAAAACAGCTCACATGCGTAGAGTATATTCTGCATGGCCCCAAAATTATACAACAAGGTACCAAAGACATACAAATATTTAGATATTAATAGTTTTAATAAAAAAATGCTACTATGATGTTGCCGACTATTTGAATGATGTACTTTAGATATTTGTATTATTGTGTTTGTTAATTTAACGTAGCTTTATGATTTTTGTACTTTGAATTACACTATAATTGTATTTGCACGCCTTTCTAGGCAAAACATGTTGAAACTTGACATCAGATTGCTCAGAGATAAGTATAAGACACTGATCCTGCAACAACGAAAGTACCTACTTATTTCGGATATTTGGTAGCGTAATCAATCTAATCATACAATAAAATGGTTAGTGTATATGTTTAACTGACATTGATGTTGTTGCTTGAAACAACAGCAGGAAACTAAATCACGACTGACTGTTACATAGAATTTTTAAAAGACCTAAACAGCTCTCTGACGTGTGAAGTGTTCAGTAAATTTGTAAGGCATAAGGTCATTTCTATGCATCATCCTATTTATGTCAGAGATCACATTGTATGATTGCCTAGCTGACACGGCGAGGTCATCGGTAATGTTTTTGAAGCTTTTCCTTTTTGCTCATCGCTATCAGATAATATAGTACAAACATCAGGTAAATCCTTGAATGTGTAAGCAGCTTCTAGCTGGTCTTGATTTACAGGACCTAGCCCATATTTAAAATATGTTAATCGTAACGTAATAGTTGAAATTAAGTGCCTTTTTCACGATTTCCGAATGACCACTACTCACCGAATAAATTCAAAAATAGAACAGAATTTGAATGAAATAATCTGCCAAGTAGACCAGTCATTTAAAAGGTCGCAAACAATTGCACTGCATTGGTTTTTTTTTGGATGTTAGGATCAATACCAGTAGTGTAAAACTAAGTTTGCAGCCTCAGATGACCTGTGCTTACCTGCTGCTACCTTTTTTTTTTTTTGAGGTTGGGAAATCATCAAATAACTTCTCCCGCTCTGGGCAGAGCAGGAGGGCGTGTCAGACTCTTACTGACTAAAACCCACCCGTGTTCCTTCGGTTGTCTGTGCCAGGGGCCACGGTATCCCTCTCGGACTTTCCCGCAACCCTAGCAGGCATCGGCCCTAGCGGACCCCGTCATTGGTGCTGACATCTCTTTGAGGCGCACGTGGAACACAACGCGCCGTCGACACGGGCCTGGTCCTTATCGAACGGTGAGCTGCCCATTGCTCACCGTTCGCAAGCCCACGCCTACGGTGGCTGGGAATCGAAATCCTGCGATTCTCGACGCCTAGGGCGTCTCCTGCGGCGGCTAAGGGCGTGAGGGCGCGAATTTTGCCTCTCCCTCACGCGTTCCACCTCCTCCTTCGCGAACATTACTGCTTCGCAGAAGGAGGTGACGGCTTCCCAAGCCCTCTCGCTCCATACCATGGCCTGGACCAGGGCCGGACGCGAGAGATCGCCACCGCTAATCGCCTCCACGAGGACACGGCGGTGCTCCGCCCAAGCCGGGCAGACCTCCACCGTATGCTCCACCGTGTCCTCCGGGCGATCCACACAATGGTGACACCCAGGCACCTGCTGCTACCTGTGTTCGAAAAACCTCGAAATTTAGTTTTTTTTTCTGTATTCAGTTTTTCTGCAAACTGGTTTAACTCTATTGATATATATACTAACAATTTCCCAAAAAATCAGTATGGTGCATTTTTTTGCGACTTAACGCGATTTTTGTGCCTACGGTGACTGGCCTAAAGTAACTTAACCGTATATTATATGGTGAAACAGACCCAAAGATTTTTAACTACATCAAAACAATTAAAATCCGAAAATAAGTTAAGATCTCACGACCTATGACCGTGTGTTATGTACGTTGGTTGGCATTTGACTTTTAAATGATGATGCCCATTTGCCCCTTCTCACTGCTACAAACATTAGCGGTTTATCTGCATTACTTCCGGTGCCTTAAATACTTTGGTTCTGCCAAAGGTAATCAGTGACTCTGCCTGATGTTATAAGTGGTCGAAATACTTTTTTATTGTTATTGCCTTCTTAGAGGCTTTGTGAGTATGCACCATGTCTAATTCGAATCTGAGAAAGTAAATGTATATTGAAAATATACATACACATACCACATTTTAAGTTATCATAGATTTCCGTCGAGTTTTCTCGGGCTTTGAATCAGACATAGTGTGTAAGATGCACCTAGTAGGTACCTACACAAGTTAAATAAGTTGCCCAATACACCTAGCCATGGCTTTAATATGCAGTTATTTGCAGTACAGGTATTACCTACATATAGGTACTATTTTAAGACTACCTTGGAAAATATGCCTTCGAGAAATAGGCAATACTTTAATGGAAGTAAATAACGTTAAGTGTTTATTAGTAATTTGAATACCTGCGACCTTTGTAGTGGAAA
The DNA here is from genome assembly GCA_937001585.2 of Brachylomia viminalis. NCBI lineage: Eukaryota > Metazoa > Arthropoda > Insecta > Lepidoptera > Noctuidae > Brachylomia > Brachylomia viminalis. The sequence continues at coordinate 11,192,964 of OW443297.2, read as the reverse complement.
TGTTGACATGTAAATACATACTAAAAGCACTGCCTAATAAAGTGTAGGTACCTATTCTCGGTTTAATTTTGAAGGTATGTAATTGTTTTAGGAAGTGCACCAGAACACTAGTTTATTTCAAGGTTTAACTCGGTAGCTCAATTGAAAAATATTCAAAACAATGTACAATTTTATCGATTCTTTGTATGTATAAAAAAAAATGTTTCAACTGACCATATCGAAACATTAAAAACTGCATTATTATAGGTATTTGGTATTCCGTATGTTACAGAAAAAATACTTGTATACCTATACTTTTTCATCTGAACACAACCTCACCTAAAGTTATGGCCATAACGATTGATCTCATTGTTATGTTAACATAATCTGTAGTGTATTTAAATTTTAATTAAATAAAAGATAATAAAAAAATCGATCGACGAAGCACGCTTGCTTAGAATCGATGTATATTCGACTAAAATGAATCATCAGTCGATATCTACCTATGTCGAATCAATGTTGAAGCTCGGCGGCGAGAAGACACGCCTGTTTGAATTAGTCAATTCTCTGGGCGGGAAGTTGCACGCTTTACATTTGCATACAATCTGCTCTTTTATCTAATATTGTTTTGCAAAAAATCTTCGGAGCACAATAGCGTGATTCCTAAGATCTTTAAATGTTATGGGAAGCACGAAGTTTGGTGTTATTTTATGACGACCGTATTGATTGATGGTTTTGTGTTAGGCATTGTAGTTTCCACCATTTTCATAACTGTTGGCACCTTTTTTGACTTGTATTTTTCCAGCAACTTCACACACAAAGTATCAATCAACACGTATATTCACTATTATCCCATCTTTGTCTGTCGCACCTCTTGTGTAGGTACATTAACAAAGCGCATTGTTTTAACAATTAAAGAATAGCCCGATAGATAATATTAAACACTTTTTGTTTGTCCTAATGAGAGGTACAATGGATGTGTTTGATTACAAATGCAGAGGCTACAGTTATAACGAATAAACAGCCAATAAACAGTCCTTTCCAATCACATGCGTGGCCTTACACATATAATTAATTTTGGTAGCGATGCAACCGCTAAATTGCTTTTGGTAACTTAGTAATTATATTCTCAATTGATTTATGTTTATCTGTTATGTTTCTTGATTTTCAAAGTAAATAATAGTAAATTATGCAACAAGGGGATAAAGCTGTATCTTATTTCGAGGGTGCCGTATTGAATCCCGAGCGTGACGAAGGATTCCAGTGTCAACTCCCGAGCAAAGCGAGGGAGTTAAATTAGGAATCCTGAGTGCGGCGAGGAAATCAAGCTCGCCCAAGACGATGCCGATGGCAAGCTTATCCCCGAGGAGGTTACTCTCATTTTCACATCATCTACGAGACAATAAAAAGCAACAGTAGGTACTAAAATCGAAGTATTTACTAAAATTACAATTACAGTTAGTAGAATTACTTATTTAAAACAATTAGAAGTTAAAGGTAATGTTGGATACATTAGACCAGTTGTGGACCAAGTTATGTTTTTATTCCGTACATCTAGTGAAGTCTGCTGAGGATCATTTTGGATGGTGAAAGTTGGTGAAGGTGGTGCTTAAGGTTGATGAATAGTGATTTGATGTGGATGGTTGCGGTGACCAAAGTGTCCAAGGATCAGTTATCGACGGTGTTTTTAGTTTGATGTTGTCACCAACGCGGCAGCTTATTTTAACCTTATTCTGTACAGAATTTTGAATGTAGATTATTACATACATATAATAATAATAATTATAATAATATGAGACAACATGCACACAAGGTCTGTACTACGGTAACCTGATGACTGATATACATACTTATATACATATACACACCCAGACACAGGTCAAACAGACATGTTCATGCACACAAATGTTTGACTTGTCCGGGGATCGAACCTGGGACCAGCGGCTCAGAAGGCAGGGTCACTACCAACTGCACCAACCGGTCAGTCATATATAAACATATACCGCTACTACATCAGATTTTCATCCACCGTGTCTTTCATCTGGGTCATGTCTGCTCCTGAATCCGCCAATAGAGTAGCCGATGTTCTTCTGAAACAATGGCCCATGTAGAGCTCGGCATTCGTCAATCTCAGAGATTTCGCAATTTCTTTCAGCATGGTGCTGATCTTATTTTTGCCAATGACTTGTCTGGTGCACTTGCCATTATTATAAGCTTCGGTAAATCTGTTAGTGCTTATATTAGAGGGGCGTAGAGCTTGGTACTTTACGACAATTCTTACGTGTTTTTCATGGACTTCAAATGCCCGTTATTTCCTCGGTTTTGTATCTGGCAAAACCAGTAACAAATCTGAATGTATTTCTATATCTTCGATTTTAATATTTAAGGGTTCATATCCACGACAAGCGCCATTCACTCTCTAAAAATCAAGGCCACCTGTAACAACAATAGACAGGTAGGTTAATAGGTAGGAATGTAAGTTACGTACTTTAATACATATTAATTCTTATATAAGCTGGTATGTTATACACTTATTTAGAGTAGATTGACACTGTATATAATTGTAATAATAGACACATGAACCTAACAAAGGTTTACAATAATATTTAACTTGGATAAAGCGCAGAAATCTCGACATTTTGGATTGTCGAAACATTACGCAACGCTTCAGTAGATCGCACACGAATGATTAAAATCAAAATCAAAAGTAATTTATTCATACTGGGCTGAGAATCAGCACTTTTTGAACGTCAAAAATCTATCGAGAATCGATGCATGAGCGGGTCGCTAGTAAGTATAAGTAAGTATGTAGCTATTTTAGTTACTAAACATTCAATCGTTAGGTAGGTACTTACTTTTGTGGCAAGAAAGCTGTGGTCAGGGCCTTCATTAAGAAACGTTTCCACGTTTTCAACTGTGTTAACTTTTGATTTCTTTAGGCTTTCATGTACGATTTCTTGGAGTTTTCTTGGAGTAAATTATTGGCAATGCCAAAGGCTTCGGATTTAATGTACTCCGGAGTCAAATAACTATCTTCACTCGACATTGTTGTGAGAATTTGTAGTTTATTTGTTGTTTAACAGCAAAGCGATTTGCAGTATTTGCGCCTTTTTTCGTTTTTTTGTTAGACACTTCTAAAGCATATTATTATTTTAAAAAAAAGCGGATAATATGATATTTCATCCAAATTTCTTGTACGATGTTCAACTTCGATTGCCCAATGTATCTCGATTCTCTTCAGGAAATCCTTGGATGTTTGTGTTGTACCTGAACTTTGGAAATCGGCTTTAAGAAAAAAATTAAAAAAAATGTATGTAAACTAATGTAAAAATGTATTCACAAAATAGGAGTCAAAACCGAAATTGTAAACTACAGGCCGATATCCAACTGCCTTGAAGCGGCTCCTGCCCAATCTAGGGGGGCCAAACGCCTCCTGCCGGAGGCTCTACGCGGGGGTCGTGCGGTCCATGGCCCTTTACGGGGCACCGGTGTGGGCGCGTTCCTTAAGGCGGCGGCTAGCCCGCTGGTTGAACGCGCCCCAAAGGGTCATGGCCACCCGGCTGGTCCGGGGATACCGTACGGTCTCCGGTCTCCGGTCCGGTGAGGTGGCGAGCCTCCTTGCCGGATTACCTCCATGGGATCTGGAGGCAAAAGTCCTCGCGCACATTTGGGAGTGGCGCGGGGAGGCGAAACGCCGGGGCGTAGCTCCGCTGCCGCGAGAAATCATGGTACAGCGTACAGAGCTCCAGCGGGATCTCAGGGCGGCATGGAGAGTGCGATTGTCGCAACCCAGCGCTGGGCACGCCACAATTGCGGCGATAAGTCCCCTCTTTGAGGAGTGGCTAGAGAGGCGCCACGGCGTCCTCACCTTCCGCCTGACGCAGGTCCTCACCGGATACGGTTGTTTCGGGAGGTTCCTGTTCCGGATAAGGCGGGAGGAAACGCCCGGGTGTCACCATTGTGTGGATCGCCCGGAGGACACGGTGGAGCATACGGTGGAGGTCTGCCCGGCTCTCTCGCGTCTGGCCCTGGTCCAGGCCATGGTATGGAGCGAGGGGGCTTGGAAGCCGTCACCTCCTTCTGCGAAGCAGTAATGTTCGCGAAGGAGGAGGCGGAACGCGTGAGGGAGAGGCAAAATTCGTGCCCTCACGCCCCTAGCCGCCGCAGGAGACGCCCTGGGCGTCGGGAATCGTAGGCCGATTCCCGGCCACCGTAGGCGTGGGCTTGCGAACGGCGAGCAATGGGCAGCTCGCCGTTCGATAAGGACCAGGCCCGGGTCGACGGCGCGTTGTGTTCCACGCGCGCCTCAAAGAGATGTCAGCACCAATGACGGGCCGATGCCTGCTAGGGTTGCGGGAAAGTCCGAGAGGGATACCGTGCCCCTGGCACAGTCAACTGAAGGAACACGAGTGGGTTTTAGTCAGTAAGAGTTTGACACGCCCTCCTGCTCTGCCCAGAGCGGGAGAAGTTATTTGATGATTTCCCACCCTCAAAAAAAAAAAACAAAAAAAAAAAGGCCGATATCCAAGCTCTGCATTGTGGCAAAAATCTTCGAAAGGATCATCTATAACCAGGTGTATAGTACTCTTAAAAATTCGTTTAGTTCTTTTCAACATGGTTTTTTGAAAGGAAAGTTTACCGTCGCTAACTTAATTCTGCTCAATGATTTTATTACTGACGCCATGGATAACGGTAAGCAGGTTGATGTTGTTTATACTGATTACAGTAAAGCTTTTGATCGCATTGAACACGAGATAATATAAATTAATATCAAAGTTATATGAGGAGAGACAGGTACAACACGCAGATTACCTGTTCTATTATTATGCACTACTTAACACAAAATTTGATAATCATCGCGTAATTTCGTACTTCATTAACACTCATCACGATTCATCTATGAACGGACTAAGTAAGTAGGTGCGAGCAAAACCGTATGAAATTGATGGGGAACAATCAATTCGGTTGTAGTACATCCCTAGACATAACAATAGTGAGCGGAGGCCAGAACCTTGCGCGGACGCATGACGACGCGAAGCTGCGAACGTCCGGATGCTGCGATTAATTCCCGAGCAGCGTGATTAATGATGGCTGCTAATTATCTGCTCGTCTACGGGGGCGTGAGAATTACTGTTGCACCACATACGAGGTAAACCTTTTTCATGTGGAACTGTAATTATTTCATTATCTAGTTAGCCTTTATGGTGATTTAAGGCTCGAGTCTTATCGAGTTGGTTTTTATCTCTAAAAATAAGCACTTAAACGCAACACTACAAAAAAACATAGTATATAGTAATTATACTAGTATTGACCACGAATCAAAGGTTTGACGATCTTGGAAATTATATAGATTTCTTGCGTTATTTGGAACCGACATAGGTTGTGTCGTGAATTCAGGTATTTCTTGGATGCATGGGTCTATTTATGAGTACATAAGTATTTTGTATAGTAGGCATTCAAATGAGATTGTTAAGAATGTCATAAATGTCATTGTAGTAATAAATAGGTACTCTTATGAATATTTAGTCATGTGACTAATTCAATTAATTTTGTGGTAGAGGGAACTGCATGATTTAACATCAAAGTTTAGAGGTATACTTGATAATCAGAAAAATATTGTAGGTATCTGCTATAGGTACCTACAACATAGCAACGCAAAGCATAGCAAAGTGAGAGTGAACAGGCTTCTTTTCTTCTGGGTAAGCTCACTCCATCGTCGACTCTGTCTCTGTCACCACTGGCCTAGACTAGAGTCAAGAGCCAACACATGTTAAATAAAAAAAATAAAAATATAGACACGATATGCAATATTTTATAAACATAAATAAAAATTTACACACAAATCGATAATAACTAGTTTCCCAGTTCACGTACATAACATAGTATCGTTACGTACTTATAATAATAGTTATTAAAAAAAAGAACGAAACAATGGCTATGTTTCCACATAAATATACCCTTTGAACGTTTGTCGGGTCGGAATGTGAGCATCCTCTAAGCTAAAGGTCACCGCGAGGTCATCGCTCGTAATGAAGATACTGGAACGTACTTTAAACTGAACACAATGGGAACGTTACAATTTAGTAGAAGGTGAACCAAGGAATTTAACTTAATTATTTTAATTTGATCCAATTTAACAATTATGTGTAAACAGGTAATGATGTAAAGTAAATTGATTACACACACCTTTTACAAAAACAAAAAAGTAACTAATTCAATACGTTACGGCTAATCACTACCACGTTGAATGGCAATGCCGATTCTGAGCCCAAAGAATTGGTCATCATGATTAAACTAATAAGTCAAACCAAATCACGTTTTCATCACAATATTCTGCAAGTAAACCGTCGGAGACAGAAATATTCTAAACGCATTTCTTAATGCCTAAATATTTCGAAATAATTGGACCAATTTAAGTAATCTTCAAGTACTAAGTTCTGCCTCTTACTTGATCATTTACAAAACGAGTCGGCCTCGAAAATAGTCTAAATAAAGGATATTTGTAAACATGCGACGTGCGACGTTGGCGAGGATTCCGAGAAATCTCGTTGTGTTGGCAACCAGCCACACGCTACACGTAGGTATGACAAATTTCCTGTGTGGTAACGATTAGGATCAACATATAACGTTACATGGGTGAAGTAAGAGATGACTACAGCATTACACCAAGAGGTTACCATAAACACAAATCCTTATTACGCATTATTGTACCGCATACGTATAAAGTAATATAGGGCAATGCCATGGAATTTTTAAGCCCAATTTTCATTTAACGTTCTCAACATTAGGATCGCGATTAGCATTTTATTTAAAATCATTTTTAAAAATCTAAATTCAATGGAACCGGACCTAACAGATAATCCTAACGTTCTAGAGATCTATAAAGGTCATAATAACTAGACCATTTATCTTCGAAGTCCAATAACACTGAAGATTGAATTAAATTAAACCCAAGCAAGTGTGTCAAACCTAGGCCTCTCTCTCTATACTCCTTAACAGAACTACCTAATGAAATCAAATAAATCTGATGCGCACCTTAAAATGTTGTCACAAAACATTAAATTACTAAAGTACTTACTGTTTGGCATTCCTCACTAATGGCTCATACAATAAAAGACGTTACAACGAAGAGGTTATCTTGATAAAGCGTGTGTCGCACATTCCGCTATCATCCCGACCTCGGGCTGATGGCGCGGTGCGGCGGTAGATCGCGGACGCTCGTGAGATGACCCTAGGCACTGCCCGCGGCGATCTGATGCAACCATAACCGCGTCGTAAGGCCCATCTTTGTTAGAAGAAATCGCGGTAAGGCAAGACCATTGAACACTTATAGGTACAATAGGTGCAATTTTTCTTAAAACCTTTTCGTTTTAATCATGTCGCGTTCAAGTCGAGTCATTGTGGTGGATAGCAGAGTTTTGTGGTGATCAATATCGAATGTTCGACGTCGATCGACCACAATCTAGTAACACTTTTACGTAGTTTTGAAGCAATACGCGATACCACATACATAATAACTTTTGGTTTACGTTTGTAAATATTTGTTTACATAAGTATTCACAATAATTAGTGAAGGCGAGGTATGAGCCTCGAAACTGGCGTGTTTGCGTGAAGAATTATATGGAAGAGGAAGTGCTGAGATTGCAGCCATTGGCACTTGGCTTTCTGTTCTATTTACTAGCATTCAACGATTCAACGGATAATTAAAATCCACCCATCATACTCGAACATAATTACTGTTCTAGTGAAAGTATTTATTACTTGTTTCAGCTTTCTCGCCATCTTCATTCAGTATCTCGATACATTTTTGCTAATGTTACTTTGTGAAGCAAATGTTTGACATTGTCCTATTGCAGCGAGGACGTTCGTGTCATACGTGACATTTAATTGCTTATTGCTGTTCTCAGGGCATAACATACGTTAGCATTTTTTATGAAAACTGTTCTCACTCAATGTAATTTATGACTGCAGCCTTGTCACACCCACGGCATCATGCTCTTACAAAGGCAAACGCTTCGTTAAATTACCCAAAAACGCAAAAGTTCAAACCAATATTAAATTATATAACATCAAATTATGAAATGCTGTATCGTTATACTCCAATAAAATGTTGATTTAGAAACTTTTCGATTTTGAAAACATTGGTCTACGAAAGTAAGTTTTACTTATTAAAAAAAAATTATCAATTGTATCAAGTCACCCGTCATTACCGCGAGCGCACACACATGTCGGCCAGCTCGGTAATCTCTCGCGAATTAATTGGCCGGTTCTTATCCGCGCCGCACCGACCCGCACCGGGCCGCACCGGGCCGCATTCTACGCACGTTTCACAACCACACGTTTAGTGTAATAGCCCTCTTTACAGACGTGTGGCTCGTTTTATTACTCCCATGTTGTAAAATTATTTATGAATATCTGTTGCTTCAAACAATTACTATGCAGATGTATGACACAGATAATTTGAATTCAATTTGTTGAGATGTGTATAGTTTTAAAGGGTCTAATTTTACTGACTTATCTAATATGGTCGTTAGTGAGAAGATTGCATGATAATATTGGTGCTTTTAAGTTCATCAAACTAATATATATATATATATATATATATATATATATATATATATATATTATAGCCAGATAATCGCAACATACACTTTGTTAGCAATAACATTATACATAATTGTCAACTGCGTAGATTATAAGTTCGGAAGGGCAATAAAACAGCACTTTACGTACGTGGGAAACGTAATTAAAGATGAGTGAATGGTTAATAAAGCAACGACCTTCGGTTGTTTGACAAATCTTTATTATAATAAAAATAAAATACGTAACACTTTTTTTTTAATTTATATGGTTTTTATTATTTTTGTTCCATGACTCCCAAATATCACCTTTTTGTGCGAAATGTTTATATTATAACATACAAAAATGAAATAATTGTAAATAGTTAAACTAAAATAAGATTACACCAAAATTCCACAAATAAGTTTTTCGCTACGAAAAAACCGTAGCCCTCGTAAAAGACTTCAACGCGCGGAACACATGAATAAACCTCATAGCTTATGATTTTGATGTTTACAATCAATCAATCACGTCAAAGTCATGGCGAATGATATTCAATTGATATTAAAATGGGTACCTAACAATTATTATGTTGGCCTTTACATAATATTAGAAGGTTCGAACTGGTACTGCTCGTAAATAAGGCAATATTGATGGGTGCACATTTACTTAAGAAAACGAAAGTTGGCAGCTGATCCTGAGGCAAATACGTATATGTGCACAGCCTCTTCGCATGCAGGTCGTCTAACATATCTATGGTAATATAATACGGGTCAGATGCTCAGCAGTTTGCGACATTAGGCCGCACACGATTGCGTCCTTAAACGATGCCGCTTAAACCCGTTTGATGCACGCCTTTCCGCCGCATAGGCATCATTTATTTGATCATTTACTAGAATCCGATTATTTATTACGTTCATTATGCAACTAGGTCAGAATCATTTCCATGTTGTTCAATTTTTTAATTAGCCCCTACAAAAAGGTTAATGAAGTTATGTGCATATTTAGAGATGAACTTTTCCTGATGTTAGCACATATAACATGTCGTTACAGATGACATCATTAATAGTTTTTAACTGTGGTAATATTTCACGTCTGCATGTTGGATTAGTTAGTTACAGATGAAAGTGATAGTTAGAATTGTAAGTACGTGAATAAGTATAACAGGAACATTTCTCTTCAGAGGTTTCTCTCGCGAAATGTTATGAATATGCAAAAATAAACATTAATATGTTGGCTCGTGTTCGCTTTGCGGTTTATCTCGTTTTGTTTAACACGAAGTAACAGATAACTTGACGAGCGAACTGAGATAAGTATCACTTTTAACTTTTTAATTTCCTCGTGCAAGATTTATGAGTTGGAAACGTGTCTTTTCATAATCACTTCATTTCATATTAACATAAACCAGCCACCCGCACAGGCACTTCTTTTCCTACGTATGTACATTAAAGCTACAAATATCACACTTCTATACGCATTTGGAGCAAACTAATAAGTAAGTACCTACTCGTAAAGCTAGGCAGCAGCCAAGGTTTGTGTGCGTTGTTAGCAAATGTAACAATCACTGCAGAAGTCAAATAAATCTTCCTTCACAAAACAAACGAACTCTAAACGAGGTAGCTAAACGTATCGCACATGTAGCTACAAGTACTTACTAGAAGTTATTTCGGTTTGCTTCATCTCCTCACTCCATTGTCTTGGTTGTTATAACCCCAGACGGCCGGCCAACAAGACAATACATGCTGATGAAGCAATCTGGTGACAAATTCAAGCTCTTATTACAATGACATAAAGTTCAAAACGTGTTAATGACTTTCCCGTCACCAGCAGCCGGTTAACAAAAGACAGTGGTGATAAATGAGCAGTGATCGTGACTGATGGAGTGTTGAAGCTTGAAAGTTGACCTCTGAGCTTTGAGCTTCATTATTGTTTTAAGCTGGACGGTGTTTAATATGTAGGTATCTGGTTAAGGAAAATTTAAAAATGATGCAATTGCTAACAATCCTAAAAGTAGATATCAATACAAGATACTGGCATGCAAATTCAGTTTCAAATGGCATTGTAATCGCATTTACGTCTTGAGATAATGACCGATTCTATGATTCAAATTTCTTCAGCGAACATTGACATCACTGCACCGTGGTACCTTAATGTTATTTCATGTGACATAAAGATATTATGTTTCGTAAAAATAATGCACCTTTGACCTTTAATATCTCCGTAAACAGAAGATTTCCAGGTATGGTTCAGTACCGAAATAATAAACTTCTAGGAAGTACCATTCAGACAAAAGAGTAAATTTTCTCGTAAATACGAGTATATTGCATGAAAATATAAACGGCGTCCATTGCATCGCCTAAACAAAGAGGTATTAAAAGTATTATTTATGTCATCGTTAAAGCCACAAAGCTGAATAGAATAGAAACATAAAGTTTTATATTTCCGTACTCAATATTACTTGGGTACTTTGTTATAGTTCCGTAGTAAAAAGGTATGAGAGAAATCACTTATGACGAAACTGCTGAACGTAAGTTTGTCCTTACTATCAGATGGGATCATATAGGAACGTAGATATAAATTAGATTGTATGTTTATTTGGTGATCACAAGCGTGTCCGGTGAGCATGGTATTTGATTTCCAGGGTAGTAAAAGTGTTATAATAATAATAATGATTTATTTATTTTCTCCCACAAGTATTAAAATGTACACAGTTAATATTGCAAACAGTTAGAAGATAGGAGACAGGAGCTCATAATAAGTAAAACTTGTGATACGGGTCTCCTGGTCTCCTTATTTCGAATACATTATTAAGGGCTATGCTGAGGACATAAATAACAGTAGCAGGGAGTGCTTGCAGCTAATGAACAATATTATATGTAATGTATATAATGTAATAAAATAAGAATAAGAATTGGTGTTTTGGTTATTATAGACTTCTTCCATCAGGAATATCTCTGTAGCGGCCTGGAGTCTGGTTCGATTTTGACAATAGGCTCGCCTGCGCTAGGCTAGGCTTCTAAAGGGTTACAAATAACAGTTAACATATGGGCGTTTCAAACACATTCGTGAAATAAAGGCCTGATATCACATAAATTACAATCACCTACGAGTATATGTACGGTGGAAACACATCTGTACAGAGACTAGAAACAAGATTATATGGTAGCAATCCTTAACCGTATTCTCAGTTCAATATAGGCGAGTATAAGTGTGGTAATTAGAATTTAGAAACGACTTGCGACAGTTTATCTGAAGCAGGGCGTTGCGTCGCGTCGTGGCATCGTGTCGTGTCGTGGTGGGTGCCTCGTTACCATGGGAACCGTCCTCAATCTCGACTTAACACATCAGTCTTCTGTTAACCTTTTATGTAATGAACTCGGTTTACTCAGGGAACACGATACTAGAAAATATTTGCTGAAAGGAAATCGTTTTGAAAGATAGGTTCAGGAAGACAATCAGAAGCAAAGATTGCAGTAAGAGTTATTTCCGCTTTTCTGGCTTTAATATTTTTATACTAGGTATTTATATAACTGTACCATAAAAGCATTGGAGAGAAATGGATAATTTTCAGTAATTTAACTAATTGATCAAATCCAACCAGATTTATTATTGCAAGCTGTATTACACGGTTACGCGATCACTTTATCAAGACAAACCACACGGAATAATTATCCAATTTAAAGAGAAACGAATGCATTACCGTCTAACCGTGATGAGTGAGTGCACGATGGTATGTGCCTCGCGTGAACACAGAACGAGGCACAAGTGAGGCAACACGGGACACCTCATGGGAATCTTTCACGACTTAGCGCCGCGCTACGTCGGCTCGTGCTACTATCAAATGTGTACTCTGGTTTACGCGTGAATTGACTTTTGCAATTAATTATATTTATTTTCATTTCTTCGATCCCGGAACGTAGATGTACGCGAGACACAATGGTGTTTTCATTATTATGTCTGTTGGCATGAGAGAAGTCAAAGTACAACCACTGTATTGTCCGAATGTTTACCAAACATAGACAAAGAAAAACAAAAATATTTTTTTCTTTTCGTTAACATAACACCAATTAGGTACATACCAGATTGTTTAAGATAAATCTGAGACATTTTATCGAAATAAAAAGAGTCGCTTCGTCTGTCAGTAAGACGCTTTTAAATAAGCATTAAATGTTTTACAAAACAATCTTTTTAACAATGCATTTTTTTTATTTTTTTTTTATCTTTGCCCCACACTAGGAATTTCTCCTGTATCGTGGGTGAGTTTACAAACATTTAAACTTACATACACAAACAGCCAGACCCGGAACAACTACTTGCAGGTCATACAAATATTTGTTCCGTGCGGGGATCGAACCCGCGACACATAACGCAGCAGTCAATTGCTTAACCACTGCGCCAGCCGTGCCGTCAAGCATTGTAGGTACAGTATAAATAAAGTTAAGTAGGTAGGTATAATTAATTACGTTAATATACGTACCTAATGTGAAGATGTTAACAGAAAATCAGCATACTTGTAACTCTTAATACTTATTGTATTCCTAAAACATACGCCTTCTTAGATAAATCACTATAGCGATGTTTGCTTATCTCAATGGCAACTTTTAGCCGTGAATCATCAAAACAATATTATGCTGTTGTTTAATTACATCTGTTTGTATCTACACAGTGGGCTGTAAGGTATTGAGTGTAGGCACAATTGGTATGGTATCCCACGCCGCTGATATGCATCTGTAGGCTTTGTGTGTATAAAGGGAAATAATTAAAAATAAAATACTGTAGTACATATTATCACACATTTTATGTAAGATAGAGAACGGTGACTCAAGCGATAGATATGATAAGTAACGTCAGTCACTTTAAAACATCATGTGGCGGAATTATTTGACAGGCAGCGAGGTTGGTAGTACTCAGCCCAGGGTGCCTCAAACGTGTTTAAACATACTCAGTCATCGAGGCTCTTTGAATGCACCCTAAATAAGGAATTATTGTTACTTTGACATCTTTCATTGGTGCATAACTTTACATGAAAGGAATTTGCGTCGCTACAACATGTTCCGCTTCTTAGTATTTCCATAACTCGCGTTAAATTACATTGCTTGTTCATTCGTCCACCTCTTCGAAAATTTATTCACTCACATGCTTCTGAGCTAAAAGGAAGCAACTACAGTCTGACCTGCAAGACCCATTAATACCAGATTTTGTAGCATATGTAAAAAAAGGGTAGTGCTCATGCATGCTTTAAATAAATATTCAAGACAATCTAGCTGATTTATGGCATTTTAAAAGCAATCGATCACCAATTGAGTGTTTTCAATAATTTTCATCCACATACGGAAGAAAATCAAGCAATATGTAACATTCAAACTGCAACGTCATTAATAAATGCCTTCACTGCATTTCTATTGACCAACTTATAAACCATTCAATAGCTTTCAATTCAATAAAGTCGTTCGATTGTCATTCAATAAAGTGGTTCATACAAATAGGCGCTTCCTTCTTGCGACGGTGTATGGAGATGAAGAATTGAACAGTAATCACACAGTTATGCCTCTAATATACTTATTTACATAATGCCATGTTACGAGCGCGGGAGTGCGTCTGTATCATAATCATTCCTATATAACTAATACGCGTGTGGCAGATGCAGTTTTTATCTTTAGATACTCTATGTGCCTATTCGAAAGTAAAAGTAACATTATGGACAAGTAAATTCCTGGTGGGGAAAGTACTATATTGTCGTATTACATTCTTCTATCAATGTGCACAAGTTACATCAATCATTTATTGCATTTTTGAACTCCGCTTTCATCGCTGTAATAGAGATTATCAACATTTTGAGTTTGTAAAAAGCGCTTTGTTGCTACATTCAATTTATTGATTATATCAAGACACTAAACAAATGACTGTAGCAAATCGTTACAGAAATAAAAAGTTAAGTATCTGACGTCTATTATGTGCTACATGGACGTTCATCATCAGCCTACAGCAGTCCACTGCTGGACATAGGCCTCTCCAATATTGCACAATTGCAATTCTCGACAATTCTCATCCAGCTGCTACCAGCCACCCTGCAAAGATCGTCGCCCCACCTAGCCCGAGGGCGTTTTACATTACGTTTGCCGATTCGCGGTCTCCACTCAAGAACACGTCTACCCCAACGGTCATCGGTTCTACGGCTAATATGGCCGGCTCATTGCCACTTCAGCTTGCTTATTCTGTGCGCTATGTTGACTTTATTCTCTGCCTGATCACTTAATTCCGGATTCTTTTCCTCAGAGAGACTCCATGCATAGCTGGTTCCACAGCTCGCTGAGCGACCTTGAATTTATGGTCTAGGCATACCGTGAGTACGTACCGTGAGGACGCACTGATTGAAGACTAGTCTATAGGGTCTGCGGAATAAGTGACGAGAAGACTCGACAAAGCGTCCCAAGCGCTGCCAAACCAATTCGTCTGTTAGCCTCTTTCTCAAAGTTGTCCCCACTAGATTTGGTCAACTTCGTCAGGTGGCTGCTCCCAAGTGATTGGACGAATACTTTCGACCCCCGATTATGCTCAATCGCTTCCTCTATAGAGCGTGTATTGGAGCGTCGGAGGTCACGTCGTACCCACGTTCTAATATTTTTGATTTAATTCCCGTTGTTCTGACGAAGTGCTATGTGGGTTTTCATGTCGTTCCGTCATAAGCTCGAGAGTCTCTTCTGAAAGTTTGGATTTTGGTTCTTGCCTGTACGCTCCATTTTGCAAAATCGCGTACCTTCCTCACTGAGGATTTCCACCATTTGGTCGAGCGCCTGGTCGACGTCATTTGTGGTTTCAACGGCAGCGAATCGGTTCTGGAATGCTTCCAATCCTAGCATAGTTTGGACCATATTTGGACGGAGCCTAGACTTCATTAAATGAGTTCGCTCAAGCTTGAAGTTCATATTCAGAGAGCCTCTAGCAAGTCTGTTATAACTGCCGGTATTGAACCTGTTGATCACCGAGACAACTCTGAATATATGCTTTAGCCGTCTTTTTTTGTCCGTCATGATGAAGTCTATCTCATTTTTTGTCATAGTGTCGGGCCTTCGCCACGTCCACTTCTTTTGGGGCTGTTTTTTAAAGAAAAAAATCATCAAGAAAAGCCCCTCCTTCTCAAGGGAGTTGACAAGCATTTGTCCCCTATCATTACTGCTGCCAAACCCGTAGTATGCTACTAGAGATTCGCTGCAATCCTGTACTCCCACTTTAGCGTTAAAATCCTCCTTGAGAACGGTGTAGTAGGCCTTAGTTGTGGAATGCAAGGCCTTGGAGATGTTCTCGAACATTTCCTCCGCTTCGTCATCCGATTGTGCCGAGGTCGGTGCGTAAACCTGAACAACCTTGAGGCTATACCTCTCGATTAGCTTCATTACGAGGTACGCTACCCTGTTCGAGACACTGGAGTCTTGCACAACGTTGTCACAAAGGGATTTGTTTACTAGGAACCCGACTCCCCCTTGGGATAGCTGGTCTCCCTATCGAAAATACAAAAGGTGGCCCGATTTAAGGGTTATTGTGTCCTCCCCCTCTCTTCAGATATCACTCAATTCGTCGAGCGGTAACGTGTGTCTGTTATACGTCGCCAAGGTCAGTCGGGTTTGGCGACCATGCATAACCCGGGGATTCTTCGCATCCCCTACCTTGCCATTACCGTGACCGCCGCCGAAATCAGGAATAGCAAGGCGGCCAGGAACTGGGGGCCGTGGTTTATTTTGGCTTGCCATTAGAGGTTTTGCCTATCATCGCCACGCTGGGCATGCGGGTTGGCGATCGCAGATCACAGCTTCTAGCACTAGTGACACTGCTGCCCGTCACTAATCTGCGCCATTTAGCTGCGAACTTTTATTTTGAGATGGATAAACGGCTATTTGTCGGTTGTCAGAGCGTCGTTTGTTATTCAAAATGGACGTTGTTTAATCAGAATCATGTAAGTGTATATTATCTTATATAAAATATGTATGTATTTAGGCACTCCCAGTGGCGTCATATAATTGATGATTTTGTCAATAGATCGGCACGCCAGTGTAATGGATTCGGCGGTGTCGGTGCACAGTCGTGACGTAATGCAATAAAACGTATGACTAATGAGCTCACAAAACAATAGTTCGTCTAGATAGACATCGCTTATGTCTAATAAATCACGCGCCTGTTTCATTGGCGAGCGCCACAGTGCAAAAAAGTCGAGAGTGATCATTCATGAACATCAATTTGTATGTACGGTACTGATTTGGAAATATTTTTTGTAATATTAAAATCAAGCTTAATTAAATTATCAATCAACCATGACAGATGTTGTGTAGGTAATCTGGTCATTATACTAAATCATCATTGCATTCCGATATAAAAATACTGTTATTCCAATCAAAAACCAAATGCAAAAGCAAAGAATACAACTTACGCTTTCAGAAAAACATGCTTGCCTATTTCCGAGAACTGAAAATCCAAATTTTTATGCAATCATTAACTACGTGACTTTTAAACAGAAACGGAAATAAACGACGTCCGCCGGTAGCGACTGCTAGGTATTGATAAGCATTAATAAAACGTTGAGTTTATCAACAACAACAAACATTGAATTGATAAGCTGCTATTGTACTACACTGTGTCAACGAGGTGACCAGCTACGGGGCGGGCGGGCGAGCTTTCAGATCTCCCCTCCTTAGGCCGGGCGGGCGGCGCGCGCGCAGCCGCCGCCAGTCCCTTCGCGACGCACCTCGCGACAACATGTCCCCTCTGTGGATCTTGCTTACATTGCTCCCCGTCCTGGGTAAGTCGACCACACCGCGTGTGCACCTGCTGCCAAACAAATACACTGTGACATATCGGAAGTGACCGGATTTTTTCCCGTGTAAATTTTCTTTTGAGGTGCCTCGATTTGGTAATGTTGAAGAATAATTGCGTGATTTTCTTTACAGTTTGTAATTTGATGTGTTTTGATGCTGCGTTTGAGTAGTGAGGAAATAATGGTGTTACTGCAGCCCGGTGCGCGTGCGCGTCTCTGAGAAAGTATTTGTTATTCATGTGCTCCTAATGTGCAGGACGTCCGGGCGCGTGGGAAGTTGACATTACCGGTTTCTTATTGGGAAATGACATTTGCTAGTATTTTACTGCAATGTGATGAAATTAATAAGTTGCAAGCCTAATGAAACAACAATAAATAGACCCTGCTTATGTGAAAAAAATATTATACTTTGTAAAACTACATCTTCTATGTTTAACAAGTTATTAAATGCTCTGTAGTTGTTATAAATAATCATATGAGTTGCTTATAATTAAGCCATACAGCGCGATAGCCTGAATTGAAACCGTTCGCGCATAAACTTTGTCACGGCAGTAAACTCAATATTTTGTAACACCTCTCTGTACAAACAGCAGGTTGCACATTAGAGATATTCCCCGTGTGATGGTGAGGTATGAGCGCATGTACGTCATTGCGCAACCGATGCACTTTCCATTCGCGCAGCGCCAGCGCCGATCGCGCATCGCCACCATAATCGATTCCCCGGATTTGCATAAGTGATTTTCCCACGCTCCGCTCTCCGTAAGAACTAGGGCGGCGTGACGGCCAGCGAACGGATGGGTAGCCTCTCAAGGTTCATGTGTTTAGGCATTTACCTGCCTGTAGACTGCCTCCGCTTATGTGCATTGCGGTTGAAGGGTCGCCCGCTGTTCACCTACAAACGCAGTTAGGCAATTGGCCTGGTTTGTGGTTAGACATTTGTGTTTGACATATAATCCCTTCCTTTCGAGAACGCTAAACCAGGCTGATTAGTAACGAGGAGTTGATATTTCGTGTATAGAGTGTCCCTAAGACTCTTCGCACGACGTCGCATTTGCGAAAACTCAAAATAATTAAAATGAAATTCATTACATATTTAAGTTTTGGTAACTGCACATTTCAATTGTAGATTCCATGGTTATTAACGCATTTAATGCTAACGTTGCTAGAATATTTTGCAACAATGTGAACCAATAACGTTTTTGCCTCATAACATTAATAATGTGTGGAAAATTTAATGTATTGAACCGTAACAATCAAAGCGTGAGAAAAATAACATTTACCTTGTGTTAGAATGAAAGCGAAAGTAGATGCATGTATCGGCTTTATTTGTGTGTTCGGTGCACAGTTCATTGAGCGGCAATGAATGGGCAATCACCTGTCGACATTTCACTGACTCATCACTGCAATGTGCTACGTCATTGCATACATTAACACAAATAGCTGAGTAAACCACTCATAGATTTCAATTGTTAGAAAATAAACAAACGAATTTCCGGTGTTGCAATGTTTTTGCATGTTATTGTGACATTGATAGCATCTGCTGTGGCCATAAAAGTTGATACGTAATTACGCCACTTAATTTCACGGTACATCAACTAACAACATGTAAGTAGGTATGTATGTTTGCGAAAGTTAAAAAGATTAGTGATCTCGCAGTTGGTAGCCTATATCCATAATATCATTTCATATTAAGTCTACCGTAACTGTTGCCCTCGGTAAGATCGCCCAATCTGATCGCAATCAGCTCAATTGAGGCTTTAATTAACAGGAAGGAAAGTAAGATTTTCTCAATCAGTGCTGCATTGTCCTGAATTTTCAATCAATTATTCCACCGCAGTACCAAGTTGGCCAGTATGTCATCCAGTCTTTCAGTCTACCTACTTAGACATTAAATAAGCGTTCCTTGTGCAAATCCACACATTGCTATTATCAAATAATAAGAACGGACTGGGCTCCTGAAATTAATCATTTCAGGCATGGGGCTCATCTAGTTTGGGAATTAAGAATTAGGAAGTAACCCAAAGAAATAATAATGCACGTACACGACAACATAATGACCTTTAGACAGTACAAGAGAAAGAAGGATCAACATTTGATAGTGAGCGTACCTCAAATATTTATGTAGAAGTTACTACAATTGAATTCAAATTTATTACCAAATAATATTGTATTAGGAACTTCAATTAAATATTTCAGGCATAGGACTCATCTTTTTTCAATAAGAGGAAGTAAAATACATAAATAAATATGTACTTAACACAAATAAATAATAATTCACGTACACGACAACATAATATATACAACCCACATGACCTTTTGATAGTTCAAAACAAAAAACAATCGATAGTGAGCGTACCTCAGTTAGAAGATATTACACTTACATAAGGCACACAGTGACCTTTCGCGGAGGATGCTATGGCACCTCACGGCGCTCGCGGTTGCGCAGCGGTCGCGATCTTATCGCTCTCCCCGCTGCCCTCCCGCGACTTGCACATATATACCGCACGCATGGGAATCTAGCGTTGTTATATGATCTTTACCGGACTGTATAATGTGAGCGGTCGTTAGATATAGAAGATAAAAGAGTGTCCATGGAGTTTCTTGCCCGCTCTTCTCCATAGGAACTTCATACGCTTTGAAATGGGCAACTTTATAATTTGAATGACCGACTCCTTGAAAATTGAAAAGTGCCTGTAATTGGTTTATTTGAAATACACGCTTTTAGTTTGAGTTTATGGCACCATGTTTTAGAAAAAAAATCATCTATGTATAACGTCGCCACTATTAATCTGACTGTGTGTCTCTTCCTTAAATTCAATGTGAACACCCGGGTGTTATACCTTTGTATTTCAGGCTTTAAATAGAACTAAACGTAAGGTTTCAGCAAGTGTTGGGAAACTCTTTTAAAGGGTAACCATAATATTTGCTAATATATAATTTGTTTCTCATTTGTTTTTGTTTTCCTTCATTCGTGTTTCTCATTTTTAACGATCATGCTTAACAGAACGGTTTATAAATTCTGGCAATGTATGCGAATTAGTTTTGACCCTGATTTAATAGGTTATTTTATAGACCACATATCAAGGTATTTTCGGCTATACATTGTGTAATGCAGTAAATCCCAGTGTCGAACAACTCTGTATAACGGATTGCACGCGTATTATTTGGTGATCTTAGTTGAAACGCACACACATTCGGGATTATCGTCCATTACGAATCGGTTGTAACGCGTTTTACCTAAAGCGAGGTTCAAGACAATGTGCCGGAACCATATTGTCCCCAATTCGTAGAACAAAGCAAAGGCCCTCTAAGTACAGCGGATACGATAGAAGTAAGATCTATATCGTAGACAACGATGTAACTATTCTTACGTGAAACGCTTGCGCCTGTAATCTATAAAAGGGTTGAATTACTAGGGAGTGAAATTAAGGAATGTTAAGTCAGGGAAATTAATTGTTAAGCAAATTGGCTACCAATTTAAATTATACGTCTGTTTAAATCACGACTGTCATTCGTTGACCGCTGTATGAAATAGATATTTTATAGCCTTTATTTATTCCTTCATTAAAATAAACATAACAATCCTACAATTAATATTTTATTCAACATATTATGCAGCAAAAAATATATCACAATAATAATAAATGTACCTATTCTATTCAGCATCAATGTAATATAATTGATTCAGTTTTCATTATTAGCATAAAAGAATTGAAGTTCATTACCACTTGTTTATTATATTCTATTAATTATTAGTAACAACATAAAAATGAAGCACCTTCTTCATTAATAACTCAATTTTTAAAGGTTTATCAATAATAAATTTTACGACTTTAAAAGTTTAAAGTGTTTACTGCTTGAGCAATTTAATCTAATTTTAATATTCATTATAATGAAATGAAATAGCTATAACACGGCAAATTGATGTATGTAGCTGTACACTGGACACTCAATGTGTACGTCTTATTTACATCGTTCTCACATATAATTATACCTATATACAAGATTAATGATGTAACTAATATTTATGTAACAATATAATTTAAAAGAGTGTCCATGGAGTTTCTTGCCCGTTCTTCTCCATAGGTACCTACTACGCTTTGGAATGGGCAACTAGCTTCATATTTCTGACTGACCGACCACTTGACAATTCAAAAGTGCCTGTAAATGGTGTAATTGAAATAAATGCTTTGAGTTTGAGTATGGTGTCAAAATGCTTAACAATTAATTTCCCAGACCGGGCTTGCAAAATGTTCCCAAAATACTTCAGAAAATCGTTGCTTTACCCAACATACAGGAAGTTGAACAGTCACCAGTCCGAACGATTTGTTTAATGAGGCTGCCAGACAGTTTTTTCCACCTTATAATAACTAGCTCATCGATCAATGTCCGTAACATATTCATTTTCTACTTCGTCTTTGGAAACTAAATAATAAAACGGATTCGATTCATTGACACATGAAGACTTTATGCTGATGTAATCGACGGATATTAATGTAATTTAATTACAACGAATAACATTTTATGACAGTTTTAATGGTGCAGTCAATGCAGTTTAGGTCACCGCTCTTTCGCAGATCTGAAGTGGCAACATTCAACATTCGCCGGGATTAGCGTGGCATGTCGCAATATACCCGTCTCATTAGACATGTTTACGTCTCCACCTAGTTATTGCGCGTTTTACTTCAAGTGTCGCTTAGTACAATAGTCGCCTTGGACAGTGAGAAATCTCTATCATTGCCATTAATCGTCGACCAAAGCCAAATTGACACGGCAACACGTTGTTATCAGAAATCTGGCTGATGCATAAAAACTGTGTTTTTCAGGTTTTTAAACTTGACTACCTACATTATTCAGACGAAATCTTATACATTAGTACACACACTTCGCGCGCTCTCTGTTGTACAGCGAGACGGGGAGCGGTGTGCGAGAGAGAGGGCGCAAAGTGTAGTTCACGTTCAACTACCGACTGGTCGAGTGTTCACGTTTCTGAAACCGCATAATACGACCGTTGGGTAATAATTAGAGACAAAACGGTGAAATAATGGCCATTTATACCATAATACGTACATACATGTAAGATATAAACTCATGATTTGAGATTGACATGATTTATTATGTAACGATTTACCAGTGAAACTCATGAAATATACAAAACTTTTTTTCGATGACGTAAATCATAGGTAATTAGAATTCAGTAGTGTTTTGGAGAAGCTGGAGTAATTATATTATAACCGTCTCAGTTATTACACTTGCATACTTGCACAAATAATGTGGTTACGTGGCAACAAAGTCACTATCGTCGTTACTAAAGCACAATGTACACAAAATAAACAACTGACTTCCAAACAAAAAACACTATAATAGTGAAAAATAACTTTAATTTCGGAAGTCGGTGGAAAAAACTAAAATACAGATCCAAAGACACCGACGAAATCAGTTGGTTTTTATTTTTTTGTAAAAAGTTTTTTAATTTTCTCGTTTTAGTTATGGTACCTACCCCACACCAGTTCGACAACGGTTGTCTTACACGTCCACGTCCGTTTGAAGGCGATTTTTTTTATTATTTAAGTAATAATAATTTATTGTTGATTTTTTAAAAACCGCTCGACCGATTTCGATAAAATTTAAATGGGACCACCGCGGAAGCCCTTTGAAACCAAAAAAAGAATTTTCCAAATTGGTTCAGGCGTCTTCGAGTAATCGCTAATAATACATTAAAAAAATGATTCCGACGAATTGAGAACCTTTTTTAAAGACGGTTAAAAAAAGTTACTAACTTGGATATGATGTCCACTGCTATATTGAGAGAGTAAATTTCTATATAAGTGTAATTTTCGTAATTTTGTAGCGAGCGTAGAAGTAGGACGACCATCATTATTTAGATCTAATTAGCAGTCGTAGTGTCCTCACGCGGAAAGTAGTGTCACTAGAGCCGCTAGCCGGTCCGGTTACAACGATGCTCGTCAATAAGCTCCGTACATTGAAAGCCAAGACAATTTGAATCATATTGAACTGAGATTTGACAATACACAAAATATTGGCTTTCAGTATGCGGAGGAGGGCTGTACACTGATACAATCTAACTTTATAACACACAGGGAGCGCCGAGAGGTTCAACTGTAAAACTCGAATCTTAGGCGCATACTACGCAGATGCAAAGTCAGGATGCAAGGCTTTCCACGTGTGCGTGAGGGTCGCAGGTGGAGGCGTCCGAGACTTCAGATTCTTCTGTCCCCCTGGCACGCTGTTCCACCAGGAGGCGCAAACCTGTACGGACTGGGGTGACGACGATCCCCTCGCCTGCCCCGCAGATATCTACGACGGTCAGTTTGATCTCTACAGGATCGGATCCGGTGAGCCAGCTTTGCAACTAACAAAACGCTCACAAATATCTCATTAAGGCCAGACTTACAGTATTCTAATGAAGGTGATGTTTTAGGAAGGATGGTTTTCAAAAGCACTGAACACGTAGATGACAGGAGCGGGTCTGGCCTTGACTATTTAAAACGCACGTTTGGCGCAGTGGTTAAGCGATTGACTGCTGCACTGCGTGTCTCTGGTTCGATTCCCGCACGGAACAAATATTTGTATGACCTGCAAGTAGTTGTTCCGGGTCTGCCTGTTTGTGTATGTGAGTGTGAGTGTGAATGTTTGTAAACGCACCCACGATACAGGAGAAATTCCTAGTGTGGGAAAACGTTTTTATTTATATATACAAAAAAAACTTCCCGTTCTCTTCTGGCCTTCTATGTGTTCAGCACTTAATATTTGATTAAATAACACATAGGTATTAACATAAATAACTCTTATAGTGTTCTGGTTCCTGAAACGTAAACCGAGCGTCAGACATGACAGAGATGTGTGTATATCCGTTTTCTGAGTTCAGTAATGAATAAGATAAAATCGATAAACTTGAAATCAATAAGAGATGAATGGTATTTGTGAGTGCTGCTAGATAATTAATTAGAGCTATATAACTTACATGTAATTAAAATCCGCTTAGAGCATATCAATCTTTGATTAGAGGTAGGCAGTTGTTAATGTATGGATGTATTTTGAAAGGCGATTTCATTTCATCAAATAGTTTGTATAGATAAACAATTATGTGTAGGTACCAGGCATTGGGCGGTAATCAGTTATAATAACTCGTGTTATTAATATTTGCGCAACATCTTTGGAAATTACAGTAGAAGTATAAGCTATAGGTACAAGGTCAAGATGCAGTGATGACTAATTATATCTAATGAGAATGATTGGTACAATAAGGTACCTGTGACCAACAGTCGGGTACTTACCTAGATGATTGCGACTTCTGCAGTAGGAGTCTTATTGGTAATAAATTGCAAAACATTAAGCTTCAGCCGAACGCTTGCTTGCTTGACACGTAGATCTTGTTTTACAAGGCAATGCAAATTAAATAATGCCTGTTTCAGAAAATTTTGTGCAAACTGGAGCTTCTTAATCCACCGTAAGCGTAGTTATACTGTATTTTGTAAATTAAGATATATTTTAAAATATTCGTGCACTTCCACAACAGGATTTGACACCAAGAAGTTGTCGTCCAATGGAAATCGCGATGATGAAGCTGAATTCGGTCTCCAGCGCGCTGAGACCGGTGACCGTCGGCTATCGCAGAACAACGTCACCCCCCATCGACCGGACTCCGACCTCCGTGCAGCACACTCGTCTGACTTCTTCAGTGGACAGCGAGACCGTGGCCGTGACGAGCAGTCCCCTCCTGCGTCCTCTCCATCCCCTGTCTCCTCCCAACAGCCTTATCAACGACAATCTTTCCGTAGAGCTTCTACCCAACGCCCATATCCTACTACCCAACGTACATTCCCTACCACCCAACGCTCATTTCCCACAACACAGTACACTACACCCGCCCCACCCCCAAACACTCAGCCTCCCGTCCCACAACAACAGTATGACGCACCCTCTAAACGCAAGCTTGTTAGAAAACGTCCCATATATGTGTCCACGAAAGCACCTCCCACCACTTTCCAACCCAATACTCAAACCCAACAACAATATTCTGAGCCTCAGCAAAACTTTAACCGTCGCTTCAACGACCAAAATAAACAATCTTTCTCTCCACCTCCTAACGTACCTCCTCAATACAAACAATACAAGGATGAATACGTTGAAGTTCCCCGAGTCACTCCTAAACAGAGCAATAGGTTCTACCCCAGCAGCGCACCTTCCACTTTCCCCCAGTCCCAGCCGACTGCAGCTCCACGGTTCAACAAAAAGGATGGTCTCGTTGAGTTGTACAATTACGACGCACAGTCAACTCCAGGACTTAATGTACAGAACGACAATCGACCCTTCAAAGTTAGAAATAGTTTTAATGTAGCGGACGTTCCTAGAGACCCCGAATTCGTGCGTGCCAAGAACTTCATTAATTACAATAATAGAGTGGAGAATAACAATAGAGAGACTTTCAGAGACATTCCAACCACTATTGACTATAGCGTTTCCGCTAGAACTTTCCCCACTACTACGCCCGCTTATAAAAATTTCAACAGCGTCTCATATGAACCAGAAAAGAACAATTTTGTACCTTACTCGAAACAAGCCTATTTTAACAATCCTACGACCACTATCGCTCCGACCACTACGATCTACTCGACTTCGCGCCCCGAACCTCCGCTCAACTTAAACACGGTAGCGTATAACACTAACCTCGCCTTTAATACTCAATCTGAAAACTTTGCTGAAGACAATGACGAAGATGACGGCCAATATCATCCTCCCCAGAGCGAAGACGATGGACAGTATCGCCCCGAAATATATGGTGACCGCGAACTGCTGGCTGGCGCACATTCCCTCAATATAGCTGCTAGCGGCAACAGGCTGCCAGAAGACCGCAAGAAATATGCAAAAACACAAACTCCTCCTAAGCCTTCGGGTCATACCTCAGCTCCGAGGCCATTCAGACCTGCTCCCTCACCGACTGCATCTCCGACCACGAGAGCTCCGGAAACAACATACACGACGACGCCTCAGCCGCAGACAGCGAATACGCAGCGCACTTTTGATTATTTCCAAACCTACACCACAACATCGAGGCCAATTGACTACCAAGCAATAAATCAGAACTTCCAACCTGCTAATGACGCACCCGCTGCACCAACGACGACAGTTGCTCCCAGAGTGCCAGAGACACGGCCGCCGCGCCCGCCGAGCCGCGTGCCCGTACCGCCGAGCCCGCCGACGCCACCGCCGACTCCTGCGGCGAGACCCACCACTCGTCTCCCACACTTCGCGAACCCTCCCCTCAAAAAAGAAGACAACAGCTATGACTACGCGTACTACGACTCCGACCCAGGGTTCGCAGAGTATGACCACATAGAAGAATTTGGTAGAACTAAAACAAGAGCGTAATTATTACTGTGTAAATGTTAAATCACTGCCATTAAATTAGTCGCCTCTTTAGAACAAGTAACTAATTGAACAGTAGCCTTGCGATGTTGGATTTGTTTGACTAGCTGATTGGCACTAAGACGTAGGAACCTAATTTCGCCTAGTTTATACGCAGGGATATAGTTTTAAGACTGTTAATTCGTAAATGCTTCAGGGCCATGGAAATTTGTTTAAAACCAGCAAAAATACTCAACGACGACCATCTAAGTACAACTTTTGTAAATACAACTTGAAGATATTTATTAGAAGAGATTTTTAATGTAACAATACCAGTTATATCTAAAGAGGCTTATCCGTAGTTACCCTAAATTATTTGTGATATTATTATTGATGTTTCTATTGGTATAAGTCGTCTGTTACTGTATAAGACTTTACAAACAATCGATTACGAATTTGTGCAAGTAGAAGTTGAACTCTCACTTGCTGACATTGGTGTTTACCGATATAGATGTATGTATTATCTATGTACAATAGAAAGTAAGTTATGAGGATAGATTGTAAAATATTTCATTGTAAATAAAGTTTTCTTGATAAACAATGGCTTGTGCAATTTGTGTCACTTCTCAAAGCACGTGAGAACCAGTGAACAATTTAGACGTTTAGCCGAGCACTGCACATATGCAGACAAACAAAAGAACGCTTTCGACACTATGCTGTGACGCAGATAGCTATCTGCATACCAGTACTAAGTCGCATTACAATATACTAACTATTTAAGGAGTTGCTAAAGGTGTAATTTGTGAAAATGCTCCCCCACAAGCGAAAAATTATAAAAGTAATCTGCTATCTTATAAAAGTAGAATTATATACCTGCTTGTATTCGTTTAATTTGACGCGGTATGGCAGCACCACTAAAACGATTATGAGCCAATTACATACCCAGCATCCACTTTCTCTGTTAATAATCCCCCAAAATGTTTCTTCAAATATTGTAAGGGCAAACATTTGAATCAAACTAAAGTAAAACTCAATAGAGCTGAAGCTCGGATGTCTATATTTAAAAAAAAAAAAATGAATTTCGAAGGTCAATTTGTTTCTTGAAGAGTAGGTATGCCCCTGGTAATTCATCCCGCCTCAATTCTGTATGCTAATTAAATCATAATTAGGCTATAATGTTCCCACTGCTGGGACACAGGTCTCCTCTCGGTGAGAGGGAGTGGGTCGTAATCCACCACGCCCAATGCGGGTTGGTAGATGTCACATGTCTTCAAATTTTTTGGTTCTAGGACATGCGGTTTCCTCAGGGTGTTTTCCTTCACCGTTTTGAGAGCAATGGTGATGAATTAATTTACACAAAGTAAAGCGCCTGTCTGGGTTCGAACGTACGACCTGCAACTCGTAAGTCGCGGCCGTTACCACTGGGCCAACACTGCTAATTAAATGCCATTTGATATAGGCAATAAAAGTTGAACTGAAAGAAGGAACAAACTCTTCCTAAAATTGGATGTGTATTTAAATTCATAGGGTTACAGGCTATCAATTATTACTAATATGGTTCTATCGTAAGTGCTGCTACAATCACAACAACTGGTACCACATATTAATCTAAATGAGCTGAAAAGTATGCAAAGAATCTAGAAGAAACAGTACTAACCTTTAAAAACCTTTAAACCTTTTAAAGTAGGTACATGCCCAGAGATCTGTGAATGAAAAGGTAAGGCAACGCCACCTATCAGATTAAACCTATACTGCCCAGCGAAGCCTCGTTAAGAAGATTCTACTTCATAAGATTTTCTCTTCGGATCGGAAGGCCTACCCAAAATAGTATTTTTTGCGAACACTGCCATCTGTTATCGAGTAGCTGAAGTATTAACAAAGTATTAATTTTCCTCAACAAATGGAAAACAGTTGTAGAAATAAATAATTATGAATCTGTTATGTAGCACATTGTATGAAATTCAAGTGACCAGTACTTTATTTCTCTGACTTCCATATAATGACGGAAAATAATTGCATTATGATCATATATCCAATCTACAGATGTCGCTAGTAGTCTCTTCTTTCCCATCTATGAATTAAATTAAAACGACTGGAATCATTTAATATATTTGTTAATAATTCCGAACGAACAATAATTCCTGAAAGGCAAAATGGCACACACCAGAAAATGCATCAGGACCCTAGGAGAATACCTAAGCCGCGTGCGAAGATTTATCAAAGGTTTACTTTCGATACATTATCGAACAACAGATTTTTTACAAAATTGAATTTTAATGTGCATGTAGCCATTTTTTCCTGGGAACAGAAACCCATATTTAATAGATTATCTAAACCTACGCTTTTAAAATGCAATATTACACGTTTCTCCCAATAAATTATGGAGTGCCCCAAGGGTCAGGCGTCGGACAAACTCAAAGTCAAAGCATTTATTTCAAATAGGCATTTTTGAACGTCAAAATTTACATTAAAATGAAAATGATTCTAGTCACCCCTTCCAAAAGGTAGAAACTCCACATTTACACATTACATTAATTATATATTATTTGGAGACGATAACCTATAAAATTGCTATACCACAATAGGTAAAAAGAATAAAAATATAGCAATGACCAATAAGTTAACTATGTGATAGATAACACTCACTTCACAACACAATATAAATAAAAACAAAATATTGATAAACATTGTAAAAGTACCTATACGATTTTCCTATTTTTTTTTAAACAAGTAGGTAATAGTCAGTATGTGAATTAAAGTAATCACAGAATGTAAATCAATGCTACAAAAGTAATAAATTATACAAGTAATGTAGCCACAAGTTTGATTTTGTCTAGACTCTAGATTGGCCTATGGAGCTGGACCAGCATGTTTCCAAACATTCTTATCTTGGATATAGTCCTCTAATTTGTAATAAGCTTGTTTAAAAAGTGAACTTTTTAAAGGAGCCTAAAATTTTCATTCATTTAATTGCAAAATATGACCAGGTATTTTGTTATAGCATTTAACGCAATACCCCATAAAAGATGTATGTAGATATTTTAGCTAACTTGCTTTCAATAATTATTTATATCAACACGATATGATACACAAAATGGCAAGTAAGTTTTTATTTTTATGTGAGTCATTTTAGGTAGGCTAAGTAGGTACCTACTGTTTCAATACATGAAAACGAAATATATGTACCTAAGTGCAGTGATTTTTAAAATACTGCAATGGAAATGCAAATGTGTCTATGAATATTAGGACTGTAACACAAAGTCTCTCATTAATTCTAATTATATGTGCTTGAGCTCTAATATTTACATTCATATTATAATACCTTCATAGTAAGTAGAAGTTATTTAACAAACATTACAAGTATATTCTTAATAGATGTGTCTACGGTGCTAATAGATTGGAAATGATTGGCGTTTTCGAAACGGATAAGTCATTTGGGGAAAATCCGCTTCAATATTCCAAGTGTTTCCTAAAGACTTACGTATCTGTAGAAACAGGGAAATAACATCGTTAATTATCATATCCTATATTGATATGCGGCAAAAGCCCAATAATTGTTGGTGCACGCAAAAGCAAAAAGTCGTCAGTTCGATAATACTTCATTAAAATTTAGGTATTTTTTGAGACCATTTAGAATATAGACGGTTAGTCATTTAAGAGAAAACTGCAGTTGGCGTAGATATTAGTTATTACCTACACGTACTCGTAGATATGCTGTTACATTCAGCGTAGTGCCGTGTGCGACGTCTGGGTTACCCTTGGTTGGTACACATGTGTACCACTTGACGTAAGTAATAAATAGTACCTAATTATCAGTATCTTCTATCTATATTACGAAACAGTTTTTGACAGTTTGTTATTCAAACAATAATTGTCGCAAAAAGTTGTGAGATATAAAGTTGAAACCTTCTACTCACAGATGAATGTCGTGTTAGTTTTAGCGAGTGATTGAGTAAGAATTTAACCTGTTTGTTTATACTTTCATCAGGTACTTTTGGAACAGACTATACATGGTTTTTTAAACCTTGATCACAATGATCACTGATCAGAATGTTGTTTGTATTGTTTGAAATATTTGGTGTGATAAACACAAAATGCTCTTCCTAATGCGATAAGCCTCTAACTTCGAGCGTGGTTTGGCCAAAGTCCTTCCATCATTGCAGTTGTGACGGTTGTCTCTCCTGCATCAACCGCGCTTGAGGTTAAAATAGGAGGTTAAAAAAACCAGCATATATATTAAATACTTTTTTATTAACTTAAGTATCACAAAGTATAAATGTACGATTACCCTTTAACATATTTACAGAATGTCGTTGTTAGGTACCTATATAAATACATAATGTGAAAAGCCTTGATTCTTGAATACTCCGCAATAACTGAATCTTGAAAATCATCAAACGTGTTGGTCGAACGACTTAAAACTTTGATAAATTCAAATATTTATTTGACAGACTTTTAGCATATTTTGTGAAGAAATGAGAGGGCTTGCTTTTAATGCACAATCTAGAAAAGGAAGAGAAGAAAGCTTGAAAAATAGGGTTGATGATTTGCTAGGTTCTTCTCTTCGTCGTTTATAAATATTTGAAGAAAACACATATAAAACAGACTTCGTTTAATCCATAAGTTTCGTTTCATCGCGATCATTGACGAGAACTAAGTACATTATCCCAGTATGTAGTAAAACAAAAAGTAATTAAGTAACACGTTTTTATTCCACAGTGTAGTCATTTTTGTGTACTAAACTTCCTTATGGCATAGATTATCATAACAATAATTATATCGACATTGATATCACTATGATAGCCTCAGTGTAGTTGAATAAAACTCAGCTCTAGACCTGAAACTATTGCATTAATGCATGCATTGCCTCACATTTGCTTACCTACATTTTTACTAAGATTTACTTTTGACTTTACGGGGCTATGAAAATAGAGCATCTGTGAAATCCTACTTGGATATTGAGCAAACAAATAAAGTTATAGTTACTAGAATAAAATTGATATCTAATTTCATAGAGAGGACATCGATTTCACAACGATTTTCAACTTTGCTATAGAATTCAAATGATCATCTAAACATTCTCCTTGTTTGCAATATCTTTGTATCGAATGTATATTTGCTCATTAACACTATTTCATGACAGGTCCTTCCAATACGTCTCAGTTCTTACACCTACTCGTTTTATGGCGTATCGATACATAAGGAAACCTAACATCAGCGTATTTACCTATTAAGTTATTCCGCTGTTTACTTGAACTTATCTACTCAATCAAATTGGACGACATGCTCAAATTTATCATAGGCAGGTAGCTTACCACGGCCGTAATTCTTACATTGGCGACGAGCGGCATCTGAATATTTATGTAAAAGTCCTAGTAATATTATACGGATTTAAATACTGGCTCTATCTTAGTCCTATCATATCCACGCCCGAATCAATAGTCAAGAATCATTATTGATAAAAATCCTATGGACTAACAGTATTCGGTATGAATAAATTAAAACTACTATCACTACTGAGCTACGTATACAATTAACTTAAAAATAATTGAGCAGTCTCTTCGCGTACCGCGGCTGCGTGCGGGAAATTTTTGATCTTCCCGTTTTGTACTTTAACCAATTTATTGATACTCTTAATCCTCTAGGATGATACTAACAATTATTATGAGTGACACCGGACACGACAGTGTATATCGCGCATAATAACTGACTCACGGATAGTAAGTATCAATAATGACAAGTAATTTATGATCAATATAATGTACGTTCCGTGCCAATTGCAATTTGTTAGGGCTTTGTGGCAGAACTGACGCGTCACCCGTAACAAGGCTAGACTGTACTCTGTAATTAAAGGAATTTATGTGAGTACACATAGTGTATTCACTCGGTGCGATGAGATTATTTATTCTACAGGTAAGGAGTAGGCGATCACTGCGAGGCGACGGCACCCGCCATTCTTTGCCGAACATCACCGAGTGCGGTTCCGTTCCCGAACCCGTTCAGTAGCGGCAGCATTCTGTCTTTCGTCTCTGATTCTTTCATCTCGGAGTCTTTCGTCTCCTTCAAGGCCTCCGCCTCCACGTTCACTTTGGCTTTTTCTCTCTGCAAGTAAAGAATTCGTTACAGTCAATGCATTAAGAGTTGATGGGAGGATTATTTAAATTGATTTTATAGGCTACCGTTAAGAATTTATTAATCATTGTGAAACATAGAGACGTGATAATTGATTGACAAAATGTAATGTGTAGTTGTTTTACATGTTTAGAACGATACAGTACACTTTGTTATTTTACAAAGTCAACTACTACTCGATATCAAAATCTTGTATTTATTTTGGCTATATAAACGAGTGATGAAGAAAATACCTAGGCTGCAATAAAACCAAAATAAGTTGGGATGACGAATGAGGAAACTTACTCTGGCGGCTTTCTTGCGGTAGGCTTGTTTGTAGAAGTCTGAGAATAGATGGTAGAAGAGCACGGCGTGCATGCCGATCCACCAGACGAAGGCGCGCGGGTAGTCGCAGTCGATGAACAACAGTTGAAATGCGTGCAGGAACACCAGCACGAACTGAACCTGTGAACATATTACCTCACGTTAGAGAGGTACCATTCAGTAGACCAGCTGTGGAAATGGTAATAATATCCCCCAATTTAGATAGATAGATAGACTCACTCTCACTAGCACAAATGCTAGTGAGAGTCTATCTATAGATACTTTTTAAAATACTGCGTCCAGCCGTCAAGTTCTGTTCATCAACTAGATGGAGTATGGTCTTTTTTATTGAACCCTTAAGTAATGGAATAATTGCTTAGGCAAACGCAGTATGGCATTATTATCAAAGAGGAGAGGTCTTCCAATCCTCTCATCTGAATCCGTTAGTTGTATCCTACGTCATCAACAGGAAGAGAAGGGTAACGTTTATGTCCTATTCATTGGACCTGCTTGGAACGTGTGACGTCATGTAATGGGCCATTCGTGCCGACGACGACGGTGTCGTTCAAGGATAAGCGCTCGCCCAGTTTAAACTGATTGCAAAACATTGACAATGGACCACAGCGTAATATCCTAACTAAGGCTACTCGGCCATCACCGACTTGTCAAAATTGTATTATAATTTATAAATCAACATTTATTAAGTATTATCTCATTTATGTAAGGCGGTTATAAACTTATAATTATAATGTCAAGGAGGATCTGTCTCTTGCTTGATTTCCGAATTCAGATTAAGATAAACAGCTATTACAAATTCCAATGAAATTGCCTTAACAAAGACAGAACTACATTTGAATAATTAGTTCAATTGTTTGTTTGCTTATTTCTTTTGAAATTCAATTTAAGCTACTATCGTTTTTGGCTCGGCCTTTTATAACTAATCAGTGCCATGACCCACTACTCCTACAATAATATCGGAATACTCTTTCCCTGACGTGTCGAAACTTTTACATTTTAAGAAATGCTAAATAGTTTTATTCCACGTAGTTAGTTTTTATAGTTTGTTTAGTTTTATTAACTGTTGCGCTGCGTGTCGCGGGTTCGATTCCCGCACGGAACAAATATTTGTATGACCTGCAGATAGTTGTTTCGGGTCTGGCTGTTTGTGTATGTGAGTTTAAATGTTTGTAAACGCACCTACGATACAGGAGAAATTCCTAGTGCGGGCCAATGTTTAAAAAAAATGAAATGAAAAAAAAGTTACCATCTGTAGCGCTGTGAGATATTTCTTCCACCAGAGGTACTTCTGGACCTTAGGGCCAAGGGCAGCCAGCAAGTAGTATGAGTACATCACAATGTGTACGAAGGTATTCAACATTCCGAAGAAAGTTGAGTGGCCACCTGTGAAGAAATAAACACAGACATGAAGTTTTAAACTTTGAATACTGAAACAGATAATACATATACATATTTGGTACTGGACCAAACTTCAAAACTCGAATCAGATTATTAGTAGCAGGTATTGCTGCATCTTATTTATTACAATGAAACCTACGTTTATGACAGTTAAAACTTTTCCGACAGTTTTTCCTATCTTTTGTCAAGACGCTACACCCAGCTTTGACCTTAACCTGGACGCGATAAGTTAAAAGTTCTTTAAATAAATTATTTAAAAAACGATTTAAATTTTTTTATTCAGAAATGTCGTCAACTTTGATGTGATTTATGAAAAAAATAATAATTAAGGTTAGTAATTCATATTATTTATATATGTAAAGCAGCCTAACAACGACTATTTTATTAATACTGTCAGACTGCAGCCAAATAAGTATTAAAAATAATATGAATACCAGTTTCGTTTACATTCAGCTTTTAGAAGACAATTATTGTGACTGAAGATAGCGGTAGGCTGGAACAGTGACTTAGAATAGTTCGCTTCCTTAAAGATGCCCACAGATTTGCTCGATTATTGACAATCGTTATTGTCGCTCGATATGCTGTGTTTACAAGATCACTAAAATCTTGTCTGATGTCGTTGCTTACACATTTTGTTTGATCACACGTGTATCGGTAAAAATCGAGCAAATCTATAGGCACCTTTACACAGACGGCCAAAAGACATTCTGTAGGACTAGAAAAGTCCGAGTTACAGATTTGACAGTCAAACAAACACTCGCTGTGCGTGTTGAACAGACCTGTCACTTAATTGCTGTTGAAATATTATTTTATTTTCACGGAACGCGGTTTTTTATAGACATTGAGTTCGAGCATTTGACACTAGCTCTGTACAAATGTGTGCCAAGTTACGAACGAATGAGGAAAAGTTGTGTGGTCTTAAGTGTATCTTGACTTATTAGTTGTTAGGTAGGTACGTCAATCACGGTAAACAAATTAATTCAATTTTCTATTTAATAACTCTTCTGAACAATTATTTATGAAGTATAATGGTACAAAAATAATAAGCAAATAGACGCCACGGTGTGTAGATTAAGTAATCTTGTGTTTATATTCGATTAGAAGTATTTAACTAAAAATTACGTTTCAGCATAGTTAGCGGGGAAAATGTAAAGTTACGCGCGTGCTAATCATTTTAACGAGGATCTAATAAATTATAATATAATCAGTTGTAATTGGAAAACAACGCATACGAATTTGCTTTTCCTCTACGTAACAGGTGGCACCTAATTATTAAAATGTGAATACAAATGTTAGGCCAACAAATCCCTCCAGCGAAAATTAATTCAATTTAAAATTCCAGTGTGGTCGTCTTCCACGACATATTTATGTAAATTAACTTATGATGCATAGCAGTATTGATCAGTATTATGTTGCGGAAAATATACATGTCTTGGTAATTTATTTATTATCCCACAATTCTCACATTAGTCTGTTGCGATAAAAACTCATGCTTACATTTAAAGTTTTTTCCGACGGATCATGTGAACATTTGTAACAAATAACTAACTATTACTGAAGTAAAAAAATAATTACTACTTATACCGATATAAGTAGTCATTACTGCTAGCCGTATTGCTATTCCCAACAATTTTCTTCGCAAACTTCGCAACACCTACCTACCTACCATTAGATAAAAAGATCTACGTTGTTTTTTGTTCTCAGAGGAGTGGGCGAAATATGATAGCAGATCATAATGGTAGGAAAGGTCATTTCAGGAAGAAGTTTAATCTATAAGCCTATAAGTATAAATCTTTGGTTTTATAACGCTTCAATCATTTTTTGCATGAACAAAATGTAGGTAGGTCTATTGAAAAGTATTAGATACTTTTATACTAACAAATTTAGAAACAAATATTTAAACGTAACGGATAATTTGATTTAAAGTAGGTAGTTCTAATAAAATTGCACTCAACGCGCAATTTTATTAGAAATCTCTATCTCTCTATTCTATATTATATTTCTAATATTTTTAAACATATATTTTTCTATAGTCCGAATTAGGTTTTTAAGGAAAGAAAACTTGGGAGTTTCCCGTAAAATTTACAAATTTGTAAAAAAGTGGACGTCCTATGGGAATTCTGTATGAACTCGAGACCACAGGTAAACGTTTGTTGGGTCTGCTAGTAGAATATAATAATATAAATATCGACAAAAAACAAACGCATAACTTTTAAAAGCTAAACTTGAATGGTAAACTTCTGCATACCTATTTTGTGAATCGTGGCGATCCTCCTGGCCATATTAATAACAGTTATAGTTGATTGCCTTGACATTTTTTATAACAGCTGATATTATATTAACGTATATAAAATGCAGTTCTGAAATATTTTTTACTACTTAAACATTGCCCATGCAGCTTAATTATTAAAGCAATATACGGTACACAATCAAAACTTCTGCAAGTCACTAAAACTTTTCAGTGCTAAGAACTTTGGAATTGTAAGACTGTTAGTTGAACAAATATTACGATAATAGTAGTTTCAATGTGCTGACCTGGTGTGAACTTGACTCCGAACCACACTGACATAGGCATGATGCCGTGGTGGATGACATGCAACTTCGACACGTGGTCAAACTTCTTACGCATCACGAAGAAGATCTGAAAATATAGTAAACTCATGTTATTGACAGGTAGATATTTGCACTGCCAACAGATGAATGAGAAATGACCGATGAGACGGATGACTTCTAGGTTAAACCAAGGACTAATTCTCAAAGAGAAAAGTTCTATTATAAACTAGTTCCACTAATTACAATTCTGACGCTACTGTAGTCACTTAAAGTATATCTAAATTTTATAAAAGAAAAAAACTACC
Source organism: Brachylomia viminalis (assembly GCA_937001585.2). Classification (NCBI taxonomy): domain Eukaryota; kingdom Metazoa; phylum Arthropoda; class Insecta; order Lepidoptera; family Noctuidae; genus Brachylomia; species Brachylomia viminalis. Next base: position 11,155,542 of record OW443297.2, on the reverse strand, counting down.
TTAAATATTTTCTACAGAAACGACAATTAAAATTAAAATTTCCGTTATCGCGAAACTGCCGATATGTTTCTGAAGTTAAGAATGTGATTAGAATCATTGTAACGTAGCGAAATCTAGAATCTGGATTCCTATTTTATATGCATTTAAGTTTGAAATCATTAATTTTAGTTCTATAGAACTAACTATACATTTTTATTAAATTTACTATTAAATAGAAAGATACTATATTTCAAATGATAGATACAAAATGATATGTCACTTATTGAAATATGTATTTGAATAAAACTAATCGTTAGGTAGAATTTCTTGAAACCACAAAGATAAGAGCTACTTATCTCAGGGTATTCACTGGAGTGGTGTTAAGCCCCGAAACGATCAATCGCAATATTGTCAATTGATACAAATTGATCGTCTAGCCAATGCAATTGAACCGATTAACAATATTACTACAGTTCCAATTGATTACAATAATTGATCTATTGCAATTGATCGTTTCGGGGACCCTTTATAGATATTTGTTTAATACCTACTACACTGGTGTTCAAACTCAATGAGTTACAATTATATATGGCAACTTATAAGATGTGTTTAGTCATCATTGCAAATAACTGTTGATTACAATGATGACAATACAAAGTTTTTTATGAATGAAACTTGCTAATGTTAATATAATCTTGCTAAAGTTAAAATATCATCATCTGCCTCGCCTTTTCCCACCTATGTTAGGGTCGGCTTCTAGTCTAATCGGAGGCAGCTGAATACCAGTATTTTACATGGAGTGACTGCCAATCTAACCTTCACAACTCAGTTACTGGGTAATACGATACTCCTCGGTAAGACTGGTTATCAGACTTTCGGGCTTCTGACGACCCGTAACGACTGTCAAAGATCCACGAATGACAGCCGGGACCAACGGCTTAACGTGGCACGGAGGGGTCTTTGTATGTAAAGATGGTCACCCATCCACGGGCCAACCGCGGCAAGTGGTAAAACAGGTATATGATATTCATCAACTTGCGAAGCAATTTTTAGGAATTTATAAAACAGTATTAGGTTATTTAGTACCTACCAAAAAAATCTAAAAAAGCAAGAAGATAAGATTTAATTTGTCAACTATCCGCTCACGTATTTTTTTGCAAAATATCTGCATCAAACGTCCAATACTATTTTAAAATCTGTTTTATACCTACACAAATAAATAAGACCGATCTAGATCCGGTTGGGAACCAAAATTTTTCGATACCTACTCATCTTCACCTGTTATAGGTCTTACGTTAGGAACTGGAATATTGATTCACGGATTTGATTTTCCCAAGGCTTGATCCTAGTAAAACATGTTAGACTAGTCACTATGAATATTAAATGCCTTAGTTTTTAGGCATAATATAGGAATCTATTCCAATATGTTGACGGACAAAGCAAACTTCCAACCCGTTCAAGGTTCAATCCACGCCAAGATCGAGAAACTTCCCAAAATAGACATCAACGATACTTCATTAAGCACGTATTAGAAGCAAACAAATAAATCTAATATTAGAACAGATTAAATGTACGTAGACGTTGCGTAAACAAGATGACCAGTTCGTACCAGTTCCGGAAGTAAACAGCGCAAGTGTTCAGCCGTGGCCTTGGCAGTGAGAAAATAATAACCCAACGAAATTATACTCGTTAGATATTCAAGTGGCTAAGTTGGTGAAGGTAAGCTAGTATTACAGCTAGGGTTTCGAGCATGGTGCCCATGACTTTTAGAGCGGGCTACAATTTTAAAACCTTGCACTTGGGGCAAACTTGGGGCACTAGATTGCACAATTTTTTTTTCTTCATAATATCGATTTACTTGGCATAGAAAACTCACTTCATTTTTTACATAAACTGTAGTATTCAAATTTGTTCAAATTAATCCACGTAAAAATATCAAAAAAGGGTTACTTAAAAACAAAAAAAAAACTGGGTACCTGCTTAATTGAATTAAAGTTATAAATACATATATCATTTGAAATGTTAAGTTTTTGCGAAACTAAAAAAAAAAGAATTTTGAAAGACCGCAAGCTTCTTACAATTTTAGAAATGAATAACGTATTTTGTTCATTCATTCGATGGCAATAAAATACATATAAAAACGAATAAATGAAAAACTATAAGTATCCCTATGTTGTGATCATCGTTGAAAAATTTTAGATTGAGATTTTAAGCCTCCTGAATTTGACGAATTAAGGAAATTATATAAACTTACCGTATCGAAGAATTCTGTGAATTTCGAGAAATAATACCACCAGCAGCCATGTACTGTCTGTAAAAGAATAAAAACATATATAAAAACAAAATTCAAATTAAATAAATATGATTATGCAGCTTACGTAACTCTTATTCAAATAAAAAGGAACACATGTTTCTGGCCTGATCCTAGGAATTAAGCTTAAATGGTACCTAAACTTGAAGACATATCCAGTTATAACGGTTTTATCGTATTATTATTATTATTAATTTTAAAGAAAACACAAAAAAAGTTCAGCCTGCAACTCCGACCGCGTAGAAGTCAACTATACCATAATATATATTCTATGGCACACAACAACAGTGTAGCTTACTGTCAGTGATATCATTTTTCGAATAGGATCAGTCGTTTCGAAGATCATTCATTTCCTACCTCCAAACTTACAAACTTTACCTGTGTTATTTGTATAGATTTCTATTCAATAATACAGTAACTAAAAGTATAAGTACATAAAACAGTTGCGTGCGCGGTCATATGTTGACGCATTCGACATAATAAAACATAGAAGAATACCAATCACGTAGATAGAATACTACGGTTTTATTGGCAGTCATTTGTTTCTTATTGCGAATATATTATATTGAACCGATAATACACTTGTAAGTTATTTCCTATTTGAAACTCAGGAAAGTATGTATTTTTACTTAAACTCTTATTTGGAACAAACATGGCTGTGTTTGTTTCGATTTTGAGAATGCTTTTTTGGTACCATTAATCGAAGCAGACTTTTAATATAATTCATACCGTATGTGTTTTTAACAGAAATCTAAATGTTCGAACCGAACTAAAATAGTGTTTGATGCGAAACTAAATGATTTGTTTACTAAACAAATGTGTTTGTTTACTAAATAACACATGATAAGAAAAATAAAACGTAGGTAGATGGGATATATACTATATTTCCTCTTGAACTATTAAAATAACCATGATTATGTACATATGCTCTCATTATCTTAGTATACCTTATTTATGTGATTACACATACAAATTGCTGACGGTACCCATAAGAGCTGAACTTAATTGCCAATGCGAATGAAGTTGCAAGGCAAAAAATCTCTCCTAACACATGTAAAATCTATGGACAGCTCGCCTTCATTGAATGCAAATACAGACAACAAAATAGTTTGGTATAGGCGAAATATTAAAAACACTTTTAGTGCCGCATTTTGCTTTGCTACCTAACGAAGCAATATAATGCTGTTGTTGACTGTACGTAAGCAATGCAATTCTTCTGTTCGATGTCATTGTCGGGTTAATAATTATTGTAAATGAGTTGCAAGAAAAATATTCCGTAATTAATGGCATGAGGTAAACGAGCCTAGTGCCAGAACTACCTCCTCTGACAAAGTACGGCTAATGTAATCACATGACTATTCAGATCGACTGATTAGAACAAAGGATTAATGATTCATTCGTTGTAATGTCAATTTAAATTGCATATAATCACCATATGATTGCTACTTTTTTTTCACAGCCTTAATGGGTTAATTCCCTCATTGTAACGTCTCGTTTAGACGCAAATGCAGTTATGAAACATATTGTTTAAATGTTCCAATTATAAACATTTAGTATCAAAAAGTTTTATACTTTATTAGAAGCAGATTGTTCAAACGTTTCGAATTTTAAACATTAAATATGAACAAGTTTTATACTCTAATAGAGTCTGGTTGGTGCGTGAGGTTCAACGGACAGATAAATCTAGTTTAGTAATTAACTTAACAATCTGTAATTTTGGTTTTTTATCCTAAATAATTGCCGGAACTACAGATAACATATCAGTTATTAGCTTTTGATTAACGTAGCTTTTGCACTTCCATTAGAGCGTATGCGCTTAAAAAGTAGTTTACAAGACAAGTGAAGATGCATCCATAGACACATGCGTCCATAGACACAAACTGGTTTAGGAAAGTATGAAGGTTCTCTTACCCGTATTGCGTCAGGAGAATTCGTGTAGTCAACGGGTTGACACCGAAAACTGTACGTTGTAAACCAGCCGCTTTTCAAACTCTAGAAAGGAAGACATGAACTTACATTAGAAACCACAAAACCAAAGCTGATATTTTTTAAAGTATTACAAATTAATAACAAATATTTCAATCCTTTACCTCATGAAACAACCAGATACTGAATAAAACTTGGAATAAGTTGTAAAATATCAATATTGATTTCAGCTCGAACGGTTTTCTGTTTTCCATAAACTTTGGCCCCAGCACCTGACAAAAAAACGGATTGATTGCAGTGAAACTAAATAAAAAACAAAAAATGTCAAAACAAGTGACTTCCTTTCCACTTCAAGAGCGTTCAAATGTCATGTTCTTTAATTGGACGATAATTTATTACGCAACTGCCTACTAATAATGGCGGCAAATTCCAGTGGAAACATTCCTAATGATGTATAGTTTGTTTGACGTGATATCAATTGTTAATCGATTCAGGTTACTGACATGGCTCTGGCTAATTACTTACTTTGACTGTGAAGACGTATGTGAGGCATATCGCCAGTGTGGGGAAAGGTGACGACATCAGCAACCAGTCTTTCACCCTCTGGTCACTTTTGTTGTCCATCAGATCACGGTAGCCCTCGACGAGCCTACTCAGCGCCTCCATTTTCACTGCAACAACCACAATAACTATATTAAAACGTGCACCAATTAAACCCGATCACTTTTTACTGTTGTTTGTATTACATTATTATTAAAGGTGTGAGCACACCGTATCGCGATTGCAGAATGAGAGGTTTTGGGTATAATAGTAACTTTAGCGGCTACAGTCGAGCGTCAAGTTTGTCGAATGTCAGGGTGGACCGGGTGCGGAGCCGATTCGCCAATCGTCTCAGCCACGCATGTCGAGCCCGAATTAAATTAAAGTATGCAAAAACAAATGTGCTAGTATTAACAGGTACAGTGTATCGGAACGCTAGTAAATAACGAGGAACGAATGACCCTTCATTTGTACATAATAATTAATGGTTCATTTGATCATTAGCATACTGCATAGGCCAACGGCTTTTCGTAATATTTTAACTCACAAGATCCGATTTGTGATGTCCGGAAATAATGCTAGAGATAAGGTAGGCGTTTTCCGGATATTTAGGTAGGTACTCGCAGGTATGATTGATTGATATGAATAGGAAGTTATTTTATAATGCAGTCGGTCGCTGTTTAAGAGCCAAGTAGTACACTACTGTTAAGTCCTGAAGCTGTCTTCCTCAGCCCAGACTTTTGGCTGATAGCAGGAGTTGGAGACAGAATTTTCATTTGTAAAGGTAGTCAAGGTAGTCCATATTGGTTTTATATTTTGTGTTTTCATTTATTTGTTTCTTTTTCTCTCAAAAGTAACTACCTTTTTTTATAAAAACAAATATTAGCAAATATTTATACTAATATAAATAATAATTAATTACCTATATTAATCATTATTATATATTTATTTTCAGACTACAATGCGGTCTACAGTGTTAGTAACAAAATAGTTTAGCCTATGTTAGTAGGTACTTATGCCTATGTTAGTACCTGAATGCGTTATTGTATTGGATACGCAGAGCATTGTAAGCCTTTTGGGTTTATGTGAACCACAGGGCTCCCGAGTACTGTGCTGTGCAGTACGCCTTAAAAAGGATTATTTTAATTGCGTCTATACATCGAGACATTCTGCGGGCCAACATATTCGCCCTAACTGACTATCCTCTGCGCTCCCTCTCTAGATCCATATCATCTTTCAGGTTATCAGTAACCAGATGTCCCGAGTATTTAAATTGATATACCCTGTTTATCAGGTGAACTTTCATTAGGAGAGGAGGGACATTAGTGGAACACCAGACTTGAAGACCATGAATTCTGTCTTACTGCTATCATAAATTAACCCTTGAGTCGCAGCGTACGACTCGCACACATTGAGTACCTAGCTTTCGGAGAGCACCGATCAAGGGAGCCAGAAGCACCATGTCGTTTGCGAAGCTAATGGTGTTAAAACAAACTCCATCCAAGTAGCAGCCGACACGTGTGCATGTGCGTGTGTTTTCAAAACCGTGTCCATTTTTAAAAAATCGCAACGTATCTAAATATCAAGGCTTGAATATTTTGAAACGCGGTTTACGCGTACCTACAGTCGTAGCTAAATGAAATATTTTTATGATGACGTAGGTATGCATCTGATTCATTGCGACCGTTTCCACCCAAATTCTACTACGGTGAATACTATATCCGTTTTGCAATATCGTAATTTAATCTTGTCTGACAACTTTGCCCCTCCATAGAGACTATAGAGTAGGTATCCTTCAAAACCCTGGGGAAAAGTTGACAGTATTTGTTGTGAAATTATATGGCATTTTATTTACTTACTTATACCTCATTAAGCTGATACTGATTGTAATGGCGTGTGCACAACTTACATGAGTAGCTGTGTACTTGACAAGGTCGATAATGAAATTAATAACATAGCTGTAGGTACTTCAAATGAAAGAAGAATTACTACAATTACGTTGAAGTAAACTAAATCTAACATAATTCAAATGGAATCGTGATTTAGGCCGAAACACATTAATAGCTCTTTTCAAAATGAGTGAGATCAGCAATATACTGTACACTTTTACAATGATCACTTAGTACAGCTTTTTATTTTAGTGTGGCAAATCATCAAATAACTTCTTCCGCTCTGGGCGGAGCGGGAGGGCATGTCAGACTCTTACTGACTAAAACCCACCCGTGTTCCTTCAGTTGCCTGTGCCAGGGGCCACGGTAACCCTTTCGGACTTTCCCGCAACACTGGCAGGCATCAGCTCTAGCGGACCCCGTCGTTCGTGCTGACATCTCTTTGAGGCGCGCGTGGAACACAACGCGCCGTCAACCCGGGCCTGGCCCTTATCGGTCGGCGAGCTACCCATTGCTTGCCGTCCGCAAGCCTGCGCATAAGGTGTCCGGGAATCAACCTGGGATTCCCGACGCTCAGGACATCTCCTGCGGTGACTAGGGGCGTGAGGGTGCGAATTTTGCCTCTCCCTCACGCGTTCCACCTCCTCCTTCGCGAGCATTACTGCTTCGCAGAAGGAGGTGAGAGGTGGAGGCTTGCCATGCCCTCTCGCTTCGTACCATGGGCTGAAACAGAGCCGGACGCAAGACATTGCCACCGCCAATCGCCTGCGCGAGGAGACGGCGCCGGTGCTCCGCCCAGACTGACTTCAGCTTGGACGAGAATATAAAGTGTACCTAATGAATTATAAACATAAATCTACAAACACCTCAAGGCTATTTAGATTGATATTTCTGTTAAATATAAAAATTCCGCTTCGGTAAATTGTTTTAAACAATAACATGTTAAAAATAAGGCCTTCCTAATGTATGGTGACCTTTTATCTTTACTTATAAAGTATTATCGGTCATCAATTCTAAAAATGGTAATGTTGCTATTACACATTTCACAATGCCACCATATGATTCGCGTGAAAACGTACGAAATTGATTTATTTAAGGTGTAATGAAATTAAAGACGCTTATACAAATTAATAGGATAATCTTTGTAATTGAAAGTTTGACTTTAAATGTCACATTTAAGGAATTAAATAAGTTATTTACCTTCTTATTACCGATTATGTTAAGCCCTTTCGTTCACATCTTTGGTGACGACCTTCATACGCTTTGAAATAAAAACAATTTCGGTTGCATTTGTTTATACCAGCGTTTACACAAATGATCATCTCAATGTGGCCCGTGTTGCTCTATGTCTCAATATTGATAACTACAAATATACATTTAAATTGGTACAACATAATGGACTCATAGAGTGTGTTTGAAAAAATATTGCATGTTCATTCATATTTTTATGATTATGAAGGTCATCTACATAATATGTTGAACTTAACAATATGACGTAAATGTCAACAATTTCGCAAATATTTATCGACAAAGAATCAAAACATCTCATCTCTATTGTTTGTCGATGTATAAACATCTGATAACCCATTAACACGAGCAATCCAAGGATAATTGCTTGTACGTGGATTCACTTATAAAAATGCCATTTATTAATGCGTGTGTCGGCTTGATATTAAGCAATATTCGACATTTGTAGGGCATAAATAAAGAATAAACCCGTCGATAAAGCAGTGTGGACAACACGGAACAGAACTGTTTTTTTCTGTTCCGTGGTGGACAATGTATCACAACGAAATTTGCAAGGTTCACAATTTCACTGACTCTCGAAAATTAATGAATGATAAGGAGTAATTAAGTAGCTGGTGAAACTGACGTAAGACAGTGTCAACGTGACTCAAGAAGAATGGTCAAAAGTGTAAGCGGAGGAAGAAGCTGTGTTATTTGCCAGAGAATGCACCTATATGCAGGTAACAAGTCAAGAAAAATTCAAAACAAAATGTAATACCAGTTTCAGTTAAACTTTTGTACTATTTTGGAATAAAGCGTTTCTGTGTTCTGGGAATTACGTAAAACAGGATTTCTAAAGGTCAGGAAGGCCCATAAAAAGTACAAAACCTTTATACAAACGTGCCTAATCTTTTTATTTATATTTAAGTTTTTGCTCAAGTTCAACAGGAAAAACCTTAATTAACTTAATGAATATACAAAGGATGTAAACAGGTAATTATAACATGTTTTGTTTTTTCAATGGTTCAAATGAACTCCCTTAGATTTTCCTTTGATCTTGTAGCATGTATACAGCTTGGTCCAAATAGTGACGTCAACAAAAAAAAATGAGGTTCCTCATAACTAGGGGTACCCGAAAATACCCCATATATGTTCCACGATTTTTGTTTTTTTTTTCAACGAAAATAAATGAAATAAGATTTAATTTTCTTTGGCTCAATCGGCGGTCAGTAAGTATTTCAAAATACATTTATTATTGAAAAAAATACCTATATTAATAGTTACTGAAATGGATTCAGTAGTCAACTATGAGCAAACTACTTTCAGGACTTGCGTTTATTCTGTTACCACCTTTTATAGTGTAGAATGAAATGTGAAAGAAAATGAGTGATTTACAGATGAGATTTGATTTCAGACATCAGTCAGTCCTACAAAAGAGTATCGTATTACCCATTTACTGGGTTGTGGAGGTCAGATAGGCAGTCGCTTCATGTAAAATACTAGTATTCAGCTTCGTTTGGTTAGACTGGAAGCCAAACCAACCCCTATGTGGTTGGGAAAAGGCAAGGGAATAAGATGATGATTTAATTTCAGACACTTATGGTATTCCATTTCAGGCGTATAATTATTATTGAACAATGTATTAATGTATTGAGTAACATCCAGTACCTAGTGGTAAAGTGTCCATGGTGACAAAAACAGTAATGTTTTGGGTAAATCCGCTCAGAAATATAGCGCACCAGTTTTATTCAACCATTTACATAATTGAATTGTATTTTTCATCTATAGTACATTTTCTATAATAATATGCTTGTGAAACATTTTTATTTTTACACATTCTCTCATCCTAAAACTGTCTAAGACTCATCTATCTCTCCATCATCTCATCCTAAAACTGTCTAAGACTCATCTATCTCTCCATCATCTCATCCTAAAACTGTCTAAGACTCATCTATCTCTCCATCATCTCATCCTAAAACTGTCTAAGACTCATCTATCTCTCCATCATCTCATTCTAAGACTGTCTAAGACTCATCTATCTCTCCATCATCTCATTCTAAGACTGTCTAAGACTCATCTATCTCTCCATCATCTCATTCTAAGACTGTCTAAGACTCATCTATCTCTCCATCATCTCATTCTAAGACTGTCTAAGACTCATCTATCTCTCCATCATCTCATTCTAAGACTGTCTAAGACTCATCTATCTCTCCATCATCTCATTCTAAGACTGTCTAAGACTCATCTATCTCTCCATCATCTCATTCTAAGACTGTCTAAGACTCATCTATCTCTCCATCATCTCATTCTAAGACTGTCTAAGACTCATCTATCTCTCCATCATCTCATTCTAAGACTGTCTAAGACTCATCTATCTCTCCATCATCTCATTCTAAGACCGTCTGTCTGTCTGTCTGTCTTTATATTCGAACTAGCTTCTGCGCACAATTTCGTCGGCGTGAAAATTCTTGTTACCTCGACCCACCCCGCCGCATGGCATCGCCTGCCCGCGCTATCACTTGTTTTCACTTAACGTTCTATCTGTCTTTTTTTTCTTTTTTTCACTTAACGTTCTTTCTGTCTTTTTTTTCTTTTTGCTCCGCTCCTAAGGGCTCTAGCGTGATATTAAATAGCCTATCCTCAAAAATTGGGCTATCAAAAGCAAAAAGTTTTTTTTTCAAATCCGACCGGCAGTTCCAGAGATTACCACTTACATGCAAACTTATAAACTTTACCTCTTTATGATATTCTGATATAGAAGTACTAATGTGTGAGTTTGTAAATACGGCAAGTCGAGTTTTAGAAAAAGTTATACGCTTTAATGAGCGTCGTCTCCGCACTCATCGACAGTCTCTTTCTAAAGTTGAGCTTTAGAAATGCGTGCTCAATGTGTGATTTTCTAGATTTCAGATTCCTGGAGTTTCTAGATTTTTGCTAACCAATCAGTTTTTTTTCCAGATTGACTAGATATAGATTTAAGATCGGTTTGCATAGTTGTGACCTCGATTTTTTTCTTTAATACTAGTTTGGCAATACGAGAGCAATGAACTGTTAGTCAATAAATAAAAATCAATAATTAGGGGGACACACTCAGAGACAAATTCACAAATTCAGCTCAACTTTAAATCGCCTTATCTCATGCTGTCTCTATCACTCTTTAAAGTGTATTGTAGCGACAGATAGTCTTTTAAGAACGTCTTATTGCTAGGTAAACATATATTGTGTCGCAAACGACACGATATATTAAGCACCTATTATAGCATTATGACGTTAACATTACACACTCAGACACACATTACAGACGTAAGCATTAAGAGCCAACCATGATGGTTGGCTAATTGGTCTCGAAGACGTCTTTGTCATGACGAGACGAGGATTTTTCGAAACAATTATTAAGAATATCAATACAATATATTATAATTATAAGTCACAAAAAGTCGGAAACTTCACTCTAGCTAATCTACAAGACTATACATACCGTCAAACGGGGTGAATAGGGATGCTTGGGTGAATAGAGACGAAACTTTAAAAGTGATTTTAACCTTGAAATAATATAGTTTGATGCCAACAAGGGTTAGTTAGGGGGAAATTATATTACAGTAAACACATTAAGAGTCCTTTTTGGCAATAAACTATATTATTTCAAGGTTAAAATCACTTTTAAAGTTTCGTCTCTATACACCCCTGCATCCCTATTTACCCCGTTTGACAGTACTAGATATAAAAGCTATAAAAAATAATGAATGCGTACTATTAATAGTCAGATTGCGTAAGTTTGTTTGGCTAATAACTTCCTAAAATAAATATTAAGTACAACCTTGTATTTGTGGAAAAATACGGCAACCGGAACGTTAGTCTAATAAATACGAAAACAATATGCATGAAAATATGTTCCAAGCTAGAATATAAATTTATAACTTAATAAATTATAGCTATAATCGAGAGATTGAAGCGCAATAGTTTTACCTACCTACATTGTAATAATCTCCACCGTACAGTGAAAAACAATTAGTGTGAAAAAGCTCAACGAGTCGAGGAAAAATCAATCACATCGCGTTATGACTTACCTATTTATTGAAAACGGTTGCCGTTACGAATATAAATCATGATTTTTATACATATACGTGTATAACCAAAATTCGTTTAAACAATGTTGACAGGACGCGTTTTGGTGGTCCATCGATGTAGCAAAGCTAAATTCTCATAGAAAATTGCAGTTCGTTGCCGAAGCTGGCTAAAGTTTGTTGTGAATAAAATACCATAAGCTATTTGAATCACAATATTTTCCGTTACTTTTTGTATACAAACAATCAATCATAGATAACTTAACTAACATAGATCTATGCTTGATTGGTTTGACTGTTACTGTTTTCGTATTAAGTGAACTACTGGCCGGGTCAATAACAGTTGGCAATAAAAATAAAACAGAGTGTTTTTAAAAAAAACGATGACAGCTCCAGTCCACGTACTGGTTTACCTTATCAAGGACTGTTTAATACGTCTTCCATATTCAATAAAACTTATAATAAAAAGTTTCCATTCCGTTTCGGTTGTAACGTCAGGAACAAAAAAGAATGTGATCATTAAATTATAATCGAAGACTGTTTCCATCTTCCTTTCAGTATTTATTAAATCGCTGGTGAATAATAATACTGCTATTCCATTACAATCACATTCAAATTATATTTCCGTAAATACATTTGTGAAGTATATAATTCCTACTGGTATAAAAAGGAGGAATTACTGAGTCAGTGTGTACAGTACGAAAATTGAAATAACGGGTCGTTAATTTCTTATTCTTTGAAGAGAAACATTACGAATGTATGATTGTTTTGTATATTTATGAAATTAACTGTTTTTACACCGAATTCAGCCACTGACCTGAAATCTCTTTTAAATTAAAATTGAAACGAATACCGCCATCTTTTTATGTAGGATTCATGTTCGCATGTAATTAAGTCTTAAACGTCACCATCTTCATAAAGATAGAGAGTGTAAGACACCAAATGCGAAATAGACTAGTAATAGATTTGATATAAATTAAAACGGAACCCATCACGAGCAACGACATGTGACTCTTAAGAAAGGAGAAGTAGATAGATAGGTACATAAATATCGATACTGATAATAAAAGAATTGAATATATTAAATAATTTTGTCAGTAATCTTAAAATATTAAGTTATTTCCATACTTGTCGTAAACATAAATAGATGCTGTTTAATATGTATTCCAAAACAACTTTGGAAATTTATTTACGTTCATATTCTGATACTACGTGTACGTATCGTAGGTAACGTTACGCGTAGGCGCGAACTGTGAAGCGTATGTGAGGTGCTGGGATGGCGCGGCGGCGCATGCCACGGCCGTCAATGCGCACGGACTTTATTACGCATTGACAAAAGCGTCGGCGTCGGCGCGGGCGCCGCATACACACGACGTCGTTGACGCGCCGCCACCACCAACAATCCGCATATGCTACTAGCATTATTTACCTTGACGTGATGGTATTTCCAATGCAATAATGCTAGTTGTATAAAAAATATATCGTGTTAAAACTGATGACAAATTCATATTAATTGTTAGGGTTCTTTACCTTTTGGTAGCCTTAGAAGTCTGTGCTGCGGAGTAAAATGTTGGCGAGCTACACTTGCACTTCCTATAAAGTCGAAATTCTCTGATACTACATAGAAGCGTGAGGTAAATAAAAAGAAATCGGCAGCGCTGTCTCTGCCGTACACTATCGGGCCCCGCCCAAACGCTCTAATTTTTGTTTTGACCGTGACATTATCCATATCAAGCCTATCGACGTAAAATTATTTGCGCAATTTCCACGCAACTAACAAAGAACTACGGTCACGGTGAACCATCTTGTTTTTATAGAAGATGAGTAGCATCATTGATACTGCATCAATAATTTATTGCTTCAATGACAAAACAAAAGACTGCGAAACAATAACGGCAACTCGGGATTTACAATTACCTTTGAACAATTATTATGGATGTACTTATACATAGTGCTAAGTAATTGTGCTTAGTCGTCAGTACTTCTGAAGTACCCATCCCTGGTGTTTCTGCTGTAAATGATTTATTTCCTTGCAGTGCAACCTTAATATATTCTATTAATTAAATACCATCTTAACGGGGACAGGTAATCACATCGTTAACTTAAGTCGGAATGAGTTAAATTGAAGTGCATTATGAAATGCGTATAAGTAATATGTCGACCATTTCTTGAATTGCATCAAACAAGTGTTACTATATTCTATGTGTTCGCATTACATTATGTGCGTGATGTATGTAGATGAACAATGTGTATATCTTTGCTTTATTAATTCTTATTATTTATACATTGTACCACTTGATCGTTTATTTAGCATAATCATAATACATTAATTGCTACAAATTCCACGCAATCTAATTTTCATTCAGAAAGTGAACGTGCATAGATCTGTTAGTACGATAGTAATCATGTTCTTACTAACCAATATGGAATAACGAGAGTGAAGTAAAATCTATTTGTGGATTAAGTATTTACTGTAGGCGAGCCCAAAAACCAGATCACAGACAAAATATGCAGTACTAGCTGACCCCGCGAACTTTGTACCGCCATACATTTTTTTTTTTAATTTTTCTCTCCGTATGAAGCATCCTCGTACTTCAAGGAATATTCTAAAAAAATAATTATCAAAATCAGTCCATCCGTTCTTGAGTTATAAAATTACAAAGAAAAGTGGCATTGATTTTTATAGATATAGATTGATGTCAATGAGATTTTTACAATAACGTCGAGGTCGTTCTCTGTTATGAGAAGAGCCCTTGCACTCACGAGTGCAATATCTCAAGGCTAACATCGTATCGGCCATTGACGATCTAGATACTTTTCATTTTTGAAAATCTCGAAAGTGGTTGCACGGATTGCTTCAACTTGATCGTTTTTAATAATGGATCGCGGAAACAAGAATTTGTTGATTTAGAAACCACATTGTTGTAACAAAACCTGTAACTTTAAAAAAAAATCCTTGTTGTAACTTCTTTATGCGATTTCAGCACATCTGTCAGGTTTGTTATGTGAGGGATGTCGGTAGATGTGGCTATACTATTTAGCACCTATAAAACTGATAAAAATAATTAAGTATTGAACATTGAGGAATCACAACTGGTTTCTAAAAACTAGGTGTTAATTTTTTAAGCATATGACATTTTGATGTTATTTAAAAATAAATAAATTAAAATAAAATAACATTCGTTTAATTCAGACTATTTAAATGTCCATATTTTGTTAGTATCTATTACATTGTCTTAAAACTATGTTAACTTAAGCTAGTGGACTAAATAACCCGTTCAAAAAGAGTTACAGTATACAACAATATGTACAATATAGTAGCGGTATCACCGCCACATGCGAACTACGCATCACACTGACGTCACGCAAAATCCTGCATCGCGCAAGCAGAGTTTACCGCGCAACTAGGATCTATACAACGTCCCGACATCAACCGTCGGGCAGTTGCCCACCAGACACGACACCCGTCTGTTCGAAAGATCCTCCATTTTCTATGGAAGAATGAGTGAACTTTACACCCCGTTCCTCATGCCTCTATAATATCATAAGATTTTTGGATTAGTGTTAAATGTCGTTTTTATTATTAACTTATTCATCATTCTTTGTTTCTGTAAAGAATAAATTAATTAAATGATCTTCATGTAACTAAAGTTAATGATTTCAATTAATATTAAAACCACGTACTCATAGTATGCATGAGTCTTGGTCTATCTATTAATGCTCTATAATTGTGCATCTGGTATTTTAGGTTGGAAACCTATAAAAAAATAACATCTTCGAAGAACATAAGGTGGACTAATCGCTAATATTTATACCAACATAGATTATCAAGTCTAATTAAAAATAAAATACGATATTGAAAACGCAAACATAAACGCTCAGAAGCGGTAAAATACACATACGCGGAATTGTAAAAATATTAACAAATTCCAATTCGTCAAAACAATAAGAAAAGCAGTAAGATCGTTTCAAATATAAAAAGAAAAACCAAAGTGATTTATGGACATGACAAAAGCTTCTGATTTTGTAGACCAACGAATTCTTCTTACAAAACTAAACTAGTAAAGCAATTGAAGTATTTAGGGTGAGCAAGGTTCAAAATACAAATCGTAATCAAAATATAATTATCTAAATACGAAAACAAAAGAAAAAATTATATCGAAACAAACACAAATAGTATCGGGTACCCCAGGGGCAAATGCTGGGCCCATTGTTAACCAGTACTACATGTACCGACTTGGTGTAACTAAATACCCACTGCACAAAAAAAACTCAGCAGTGAACTTCCCTCCTAAAGGGATGATTATCGTGGTGAGAATAGAAAAGACGAAAAGTTCATAGATAGAACGAGAGACCGCGTTTGTCTGATAAATATAAAAGAATATATCAATCGTCGCGGCAGAATACAATGAAATATGATCTCGTATTTTTTGGAGCACAAAGGTAAGGAGAACGAATCTTCTA
The DNA here is from genome assembly GCA_937001585.2 of Brachylomia viminalis. Taxonomy (NCBI): domain Eukaryota; kingdom Metazoa; phylum Arthropoda; class Insecta; order Lepidoptera; family Noctuidae; genus Brachylomia; species Brachylomia viminalis. The sequence continues at coordinate 11,139,142 of OW443297.2, read as the reverse complement.
CGCTATGACTGAATGATGAAAGAACCACAATCGACCCGTAATGCAGAAAAGCAAACACACCCCATACCAGCCAAACTGTCAAAATATGAATGATATAATTTTCTTACATATCTTTGCATAAAATAACGACCGGTCTTACCATCGCGTAATGTCTTTGAGTCATTGTCCCTATATTTTTAGAACCATAGACACGCAGAATATAAAGCACTCTTAATGCGCCGCCCGGTCTTTGTTGTTTACTGTGAATATATTATAACTTCATGGTTACACTTTTTATTATGCTGTAATATGAGTTATAATAATCCACAAAAATTATGTTGCACTTCATAATGAGTACTCAAAATATAAGGAGGTTGTTGTTAACATTGTAAATATATGTACTTACGAATAACTTTTTTTGTAGTTTGCACTATAAAACCACATATTATATTATGTCAGTGCCGCAGGGGTAGTAAAAAGTTGAGTCTTAGTCACCCCAGACATAATGTTGATTTAGTTAAGTCACAAGGCATGCGATTTTACTCCCCTTCTCTCATATCGGTACGAACTTCCTACTTATACTTGTACGAGGAATACTTAGTATAATTGTTATTAAAATTGAATTCAGTCTGAAATATCATCAATACCTATAATTGTGTTCGAAGTATTTACGTTTGTGACAGCTGACCGTAGGTGTTCGAAGTATTTACGTTTGTGACAGCTGACCGTAGAACGACCTCAAAAGATGAAGACGCTATCTAAATAGCAGTAGTCATGAAAAATAACCTCATAATTGATTAACCATTTAATTTCACTTTTGGTGAACCAACAATCTGCACTTGCAATTTCACTTATCCGTGAGAACTAAAAATGTGTCTCCGGATCACGCTGTGAGGGGTGCGCGGGCGGCTTCCAGTTGCAACAGCGGTAATAGCTGTGCCCGCGCGGTTGCGTTGCGAGACGCGCTTGCGACACTTCGACGGCACTTGACACAGACAGGCACGCATTCAGCCTGCTCCCGTCACCCGCAACAAGTTCAATATCGCCATAGCCAATGACCATTATCCCTTCATCGAGCTGATTATTAAGCACTGTATCTATTTGCTGTGAACTGGATTGACACACAAGCACACTTAAAAAAAAAGCGAGTTTAAGTTTTTTGTAGTTTTATAGCCGGTAGCCACGATCATGTATAATTTGAGATGGTCAGTAGTTAAAGCTAGACAATCAAGTTTTATTAGGAAAAAAAAAACATTACAATATTAGCTAAAATATATTAGAAACAACAGGTAAACAGGCATTAAATATTGCAACCACATACAGCAGTATCTATATGGAAATCAGGAGATACGAGCAGATGGCTCACGTTCTAAACCTTCACGATTTATCTATCGATCAGCTCCGCAGTAACTTTAGCCCAACTGCCTAACTACCCAATACGCCACGGATTATTATCTACCGTGATGTAATATTTACATCTTCCAGGATGTTCTGAGCTAATTTACTATCTTGTTGTTGATTTTAAATTGTTCTAAAACCATTTATTTTCGAAAAGAATCCAAACACTTACGTGTTGGCACGATAGTTCAGCAAACAACATAAGCATGCTAAGTTCAATGTAATCATAATGCTGTGTCTTTGTCAATATAACCTTCGGACTTGGAAAATGTTCCTCAAGTTTCCGTTCGTTCGTCATAAACGATATAATAATTTCCATCAATTATTATTATCTTTAGCAATGTAGTGACTAATGATTGCATTAAAATCTAGCAACAAGGTCTAGATTATTCATTGCATCTTGTTAATAATTCAAGCTATCTTAACAGTTCAATTACCTATTCAATCAAACAAATCAAATCAACACTCATAAAACCTTTTAAAATCAAATAACAAATTAACAATAATTTGAGATTAAAAATTTTTTTTGTTGTTCACGGAGCTGGTTGTTAAATATTCTGATTGACAAAAGCACAAGTAAAATGATGGAATGATGGATGAATGCTGGGCCCGAAACGAATAATTGAAAAATATTAATTCTATGACAATCATAGGTTATTACAATAAATCACTAGGCTAAACATTGACCAATAAACTGATGATTTCCGTTTAGTTTAGCTGATGTTACTGTACCTACTAGTTAGCATGTGTGTGGGTGATCCTGATTACTTAAGTCATTATTGTTACTGTTAGCCTAAATCATCGTATTATTGTAGATAATAGGGTCCGCTGGATCCTATTATTGTTATAATCAATTAATTTTCTATTCTTTTCACATTAACGTGCAGTAGATACTTACGACAGAGCAAACACTTCACAAAGAGTTATAAATTAAACATAATTAAGTATGTATAAGTGAATACAAACACTTCAAGCTTGCCACATTCCGCGTGATTCGATCAATGAAAGTGCGTCTTTTATAATGTTAATACATTTATTCATTCTTTGTTTACATTCTTAGTGGGATATACATAAGGTTGAAAATAATAAATGTTATTTTAAATATGTCCTTACCTACGTCAGCATAAACACTAGTAAACACAAGCTTTTCGCTTAATTTGATCCACATTTGCATACTATTTACGATATCTTGTTAAGGCACACGAAACTAGGAACAAACAAAATCTTGTGTACCTACAAAAAAATTAAGTATAGGCATGTAATTGAAGTATTTTTTGCATTCTCATCTTGAGACAAAGATGCTAAAAAATGTATACTTACATGATTATATTTTACGTAAATATAGTATCATCATAAGGGTCAAATTCATTTACAAATATAAAACTATGTATGAATTCAATGACAACATTATTAAGGTAACTTACACTGACTTAGAGGAAGCTTGAGCTATGAAAAAGTGTTATTTTTCATTCAATAACTAGGTATGCATTCCGGACTTCGGTAAAATACCGTGGCCTTCGTCTTTTTGTAAAAAAAATCTCTTTTAGTGTTGATCCATCAATAGAACTCTACGGTTACATAATTCCTTTAGAAAAGATCTGACTTCTCCACTGTTGCGGTCATCTTTTTTCCCAAGAAGGATTTTTATATTATATATTAAATAGTTAAACAACAAAGAAGACCTTCATAGATGTAGATAGACTGTACCTAATGTAGTACCTACCTAGGGATTATTATAATTCTTTTAATTATACTTGAAACTACTGGAAAATGAATTTAACGATGTGAAGTAGGTACATGGAATTTTATTATACCTACTTAAAATATTGAAATCGTAAACCGCTTATACATGTTTATGTTTATTAAGGGGCTTACAACAGCTAAAGCGCGGTCACTGTCGGACTGCATAGAAAAGAAAGAGACGCGCGATGACCCAAAGCTGGTAATTTATTGCAAAATATGAAGCAATTACCTATCATGTTTACAAAAAATCTATTGATTGGACAAAAAAATTAAAACACTATCACGTTAATATGTTGCTTAGAGAACAATCTGAAAAAAGAAACAGAATGATTGGATTGAATGATTGATTTGGATTGGATGATTGGTATATTAGTTCAAATAAATTTTAGGTAGGTATTTTAGGTATGTTCGTGACTTTTTCTATCGTACCAAATTAGTGGTATTATGTTTTCAACACACTATTCTAGCATATATCCTGAAGAATATCATATATTTTTCTGATTTTGTTTACTGCAGTGGATCATATACTTTTAGGCATTATAAAACTTGCAATTAGGTCATGTAGTCCCCTTATAATTTGATGTACGAGTATCTAACATTCCTCTCAATCCTCGTTTTCAATCAAAAGTTTTGTGTCTTGAATTAATGATAGGAAGATATTATTGTATATCTGAAAGAATATTCCCAATTAAAATTACTAAAACAAACCTTGTAAAAATAAAGTTAGAATTTTTTGACAGCGGCTCTAATAAAATTTTCAAGAAATTTGAAAAAAATATTTTAACTCGAAAACTATAAAGAATCGCGGAACGTAAGTACATGGGGTGTTTTCGGGTACCCCTGGGCATGAGGAATCTTAGTTTTTTTATGACGTCACTATTTGGACCACTCTGTAAGTCTGTTCGAACTGCGTAATTCATATAGATTATTAATTGTGCTAAAAGTGCGAACAGCATAATCAGCCTATAATGTTCCCACAGCTGGGACACAGGCCTACTCTCTCTCGAGAGGGAGTAAGCTATAATCTACACGCGGGCTCAGTGCGGGTTCGTATATGTCACATGACTTCGAATTTTTGCTTTTAGGACTTGGCGGTTTCCTCAAGATGTTTTCCTTCACCGTTTCGAGAGCAGTGGTGATGAATTTATTTATACAAAGTAAAGCGCCAGCCTGGGTTCGAACCCACGTCCTACAAATTACAAATGCGAAGGGGATCTTATTATTGCTTAACGTACTTATGTACCTACATAATTATGTCTGTGAGTAGAATGTACCGCTGAGAAAGGGCTCCATCTGTGTGGGATGTAAACATTCGCATGTTTTACAGATTGCAAAAAGTGAGTGAAAATCTGTAAGGATTTTTCCCAAGAATTAAACATGGTAGCCTTTCCGTGGTGAAATCCTCGTGGATACCCTCCAAAATTGCCCAATTATAATAAAATCTTCATATTAATGCTGTGTGTTAAGTAAACAAAATATTTTAATGGAAAACGAGGTAGGCACGGAATCAAACAGTCCTCGCAGGTTTTTGACACTCGCCCCCACTTAATTTTTAAAACCATTATATTTGCAATTCATCGCGTAAGTTTGTTTTTTCACTTAACAAGTACTTGTTAACTACGTTAAGAAATGGTTGCGATGATTAATTGTCCAAATAATAAGACTGTGAGACGTCATGAGTGTTAATATTCTGTAGTTAGTGTTATGGAGTCGTTACTTGTAGATACTCCTCCTGTTTATGCTTCATAAAAAGAAGGCAGAAGGCTTGTGGTCATCTATTAGGTACCTATCGTCCGATTTGTTCATAACAAAGACTACCATCATTATTTTGATTAAAACCGTCACATCAAAATTCAAAGGTCACGAACAAAATGTGAAAGTTCAACTAACCTTTGAGAAATGTTGTAATCTTTGCACCGATCAATAAAAGAATATATTTAAATATTTCTTTAAATATCAATAGTGATTCGGGTGGGCAGCAGTTGTTTTAACTTAAGTTATTATTTAATATTTGTTTTATTAATATGATATTTCCTTAACACTTGTTTTCCTTTGTACACAATACATGTGTGAAGTCATTGGTAAATAATGCTCAATACGAAAGGAAGCTTAAGATGACAACGTCAATACATTAAGAGGGCTGTGACTGAAGAAGCATGACAAAATGATAATGGTGCTGGTACTAAGAAAAGCATAAGCACGTGAAACTTTCACATGGAAAACCTAAGATTAGATACGGTCCTATTGACCTAGAAGATTCCTAAAGATCTGACGACCGAAGGTATCCACTTATCGTTTCAACATTAAAGTAAATATGGACAGTGTAATTTATACCATTTTCATGTTGTGAAGGAAAGTTATTCAAGGTGGTGTGAACTTGAATTAAATATACAAATTAATGGGTTCACAAATATATTCAAAGCCACTGTCAAAGTCAATTCCAAATGATCTTGCAACAACAGTGTGGCAACGATATGGGAAAAGACTAATCGATCTTGATAGCTTTTTGGAAACAATTCATTTTGGCGGAGGGTCGAAAATGTAGAGACTGGCCCAGCAGGAAGTGGGGCAAGGTCAGGTGGTTGTAGCAAGGTACTTTATAGAATTATTGAAAAAGTATTCTTACATATTATACAAATTTCAAATCCGGTTAAATTAACTGCAAAACCAATTAGAATAAAAGTAAGTAAAGTGTTCGCAATAAGCAAGACAGCTATCAATCTGTAACTCGAACGACGCAGATCTTTGTTCTATGCTTCCTATACTTAAAGTAGTTGTTTATCGCAAACAAAGCCTGTGAGTAAACACGTCCTGTAATGCAGATACCATGAAACAATACGATCTTGATTACCTTTGGAAATTTTCCTTATTTTATCTGGAAAAATGATTTCCTAGTAATTTTTTCACGAACCATTGCAACTGAATGGAACTAAGTGGAATTGAACCAGTGCCTCGACCTCACGCTGGTAACTCGCTAACTTGCACGCTCTTGACTAGGTCTATAACACTTTTATGCCGACAGCAATTAATCATCATAAAACACGTGTCAACTGCGTGTTTTCCTAATACCTACTATTTTTACTTTTACCTACTCACGTTTTTGTGGTAGCCTAGCGACTTTATCAAAAGTCATAAGAAAGAAATAAAATAATTACATTATCTACTTGATTGATAATTTCATATATACGACTTCGTTTAATTCAAGTCTCGTCAAATTTAAATCTGGTTTGCATATCAATGCTTTAAAGTATAAATATTTTTCGCAACATCAAGGTAGAGAGCGTTTTTTTTTTGTTATTAAGTTGATCTTGTTTTTAGATATTGTTGTTCGTTTGACGACCGGATTGTTAAGAAGTTGGTCTAAACTAATCCATACCAAAAATTGTTATTCATTATCTTATGTAAGTATTCCTGCCATCTAAGATAAAGTACGAATTGCAACTTCTAAAGCTTTGTTCAAGTACAATGTACTTTGACTAGGAAATACCACTTATTTTTTTATTTACAATATCTATGGATCAATTCTAGTGATATCCATAAACTTGATGATAGATTATGTCAAGAAAGATGACACTTCGACAAATAGAAACAGTATTTCTTTGCGTATAAGAGTTGGGTAAAAAATCACAACCTCTGCAGATTACCTATATTTAAAGTATGAACACTTTTAAAATTTTATTAGACACACAAATAAGTACGTTTCTACACCTTCATGTGAACAACAACAAAGACTATAGTTTCCCTCCGACATAGAAAATAGTTGGAAAACTCCTATAGCATTTTTTACGGTAAATCTTATATCTAAAAAAACAATTACAAAGCACAACTTACCGGCTTAGCAAATGCTCCAGCACAAGTATTCACTAAAGACACTAGTTCGAAGCAATGCAGTATTGCTATATTAAAGCAGAGAGCGTAAGTCTGGCAGCACGAACTGCGCGTGGGCAACACGGGGCACTTTAACACTAGTAATGTTCGCGCGCGATCATTCCGCCCGTATATATCACTGCGCTATTCGACGTCACAACTACGACCTGACTTCAAGATAAGGGCTTCGAATCATCAATGTCTGCACAATGCCCGCTCTAATCTGTAATCGATCAATTACTATGGTTTTGATAAGACAGTTTAACAGACTCTTCACAAGACCTCTGCAGCATCATAGTAAATTCAAATCTCGAGAATCACCACAAATTCAAATAATTTCGTGAAACTACCATTTTAAATCAAATTTACGTGACCTACGATCGTCGTCAAATTTGACATTGGCGTTTTGGCGTTTTCATGTTTTTTTTCAACTCATCGACAATCTCTATATAATTTTTTTGATTGAGGTTTCGTTGTTTCAACATTCAACATCAAAATGTTGCAGGATTGTTGCTTTGATATATTTATTTTCTAGATTTTTATAAGTTACCGCCAAGCCTGTGTGAAGTAACCAGATGAATAAATAAATTTAAACCCGTTTGTTTTAATACTAGGTGGATAGCTACTTAAGAGCGTTTATACCTTATGAGTGGCAACGTCGCAATTTAGTGTCATATTTCGTGGTTTTCAATTTTTATCATTTAATCGGAGCTATATTTTAAAAATCTGTTTAATTAACTTTTTAGAATTATGTGAAAACTGTGTAAAAGGTAAGAAATCGTTGCGTTTACAGTTCTATTTATAAACAAATAATACATTGGAAACTTGCAGGGCGTTATTTTCATTGTAAAATAACTGTAAGCATTACGGTTACTTACTTTTTAAACACTTTCACGTAATTCTAAAAAGTTAATTAAACAGATTTTTAAAGTAGAGCTCCGATTAAATGATAAAAATTTAAAACCACGAAATATGACACTAAATTGTGACGTTGCCACTCATAAGGTATAAACGCTCTTAACTAACCAGTCAATGACTTCGATGTCAACCTATTCTGGTTTTTCAGGTTTGTTTTACCAGCTTGAAGGTTGTGTTGCTCTTCACAAAGGGTTCAGTAGAGGGTTTAGTAGGGTTCAAGGCTTACAGGTAGTAAGCCTAGAACTTGGAAACCTTTACGAGACCCTGTTTTGCTTAAATTATAATCAAACCTTAAACTCTCACATACAATAACGTGTATTAAGCATGTTGAGAAAACAATCACATGTGGTGGTGTGGGTATTTTTAATTTTAATGACTTTTTTAAATGTAATAAAAGTAGTTCTTACTTGTTTTTTTTCCTACAATATTTTAACGGCATTTTTTTTAAACGACTGCTTTTGTAAAATACATTCAGCCATCAACCTCGTAATCCACCTAATGAGATATAACAGCTTCATAGGAACCTCCTATTGGGGGTTGGGCTGAGAGCTTGGTGCAGAAAGCAGTAGTGCTGGGTTCGGCACGCACAATGAGGTTCCTCTCTCTAGAGCCCTTGTCACCTTAGAGCATTAAACCAACCTTGTCACTGTTATCTTAAACCCTGCTAGCGATGCTTTTGGACTACTAATTTTAAGGTAAAATTAGTAATAATATATAATAAAATTACAGAAGTAATCTTTTGTAATAATTAAAACATAAACACTAAACAATGAGAACATTTGTTTAATTTATTTTATTAATCGTAATTAGGCTTAGATTTACCTGGATTTACATTTGCCTTACCTGACTCAAAAATAAACAGAACAAAGTTTAAAGCACATCGCTAACTAAATGTGACACCGAATTGAAAATGAAAAACGTAGAATAAAATAATTTTGAGTCCAAGCGAAACCAAGTTCTAAATGAATGCACCAATAAAAAAAATAAAAAAATTATCACCCGATAAACCACTTCTGAGGACCGGCCCCCTAATGATAGCCCGTACCGGTCATTGTGAACGGTCATGGTATGTAATTGCTTTACTACCACGCTCTGCGAACAAATTGCAGCATGTCGTTATTAGCATTGAGAAGGTTGTGGATAATCTGCATATCACATCACCGCATTTCCACAGGCCAGCTTCTACGAGAAACTAGAAAAGAAGACTTTTGGAAAATGAAGAAAGAAAAGTGAGATAGCGCCTCAGTACATTTGTGTGCTTAAAGTGTTAAATAAAGAAATAAATAGTGACTTATTTATGTATTTAATTATTATTCACAAAATCTACAGCTCTTTGAAATTTTTTCTTAATACAGACACGACTACCTATACGTCTATTTTAGTGACTTATAGATTATTCACATACTACGCGGTTTGCAAGCTGCTACCGGACAGGCACTCCGACATTCCTGAAAGAATTTCACATTTTACAACATTTTTCAATATCGCATGCGGATTCCACATTTTACGCAAATCATTTGAAGAGGTGACCATGGCAGTTTTTGTTGTTAGATTTTAACTAGTATGAAAGTCAAGTACCTACAATATACTGCGAAAAATTTATTAGGTGACTTATTTGAGAAGGTTTAGTAGTAGAAGGTACCAGAAGAACAGCCATGACACATGGAATAGGTATGAGAAGAATTCACCTGAAAAAAAACTTCCACAATTAATAATATTCATAGATTTTGGGCTATTTTTAGTTTTTACTGACTTAATTGAGAACGTCGAGCTAAGTAGACATAATTAGAATTTGCTACACGTAGTATTTTGATCATTTGTACACAGTCGGGACGTTTGCGTTACCCGCGCAATCAGCGTGTAATTAATTTGTACGGAATCGTTAATGAGCGAGTCCTTTTACGCTTAGCCTTTGGAAAAAAATATTTCATAACCAATATTTCTCAAAATCAATAATGTCACAGTTTCATCTTGAATACTAAGAATAAGAAGGTTATCTGTGAGCGCACTTTCAATGAGATTTCCATTGACGTAGGTAAATACATATATTCAATGCTATAATCTTTTTCTTGTCATGGCATTCTTTTATTTATCTACTATAAAGTGATTAAACATTGCGTAAGTATTATAAATCATAGTTTACGTCTGCTCTCTTTTAGTAAATACCTATCAAATTAATTTATAATACCTACATATTCTCTACACAATAACTGCATTGGACAACACTAATTACGATTTTTTAAATTATTTAAATAATACAATCACTGCTATCATTACAGAAAATTACTAATGCGGTAGCGTGGTCCTAAATTAAACAAGAACTTTAATTAGTCCTTATTTAGTTGATAAACAAACAGTCACACTATTGCTTTTAACTTCTATATAATTATATAGGTAAGTACAGTATATCTTGATGTTGGCATCGTTGCTGTCCATGCTTTTAAGTATAAGAAGAAAAAATTCAATAAAAAATTAAAACAGCCATCGACATACCTATTATAAATAAAAAGATCTCGGGATTTTCTCATTAAATCAGCACGAAAAATATTTCATAATATTTGCGTCAATTGACGTCAACAAATACCTATTATGAAACCAGAATTAAATAAATTGTTACAATTTCTATTAGTTGTGAATGTCAAAAAAATCTGCAATGCCCGTTGGCATGAAGTTGGCGGCATGAACAGAACAAGCAACCCAAGTTATACCCCTATCGGGAGCCGCGTGACGACTCCGGGCCACCGTAGGCGCGGGCCTGCGGGCGGTGAGTAATGGGTAGCTCACCGTCCGATCAGGATCAGGCCCGTGCCGGACGGCGCGTACGTGTTCCACGCGCGCCTCAAAGAGATGTCAGCATCGAAGAGGGGGCCCACTAGGGCCCAAGCCTGCCGGGAAAGCGGGATCATGCATAAGGGGTACCGCTGACCCGGAACATAAAGGGCCAAGGAAGGAACACGGGTGGGTTTTAGTCAGTAAGAGTCTGACACTCCCTTCCACTCCACCCAGAGCGGGAAAGGTCATTTGATGATTTCCCATCCTCAAAAAAAAAAAAAAAAAGTTATACCCCTATTGCAGTCTTTGCCATAAAGTAAGTTAGCAAGACGTCAAAGTAAGAAAAAACCAAATCATGCAATGGTAAGCGGATGATTATGGTATAGAGCGATTATTACTGATCAATGGTGATTACCATTGATCAGTAATAATCGCTCTAGCTCGAAGCGATTTTAACTATCAGGTCAATAGAAATTGGTTTCAATTTCACCTTGAGTTGAAGTGGCTTATGTATGTCCAGCGCTAGCCATAAGCAGATGATAACGGTGGTAAGGTAAACTAGGTATATACCTAATTGTTTAAGTGAGGAACGTTTCTACAGTTTCTTGTTTTTGGCTAAGGTATTCTTCACGTCATGGTCGTGAACGGTCGCCGTCAGTAGGCACTGGTCATCTCTTAGCTGCTACGGCTTATTTTAATTCCTGAATTGTATTTTATCTTTTTTTATTACGGGCGCTTTTAACGTGCACGTCTTTCTACATCGTTCTCGCATGTATAATTTCAACATGAATGATGTAACCACTTTTTTGTAACAATATTTTGATTTAAAAGATTGTCCATGGAGTTTCTTGCCCGTTCTTCTCCCTAAGTACCTACTACACTTTGGAATGGGCAACTAGCTTCATCTTTCTGACTGACCGACCCCTTAACAATTCAAAAGAGTCTGTAATTGGTTTATTTGAAATAAATGATTCTAGTTTGAGTTTAAAGTAAATTTTGTGTGATCTTTAGTTAAAAAAATGTTATTAGCAAATACTATAAAATTGACATAAAGATAGTAGACCATTATTGATGAAAATCTTAAGCTGCGTCTACGCTAGAGGAGCCGAGCACGAATTCGCATAGCGTAGACGGACTTAGGAGTCTCGAACGAGCACGTCTCGCCCTGTGAATTCGTGCTCCGCTTGTGCTCCACTCGTGCTCGGCTTGCCTAGCGTAGACGCAGCTTTACAGAACTTCTCATTGAGGACGCACTCTTTAGATTCCTAACAACATAATCACAAAAGCTTTCATTGCAATTAGAGATTTTGCAATACTACAAGGATACATCTGCATTTATAGAGATTTTACAATTAATTTTATTATGTTGGCATTATAAAAACGAGCAATAAAGAAATTTGCAGCCCACAAAAATGGTATTCAATTTAGTTCAATATGTGAAACTATGCTAAATAAATAATAAATTGCATAGTTACTCAACTTTATAATGATAATTTTATGAATACTTTTTTGTAATGTTTAAAAATGTCAATAATAATAATTATACTTATACTAAGGTACTGAAGACGAATAAACAGAATACATTATGTTGAATCATTCTTTAAATACAAGTCAAGTTAATGAAAACACCAAGAAATTTTGGGTATATTACGATTGTTTCAAAATTAGGATGTAAAGTAGGTATTCCAACCCACTTTTGAGATATTTTAAAAATAATCTATAACTAGCTGAGCCCGTGAGTCCATCTGAGTGGAACGTGGACATACACAACATTGGATCGTAACTAATGTCATATAGAACCGATAAAGTTCAAGGTTCCAGGAATCAGAAGTGTCCAACAAACAAACAAACAAGATTTAAATTATAAATATTACTGTTTCTCTCCTCACCGACTTTTGGCGATAGCTTTATTATGCTTGAAATCGTCTATATTTCTCTAACATATTTTTATGATAGACATAATTATACTCTTACATAGATAGATACTCATATGACTCGACCTCGTAGAAGATACTGTGAGCTAACTTTTTGCGGTCAAATACCTACCTAATTGTTATCAATTCAATTGAAATCAATTCATAAATTAAGTACAAAAGATTTGCATGTATCTATAGTCTACAGTTATTTGATCATGACATATTATTATTTGATTTTTAGTAGGGCGTACAGGTTTATTACGATTCCGTAGTCAACAAGAAACCCTTATATGTATATTCGCCATGACCGTCCGTCTGTCTGTCTATATGTCTGTCCCCGGCTTAACTCGGAGACTCTTAGAACTAGAAAGCATTAAGTTTTAACAATAACTACACATCTACTACATGATAGAATCTTTTAAGATTTGACATGATCAACTCAGCCTATCGTAGTCCACTGCTAGACTTAGGCCTCTCCCCGACTGTCTCAGCTACCTTTTTAATGTCGTTGATCCATCTAGCTGGTCCTACACTACGTTTGCCAATACGTGATCTCTACTGACATAGCAATAACATCAAATTATATAAGTAACCAAAGACCAAAGGTCAAATACGTCATAATTACCTTGTTTACCGAGAATAAAATAGTCTTCTTTCTAAACTCCGTGAAAATACACTCGAGAGCAATGAATCCGGGTCACTTAAAGAATCCTAAAAATCTCGGAAACTGAAAATGCTAGGTTAATGCAATAAATTGTATTTAATAGACAATGTAATACTCCTTAAATGAAGGTATTAAAACTTCTTAGTTATTGTAAAGTTATATCATAAAAAAATCAAATTTGAAAAAGGGCCACTTTCGAAGATGGAACTACGAAATTACAGCATTTGGTTTTGCTTTTGTTTGTAATCTGTCATTTATGTGGGTACATAAACCATGTTGATAGTGCTCTATATTCATTATTCAAGCTGAAATTATGTCGCTTACGCCTGAAGAATGCACCAGAATACTTACAATGCTGGAAACCGGCCGGAGTCAGCGCGATACAGCCAGGACTGTCGGTGTGTCGCTGTCAACAGTACAAAGAGTTCTCCGACGTTACGAAGAAACTGGTTATAACCTACGCAGACCAGGAACGGGCAGAACCAGGTGTACCACAGCACGAGAAGACCGATACTTGGTGAACACCATGCTTCGAAATCGCTTTCTCACAGGAACTGAACTCACCAATCAGTTTCGACGCCTCGGAGGAAGTAACCCAAGTGCATGGACAGTAAGACGTCGGCTTGCTGAATCTAACTTAAAACCCCTTAGACCTGCAAACGGCCCTAAACTGGAGCGTGGGCATCGTATTTCAAGACTAAGATATGCCCAGAGCCACGTAAATTGGAGTATTGAAGATTGGTCAAAAGTTATGTTCTCCGACGAATCAAAATTTATGCTCTACAAGCACGATGGAAGACACAGAGTGTATCGAAGACCAGGGGAAAGATTCAAGCAAGCATGCATCGAAGAAAAAGTAGCCTACGGTGGTGGGTCTGTACTTGTGTGGGCCGGAATTTCTTCTGAAAGTCGCACAGAGCTGGTGATCATAGAAAACGGCTCTTTAACTAGCGTAAGATATGTGGAAGAAATCCTCAATGATCACGTTGGTCCATTTATGGTCAATTTAGGTGAGGATGCTATATTTATGCATGACAATGCCCGACCTCATACAGGTAGGATTGTGAATGACTACCTTCAAGAGATGAACATTACTCGTATGGAGTGGCCAGCGCGCAGCCCGGATATCAACCCGATCGAGCATGCTTGGGACGAGCTAGGCAGATGCGTAAAACAACGAAACCCTCCCCCAATCACGCTTCGTGAGCTCAAAATTGCTCTCACAGAGGAATGGGAGAATATTCCCCAAAATCGTATAAGGAACTTGGTGTACAGCATGCCAAACCGCGTAAACGCAGTAATGGAAGCACGAGGAGGCAATACGAAGTATTAAAATTCAAGAAAATCGTAATAAAGTTCAAAAATTTCATGTTTCCTATTTTTGTTTTAAGGAGAGATCAGCAGTTTTTTTCTTTATGTAATTTCGTGTTAATAAAATGTATTTTTTTTTACTTTCATTTAAGGAGTATTACATTGTCTATTAAACACAATTTATTGCATTAACCTATCATTTTTAGTTTCCGAGATTTTTAACATTCTTTAAGTGACCCGGATTCATTGCTCTCGAGTGTAGTTCAACTGGAACAAATTCATGCTAGTGGGTAATAGATAAGTTTAATTTTAAAAAAACTTTATAAAAAGTCAAAGATTTATTAAATTACTTATTATCAAAGGCACATAAAAGGCACCTTTGATCTAAAATATTTACATTAAAATACAGGGTGTTTTTGACAGCCCTCCGCAAACTGATAGGGTGGCTTCAGTACATCATATTAAGATGACCGGTACATGAAATTCTTTCAGGAACATTAAGGGAATCCAAAAAACCAGATTTGTTTTATGGGCGGACATCGTGATCACTTACCTCACACGCAATGTATCGTTACCGTGGCAAAACGCACGTAGCGGACGGCAGCGCAGCGAGCTTGAGCGAGGCTGCCCCCGCCCCCCGCGCGCTCCCCGGCGCACCTGGGCCGCGTCTTTTATTACGTTACGTTACGGCATAATTTTTTTTTTCCTGAGAAAATTTCCAGTGGGATATGATTCAGAATAAGGAGCTGAATCAATCCTGTGTTTTTGTGGAGGGCTGTCAAAAACACCCTGTATAATTGATTCTAGTCGCCCCTTCGTATAACAATACATTGAAACAACAAATGACTTGCACCTTCTAAGCACAGATTAGACGGCGCGATTTTTTTTTGCTTTTTTTATCGTTTCATTATCACTAGGAATTTCTCCTGTATCGTGGGTGAGTTTACAAACATTTAAACTCACATACACAAACAGCCAGACCCGGAACAACTACTTGCAGGTCATACAAATATTTGTTCCGTGCGGGGATCGAACCCGCGACACGTAACGCAGCAGCCACTGCGCCAACCGTGCCGCGTACATCTGATAACTGCCTTATCTTACTAACAGCATAAGCGGCCGAGCTTAGCCGTCCCGCAAGAAATTTAAGTCAAGCTTAAAGTTCTCTGTCAAAAATGAAAAAGCAAGAGACAACGGTAGTTGTGTTGATAGTAAGAGTTAATTACGAATAAAAACTGTTCCGGTAATATTTAATTCCGCAAGGAAAATACTTTACTATACCTATTTTTTTGTAAAGTTTATTCAAGAAAAAACATTATAAACAATTTAAGTAGGATATGTTTTTTTTATACCTTCTCGGCTAAGTAGCGATAACGTTTTTTCCCTAATGTCAAGTTGAATGACCGGGTTTCAGTACATTTCACGTATGACTTTTAAGTTTCGAACATAGTATCGCAACAGCTGCAGCTGTGCGAATGTTTTGGAGAATAAACTACTTATGTGAAGTTACCAGCTGATACTCGAAAATAAGAACCTGTCAGTCGTTACTCGAAGTCCTAATGACTTTCAAACATAGTCGAAAAATACCACGGATGAGAAGGAAACATAACTATTATTTTTATCAAGTCAACATGTTTTACTGAAAAACTTGATACGCAGCACGCTACGAAGTTCGCTATGCCGATGCCGCACGCTACGTAGAACTCTACGCACTATGATACGCCCTACGCACAAAAGGAAAGAACCCATGAATCGTTGGCAAAAAGTCCCACGTGCTAAGTATTATCTATTGTTCTGGCTTATAGCTTATAAAGAGCAAGTAGAGCCGACCGGTATGCGGTTTTCTTTCCGCGATTCACTAAAACGATCGAGACACGTCAGTCGAAACTTACGCCTCTCGCAGACCGTATGATTTTAGTACTTAAGTACAAAAAAAATACAAAATGAATACTACGGAAACTTTACGTTGAATAGTATTCATAAAAAAATACTATGGAATATGGAAGCCTCGGCAACGGGTGAGTAGGTAATATAAAATTACGATTTTGAACAGTGTATTTTAGACATATTTATTACTTGGTTTAACATTAGATTATTAAAATGTTTAAGTATTTGTTTGTAAACTAAACACCTACCGTCTTATTACAAAACGATTTCTAACTTTAGACCAAATCCAAAACTTCGACCCAAATATTGTATTTTGAACTTTATTCCGACAAACGTAAAGTTCTTAATACAAATTTGACAACTTAGACTCGGGTTTGATGTCAGTTTTTGTATTTAGAATTTTAGCTTTGTCGGAATTGAATTCGAAATTCAAAAACGGCTCGATGGTTTAAACTGGTGTCATAAGATAAACCATGTTTTGTAATGAGGCCGCTAATGTTTACTCACAAACGTAAATTTATGGTGTATAATTCCACTAGTTGCAATAAATTTGGTATATCATTATACCTGATAACATACTCTTTTACTAAACAACCAACATTTTTGCCCATATTTCCCCCAATATATTATGTAAATCACTACTAACACAGTAAAGGACATCGTCCAAAATGGCCCCAGGACCAACAAACATCTCACTTACATAATAAGTCTAAATATATTTTATTATACTAATTGCGTATATCTGTATTTAACGGACATTCTGCGTGCCATATTGAACAAAATTAAAAGAGCTGTAACGATTTACGACATCACATCAAAAAAACTGCCATCTTTGACAATTAGATTTGGCATGACAATTAGTGATGCCCAATCTTTCATTTCACACATCGAGAGCAGGATTACTTGACCACCTGCTTACGGATGTAATACGGTCCGTACCTACGTACTTTCCTTTTCAACCTTCTTCGCTCTAGGGTATAGCGCTTCTGTAGTGACTTGTGCGACGTTTTTATAGGTACCTACCAGACAGCTTAGGTGTGAAAAGAATCCAACAACAAAACCTATTTTCATATCCTAACTCATGCATAAGTAATTAATGATCTTGTTCTATACAAAAACTACACATAAGGACATTTGTGCACTAACTCCTATTCGATTCATTGTCGTGTTTTTTACGAACAGCATAAAAATAGACCAGAAATTCACGAATGGGCGCTGTGCACTCACTCCTAGTCGATTCGTATTCGTGATTCATTTTGGGGAATTTTTCATAATCTGTTTTAAAAACTCGAATACGACACCACGTAAACCGATCCGAGATTCAAGTATTCACTAAAACATTTCGTAGGCCGAGATTGCGTTTATAATGTGTGCAGCATTACGCTCTCACTCATATGTATTCGATTCGTACCTATTCGTGCTTTTCACGAATACGAACCAAATACGACTGAGTGCACAAAACGCCCAATATTAAGCACAATGGCTACTTCGATCCGTAAAAACTGACTCGATGTGAGAAATTCACGAATATAAAAACGAAAACGACGCAGTGCAAATACTACCATACATTTATAATGAGGCTATTTCGAATTTTATTGTATTTCAATGAATCACGAATACGACCACAATACGAGGTAATGCACAAACGGCCTAAGGGAGATGCATTGTAATATTTCAAACAGAATAACACGCTGGGTACTGAACGGTATCGATTTTGTCCAAAATATATCGATACGGATCTAATCTATGTGCATCCCTAATCCTGGTCATGTCACGTCAATCAATTTAACTGTCAAGTAATTGCACTCACATCACACTCGTATAGTAAAAGTACTCTGTGTCACACTCGCTCGCATTTCTTTGTGATTACATTGTGTAGTGTATTCAATTTGCTTTATTTAACACCAAACAAGATAGGCACCTAGGTACATAAGTACTTAAATGTATTACTGAATCTCTTAACTTAATTAGCCACATACAGGAAATAGAAATAACATTAGTGACCGGCATTTACCAGCATGTAAGTATTTCTAAGTATTGAAAGGATTGTTTCTTCTTACTATATATAACCTCTAAATCATTGTTTTCTTTTTATATAAATGCTTTCTGCAAGTTGTCCGTCATTAAACTTTGTCATGGTGGGCATATTCTTGTAATTTTAGAACATGCAAAGTAATTTTCCTTCGCTGTTGGTTCTGGGGCGAATTATGTATGGATGCAGAACAATCTCCTTAAGTAATATTTTTAAATAGTTAAGTTCTTTATATTTTTTTTGGTTTAGGATCTTTTTAGTTTGTAGGTTTTAGGACCCACTCATCACCGGCATGCAGAAGCTACAACAGCATAAACATCCATTAGACGCAGATGTGACCCAACTGTTGCAAGCAATAGGTACAGGTGTATTCGATATTTCTGGCACATCAGAATTAGTTCCAGATTATTCGATTGATGAGGATAAAAAATAGTTGTGTTATAGTTATATTATAAAGAATAGTTTATTTTACTTTATTATTTTTTTATTTAACACAGTTTGTCTATAAACATTTTGAATTAAGTTTTTTCTTCTTCAAATTAAGTTCTTTTGTGGAATTTTATACATAAAATTAAGTACATAAGTTTTAAAATAGAAAATGCATTGTGATGACTAAAAAATTATGAACAAAGAGTATATCTGCCCCACTCTGCTACGCTACGTTCAGTCGTGAACACAGTAATAATAATTGAATTGCCATAGAAAACTGATTTGTTTTGAAGTTTATTTAAAATAAAAAATTAAGTTTTATGTTATTTTATTTCAATAGTAAAATTACCTACTAGAAAAGAGCTGATAATCTTCAAACGAATGAACTGATTTTCTTGAATCATAGCTAAGAAGAACATTTTCGTTAACATTCGAACGAAACAAAAAACATATCGGTCAGATTCGAGACGATCTACGAAGTCGAGACGATGCCGCAGACAGATACACAGATACTCAGATCAATTCTTAGAGATCAAATTTATGCAGTGTGTAGGTTGATCTATTTCTTTGTACTAACGATTGTTTCAGAAGTGGTGTAAGATTGTTCCAAAAACTATAATTTAACAGTGTGTTTCACTTCGGTGTAAGAGGAGTTCTGTATCTAGAGTACCGTGTTACCTTTTTTGTACGTGTGAGTATGAAGGAATGTTGGAAGGAAGTCGTTGGGCATACAGAGTTAAATGCTAAGTTTAGGATTCAGAATTTTGTCCAGCTTTGTAGGGCATTTAAATCTGTTGTCTTTGTGGTTTGAAATATATTTACCTCATACTCTCTCTTTGATAGTTTTAAGTGCCTTATAGAAATAATGCACGCCAAGAAGTGAAGTGCTGCCTTTTTATATAGCGTGTCTGTTCCGTTACCGTAAAGTTTTTCTAGTGCTAAAGATCTATTTCTAAACGTATCGATGTTTCGATTTCTCACAAGATGGCAGCATTGAAAGTAGCTTTAACTCGTCTCTTTTTGAGCGAAGGCATGGTCGTGTGAGTGAAAGAAAAACGCGCGCGCATCGTCTAAATCGGTCGAAATCCTAAGAGAAATCGGATCATCCCCTGTTTTGCATGTGATCAACCCTCTCAGCGTGAAACCCTGCAGCTAGCTTTTAGAAAATCGAAGGTGGAAGCTCAACGAGCGCTGGAGCAGTCTAATGTACGTGAGTGCATTTTGTTCGCTGCGGCCTATGTCGAGTTATTGAACATCGTAATTATACGTAAATCGTTATTTCCCAGTGTGGTATTAAAGGCGTCCTTACTCCTGCTTGGTGCGTATGCTACATCGTGATGGTGCCGAACCCAAGGACCTTCCATCTTAATTCAAATCTATCGCAAAGTTCCTATGGTATTTCTGGTCAAAACCGTTGTGTTTTCATTTAGAACACTTAAACCTATCGTTATTATCATTGTACTGCATTCTAAGTTATTGCATCAACTTTTAATCTTACAAATATCGGCCCTATCATACCTACGTGTCCCAATGGCTTCCAAAAGAAATCACCACTGAACAGGGTTTTAATTTAAATATTCATTTCACACGAATCGGGAGTTATGGTAAGTTCTAGTTAAGCAATCACCAACAATCACCGGCGCTTAATTCCATCGGCTTGCAATAATTCTATTATTCGAATCACCAATCACATTCATTATCGCTTCTTGTAACTAAATAGGTATCTAACAAACTTAAGTAAATTCATCATCTATTATAATAATAGAATTGCAAATATTTAACCTAACACAAAACTTTTTCTTAAAAAAAAAATTAAGGGTAGTCTTGTGAACCAACGCCCGAGCGAACATTCAGTACCAATCGAATTGCTGTCTATAATACCGCGCAAGTTTTCTCGAATTCGAATTAATTGCTCATACATCCGTCGTAAACATTTCATTCAAATTACGTAGCGGGGTGTACAATCCTAGGATAAGATCGTAAATTATGTGCACATTCTTTCTATTCGGTAAACGAGATCGAAGTTCTTTATAAGTTTTAATATTCTTTGTGTTATCATTTTATCATTGTTTACGTTTTCGACTTGGAACTTTTAATATCCTGAAAGAATGTCACCAAAAGGTAAACATTCTCCTCGTAGAAGAGCCACGCTAAAGAAATCGAAGTCTAAATCTGTAGGTGAGGAGTTCACGGATCAAGACTTGCCGTCCTTGCATAGAAAGCGAACGATTATAACAGCAGCTTTAACTATTGCGTATAAACGCTTAGCTAAGGCTTTAGAGATAGGCGCTTCGGCTTCAAGTGATACTACTCGGTGTGATTAGTTTTTATACTACGAGTATCATCAAGACTTGATACAAATTGCATCGGGGTTTGAGTACTCGCGTTTCATGATTTTAGAACTCATCACCGATCCGAATAGTGAAGATGATCAATTACAAGAAGTTTTTGATGACATTTACTATCGAGCTTTATCAATTCACCGTAGTTTATTATACAATGAATCGATTAAATCACATAACGTCTCATCATCGAAATTCAGCTACTGAAAATCGTACGACTGATTTTCGCTGGAAATATTAAATTATGGCCAGAGTATTTTGGTAATTTGATCGCGTTGATACACAAGTCCACAAGTTTAATTGTCTGATATCTTCTCTTAGCGGCGATGCATTATCAGTAGTCTAAGCGTTTCCTATGATAAATGATAAATGATTTTATTTATGTAAGTAGGTTTGAGCAAACACTTTTACACGTCAATCATATTTTTTTTAAACTAGATGTGGTCGGCGTTTCCTATCTGACTACTCTGAGAAGAAAGGCCGAAACAAACTCAGAGGTCACAGTCTCTTTTAAAGTCCAGACAAAATCTTGGTCAGATCATGTGAAAGCTATGTAGATCGGTGTCTGCAATGGTCTTTTGAGGAAAGAACCACACAGATTGAGTGGACCTGTCCAGTCAGTGCACGCAATTGTCAGTAATCGTGCAGCTCAACTTAGACTCAAGGAGCTCAACGATTCGACGAACAATACCAAAGAAAGGACATTTGAGTAGGCCGCATAAATTACTCAAACTGCCAGATCATGATTACGTTGAGAAAAATACAAAAATAAATATAAATAAATCAATGACCGACATAGTTCTCACATTCACAATAATTAGAATAATATTATAATAATCTTTGAGGACCATGTAGATTTGTGTCTGAAATGGTCTTTTGAGGAAAGAACCACACAGATTGAGTGGACCTGTCCAGTCAGTGCACGCATTTGTCAGTAGGTACCCGTGCAGCTCAACTGACACACGAATATTATCATGACGCATACCAAGCACTCGTTGTTCGTTACAAGAGTAAATGCACCCTAGCTTTCACATGTTGGCGAGATATTTTAAACATTGACTTTCAAAGCAATTAGCACACAAGTTTCAAAAGTCGCTTGACCTTTTCGAAGATAATTTGAGTATATTAAAAATGATCGACTTGCCAATCACCCACTGGGCTTTTGGTTTAGTTTATCACATTTTATCGAAATAACAAATATTTACGCCGCGGGTTTGAGAAAAGTTACTCAAATGTCGCGTTACCGTCTTACAAACAACTCAAGGGTTTTTTAATGTCGAAATGGGAAGCGTTATTACGTGACACGTACTTTTCCGAATCGTCCAAGGCAACTAAACCTGCGTCTAATCCTGTGCCTAAGCACACGCCCAATACCTAATCCGCAGCCACAGACGAAGCGTTTAAACATTCCGCACACACTGGTAGCTGAAACCGATAAGCAAGCTCCTACTGGTAGTGCTAGTGATAATAAGATCGGTTCCTACTCGAGTAAATGATACTAGATATTATATTACTTTTGTCTTTGGATAAAATTTAGTAGCTTTGGACCTGGCTTCACGAAAACGAAGACGGTTCTCCTTGGTGAGATGTTCGTTGATGGAAAATTTGCTAGTGTGTACATGTTTGTATTTATTTGTTAAATCAGAGCTGTTTAGTTTACATCTGGATTTGGATGCTTTGATGAGTTCGCTCCACTTTGCACGGCGGGACAGACGCACAGTTATTGGTGGTGGCAATTTAGGGATATGGTTGAGAGGCTTGTGGCTAAGTAATAACTGCCGCACGAGTCGATCGATCAGGTTAAGCTACGCTTGCCGCGGTTGGTCCGTGGATGGGTGACCATCTTTACATACCAAAACCCCTCCGTGCCTCAGAAAGCACGTTAAGCCGTTAGTCTTGGCTGTGATTCGTGGATCTTTAACAGCGTTACGTGTCGTCAGAAACCCTAAAGTCTGAGCACCAGTTTTACCAAGGGGTATCGTATTACCCAGTAACTGGGTTGTGGAGGTCAGATAATCAGTCGCTCCATGTAAAATACTGATATTCAGCTTCATCCGGTTAGGTAAGGTTAGGTTAGACTGGAAGCTGACCCCGATATAGTTGGGAATAGGCTAGGCAGATGATGATGGTCACTATCCGTGCTAATTCGACGTTTATCGGCCGGCGCGGAACACCCAGTCAATATCCATGTCATTGAGCTGTACTCCGATCTTATTGGCTGTCAATAAGGCGATAAGTATGCTGTGAGCACAGCTACAATATAGTATTGGCTGTGAGTTTTCATTCGCGGACACGGCTAATCCCATTGTTTCAATCTCATAGGATAAGGCAACCTGAGCTTTGTAAATTTAATTCTTCTTTGAGGTGGGAAACAGAGCTTTCAAGGTTAAGGATTGTTTTCCTTAGTTTCTCTTCAATCTCGTCATTGATATGGCTGTGATTGTAAATCCTGTAACTGTTCCTGCAAATACCAAATTATTTCGGCGTTTTGCTGTAATTATGTGGAATAAATACTTAATACTTTACCTGGTGCAGTTCAAATGAAGGTGGTTTTTAAACTAAGCTAATGAAAAACATTAAAATATTCGCAATCTAATTGTGTCGTTCCTTTTTGCACTGTTTAGTAATTATAAAAGGATGCGGTATCTAATTTTAATAACAAAGCAGAAAAACCTATCATTTACTTGTTACCTACGTAGGTACTAGTTACGGCTACGTTCTGTTCGGAAAATTATCATTTACAAACAACTTTTTATATAATTTATTATCTCGATATCTGTAGACTATACTGGTTTACAGGTAGTTACATTGTAATAAAGAAAACAAAGAAAATGCGTTTATTTGCGGTAAACATGGCGCAAAAAATAACACAAACACAAAACATAAGGAAATGTTGGGGGAAACATGCGTCAAATCCACGCAAAACGGCTATCGCTCAGCATTATGATGCGACCCTATGCAAGACAGAGCCCCAGCGCTGATTTTCAGCGACAGCCGGCGCTGACGTACTGACGTCGTCCGGTGAGGCAAACAATAGTTAGGACGCTGTACCACTACAGCGTACTTACGAACGTTGCACTTAAATAAAAATAATATAATTAAATTTAAATGTGATAGAATAAATACTAAACAGAAATGTAAAAGGAAATAGACATACATGCTACGAGAATATCATCCTCAATAAATGTTTTACGCTTTATGGCAACATTTCAATGCCAATGGCATTCTTATAAATGCTATACTTTGTAGACACATAAAGATTGATTTCCCTTTTACCCGACTACGACGGAAAGGAATAGTTATTAAGCTTACTAGCCCTGTAGGTATGTACATGAGTAAATTTGTTACCTCGCGGCCTCGTACGGCCTAAACTACTGAACCTATTTCAATAAGACCCAAGATGTTTAACAGCTTGGGTCGCCAACGTTTTACCAATGAACTAGAATGATTGATAACTGAGACAAAAATCTAGTTGCAAAAATGAATAATAATAACTCTGGAGCTCAAGACATACGTCTGGAGGTCGTTAGGAGAACCTATTAAGACAACTCCTTATGCCAGGAAAGGCTCTGATTACTTCTAGAGTTCATGACCACCCAACATATAAAAATAATACAATAATTTGTTTTGCAAATAGATTTAGCCGCTTCTTCAAGGCAAGGCGGTTATGGACTTATCTACATACGGAACCGGCAATATTACATCAATTTAGATAACGGCATTACGCGACACGGTATGAATTTAAAGTCTCTAAGTCAGTGCCGTCTCCGGCAGTTTGTTTGTGACGAGTTTTTTCTAGAAACATGAAGCATTAAACTACGCGGAAACCAAAAAATTCGAAGACATTTGTGACATCTACCAACCCGTACTGGGCCCGCGTGGTGGATCACAGCCCACTCCCTCTCACCGAGAGGACGCCTGTCCCAGCAGTAGGATCACTATAGGCTGATTATGCTAAACTGCGCCACATTTAAAGTTGTTGTTTACTCCTTTCGAAACTTGAAGGTCTTGAATTAGTTTGATAATGTTTTAATTTTTTAAGACAAAAGCATAATTTTTGATGTTGGTTTCAATTAGGAATCCACTCGATGCAGGAATCGCAGGAAGAGCCGTTAGGGCGATGTTTGGGGAGGCCTAAGTCTAGATCGACTGGAATGATGATTAATGGTTCTAACACAGACTCAATTTATTGATAACGGAACTAAGGAGAAATATAGAAGGGTCTATTGCTGTCCCATATTAACATAACATATTCGCTCTATTTGGTTTGTAACTAGATACAGCATTATACGAGTAACAGATGAGATTCACGTCATTAGTTACGAACAAACATAACTTTTTACTGTAAACAGAACTGCCATTTAAGTACCTACCCATCTAAATTCGTAGACAGCAAAATAAACATCTCATTTAGAGATTCCGGTTGTTCATTTTATTCTTCTTGTGTTTATTGTGCAGAAACGAGGTGCTCACAATGAATGAGGCACTGTCTCACGTCAACACGAACCTACATAGTGTAGCATTGGTGATGCACTGTTTGGCCGCGCCTTCACATAAAGCGGGAAATCTAAAGCAGCACCGTGTTCTTTGCCAGTGATCACCTAATTGGCATTGGAATTGGTGTTGATAACAGAAAAACGAACGGTCATTAGACCTTTCGTTTTTCTGTTATAACTTTGTTTGCTGTTCATCTTGTACAAAGAAATAAATTATTTTATTGTATGAAAAAATTACCAAGATGTTCGTCTAAATTCAATTAAATTTTATTTATACCTGCGCCTATATGCTCCGTAGTATACCTACAGTTATTATGAAAACAAATAAACGTAAATATTTATTCAACACTAACGTTACATGGAAACTGGTTTTAAATTACAATAAATAAAGCCTACGACAATAAATACGAGTACTAAGTACTACGTATTGTAGTAGTACACATATGTACCCAAATATTTCACTTTTTTATATACATTTTGTGCGAGTTCGGACATCTGCATAAAAGTATAACCCCTTTTCGACGCCGGTGCTTTAGCAATAAGCAGGCATAATATTATGGGGTATTATTGAACTATTATCAGACCCATAGAACCACGACAAGGGCGGGACCAACAGGAAAAACTCACCGGCACGCTGGGTATATGAAGATAATAAAAGCATAGGCAAAACTGCAAAGCCAAAAACAGGGATACCTGGAGAAAATTAGAGGAGTCCTGTAACCGAAAAGGGGCAAAAACCTAGTTAAAAAAAATTTTTGGTCATGGAAATAAAGGCTATGTTATTATATTACTACCCTATTTTAACTGTCTGACTCTGTACCTACATAGTGATTTGTTTGGAGATGTTACGAGTGAATCAGCCAATCAATTAAGTCAGTTCGAGATTCGTGTCGATCAACAAGGTTATGAGGTTGTTTTGTGAATGAGTTCGAATAATTAACGATTTGTTTATATCACTACTGGCTTCATATCTTTAATTTTTACCTTAGAACCTGTGCTTGGAACAGTAGACTGTGGTTGGCTAAACTACGCTTTCTTTATAATGCTAGCTTTTGTGTTATATTATACTCGTAAGTCTCCATAATTTCCGCTACTTTTTAACTAAGACACGTGCAACTTTGTATTCAGGGTTTTGTATCGTGACCTCTGCAGTTACAACCTATTTGTCCCTAAATTAGTCAGCACCTGACGTAATTTGATGTAATTTTAGTAGTCAACTTTTTAATCACGACTAAACTTGTATGGAGTAGTGTCAGGCGCTGATTAATTTGACAGGACTAAACTAAAATTTATCTTCTGTCCTTTTCTTAATGAAATAGAAAGAAAAAGATGCTCTGAACTTAAATTTGGTTTAGTTTGTAAACAAGGGAATCGGAACCATTACACATTAGTAACGATTTAACTTGAAAAAAGATAAAAACCAAAAAATAGCCATTTAAAACTTACTGGCAGAAAACTCAATTTTTATACATATGCCTTTCGCATTTCACGCCTTATTTACATTTTAATAACTGGTTTTGCCTCCTCGGGCTCCGATTACAGCTTCGAACCGATTTGGCATACTGAAGACGAGGCTTCGGAGGCGATGTTGGGGAATATTCTCCCATTCTTCCATCAGGGCCTGTTTGAGGGCCCTGAGGGTGATAGGTGTTCTGCGGCTTCTGACCAGCCTCCTGAGTGCCTCGAGAGCCTCCTCATCCCAGATGTACTCGATCGGGTTGAGATCAGGACTTCTTGATGGCCAAGCAATCATGTTGATACCAACGTCCTGAATGTACTCTTGTACGACCCGAGTGGTGTGTGGCCGGGCGTTATCCTGCACCAGTATCGGTTCATCACATAATGGCCGTGCATACTCATTAAGGATCTCTTGAGCATATCTTTTCCCAGTCAGGGTGCCATTCTCTATGGCCACTAGCTCTGTGCGACTTTCTGAAGAGATCCCATCCCAGCTCATACGTGTACAGAGCGACCACCGTATAGGACTCTTTCTGTGAAGCAGCCTTGAATGTATCGCTCACCAGGACGCCTGTACACTCTTTGCCTTCCATCGGAAGTATAGTGAGAATCGAGACATCAATGAACAAAACTCTTGCCCATTCTTTTTCACTCCACTGTATGTGTTCACGGGTGTATCGCAGTCTTGTTACTCGATGCTCTCTCGAATTTGGGGCCACTTGCTGGCTTTTGGGGCTTAAGGTTTGCTTCTTCAAGTCTTCATCTCACTGTACTGTCGTTAATGCAGTCTCTTCGGGTCTGAAGAGGCTGCTGCTGGACTTCAACTGTGGAGGCAATATACAGGGTTAATAGTAAAACACCATCAACCTCTTAAGGGGTTATTGTACTCATCATTATGAACAAGTTTTACTATGGGATGAAATATGAAATCGCGAATAAAAATCACCTAGTCCCTACATTTTAACGAGTTCTGCAAACATAAATGTAGGGAACAGCAAATTTTTTTCCGCTGTTTCAAAGCTTTTTCGCGATTTCGCTTTAAAAGTTTTTGCAATGTTAAAAGTGTGGTACTAATATTTATTTATTTATTACTTTTCGCACAAAAAGTACAAAGGCGGACTTAATGCCTTAGGCATTCTCTACCAGTCAACCAAGGGTGGTGAAGAGATTAGATGGCAGGTGCTTTAATTGAAAGAAAAGAAAAGGATTGATTTTGAGCGATGTTTAACAATGATAAAAAAATAAACTATCAAAACAACGTACACAAATACACAAATAAGTCCTATAAACATACATACTATTTACTATACTATATACTTACATATATATATATATATATACAAATTCAAGGAAGAGAGATGTTAAGATGACTCTACTCTATTTGTTACGAAAATAACTCTGCTATTTCCGCTTAAATGCATACCGACTGGTAGCCGTCCTGATATCAAGAGGAAGCGCATTCCAAAGAAGAATGGACTGAATATGAAAGGGAGAATGAACAAAGTCAGAAGTATGAGAAGGACAGAGTAGAAGAAGATTGTTAGAAGAACGCAGATTCTTAGCGTGAGAAGAACATAGGTATTGGAAGTGAGACACGAGATAAGAAGGAGGAGTGGGAGAGTTGACAAGGGAGAAAAGCGTGGTCAAAGCACGCAAACTTCTTCTTTGGCGAATGGACATCCAATTGAGCTCAGACCTATAGCTCGACACATGGTCATATTTTCGGAGGTTGAATATGAACCGGATACCATAGTTAAGCAATCTGTCGAGCTTCTCCAGCAAAACCGCATTCAAGTCAAAGTAACACACGTCACCGTAGTCGATCACAGGGAAAATCAAAGTCTGCACAAGCATGGTTTTCGTCTTAGCGGGCAAAAAATTCCTCAGACGATACAGGGATCGCAGAGTACCGTTGACCCTTTGACTAACACTAGAGACCTGGCGTTGCCAGCTGAGTGTAGAGTCAAGATGCAAACCGAGATCTTTCACAGTAGGGGTAATGGGTATGACGGTACCATTGAAAATAAGAGGAGGAAGAGAGCTAAGCGTCACCCTACCTATCATGCGTGAGCTTCCAATTACAATGGCCTGACACTTCGAGGGGTTTACAGACACCCCGAAACTATCAGACTACTTTTTGATAGCATCTAAGTCTCGGTTTACATCTGCTATAGCGTCTGACAAATCTTGAACCCGCTCAGCTGTATACAATTGAAGATCATCGGCATATAGATGATACGAACATCGAAGACAGTGAGTTATAAAATTAATGAAGATGGAGAATAACAATGGGGAAAGAATACCGCCTTGTGGAACACCAGCATCCAGATCACGCCAACTCGATGAACTCTCATCAACGCGAACCGACTGCTGACGTCCCCGAAGATAAGAAGAGAACCATTCCAGCGCCTCGGACGAAACCATAAGGTGGGAGAGGATAGAAAGGAGAATATCATGGCTGACGGCGTTAAAGGCATTGGAGAAATCAATTAATACCAAAACGGTAACTTTGGTATCCTCCATGGCTTTTCTAATGTCACCAGTCACTTTAAGGAGAGCGGAGGCTGTACTATGCCCAGGCCTGAACCCAGACTGAAAAGAGCTAACGAGGTTGTTCCGATGAACAAACCCCGCAAACTGCTTGTGTACGCAGGCCTCAAGCACTTTCGACAGGAATGGGAGAATGGAAATGGGTCGAAAATGACTGGGCAGGGAGGGATTTGAAGTTTTAGGGAGTGGGCGGACATAGGCCATACGCCACAGGGATGGGAATCGTCCGGAATCAAGGGAAAAGTTAATGATGTGGGTAATTGGAGGGAGAAGGCTATCGAGGATCCAAACGACCATAGTACGACTGATGCCGTCGTAACCCACAGCCTTG
Source organism: Brachylomia viminalis (assembly GCA_937001585.2). Classification (NCBI taxonomy): domain Eukaryota; kingdom Metazoa; phylum Arthropoda; class Insecta; order Lepidoptera; family Noctuidae; genus Brachylomia; species Brachylomia viminalis. The sequence goes on along the minus strand of OW443297.2, from coordinate 11,109,049 downwards.
GATTTTATAGACAGGATGATCTTTTTAATTTCGTCCAAGGTCACCGGAAAGAAGTGAAATGGTTCTATGATGGGACTCGCTAGGCCATTAATGAAATCAACCGTCTGGGACAATATTTGGGAATCCAAATGACAAGTGGTTGTGAAGTGTGGTGTGTGTAATACAGGCTACTAAGTAACGTACTAGAACTTCAGATCGTAAAATTGTATTGTTACCTACTCATCTCAGATGTAAACTATTCCTAAATTGTCATCCTACTGTGTAACAGACTGTGCCTCCTTTTTTTGAAATAAATTTGTAGGTATTTGAAGTTTTGAAGTCCAGTGTAGTTGGATTTCAGTACCACCAAAAATAAAAATAGGCCAGTAGAACTGTTGGACATCTGTGATAACGCTGCTTCATCCGTAAACGAAGTATGTAGATTTTTCAGTAACATAGGCACTAACTTGGCAGAAAAAATCTTGTCCCAATCTCACCAACCTACAAACCCACCTAAGAGCTCATGCCAAAACATTTCGTCCAGCCCCGCCAACTCCCTTGTGATACTTGAGGTTGATGAATCGGAAGTGGAGTCTCTTATTCTGCAACTGCGTAATGATTGCGCAATACGTTGGGATAGCATATCCCCCTTAGTGCTTAAGAGTTGCCGCCAGACCTTGACGTATATCCTTAACTCTTGCATTCAAAAAGGCATCTTTCCTGATGCCCTAAAGAAAGCTATCATACATGACATCCAATTCATAAGGGAGGGAACAGGCACTGTGTCAACAATTATAGACTCATATCGGACCTATCAGCACTCTCCAAGATACTGGAAACGACCCTAAATAGCGGTTTAAATAAATTTCTCAACAAACATCAGCTCATAGCTGATAATCAGTATGGTTTTCGCACAGGAATCTCTACTGAAGATGCAGTTCTTGAGCTGACCAATTAGTTGCTAGGAATCTTGACAGTCGAACCAAAAGTCTAGGGATCTTCCTAGACCTTTCTAAAGCATTTGACACAGTCTTTGTTCCCAAACTTATCTCTAAATTGTAACACATTTTAAAAGAGTAACGGTGGAGTTTCTTGCCCATTCTTCTCCATACGAAACTACCTTTTGGAAGGGGAGACTAGAATCAATTCTATTTAAATGTAAATGTTGACGTTCAAAAGTGCCTTTTATGTGCCTATTTGAAATAAATGCTTTGACTTTGACTGCAACTGTAATTAATAATAATATGTTATTATCTTATTTTATATAACGGAAGAGTCACGAGTACGGGATGTCATTTGACAACGAAACATTTGCAAGTGTGAACTTGGCGCGCTTCGACAGAGTCTAGCGTGAGGAGTAATAGTGTTCTGTGCTAGCGTGACCTCCGCTAGGAGTAATAAGTGTTCTGTCAGCGGGACGTTCGTGCGAGTCGACGAGAGCGCTATAGCGGCATGGCGCAGCTCTCACAGAGTACATTATTAAATATGGCAGGTCTCTTGACCACTAGGAGCTCCGCTAGGAGTAATAGTGTTCTGTGATCGGACATCGTACGGACAACAAGTGCTTAGAAACTGTCCACAATTTCGTTGTATACTTGTAGATAGAGATATAATTAAAACCTTTCACACGTTAAACGTAAAAAAAGACTGCATAACTGTGGGGTAATTCTGTAGAAGTTGAAAGAATGTAATACTCTTACTGAAATAAAATGAAATGTTTATTTCTGTAAGTAAGTACTCGTAGATCTTATATGACACTTTTTCACGTCAATATTTTAAAACTAGAGGGCCCTGGCATTTCCTAGCTGACTGATCCCTGAGAAGAAATGCCGAAACAAACTCAGAGGTCATGGTCTCTTTTAAAGTCGAAACATTGTATTATTATTATTGTATATTACTACAAAAGCAAGCAAGTACCTAAGTAGGTATAGCTTGAATTGCGATTAGATCTAAACGATTTTATCACGCGCATTATAAGTTTGCTTTGGTTTTAGATTATCGTTTATTATCTTTAAAAAAATTGTATGCTGTTCGTTGGTAACCACGTCACTTTAGAATGGCTGGACGGGTTTGGCTATTTTTAGAATTCCGTACCTCAAAAGGAAAATGGAACCCCTATAGGATCACTTCGTTATCCGTCCGTCTGTCTGTCAGTCTGTCAAGACCCATTTTCTCAGGAACGCGGGGAGGTATCAAGTTGAAATTAATATCAAATAGGTAGGTCAACGTAGTAAATGCAATAAAAAATACAGCCATAAAAGCGACATATTTTGATATTCGCAAATAAATCAAAACGGTGTAGGTATGGTAAAACCTATTCTTCCCGTTGACCTAGAATCGTGAAATTTGGCAAGACGCAAGATCTCAGGTAAAGGAAAAGTCTGAAAATCGTCAATTTGTAGTTTGAATTTTGATCACATTTTTTTTGTGATTACAAATTTATTGTAGTTGAAGAATTGAGCGTGACGTATATCGATAAATGGGAGAACACGTTTTTCAACTACAATACAATAAGTTTGTTTTTGGGATAAATTCACCCTAACTGCGGAACTCTTCATTGTGCGTGGTCCGTCACGCACAAGGCCAATTTTATTTTATTTTAAAATGTTCGTAATTGTCCGAATTAGATTTTTATGGGATTTTTTTTTTTTAAATCCCGGATTATTTTCAAATTCGAGAAACGAACTGGACGTCGTTTTTTCTACCTGGACTACCTAATTATTGAAACTTGAACAGGATGACGTCTGACGGATCAGCAAGTTTGTCAATAAATATAGTGTCAACATTTTCGAACTTTGCTTTTCGTTTAAAAATCGATACTCTACGTTTTGGGAAAAGTGAGTTTTCATAATCAGTGACTAAAAGAGACGTTCAGAGCCATCTATTGGGTGATAGCAACACTACGACAAATTTACAAACTTAGAAAAGCGCCATCTTCTACAAGCAACGAAACCTGAAAACGAATATCTATTCGACAATAGATGGCAGTATGCACGCCATTATAGCCACATAATGTCTAGAATATCAATTTGGACTACTAGACTTCACACCTGGCACCATGGCACTGCACTGCCAGTGTCATCAATATCATTGCAGTAATACGTCAAGCCACATATTTATTAATAAAATATTATGCGTTTTCTTGTCACTTCTAACATTAACTCGACTATTTCCCATTTGAATAAACAACCAAAGTATTTTAATTTTTTCGCTGACAGAACTGTTTTAATAATAACTAAAGCATAATTATGTAAGCCCTCATTGTAAGTAAGCAAGTTTAGTCAATAAGTTTAACTAAGTTTCGTCTGATTAACTAGCTCGTAGTAGTCGTAGTGTAGTGTGACTACAAGACTTATTTTAGGTCCCACTTCTGCAGAGCGGCGCTATGTAGAAGTGGACTGACCGTGGGCCATAGGCCGACAGTTACTTTACAGTTATCTTTGCCCGGTAAAAGTTATAGCTACCCTTAAACCTTTATTAAGAGATTGAAAAAATAAATAAGGCGCCGTGTTGAACTTGAATAGTTCTTGGAATTTCATAATCCAATGACAACTATCTATAGTGACGTGAAAATCGACTAATTCAGACTGACAGTGATTGCTAACCGAAGTTGCTACTTAGAAGTGAAACTAGACTAATGCAAGGAGACGGAGTCGGAGTATACCACATCACTACGAGGGTGGTGCCGAGTGGGTTGGATTGTACATAATTATGTATTATTTTTTAATTTGTTTAATTTTCTAATTAAGTTTGCCTTCTATTATTTTTATTAATAAGGATGAAGTTAATAACTTGATACTCTATCAATAAAATAACTTATTGAATACCAATTTTGGCGTCAGCTATTTTTTATAACCTATTACTGAACTAGATTGAAGCTGTATGAGTAACCGACAGTGCCTACAATTACTGTTGCTTCTTGTTCGAGATCTGTTACCTAATTGTTGTTTCAACATTTCGTCGCTCTCTTTGGAAACAGTGTAAATAATGGTAAGTGTCATTTTGATCATTTAAAACGTTATTAGTCATTTGTACACGCCCACTGTTTTCTATCTTAACTTTTTACACTGGCAAATGTTTATATCGTTCATAACTGAAAGTTTCAAACTAGTAAAAAATACCCACTGCATTAATTAATCGGTAATTAACTTTCCAGTGTGTTGGAAGTAGTTCACGAATAGCCACTTACCTACAGTTTGATGACCATATTTAATTTAATTCCAATAGTGACCTGAAAACTATTCTCGTTCGATTACTTTTATCGACTGTTAAATTATAAGAAAAAGTCACCTACATTAAATGCCTAAATTGATTTGAAAACACTTTTACTACACTACCTATTTGTTTGAATAGGTCATTACACTGTTTAGCTACCTACTGAAAACAATGCAGATTTTTATTTCTACAGTCTTTAATCACAGACACTAGACATTAGGACTCTTCCCCAATTATTTTTGTTTTTATTAAGTTATTACTTACAAATAGCATAGTATATGTCTATGCAATAGCAAAGTAACCAAACCAAATATTTTGAATAGGATATCTATTCAAAATATTTGGTTTGGTTTCTTGTGAGTGAGTATACATATTTTTTATTTAAATTTGGACTCCCAACAGAATTATTGTGTAAATTGCTATTGCAGTGAATACTAGGAACAACACTTAAAACAGTTGGGTTTTATAATATATGCAAATAGAACAAATTATCATGAATGCATTTGCATGGAAAGTGAGCAAGTAATGTGAAACCAAAATTATTAATTTCTTTATATTTTACTTAGACTATGTCATTGTGTCTCCTTGTCTTTTCCTTTGATTTGGCAGCATTAGAACAGTAATAGTGATAATATGAAATTGTTTACAATTTATTAATTCCTGGCTGAACCCGCAAGATAGTTTATTTTTCTATAGTTTATGCCCTGGCTTGTTAGACCAGTTTTCCTATTCCTCATACTTTATATTCTTATTAGTAGTTTATATAATAGGTCAGAGAAAAAGTCATATTTTATATACAAATTCAAGACTAAGAATGTGTGTGTGTGTGTGTGTTTTGTATACCGAGACTTTTTCAAATGGGTCCAAACTGTTTCGTATCAACCCCTTACTTTTCAGCTATGTTTTAACTACTAAAACTTACGCTGATCTTGCTCCATTCTTTCTAAAATGGCATCGACTTCATCCGTAACAGGGCAACCAGAGCGAGCTGCATCTTTGACATCAAAATTTGCAGACTGAAAACGCTAGGACCAAGTTTGTGCTACCCTTACTGTCACTGCGCTAAGTCCATAAACGCCACATATTTTTTTCGCTGCTTATGTCGTATTTTCCCTTTTAACTACAAAATAATATCTAATCACTCATTTTGGCGGACAGGAAAAATGGCGGGAAATAGTTATTACTTTACTATGTTCTTTTTTAAAGTGTTATCTATCTAATGGTATCAAAACCAGCCAGATACAAACAGTACAGCCAAAGAGATTTTACTACAACTTTATACCTATAAAATACTAAAAAACTTTTTCCCCACCTATCTTTATATATTCTGTCCGTGTGTATGTGACCGAACTCCTCCTAAACGGCTGAACCAATTTTGATGAAATTTTTTGTGTGTGTTCAAGTGGAATCTAGAATGGTTTAGATTCACAATTGGGCCCGGTAGGTGGCGCAGCGTTCGGGCAGGACAACGTCTGTCGCTATAAACAGAAAAATCACAAAAACCATAATAGCTTTTGTCTGGATGTATAAATCTTAATACTAAAATAATACCATTAATTATGGTTAACACTTAATAAATAATAACTAAAAAAAGTACAAGAACGACGACGCGCGACGGTACGGGACAAGCAGCCTGTCGATGCTAATTACTAATTGAATGAAATTTATACAGGTGATGCATTATCAAAGAGAATTAAAGAACTTTTAGTATTTCTTTTTATAATTACTTTGTGTTATTTCCGACTGAATTATAACCATACTAATATTATAAATTAGATGCAAAAGTCTGTCAGATGTTGGTCTGCCTGTCTGTTGCCTTTTTACGGCTGAACTTACTTTGATGATGATGTAACTTATGCACATGCACACTGATGACCCATGACCTGGGTTAGCACATAGGACTTTTCACTCCGGTAGTAGGTATGTTCCCATGGGATAGTGACCGATTAAGTTATTTCGTACACATATTACTTTCTGTGGCCCTAACATGGATGTGTAATGTAAATAAATGAATTTTTTACATTTTGGGAGGCAATTTTTTTAAAAATTATTTTATCGTTTTATAGCTATTCCAGAAAATAGATGAAAATTGACCATTCACCCCATCTTATCTCCGAAACTAATAAGCCTACAATTTTGAAAAAAAAAAATCCTATCCTACATAAAGATTACAGAAACAATTATAAGAAGTAGGTAGGTACCTACCTAAGTCTTAAAATAAAATGGTAAATCTCTGAATATTGTGCGAAATTGCATTCGCAGTTGAATGTTAAGTATGTTCTTGGGATGAATTCTGATTAAGTTTGGATTGCAACTACTATTCAACACTGGAAACACTTGCAAATTCGAATGCAATCTCGAACCGAGATCGCAAGTTCAAGATCTCGTGAAACTAGAAATTTGCATCTCGCGAGATCTCGGCATTTTCGAGATCTCGGGTACTTTTGATAAGCTATTGTTTTTATTCGGAAAACTAAAACGCGATGAAAACTGCTTATGATGTACGTTATGTGATTAAGTAAGACATATTACTTTGAAAATAATGTTTATAGTTTATAATCTATCATTTATAGGTAAGTCTAGCTCTAGAAGTGATTTTGAAATATAGCTCCTTAAAAAACAAAGAGTAAGTACTGATGGTGCTGAAACGGCATCTTATTTCAGTTGCTAAGTACCCAGCAGCTGAATATGCCCTCTTAGACTCAGGACCGTCTTTAATCTATTTGAGGCTCTGGGCACTTTAGAATAATGGGGCTCCTATGGAGAACGCAGGATGCAAGAGCGCGCGAAGCCTCGGATATGATAGGTTTTCTTTTGACCGTTCATACAGAAATAGGAGCTACTTTGTAGACTTATGCAAAAAAAAATATTGAGAACTATAAAAACGCAAGATGTACCTATAATAAGCGAGAGCGGAGCCAGCTCGAAAATTTTTGCTCCCCGCCTGGGATTTACTTAGCTTTTCTTTTGACAGCCTCTAGCTACGACGCTGGCAGGAACTAGGGGGCCCCATGGATCGCGGGGCCCAGGGGCACTTGCCCAGAGTGGCCAATGGAAAAGACTGCCCTGCTCAGACTCAACACTGGTTGGTAGCGGTCAACCTGGTCAGTAGACATAGAAACACGCAAAAAGGACGCTTGTTACATGTATTTAGAGCCTCTTCTGATTCCTCTTGAACAGTCGTGTTGGCTTTTGCAGCAGCAGCACGTAAATTCAATTCGCGCTGAATCCACGCGGAATGCGTTGCTGACTGCTGCCGCTCAATCTCGTCAATCTCGCGAGATCTCGCTCAATTTATGCTTCGGGATTGATCTAGAAGAAAGAAAAGAATATAAAAAGAATTGTTCAAAACAGCAGAGGAAATAAGTTCTCGAAGTCGCCGTGATCAACACATACTTGTAATACCAGATGAGCTCCCTAGGTCAGCAAAATATAATAAAAGCTGCCTGACTATCATATGTGTGTATGTGTTTATAATAGATTACCTAATGTATTAAAATATTAAATTGCAGGTTTTTCAAAATGAAATTACATTAAATGAAAATAATTTATATACAAATAAGGATTTTTTTTAACACAAATTATATTATTTATTTACGCAAATAAGGCTGACATCAGACGGACTGCATCGCAGCGACCGCGCGCGGTCGATATATTTAACTACAGTTGTACGTTCGACTTCGTGCAGTCATGACTACATGCAGTTGTACGTTCGACTTCGTGCAGTCATGATATCAACTGCACGCAGTCGGCTGCAGTCGAGTGAAGTCAATATCAACTGTATGCAGTCGTGCCTTCAACTTCGCGCGGTCGGCTACAGTTGTGTAGTGTCGCCGCATGCTGTCCACCGCCGCGGCCGTTCGCATGCAGTTAATTGCAGTTAGTCTGTCGTTAGTCGAACGTTATTTTTATTGTTTTGGTAGGATATTTATATTCCATAAAAGATTTTCGGTATTATTTTAGTAAATTGTTTAATTGATCAAATGCAGCCATTGGTGCCGATTCCCTTGTTTACAAACTAAACCAAATTTAAGTTCGGTGCATCTTTTTCTTTCTATTTTATTAAGAAAAGGACAGAAGATAAATTTTAGTTTAGTCCTGTCAAATTAATCAGCGCCTGACACTACTCCATACAAGTTTAGACGTGATTAAAAAGTTGACTACTAAAATTACATCAAATTACGTCAGGTGCTGACTAATTTGACAGGAATAAACTAATATTTATCTTCTGTCCTTTTCATAATGAAATAGAAAGAAAAAGATGCATTCAACTTAAATTTAGTTTAGTTTGTGTACAAGGGAATCGGCACCATTGACATTCTAAAGTAGTTGTAAAATTTACGTTCATCTTGTCTTAATTTAAACAGTATGAAAAAATCACCTTCCGTATGGCAATATGGCAAGGGATTAATCCATATCCGCGCTGCACGTTGCAGCTTTTTAATTCGATTACATCGCTGCCGGCGGCGGCGCCGTATTAATAATATTAAGAGAAGTAATGTCTGTGCTTCCATTTCGACGTCAAATTTAACACTGAGCTCCTGGTCTAGATGCTTGGCGTCAACTGCGTGAAGTCAGATCAGACTGCAGACAACTGCATGCAGTTGAACATAGCGACTGCGTGCAGTTGCTGATGCGACTTCGTGCGGTTGTTGTGGTGCAGTCCGTGTGATGGCGGCCCAAATTATCTTATCTTATCATATCTCGTAAAATAGCTGGAGATCTCGCGAGATCGAGATCCAGAGTCAACAGCACCTTATGGTGATGACGTTTTAGTATTATGAAATCAAATAAAATATTAGCGAATCAATGTAAATCATATATAACATAACATCACGTCTGTATTTTCCGAAGACTTAGGCAGAGGTGCACCTGGAGTACACATACATTTTGCCAGTTATGTTTATATGTCGCATGTAACAGGGGGCGAGCGTATTGCCGTCAACCGGGCACCAATCCAGCCTCTGGGGTGCTACTGAAAAATTCCAGATGGAAAAACCAAATAACACTGTTCGACCCGGGAATCGAACCCAGGAGCTTATGCTCAGCAGTAGAAAGAAAGAAGAAAGAAAGAAAAAATGTTTATTCTGCACAAACAAAACGCACATTACAAATAAAAAAATAATAAAAAAGAGACTTAAAAGTATACACTTCCAACTTTGTCAAAAGCCTCATGTTCAAGTAGAGCTAGCGACCACTAGACCAACGGGAAAATTATAGTATACCTAGATTAGGTAGTATTAAGTATACAGGGTTATTGGTAAAACACCATCAACCTCTTAAGGGGTCATTGTGTACAACTTTTACTATCGGACCAAATAATAAATCGCGAAAAAAAAGCCAGCTGATTTTTTTTTTCGCGATTTCATATTTGGTCCCATACTAAAAGTTGTTCATAATGTACAATGACCCCTTAAGCGGTTGATGGTGTTTTACCAATAACCCTGTATACCTGTGTCAAACAGATATCAAAATCCATACTTATAACAATTTACTGACTAATAATAAAAATGCGAAAGTCACTATCTGTCAGTCTGTTACCTTTATACGGCTGAACGGATTTGCATGAAATTTGGCACACAGATAGACCATGACCTGGGTTAGGACATAGGATATTACATAATTATACTTTTTATCCCGCTAGTGCGTTCTCGGGAGGTGAATTCGGACATCCAGGGCCTGCAGTCTCGACATAGTTAGCAATCGTTTTCGGTTGCTAAGTCCTAACAATCCAGATGTAATGATATTTGGTGGTCTCCACACTCAAATTTATCGGTTGTTACTGGTATTTTAGGTAGGTACCGGTAGGTAACAACCGATAAATTGATTGTCGAGACTACCAAACATTTACATCAACATTTAAATCTGGATTGTTAGGACTTAGCAACCGAAAACGATTGCTAACTATGTCGAGACTGCAGGGCCAGCATAGATATTCACAATCACAACCGTTCGATACGCTTCCGTGCCGAATCGAACATCAATCAATGTTATCAAAAGAGTCCTCTAAAGGCTGTTCACAAATCCAAAACCCGAAATTATTGTCAGTTTAAATCAAATGGACGACAGCCATTCTTCCGACAGCTACTTGCAGTCGGGGGCAAGGAAAATTTGTCATTGAAAACGTGTCTTTTTCGATTCGACAACCTGTCGTATGATGTGAATAGCTATGCAGGCGTCGAAGCCGCGGGCAAAAGCTAGTACCTACTTAATATTACGATTCTTCGTAAAAAAAAAATACAATTTATAAAACTACCTATACTATAAGTACAAACAACTGACCATAATTTATTTTTTATTTTTAGTAAGTTACCTACCTATCTACAATTTTGTCTACCTTTTGACCTTTGCCCAAGGGTACCTCGTTTATTGTTATTACGTGTATGTGTAATAATATGTTTTGAAGTATAAAGTGGAATAAACCAAATAACGAAAAAATATGTTAATTTATGGCCATTACGTATCGTGAAGTACCGCTCACTTAAGTATCTAGTGCACAACATTCTGCGTCAAACGAATTCTTCGAGACCAGTATTAGTCCATAAAATGATTTCCGCCATCGAGATATAACCTGTTTTAAATTGTATTTAATAGTTTACTTTTCGAGACATTAGGTAAACAACGCAAATAAATGAAGTTGACATTAAAAAAATATTAACGTACAATTAAACTGTAATCAGCTAATCGTAACATCAACAAATCGTCATTAATTATTGCTGATAAACAACTATTGTCGTGCTCTATTTCGATCATCGATCATCATGATACATTATTTTGTTCTTTTCAAATGACGGTAATAATGGGTCACGAAATGATTCAGAAATCATAAATTAGGTATATTTATTTTTGTAGGTATGAAGCTATCATTTTGTAGATAGGATCTCGTGTCTGTATGACACATAATATGACATAGTACCGTACTAATAATATACATCAAAATAATGATAAATATGTATCTGATTAACATAGAATGATTAATTTTTGTATCTTAGGTAGGAAGGTAATGGTGCCGATTCTCTTGTCACAAAAATCTCTAAATTAGACTAAAAATCACCAAAATTTAGTTTATTCCTGTCAAACGACGTTTCCCATTCTGAAATTGACTAAAGTGAAAAAAATTTACTATAAATAGTTTGACGGCACTAAACTCATTTAGTTATTCAATTTAGTGAAAATGGCAATTTTGCTATTCTGAATTTGACGTTTTTCAGCTAACGGCTTTTCTTCAGCTGACTTCGGTGTAGCGCTAAACTGGCTTTATTTCCATACGCTTACACTTAATAATACCTACAAAACCGAGTTCATTACCTACTCAATCAGTTCTGCTACACAACCAAACCCACCAATATCACTTAAAGCACACACATACAATTTTCAAACTCGGGATTCATGCCACTGTGCACCTTTATCCTCTACGAATGAAATCAAATACCTAGGTTTAGTCATAGATAAGAATCTTAAATTTAAATCTCATATTAATGTCCTTACTGGCAGAGTTCGCAAACTAGTATGTATAACTACATATCTTCAAAACCTTACGAAATATTGCGAATCCTATAATAGACAGATATTACGTATAATTATTATACGTAATGTCTATTTCGGCTTATGCCTATCTATCATTACCTATTGTATTCCCTGTTGGGGTGGTGCTGCAAAAATTATCCTTAAACCGTTGGAACACACATCGCGCCATTACTGAAAGTAGCTACCTTCCGTCAACTAATTTATCCAAATAATCAGTTATACAAAAACTACAACGGCCTCAACGTGCGGCAACACTTTATTTTACACTCAATTCTGTTGCAACACCGCATAATTCCCTATATTGAAATTACCAAACGCCGAAAAGATAAAATATGTGCTCCTCCAAAAAAAAAGATTCTAAAAGATTCTTTTATTATTTAGGTCCGTCTCTTTACAATACAATAAACAAAAATGCCCAATATATAAATTGTCTTATCATAATTGTAAAAAGACTGTCCGCACATTCCTTCAAAATAAAACCTGCGACGAAACAGAAAAATATTTAATTTAATTAAGTTATGACAAGTTTGTATATTGTACCACTCACCCAAAACATAGACCCACACTAATCCAATCTCCTTACTTATGCACGCTTACACAGCAGCACGCTCACGCACATACACACACACACAAACACATACGCACACTCACACACACACGCACACACAAATGCGCTCCGCACTAATATTTAATTATTACTGTTTTTTTATTAAATTTTAACTTGTAAAATAAAATTGTGGGGATCGGCACTGTTACTCCTTAATACAGGCTGTTTCATAGCCTAGCAAGGAGAACAGCACGTCACCCACTTGATTGCCAGAGATTTAAGACTACCCACTATGTGAAAACTGTTACATGTTCTGCAATCTGTTTTATGTACAACAATAATTTGTAAATTAAAAAAAAATAGCCAGTACATCATGTTCGCACTTGATTTGAACTGAGCTCCAATACTATAAAATGGCATACACACTATTACCTACTATTTAGCGTCACTGTCATAAGTGTTGAGACAATTATAAATCTATCCCAAAGTGCCCATGGTCCTTTACAAAGCACATTTCTCAACTAGTTCTTGAAAGTTTGGATTCTTGTGAGTTGGGAAATCACTATGGAAACTTGCAACTTGGAACTTGCTGGTTTGGATTGCAACTGTTTTCACGACATAACAAACAGGCGGACTCAGACAAATTCAAGATATCCTTGATAGCTATAGCATTTCAACGAAGGGGGTTCATAATCATGTACTGAATCCATGGTAACAGGTTGCGCGTCCCTGCCACCTTGTATATGGACATAGTTCTGTCAGTTTGTCTATTAATTTAAAATTACTGCTACTACCATCAACTAAACTAACTTATTGCAATATGTATTTTTCACAAGTAATGTCTAATTTACCTAGTGTATTTGTTATAGTTAAATTTTTCCTTTATCAACACATTACCTTGGCCTTAACCGATTAGGGAACTACTAGGACGACGTTAAAATTACATAAAAAATACTTAGGTTGGTATCTCTACGAAGCTCTAGAAAGAAACGGGAAGTTATTGCAAAAATACATGAAAAATAAATATTGAAGTCATTCAAGGTCAATCTACACAGGGGGTTATTTTGTCTTTTCTATTTTCTGGGTTTAACATCAGCACGTCTACCACGGCAAATACAAAAGTAACATTTGTCTTGTCTGTCAATCGAACTGATGTAAGTTCGGTAACAATAGAAAAGTAATTGTGTCTAATTAGCGACGGTTGAGCTCATATTATAGTTAAGAGACGTTTAAACATCAAAAAAGTATGGTAAAGTACACATGAATCATTATTATTTTCTTAAATTTAAGTATCGTTTATAAATAAACCCCTAAGTAGATGCTTTGTCTTTAATACAGCCCCTAATGGCGGTACATTAACCTATGTTTACTATCATTATACCTATGTTTACGTACTGTCCGGGCAACGAAAGTGCAGTCTTCACAAATCGAATGTGTTAAGATTACCTAGACTTGCAACTTTAGTCCGGTACCTAGTCAAATAGTGACCAGTCATTGTCATTGCTTATGTCAAGCGGTAGGCTTACCATAATAAATAATAATGCTACCTTTATTAATTACCAACGAAACGACCATACCTACATTATTACAGGTTACTCAATGAATGGTAGCAAGTAAATACATGTACCTACATATCTAAGTCTATCCACAATAAATAAATTCAAAAGTAACTCTGTCTGTATGTTACCTTTTCACGCCTAAACCACTGAACTGATTTCGATAAAAAATTGGCAAGGAGATAGATGGCATTCTAGGGAAGGATATACGCTACTTTTTGTCCCGGTAGCACGTTCCCGTAGGATAATTTCCGACATCAACGCGGGCGACGCCGCGGGCAGAAGCTAGTGATTTCATATAATTAAAAGTGTACCGGTTTTAACTGTAACTCATTTGAGCTTGACACGAATTTACTTAACTTGTAATAGCAGTTACACAATGCTATGGAAAACTTCCACAACTATTATAGTTGTTTATAGGGCATTATCGATATACCAATGTGCGCACATTTTTAATTGCACTTCAAAGACAAACAAAACCAAAATGAAAGTGCACGGCTGTTTGAATCTGCAAAATGACAGAGTCTGAAAAAGACAGTACATTATATTTTTAGCCGTTCAAGAGCGATCGGACTTGCACTATCTGGGTTCCGTGGGCGCCAAACAAAAGTATCTCAGGTAACTTGCTCACCAAACAAAAAATAAATCATTCAGATAAATGTCCATTCGTCCTTAGATAAATTAAAGGGAGGATACGTTACTTGATCACAGCGCGCGGTCCTACTATACTAAGTCCAATGGACACGAAGACACTCAGGCCCGTATTCATGAACATTACTATGAGGTCTCACAGTGCGCGCGGGCGCACAGGGTCCTAAAACCTATTCGTAGACCATACTTGAGTGGCAATCGGCACTATGCGTCCCTTAAAATGCACGCATAGGTAAGGTAGCCGGCTAGCTATATTAAGCAACGCATAGTGTCCAGCATACGTCAAAAAGTTGGTTATTTTTGTTTGTCGAGGTTTGGTTTTGCGTTGTTTTTGATTCTAGTGCCGTTCTTTTATAATGGATTACAGTAGCGAATTTGATAGTTATATCAATGAGCAAACAATAATAAGTACCAGAAAAGTGATACGGGATTTCCAAGATCCTTTTGATTATTACAGTTCGGATGAATTTAGACGACGCTACAGATTTTCGAAAGATGTGGTACAATTTATACTCATGCTACTGATAAATGAAGACCTAGACAAATTGACTGCAAGATGCCTTCCAGTGCCACCTATTTATCAGTTGCTAGTGGCCTTAAGGTTTATTCTTCTGGCAGTTTCCAGGTACCTACTTACCTTATTTAGTTAATGCAATTAAAATAACTAGGGTACTTATGAAACCTAGCGTTAGAATGTGTACCTACTACCTTACCTCTCTATGAAAGGGCTGAACTTTGATAAGTACAATAACAACTACGTACCTACCTACCTACTACCATACAATATTATGATTTACAGATGATAACAGGAGACCTTATAACTATTTTATATAATATTCTACTAACATTACAGTTGAGCTTGATGAACCTAAAGACGTAGTTATATTATTTATAACCATATTTGTAGGAATTGAAGCAACAATCATTAGTAATCAACACACAAAAAATTAACAAAGAAATATAGGAAATTGTTAGTTCACAACTGACAAAACGTTTAAAACTTTAAAGGTTATATTTATGTCATCCGCCAATCTGCCAAACATTAGAGAGAACTTAGCAACAGAAACGGACCAATCACCGATCTTTATTCGACGCAGTGCATTCGCTTAGTGAAGTGTCGCTTGAGTATTGTTTGTGAATTAAATGGCCTATCATGACGAACGCAGTGAGAAATGCCTTACTTAGCATAGTGCTGCTGCCATACTTAAATAAGTATCATTCTTGAATACGGGTGTCAGTCTCACGTGGCCCAAAGTCTAAACAGCGCATGTCGATTCAGCTCGATTTAAGTTTTTGTATACAAGGTGCCAGGGTATCGTGTACCGAATCTATAGTATCAGGTTGTGCGTCGATGTCTCTGCCACCTCCTTATCGTCGATTTCGATAACGGCGACCCTTTGAAATTATTATTTCCTAGGGTATGCCCTAATATGACTCGCCAGACCGAATTTTGTTTTAAACACCCGGTCTCAACTAATACAATAGAGTTTGACGTTAGTTTTTTATAGTTTATAGTTAAAAGTATAGCTATAGGAGGTTTGGCGTTTCACGGTTAGTGTATTGAGGCGCTTTTTTTCAATGGTTTTTACAATTTTGTAGACAGTAGAGCGCCATGACGACCTATGTCAAGCGAGCCTCTCCCACCCTGATGGATCAATAGCGCAAGCGCTTAGGTGCCTCTTGAACACATCCTTATAGCCGAGATTTTTATCGCCATGCTTCCGTTTACCTTCCGCCATCTCAGAGTAGAAGACCACTTTGAGTAAACTGTGGTCCTCCATGCGAAGGACGTGTCCACACCACCAGAGTTGTCGCTGCAAAAGTAAAGCCTCCATAGCATACATGTCAGAACGGCGCAGGACCTCAGTATTAGGAACGCGGTACTGCCATTTAACTTTTAAGGTGGATCTCAAACACCTTAGGTGAAGTGTGTCAAGTTTATATGTCTAGTTTGTAGAGACACATTAATGCTTTGCAAACACTAACCTATGTCTCTAGCTTCATGTCGTCCAAAGTTTGCAGCGGCACTTGTAATGCAAGATGTTATCTCCGAAGCTATAGTATTATTAGCCTAATGTTGCTTCCAAGATATTTAAACTGCATTACTTCTTCTAGTGGTTTCCCATCCAGATTTAATGTGGCTTTATCAGCTTCGCAGCCTCGTAGTGGTTGTTTGAGGACTTGCGTCTTGGAAGTACTGATAACTGAACCAAATCGTTGACAGGATTGATGTATTGCGTCAACATAACTTGGAGATACGCTGTGCTGTCATACATAAGGTACACAACGTCAGCGTATAGTATCTCCAGAATGGAGATCTTTTGTAATTTGGATTTTGCTCTGAACCTTGATATATCGAACACGCCCTTGTCAGTCCGGACGTTTAGTTGAATTCGATCACTACAGTACTGCAGGGCGTCCCTCATAACAAGTGCGAAGTAAATGGCAAAGAGTGTGGGTGCCATGATACAACCTTGCTTTACCTCCATTTGTAATTTGGATCTCCTCAGACAGTTCATTTTCGTGTTGAACCTGTGCTTTCATGCCGACATGAAATTAGCGTATGCGGTTGACGAACTTCTTTGGATAACCATACTTATGGAGAACAAGCCACAGGACCTCACGTGGAACTCTATTAAATGCTTTTTCTAGATCGCCAGAGCACATGTAGAGAGGCCTTTGATGTTCAAAATTTTTCTCCTGGAGTTGCCTTATGAGTTACGACGAATATGGCATCGATAGTACATCTGCTCAGGCAGGTGTTTTTCAGCAAGTTTGCTAAGGCGGCTGTTGATAAAGTGCGCAAGAATTTTACCGACACTAGAGAGAAGATATATGCAATGGTAGGAGTGCAATCGGAGACATCTCCCTTTCCATTGAACAGCTTGCAGATCACAGCAACTCTCCAGTCTTGTGGACCTTCTTCGCTTTCCCACACCCTTTCGACAAGATGGTAAAGTAAATTTACAATGTTTTTTTCCACTGTTTTTGAATATTTCCGCTGGAAGTGTGTCCATACTAGGTGTTTTGGTGTTTTTGAGTCGCTTAACTGCTCCCAAAAACTCTTCGAAAGTATTTATTAATAAAGGTACACCAACAGCTTCTGTATACAAAATATCAAATAAAGTAGGTAGGTTTTCTAAATTTTGACAAACTGACAGTTCATCAAGTGTATTTATGTACGAGAGATCAGCGCCGTGTGCATCAAGATTTGACTATAGTGGACAAGCAGTTGCGCGGGTACAAATCCACTCTCTTGTCCCTTTCTCTGTAGTCCAATGGACTGGCAAACCAGTACGATCGGCAGAGGTTGAGATGCCGCGAGAGGCCGTAAATCACTTTATGGATCCTGATGAGCGCCTTCAAGGTGCTTCGCAATACCCTGCTGCATCATATGATCATGATAGTGGGGTAGCGAATGCCTATCATGACCAACCAGATTTGTGTGCGTTGGGGATTTCCCGATTTTCCTTAGTCGCCTTTTACCACCGATTGGAAGAGATTGTGCTATTATTTGTTTCCGGACACCACACGGATTTAAAAAATATATATAAATACGCATCAAAATGCCTTCTTGTGTATTTAATAAGTTTTCTTATCACTCAAGAAAGAAAAATAAGACACACGGGTTACTTATCACGCGTAAGTACAGGCAAAAATGTTAAATTAGTTGAAAATTATAATTTTATTTATTGTTGGCTTCCCCATGTTTGTGAGAGCCAGAGCGACGAATCGACTCACGTGCGATATTTACTATCAAAGTTCATAACCGTAAACATTCGGCGGCTAACACGATCGCGCTCGTACGACTGTGTCCGGCGGTCAACGGGTCCTATCTCTGTCCTTGTCTATCGGTAACTGTAAGTTTGCAAACTATGCAACTGTGATCACAGATGTGTGAGTTTCGTTGCATGTAGTTGTGCACCGCGCCCAGGCTTAGAGCGTAACGTATCTTCCCTTTTAAGTTTATTGACTGTGATAATTATGGATTAAATACGTCTATAAAACGCCCAAATGTCTTATTTCTTTATCGAATGCAAAATGGCCACGAAAAATATAATTATGTAACATTTATAAAAAAATGCAGGTACATAATTAAGTACTTCTTTGAGCACTACCAATCCTCGACTGTTCGACTTCCCCAAACGATAACCTCGCCTGCACGCGATGCAGACTACTCCAGATGCAGACCGACAAGGCTTCTGCGACAAGTAGTATAGCGACGTTGTGAATAAGTCTGATAGACCTTGGGGTAGCTTAAGAAACTGGTCTGTCTCAATATCCGAGGCTGTTGACCGAGCGTCTATGTGAAGGTCTGCAGGTTTCGCAGCTAGGTCCTGGGAAGTACCCACTTCAATCTCTTACCCTGAAGATATCAATATTGTAGCTCTTTTTTCTAATGAATATAAACCCATTGCTCTTGAATTAACCTAAATATTGAGGTTCTCTGCAATCTGCGTTTGCTTCGGAATGTGCCATGCCCACAATTTAATTGGATAAAATGTACCATACCCAACCACAATTACAAAAATAACTAGAATACCAAGCGAGTCAGACCTAAGCAGTTACTTAATCGTACCAATGTCGAATGTTTAAATCGGGCCAAGTCCACAAATTAATCATCAATGCGGACTGTGCCGCACGTAACGATAACGAATACTTCCCATATTTGTAAAAACACTCACATTGGTAAGCTTTTTGCGTGGTCGAATATTCGCTGTAATTGTACATGCAAAAAGTATTGTGTAAGTAACATTAACTGCAATAATATCATGCAAACATACGTATTTAGAAAGCATCGTTAAATACTACAGTTTATCTCTATACCAATAACAGAGCTGAAGAGTTTATTTGTTTGAACGCGCTAATCTCTGGAAATACCAGTCGAATTAAAAAATAATAATTTGCTTTTAATAGCCCAACTCTTGAGGAAGGTTATAGGCTATTTAACATCACGCTAAAACCCTTAGGAGCTGAGCAAAAAGAAAAAAGTCTGAAATAACGCTAAGCGAAATCGAAGTAATAACGCGAGCGGGCGATGGGATGTGATGTGATGCGGTGGGTCGCTGAAACATGTTATTGATGATTGATGAAGCTAGTATTTATTTATATATATTATTATGTTACTAACACTATGGTATCCTAGTTCCGGATAAAAAAAAATTTATACTTATAATCTACAAGCTCTTGCCCGCGATTTCGTCCGCGGGAAATTTCGCGAATAGTGGTGCAAACATTTTTTTGATCAATGGGTTCAAAAAAGTATTGCACCACTAAGCACATAACACAGTTTGATAAATAACAAAAAAAAAAGAAAATCGATACAATCGATTTAGTTTATTTTATTCGTTTTATAATATTAGAATATTTTACGGTTTTTCTATTTGTGCTAAGGTCATAAAATATTTACAGCATATTAGACTGTAAATATTTGCAATTAATAAAAATACCTTTACAAAAAGGAAGAATTTCTAGACTGCAGTTGGAATACTTACTTAATATTTTTAGAATTCTCGATTCTATTAAATGTCCTAACAAAGTTGGAGACCAAACATTCCTTTCGAATGGTAGATAAAAAATAAAAACTACTAGATAATTTCACAATAAAAAAATAGGTTAGTTGTGTAAACGTTTTAAGTAGGAACCACTGAGATTAATTGACATTTAACTTTGTAATCTCATCAGGACATTAAACCCGAGTGACGTCAGTAACGTGCAACAAATGAGAAAATCACTTTAGGATACATAAATTTGGTCTTGTTTACTATCAATACAAATTAAAACATCATTATAGCACGTTGACGTATTAAACGTTTAATTGCCTTTAAATTCCCGACGTACCATTCCATTTGGTTTATTTGTAAGTTGTATTTTGTTGTTGTTTTTCAGATATCACTTTATTAGCGGAAATTCGGCTGAGTCCAGACCACCGTCTCTCTGTGATAAAACCAGTTTATATGGTGAGTAGATTCATTTAACATCATATTATGAGGGTCTTTTTTTGCGCTATCCCCGATTTTTCAAACGCTAGAATGGCGTGTATGTGACTACGTCGGAGTCGCATAAAATATCCGAGATGTAATTACACCACCCAACTGCGAGTCGGACTCGCGAACTAAGGGTTCCGTAAATCAATAAAAAATCTCATTACTTTAATTTTTCTGTTCGGTGATTGATTACCAAATTACATTACACCTTTAACCTTAGAAAACAGTTAAGCTAACATAACTGTGTTTTAGTAAATTAGTCCAGGTTTAACATTATTTTGGAGATCTTTAAAAAAACAAAACAATCGGTACATGTTTTGTTTTTTAAGTACAAGTACCGATATCTTTTATTTTTGTGGGTGGGTGGGAAATCATCAAATAACTTCTGCCGCTCTGGGTAGAGCGGGAGGGTGTGTCAGACTCTTACTGACTAAAACCCACCCGTGTTCCTTCAGTTGCCTGTGCCAGGGGCCACGGTATCCCTCTCGGACTTTCCCCCAACCCTGGCAGGCATCGGCCCTAGCGGACCCCGTCACTGATGCTGACATCTCTTTGAGGCGCGCGTGGAACACAACGTGCCATCGACCCGGGTCTGATCCTTATTGAACGGCGAGCTGCCCATTGCTCGCCGTTCGCAAGCCCGCGCCTACGGTGGCCGGGAATCAGCTTGCGATTCCCGACGCCCAGGGCGTTTCCTGCGGCGAGGGGCGTGAAGGCGCGAATTTTGCCTCTCCCTCACGCGTTCCGCCTGCTACTTCGCGAGCATTACTGGCGAAGCAGTAGGAGGTGACGGCTTCCCAAGTCCTCTCCACCAGGGCCGGACGCGAGAGATCGCCACCGCCAATCGCCTGCACGAGGACACGGCGGTGCTCTGCCCAAGCCGGGCAGACCTCCACCGTATGCTCCACCGTGTCCTCCGGGCGATACACACAATGGTGACACTCGGGCGTTTCCTCCTGCCTTATCCGGAACAGGAACCTCCCGAAACCATCGTGTCCGGTGAGGACCTGCGTCAGGCGGAAGGTGAGGACGCCGTGGCGCCTCTCTAGCCACTCCTCAAAGAGGGGACTTATCGCCGCAATTGTGGCGTGCCCAGCGCTGGGTTGCGACAATCGCACTCTCCATGCCGCCCTGAGATCCCGCCGGAGCTCTGTCCGCTGTACCATGATTTCTCGCGGAAGCGGAGCTACGCCCCGCCACTTCGCCTCCTCGTGCCACTCCCAAATGTGCGCGAGGACTTTTGCCTCCAGATCCCATGGCGGTAATCCGGCAAGGAGGAGGGACCCTATACCTAACGCACTAACTATAACTTAGATGAGATGAACGTGAGACCCACGCGTATAAAACCAACAGCAAAACAACTCCAGGAAAAGTATCTTAACCTTGACTGATCAGCAAGCTTGGTATCTCAGTCGGTACTTAACTTATTTTCAATGAACTATTTTTGCTTTTATTTATTATTTATTTTATAATCCCTAAGTATATGAGTAAATGTGAGAATTTACGTAAACCACCACCATTTATGATACGAACAAAACCATCAAGTGTAAAGTCGTTCTTGCCCAATTAGTGTTCCGTCTAAACTAATAGTATAATTCATCCATACTAATATTATGCATTCGAAAGTAACTTTGTCTGTCTGTCTGTCTGTCTGTCTGTCTGTATGTTACCTTTTCACGCCTAAACCGCTGGACGGATTTCGATAAAATTTGGCAAGGAGATAGATGGCATCCTGGGGAAGGACATAGGCTTTTTGTCTCAAAAATAATCCTAAAAGGGAAAGGGGAAGGGGGTGAAAGTTTGTATGGAAAACTTAGCACTTCTTAAGTTAAGGATATGAAAATTTAAATTTATGCTTTTGATAAGAAATGAAAAAATCTGCGGTTTTGCAAAATCATCCCCCAATGGGGTATAATAGGGATGATTCTAAAATTCACATGATTATAGATAATAGTGTGTTCATCTTTTTAAGAGATTTAAGGAATTGCAAATATTCAGAACCCATGTCTTGAGGTGTTATTTATTTAATTTAAATCGGTCCATCCGCTTAAAAGTTATTACAATTTGAAGATAATAAATAACTCGGCTAATATGTAGGTAATACTAGGTCAATGATGGCATTAAAGTATTTCATATTAATAATATGATATTCAAATGAATCATTATTATTAAGTTATACATTTAGAATCATAAAAACCTGTTTAATAAAAATATATTATTTGCATTTATTATCTGCCTGTCTGTTATCTTCTCACGCTTTAACGGCTGAATGAACTTGCATGATAGGATACTATTTATCCCAGTAGCACGTTCCCGTGGGATAATTTCCGACATCCACACGGGCGAAGCCGCGGGCAGAAGCTAATATAATCTAATCTAATTAAACTAATATTAAAAAGAGAATTTTTGCAACTTGAACTTTGGCAAACTTTGGCATTCTGTTTTATTATTCTACACCGGCAGAATTTAGTCATATTATTATGAAACAAGTACATGGCTAGTGGTCTCATCGAATTGAAATTGAATCGTGATCTACCTGGCGTAGAAATTCCAGAAAGAAACCTGATAATCTTAGTACATAATCGTATTTTAAACAAGGACCCAAGTTATCGTACCACAGACGTACAACTTTACGGAAACAGGACACTAGACATATCCCAAGTTTATTTTACGCCCTGTCTTCATGTAGGTAAGTGCCTGACTAGGTGCTAAGTGCTAACTCTAATCGCTAAGACGTTGCCATCGTTCATCTTATCAGAATTTTATGGTAAATTATACTTACAAAATAACACCTAACATAACATTACGCCTGTACTCCGTAGGGTTAGGCAGCACATCCACATTTTGTCACTTACACAATATTAATCGTAATTGAATGACTTCTTCAAGTCTTTGACTGGCGATCTGTGTTCACGTCACCGAGACCTACGCCAAAATTCAAACTCCTAAGTTGCATAGATCTCGAGAAAAACCTCTGTGACAGACGGATAAGAAACCGATGTCACAAAGGTTCCGTTTTCCTTTGATCGGAACCCTAAAAAGCATGATTATGCCAATGACGTACCTAAACTGGTTGATACCGGTTGGTGGGTTTACCAGTTGTAACTTATTAATATAAAGAAATAATAACATTTCTGGGTTTATTTGTAACTTACAGCCGGTAAGTTGACATTCAAAACCTTACAATGTTTATATTTTTTAATTATCTTCGACGTACTAATCTAAGTGAAGGCTTTTCCACATATAGAGTAGGTATGTCCGATGGTACCAATATAGGCGATTTCCATGTAGGAAGTTTTATAAAATATAGTAAGTACTTACATTAGGTACTGCAGCGGCCAGCAAGAGGCATTGATGGACGAACGTGTAAATGTGGGACCGAGGCGAAGCCGAGGCACACATACGTAAGTCCATCAATGCCTAGTTGTGGCCAAGGCTTGTATAGTACTTTTCTCAAATAATGCGCTGAAATTAATAATTATATAGGGTAAGTCAGGGAGAGACGCCTATAAGGTATAGATGCCTACTAAATTAAAAAAATAAAATACAAAAGTTGCGTGAATCGGAACGCATCCCTTTAATGTCAGTCGAAAGTCGATGTCAGTGTGAAACTTTTTATTCCCAAAATAAGGATTTTAAAATAGTATTTTGGTGTTTATTCTTAAAATAAGGTAAGTTTAGTTAATTAAAACGTTAGAATATAATCTTTGTGAGATTTTGCAGTATTTTTTTTCCAAAATTCTTCACGTAACAAGTGTAAATTTTTTTCATAACCTAAGATTGTGATCTTGTTATGTTGACAAATCGCCATTTTGTATTGCAAATGCTTTAGGGTGCGTTCAGAGTCGATAGGCATCTCTCCCTAATGATCGGGAGAGATGCCCAATGATGTTTCAGTGTTAGATGCCCAGTAAATATTATTGGTATTTTATGTTTTTAGATGCCGAATGAATACAGAAGAAAGCCTTCTGGCTTTAATAGAGCTACATGGAGTGAAGAAGACTTGGAAAAAGCCATTACTCTGGTAAAAGATACATTGAATTTTTTTTAATTTCAAAGAAAAGACCACCATCGAATAGAAATTATGCAAAGAGGATTCAAAAAGAAAAATATGCCAAAAATCTTAAAGAAAACTCAGATGATTCGAGCATTGAGGACGATCATATTTCTCTTCATGATAGTTCACCAGAAAGGGACATAGAATACGAAATTCTTGGAGATATTTCCGTTGTGTGTGGAGAGTATTATAACGCCACTAAGAAGACCTGCGACTGGTTACAGTGTGTTCAATGCAAAATGTGGTTTCATGAAGACTGCAGTGAAGATTCAGCCGAATGCCTAACGTGTAACGTCTGATTATATGTGAATTATTTGTGGGCATCTATCCCTGATATCTATAGGCAACTCACCCACATGTCTGGGTGAGATGCCTATTTTACATTGTTTTAAAAAAATATTCTTGATTCAATTTACGTTGCACAATGGTTCCAAATTTAATCTGAATGGCATAAATAAACAGTGATTCAAATAAACTAAGCGTATTTCATTTAGTATCTTACACATATAATTAATAATGATTTTTTTTTTAAACTATAGGCAACTCTCCCTGACTTACCCTAATGTAGGTTTTGAAGTACGAACCTAAACACATGGTTTAAAGTACCTACATGACTCTGAACCCGCGAACCCGCTTGAACGCGTTAAAATATTTCATCATAAAAAAAAATCTGTTCCATACTTTTGACCGCATGCTGAATTCTTGGTTACAGTTTGTCGCGGTGTCCCTGCCATTGCCACCCTAACAATAGCAAAATGTTTGCTCATATAAAAATGGAATTATAAATGCAAAACAAAATATTTTAGAAAGGAAACAAATGCAAGCACAATATTCGTATAAATAAAGATTTAAACGATAGACAAAAGCAAACTAATGAATAAAATTAATTTAGTGCCCAGCTTCTTTGTGATGATCACACACAAAGGTACAAAAGAGGTATTGTTACGTCCGGAACTAAATTAAGTAGTTTACTCGGCAAATCCTCATGACAAGAGGTCGAGGGTCGGATATAATTGGTGGTAAACACAATGACGATTGTGTGACGCGAGTGACGCAGATAGTTTGAAAAAACGGTGGCGCGATGGTCGGCCGCGGCAGCGCGAGCGCATGTCAGTCAGTGTCCGCCGCGCCGGTGGACGCCAACACCTGCGCGTGCACATATATCAACAACGCGAAAGTCGACCTGCTTGCTTTTTATTATTTGTATTCACACGGTGTACATAACAGACACGCTCCTATAGAAAGGACAGTATCGTCCTTTCGTTGTTCCACGCCTGGTTTACTGAACATCCGTACACGTAAGTGCTATCAATAATTTGTAATTTATTAATTAGTTCGATTAATAAACTATACTAAAAAAAATAAGATTAATACTTAAGCTTTTGTTATAAACTCGTGCTCAGGAAGGTAATAAAGATATACCCCGCTTTGCATGTTATTTTCCTTTAAATAACACACATTCTTGATGACTTAATCTTTCTTGTTTTCTAAACTGAACAATGCAGTAGATATCGCTGAAAAACAATTGTGAAAATATATCGTGCAACTTGTTTGTAAATTGTTCAAGTATTTCCTTTAACTCTGCTACAAACCCTACCAAAAATTAAGGCCTGAAATGCAAGTATGGTGACAATTTATTACTTTTATTCATTTTAAAATATGATTGACGTGTAAAAGTGTTTGTACAAACCTACTTACAGAAATAAAGTCATTTATCATTTATTTACCAGCTAATTAATATCTCGTTTCTACCTTCCATCCATAGTATCCAGTTTCGCGTAACAATCCTAAGATTCAGGTTAAATCTCAGACTTGGTACAAGATGGTGCAATTAATATTAGCTTCCCTGTTTGATGCAAGTCGAGTAATGCTTGTATTTGTGTTACACATCTCTATATTGTTGTAACTTTTACTGCAGCAATATATACATGTAGTGCTCAAGTAAACAGTATTTTCAGTTAACGTGGTTTGTGCAAAAAATGTGAATAAATCGTGTTACTCGACTATACCGGAGAATTACAACATTTGATGTAGTGAGTGACCTTTCCTAAAACAAGAAAGCAAATCAAATCAAAATCCTCCAAAATAGTCAATATGATTAAAGAACTAATTTTTATACCAAAACCTTAGTTTAATTAACATAATTGCACGCCGAAGTGTTAAATGGAACTGTTATTGTACCACCATAAGTTACATAAGCGACTGACAAAGATTTCATGAGGTTCCTATCTAATTGATCATCACTGCATATCGATGAATTTACGCAACGCTGCGTTCGCGCCGCGTCGCTGTCGTCTGCGAGGTTCCACATCGCTTCATGGACGAGAATTGCGATACTAACACTGTTCGAATGTCATTATCTTTTGTAACGATAATGACTCATTCCAAATTCATTTGATTTTCCCCTCCTTAATATTTTTTTATTGATCTATGTTATCACATCACCTTATTTTGATGTTGCAGCAAGATTAGGTTTTCATTTTTCTGACTATGATTTTAATTGGTCTGTTTTTTTTGATGTCATAGTATTTCTGGAAGCATTTATACTAAAGAGTATTCGAATTTGCATTTGAAATTAGTTTACACATGAGGAAGTCTGGCAGGTATCTCAATGTAAACAAATTAACATCGAATATGCTAGTTGTTTGCTGATCTTGACCAATTCAGAAAGAGTTTAAGGAACAGCTAAGCACCATTATATCGTCGTCTTAGAGTGAAAACCTCGGGAATGCATTTTTACTCAAATTTTTTTTATTGCCTTTCTAGGAAGATAACCTCGCAACGCACGTCTTGATCTGACTAATTTGTTCGTTGATAAAAGCGGGTTAAATTTACATATTAATTAATAAATAAACATAAAAGACGCCGTACAAAATTTTTACAGCACGCAGTTTTTTCTTCCTCCTGAAAAGTTATTTCTTTTATTACACTTACGAGGTTTTCACTCTAAGGCGTCGATATGTATATAACTTTATAATACTGCTGAAGTACTGACATTCACGTTAAGTTAAAACAATGTTTTTTTTCACAACACTTCTGTCAACAACAAAGTCTAATCTAATTAATGTTTTAATCTTCTGTTAAAACATTAATATCTGTATTTGTGAAACATTAATTAATTACTTTTTTATTCGGATTCTCTAATAAAACTAATTAATTGAGATTGAAAGGTCGTTTTTTAGCGGGTATGCACCTACTTAACTATTATCAGTATGTGGGCATTATATTTACATAGTATAAAACTAAGTCGCTTTTTTTGTATGTATGCTTAGATCTTTTAAACGACGCAAGGGATTTTAATGTGGTTTATCAATAGACGAGAGCGAGCGATTTATGACGAAGATGTTCATGTATAAATACATGCATATTATAATAGAGCAAAGCCGAGAATTATAAAGATAAGTAATGTGATGTAAAAAACATATTTTTGTGCGCTTACATTGCAAACGCTTGCTAAACCTTAAGATAGATCAAAGTAATGTACAACGGAATTTTAAAGGAGAGGACAAAATTGGTACAATATTCCGAAGATTTTTAAACGCTAATGTGATATACCTTTTTAGAAAGCTTATTTATTAAGCTACTCGATTATAGTTAAATATGATTTTTTCAGGCGCGCGTTTTTGTGAAAAAGTGAAAAATGTTTCAGTACAAACAAAACGCACATAGCATTTATTTATTCATTTCTATGCAATATAATTGTTTTAAATGTGGCTAAAGTTTTCGTTTTTTAAATACTTAGGCATTTTATTATATAATTTTAGCTGCAGCTCCCAGAAATTGAGACAAAAAATATTGAATACCATGACAACGCAATATCATAACGTGTCGATAGGAAGTCAAAAATCTGTAAATGTCAGAATGACGTTGATTGCGTTGAAATAAAAAAAAACACCTCCACTGCACTGGTAAAGTTCGCGGGGCGGAGTGTTTTTATCACAGAGTACTTTTTAGTATACTGAGAGTTTTTATATGTATTTATGTAGAGAAATACATCAAAAAATGTATTAATGTACTTAATAAAATATGTCGGTAAGCCGTCTAACGGTTTGGACCGAGCTGCTCCTCACTGACAAGTGACAATGACATTGACATTGTTGACATTTGCCACAGGGCTGCCAGCCCTAAAATATAAATAATGTTTGTAGTTAGTGATGCCACGATTTTATTTTTCAACACATGTTTTAAAAAAAACGGGCGACTATAAAAAAAATGGAATGTCCCAAGACATCACCTTAATTACCCTCCTTCAGCCTATACAAGGTGTAACAGAATAAACGCAAGTCCTGAAAGTAGTTTGCTCATAATTGACTACTGAATCGATTTCAGTAACTATTAAAATAGGTATTTTTTTCAAAAATTATGTGTTTTCCAATACTGACCGCCGATTGAGCCAAAGAAAATTAAATCTTATTGCGAGGCAATAAGACTCAAATTTAAATGCATAAAGTAATGCTAGGGTCAACACGATTAAATCTTAATAATAATAGTCACCATTAAAAATTTTTTTTTGGTTATTGTGTTATGCTTTTAACTCAATACTCTAATCGGGGTGTATGAGGTTTTGCGTTAATTATGTTACACGTTGTATAGCTCGGAAGGCTGTTTCAATTTTCAATTATTTTAGTACCAAGCCCCATACATTTAGTGAACGTCTCCTTTTAAAACGATCTACGAAAAAGTTCACGGTGGTATTATGTCTATCTCCTAAGGATAACCCACAGTAACCATTTTTATCTTTTACATATTACGAAAAAAATATGGGTTATACAGAGTTGATATGACAGGGGGACATTAAATTACACGACGTATACTATACGTGTTTAGTATCGATAGGGTATAAAAATAAAAGCACCAAAAATGAGTTTTTTCAAACAAACGAAATTGATT
Organism: Brachylomia viminalis; assembly: GCA_937001585.2. Lineage (NCBI taxonomy): Eukaryota > Metazoa > Arthropoda > Insecta > Lepidoptera > Noctuidae > Brachylomia > Brachylomia viminalis. The sequence continues at coordinate 11,079,640 of OW443297.2, read as the reverse complement.
TGTAATCAGAGTAAAATGCAACCACCCTTTGTAAATAAATTTAATTGACCTTAGATACCTAGATAACAAAGCGGCAACGTCGCGCGCGCGCGCTCTTACCTCATGTCAAAGCGGGCGGCCGGCGGGGGCGCGGGCGGCGGCTTAGGCCTCCGCTCGTGCTGGCTTTTATTTTAGGTAAGGTTTTGAAGTACGCGTACAATAACAATCACAACAAAAACTCAAACTTTTTAAATTCTCGATGTGCCCTCCATTCACATTAATGCACAAATTATACCGACGGAGAATATTGTTATTATTTTTTCTAATTAAATTACTGTCCGTTGCTAAGCACTTTAATTTGTGAAATGCTAAAATAATCAAATTCTTTATTTCAACAATTGTATTTACCTCTGCGGCATACACTTCACACTTAATGTACCCCCACAAAAAAAAATCCATGGTAGTGAGGTCTTAAACTTATTTAGTGTCCTATCACAATAACAAAACAAAATCACAATTGTCAGCGCGGAGCTCGACAAAACAAAACCGGCGCAGGAGCTTCCGTGTTCCGTAACATACGTTCCGATAGGAAAGCGTCAGCGCACTGAGGCCCCACTTACCGATCGCAAGGATCTAGGATGCAATAGCAACACACTGACCTATTTCTATTTCTTTTACGCGCGGGATGTTTTGATATGATTGTCTTGTCACTCTCGTAATGCAAGTGTGTGTGTGTATTTATTCCTTCCTTGTTTGCATTGCCATCTTTTTAGCGAAAATATTTGGTTGTACTTGTGACTTGCGTCAGAGCGGCAACAACGCATCGTAGGTTATACTCAGATTTATCGTTTTAAGGTGCATGACCTATGCGTATAGACATAATCAGCTGTTAGGAAAGATACATCGTGTTCAAACGGGGCAAAAACTTAAAAAATCATTTGCGACTAAACTACTGCTCCTATTTTATTGATTTTTGGTACAGAGCTTGAAAATGGTACCTAGTATAGGCAGTTTAAAGGAAAGCCCCTCTGTCACATCAACTCTGTATAAGAAGCTATTTTAAACAATACAGTTATCCAATTAAATACCTACGTTATATACGTTGTGCATTTAATGTAGATCAAAATTGCCCTTTACAACATATCATTAAAATTAATATCTTAGAACATATCAGGGATTTAAAATGCGGGGGCAGAGTGGTGGTTCGGGTCGTACGTCCATCTCGGGTGGCAGCGGCCGGCGCGGCGGGGGCGGTGCGTGCCGTGTTATCTTTTCATGCGTAAACCACTCAACAAATTTCGCAAGATTTTGGCAAGGAGATAGATGTTCTGGTGGAACGTTCCAGAAGCTAGTAAATTATAAGTACATCATCTTCATCATCATCATCATATGCCGAGCCTTTTCCCAACTGTGTTGGGGTCCAGTATACACGGTGACATTTGAATCACAGTTTTGCTAGAACAAACGTTGTTCAGACCATGGTCTACTACTATTCTACAGCATCAAATATGTTATTAAAACAAACTAATCTAGGAGTTTTCAAATTAGTCAAACGTGTAATAATGTTTGAAACATTAACCGTAACATCATAGTACTCATCACGGTAACGATATTGCATTCAAGACGCGAGCGCCGCGCGTCGCATCCGCAGTGTCTGTGTTGTAGGGCGTAACGATAATCCCGACATTTTTAACATTGCCTTTTTTGTGTTATTTTCGAAAACCAATGACGTTTTTTTTTCTATTGGATGCTATAGAATGGTTGTAGACCATGGTCTGAACAACGTTTGTTCTAGCAAAACTGTGATTCAAATGTCACCGTGTATTATAAGTACAATCATGTATTTATTTATAATTTTTCTTATTTATTTAGGTACACACAGTAAACTAGATACAGATACGGCATATTAGTATTGAGTACAAAGTGCTAGTTTATAAAAGTTGTCAAATTATTCGATGCGATGTCACTCCGATGGTCAGCGTTGACCCCTTTGCAGCATATTGAAACCTTCATAATAGGAACCTGTTTAGTTATTTAGTATGTATGGTACTTATTCAATAGTAATAGTAAAACCCACCACCCCACCGCCGCCGTATGTTTACATTGATGTCGTGGTGGGGCTTGCGCGCTCCAAACTTATAAGTCTGTGGCGATAATTTACTTTGTCGGAACAGGTCTAGGGTGAGGAGCCAGACCAAGAGAAATACAGAAACCCGCAGGTAGCGACTCCACGTACCCTACCTCCCGGGAGTGATCTTGTTCCTCACCTCTGGCTTGCCTTTATTGGCCGGCTGGAGTGAACGCTGACGAGGACCTGAGCTCCCACCTCTTTCTCGCCTTTATTGGCCGGCTTGACTGGAGATTCGCAAGAGCAAACGTGCTCAGTGGAAGGAAGTATTCCAGTAAGTGCTGGTAGGGATCTGAACCATCTTCCGGGCTCTGGGATTGTTCTGATAGCCGTGGAAAATACCTCTCCACTCCTTAAGCACCGCACGACATGTTGCCCCCTTGCCGCTACGACGTCTCTGTGCTAGCGAGAGTTTCCGAGGGTCTATCAAATACAAATCCTTCCCTGCTATATTATCCGTGTATAATAAAAAAAATATCAGGCAGAGGCCATTTTCCTTCTATAGTTCTATGTAACCAGTCCACTTTAGCCATCCAAACAGATTTTCCATTATCGTTGTTTCCATATCCTGCAATAGTCCTACACCAATCAGGGGTTGTCCTTGGGTGCACTTGCATAGTGCGCACAGGGATAATCGTCGGTTGGTGCTTCATTTCATTAAAAGTGTGTCGGCCCCTCGTACGCCTTCCAGGATCCAGGACCCCCAGGTCCCGAGATATGTCAACAAAGACACTTTCAATAATAATAAATAACCCTAAGCGAGTACTTACCTCCTTAATATAAAAGCCACATAGCTTGTAATATAAAAAAATATTGTGAAGGTCTTGGCTTACTTGATTTACAAGTAGGTAATTATAATTATGAATAATGTGACATTTTGTCTTCTACAGTGAAGTTGTGTGATGTTCGTGTACTTAAGTGCTTTCAAGATTTAGATAATTATTAAAGTGTAAACGGTGGTCTATAATTCTAAGTGGTGAATATACGTACGACCATAGAATTTATTTACAAGTTTTACAACGGGTGAGAACGATAGCGTGAGTAGGTAGCCTATTCTACAATAATCTCACCGTATGAAAACTTACGTGAAGTGAGCTTGAACTGCTTGAAGTAAGCTGTCATTCCATTTGATGCTGGAGATTGACAACTCATATTCATATTCATATTCATATTCATATTTATTTGCATTCCATAATGTTTAAGGGATGTTACAATGGCTTAAAGCTAAGGTACAGTTATGGACCCTGTAGGGCACAGCAAAAAGTATAGGTAATTTTTAAAATAAAAATTAAATTCAAAACATAAATTAACATTAGGCAATTTTTAAACTAATTTATGTTATCAACATTAAATAAGTAAATGTAACATTTTATTTTATTGAGATCAGTCTGTTATAGTTTTAGGTACATTTAATTATTTGGTAAGGTCAATTAAACATATATCTATCTTATTATAATATTTATCTATGTATGTATGAATGTCTATGTCTATACTACTAACTGTGTGTGGTGTCTGTGTTCAATAGATTTTTTTTGTCATGTATGTATTCGTTTATCGTGTAGTAAGCTTTTTTAATTAATATTTGCTTGAGTTTATTTATAAATGTCGTATCGCTGGTTTCATCCTTTATTGCATCTGGTAGTTTATTAAATATTTTTATGGACATTACGTAGGGGCTATTGGAGTGTAGTTTCATGCGCGAGGAGGGTAACATTAACATATTTTTGTATCTGATAGATCGGTCAGTATGTTTATCGCCGCGGGTTGTAAAAAAGTTCATGTGTTTCCTGACGAATTTGCATACTTCCAGGATATAAATAGATGGTAAAGTGAGTATTTTGTGTTTTATAAAATAGGGTTTACAGCTGTCGGTCTGCTCGATATTGACTATGATCCGAGTTAATTTCTTCTGGAGAATGAAAAGCGTAGGCGCATCTGTGCTATTTCCCCACATCATAATGCCATAGCTGAGCCATGCATGAGCGTAAGCGTAATATGTAGTAAGTGCAGTTTGCAAGTCGGTAGTTTTTTTGACTTCTCGAAGTGCGTAAGTGAATTTTGCGAGTTTTGATCGTACTTTTGTTATATGGGGCTTCCACGAAATGTGTGTGTCTATTGTTAGTCCTAATAGTGTAAAGTCGTTAACTACTTCAATGTTTGTGCCGTTTGTTGTGAAATTAACTAGTAATGGGGATTTTTGCTGAGGGTAGAAAGTCATTATTTTAGTTTTTTTATAATTAATCTCAAGGTTGTGATCATCCATCCATTTTTTTGTTTTATTTAATATTTGGTTTAGTTGTTCGTTAATGGTACTATTAGTTTGGCATGTAGTTAGCAGAGATATATCGTCTGCGAATAGCACACATGGTTCTTTCATGATTTTGGGAAGGTCATTTATGTAGATGATGAATAGGAGACATCCAATAACGCTGCCTTGGGGGATTGATGCATTTATAATCTTCTTTTCGGACCTTACTTTAATTATTTGGTTTTGGTCGTAGTTAAACGTTTTACTCACTTGACCTTAGTTTTCACGGTGAGATTTTTGCAGAATTGAACGGTGGATTATCGCGTGATATGTGTTTATTGATTAACTGACACTAAAAAACTATCAAAATAATGATCATACAATACGCACTGGTTTTTTCTTTCATAATAGAGCATCTCGGTACTTATTTATTTTTGTTATGGCAAGTAGTAATTAACATTAGGATTGTTTGCATCCATTTAGGAACGTTTATTGCATTGATGTAGGCATTTATCCAGTGAGTACCAGGTTTACTTATTACCGTTAACCATCTTTCCAGACTTTTGACGTTTTCCTACCTTGTTGTAAAACAATGTAATTCACACTTACTTCCTAGTTTTTTTTTTTTTTTTTTTTAATAACCACCGAGGTGGAACTTCTATTTTTATGGTCAGTAAAAACGCAGACGCTGCATTAAAATTTCTCAATGCAACTATAAATATTTTGAAGCTTTGCAATATTTTTTAAAGTGCGACTTAGTTTACGATATGTTCATAAATAAATATAACGCAACGTTCAAAGCTGACGGGATGGTTGTAGCATAGTGGTGTGTGGTGCGTACGAGTCTGTGGCAGTGGGTCAGTGGTACCGCAGGGCGCGGGCGCGGACGTCTGGCGCAACACCCTTACGTAAAACCTGCGGACTACGGACCGCGGCCCGGTGAAAGTTGTGACTGCTTCATAGAACACTCGAGACGAAAACGTTTACGGTCCCGGTACTGTGTGTAAACGGTTTTTCTTGGACAAGGATAATTAATTAATTAGGTATAATTTGCTCGTATCGATTAGTCATAGACTTAAATGTTATCAGGTTAATGATTACATTTCTGCATAATTCACAATATACTTACCTAGTTTTAGTATCAATATGCCTATACCTACCTTTTACCTATATATTGGTGCCGTTTCCTTGTTCACAAACTAAACTAAAAAGTTGTGTGCATCTTTTTCTTTCTATTTCATTAAGAAAAGGACAGGAGATAATATTAGTTTAGTCCAGTCAAATTAATCAGCACCTGACGTAATTTGATGTAATTTTAGTAGTCAACTTTTTAATCACGTCTAAACTTGTATGGAGTAGTGTCAGGCGCTGATTAATTTGACAGGACTAAACTAAAATTTATCTTCTGCCCTTTTCATAATGAAATAGAAAGAAAAAGATGCACTCAACTTAAATTTAGTTTAGTTTGTAAACAAGGGAATCGGCACCATTGTGAGGTAAGGAATACGATGAATGAGTTCATCTGTTCTTGGCCTCTTGGCACATCTACGATGTCACCACCATTACCATACCTTAGTCTGACTGAAGCAGGCAAATTGTCCAACCATAGTGTCTAGAAACAGTTTTTTTTTTTTCTGTAAGTAGTTAAGTAACTATAAGTTCCAAACTTCCAAATAATAAAGGCTAAAAGAAATAATATACGTTTATTATTAAGTATAAAATATAATTTATTTGTTGCTAAAAAGAGAATTAGTAAGGTAAAAAGTTAAATATAATGAAACGTATCGTTCAAAACCAGTTACAAACTTACAAATAATAATATAATATTTCTAACGAATGCAGAAAGACACAACAATAATATTTTATGAAATAATGTTTAAAATTAAAAACTCAAAATTATGTAATCGATATACTTGCAAATGAGTAATCGGGCTCAAGTGTAGGTGAGTGAAGTGAATTTTGCCGTGAAGAGCAGGTCAAGGTCGGCTACAATAGGCGGTTGTGCAACTGCCGTAGCCGCCTGCAGCCCGCGCCGTGTCGTGTCATCTCGTTCGCTTCAGCCACTACCGGCTCGCACAAGCGTACCCGCCACAAAGTACGCATCAAGCGATTTATTTGTTTCACGGTCAAGATTTATAATGAGTATCAACTAACCTTGTCACACCTGTTCTACCCGATTATTAAGTATACAAGTACATGATGCGAAGTAATTGACGTCTTTTGCATCTAATTTCCCTTGATTGTTTGCTTTAATACGAAACTTAACCGACCAAATTGACAAAACTGGCGCTTTAATTCATAGCGTTGGCGATTTTGTATCAGCATGATCTAGAATTTCGATGTCTTAATAAAGGGTAACAATTCACGGAACGTGATAATAGTCCAAAGACATATACGAAGACGTGAGATTAAGAAACAAACCTACGTGCCAATATAACTTCCGACCAGCCGTGAGCCACTACTTGACTCTCTGATTAAAATCGTATTTAAAGGATTTTTTAAATTGAAAGGAAATGTTGGCGCATGATGTTTTATGATTTAAAATTAAGGTCTCCCTTATCTAAGACGAGCCTAATACTTAATATTGAACGAAATGTCAGATCATGTGTCTGGTTTTTGACCGACAACGTCGGTAAACAGGTCTTGTGATCGCTCCATTCGCCCCCCTTCTGCTTGGCTTAGTAGCGAATAGCAATGTATAATGTGATGCAACTGCAGAATAATCAGTCATTCCATATGTGAAATCTCCAGTTTGAATGGCTAGATTGTAAGGACTATGCCGCAATGTGTTACCTACCTGACTTTCGCCGTTCCGCTTCCATTACTATATTTTAGGTAATATATATTATTACCATTTCATGAAAATAAGGATGTTTTGTTTAAAAAAAACGTTGGTAAAAGTTCAAAAACTCGCAAAATTCCAATTGCAATCTGCTGATAACATATTTGTTTACAGAATTTTTAAATTCGTGTACATAATACCTGTATAGCAGGTTACATTTCTGTGCAGGTTTTTCCAGTTTAATATAAAGCATTACACATAAGTCACTGCCACGAGTTACGCTCTAAAAGCTTAAATGGTCAGCAATAATAGGTTATGGTCCATTAGACAAGCACTAACACATCAAGGTCCCTCATAAATATCGTGTAAACAAAGGCTTTATTATATCCTATCTTTTAATATTGTCACTCAGTCATCATAATAAAATTATCCACGTTTCTTTGGTTCTTAGTGTAAATACTCTACCATGAAAACCAGTTAACAATTAGTAAAAAAAAACGTAATTCCCTTTATTTGATGTAATGGCTCATGCACGAGGTGACGACTTTAAATCCGGGCAGGTACAAATCTGACTTTATCCATTTATATGTGCGTCATGGACACCACTGACCTCGGTGAAGGAAAACATTTGGTGAGGAAACCTGCTGACCTATCTGTGAAAACTTAGGTGAAGTGAACTGGTAATATAGTGTCAAACCCAGGTGAAATGGCTGCTCACTTCACCTAAGTTTTAACGGTGATATTTTAAAAGAATAATCCAGCTGGACTTATAATTAGTATAAGTGTGAGATCGCCAATCCGCCTTGAGCAAACATGGTGATCAAAAATGATCAATGCTCATGCCTTCTCTGTCTGAGAAGAGGCCTGCAGTGGGACTGTAATAGGCTGGTATTATTATATTTTTACGAGCTGTTGCCCGCAATTTCGTCATGAGATCCAGGATGAAAAGTAGACTATATCCTTCTCCAGGTTCTCTGCCCATGTACCAAACTTCATACAAATTCGTTCAGTCCTTTTAGAATGATTGCGTAACACAAACCAATAAACAAACGGGAACTATATTTTCTATCACCAAAATTTATATTTGTCATTAAGTTGTATCACCTAATAAATAGATCTATCGCCACGAAATATTTTCGTTCTCAGATAAACAAAAATTGTTCTCAGGTTGATATCTCAGGATTTTAGGTGATTTATTGTGGAACTGATTTTGCATTGTTTGGTGACTACATTTTGGTGACAGATCTACTATTTGGAGGACAAACCCTATTATTTAAGAAACACAAAACTAATTAAATTGGTAATAGCTTAAATGATACCCGAGACAAATTACCAGGAGAAACTGGATGCAATCTGGACTTTAGGGCACCCCGACTCGGACAGGTTAGGTTAGAAGGGGATGGCGGGGTCGAGAGACCCCGCCATCCCCTTCGTGGTTATTTTTTTATAAACCACCCAGAAGTAGGAGCCCCGCGAAGCGGGGCTCCGTCGACCAAGCCCTACCGTCGACATATTATGTATATCAATCGATCCGTGGTGAATAAGAAAACTACTACTATTGGTGATCCCTTTAAATTAGTTTGCTTAAATACTTATTAGGACACACCTATTATAATACATACAAAAACATTTATTTGGTACTAGACCTTATATCTCAGGAATTTAGGTGATTTATTGTGGAACTGATTTTGCATTGTTTGGTGACTACATTTTGGTGACAGATCTACTATTTGGAGGACAAACCCTATTATTTAAGAAACACAAAACTAATTAAATTGGTAATAGCTTAAATGATACCCTAAACAAACTAACTCACTTTCGTATTTATAATATTATTTAGAATATTTTCTTAACCCCTTTGCTGAAAATTCGGAGTAGTGAAGTTAAACAAAGTACCTATTAACCATAGGTACCTCCATTTTTCGATGTTGAAGTAAGGCATAACACCGTCCTACACAACCTAACAACGTCCATTAATAAGGGGGAAGGGGTTTCATTTTTGACCTGATGAATAGTTATACGTCAGACATCACTTGATTTTAAAATAGAATAATATAGAAAATAATAATTATCATTTTAGCGATGCTTAAATAATTCAATTATGAGACTTAAAGTTGGCAATGAATGGCATAATGACAAAATAATGAGTTTACCTAACGTGTTTTTTTTTACTTAAATATGACTGTTTAACTGCCAAAATATCATTTAATTAATTCTTTTTAGAAAATGCAACTTCAACCACATGACGCGCGGTGTTGAAAAACTTGAAGAAGTGCTCTTATTTTGCGGGTTCACAAATGAGAAAAACTTAATTAGAACATAAATTAAGTTATCGTTGACAGTGTAGTCTATTCGTAACAACCAGTTATTTAAAAAAATAATAATACATATTTTTATTCGGCTCGTATGATTCTAAATACAGAAAACAATTCTGTTACCTACCTAGTTTGTACAAGGGCGGGTCAAAAAGTTCGAGGAACGGAGGTGTTTGAGTTGGGAGGGGAGAACTTTTTTTACCTGCCACTACTGGGTGACTCAATACAACTATAAATACTAACTTTCAGCCCGATCGGTTCATTAACCTTTGAGATTTCGCTGGATAAACAAGTAAATCGGGAAGAGAACACTGACTATGCAGAAAATTGAGTTTCGTGCCGTGATGAAGTTCCTTACTAAGCAAGGAAAAACGGCTCTGATAACTATGGAAGACATGTCATCTGTTTATGGGGACTCTTGTCTTGTAAAATTGATGAATTACAAGTGCCCACAACGGTTCAAAAACAGCAGCACATCGAGTGTTCTCGCGAGTTTTTGGATCTGTGTAGTGAGGAACAAGGATGAGTTTATGAACCGAATTGTGACTGGGGATGGAACTTGGGTTCATCACTGTGAACGTGAGTCAAAACAAGAGTCCATGCAGTGGCACAAAAAAGGCGCAGCACCGCCTAAGAAGTTCAAGGTGTCACAATCCGTCAGAGAGATCAGTTTTTTGGGATTCAGGTGGAATTTTGTTGATCGATTATAATGATAATGGATTATCACGAGGCAATACTATGCTACACTACCTACTAGAAAAATAAAAAAATGCAATTAAAGAAAAAAGGAGGGGAAAGTGGTCTCGAGGTGTGCTCCTTTAGCACGATAACGCACCCGTTCACAAGAGTCATGCTGCGATGGCTGCCTTACACAAGTACGGCTTTGAAACTGAACCACCCACCTTACGTGAGTTACACTGAAAGTTATTATAAAATAAAAAACGGAATGAAGTTAATATTTTTATTGCTTTTCGAAGTAGTATCCGTTCCTTTCTAAGCACCGTCGCATGCGATGGAACCATTCACTGAAGCAGTGGGCCCACTCTTCTTTAGGGATGTCTTCCACGTCTTTTTCAAACGCAGCCACGACATCATCGGGGTTCATAAAACGAATTCATCTAAGTTTATCTTTTATATTTGGAAATAAAAAAGTCACTAGGTGCCAGGTCAGGACCGTAAGGAGGATGACTAACTCCACACTTTCGATAGACAAATATTCGTTAGTCCGTCTGGCGGAGTGAGCTGGAGCGCTGACGCCTAAATGTTCATGTAAGACTTTTTGTACTTGACTCATACCAATGCCTAAAGCTACCCAAATCTGTTGATATGTCACCCTTCTAGCATTAGCAGCACAGCACTCACGTTATCTTCAGTAGTCGCCGTAAAAGGACGTCCTTCTGGCGAATCATCAGAGAGTTTGCTTCGAGCAAGTTCAAACTCATTAAACCAGTTGTAAACAGTGGCACGAGATGGGGCTTCGTCATGAAATGCTAATCGAAGTCTATCGTATCGTTTTTATTGAGTATGACCGCAACGAAAGTCGTAATAAATCACTGAACGAAAATTTTCTCTAGTCAAATCCATTTCGACGCACGACAGACACTTTTTAAATAGCCGCCAAAATGGGCGGCCATTTAAAAAGATGTTTAATGAATTCATGTCATTTGTTTTTACAAATGTAAAAACAAATGACATGAATTCATTACACTTCCACAAATTCCCTAAGAGTTCCTAATTCGAAATTTAAATAAATTTTTCATCGGCTGTGTTCTAAAAGTCTGAGAAGTGTATTAGGGTTCATGGAGAATATATTGAAAAGGAAACATAATTTCATGTTTAATAAAAAGAAAAACACCTGTTCATTCCGCGAAATTTTTGACCTCCCTCTTATTTTTATCTTCACATTGCTTTTTATTGTGTGAATTTAGTTAATTTCTCGTATTCATCTTTATCTTTTATAATTTTTTGTTAAAATTAAAAACGGCTACCTATTTTATTCAACTTTAAAAACTAAGCAATTAGCTTAGCGCTACGAAGCGAGTCGTCGAAGCGGTTGGATCCTCAACTATCTTTTTTTTTAACTTTTGCTAAACAACTATGCTGTTCCAAGTACATTCTGCTTAATAAAAAATATAATAATCGGTATTTCGTTGCAAATTTATTGTTCACGAATGTTTTCTTTTAAATTGTTTATTTTTATTTAGGCAATATAAATTGAAAATAACTTTTTAATGAGGTACCTACCTACCTTTAAATGAGCATAATATACCCGTGTATGATAACAGTCGAATTATTCGATTCCTTCGCTGGGCTGAAGGAACGAATATTATGTAGCAGTTCTTTAATTACAGGTTTAAGGTGGATCCTTAAATGATCTCCCAGCCACTTTCTCGCTAGATGGCGGCACCGTCACACGTTCGGAACATTTTAAATTTTTACCCTTAAATGCGTCAACTAACGCATTAACTTTTTTTTAATTTTATATTCACTATGCTTGTTAACTCGTTTCTTACAAAGATTTGTTCCACTAAACATTTAGCGTCTTCACCTTATGCTTAACACACACCTAAACAGTAAACAGTTTTACGTGCAATAACACTAGATGGCGTTTTTATTTCATAATCTTGGAAATTAAATGTCCAGATTAATTAATGTTAATTTAAAAAGAGAGTAGGTACCTAATTGTATGATGAATCTCCTTCCGTCAATAAAGTAAAATCTGAAAAAAAGAATAATGTACTTTTAAGCATATTTTTATTTTGTTTCGTAAAGGCTCATTTTTGGTATTATGAGTATTAGGTATACTTACCTACCTAATTATCGTAAACTGTAAATATTTTTATTGTTTATGTTACTGACAGAATCGAAATTGGGTTGTGTCGTATCTGACACTTAATAAATAAGGTTTTTATTGCAAGATATTTTATTAATAATTTTATTATGGAAAATAAGCAGGAAATACATGCCCATTCATGCCCACACATCATTAGACAAAAACCATACGAACATTTCCAGGAGGATTTGAACTTGTTCAATAAACCTTTAAATTTTTGGAATATACTTAAATTACTTGGCATTGGCGAAATAGTGATATAATTTTCACAGAAGCCATCAATTGTAGAAAATCAGACTGGAAATAACATTGGTAGTTACCTACTTTTTCAAATATTTTTATAATGACAATAATATGATATTTAGAGAATTATGTAGGTAGATAACAATATAAATAACATCACACGTCGACACAATGTCAGTATCTTACACAATAACACACAATTATGTTACTAACCTAACATATTTTCTAGAATACCTACTTATACAATTTTGTAACTTCAATAAATAATTTTATACAATTGTTAGGCTAGTACAGTGTAAAATATCTACAATGAAAAATCTTATGAGCTAACAAATAACAGAATTAAACTATACATCGCTACGTACAACGCTACATACTTACTTACATTTAAAATTATTACAACAAAAATATTTTGAAATCTACGCGCTGCTTTTTGTTGCCACCGTATCAATCTTCTGCTTGTCACTTTTTACTTCCATCGTATGATAAATATTTTACGTCTGGATCTCCTTCAATACAATCAACTGCTGGAAGCCGCAGTTTTCGCTACAACAAATGAACTAACACAGTTTGGTTAGACTACTAAATACTGAACCCAAACCTCAGAGAAATAAGTTATTTTAATTTATTATAATATTTTAAGTTTTTGTAAGTTAATTTATGAATAGTTATATTTTCATACCTTTTAATTCCTTGGATGTCATGTCATGCCAAATTGTTTTCAAATGAAAGGAATGTATTTTCAATTCCAAACCAATTTCCATTTTTTTTTGTCGATGAATAATTGTCTAGTTTCACCCATTTTCGTTTGTGCACTTTATCCAAGGACACATGGTTTATGAATACCTATTGCTAGTTTAGTCACTTTCGAACAAAGTATTTTAGTGAGCGGTTCGACGATTTCTTTCCAAACCTACGGTTGTAAGTTCGATACCCAACTATTGATATTTTTGTGATTTTGTTATAATATGTGATAGATAGTAGAATGTACACAGAAACACATGAAGTTTAGGCCTCTACTGTCATCTATGGTTATAATAAAAATAAATATCTATGGTTAGGTGACTGTTAATGAGACACTCCGTGTGTTAACAATCTACTGTTATATTATTTTAGTGATAGCTGTTTATCAGGAATTATATTCTGTACACTTACACACTGACTGATGCCAGTGTAAGTATAAGTGTTGTGTTAAGTATTAGGTAGTTATTATGCAGGAATTCAGGCATTCATTAATTCACTAAAAACAAAAACATCGCAAGTAATAAGAAACTGCTACTGATGACGGCTGCGGGTATCGACCTTAGGACGAGCTGCTTCTCACTCAGGACTTCTGCATATCGCTTGCTACCGCGTCACCAATCCTAAACTCCTGACTGTATATTTTGGTTGCAGGGACCAAAACTACAAACGTAGTACAGGGATTATTACAATAATGGTGCCGATTCCCTTGTTTACAAACTAAACCAAATTTAAGTTCATTGCATCTTTTTCTTTCTATTTCATTTAAAAAAGGACAGAAGATAAATTTTAGTTTAGTCCTGTCAAGTTAATCAGCGCCTGACACTACTCCATACAAGTTTAGACGTGATTAAAAAGTTGACTACTAAAACTACATCAAATTACGTCAGGTGCTGACTAATTTGACAGGACTAAACTAATATTTATCTTCTGTCCTTTTCATAAAGAAATAGAAAGAAAAAGATGCACTCAACTTAAATTTAGTTTAGTTTGTGAACACGGGAATCGGCACCAATGTGGCTGTTATTTTAGTATATTGTGGTGTCTTACGGCTTCCACGCGAACGAAGTCGCGGGCATAAGCTAGTAAATGAAATAAATCTCATAAGATATTATGTTAATATTTTTTTCTTTTGTTGCAGATTTAATTAGTCGTTATAGAAACCTTCCCAAAGATGGCAACCATATATAATTGGTATAAAGACCTATTGGACAATAGGAGTGGTAAGTTGTTTTTAAATTAATAATTAATTCGGTACCTACCTACTAAATTGGTTTTTTTTTAACAAGTTATTAAGTACCTATACCCCATCAGCAAAATCTACTTTTCACTTTTAATTATCTCTAGCAATAGGTACGACAATAAATGGAAATATTAGTATTTTGAAACTTTCAAATGAATCTTAACATCGACTTCAAAAAAAGATTTATTATCTTTTTTCTATTGGCCGGCTGTGGGTTTTGCCGATCAACCGACTCGCTATAAGGACTATAACCCATTGGATATACTTATTTGATTGAATTGTTGCACGCAGACTGGAAAAGTCATTCATTAGATATAAATATACGAAGTTTAATTTATTGTCGGATCATCGTCTCCAAATTGTATAAACAACAATTTGGTCTTCGATAAATATTCATAAGATTGATTACAGTTTAACCTTTCGACAATTTGGTATGTAGTTTACAAACAAATAAATTTTATGTGGAAAGGCTCACAATGTTTCAACTTGAAATACTTTAAGTATGTGATATTATTTTATGTTTATTGAAGAGTTTTAACAAATCCCGTCCCGAGTGTGAAGACAGCGCACGCCGATAGTGTTTAGTCGGGTCTACGAGTTTGCTCAATACATTACATAAGAACTGCGGAACGATTCACACTCAGGCGCAACCCCACTCTGTCTGTATCGTTGCGCTTGCGCCTTCTCCGGCAGAAGTTATGTCAACTGCGCTAGCGGCCTCGAAACCGTAGTCTCGGTTACTGAGCTACATACATAAAATATGGGAAATAAGTACACATAAACTGATTGTATGAGTTGTTTGTCTTCTTGCACCCGAAAAAGCCAAAAAGCTTGAGAAAAATAGCCAAAGTATCAGTATTCTTGGTTTGTTGTCTAGCAATTATTGTGTAAATGTTTTTGTCCAGCAGTGGTACAAAATTTAATGAGCAGATTTCATTTGATAGAATTAGCAGTCACGTAATGAGAATGACTGACCTTTTGCAAACTATAAGCGCTACGTAAAACAATTAATGTATATTATTTAGTTTGACCACATTTTGAAAACTTGGTAAATATAGTAGGTCTGCTGTTTTAATTAATAATAGTTGTAATACGGAAGAGGTTGTGACTATAACACTAACGTTTATATCAGGTTTAAAGGTTTCGGCCATTTGTATCATATCCTGCTGCAATCTACATACCTAAAGGCAAAACCATATAACAAAAATATGGACCTAAACAAGGGTAGAAAATAATATCATTGCCTGAGAAAAGAAAACTATATCTGAGCTGATTATTTAACTTAAATGATACGTTTACATAATAGAATTACTAATATTGAAGTGTAGATTATTATGAATTGTCGACTTATATGAGTATCTTTTATAATCCCAATTATGACTAATCTAATCAGACAAAAAGTTATTGACACTGCAATACTGTCACATCAGCAGCAACTTTTTTTGCACTTTATCAGTATAATATAATAAACTTTCGAACAAAATGTTTGTAATACATATTTTGATGCAGAATGCCGTTGCTAAAAGAGGACAGCATGAAAAATCACAAGTTTTAAATATACAAGGATAATTTTACTGTAATGTTGTAATATTTATATGGCTTATAAGCAGAATACACGTTTTCTTGAGCAAATGTATGTGTCTCACATTACTTTATTGACCCTCTATTTTGCATGCATACTTTATTGACTCGACTGGGAATAAATGCTCTACAATTTTATTACTAATGTTATTTTCTCAAGAAGCACATACTACTACTACTACTACTACTACTACCTATTTAAATATTCTAACATACTCGTTAGCAATTCCTTTCTACTAAGTTTAAGAATTATTTATGTGTAATTACATCTCGTGCATCGTACACAATCGCGTGCTTTAAATTGCAAGACGGAGAAACAACTAGATATTCCATATTTAATAAAAACCTGTAGAAGTGTTGTAGTTACCTGCTTAGCCATAATATGAGTCCAGTCTCACCGATGTTAATCTTTCGTCTACTGGCTTACTTTTATCTTTTAATCAGTTTGTTCATTTTTATCAATTTCTAGATCCGCGTGTAAAGGACTGGCCGATGATGTCATCGCTATGGCCCACGCTGGCCGCGTGTGTGTGCTACGCGTATTGCTCGCGGATACTTGGCCCTCGATTTATGGCGAATCGCAAGCCCTTCGAACTACGCAGCGTGCTAGTCATCTATAACCTTGCACAAACACTATTCAGCGCCTGGATATTCTATGAGGTAAGGGAAGGGTCTTTGCCACTATTAGGGTAAATAGCCTCGTGCTGGGTTTGAACACGCACACAGGCCACTGAACTTACAAACAACTTGGTATTAGTAACTAGCAATAACTTGGTCACGCAAGCTACGTACCTGTATTTATATTTGTTATGAAATTATTAAGTTCGTCATCAACACTTGATACATTAAAAAAGTCGATTGATTCAGATTCACCGAACCAAGTTAGTTATAGATATTTGAAAGTCATTTAGTCACTGGAATTTCTAAATCCGTTGGACGAGCTCAACGAGCCAACCTTTAATACCTTTTAGATTATATTACACAAATAAATATAATTAGTTCCTAAAATAGAATCACAGTGGAAAATAGAAACCGTTTTATTCATGAATGATTTTCATTTTATTTTCACAGTACTTGATGAGCGGCTGGTGGGGTCAATATAACTTTACGTGTCAGCTTGTGGACTACTCACGGAGTCCGATGGCAATGAGGGTAAGATTATGAATACGATATTTTCACAAATAGCAAATAAGTAGTTCTAAAGGGTTAAGTATGTATTGGGTGATAATTTCCACACACTATTGCTTCCCGTACTCAATATGAGAGTTTAAAAGAGGAGGCACTCATCCATCTTATTTCCCTAAATCTACATAGTGTCTGTTTGCGTTACACTGTGGCCCTGACCGACGTCCGGCAAAACTAAATACGTAGTAAAACAACCGTAGGAATGTCTTACTGCTAGCCGTTTGCTTAATCTTTGGAACTAAGTAAATTTTAAATAAAATTTGAATGCTATTGTTGTGTGTATTTTAGTAGGTACCTATTTTAGTTTAAATAGATGGATGTGAAACTTATTCGAAACGAAAAGCTAAAGATACAATAATAACAATCCAATTAAAAATAACTCTGGACTATTGAATTATTCACAACGAAATGCATACGAGGGGAGGTCCAAAAGTTCGTGGAATGGAGGGGATGGAGTGGGGATAGGGGCGCTCGCTTAGTGTCATACTAATTAGGTACTCATCCTTAGTATACAATTTGAGTTTGATCCCTATTGCGTCATTCGTTGCGTTTCGTAAATTGATTATATTAGAATCATCAATAATGTCACAAAATTTGCATGTCGAATTTAGTAGGCGGAATATGAAGAACTATTGTGTGTTAAAATATCTGTAAATTACCATATTTCGTGTAAATAAACGAATCTATCTATCTAACACTCGCCTGCTAAACAAATCAATCCGGAAGAAAACTGAAACTATGGAGAAAATGGAACACCGTGCTGTGATAAAATTACTTACCAAACAAGGAAAAAACGCTCAGACCATTTTTAATTAAATGGAAACCGTTTATGGGGAACATTGCCCTAGTAAATCAATAATTCATAAGTGGCATAGTCTTTTTAAACGTGGTCGGGAGTCGATTGAAGTCGAACCCCGCTCAGGAAAGCCAGTTGAGGCCACCACATCAGACATCATCAAAAAAATTGGAAAAAATTGTACCGGAGGACACCCGTTTGAAGAAAAAACAGTTATCTGCATTAGTTGGAGTATCAGATACCACTATTTTGCGAATCCTACATGACCACCTGGGTATGACAAAAGTCAGTGCAAGATGGGTACCGAGAATGCTCACGCCGCTTCAGAAACAGCAGCGCGTCGATGCGTCAAAACAATTTTTGGAGTTGTGTGGAGACGAACCTGCACAGATTTTGGAGCGGATTGTTACCGGAGATGAAACATTGGTTCATCACTTTGAGCCTGAGTCCAAACCAGAGTCCATGCAATGGCATAAAACGGGGACACCACCGCCAAAGAAATTCAAAGTGTCGGAGTCGGCTGGAAAGTTGATGGCTACTGTTTTTTGGGATTGTGAGGGGATAATACTGATTGATTACAAAGAAAATAGAAGGACCATAACCGGAGAATACTACGCAACGATATTAGAAAAATTAAAGGAGGCCATCAAGGAAAAACGTCGAGTAAAATTGACCAAGGGTGTGTTGCTCTTGCAAGACAACGCGCTGGTTCACAAGAGCAGAGTTGCAACGTCTGCACACGCATTACTTCGAATCACTAGTCAACCCACCCTACAGTCCAGATCTGGCCCAAGTGATTTTTATTTATTCCCCAATTTAAAAAAAAGACTTTAGGGGAAGGAAATTTTGGCTCATTTTGAGGCAAAAGATAAAAAATATTTTTACGGTGGTTTAGAAAAATGAATTCATAGATCTAATAAATGTATTCAGCTTAAGGGTGATTATATTGAAAAGGAAAAATAGATTTATTCTTTCATTTTATTTAAAACCCTTTCATTCCACGAACTTTTGGACCTCCCCTCGTATATACCTCGGTTCTACCTAGTTCAGGCAAATAAGCAACTGAGTCCTCTATAATTTTTAATTTATGTTATTGTAAATCTGCACCATTTTTATAAATAAACGATATAAACGATATATACCTATAGGTACAGCATTTATGAACTCTAACATACACAACTCACACCTTCCCATGGGGGTAGGCAGAAACTACAAAACGCCACTTGCTACGATCCTTACTTACTCGTTTTGCCTCGTTTACGTACACGCACGCCAGTTGCGAGTACTAAACACCTGATCTTTCTGAAGAATCACCAATAAGGTCACTATATATTTTCCTGGGAGTTCCCGGCGATTCCATTCAAACCTGCCTTTCAAAATACATCTTAGGGTATGCATCTTAGGGAAAAGATCTGATCCCTCTCTAAATCCTGCTAGCACATCCCATATTTTCTAAACTGTCACCCTATTTATTAAAACCTTCGTATACAGTTTTCCGACAACACTCAAATGACTATTCTAATATAGTGGTACAATTACAGCCTTACACGAATCATCCGACACACGGCCATATCTCCAACACATATTAAAGATCCGGCACAACAGGCTTGATACCACCCCGTCACCGTGTTCAGCATTTCAGCAGACACTGTCGTACCTAAAATCCACCCCTTTTAGTACTCTTACAATCTCATCTATTTCACTCTCTTCATCTACATCTGAGCTACCATAAACAGGATTGGTAGTATTTATTTTAGCTCACCGAACCGTTTTTTTAGCGAACTAAGTCGTTATTACTGTAAAAATTTTAATTCAATGCTATAATGGGCAAAAGAACAATCAAGGTTGAAATACTTCCGTCTTTGATTTGCTAATCAATAAGAAACATAGCGTACACACAAATAATATAATGTCAACAATCACTTTACGAGCTTGATGCTAATGCCGCAAGAAGGACACCTTCATTAGCGATTCCCTAGGCCTTTGTTTATTTAACCATTAAAAACGTGTAAAAAAACACCATATATGAATTTCTGAATGTTTAAACAGGTACTTAGGTAAACGATGTATAGGTATCGGTGACTGTGATTAACCTTACTTACGCATACGTAAGTACCTACGTGAAATAATTTACTAATGACATTGTTGATCGCCAGTTTTCTACGCGTAAAAGCATACATAATGTCTCTAATTAATTAATTATAGATACTTTTGGTAGAGTCGAACAGGATAGTCATTACAAACCGTTGTTAATAGACTTATTAAATGCGGTCATGTAGGTACGTGGTATACACTGCCATATTAAGCATTTCACTAACTCTGTTTAGCCCTAAACAACTCAAATATTGTTATAAAATAGCCTCATTTCTACAAGCTGTTATGTAACACGTTTTTATTTATTGATATTTTAAGCACGAAAAATATTGCAAAGAGGATTGGACTTGAACGAATAAGCGTTTTGAGTTTCCGCAATCGAATAGGATTCCAAAAATGGTCTTCATCGGATGAATACAATGTCACTGCCTTATTATATATATTATTATTCTATTGCGATATTTTGGATAAACTTAATCGTTATTTTCAATGTCACAAAAGCTATAAAAAAAAAGAAAATACAAATGACTGTCGTACTCTTGAATAAAAAAATATTTAAATATAAATCAATCTGACATTTTGCACTATTTATAGTATGGCATTGCGCTTCTGTTTATTAAAGCCTTTCAAAATTCATTAAACTTGTTATCAATAACGAAATAACAGTAGCCGAACCACTTATCATGAGATTTGACGACAGATTTAATCGTAAGGCCCGAGTTCGGCCTACGATGACGACACATGGGAGATAAATGTCTTTAGCAAGAAAGAAAACGTCAGCGTCTCAGAGTGATGCTTCATCGGTGTTAGAGGAAACTCTTCCCTAAACCTTCCTACATAATGCTGTACTGTTAAGTCTTCTATAAATACAATTTTGATGCTATATTTCTAATGTAACCAACGTTTCTGGCTCAGATGGCGAACACGTGCTGGTGGTACTACTTCAGCAAATTCACGGAGTTCATGGACACACTTTTCTTCGTGCTACGTAAGAAAAACGAGCATGTGTCCACGCTGCATGTGATACACCACGGCATCATGCCCATGTCGGTGTGGTTTGGACTCAAGTTTGCACCAGGTTAGTTAATTCTATCATTCGGAACATCATTACAAGCTCATAAGCCTACCTTCACAACTTTTTAGGGCCAACATCATCCGGTCTTACCAAAATCGATTAATTCCGTGTTCGCCTCATGAAATTCGCCCCATATCTGATATTCCTTGTTCGCCCTGATAATCATTTTATTAATTTATTTATTCGTTGATCGCCTCGGTTTTTTTTTGTCTGGAAATTGATATCGGAATTTTACATTTAGACCTCGCCCAGTTACGGTAAGCCGGAAGTAAAAGATGCAAAGCAGTCCAATCTAGTAATGACCGTCTGAAATTACGAAGTAGTAGGGCGTAGGTTTCAGGGGCACGGAGAGGTCGTATTTTAAAGATCGATGACCTGTCGGAAATCTAAATTAGTCGATCTGCATGTTAGCTATTTAGTCTCAAAACATTGTCATGAAGAGCCCTGGCCAAGCCACGATGTAATAACATAAGGACAAGTATCAACATAATCCCAAAGACTTATGGTGTTATTTATATTTTACACTCCGTAGATGATGTCGTGCCCTGACAGACAATTTTAATACACGCAATTGCCATGGGATCGAGAAACAAAATTAATTAGTGGGACCTGTTAAATATTCGTAGCTGCCTGATACTTTTCTTTTTTTTTCCTGAAACTTTGCCCCACACTAGGAATTTCTCCTGTATTGTGGTGCGTATACAAACATTAAACTCACATACACAAACAGCCAGACCCGGAACAACTACTCGTAGGTCATACAAATATTTGTTCCGTGCGGGAATCGAACCTGCACGCAGCAGTCAATCGCTTAACCACTGCGCCAACACGTCGTGTCTGAAAGGCATAATTAACTTAAATAAGTTGTTCGCCGACTGCAATAATAACCGCCAATCACAACAGATAAAAGTCAAGGTCTACAAAGGTTTTAAATGAGTACTATAGTCACTATAGGGTGAGTTCCAAACGATTTTGTTAAGCTTTTAAAACATCAAAAGGCTGCTATTGTAAATGATGATATTATTAACACTTGGTAGTCTAGTTGTCAAAAAGATACGAAACATAATTGGGTCAGTGCGTGGTGAGCACACGTTATTGTTGACGACATGCAGTCCGGACACGCACTTCGCGGCTATTGAGCTAACATTTATAACAACATTGTATTTAAATGCACGGCGAGGGCTTACTACCTACTACTGTTTTAATTTCATAGAGTGCTGGAGGTGACTAAAGCTTTGTTTCATTTCTAATCATATTTATAAGCGCGAAATTAAATTAAAAGTTAAATAGAGTGCGTCAGGCATATAGCATATTCTTTCGGAACAGGTAGAATTTTTACCTTCCGTATTGAGTCGGTTATAGCTACATTGCGGAGTAAACGCCATCTTTCACACATCGAAACAGAGACCTCTACATTTGAAGATCTGGAAAAATCGTCGAACCCATACTATATTAATAATGTCAATCAATGAGCTTAGTCAGAGCCTGAATATTGTAATCTTTAAATGCGCCCGCAGACAGGCGCGACATGACTTTTTAAGAACCATTTCCATTAGATTTTCATAGGAATTCTTCTACTAGAAGACGACGCGGCGACGACGCGACTCTAGAGTCGCGTCACGCGTGTTTGTAGGAGCCTTCACGCTGGTCTTGAGGCTAAATCTTAAGATAGTCTATATCTGTCAGAGGTCATTCAATGAACATGTATCTAGGACCATAATACAAAATACACGTTTCCTAAACATAACATTTGAAGGTTCGTATACCAAGAAATAATGTAAATAGGAAATATTTGCACATTTAGTCCTCGTTAGCATCAATAAAATAATAAATGTAAGATTTACTTCCTGGATCCTTGCCTAGTGCCTGGGTCCGGTTTCCGACTCTTTGATATTACTATCTTAACCCCGAATACAGATTCAAGGCACACTGACTTTTTCGGCGGAAAGCAGTAACATTATATTTTTAGACCCCATGGAAAGTAGAAACAATGGATTAAAAATAACACAATATTTAAGTGAGCTCGATAATGATTTGTACAAAAAAAACCACATCTTTTAATTACGTAACAGCCTCAGATTCCAACTAGTTAGCCTCGACATTACCTAAATAAATGATTATCTTTTTGGATTTCGTCGTACAACTCTGCGAAAATGGAAATAGTTGGATATTATGCAATCACTTCCGAATCCAACAGTCTCGTGATTTTGTTTGGATACCGATTATGGACGGATGTTGAAATCTTAAAGTAGATTGACGAGTAGTAGGGCCATAGAAATATTCGCAATCCCAAGGTACTCAACACCTACTATTTTGGATATCATTCTTGGTCTTGGATATCCAAAATATTATGTTTTGCGTAACTTGTCATTTTGGGTGCCCAAGGATGACATCCAAAATCGTAGTTTTAGGGTAAACCTTGAACGCTCCTAACTACAAACATCTCGCATTAGACAGAAACTTGGGAGTCGTAATGGCGTACCTATCCTATTACTTGTATACAGACCTACATAATTAATTTAAGTTATTTTATACATAACAAGCTGTTGCTCGCGGTTTCATTCGAATCCTAGAGTAGTTCGTCCATGTACCCCAATAAATCCTACGTATTAATTACGTAATTCAAGATTAGTTTAGGCTTTTGTCCAAATCCGTTCAGCAGTTTCTGCTTGAACGAGTATCGAGTATAATAATACCTGCCTGTAGTTTATCCGCTTAAAGCCAATGCCACTTCTCGTAAAGAGAAGGAACCAGCATTGATCACCATCACCTTGTTTGCTCAATACGTGTTGGCGATTCGAACGCTGTTGGTCAGTTGTCACCTAAACAAATTATGGGCGTTATAAGTTCCATCAGCCCTTAAGGTGATACGTAAAAAATAAATCATAGCTCGAGGGGCGGACATAAGAAAGTGACAGAGTCAATTACTTCCACATGCGAAAAAAGAGAGCGCAACAATGCGCGATGGAACCAAAATAAAACAATGTAAGCGCCAAACCGAATAAAAATTGTTTAAAAATAAATTAAGCTTTGTATCAAAAATATTTTCAGCCAGAGTTTTGAATGACCTATTACGCACATTTTGAATGCTATTTTGCAATAAAATTACTTAGGATTTTAGAATTACAGAAAAAAGTATAAAAAAGTACTTAGATGTATTTTTGAAATTTAATTCTATCGAGGCAATTTAACCTTATGCTGTAATAGGGAAATAAATGGTTACGAAATAGCCCCCAATTTATTTTAGCATCGCCTTAATGTTGTTAAACCACTGACTTCTGGTGAATTATATTAGCCTCGCTAGAATATTGTTTTTGGAGTTAGCATTATTTATTCGATGTAGAATAAATCATGAGGTTGGCTAAATTTTTCGTTTAAGTAACGTAGTTAGTAATAGTATTTTATTTTCATCGAGTGACTTCATTGACATATATACAATGAACTCAAGCTATGATAAGTTGGTTTTATAGTGATGAGCGAAAAACATCCGTAAAAAATAAAAGGGGTGAAGTGATCATTTATTCGACAAATAATATTGCTTTGTACGTACATAGTCTTAATACTGACGATATTCATATCCGTGTTTCGTTTATTTAACTAATTGTCTATACTCTATAAGATCACGTACGAATGTGAATATGACGTATCGGTGCTAAGTGAGCATGACAATTTTTAATGTTTATACAGTGCTGTCGTCGTGTGAATTGCGTCTTTCATACATTTCAAATGCTACGTAGGTACCTTCACTTGAATCACGCTAAGATTTTGAATTATTGAGATAGGTAAAATAAAATTAATGATAGTTGCGCTTGCGCCGAAATAAATTTGAATAATACTGCAGAATTCCCTTAGTTATGAAACAGTTTGGAAATAGCAGTGTAATTTCATAAGTATCCATCGATGTAGTAGCTATATTCCATGTGGTCAAACGTTAATGATTAATGCGCATAATGCATTAATCATTATTCATTACCGATTAAAATAAGGGAAACTAATTTATCTAAAGCAAACTCATTAATGTGTGGTCACATTAATTTGTACTACTAAATTGTTGCTAGCTACAAAGCAGGAATGAATGGTTCGAATTTCTTTTCGTCCTATCTCACTGTTAATCACTGCACTTTGGATCCTGGCCCATGTTCGGCAGTGGACATTATAATGTTTGTAACGACTTAATAACTAATAATATACTAAACAAAACAATGGTGCCGATTCCCTTGTTTACAAACTAAACTAAATTTAAGTTGAGTGCATCTTTTTCTTTCTATTTCATTATGAAAAGGACAGAAGATAAATATTAGTTTAGTCGTCAAATTAATCAGCACCTGACGTAATTTGATGTAAAAATTACATCAAATTACGTCCGGTGCTGATTAATTTCAGTAGTCAACTTTTTAATCACGTCTTTACTAAACATGTATGGAGTAGTGTCAGGCGCTGATTAAATTTAACAGGACTAAACTAAAATTTATCTTCTGTCGTTTTCTTAATGAAATAGAAAGAAAAAGGTGCACTGAACTTAAATTTGGTTTAGTTTGTAAACAAGGGAATCGGCACCAATACCAAAAACAAAAACTAAATTAAAAACACATTATGAAAAAAATTGGTTATCTAAAGGTACTGGGTAACATTGATCAACAATCCTAGCTGTTTATAAATATATTATGCAAGAAGTTACTAATATTATAAATAATAAAAAAATATGCGGTTGGCAATCTTTTAGACATGACAAGGCATATGACAAAGTACAGTTTAAAATTTTATTAGAAAAACTATACGGAATAGAAATTCGTGGAAATACACATACCTAAGTGGTTTACGTCCTACTTAAAAAATAGAGAACAATATGTGCAAATGCAATATTTTAACCACGACCAAAAGCAAATAACACAAAAGGTCCGAAAAGATGAATGCATCAATTCCCCAGGACAGTTTTTTTGGATGTCTCCTATTCATCATCTACGTCTATGACCTTCACAAAATCATGAAAGAACCAAGTGTGCTATTCGCAGACGATATATCTCTGTTTACCATATGCCAGACTAGTAAAAATGTTAACGAACAACTAAACACACGATATTAGATAAAACAACAAAATGGATGGATGAGCACAACCTTGAGATAGATTGCTCCAAAAAAAATGGTTAATGCGTAGTTGACGCATTTATCATAGTTGTCTCACAAAGATTTCTAAGTTAGGAGTAAGAATTAAAAATGTTCCGACTGTGCGACTGTGCTGCCATCTAGCGAAAAAGTGGCTGGGAGATCATGTAAGGATCCACCTTAACATAATCCTGACGGAACAATTTGAAATAAAGCTTGGATCGATCATTTATTACTTCTTTAAAAAAAACGAGAACTAACGAACGAGTTCTATAAAATGTGAGAAACAGGTTGTAAAGTTCACTCATCATACTCTATAAAAGTAAGGATCGCCCGACCAGACGGGTGTTTTGTCTGGTGGGCAACTGCCCGAAGATCGATGTCGGGACGTTGTATATATGCTAGTTGCGCGGTAAACTCTGCTTGCGCGATGCAGGATTTTGCATGACGTCCGAGTGATGCATAGTTCGCATGTGGGGTTGTAGATGCCGCCACACTTCTACCACCCAGCGACATAATTATGGTGACCAATCTAAGACTATTCGTTTGTTCGGTTGTGAGCTGATCTGCGTCGCGATCTTTACTTAGGTATATAAGAAGAGTAATTGAATTGTGTAAATCGGGAAGGGGGTCTAAACCCACGATCTAGGATAAAAATATCGCTACGACGAAAGAACCAATGCAATGTACCTTCATCGTCATATAACATTCTTTGTAATATAGTTGCATCTAAATCAGTAGCCGTACAAACATCTACGGTATAACCATCGCAGCGTACTATAATGAATGGTTTTAAAAGGTTGGAAAACTTGTGTAAACTATACGTTTTTCTTGGGAATTAATAATTGGAACTCTTCTAAATATAGATGTATGTTCCGTCCATTATCGCTATTGCATGTCTATCTTCATATTATGTTGAATTAGGGTTTCCAAATAAAGCGTTCGGTATGTAGAGATTGCGTTCAAGGAGCATTCTTCTGTCGACGTGTTGCTATTACCACTCCGCAACTTCATCAAATAAATAGCTAGAGCTGTTTTGGAATGCGAACTAGACAGGGAAGGCGTTTGTTCCAAGATATCGAAGAATTGTTCTCGACTAAGACCCAAGCGAATGTGTACTTAATTGGTGTCATTATTTTCAAAATCTAGAATAGATTTGGACTATCAAAGATCTCATCCCAGTCATTGGCCCTTAGATTTGTTTCACATGGTTTCACATGATATATAAGTTGGAATCCATAAGAAGTGATATCCGTTTTGTTTGAGGAATTCGATGGAGTGTACAGCTTCTTTATCTCTCAAACATACAGAACGCTGCATCGTTAGGCACTCGAGAATACTCTTCAATGCTTTATCCCATAAGATAAAGCATTACACACAATAATGTAAATAATTATGCGACATTGCTCTATACAATTACATTGTACTGATATTTAATTATTATTTTTTCTAAATGACCGACAACGTAACGCTCATAGTAAAAGTTATTCCTAACTAACAGTACTTTCATAACTGACCGCTGACCGCCCAAAACTACCGTTTCTCCTTTAGTTTAGTTAGGAAATACAGAACTTTTCACAACCTGCGTCGATAAACATATGTCTATGTATATGTATGTATATATATGTCCCTGTCCTACCTACCGACCCATCTGTCCGATATATAAATACGTTTATGTTGCCCTCTTCGCGCATGAAACTACATTCCAATAACCCCTACGCAATGTCCATAAAAATATTAAATAAACTACCAGATGAAAAAAAAGATGAAACCATCGATACGACTTTTATAAATAAGCTCAAGTAAATATTAATTCAAAAGCATACTACACAATAAACCAATACATTAAATGACAAAAAATTTATGATTTAGCACAAACAGAGCACACAGCGCAGCACAGTTAGTCGTTTAAATTCATTCAGACTTACATAGTTAAATATTATATTATGATTATATTTATATGATATTATAATATGATTAATTGATATGTGCTAAATTTACCTTATCAAATAATTATTATGTCCCACAACCTTTAACTGATCTCAATGATTGTTAATAACATAACTAACTACATGGGCCGCAAAGAAAGCGGGTCGGTAACAAAAACCTCAATAACTTCCAAAATATTGGAGCTAGATTTATGAAATAAAGACTGTATTATAGACAATTTTATAGTGCTTTATCAACGTCATAACAGTTCAAGAAGATGAAGTTTATTTTGAATAACAGTAAGTTAGTAAAAATTACCATTTCCACTAGATTTAGAAAAAAAGTTCTATGGTATCAAATATGCAATTTTTACACATTTTAGTATTTTGAATGGCCACCACGAACTGTTAATACAGCTGTTATAAGGTATGGCATGCTTTCCACCAAATTTCTGAGCCGATGCTGAGTAATATTCTCCCATTCCTCTATCAGCGCTTATCAGTGGGCAAATATCACGAAGCGTGATTGGAGGGGAATTTAATTTAGTTTTTATTTTAAAAGGAATGCTTAAATATTTTAAAAGTTATCGCGTTTTTTCTATAACCGACTCGCTTTCTTTGCAGCCCATTGTATTTAAAATTTGTAAATTGTAAATTTGTTTTCCTAATTTTATTTGTATTCTTATTTTAAGAATTAATTCATTTTATACTTTTTGCTGTGCCCTACATGGTCCGTAATTGTACCTTTCGCTTTAAGCCATTGTAACACCCGTAAACATTACATTAAGGAATGCAAATAAAGATATGAACATGTCATTATCAGTTACTCATCATCATCATCATCGGCCTATCATGTTCGCACTGTATGCCGAGACACAGGCCTCCTCTCTGTGAGAGGGAGTTATCAGTTACTGATCCATACTAATATTGCTGATGTGAAAGTAACTGCTTGTCTGTCTGTAACCTTTTACGCCTTAACGGCTGAACGGTTGAAAGCCACACTGATAGGCCATGGCCTGGGTTAGGAGTTAAATAATTAATAAATAATTATCGTCTGACATTGCACACAGCACCATCTAGTTCCAAGTTAAGCACTTAACACTTAAGGCTTGTGTTATGGATACCAGATGGTTGATACACTATTTAAATATATATTTTTTTTTGTAAATACATACATATTATAAATATACATCCATGACTCGGGTACAAATGTCCATATACATCATACAAACATTTGCCCCTACCGGGATTCGAACCCAGGACCATTTGGTTTCGCTGACTACACTTAGCCACTGTAGCCACTACACCAAACGTGTCGTCAAACACACACACATACTTAACACAGGATACTTTTTATCTGTTAATAAGCTACCGAGGGATATTTTCCAACCTCCACGCTGGTCAAGCCGTGGGCAAGAGCCAGTCATTTATATTTTGTTATTCAACAGGTGGTCACAGCACATTCTTCGCCCTCCTCAATACTTTCGTTCACATTGTGATGTACTTCTACTACATGGTGGCTGCTATGGGGCCCAAGTACCAGAAGTACATCTGGTGGAAGAAGTACCTCACCGCATTCCAGATGGTAAGTGGAAAATGTGCTGATAAACTTAATAGTTGTGTTACCTTAATTAATTATATTCTTCACAATTTTTATCGTTTTTAATATATTTTATGCGAACAGGTATTATGCAGGACTATAAAATTGTGGGAAATTAAAATAACCCGTGTATTGAATACACGTAGACAATGTAGCTTTTTGGTCATAAATACGTTCTAACGTCATAACTGAGTTAAGGAAAAAAATCGTACTTATTGACCATGTCGAATACCTAAGTTGTTTGTCTTAATTTTAATTTTTCTTACTAATTAAAATAATATAATTGAATTAAATCTCACGACTGTTTTTGCAGTCCAAGTTATATTTTTCTGACAAACTCGTATTGGTAAAAAAAGTAATAAAACTTGTATTAAAATTAATGTTTTTATTAATATAAGAAAACTTTAACTATATAGTTCCGTGTAAGCCTGAAATAGCTTTGCTAATATATTAGACTTGTTGAAAAAAATGCGTATCAAAACATTAGAACGTACTGTGGTATTATAATTATGATTATAATTAATTTCAACAAACGCAGGTCCAAAAATAAATAAGCAAAAAACAGTACTTACTGTTGATGTGATTTCATTTGTTGATGTTCGTTTAGGCATCGTCATCGTAATTTGTAGCTATAAATATGGGCACTGCTGGAGGTAGTTTTTATTGCATTTCGTTAACACGCTCCAACCATTACAGTAATTTAAAACATACCGATGTCAATGACATAAAAGTCACCTATAACGCGCTCGTGTTTTGCTTTGACTATACTCTCTATTTACAGGACTGTTTTTTTCTTCTACATTTATACCTGTAATTTTTATGGTGTAGATAATATAGTGTATTCTATTCTATTCTGATTTTTCAACTCTCCGAAAACGTATATCGGAAGGAATAAGTGTGGCGGTTAGACATATGTTCCATACAAAACCTGTCAAATCACCCGGCCCTTTACTGCCATCGCCATTTTTATTCCTCAGATGAATGTTATCTGACAGTTCAAAAATGATACTTGGGTACGTTTTATACCTCGATAGGGACCCGCAGGCCCGCCTAATAGCAAATGAGACAGGATTGATATTATATCAAGATTATTCTTCTTCTTCGCGTGTCGATGGCAATCTAAATTGCGTTGGCCCAAGAGTCTGAGTCTGGCACCTTCATCATGTAACCAATATTTTGTAACCATATTTTGATTTAAAAGAGTGTCCGTGTAGTTTCTTGCCCGTTCTTCTCCATAGGTACCTACTACGCTTTGGAATGGGCAACTAGCTTCATCTTTCTGACTGATCGACACCTTGACAAAAAAGTGCCTGTAATTGATTTATTTGAAATAAATGCTTGACTTTGAGTTCATCCAGGCTCTGCCACCTGTGCACTTGAGGATCTTATGACTGTGTCAGCGAACGGAGTTCACGGGACTGAATTTTGGGTCAAACATAATATTTGAACTATATCAACAACTTTTTTATTTGCCATCGATACGCTAAGAAGTAGAATTACATGCATTAGTTCCTGTACTGTGCAGGCAACAGGACGACATTATCACTACTGGATTATACTTATACAAATTAATCAATTCCCCCCAGGTCCAGTTCGTGCTGATCTTCAGCCACCAGCTGCAAGTGTTGTTCCGGCCATCGTGCCAGTACCCGCGCGTCTTCGTCTACTGGATCGCGATGCACGGCTTCCTCTTCCTGTTCTTGTTCAGCGACTTCTACAAGGCGCGCTACTCCAAGTCCGACAGGAAAGCAAGGACCAATGGACTCTGCATGGTAGTTTATTTATTTATTTATTTAAGGACAACCAACAAAGCATACACCAAAGTATATAAAGTACATAAAATAGTTAACACCCATTATGATTAATTTTAAATTTTATTAGCATACGTTTTGGACTATTTTTATTGTTAAATTTTTTATGTACAGTCACGAGCACTAATAATACACTCAGCAAAATTTAAAAGCAATTTTCTTGTGGAATATTGATTGCAACTTTGAAATAACACCTATTTCATAACAGTATAGGTTCCAAAATACTATGTTCGTAACCACATAAAATTACAATCAATACAGTAGGAGAAAATCAAATTTTGAAGTTGCTAAGTGTATACATATTAGTGCTCATGACTGTACACAGGGAAACGACTTATCTATTGAGTATGTCTATGAATAATAAAGTAATTGTTTATTATAGACTATAAAGGAACACAATAACATTTTACTGCATATTACCCACCTAATAACATTTTTACGCACCTAACTGAATTATTAAGAAATTGTGACTTGTTCCGATAATTTTTTTTAAACGTTGCCCCACACTAGGAATTTCTCCTGTTCGTGGGTGCGTTTACAAAAATTTAAACTCACATAAACAAACAGCCAGACCCGGAACAACTACTTGCAGGTCATACAAATATTTGTTCCGTGCGAGGATCGAACCCACGACCCGTGACGCAGCAGTCAATCGCTTAACCACTGCGCCAACCGTGCCATAACCAAGCCATAGCTATTATCACAATTTGGTGTTACCAGGAAAGTCAAATAGCGAATTACGCGGTAATGCCCCCCACACGCTTCCGTGCCTATATAGCAGTAAAATTACGTGCTTACTTATGAAATTGTAACTTTTCAAGATTGTGTTAACCTCGAGTGTGTTCAAAAACGTGGTAAACAACAGTAAATACATTTTGTGATTTCCTGGTTTCGATTGTATATCGAATCATTAACGATAAGTCGTTTACTTGACCATGAATAAAATAAGCATTTATAATGGCCTAAAAATGTGATACATTTATTTGATTGATAGGTTCAAGCAAAACTTGCAAATAGGTCTGAACATATAAAATAATAATAATAATAATAATTCTTTATTTCACAAAAGCCATTACAGTACAGGAACCACAGGAAAAGAGCATAAAAGGCTTATAACTATGTCACAAAAATGTTAATACTCTGGCTCCTAAACTAGGTGTATGTGCCTGTGTCTTAGGAGTCAGTGAAAGAATAATTTAATAATTGATTAAGTCATCATAAGTGTAAATAATAATTAGGTGGTAGTTAGTAGTATATTCAGCGGCCCAGGCGTACTAGAGAATTCACATAAGATATTGTGGTATATGTCAACCTGTTTTTGTAACCCGACATAAGTAAAACAGTCGCACATTCTTATGTGCAATTACCGCATCAGAATTATTTGTTGAGCACTTCATGGCACCGCGTGATCTAGGCAACCTTGTTCAGACACGTGCGTCACATAAGCGCATATTGACATGGACTTTGAGTTGTGTATAGTGTATAATAATACCCGCCTATTATTAGCCACTGCAGGGCACAAGCCTCTTCTCATATAGAGAAGGCACGAGCATTGATCACCACGCTTACTCAAGACGGGTTGACGATTTCAGACTTATACAGGGTTATTGGTAATACACCATCAACCTGTTAAGGGGTTATTGTACTAATCATTGGGACCAAATATGAAATCGCGAAGAATAATCTGCTGTTCCCTACATTTATATTTGCAGAACTCGTCAAAATGTAGGGACCAGCAGATTTTTTTTTCGCGATTTCATATTTGGTCCCATAGTAAAAGTTGTTCATAATGATGAGTACAATAACCCCTTAACAGGTTGATGGTGTTTTACCAATAACCCTGTATATCTTATAATATTATAAATTCGAAAGTAACTCTGTCTGTATGTTACCTTTATCACGCATAAACCACTGGACAGATTTTGATAAAATTTGGTAAGAAGAAAGATGGCATCCTGGAGAAGGACATGGGCTACTTTTTGACTAAAAAAATATCCTAAAGGGGATGAAAGTTTGTACGGGAAACCTAGGTTTTCTCATGTTAGGGATATGAAAAATCTATTTTATGCGTTTGGTAAGAAATAAAACATTTGTTATCTACGTGTTTCAGCGTTTTTGTAAAACCAAATAATACATTGGAAACTTGCAGGGCGTTATTTTCATTGTAAAATAACTGTAAGCATTACGGTTACTTACTTTTTAAACACTTTCACGTAATTTTAAAAATTTAATTAAACAGATTTTTTTAAAATTGCTCCGATTAAATGATAAAAATTGAAAACCACGAAATATGACACTAAATTGCGACGTTGCCACTCATAAGATATAAACGCTCTTAACCGATTGGAAATATTGTCTGTCCGTTACCTTTCCCTGCCTAATCCAGTAAACGGTTTTCGATAAAATTTGGCAAGGAGATAGATGGCATCCTGAGGGGCTACTTTTTGTCCCGGTGGCGCATCCCCGTGGGATATTTTCCGACAGCCACGGGGGCAGAAGCTAGTTAACTATAAGTCCGGGTTTCCTCACGGTGTTTTCCTCCACCGATGTCAGTAATGCAGAAGATCAACTCAGAAAGTGTATTAACTTATGTAAATGTTCGCAGACCGTCATGGACGACAGCAGCAGTTCGCTGAACGGCAAGAACGGCTACAAGCAAGAGGCGGAGGCGCAGGTGCCGAGCTCGTACGCGTCGTCCGGCGCAGACGCCTTCGTGCGGCGCCGGCCCGTGTCGTAGTGGCGCGCTAGTGAACTGTGCTCTAATGTTAAAGGAATAAAGACCATCTCGAACCTTCCACGTTAGGGCCCATCCGCCGGCCCCGAGACTGATGTTTGCACTACGAGACTGTGTGATGCCCTCGTGGAACGTGCGACGCGAGTGCATAGTGCGCTGACCCGGCGAATAATGTTTCAGACTATATTTCTACAATGAATTTAGATATAAACATTATTACTTCTATAAAGTTTGTTGATGCACAAAGTCACTATTTTGGATCTTGCTTAGATTGTCTAACTGCCTTGTAATTTTTTTAAGTACAAAGTATGGTTAATGAAAGTTTCTATGAACTGTTGAAATCAAAGTCTCGATTGATGTGAAATCTAGTCGCGTTTTGGCGATATATTGTTTTCCTTCAGTTAACTGAAAGCAAGGATCTGTTATTGCAATCAATAAATTATGACAACAATTGATCAAGTTATTTTTGTCACAATAAATATTGGTATATTCTCGATAGACGAAAGTTAGATTCCCATCTCACTTTCTTATTTTGTATTATGTGTATATTTTTATTATTTTAAAATTAAACTTAGTTATGGATGGTATCATGTGTAACGAGGTGTATTAAAGGTTGACGGTTTTTTGTAAATATATTTTTATTATTAGATACTAAATAAATCAAGAATAATTATGTTACCATACATTTGATAGATATCCAGTGTAGTTTTACTAACAGCAGTTCATCTCTCCCTTCTATGCCGTGCTCAAGTACCTCATACTTCCGCATGAAACCTTATTAACACATTAAATTAGTTATACCTGTATATTTTTTTATGAATGAATAATGTTAACAAATTCATCATAAATTGTGGGTATGCACAATGCATTTTTTGATTATTTTTGTTGTTTATAAAAAAAAACTGTAACGGTGTGAGGCTGTGCACATTGGAACGCAGTGCATTGCACAGTAGAATTTACCGCAACAAGGAAACTAGCATTTCGTGTTAGATAATTAAAGTACTCTGGGTATAAATGTTCAAGGTTTTGAGAAGTAGAGTTTCAGTGTAGCTAATTAAGTAAATAGCGAATGTGCACAGTCTCCGACCGCGCCGAGTCATCACGATATATTTAAGTATTATTTTATATCGTGTTCTGGTATTAAGATGCTTTAAGTGTTGTGCAATGTGGAGTGCCGGTTGCTTCGATCGCAGGCAGACAAGTCCGACACAACAGTCCTGCTCAAGTAATTGCTGCGAGTACACTCTTTTGCAAGTTTATTTATTACTTTAATAAAGGATTTTACAATTGATGCAGATTTTTATTCCGTTTGCAAAATTTAAGAAATAGGATCGAGGATCTTCGGTCCGGTTTCTTCTACGAATATTAGCGCAAAAGAAATGTGACAAATTGTCAAGCGCACATAAATGGCTGCGATTGGCTGATAAATCGTATATCGTTATAGGTATAATAAATCGAATCCTTCAACTAACCACACCTACATTTTACGATAATTTTCGTTCGAGAGCAACTGGCCCTTGGTACGCTAGCCTATTATCTGTGTTTGAGTACGATTCACATAACAAAATTTGCGGGCACATCTGGGTGGATGGAAGCGCTACTTCGCGTAATAACTACCTACTTAGCGAAGGCGTTAAGTACTTATTTTCTTGTGCAATAAATAAATAAGCCTCTTGATAATTTCAGACTTTTATAATCTTTTAAACTTAGTAAAATGCATGAAGTTTAAGTTTGTGACCGACCGAATAATATCTTTTATTATAATCTCCACAGAAATCTCGACTCAAACAACTAAACTTTTTATTTTAAAAACGTTGCCCCACACTAGGAATTTCTCCTGTATCGTGGGTGCGTTTACAAACATTTAAACTCACATACACAAACAGCCAGACCCGGAACAACTACTTGCAGGCCATAAAAATATTTGTTCCGCGCGGGGATCGATCCCGCGACCCGTGAGCGTGACGCAGCAGTCAATCGTTTAACCAGTGCGCCAACCGTGCCTTCAAACTAGAAATACCTATTCATTTTGAAATAGGCGATATTAAAATTTATCGCATAGACGTGCACTTAGATCTTATTCTCATAGACTCTGAAACAACTAAGTGCAACAACATTTCTGAGTGATTGTTTATGTCAAGTCGTTCAAAATATTGCAAAATCAGATAACTTTAACGTCAAATAGATATACTTGTAAGCTAATCTTGATTTGAATCCGGTGAATATGCGAGCTTAGTGTGCGACAGATTATAAGCACACAACCAGTCTGTCTAGATACAGGCACCTGGCACCGATCAATGTAAATAGTTTATCACAGTAAACACTCACGTCTGTAGAGACAGTTTATAATTTTTTCATTGAGTAACTACCTTTTTCATTTATTATTTTTGCTCGGTACCTCCGGCGCGCACACAACAACTTACCCAAGCTTCTTCACAATCTACAATTTTATACCTAGTAAAAAAACCATCAATGTTAAAAACCAATATATTATACCAATATATAAAAACCATATCCTGAATATTTTTTATCAGACAGGTACAAAAAATACCGAGTCTATTCAACATTCTGTAAGAAAAAAAACTAAAGAATCTAGTTGCTTGGGTAAAACCATGCTTACATTCCTGCTAAGAAATGTCCATCTTCGCATGCATCCGACGATATTCCTCTCCCGTAAAGTAATATCAAATTGATCCCTAACGGTGGAAACGGGTTGTCATTAGTTGAAAACCAAAAACTCGTTTGGTAAGGTGGTCGTACCTGTTCTGATATTCCTAAACTGGCTCCGTCAGATACCTGGCCGATGACTCCGAAGGGGTAACAACAATGTAGGTACGTAGGTACCTACCTAGTTATATTTAGGGGCTTACCTTGTTACAAGTGAAACAGAGAAATTAGATTTTTTTATGTAATTGGGTGGCATTATACAGGCCAGTGGTGGCGCAGTGACCTGATCAGACAGCGCCTGATGGTGGTTAACTCGGTAGCCACCGCGCAATTTAAGCGAAGTGAGTTGTCAATAGTGTCAATCCCTAGCGTAAGATGGAATGATAGCTCACTACCACTTCTCCTAAGTTTCTACCGTGAGATTTTTACAGAATAGACCGGCTGGGACAGCAACGCATCTGCAATTCTAATGTAGAGACAAAACTCAAATGTCTCATGCGCCTGTTATTTCACCGGCACTCAAACTTCAAAAACTGAAACACAGCAACGCTGTTTGGGAGCAAAAATAGGTAGGTACCTAAGTGATTGATGATTATCATGGCTTTCATTGTGACCACATGTGACTGTTCCTAAACTAGATCGATACCCTTAGGATGATAAAATGTCCCACTGGAAAATGTTCCTGCTCGAACTCTGTTGGCGTTGGCTCGGAGCTATACTAAATATATTGGTATAGGTCACGCAGTGTCTATGGCTGACTAATCCACTAAGCAATTGGGTTTGGCACTTTAGGTTTATTGCAGTAATTTGTCTGATTAATTGATTTAAGTGAACCTACAAAGTATATAGGTAGGTACCTACCTAAGACTGGAGGTTTTCAGCACAAATTCCAACACCTGTTTATCATTAAGCACCCATAATTATGGTGTCCAAGGACATCTCTAGGTAAATGGCTATATTTATGTACCTGTGTTGCCCAATGGAGCAATCATTTACAAATAATATTACTATGCTGATTTTAGTGGACCCTACTATTTTACAAATAGTAACATTGCGCCATAGGAAAATTAGAGACTAAGTATTACTGGCCAGTGTCCTTTTCGAGTATCACTGTTTGAGCGTAAAGATTTGTTACACAATCACGTTCCGCTCTGATGAAGCACTAAGGGCCTATACTCATATGATCTGAGGGGTCTATACTCAGATCATATAAACACTATGATCTGAGGGCCTATACTCTATATTTATAATAGCATTAGACAGAAGTAAAAAAAGGTTATTTTTCATGCACACTTTGTAACAAAAGTACAATAAACTTGTTACAGTTACGATTGACGCCAATTTTATTTAAATCTAAATATATAAATACCAGCTGTCACACATAATTGTAATCATTTTATTTATTTACCGAAGGAAATTAAGTGGCTTTCATTTAAATATATTATTTTATTCCAATTTAAAATAACAGTGTCAGCTAAAAGCCTAAAAGAAGCAGGGGCGAACAATAGCGAGAACGTTTTTCGTTGCACTATAATTCTACCAAATCTAAAGCACAAGCTCGTAAAAGCACTCCTGCTTCTACGAGCCTCAAAGTTCTAATGCTATAATAAATGGAGTATAGATAGGTGACTAGGCAGTCTTGTGATAGGTGACCTATTAGATTATCAGACCATTCTTTTGTCCACACTCACGACGACGTTCTGGCAGCACCAACTTACCTACCTATTGCCAATAGGTATAAAATAATACAGATTGCCCAATAGGCTATTGGGCAATCTGTATTATTTCAGTAGGTCTAGGTACCTACTTTATATTAAGCCATTAGGTTACGTTGCCCTACGTCTTGGAGGCAAGGCACCTACCTAGTCGGTCGGCTGGTAGGTCTACCTGATAGACGATAGCTGTTATAGTTACGGTTCTAAATAATTATACTTAATTGCTTAGAAGTTATCTCATTGCAGTAAAATAAGACATTCTTAGCATTATCACAGATTATCACAGATTACCGTTATCGTAATCTAAAATTAGGAATAAAAGTGGGATTTGAAATAACGAGTAGGTACCTAAGTAGTTAGGTCGGATAAAAGCGCTGTGACAATGTCAAAATTGATAAGATAGGTAGCCTAATGTGCTAAGTAGTTATATGTAGGCTTGTTGGCTACAGACAGGTTCAAGTCAAAGCACAAAATCGTTTGAGTTAATATAGGAGGATAAGATAATATACTTAGGAAATAATAGGAAGGTACTTACCAAATTTTATGAGGCCAATATTATAATTCCACAGCTTTGTTTAGGTAAGTACTTACCTACTCTTTTGCCTTTTTAATTAGCTCACTTCATAAGCCTAGAAATACTTAAAATACCTACCTACATAGGTACAAGCCTATGAAGTCGTCAACCAAGGTACAAAGTCAGAGTTGTTCAAAAAAGAACAACTCGCAAACAAACCAGAATGAACAGTAGATAATAAAACAACTACATACGTTATTGAGTACACACCTATGTACCTACTCGTAGGTACTATTTATACTTGTGGGGAAGCTTGGGTTGGCCTTTAATACTTACTAAGTCTTCGAGTGAACGAAAATTATGTGTTCATGGTTTTAATAATATACGAGTATGTGAACCAAATGAGTTCTACTCCCGAGTTCTTTTCACTATTAAACACGCAATTCAATGACACTTTTCCACTAAAGACTAAAAGTATTTATACAAAGTTCTTATTTAGTGATTGGGCGACTCCAGGTATTCGTAAAAGCAGGGGAAAACTTTTTGAACTATATAGCCTAAAGCAACACATGAATAATACAAGCTTTGAACTTGCAAAATATATAATAATAATATATAAAATAATAATAATAAAACTTTTAAAATTGTGTGCAAAATAGCTAAAGCTCTTTATATTAGCCATAAAATAAAATCAGCTGATGATAAAATAAAAAGTACCTGGCCCATAATAAATAATGAAACAGGTAGGAAAAAACAGCGTATTAAGGAAATTAATTTAGAGACTGCACATGGCCTCATCAGCTCAGATGTAGAAATAGCTCAGGAATTTGAAAACTTTTTTGGTATATTCCCCTCAAAACAACTGAAGCTTTAAATTCCTCGCCCGCGCTTTCTGCTGCCTTACTTAGAACGAATGTATAGGCATGCCCTTTGGAGTTTAGGTTTCAGCGTACAAACTCCCAGGCTGTTATAAAAGCCTTTAAAGATCTTAAATAAAATCCACTGAAGATCTCTGGGGAATGTCTGTAAAAGTCTGTAGATCTATCATCGAAACCATTGCGCCCTATTTAGCATTCATATTTAACACCAGTGTAGACCAAGGAGTCTTTCCGGATCTCATGAAACATAGTAAAATAGTTCCATTGTTCAAATCCGGTGATAGTAAAGAACCCAACAAATATAGGCCTGTGTCAATTCTGCCAGTTCTCAGTAAGGTGTTTGAAAAGTTTCTCAATCAAATGTTACATCACTTTAATAAAAATTCCATCTTTCATGATAACAAAGATCAAGTTAAGTTGCACGATGCCCAGTTTGGGTTCAAAGCAGGAGTGTCAACAGAGAGCGCTATTCTGAGTCTGAAGCGAAGTGTCATGTACTACACAGCGAGGAAGACGCCGGTACTTTCGTGTTTCCTCGACTTGTCGAAAGCATTTGATCTGGTTGCATATGACG
The DNA here is from genome assembly GCA_937001585.2 of Brachylomia viminalis. Lineage (NCBI taxonomy): Eukaryota > Metazoa > Arthropoda > Insecta > Lepidoptera > Noctuidae > Brachylomia > Brachylomia viminalis. The sequence goes on along the minus strand of OW443297.2, from coordinate 11,038,873 downwards.
TACTGTGGGACAAGTTGAGGGACGCGGGGGTGTCGGCGGAATACACCTCCCTTCTCAAGTATTGGTACTCTAACCAAAAAAACCGGGTGAGGTGGGTGGGTACTCTGTCGGACGAGTACAGGCTGGAATGCGGAGTCAGACAAGGGGGGTTAAGCTCGCCTCTGTTGTTTAACCTCTACATCAACCGGCTCATCGAGCGACTGAGCAGTACACATGTCGGCTGCCATATTGACGGAACCTGTGTCAACAATATAAGCTATGCAGACGATATGGTGCTTCTCAGTCCCTCGATGAGTGGGTTGAGGAAGTTGTTATCGACCTGCGAGGCCTATGCGGAGGAACATGGCTTAGTGTACAACTCGAAGAAGAGTGAGCTTCTTGTGTTTAAGGCACCTAAGCAGCAGTCGCGTAGTATTCCGCGCTTAAGTCTCAACGGCGTAGCATTAAAAGTAGTTGATAGTTTTAAGTACCTTGGCCACATTGTGACGAGCGACTTAAGAGATGACGCAGACATAGAGAGGGAGCGCAGGGCGTTGTCTGTGAGGAGCAATATGCTTGCCCGCAGGTTCGCTCGTTGTACTACAGGCGTCAAGGCAACCCTGTTTAAGGCGTTCTGTCAATCCTTTTACACGAGTGGCCTGTGGGTGTCATACACGCGTCGAGCCTACAACGTCCTGCGTGTTCAATTTAATAATGCCTTTAGGATGCTGTTGGGACTGCCATGGCGCTGTAGCGCTTCGGGAATGTTCGCGGAGGCTCGCACAGATGGTTTCCATGCCATAATGCGAAAGAAAGCGGCCTCCTTACTACAGCGCCTGCATGGTAGTGACAACAGCATTCTGAAGATGATCGCTGCCAGACCCCAGACCGGACTGTCCCTTTCAGGGCCACTGGGCGGGGACAGTCATAGGAATGAATACTTAATAATTGTTAATCGTGTAAACTAACAATACTAACCTACACTAAGCACCATTGTTACTAACAACAAAATACTAACAAAAATATGGACTTAGTCTGAAATAAAGTTTTATTTATTTATTTATTTATTTATAACCAGTACGGTTTCACCAAAGGGCGTTGTACTACTGACGCTGGTGTCACCCTAATAAAGAACATTTCTAACGCCTGGGTAGAAGCGCAAGATGCCATTGGCATCGTTTGCGACCTCTCTTTTTTTTTTTTTTTTTTTGGGTGGGAAATCATCAAATAACTTCTCCCGCTCTGGGCAGAGCAGGAGGGCGTGTCAGACTCTTACTGACTAAAACCCACCCGTGTTCCTTCAGTTGCCTGTGCCAGGGGCCACGGTAACCCTCTTGGACTTTTCCGCAACCCTAGCAGGCATCGGTCCTAGCAAACCCCGTCATTGGTGCTGACATCTCTTTGAGGCGCGCGTGGAACACAACGCGCCGTCGACCCGGGCCTGGTCCTTATCGAACGGCGAGCTGCCCATTGCTCGCCGCTCGCAGGCCCGCGCCTACGGTGGCCGGGAATCGGCCTGCGATTCCCGACGCCCAGGGCGTCTCCTGCGGCGGCTAGGGGCGTGAGGGCGCAAACTTTGCCTCTCCCTCACGCGTTCCGCCTCCTCCTTCGCGAACATTACTGCTTCGCAGAAGGAGGTGACGGCTTCCCAAGCCCTCTCGCTCCGTACCATGGCCTGGGCCAAGGCCGGACGCGAGAGATCGCCACCGCCAATCGCCTCCACGAGGACACGGCGGTGCTCCGCCCAAGCCGGGCAGACCTCCACCGTATGCTCCACCGTGTCCTCCGGGCGATCCACACAATGGTGACACCCGGGCGTTTCCTCCCGCCTTATCCGGAACAGGAACCTCCCGAAACAACCGTGTCCGGTGAGGACCTGCGTCAGGCGGAAGGTGAGGACGCCGTGGCGCCTCTCTAGCCACTCCTCAAAGAGGGGACTTATCGCCGCAATTGTGGCGTGCCCAGCGCTGGGTTGCGACAATCGCACTCTCCATGCCGCCCTGAGATCCCGCCGGAGCTCTGTCCGCTGTACCGTGATTTCTCGCGGCAGCGGAGCTACGCCCCGGCGTTTCGCCTCCTCGCGCCACTCCCAAACGTGCGCGAGGACTTTTGCCTCCAGATCCCATGGCGGTAATCCGGCAAGGAGGCTCGCCGCCTCACCGGAGACCGTACGTTATCCCCGGACCAGCCGGATGGCCATGACCCTTTGGGGCGCATTCAACCAGCGGGCTGGCCGCCGCCTCAAGGAACGCGCCCACACCGGTGCCCCGTAAAGGGCCATGGACCGCACGACCCCCGCGTAGAGCCTCCGGCAGGAGGCGTTTGGCCCCCCTAGATTGGGCAGGAGCCGCTTTAAGGCAGCCCCGGCCCTTTCCAGTCTGGGAGCCAAACGTCGGAAATGCTCCACGAAGTTCCACCGGCTGTCGAGGACGAGTCCCAGGTACTTCATCGTCGACTCGACGCCGATGTGAACCCCTCCTACCGTTATTTGGGAACCCGACGGTGGCGTGTTCCGAGGACCATGAAAACACATGGCCTCGGACTTGTGCAGGGCCACCTCGAGTCCCAATTGCCGGATCCTCTCGACGATTGTCGCAACCCCGCGTGTCGCTAGTTCGGCCGCCGCCTGGTGCGACCTCCCCTGCGCTAGGACTAGCGTGTCGCCAGCGTAACAAACCACGCTGACGCCGCTGGGGAGGTCGGCGCGCAGCACCCAGTCGTAGCCGATATCCCACAGATGCGGCCCCAGGACCGATCCCTGTGGGACACCGCACGACATCTCTTGCCGGTTCCACACTCCCTGGTGACCGGGGTAGATGACGGCCCTGTCCGTCAAATAGGCCTCGACCACACGACAGAGGTAGGTCGGCATCCGGTGATACCGGAGTGCCTCCCTGATGCAACTCCAGGGCAGGGTATTGAAGGCATTGGCGATGTCTAGAGACACCGCCAAGACGACCCCACCCCGGGCCACAGCATCCCCCGTCGTGAGGGCCCGCACGCGCATGATGGCGTCCACCGTAGAGCGCCCCCTGCGGAAGCCAAACTGGCTCTCCGCCAAATCCGGCCCCACCCGCACCAGCCGCCCGACGAGGCGGTTTGCAATGACTCTCTCAAAGAGCTTGCCCACCTCGTCGAGCAGCACGATGGGCCGGTAAGCGGACGGAGAGTCCGCTGGGCGCCCCGGCTTCTTGATGAGGACCAGTTTCCCCGTCTTCCAACGAAGTGGGAACTGGCCCCTCTCCATGCATGCGCTTAGGAGCCCCCTTAGTCGAGGCCCGAGAGCCTCCGAGGCCAGGACCCAGGCTTTCCCAGGTAAGCCGTCGGGTCCTGGGGCGGTATTTTTAGCACTCAGCCTACGTACCGCCACTCGCAGCTCTACCTCGGTCACCTCCGGAGCATCGTCGTCGTCGTCGGCGGTGTGGTCCGCATTCAGCACCGCAGTAGGCGGAGCCATGGGCGGGGAGATATGGTCCCCTCTAGAAGGGAACAGAGTGCTCACCACGTCCTCCACGAGCTGGGGCCGGAGACTCTGCGTCAGCGGGGGAGCCCATGGGCGGAGCTTCTCACGCACCAATTTGTAGGGGCGTCCCCACGGGTCCCTGTTCAGGGTCTCCAGCGACTCCTCGCGGGCCAGTCCCTTGGCCCGCAGGATCTCCGCTTGGAGGGCGGTCTTCGCCGCTCTGTACCCCTCGTACAGCTCCGCCTGAATGGCTTCCGTATCCGGAGGGCGAATACGGAGCCTGCGGTGCCTGGTGTACCGGCGTCGCGCAGCGACGCACGCACTGCGTAAAGTCGTCAACTCTGGCGACCACCAGCACACCTGGCGCTGAGCGCGTCCGGGTTGGGCCCGGGGCATTGCCACGTCACATATTTCGGACATGGCCTCCCGGAACCACTCCGCCTCGACGTTGATGTCAGCAGGCCTGTCCGGTGATGACACCCAGGCCTGCACGATCGAGGCTTCCAGGAGGAGCTCCCGGTCCAGCTGCTTCAGCGCCCACCGCGGACCACTCGGGGCCTGTCGGACCAGCGCGCTCGAGGTCTGGGCGGAGACGTCAAACCGGATGTACCGGTGGTCGGAATAGGTCTCCACCCCCTCTATGACGCGCCAGTCAAGGACACGCGGTGACAGAGCGGGGCTGGCGAACGAGATGTCCACCACCGATTCACCCCGCATCCGCACACACGTGGGGACAGAACCCCGATTTAGGACGACCAGGCCTGTCTCCAGAGCCCAGTCCTCCACCATCCTGCCCCGTGTGTCCGTATACCGGGAACCCCAAGCCACATTCTTGGCATTGAAATCCCCGAGGACGAGCACGGGGAGGGAACGGAACCCGACGACGACGACTTTTAACTCCGCAAGGGAGTTGTGGAACTCGGCAAGAGTTCGGTTCGGGGAGAAGTATACCCCTACCACTACAATCTCCCCGAACCGTGCTGCCACGCAACCCCGTCCCCTCGTGACTGCCTCGAGGGACGGAGTACCGGCGGCGGCCTACGAAATTAGGGTCACTGAGCCGCTCAGGTCCTCCACCCAGTCATCCCTGGGCGGGACAAAGTACGGCTCAGCGACCACGGCGATGTTAATCGACCACTGCGCCATGCTCTGGAGCAACAGATCCTGAGCAGAGGCGCAGTGGTTGATGTTCGCCTGGAGGAGGCGTAATGGGGCCGTTATTGGCACTCCATGTCAGCCTCCTCCCGAGCCCTCTGTGAGGGCCCCGCCGCAGTGGTGACGGCGGCGACGACGACGGTCGAGGCGGCAGCGGCAACGGCAGTGGCGGCGGCTGCGGCAGTGACGGCGGTGGCGGAGGGCTTGCCCCTGCCCCTGGCTCTGGCGGGTGGAGCGCAGGCCTTGCTCCCCATCCGGTGATCGGCTGGCTTGCCAGCTGCCGCACATACGGTGCAGTGCGGCGCGGCATTACAAGACCCGGCCTTGTGACCGGGCTGACCACAGCGGAAGCAGTGGTGGCTGCGGTCCACCTCCGAGGTGCATTTAGCTCCCACGTGGTTGCCCACCTGGCAGCGGAAGCACCTCAGAGGTCTGGGTTCCAGCAGTTTCACCTGCGCGGAAACCCAGCCCACCAGTAGCCTACGGCCCTCGGCTATTTTTTTGGCCGCCGACACGGGGCAGCTCACCGTAACGGCTCGCATCCCCTTGAAGTCAGGACCGATGGTGCCTGTCCTCACCTGCTCGGCAGAGCACCCTCCAGTCCTAACGACGGCGGCCACCACCTCTCCCTCCGTCACCGAGTCGTCCAGGCCCAGGATGCGCATGTCAGCGCACTTGGTGGGCCTGGACACTCGGGCCTCGTCCGCATTTAAGGACGCCCTAAGCCTTTCGGCCAGAGCGTCAGCGGCCGGGCCGCTGGCCGCACCGGGGATCTCGAGCATCCGGGCCCCAGTCGCCGTGAGCCTCACCCGGATGCCTTCGGTGGCGCCGATCTCCTCGAGGCTCACCGCCTTCCCCACCTTGGCTAGCACGTCGCGGTAGGACACGCCCTTCTTTTCCGCTTCCGGCTGTAGCGTAATCACTACAGCTGCGGATTTCGGGGCGCGGAGCCTAGCCGCAACGCTTCGCGCTTTTTGCCGCTGCCGCCTCTCCTTCCTTTTGGCCGCCCTTGCCACCTTACCGGCCTTCCTTTTCTCCCCGGCTACGTGCCATTCGGCGCCAGCCGGAGGAGATATAGGAGGTGGGGGTGGCCGTCCTGCACCCAGGGCCGGCACCCTCGCCGTCTGTGTAGCCGCCCCGCCCTCTCTGATCATGGGCGGCCCCGCGGGTTTCGGCACGGAGAGGGCCTTCCTCTGCCCCGATGAGCCAGGTTTGGCCACGCCAGCTGCGACGGTGGCAAAAGAGACCGCCTTCTGCCGTCCCGCGGCCGGCTGGCTCGCCGCTAGTGGGGGGCGCAAGACAATGGCCTCCAGGGCGGAAAACCGACTCTGGAAGGCAGCCAGCTCCTGCCGCACCAGGGTCAGAACCCGGTCTTCCGCAGGCACGGGCCGTCCCTGCCCATGCTGCTGCGCCCCCTTCTGCGGCACCTCTGCTCGCAGCCCGGCCAGGTCTGCTCGGAGCTCCTCATTCTCCTTCCGGAGAAGCTCCAAGGCGGCTGTCAAGCGGGCGACCTCCGCCCGCATTTCGGACATTACGTCCGACGGAGGCCCAGGTTGAATGGCCTCCGCTGCCGATATAATGGAGGCCGTGGCTGCGGATATGGCCTTGTCTTTAGAGGACTTAATCCTCTTCACGGCCACATCCTTTATCGCGGCTGCCACGACCTCCGCAAACCTGGCCGCTCGCTCCGAGTTGGAGCCGCCAGCGGCGACCGGCTCACCACCTGAGGACTCTGACATGGCCGCCCTGCGGCCGGTCACGCCTGGGTGGTTCTCCTCCATGGCGGCTCGCTGGGCCGGCTCGGCAGGGCTGGCTCGGCTTAACTTCTTGGCCTCCTCCTGGGTGGCGAGCCCTCTGCCCAAACCTTTTTCCCGGGCCCCACCCCGCCGGCTGGAGTGGATTTTTTTGCGGCCCGAGGTCCACTTTGCGACCTCTCTAAGGCGTTCGATTGCGTAAACCATCAGACACTTCTGCTGAAACTAGAGAACAATGGGATAAGAAATACAGCTCTTGATTTAATAAGATCATACCTGAAAGATAGAAAGGTTACAGTTCAAGTAAACGGCAGAAACTCATTAGGGTCTGAAATGGGAATGGGCGTTCCTCAAGGTTCGATATTGGGTCTTTTTAGTTTATTAATGATTTACCTGAATAACTTCAAAATCAACCGAAGATGGTATTATTTACAGATGACACATCATTCATCTTTAAGACAGACCAACGGTCACAAAATCTCCAAGATCTCCAAAAAGGTCCAAGATTGGTTTATGGTAAATAATTTGTTACTTAAAGGAAAAAAAAAAACAAAATGCATTAAATTTTAATTACCAAATGTTAGAAGTAATGAATGTGATATCATATTGAATGGTGAGAAACTGGAATTTATTACTCACACGGTTTTCCTGGGAATCACGCTAGACGAGAAGTTACAGTGGGGACCTCATATAGCATCTCTTGCGGGGCGGCTAAGCTCGGCCGCTTATGCTGTTAGAAAGATAAGACAGTTAACAGGTGTAGAAACCGCGCGTTTGGTCTATTTTAGCTATTCGTCGTATGGCATTTTACTGTGGGGTCGGGCTGCTGACATTGAATCCATCTTTAATTTGCAAAAGAGAGCTGTCAGAGCTATTTAAAATCTACGTCACCGCGAATCTCTCAGGGAACTATTTAAAAAGATTAATATTATGACGGTACCTTGCCAATTAATTTATGAAAATATTATGTAGGTATGTAAGAAAAAATCTGCAACTTTTTAATAAAATAAGTGATAGACATAATTTTAATACTAGAAATAAAGATAAAATAGATCGACCATTTTTCAGATTAGCTAAAGTACATATTACATCTTTTATGGGGTACTGAAGTGTGTTAAATGACAACATACCTTGTCCTAAATTGCAATTAAATTAAAGAAAATTCAAAACTCATATATAAAGTTCACTTTGTAAACAAGCATATTACAAATTAGAGGATTATATCCAAGATAAGAATGCTTGGAAACATGCTGGTCCAGCTCCATAGGACAATCTAGGGTCTAAACAAAATCATACTTGGTGCTACTTTAATTGTATAGTCTATTATTTTTATGACATTGATTTACATTCTGTGATTGCTTTAACTCACACATTGACATATTATTACTTGTTAAAATAATTTGGAAATGCGTATACCTTTACAATGTTTGTAAATATGTGAGCACCATGTATCTATCACAAAATTGACTTATTTGTCATTGCTACATTTTTTAAAATTATTTTTACCTATTGTGGTAGGTCAATTTTATTATACGTGCATAGGTCTTCACATAATAATTATATAATTAATGTATACAAAATATTGTAACACATTTTAAAAGAGTAACGGTGGAGTTTCTTGCCCATTATTATCCATACGAAACTACCTTTTGGAAGGGTCGACTAGAATCAATTCTATTTTAATGTAAATGTTGACGTTCAAAAGTGCCTTTTATGTGCCTATTTGAAATGAATGCTCTGACTTTGACTCTCGACGATTGTCGCAACCCCGCGTGTCACTAGTTCGGCCTCCGCCTGGTGCGATCTCCCCTGCGCCAGGACCAGCGTGTCGTCAGTGTAGCAGACCACGCTGACGCCGCTAGAGAGGCTGGCGCGCAGCACCCAGTCGTAGGTGATATCCCACAGATGCGGCCCTAGAACCGATACCTGTGGGACACCGCACGACAACTCTCGCCGGTTCCAATCTCCCTAGTGACCGGGGTAGATGACGGCCCTGTCCGTCAAATAGGCCTCGACCACACGGCAGGGGTTGGTCGGCATCCGGTGATACCGGAGTGCCTCCCTGATGCAACTCCAGGGCAGGGTATTGATGGCATTGGCATCAGATCTAGACATCGATCTAAACATCGCCAATGCCTTCAATACCCTGCCCTGAAGGGTAGGGTATTGAAGACATGCGATGTATAGAGACACCGCTAAGACGACCCCACCCCGGGCCAGAGCATTTCCCGCCGTGAATGCCCGCACGCGCATGATGGCGTCCATCGTAGAGCGCCCCCTGCGGAAACCAAACTGGCTCTCCGCCAAATCAGGCCCCACCCGCACCAGCCGCCCGACGCCGCGGTCTGCAATTACTCTTTCAAAGAGCTTGCCCACCTCGTCGAGCAGCACGATGGGCCGGTAAGCGGACGGAGAGTCCGCAAAATGTCCCAGCTTCTTGATGAGGACCAGTTTCCCCGTCTTCCAACTAGGTGGGAACTGGCCCCTTAATCGAGGCCCGCGAGCATTCGAGGCCATGACCCAGGCTTTTCCAGGTAAGCCGTCTGGTCCTGGGACGGTATTTTTGGCATTCAGCCTACATACCGCCACTCGCAGCTCTACCAGCTCTACCTCGATCTCCTCTGGAGCATCGTCATCGTCGTCGGCGGTGTGGTCCGCATCGAGCACCAAGTAGGTGGAGCCATGGGCGGGGAGATATGTTCCCCTCTAGAAGGGAACAGAGCGCTCACCACGTCCTCCACGAGCTGGGGCTGGAGACTCTGCGTCAGCGGGGGAGCCCATGGACGGAGCTTCTTTTGCACCAATTTGTAGGGGCGTCCCCACGGGACCCTGTTTAGAGTCTCCAGCGACTCCTTGCGGGCCAGTCCTCCGGCCCGCAGGATCTCCGCTTGGAGGGCGGTCTTCGCTGCTCTGTACCCCTCGTACAACTCCACCTGAATGGCTTCCGTATCCGGAGAGCGAATACGGAGCCTACGGTGCCTGGTGTATCGGCGTCGCGTAGCGACGCACGCATTTCGCAGAGTCGTTAGCTCCGGCGACCACCAGCACACCTAGCGCAGGGCACCTAGACAGTGCGCGGTTGCGCAAAACCCAGCCCACCAGTAGCCTTTGGCCCCCGGCTATTTTCTTGGCCGCCGACACGGGGCAGCTCGCCGGAACGGTTCGCATCCCCGTGAAGTCAGGACCCCCCAATCCTAACGACGGCGGCCACCACCTGTCCCTCCGTCACCGAGTCGTCCAAGCCCAGGATGTGCATGTCAGTGCACTTCGTGGGCCTGGACACTTGGGCCTCGTCCGCATTAAGAGACGCCCTGTTGGCCAGAGCGTCTGCGGCCGGGCCGCTGGCCCCACGGGGGATCTCTAGCATCCGAGCCCCAGTCGCGGTGAGCCTTATCCGGATGCCATCGGCGGTGCCAAGCTCCTCGAGGCTCACCGCCTTCCCCACCTTGGCTAGCACGTCGCGGTCGCGGTAGGACACGCCCTTCTTCTCCGCTTCCGGCTGTAGTGTGATCACTACAGCTGCGGACTTCGGGGCGCGTAGCCTAGCCGCGACTCTTCGCTCCTTGCGCCGCTGCCGCCTCGCCTTATTTTTGGTCGCCCTTGCTGCCTTACCGGCCTTCCTCTTCTCCCCGGCCACTTGCCATTCGGCGTCGGCCGGAGGAGATTTAGGAGGTAGGGGCGGCCGTCTTGCCGCCAGGGCCGTCGCCCTCGCCGTCTGTATAGCCGCCCCACCCACCCCGGGCATGGGCAGCCCCGCGGGTTTCGGCACGGGGCGGGCATTGCTCTGCCCCGACGAGCCAGGTTTGGCCACGGCAGCTACGACGGCGGGAAACGAGACCGCCTTCCGCCAGTCCGAGGCCGGCTGGCTCACCGCTAGTGGGGGGCGCAGGACAATGGCCTCCAGGGCGGAAAACCGACTCTGGAAGGCCGCCAGCTCCTGCCGCACCACGGTCAGAACTTGGTCTTGCGCAGACATGGCCTTGTCTTTAGAGGATTTAATCCCCTTCAAGGCCACATCCTTGATCACGGCTACCGACGACCTCCGCAAACCTGGTCGCTAGCTCCGGATTGGAGCCGCCAGTGATGTCCGGCTCACCACCTAAGAACTCTTGAGAGGGCCGCCCTGCGGCTGGTCACTCCTGGGTGGTTTTGGCATGGCGAGCCTATCGGTTCGCTGGGCCGGCTCCGCTGGGCTGGCTCGGCTCGGCTCGTTGGCTTCCTGGTTGGCGAGCCGTCTGCCCAAACCTTTCTCCCGGGCCCCACCCCGCCGGCTGGAGTGGAGTTTTTGGGCCCTGAGGTCCACTCTTCGGAGAACGAGCCCTAGCCCTCCCCGATTTGGAGCGCTTCTGGAAGAACCTTCGGTTCCTCCCAGCAGCCCACACCACTTCGCGCTCCGCTCTCGGTCTGGCATGAGCCCTTTGCGCCAGATGCGGCGTCGGAATCCGACCCCGCATCACCCCTCCTTTTCGTCATTTTTATTTTTCTGTAACTTTCCCATTATTGTTCCCACGAGTAAAAACATTATTAATTCTCAAAAACTGTGGTTCGCACTAGCGAGTTAATTATCTACCCATTAGTCAAGCTCAAACCTCCGAGCGCAAACCTCCAAGCGGCGGCGCATCGTGAGGGAGTCAACCCCGCCGCTTGTAGGTTTGGGGTGATTTTTTATAGAGGCTTCCTTCCGCGCGGCCCAGGCGGTTAAGCCAAGACGCCCGACCCCCGTCAGAAGTCAGAGACATGACCTTGATAATAATCGGGGCTACGAGACTAACGGTGGCAGAAGGAAAAGACTTCCTCCTGCCTGCCCGACGGCAGGGTTTGTGCACATCGAGCCCGCTCTTGTTCCTCCGCTGTGCGTCTCTGCTTAGAGCAGAGGGACACACGTTGGAGCGTTCCTCCGACAGCATATTGGCATACGGGCAACGAGACCCCTTAGGCACAAGTGCCAAATGGGGAGTCTTTGCCACACCCCAGCGTGCACCGTCCCGGAGACTCGCCTTCCCCCGGACGTATCCATAAGGAAACTCCAGCCCACGGGCACAAGGGGAGGTTTTCTGCCCTAGTAACCCAGAATCATGTGCTGAATACATGGTTACAGTTTGCGCGTCGATGTCCCCGCCAACCTGTATGCATCTACCTATGTTGTAATCTATATCTATATCTACCTATGTTGTAAAACTAAATTATATTATTTGTTTAAGTATTATTAGTTAAAGGTGCGTGGAGTTAACAGACAATTTTTATTCGACCATATTTATTGAAAGTATGGCTTCCGTACCTAGACAGGAAGAGGTTGTAACTATGCAGATCAATTATTTGACATAATATGACACATAAGGCTCATACACACTTAATCTACTATGGATCACTTTAAAAAACTTCCGAAACCTTAGACTAACCCACTTATGTCGCTGACTATGTACCTACCTACATGCATAACACACTAAAAAAATCATTGAACATGCACAGTCATACGAACATCAACGTAATAATAAGTAAGTGTTATTTTATTTTATTGTCCAACCTCCATTTCAACTTACAATAAATTTCTTAGTAAGTAGGTACGTAAGTAAACTAAATATTATTGTTTTTTAATGTGCAAATAATGATCGGAAATTCCTAATAATTCTGATGCTTCATTATTAGGATTGCATTGCTTAGTTAATAAACTTGTTGCTGTTGTAACGTCTGCTATGGACTCTGATAAATACCGTGGCGTACATTCAATGGCTATGCAAATACTAATTCATGTTTTAAAGTATCATTTATGTACAAAATTTGTGGCCACCAACATCCACAGAGACTAGAGCATAAGTAGATACACACATAGGTATATATACCTATACCTAAGTATGTACTTAAGAACTTAAAAACAAGTTCGGTGCACCAAATGTTAAGATTATCAACAAGACAAACTATTGTGGATAAGGTTGTATGTAGGTAGATCTTTATATCGTTGAGTTAGGTTAAGTTAGGTTAGAGGCCCAGTGTCCTGGTGGCGGAATGGCGGGACAGGCTTTCACGCCCTACCGACTACGACTACCCTACCTCGTCACCATCGAGGCGGTCCGGCCGGTGCTCGAGCGTTGGCTTGGGAGGAGGCACGGCTCCCTGTCGTTTCGGGCGACGCAGGTGCTCTCGGGGCACGGTTGCTTCGGGAAGTACCTGTGTCGCATAAACAGGGAGCCGGACGCCCGGTGTCACCACTGCGTCGACTGCCGGGAGGACACGGCGTGGCATACGCTGGCAGAGTGTGCCGCTTGGGAGGAGCCGCGCCGTGCCCTCATCTCAGAAGTAGGCAGTGACTTGTCGCTGCTGGCCGTAGTCGAATCGATGGTCAGCAGCGCCGAGTCCTGGGACGCGGTGGTCTCCTTCTGCGAAACAGTCGTCTCGCAGAAGGAGGCTGCGGAAAGGGAGAGGGAGATCTCATCCACTCACCCGGCCCGCAGAAGGCGCACCGGGCGTCGGCGGAGGGCGGACAACGCCCTCTTCCAGCCCCCCTAAATGGGTCCAGGGGCGACGGACACGGGGACGTCCGTCGCTACCCACACACCAGGACCCGAGGTGGCGGCGCGTAGTGTTCCACGCGCGCCCCTCTTAGGCGTCACGGGGGGAGTGAAACACCTCACTCCCCCCCCCCAGACCCGAAGAGGCCCGCAGTGGCGGGCCGGCACCAGTCGGGTCTTGCGGAAGGATCGTACGTTCCCGCGACCCCCGGCGTAGGTGTGAGATGGAACACCGGGGTGGTTTTTAGTCAGTAAGAGTCTGACAGACCCCACCGCCCGCCCCAGGGCGGCGGACATCCATGAGGATTTTCCCCCCGGGAAACAAAAAAAAAAAAAAAAAAAAAATGTTAGAGGCCCAGTGGGGTGCATGTTGAAGAGCCTCCTCGTGGCGCACCCTGGGCAACGTCGGCTCCAATTTCTCCCAGTGCCGTTTTGGGGGACAATTGGGGCTGGCGGCTAATCTTCAACAAGCGGGGAAAGGTCACGGTTCCAATCACCGATCATGCTTGATGGTCGGTGAAGGGAACCGGGCTACAGAGGGCAGATACGCCCACTCCTCCTCTGCTTACAGAGGGAGGTGAGTGGGTGTAGACTGGGCAGGGCCGCCGCTGCGGAATAGGCGGTCCTGTCCCGGAGGGAGGCAGCAGCGCGCGCGCGGGGGGATGATTTTCTCGCGCGGCGCTGCTGCGTAGAGGGGGGGGGGGGGTCGAGGAAGACGCCGGTCTGGTGGTCACCTCCGGCTCCTCCCGGGTGGAGGCCAGCAGGCGGTGGGTGCGGGGGCGCCCTTTGCCTGTATTGCACGGGCCTCCACCAGTGTCGGACGGGAGTGGCCGGGTGTTCCCGGCCATTCCCGTAGCCCCCCAGTTAAATGGGGGGGCATGCGGGGCCCGCCAACTAGGCGGGCATACGCCGGGAGGGCTGTGGAAGCAGAGGCTGAGCCAATTTCCCATTGCCCTCCCATCACGGCGTTGTGGGAACACCGCTGAGTTTTAGTGGGTATACTGTCGGTTGCGGATTTCGACATGAGTCCCACATACCCCGTCTCGTCCCCCACGAGCGGGGATGCATAAAGCATTTCTCAGCGACAAAAAAAAAAAAAAAAAAAATGTTAGAGGCCCAGTGTGGCGTGGCGGAGGACGCGGCGCAGCACACCCTCGCGGTGTGCCCGTCGTGGTCCGAGCCGCGCCATCATCTCACTGCGGTGATCGGACCGGACCACTCACTCCCCGGTTTGGTTTACGCCATGCTGGGCGATGAGAGGTCCTGGGCGGCAGTGGCCTCCTTCTGCGAACACGTCATGTCCCAGAAGGAGGCGGCGGAGCGCGCGCGGGAGGACGACCCTCACGCGACGGCGCTCCAAAGACGGAGAAGGGGTCGGAGAAGACGTCAGTATGACAGTCATATCCGACTCCTCCCAGGTGGAGACCAGCAGGCAACGGGTGCGGCACCCTTGCCTGTATTGCACAGGCCTCCACCAGTGTTGGACGGGAATGGCCAGGTGTTCCCGGCCATTCCCGTAGCCCCCCAGGCTGGGGGGCATGCGGGGCCCGCCAGCTAGGCGGGCATGCGCCGGGAGGGTTGTGGACGTCAAGGCTGAGCCGGTTTCCCATGACCCTCCCATCACGGCGATGCGGGAACACCGCTGAGTTTTAGTGGGTATACTGCCACTCTGGCAGGGAGTCCCACATACTCCGTCTCGTCCGCCGACGAGCGGAGATGCGTAATGTCATTTCTCAACGACAAAAAAAAATAAAAAAAAAAAAGGTTAGAGGCCCAGTGGGGTGCATGTTGAAGAGCCACCTCGTGGCGCACCCTGGGCAACGTCGGCTCCAATTTCTCCCAGTGTGGTTTTGGTGGACAATTGGGGCAGGCGGGTCACGGTTCCAATCACCGATCATGCTTGATGGTCGGTGAAGGGAACCGGGCTACAGAGGGTACGCCCACTCCTCTGCTTACAGAGGGAGGTGAGTGGGCGTAGACTGGGCAGGGCCGGCGCTGCGGTTTAGGCGGTCATGTCCCAGAAGGAAGCGGCGGAGCGCGCGCGGGAGGACGATCCTCACGCGGCGGCGCTCCGAAGGCGCAGAAGGACCCCCCAGGCTCCCAGGTGGAGACCAGCAGGCAACGGGTGCGGGGGCACCCTTGCCTGTATTGCACGGGCCTCCACCAGTGTCGGACGGGAGTGGCCGGGTGTTCCCGGCCATTCCCGTAGCCCCCCAGTTAAATGGGGGGCATGCGAGGCCCGCCAACTAGGCGGACATACGCCGGGAGGGCTGTGAAAGTAAAGGCTGAGCCGATTTCCCATAGCCCTCCCATCACGGCGTTGTGGGAACACCGCTGAGTTTTAGTGGGTACTGTCGGTGGCGGATTCCGACAGGAGTCCCTCATACCCCGTCTCTTCCCCCACGAGAGAGGGAGGTGAGTGGGCGTAGACTGGGAAGGGCCGCCGCTGCGGTTAAGGCGGTCGTGTCCCAGAAGGAGGCGGCGGAGCGCGCGCGGGAGGACGATCCTCACACGGCGCCGCTCCGAAGACGGAGGAGGGGTCGAAGAAGATGTCAGTTTGACAGTCATCTCCGACTCCTCCCAGTTGGAGGCCAGCAGGCAACGGGTGCGGGGGCGCCCTTGTCTGTATTGCACGGGCCTCCACCAGTGTCGGACAGGAGTGGCTGGGTGTTTTTATAATAAAACAACTAAAGCATTCTACCAGCCAGTATTTTTTATCATTTGATGATGGTAAATATTTAGGTCAAATCTATGTAAATTAAATAATAATTTTGTGAAAAGTATTTTTTTTCAATTCATGTTACAAAATTGTAGATGATATTTTTTATTACAATTTTACGCCGCGATTTAACAGAGTGGCTGTCTATGAAGTTGAGACATGGCGTGCATCAAAGTGGCGTGCATAGTTATCTTTTTTTTTGACAGCAGGCAATATCGTTTCCCAGAGACGAAAATTACTGTTTTCATCCCTCTGATCTGGTAACTTCAAGATAACTTTCCAAGTATGAGAAATAAAAAAGCTTTTACAGGTTCGGTCGGTAACTTATTTCTAAAGCTATCAAAAATATCTAGATACTTCATTATAAGTAGATAGGTACTGTGGAGAATTGGAGCCCTACAGTACCGGCACTATAGGTAACAACTGCCAATATGAAGGCTCTGCTGAATTTTACCTATTTATTTTCAACAACACGTGTTCACTTTAGCTCGACTAAAACAATTCTGCATCACATCAAACAATCGACTCATTCTACAAATGCCATTTTTAAGCGATTCTAATTTCGCTTGAGTGATGGAATCCCATCGGGATAATTTTTGTGCCAACCTGCATAGTGTAAGGTTCCATTTGGCAGGCAACCTTCAGTAGAGTCATTCGGGTTAAAAGGATGCAGTGCTGTTTTCTCCGAGTGGGTCGAATGGGTGGAAACGCTGGTTCCTCGAAAATGTTTACGCAAGAGCCGCCATATTGTGTCATGTAAGTCAAAGTGCAAAAAAAAAAACACCATAAAACTTCGTAGTTATCCTCTACTGGGAAAAGTTTGTGAAAGTGGAGCATACGCACTTTTAAAGGTAGGTAAGTTGTTTTTTTTTGTTGTAAAAGTAGGTACATAATTAAAGCTTTTCTCAATAATAACGTTTTAACCTAAGCTCATCGCAATTTGAGCTGATAAGATTTTATGCTGTAACGGCCGAATGGGGCAAAAGTACGGGGGCAATAGTACGTACGTCAGGCCTGCAAACATTTGGGCACGCCACAATTGCGGCGATAAGTCCCCTCTTTGAGGAGTGGCTAGAGAGGCGCCATGGCGTCCTCACCTTCCGCCTGACGCAGGTTCTCACCGGACACGGTTGTTTCGGGAGGTTCCTGTTCCGGATAAGGCTGGAGGAAATTCCCGGGTGTCACCATTGTGTGGATCGCCCGGAGGACACGGTGGAGCATACGGTGGAGGTGTGCCCGGCTTGGGCGGAGCACCCCGCCGTGTCCTCGTGGAGGCGATTGGTGGTGGCGATCTCTCGCGTCCGGCCCTGGTCCAGGCCATGGTACGGAGCGAGAGGGCTTGGGAAGCCGTCACCTCCTTTTGCGAAGCAGTAATGTTCGCAAAGGAGGAGGCGGAACGCATGAGGGAGAGGCAAAATTCGCGCCCTCACGCCCCTAGCCACCGCAGGAAACGCCCTGGGCGTCGGGAATCGCAGACCGATTCCCGGCCACCGTAGGCGTGGGCTTGCGAACGGCGAGCAATGGGCAGCTCACCGTTCGATAAGGACCAGGCCCGGGTCGACGGCACGTTGTGTTCCACGCGCGCCTCAAAGAGATGTCAGCAGCAATGATGGGGTCCGCTAGGGCCTATGCCTGCTAGGGTTGTGGGAAAGTCCGAGAGGGATACCGTAGCCCCTGGCACAGGCAACTATAAGAGAAGAACTATAAGATAAGTCAGTTAGAGTCTGACACGCCCTCCCACTCTGCCCAGAGCGGGAGAAGTTATTTGACGATTTCCCACCCTCAAAAAAATAAATAAAAGGCCTGCAAACATTACAAGGAATTAAAAAAATTCAATAATTTGTATCTAAAATTAAAGAAAAAGAATACTACCTTTCTTAATGAAGTTACTATTTTATTTATATACTGAAAGTATTTATATTGAATGCGACATATTATCACGCAAATATATTCAAACTCAAAGCATTTATTTCAATTAAACCATTTACAGGCACTTTTGAATTGTCAAGTGGTCGGTCATTCAGAAACATGAAGCTAGTTGCCCATTCCGAAGCGTAGTAGGCCCCTATGGAGAAGACCGGGCAACAAACCCCATGGGCACTCTTTAAAATTATATTGTAACATAAATATTAGTTACATTATTAATGTTGAATTTATAATGATATGTGAGAACGATGTAAATAAAACGTAACTAACTGGATAAAGCCAGTCTGAAACCTGGTTGAACTAATAGGTCCCTATTTCTAGTACTATAATTATGTCTTTCACCTCTTATACTAAAAAGATGTAAATTTGTTCTTTATTTAAAAAAAGCCTCCGGAGAATGTTATTGCTGCAAAAAAAAGTAATAGAAGAGGGATGAAATTAACAATAAAGAGCGGATTTTGTTTTTCTTTTATTATACCCAAATTTGTACTGTTTTTCTACATGCGTACTTTTACCTAAATTACCGCGTATTTTTACCCACAGGTTGCGGCAAAGGTACGCAGCCTGACCAAGGTACATTTTAGCGTAATATTATATACAAAAGACCTTTGATCTACCGCTACTAACCGTCGGATATTTGTTGCGATTTAGGAGCCTCTCAGATCATAGGAGCCTAAATAGTTATGCTACAGTCATAGCACAAATAAGTGACCCTAATAATTTAATATTTTCGGTTCAGTGTAGAGTGGAGACAAATAAGAAAACGTGTGTCCTTTTGCCCCAAATAACTGTAAGTACCCGGGCCCTGCAGTCTCGACATAGTTAGCAATCGTTTTCGGTTGCTAAGTCCTAACAATCCAGAGGGGCAATTCCCGTATTTTTAAGAACGTTCGCATTCTAATCTCAGTCTCAATCTGTCAAAAATACAATCAATTTACATACATTTTGACAAGTTTTTGACATTGATTGTCGTTGAGATATTATGAGATTGCGACTTGAATTTGAACGTTTTTTAAGTACGAGAATTGGCCTTCAGATGTAAATGTTTGGTAGTCTCGACACTCAAATTTATCGGTTGTTACCTACCAGTACC
This sequence comes from Brachylomia viminalis, assembly GCA_937001585.2. Classification (NCBI taxonomy): domain Eukaryota; kingdom Metazoa; phylum Arthropoda; class Insecta; order Lepidoptera; family Noctuidae; genus Brachylomia; species Brachylomia viminalis. The sequence goes on along the minus strand of OW443297.2, from coordinate 11,020,278 downwards.
TACCTAAAATACCGGTAACAACCGCTAAATTTGAGTGTGGAGACTACTAAATGTCGTTACATCTGGATTGTTAGGACTTAGCAACCGAAAACGATTGCTAACTATGTCGAGACTGCAGGGCCTGATGGTAACCAGGCTACTAACCGCTCTTTTCTCTAGCTAGATGCCTAGGTACAGGTAAAATTTAGAAGGCAAAAGTAGCTGCAGCAGTTTAGAAGGAAATAGCAGTGTGCTTAAACCATTAGCAACACTTATAACTTATCCACTTCATCAGTTAATACCCAATTTACAAGTCGCTAACAAAATAATTTGAACAATGTGATGTGAAGGGTCGACAAAGTGCATTTAGGTACTAATTGACACCTGTAAACAATCGATGTAATGAATATTTAGCTAACTACATATAAAACATTGAATAATGTATGCTGATATAATTAACATGTTTCAAAAGGGTAAAATACCTCCTAATTATAATCTTGACGATATCTTTAAGGATGACGGAGATTTCATGAGAGGTATCTGCTGTTTTATGTATGTTCGTTGCAAGAGTAACCCGCGGGGTACCTAATTGCGCACAACACGCGCGTGCTAACAGTAGCAATGGCTTTAATTTTTTTTCATTTATTTGCATACCATAATGTGAATTTTGTTGTTACAAATAGGCTTAAAGCTAAGATACAGTTATGGACCCGATAAGGGTACAGCAACATTAGTAAGGATAAAAATAATTAATACTAAAATTAAATCAAATAAATAGCATTTAGAACATTAATAATTCTTAATTAAATTAAATGTATTTAGATTAATATAATTATACAATATTTATTGTTTATTTTATATGCGTGAATGTAATTGGCAGATGTAGAAGTAATCACAATTAAATATTTAAATATCATTGCAATTCCAGTCACAGTTTATCATTCATGTATTCATTTATATTATAATAAGGGTTAAAGTATGAAATTGTCGTTTTATTGTATTAGGTACTTCGAATTGACATAGAACCTTCATGGTTTGAGATTTTTGAGTGAAACTTTTTTCACATGGTAACTATGAAGACCTTCTTTTAAAAAATGTGCAAGATTCGATTATCGACTTTCAGTTGTTTTTTTTATTCAGCTTAGACAAGAAAGATAGATACTTCGAAAATTCGAGTTATTTTTAATACGAGTTCCGACGCGGAACTAACGCGGCAGAAACAGCTCGCAATGTCAATGTTGCGTTTGGAGAGGGGACTGCTAATGAACGCACCGTGCGACGCTTTCGTGATGGAAACTTTGAACCACGTGGAAGACACAGGTGAATAACAATGAATTGTAAGAGACGGTGGAAACCGATCCGAGCGAAACTACCCAGGAATTAGCGGCATGGTTTAACGTTACCTTACCAACAATATTGACTCATTTGCGTCAAATCAATAAAATAAAAAAATATGAGAAATGGGTGCCTCATGATTTGACTGATCTGCAGAAATAAACGCGTGTTGAAACTTGTGTTGTCTTGTTGAATCGAAACAGAAGTGAAGGAATATTGGATCGAATTGTGACATGCGACGAAAAGTGGGTTCTTTACGATAACCGTAAGCGAAAAATGCAATGGCTGACCCCAGGTCAAACGCCGCAAGTGTCCTAAAGCAAAGCTTACCAATAAAAGGGTAATGGTAACTGTTTGGTGGTCTCGGCATGGTGTTATTCACTATAGCTTTCTCCGATCTGGTCAAGCAATAACGGCAGATGTCTACTGTGCCGAGCTCCAAACAATGATAGCAAAACTAGCAGTGAAACAGCCCCGACTCATGAATCGATCTTCACCATTATTGCTCCCTGATAACGCGAAACCTCATACAGCAAGAGAAACCGTTTTAACTCTACAGGAACTGCAATTAGAAACCACTCGTCACACTCCGTATTCGCCAGACCTTGCTCCAACGGACTACCATTTTTTTCGTGATTTGGACAATGTTCTACGTGATAAAAAGTTTTCTTCTCAGGAGGCAAAAAATGCTTTCACACAGTTTGTCGAATATAGATCACGAGAGTTCTATCGCAAAGGCATAAATGACCTTCCTATTAGATGGCAGCAATGTATAGATAATAATGATAATTATTTTGATTAAATAACGATGTTAAATTAAAATAAAAAAAACATTTTTTTATTTTTCAGTACAAATCGGCAATTTCATAATTTAACCCCTAATATTATATTTATAGTAGCTTTTGTTTATTAGAAAGCTTTAAACAGTTAGCAGTTACAGTTACAGTTAGTTTTCATTTTGACAGTTCAACAACATCCAATGCGTTATTTTCGTTGTTATACACAAACATTTTCGAACATTTGAAGTAATGGATTAGCAATATCCTTCAAAATTATTCAAATTTTGAGTGTGTTTGGGTGCTGTTGTAGACACCATAAATCATACCATAGGTACCTACCACATATAGTAACCGATCAGTTTTTTCACATCTGAGCTCAAAGGGAAATCAATCACTCATTCATCAATTTCATATCCTGAGAAAACATAAATCCCTTCCGTATGATCCCACAAAGCAGAGTATCAGTAGCAGGAGAAACTACTTAGTCGCTCCAACTGTCGCAGTCAGATCTGTTTTTGCTAAGAGGCAGTATGAAAGGCAACCTTCTCATTTATACAACCTTCTGATAAAGGGTACACATCTATCCTCTGAAACTGCCGTGACTGTAAACTAGCTGTGACTGCTTCAGAATAAAACCTACGACGACATTGAGGCTTAGATATCATCGCGTCCATAATCTATCCTATTAATTAATAGGACCGCGGTAGCGAAATTGTTAGTGGAGGAAGCTGTGCCTGGCTTCTTCCGATCCCAAGACATTGTCGCAGGGCTAAACTAGACCTAAACCTAAAAGCGAATAAATAAAAACAAACACCTTCAACTAACTCAACAATGCACACTCACAGTATTACACACACACCTAAAAACTCACTCGCATACATCACAAATGTGCGCTCTTATTGTATTTTCCATTTTACGGTTTTTTGTTTTTGCTTTTCAATATTCATTTTTTTGTTTTAAGAAAATTGGTTTCCATCTTTCAGAATCTGACATAGACGAAACAGACCGCGCGGCCCACGACGAACTAACCTGACGGGCAAACTGAGGTCTATTGTTTTAAGATTTACGCGCCGTGCTACACGCACACAGATTCTAAAAGCTGCGAAAGATCGACGACCGCTTACCTCCGACGATATAATAAAGGGGACCTCCAACAAAGTCTATATAAACGAGCGCCTGACTGCCACCAATAGATTGTTATTTCGTGAGGCTCACACACGTGCACAAGTATACGTATAGTATATTCCGTTACTGCTAGGTACGAAATGGCACCATGAACGTACGGAAATCTAAGAAGCAACCATCTATTCCCATCCGCACGACGTCTGACCTGGACGAGAAGGTTGGCCCCTCCCAAGCGATGTATGCTGCTGACCCAGACCACGGTATGCCACCGGCACAGGCGCTTGAGGACCAATGATTTTAAGAACCATTTTTCTCTTTGGCTTTTATTGTTTTTACCCCCATCAAGGTGTATTTGTACCAATACGAAACGCACTTGTATACAATGCACACATACACACATATGCATAAACTCTACAAGCGAAACTCCAGTACAAACCGAAGTTCACGCATGTTTTGTTATGTGAATTACACACTAAGAAGATCCTCGTTTCCATTCCAAATACATAAACAAAATACACACACCTCACTACCAGCAATACTAATTACACTAGCTTATCAAGTGTATCACTTTTATACAATAACAACAAACATGCAAAAGAGCACACTTACCTAGCTGCGCGCTATTAAAGAAAACAGAGCCTTTTTTTTTGAGGGTGGGAAATCATCAAATAACTTCTGGCAGAGCGGGAGGGCGTATCAGACACTTACTGACTAAAACCCGCCCGTGTTCCTTCAGTTGCCTGTGCCAGGGGCCACGGTACCCCTCTCGGACTTTCCCGCAACCCTGGCAGGCATCGGCCCTAGCGGACCCCATCATTAATGCTGACATCTCTTTGAGGCGCACGTGGAACACAACGCGCTGTTAAATGGGGTCAATGGCGCGGTTTGTGTTCCAAGGACCAGTCCTTATCAAACGGCGAGCTGCCCATTGCTCGCCGCTCGCGCCTACGGTGGCCGGGAGTCGGCCTGCGATTCCCGACGCCCAGGGCGTCTCCTGCGGCGGCTAGGGGCGTGAGGGCGCGAATTTTGCCTCTCCTTCACGCGTTCCGCCTCCTCCTTCGCGAACATTACTGCTTCGCAGAAGGAGGTGACGGCTTCCCAAGCCCTCTCACTCCATACCATGGCCTGGACCAGAAAATAGACCCTGGCTTTATTAATGAAATAAAAGTATACCGGTTACTTACTCGCGCAATGTCGTTACTTATCTTCAACTTACATCACAGAGTTCTTGATGCCAAATATCCTTACTACTTGTACCAACTGTACTGTAATTTTAAGTTCTAATGGCAATTTTTTAGTGTATGAATTAGATTACAGTACTAATCTGGAGTGTCAAGAACTCGTTGACTTGAAGTTTGCCAGAATTCTTTGACTTCTAACTATAACTTAAGGATATTGACATTCAACATACGCAGTTTACAGCACAATTTCAATACATTTTGCTTTTTTGCAAAATGTATTTTCTTTTTACAAATACGACTTAACATTGTTTATGATGTTATTATTCTCACGGAATGCTGGCTGAGAAGTTGTTCAGTGGTTGTTCAGATACAGGGTTACACGTCTTACTCTACTGAAAATAATCTCAACCAATGCGGAGGGGTTGTAACATACGTTAGAAACTGCTTAAGCGCTTCCGTTTCAGAGCCTGACCTGCAGGACGCTGAATCTCTCTTACTTCAGCTTTCTAAGGATATTTGTTTAATTGCCATATACCGATCTCCCTCACATAGACCGGTTGACTAATTTATTTCCTCTCTTGACAAAATCCTCAATTCAATGAATAAATACGAAACAATTATAGTGACCGGTGATATCAACATAAACCTTCTGTCAATGTCTGACAAATATTCATCAGAATTTGCTGGCCTTATGTTTGAACGTGGTTTGAAGCAAGTAATATCCAAGCCAACTAGACTGGACGCGTGCCTAGACTAGATCACATATTTTTATATATAGACATCAGAGAGTTTTAGGTGTCATCTGTGAAGCTGCCATCACCGATCACAAGTTGGTAATGATGGGGTACAAAACGGTCACTCTAACTGGCTCTAAATAAAACAATAAAAAAAATCTTTTATTTACATACTACATAGGCCCACATTGTGTTAGTGACTAAATTATCTTATAAACTATGTTAGTATATACTTAAAAACAACAAACAATTAACAAAATCAACTTTGCCGCGCTAATAGAAGACCTCCGTAACATCGACTGGAACGAAGTGATAAGACATTTAGATGCTAATGCAGCCACCAACCAATTTCACAAACTTCTAGCAGATGCAATAAAGAAACACATGACTGAAAAGACAATTAGCCGCTCTAAATATATATAGAAGCCCTGGATCACACCTGGCCTTATAAATTGTATGAATCACAGGGATAAACTCCACAAAAAGCTCTTAAACACTATGTGAATCAATTCTGTGTTACTGTATAACAGTATGGGGTGCAGTTGGAATCACCACCATAATCCAATGCGAACGAGCTCAACGATCGGTTTTGAAAGTTATGCTCAGGAAACCCTTTAGATATCTCACAACCCTTTTGTACAAAGAAGCCGTTTTAATAAATGTCCGACAATTATATACACTCGAGAGCAATGAATCCGGGTCACTTAAAGAATCCTAAAAATCTCGGAAACTGAAAATGCTAGGTTAATGCAATAAATTGTATTTAATAGACAATGTAATACTCCTTAAATGAAGGTATTAAAACTTCTTAGTTATTGTAAAGTTATATCATAAAAAAATCAAATTTGAAAAAGGGCCACTTTCGAAGATGGAACTACGAAATTACAGCATTTGGTTTTGCTTTTGTTTGTAATCTGTCATTTATGTGGGTACATAAACCATGTTGATAGTGCTCTATATTCATTATTCAAGCTGAAATTATGTCGCTTACGCCTGAAGAATGCACCAGAATACTTACAATGCTGGAAACCGGCCGGAGTCAGCGCGATACAGCCAGGACTGTCGGTGTGTCGCTGTCAACAGTACAAAGAGTTCTCCGACGTTACGAAGAAACTGGTTCTAACCTACGCAGACCAGGAACGGGCAGAACCAGGTGTACCACAGCACGAGAAGACCGATACTTGGTGAACACCATGCTTCGAAATCGCTTTCTCACAGGAACTGAACTCACCAATCAGTTTCGACGCCTCGGAGGAAGTAACCCAAGTGCATGGACAGTAAGACGTCGGCTTGCTGAATCTAACTTAAAACCCCTTAGACCTGCAAACGGCCCTAAACTGGAGCGTGGGCATCGTATTTCAAGACTAAGATATGCCCAGAGACACGTAAATTGGAGTATTGAAGATTGGTCAAAAGTTATGTTCTCCGACGAATCAAAATTTATGCTCTACAAGCACGATGGAAGACACAGAGTGTATCGAAGACCAGGGGAAAGATTCAAGCAAGCATGCATCGAAGAAAAAGTAGCCTACGGTGGTGGGTCTGTACTTGTGTGGGCCGGAATTTCTTCTGAAAGTCGCACAGAGCTGGTGATCATAGAAAACGGCTCTTTAACTAGCGTAAGATATGTGGAAGAAATCCTCAATGATCACGTTGGTCCATTTATGGTCAATTTAGGTGAGGATGCTATATTTATGCATGACAATGCCCGACCTCATACAGGTAGGATTGTGAATGACTACCTTCAAGAGATGAACATTACTCGTATGGAGTGGCCAGCGCGCAGCCCGGATATCAACCCGATCGAGCATGCTTGGGACGAGCTAGGCAGATGCGTAAAACAACGAAACCCTCCCCAATCACGCTTCGTGAGCTCAAAATTGCTCTCACAGAGGAATGGGAGAATATTCCCCAAAATCGTATAAGGAACTTGGTGTACAGCATGCCAAACCGCGTAAACGCAGTAATGGAAGCACGAGGAGGCAATACGAAGTATTAAAATTCAAGAAAATCGTAATAAAGTTCAAAAATTTCATGTTTCCTATTTTTGTTTTAAGGAGAGATCAGCAGTTTTTTTCTTTATGTAATTTTGTGTTAATAAAATGTATTTTTTTTTACTTTCATTTAAGGAGTATTACATTGTCTATTAAATACAATTTATTGCATTAACCTATCATTTTTAGTTTCCGAGATTTTTAACATTCTTTAAGTGACCCGGATTCATTGCTCTCGAGTGTATATTAAAAATGGTACTGAAACAGCATAAAATCATAACACAGACACCGGAATACTCGCAGCTTCTCAACCATCGACTTTCAAGTGTCCTTCAATAAGGACGCGTACAACTTTCGCACAACACATGCAAGAATTCCTGCTCAGCCACATATTCAACAAAGCGGTAAGAATGTGTGGCATCAGTAACTCTCGAACAAGCCAAGTAAAAAAGATTGTTCGCAAATGGCTGCTAGCCCAATCATATAGTGAATGCGAATCTCTTTTAAAGGTAATTTCGTAATACACCAACACATGCCCACACTCACACTCCCTCTCTCTCACCCTCACTCTCACTCACAAACACTCACACACACTCTTACACATAGTGCAAATTGCCATAATACTCTGTTATCCTATTTTGTCGTTTTATTCTTTCTTTTTTAACTGTTTAATTTCATTTTTAAACCTAGACATTGTTTTAATTACCCTAAAAGATAACGATTTTACATGAGTATTAATGTAATGCGCATTTTCACTATACGCTAATACCACCCATGAAGTCCACGAGACAGGCTCGACCTAGCGTGGAGTTCATAAGCAAAGTGCTTCCTTTGCGTCTTATTTTGTTTTTAGTAAACCTAGCTATTAATGTAGATTATAAGGAATCATAAACACTGATTTGGCAAATACACATTATTTATTTAATTTCATACCCGCTATAATGTTCAGTGGAAGAGCGGTGTCACCTAACACAAGCATCCCCTTGCTTAAAAGATGATCTCCAATTCATGTGTGTAAAGCCTTTTATGTAAATTGTAATTGCAATAAACATGTATATTTTATATTCATGTTTTTATTCACACTTCTGCACAAAAAGGAAGTACCTAATTAATTAATTAATTGACAAAAGGAAATCTCTTTCATTCATAAATTATACTATAAGTAAGAGGTAGACACTTAAATCAAAAATTGTCATTCAGTAAGCAATTGATGTCGGTAAATAAATACTTGTGTATCTATGACCATCGTCAGCTAACCACTTAGCCATGCTAAAGTAAGCAAACAGGTAGGTAATGAGTATATTGACAAAATATACGTAAGTAGACACTACTCCTACGACGCAAAAACATCATATCATCGAAAAAAAATATTTTTACCATGGACGAACAAAAAAAGTCGAACGGAACTCCGCTAAGACCAAATTGTGTTCCGTGTGAATATTTATGTGTGAGTGTTGCCGTTTGCCCGCGTAAATGCCGACCGTCATCGGCCGACTACTGTATGAATATGTGCGTACAGCGGCCTGTACGTACAGCGAGCTGGCTGACTTGAGTGACACAGTTTTTTGTTACCGAGAATCTGTCCTGCTTTTTTTGTTCGTCCATGATTTTTACCTACAGAATGTACAAACACTGATATTGCAACTGGATTTTCAATATGAAAGTGCAACTAGATTACGGTCAATCGATGGTCATCGATATGGGCGACTCCCGATCCGGAGATGATTGATTGAATCGATTACGTTTTGAGGCGATCAATATAGTATATAATAGTCAACGTCCATCGATCGCAATCTAGTTGTAGTGAGCAAAACTATAAAACAACGAAAATAAATAAATAATAAAAATAACCACGATGAAAAGCAATAAACCCTGGAAGATATGCTTTCGTCTCCAAAAGCTCAGTCGGTACCTACATATCTAAAACTAAATATACCACGACGACGGTAGAGTTCGTAGAGGTCTCCGCTAAATAAAACGTTCAGTTCGGTTTATCCATGCTTACTTAGTTTATATTTTCCATCCAACATCCTACTAAATGTTTATTATACTTGGGCCTCGTCCTCGAGATTAGCATATTACACACAAGCATTTTCACACTTGTTACACAAGTAGTACCACATAAAATGCACTCCGTGCACTTTAGTTTGTCCAAATAAAACTTCTTTGAAATTTTCTTATGGTAGATGCCTTAATATTCCGCCATTTTGCACTCATATATTTTTATTTTAACCTCATAAAAGAAAAAATTGTATCAAGCCTAAAAGGTAGCCTTCAAATAGCGAATCTGAACGTGTTAGATAATTCGTTTTGATATTATTATAATATTAGAATATTGTTTGTTGGTTAATGGCATTTGTCACATTTACGAAGCTTGGGACCATGTAGAAATAAGTACCGTAAAACGGGGTGACATTGATTAATTTTAAATTTGAAATGGATGCCACGCTTGCAATTTCAACGATAAAAATGTAAAAAAAAAACTGTAGTTTAGACTCATTACGTAAATTAATTATTGCAACAAAAAAACAAAAATTTCAAAAAAAAAACTTGAAAATAATTAAAACCTGTTTATCAAAGTTATATTGATAATGGGGCTACTTTGTCACCCACCCTTTTTTTTATTCCATTGCAAAGACACCCCGATAAACGACAAAAATCAATTTTTTTTTTTTTTAGGAAACTAGTTTAGGTAATATTGCGATTTTAGTATTTTTGGGGTTACTTTGGTTCAAGGGGCGAATTTGATGGTGGGTACTACAACATTAATAAAAGAGATGAACCAAATATTTTTATTAATATTTAAGAAAATAAAGTACCTAACGAGATCAATTAAATTTTGTATCACTTCGGGTACCCGCGGTCTTTTTATAGGTGCGAACCATGACGCAACTAAAACAAAAGCAACAAATGGGGTTAAATTGATAATTTGTATATTACTCCTATAAGACTGGGTACCACAACCATTGGGGTGACATTGATAACTATCAAAGTCGCCTCGTATATCCTATCAATGTAGCCCCGATGAACTTAAAGTGTTCATAAAAAATAAAATGGCGACCGTAACCAAAAATACAAACATGCTATAAATCTTAAAGAAACGTTTAATTAAAACAGTGAAAAACTAAAATTCAAACAATAATACTTCCGCCTGTGCCACTGAAGTTATTCAAACAATTTTTTTTTTAAACCTTTTCGACACTAAACTTTAACAAATAATTTTACATAGTTCCGACAACAACTACTCGATACAAAGAGAAAGCGCGGGAAACTCTAAACTTGGCGGACGCGTCCTTTTTGAAATTAAATTTTAAATTTTAAAATCCTGTAATAATCGATCATTAGTATAGTTTTTAGTGTTCTATTTTCTTTTATATGTAATTTTAGTTTAGTTTTGTATATTTTCTTCGGTAGAGGTAAGTCTCATTAATTAATTAGTGCGAAAAATGAACGACCCGCCTGACCCGGGGGACTTCGTTCCCCCGGCAGGCAATTTTGTAACAGTTTCCAACGAATCCGGCATGGATACTGATGGGTCGTCTTCGGCTCGTCAACTAAAAAGAAGCCGTATGCATGTTTGCAAACACTGCAATAAGCGTCGCCGTACTCGCAAAAACCACGGTTCCGTGTCTTCGGGTTGTGACTGCACGGACTCAACAGCTACATTAGTAAGCAATACACCAGTGCCTAACTGCTCCGAAATTATCGTTTCCAACGAAATTTCAGATAAAATTTCTGCTCCATCCGTTGTTCCCATTCCGATAGGTCGAAAAACATACGACAAAACAGACAACGCACCGTATGTCGTTCATGTACAAAAAAAAATGATTTCACCAGATGATGGTACGACATTGCACCCAATTACTTTTGGAAAGTTTTTAAAACACAACGCCTTCCAAAATATTATTAACGGTAGCGTCAAAAAAATCGGGCGAAATAAAATATCTTTATCTTTTTCAAAGTTCCTGGACGCAAATTCCTTTATTACGCATAATAGTCTAGAGACATATAATTACAAAGCTTTTATACCTACTTTTAATGTTACCAGAATGGGTTTAGTGCGTGGTGTTCCTGCGGAATGGTCTCCGGAGGAAGTTATTGATAATATAACTGTACCAATTGGTTGCGGGCAAATTTTAAAAGTCAGACGCCTCAATTTTAAAACCATTGTTGATGGTACATCCATTTGGAAACCATCCCAATCCATAGTTGTTACATTTGATGGGCAGATTCTACCGAAAAGAATTTTTATGTGCTATAATGCATTACCTGTAGATTTATATATTTTCCCTACCGTACAGTGTTTTAATTGTTGTCGTTTTGGTCACACTAAAATTCAGTGCAGGTCCAAACCTCGTTGTTATAAATGTGGCCAAGGCCACACTGGGGACAATTGTGAAAGAGAACAAGAAAGTGCATCTTGTTGCCTTTGCTCTGGTTTTCACTATGCTACTAATAAGTCTTGCCCTGAATTTTCTAGGCAAAAATTAATTAAAACATACATGGCACAAAGTTCAGTATCTTATGCTGAAGCGTCAAAAGTATATCCCCCAGTAACTAAATCGTATGCAGATACACTTTTATCTTCTCCTTCCAAAAACTTTTCACAAACTCCATCAATCTCTTCACCTAATAGAATGCCTGCTTCAAGTAGCTATAAAAAGACTGTCTTCCTCAAACCACGCTCCCATCCCAAATCTGTACAAGGATATAATAAAGAGGCTCACAATGCCATTATTAAAGATTTCGACATTCCCCAACCACTAAATGGTTGTGCTTTTTCTAATAATCCTAATAATGATAAAAATGACACTAATTTTTCCATAAACGATTTTCTTTCTGCATTACACAATCTTCTCTCTCAGTTCAACATTTCACCGTCCAACGCTGCCCCATCTTTCAATGTATCTCAATCCATTCATAATGGACCACACATCCAAAATAATCCAGTGGAACTGCCGCAGTCTAGTAAACAAAAAGAGTGATGTTATTTATCTTTTAAACAAATATGAGCCATTTGCCTTTGCCTTAGCAGAGACTTGGCTCAAACCTAATAATATTTTTAAAATTAATGGTTATTTAACCATTAGAGGGGATAGATCTGATGGGTATGGTGGAGTAGCTATACTTATAAAGAATTCTATCCCTTTTTCTATCATTACATTACCTCCTCATAGTGAGGAAATTTCAATTGTAGCTATTAAAGTGCATCACACTTGTCTTGTTTCTATTTACATTCCTCACCCTTCCTCTTCTGTTCTTCAAGAGATGAACAATCTCTTTTCTTTTCTTCCCAAGCCATTCTTAATATTGGGGGACTTTAATTGCCATCACCAATCATGGGGTTGTTCAACTTCTAATTGTTATGGTGATGAATTACTAGATATAATAGACTCACATAACTTATGCATATTGAACTCAGGAGTTGCCACACGTCGTTCAAATCCCACCCAAAACCAAAGCGCAATCGACCTTTCCATCTGTTCCCCAAACTTAGCCTCTTCATTAACTTGGCATACTCTAACCTCTACTTATGGTAGTGACCATTTTCCAATAGTGATCTCTTATCCTCTTTCCAAACCAAATGCACCATTAAGGAGATCAAGCTTAAAACATAAACTACCAAATAGAAATAATAATGACTGGGACAAATTTAGAAACATTGTTGACAGTAAGCTTTGCTCCTTGCCTGTCATTTCTGATGGCAATGAAAATAGTTGTGCTGAAGCTTTAGCACTCATATTAATCGCAGCGGCAGATGAAGTTTTTCCTGTAAAAAATAACAATATTAATAAAATTCCCTCGCCTCCATGGTGGGACTCTGAGTGCACAGAATATATTAACAAACGTAAAGAGGCTGAATATAATTATAACCGTGATATGTCTGATGTTAATTTTGAAATCGTAACGAACTTAATTAATGATACTTGTAAACTTTTTAAGAAGAAAAAATTTGAATCTTGGCGTAACTTTTGCTCATCAATTACACCGAATACTCACCCTACGATTGTATGGCGCAATATTCGTAGATTTAGGTCCATTTATAACAACCCTTCTCCTATTCCTGATTCTTTAGCCAGTGAATTTTTAGATAAATTAGCTCCACCTTGGGTGCCCGAGGCTATTAACCTTAACCTGTCACTCGTATTCAATAACCAAAACACTCATACGACGCTAGATCTTCCATTCTCTCTCACTGAATTAAAGGGTGTAATTCATAATACAAAGGATTCTGCACCAGGCATTGATGGCATCCCGTATTCCTTTTTTGCTAATGTAAATGATGACGTCCTCGGTTACTATTTAGAGCTTATTAATTCTATCATGATTACAGGAAACATCCCTGTTGAATGGAAACGTCAAACGGTATTGCCATTCCTTAAACCAAATAAAATCCCATCTGATGCTTCCTCATACCGTCCCATAGTTTTATCTTCAATTCTGATGAAATTAGCGGAACATTTAATTAAAAATCGCCTAGAATGGTATGTTGAAAGTAAAGGTTTTTTGGCAGAATCACAATATGGCTTTAGAAAAGGTAAAAGTACCACTGACTGTTTAAGTATTTTAACAGCCGATATTCGGTTGTCCTTCTCTAATAACCATTCCACCATTGCAGTTTTCCTTGATATTAATGCAGCTTATGATAACGTTGTATTATCAGTTTTACAAAATAAATTAAAAGCCTTACAGGTTCCATTGAATTTGTCGAATTTCATTATTAATATCCTGACTGAACGGTCTGTTAACATGTTAATAGGAGATCATGAGGTATCTCATCTTGTGTGGAGAGGTCTTCCACAGGGTTCTGTCCTCAGTCCCCTTCTATACAATATTTACACTTTTGATTTAGACTCATCCTTAACTAACCATGTTAAGGTTCTTCAATATGCCGACGATTTATTATTATATTCTTCAAGCCAATCTGTTGAACAGGCTAGCTATGCTATCAATTCTGCTTTATCAACTTTGGAGTCATGGCTACATCTAAACGGCTTGGATTTATCCACGTCTAAAAGTGCGGCTGTTTTATTCACCCGGAAGAGAAATATTCCAATAGTAAACGTCTCTTTTAAGGGAATACCTATTCCAGTTAAAGATAAATTCAGATATCTAGGTATAATACTTGACTGTAAATTAAGTAGTGTTCCTCATTGTGATTATATTGTTAACAAATGTGAAAATCACCTAAACATGCTTAGATGCCTCTCTGGTGTGTGGTGGGGTGCACATCCATTTTCATTGAAACTTATTTACAACGCAATCATCAGAAGCGTTCTGGATTATGGATTGTTCGTTCTAGAACCTGGTAGTGTTATGGCTTTTAAAAAATTGGATCGCATACAGTCTAAAGCATTACGAATTATTTCGGGTGCCATGAAGTCTAGTCCCATTAATGCACTCCAAGTTGAATGCGGGGAAGCTCCTTTATATCTTAGAAGACAATTCTTATCTGACAAATATTTGTTCCGGATTCTTCAGTTCTCAACTCATCCTCTCATTCCTAAACTGGACTCTTTTGTGTTGCAGATTGAATCTTCAGATTACTGGTCCCATAAACGTGCTCCTTGTTTAGTTGTAAGCTATAAAAAATTTCTTTCACTCTCTTCTCCTATTCACCGTTCCAATAAACTTCCCCTATTTAACAGTAGTTATGAAAGTTTACAATTCAGCCCCATCATTAAATACTGTGCAAGTAAATCTGATCCCGATTGCCATTCAAGTTATAATCATTTTTTGGCTGAACATTTAGAGTACCACCATATATTTACGGATGCTGCCAAGCGTTCTCCGACGGGTTGTGTTGGGATAGGTACTTACCATTCTCAATACAACATCGTACAAAAAATCAAACTGCCTCCGGAGACTTCAGTTTTTACGGGGGAATGTTTCGGCATATTAAAAGCAATAGAATATACTCGTGTTACAAAGCTCAAAAAAACCATAATTTTTACTGATTCTCAAAGTGCTCTTCTAGCCATCAATAAATCCCCTTTCGAACACAAATCGCAGTTACCTATCATTTATTTAATAAGAGAATTTGCGTCCAGAACCATCTCTGAGGGTAATACACTGCTATTTGCGTGGATTCCGGCCCACGCTGGAATCCATGGCAATGAAGTGGCTGATACACTTGCCGGTGATGCGGTGCAGTGTGGGGACTTAGTTCCTTATACGAACTTTAGTATTGACCTTCTGACATTACCAAAGACTTTTCTTCGGGACACCTGGAAGGTAGCTTGGGATATCGGAAGTAAATTGAAGGGCCGTTACTTTTCATGTATACAACCCGACGTTCCGGAAAAACCGTGGTTTGGCAGGGCAAAATTTGGCAAGATGGAGACCTCAGTTCTAATTCGAATGAGACTGGGTCATGTTTGTTCTCCAGCCCATCTTGCCAAACTACATATCATCAACGACCCCATTTGCTTCTGTGGCACAGACGTAGGCGACATAAATCACATTTTTTTTTTCCTGTCCCTTATATGACCGTTCTTCTTTTCTTTGTAACCTCTTGTCTCTCCGTATTCCTTTTCCTACCTCAATAGTTTCTTTACTTTGTACAAATAGCTTCCCTGTCTATAAATGTATAGTCTCATTCATCACATTAAATAATATTAAGTTGTAAATTGTCGTCATTGTAATTTGCTCATTATTCACTATTAGTATTCACCTTTATAAAATACACTGATCCTATAAATCGTCCAATCCTAAATCCCGTTAATTGATCATAAATATTCTTTACTTTTTTCTTTCGTTTCCCTACCTTTGTTCTCGTAAACGTGACATTGGCTAAATGCACAAACCGTGCGAAGCCATAACGGAAAAAAAAAAAAAAAAAAAAAAAACAACTACTCGTTGACGCTTCAGCAAAATATGGCCGATCTGTCAGTTTGGCCAACAGAACAAACAAAATTTTGGCTGCGTTCAGTACCACGCAATAAATCCGAAAAAACATACCAAGTTTAGCTATCATCAAAGTTACCCAAGCTCTCAAAGTAACCCCGTTTTACCGGTACCTAATGTGACTAGAAACTGTTTACAAAAAACAATAGTCTTATCTTGTAAAAATCACTTACATGTTATTACTGTAAATAAGTAACCTTTGATAATACTTGTCTGATTTCTTTTGATATCTTTGATTTTATATTGCTATTTCAATATAATTGGCTCTTTTGAATTATATCTAAGAATTACAAATCAGCTCTTATTAAATTGCTTAATAACCTTATAATTTTTTTTAACGGTTTCACTACATAAGCTTTGTTAGAAGTTATTAAGCCAAAATGTACCATGTGACATGTGTCATGACCTGTGATTGGTTAAAAATGACGGTATATGTTTGACGTAAATGACGTGGGTAGGATAAAAAAGGATTGTAAAGACGTTATCAAGTCCCTGATGACCCCATAACCCTCCTCCAGGAGAGCAGTAGGGCAGTACAGTGCACAAGAAACATCAACTGTCATTCCGACCTCTCCGCTGAGGTCCCACGTAACGACCTCGACGTCATTGTCCCCTCGACCCTAGCTCGACGAAGTGCCGGCCGCGCCGTAGCTGAGCCTGTAGCTTTAAGTTCCCCTGATAATAATAACTATCCAAACTCCATCCAGCCTGTTCCACCTTGCTGTCCTCCCCCCAACGACGCCCTAAGCCGAGGTCCGTACACCACAGGGGGTGCCCTTAGCGTGCAGTCGCTTAGAAATTCGCCCCGTGGTTGGAGGCTTTGGGTCCGCTTAAGGTAGCCACAGGATAGTCCGGTTAAGCAGTAACGACCTCTCAAGGTCAACTGCGAGATGCCATACATTAAAAAATAAGTTATCGAATGAGTTGCTCGGTAGATGTTTAGTCGGTTAGTTCTATGGAATAGATCGACCAGATGTCACGTAAGTTAATTTGATATTATGCATTAATTATTGCCTGTTATCACTATGTTTGTTGTGTAAGTTATGCTATTGCTAAAGTGTCAAATTGTAAATTGAATATTCATGTTTTTTTCCTAGCTATTGTTATTATGTTGCTATTATTTGGAGTTCTCTTGGACCATTGGCCCAAGAGATAGAATTAACTCAAAATCAAAATTCATTTATTCAAATTAGGCTGAGAATCAGCACTTTTTGAACGTCAAAATCACATAACACAGTCCCCCCAAAACGCCCACCCTTCACCACTTCCTAGTGCTTTAGCTGGGAAGAAGAAGTGGCGGAACAAACTCCCCAGCAGCACTGCTGTCTGTTCAGTTAGAAGAACTGGATTCTATACATATAGTAATAAGTAATTAACATTACGAAACACAAAAATATCAAAATTATTTGCCATAATTATGTCAGCTAGCACACGCCAATATTCAAAACTATACTCAAGCAGAAATAAATAATAAAAACAAAAAACGCAAACAGAAATTAATACATAATAAAAAGCCTCCTGGCATAAAGGGCGTGCCCGCTTACATATGCAATGCTGCATTATGTTTACATGTATATAGCTGTAACTTGTAGCCACAAATGATAAACTAGGACCTTCGAAGTAAAATAAAGAAACATTAATTTCTAATAACAATAACAAAACCATAGTCAGCAAGCTGACCTGTTACCACAAGCAGAACCCGTTCACGAGCATAACGCAAAGATCAGCCATTACCCCCCTCGCCATATTTGAGGGAAGGAGGCAACTGTTTTGAGATAAGGCTAATTTATAGTAAGTATGTAAGAAATGGGTTGATAGAATACTTCAATACTGTTTCCATAGAGTTTCTTGGCCTTCTTTTTAATGAAGAGCTAGTTTTGCGAACGGCCAGTTAGCTTTCTGATTAAATACTGACAAGTCTAATTAAATAAATGTCTAGCCTTTTCGTTCTTTCTTTCTTTCCTTCATTTCCCTACAAACCATATTCATAAGAACTTTCATACACGGTAAATAACCAGTAACCAATCTGACCTTCAAAGCTTGCTATCTGGGTAATATCTATATAATATACTACTACCACTACTACTACTACTAGCTGTTGCTCGCGACTTCGTCTGCGATCCAGAATGAAAAGTAGCCTATGTCCTTTTCCAGGTCATGGTCTACCCATGAGCCAAATTTCATCCAAATCAATTCAGCCGTTTTTCCGTGAATGCGTAACAAACAAACAAACTTACTTTTTTTCAAACAAAGGAGGAACTAAAAATTTTGTCGCGTTAAAACAATTTCTCCGGAATATTATTTATTTCAGGGAATTTCAAGAATAAGAATTAGAAAGCGTGTCGAAATGGAACATGGTTTAGTAAAGTCTAAGATAACCTGATGTATACTAATTAAATTATAATACATTTGTTTCTGCCCTCGATTTCGTCCCCGTAAAATTTCTTGTTTTTACATACAGTCCATCATATGACACTCGGCAATACTGTAGGTTCCCAATAGTTAAAAACAATTCGGAATCGGACCAGCAATTCCGATGGTTACCCTCTACATACAAACCCACAAATTTTACCCCCTTATAATAATAGATCGAGGAAAAAGTATGTATTTTCGTATTGATAATGTACGTCCACCTTTTTCGAAAGGTAGTTTTCGAAAATGTATCTTACGATCTTTTTATTTATTAAGAAAAGTATTCGGGTAAATTTTCACAGAAATCTGTCCTGCGAAAGTACTTTGTCCATATCTTGATTTAACAAGAAATTTACGCGAACACGAATCATTGTTTATTAGTTTTAAAAAACCTCGTACTGCGGTATCTTCCCAAACTTTAAGATGGATTAAAATCACATTAGCATTGATTGGGATTGACAATGTATCAATATTCTCCGCGCATAGTACTAAACATGCCAGTACATCAAAGGCTTAGGTGTTTTTGACACTATCAGAAAGGCTGCCGGATAGTCTGACAACTCGAAATGTTTCGCAAGATTTTACAATAGGGGAATCTCTGTTGATACTGATAGACATGTATTTGCTTAAAGCTAGCATTATTATCTCATAATTAAGTACTTGACTTTTCGTTAAAATACAATTAACTCTTATTTGAGTTCGTTTCTTTTTCTTGAGGAATAATTAACTGTGAATTTAGTTTGTTTACTTTTTGTATTTTTTTTAATAATGAAGAATAAGTTTAAGTTTAATTAGTCTTTCATTTGACATTTTCCAATATTCTCTCAAGATCTACCTACTTGTGTTAATGTGCTCACCTCAAGGACGAGGCGCCACTAGAATTTTGATAGAACTTCACTTACAGGTAAGTTCTTTTAATCACTAATTATAATTTAATAGCTAAGATCTTTACAAATGAATTGGTATACCTACTCCTGTAAGTAATGGCGCGGTTCACTTATTGGGTAAGTATCCACATAAAGTTTAGTGTCGCGATCAAATAGGCTTAAAAAAACCTGGCTACGTATCATGCACTTGCGTCAATAAAGAAGTACCTATTCATAAAAAAAAAGAAGTACATACATTTAAATAAATAACACTAAACTTCGTCTAGGCGTCATCTTACTTGAGAAATACGTCACATTTGCGATTTTCCTATGTAAATAAATGGCGACGTCTTGCGACCTGCTTTTCGTTCGTACGAATTAATCGAAAGAACCACAATGTTTTTGTTTTATTCATGTTCTCGGGATTGGTAATAACAAAATATTATAACTTATCAGGTGAACATCTGACTAAGTCAAAGCCAGTTACAGCCTGGAGGCATCTCCGGAGTAAAATTTATTTATAAAAGCACTGACTCTGCCGTCAATGACCCGCTGTTTTCAGGTTTCCCGACAGGAAGCGACTTGCTAACTTTATAAGCTAGCCAGTAAGCGCATAACTTATGAACGGTTGGCGAGGTTTTGGGTATTTTGTTAAATAAATATAATTGTCATATATATTATTATTGTTATATATATATATTATAAATTGTAATATGTCTCTCCTTCTCCCTTTAATCCATCCAAAGGTTGTTTGTAAAAGATCGCTTTTAGCGACAAATTAATTTCTACATATAAATCTGTAATTATTGGGTGTATTATGTACCATAATAAAGAGTATTCCATTCTATAACCTAAGGATAAAGTTTTTAGAGAAAGAAAAATTGGAAAAGTTGCAATTCAATGCGTTTTTCAATGGTATTTTAGTTTTTATTGTCGGCTATAACCTAAGGATAAAGTTTTTAGAGAAAGAAAAATTGGAAAAGTTGCAATTCAATGCGTTTTTCAATGGTATTTTAGTTTTTATTGTCGGGTCAGCTAGCACCTAATAATTACGATATATTATACATAAACTACTTGACTGCCTCGTTGTTCCAGTGGTCGCAGCGCAACTGGTAAGCACGAGGTCCTAGGCTGGGTTCGCCTTCCAGATCGGGCAAAGTGTTATTGGGTTTATCCAGCAGGAAATTCTCCGTAACAGTCCGGATTCTGTGATTGTGCACAGTTAATGATAACTCTCTGCCTGCATCTGTGTTTCCGATCGCATACGACCCTAATCTCTTCAAAGTGAGAGTGAGCAGGCTTCTTCTGGGTAAGCTCACTCCACCGTCGACTCTGTCTCTGTCACCACTGACCTAGACTAGAGTCAAGAGCAAACACATACTAAATGAAAAAAAATATAGGCTTGGCCCTATTACATGGGTTGTAAACATAAATGGCGAAATGTGGGTGCACAGTAGTTACACCTCTGCCTTGCCCCTCGGGGAACACAGGCGAAATGCTATGCTAAATACATTATAGTTATAAAATACAAAACAACGATATGAGAGAACGATCTAGAGTAGACCAAATTCTTTCGTTGATCACGACTCTGTGCTAGCTGAATCGTTGGGAATACAAAGGCATGTATATGTCAAATATTTCGAATCGTGTTATTTTACTATGTTTGCGAAACGTGAAAGTTAAAATACAACATACAAATGACTCTTTGGGAGTTATTACTTAATAGGTATAATCTGTCGCACGGTGCAATTTTACTTGTTGTTCGTAGAGAGAGAGTTATTAGTACCTACCTATGTATATTCTAGTTTAAGACGTCACAAAACCAAATAATTCTTCTCTTCTTGTTCTTACAAACTAAGTGCTGGAAGAAATCTCTTAAGAAATAAGCAGCACCTTTGTACTCAATACTAATATGTCGCATCTGTATCAATTTTACTGTGTGTACATAAATAATAAAATAAATAAGTTGATAACTTGAGATGGCTCGGATTTAATAAAAACAATTGTACCATATTTGTACATAACAGTTATTTATGCATTTATGTTGTTTAATAAGGGGTAATAAAACACGAATGTGGGTTTTTTTATTAAAACACGAGGCGAAGCCGAGTGTGATAATAGTACTTATCACATGACTGTTTTAATACCTAATTATGTACAGTTGCATACAAGACTTTATGTACACCCAATATATGAATCCTCTACAGTGTACAGTCCAGTACAGTGTTGTAAGAATCCAAAAATGGCGGGATACGACGTGAATTCGAATTACTTATCTATAATTTTTTAATTTTTATTAGTAGCTGTTGTAGTGAAACGCGCGTGCATGACAATGTTCTTTTTTTGAAATTCATAAAGATACCAGGAATGGAGTAGTGAGAATGTGGCTGTTTGATGAGTAAGGAAGGGATCGAGTTCGAGTTGCATAATGAAATTTAGTACAACATTATAACATTTGTTTGGGTGATATTATGGTTACTATGATACTGGTTGTTTTAATGTTGGCACTAAGCTAACTGTTTCACAAACTTTTATAGAGGATTTATAGCATGAGTGTAGATAAATAGATGTAGGATGCTTGTAGTTTCTGTATAATACTAGGTACTGAGTTTTATTATTTATTTTTTATTTATTTAATTTATTTATTTATTTAACCATTTATGTACACACTTATATAAACAGACAAGAAGAAAATAACAGAAAAATAGGTACCTACAATTTATTATTGATATTTAAAAAATAATTGAAAACAGTCGCTTCTAAATGAAGAAATTTTCAGTCTTAAGCCATTATAATAGAACCAAGATGAAAATCTATTCTTAATAAAATACTGAAGAAGAAGCTGATGAGTTAGTTTGTTTGACCTATCAGTCAGATTAGAAAAATTTTGTTTGCATTTGATAGGTCAATTATTGAGGAAGGTTATAGGCCATTTAACATCACGCTACGACACATAAAGAGCCTAGAAAATGAAAACAAGTCAGAAAGAATGCCAAGCGAAAACAAAGTAACGGGGCACAGCTGTAGGATATATTCAAGAAATTTCACGCGGACGAAGAAGTGGGGAGAAGCTAGTATTATAATATATTCATTCGAAGGGACACCTGATTCACAATTATTATGGAACGCATGTCGGTCGCCATTTAATAAACTAGTTTCCCACAAACTAGTTATGTTAAATATACACTTATACTGACTACTTCCCATAATCTGTTGGTAGAGTTATTCTTAATCTGTGATAATACTTACTACTTATATGCCTACAATTTATAGGGGTGAACTTGAATCGTCATGGACATTTTTTTTTTTGTAGGACCATTTATTTTATTGAATATAAGGTTCCGGATTCCAGAAAAAATAGATGAGTTAAAATCATAAGCCTCTTTTTGGGTTCCGCCACAGTCAGAATTGTTGCTTCACTGCAAGTAAGAGTATAATTTTCCGGAGACTAAGGCTACATAGCTACGTCGTTGGTTCTAACGTCATACACACTCAGTGGACAGCGTGTTTAGAGCCACGGAGGGGGGTACATGTTGTGTAAACTTCGGTCACCCATCCAAGGGCAAGGCAAGGCGATGTTGCTTAACGCTGATGGTCTATACATCTACGCGGCAGACATTTAACGGTCCCCTCGTGTACAAGCATGCGTTGGTATGTAAATTAAATATCTAGTAGGTACTGATGTAATGTGGTGCTGTGAGAACGAGGTTTTAAAACCTGTACCTACTTACTTACCTATATGAGCAGCGCATGTCTTACAATAGCACCCTAGGCGTATTATTGTGTGAAATAACTTAGATAAAGCCAAACAATAGGTAATAATATGATGTATTAATTTACCGAATCAATCCATTCCTCATTAATGTACTTAATTTAATGTTAGTACTTAACACATACATAATGAGGACTACCATCCAATTATAAAATATAAAAAAAAAATTACTTGAATCATTTCATATTAAATTAAAACATTAAACACCTAGTTGATTAAATTAATGAACGTTTTGTTTTACAATAAAACAAACATGATATCCAGAATGCAATTGTTTTTTTGAGCATAAAATTGGTAATAAATAACTTGCCTATTAATTCGCCATGTATCAACTTGCAAGAAATGTAAAACAAAAGAACCCAGGTAGCCTAGGTATAACGGTTTTCCAGAAATGGTCACTTAACTATGCTATGTTTTATAGATTTAACTTATAGCACTCATATTTTACGAATCATTAAATGAATATACTGTTAACAACTAAGATAAACCACCGCACGAGTACCTAGGTAAAAATAAGCAAACAACTTGTCTACAAACAATAGTCAGACTAATCTTTTTTCACTGGAACAATAAACTAGACACACAAATTCTCATTTTTACGTCGAAATCTCGGTTTAAAATCTAGTTTCATGAAATCTAATTACTGCAAACAAACGTTAACTTAACAATATTAACAAGATTGCTTCATACTAGCCATGACTTTGGATTCGGACTCTTCAACTTGACATTCCGTCACCGACTGAACAAATATGGAATCACTTAAAAATTGACTGGCAATGAAGATCACGACCTTTGAGAGCGTATCTGTGCAAATAAAGATGGACAAATGTTTGTAATACTATTATTACCTTATGTACGCATGTCATCAAGGGGAGTTGAATAACTGAATTGCGGACGTAACATTCAACACGTCAACACTCGTGTAACTAAAAATGACAAACTATATATAATTTACGACTGTTTTATAGGTATTTACATTGAATTTGCGTAAAGTGAATGGGAATTGTTTATTTACGGCGTATTTTTTTGACGTGAAAACGTCTTTTCGCTCGGTGTACTGGTGGTTGTTCAATATTTTTGACCGACAAAAACATAATTATAAGATTTCAACCGCTAATTACTACGAGACATTTAGTGCTAGAGTCGTGGTTAAGCATTCAAAAGATAGGACATACAGGGTGTGGCGTAAGTAGTGGTCCACCGTTCAGGATTCGATGAACCAGATAATTAACTATAACAATTAACATTTTTAGTAGTAAGTTTTTTTTACAAAAATCGCCCTTGAACTTGATGGTGTGTTAAAAATTAGGATTAAAATTAGAGAAGAACCAACTTTTTCTTCAAAAGAGCTGAATTTACATAAAAAAATCATAATTTATCATGATAGCTCTAGTATTCAGCAGTAATTAACAGAAATCAAAATTAAAAAATAATGTCTTTTGTTGAAACTACAAACAAGTTTGTAATAAAAGGTAGACATTTCGTAAATAAAAGACATAAAGGAAATATTTTCGGAACCCTTGGGTAAAAATGGTTAAAAATTTTAATTGTTATAGTTAATTATCTGGTTTATCGAATCCTGAACGGTGGACCACTACTTACGCCACACCCTGTATTTATAAAAAAATTGAGGCAGGATATAATTTGCCTATGACGTCACACTGCGAGTTCACGCGCATGCTCGCGGCCCTCAATGCTTCACTATGTGTCAAAATTCCAATTCGTATAGCGCAAAAACGTGTTTAGTTAGAACAGTTATTCTAGTGTCGTTGTCAAGATTTGACAATGCACTACTAGGATCTAAAAAGAAACCACAAAAATATTGACCAAAACAGTGCTAAAAATTAATATGAATTTAACAATAGCAAAATAATTTAAGATGTCGTCTCATATCGGCCGTAAATCTGCACAGAAATTAAAAAAATCCAAATCAAAGAAAGCTTGCGTCAACGCCATGAGCTTAAAAATTCCAGTGCCAAGCAAATACAACAGCTACGGCAGTGTCAGAAACCGTAAGAAAATCTGCAAATAGCAATAAGCTATAAGATGTCGTCTCTTAACGACCGTAAATCTGCTCGTAATTGTAAAAAACGATAAGCAAAAAAAAATTATATCTTAAAGAACACAATACGCCTAAAAAGTCTAGCTATAAGCGAATACAAAAGCCAGCTAGCACCGGAAAACTAAAAAAAGAATATATAAAAAATCGTTATGTTATCAGTTGGTGGCGCCGTGTCATCATGCAAGTATTAGGCTGCTTTTCCACCAGATATGTGATAAGCAGCTATGCTGCGATGATGTGGAAACTAAGCTACGAAACTATGTGACCGTTTCCACTAATGCTAAGCTGTGTAGCGGAGCGAGTATGATGAGCTATAAAGATACGCCACGGCCGGCCGCGGCGCGAGGTAGCTGTGCGAGGAAGATGCGCAGCTCGAGCTGTGCGATGGATCGACAGTAAGGATGCTCTGCGGATAGTTACACCACTCGCGCATCCATATCTCCCAGCCACAGCACGCATCCTTCCATATAAAAAACATAGCTTAGTTGAAACCATTTCCAGCAATATGTGGACCAATGAATATAATTGGTGGATAGATGGCGAGAGTAGTCTTCCTCCACTCACTTTTCTTGTGGGGATGGCTCGCTCCGCATGCTTTTCTGGTGTGAATGCTGACTCGTAACAAAGGTGGGCTCGCTTCGCTCGCTCGATTTAAGAATATACTACTATTTTATAAATAATATTGGTAGCTGTTTTTATCATTAAAAATTTTTGTTATATGCTGATGACCTCAAAGTATACAGACCTATTCATAGCATTCAGGATTGCGACCTTCTCCAAGAGGACTTGGATCGACTCACGGACTATTGTTACACTAGTAAGCTCCATCTCAGCATTCTCAAGTGTAACTACCTAAATTACACCAAAAACATCATAAGGTTTCCATACTCATTGTGTAATGTTTTATTGAATAATGTAAACTCGGTTCGTGATCTTGGTATATTGCTTGGCTCTAAACTCTGCTTGGATTTGCATATCGATCAAATTGTAAATAAAGCATATAAGATGTACGGATTTATAATGAGATCCACTCATGACTTCAAGCGAACCTCTTCGTACCTCTGTCTGTATAAAACCCTAGTTCGTTCCCAGCTCGAATATGCCGTATCCATTTGGAACCCGTACTATGGCAAATACATTGACATGATAGAAAATGTCCAGCGTAGGTTTCTTCGTGCAAGGCACTACAGGTGTCATAAAACGTATCTGCAGTATAACCAGTTGCTCAGTAAGTACAAGCTTTTGGCGCTCAGCTCTAGACGTAAACAATTGGAAGCAATAACATTGTATAACATTGTTAATGGCAATTTTGACTGTATTGATTTAAACAATGTATTGGGCTATGCAGTCCCCAGAACTGTCCATAGACGAAGGGTGCGTGCTGGCAAACTCTTTGCAGTACGTACCTGCCGAACTAACACTGGTATACGCGGCCAGTTCGGCGAATGGCAGCAACCTACAATGAAGTATTCGAACACAAACTGCCCCCAAACTGGAACGGACTGGGGCCGCCCTCAAGCGGCTCCTGCCCAACCTGAGGGGTCCAAACGCCTCCTGCCGGAGGCTTTACGAGAGGGTCGTGCGGTCCATGGCTACATATGGGGCCCCGGTGTGGGCGCGTTCACTGCGGCGGAGAGCCGCCCACTATCTGAACGCGCCCCAAGAGGTGGTAGCCGTAAGGCTGATCCGGGGCTACCGCACGATCTCGGGCGAGGTGGCAAGCCTCCTTGCCGGACTGCCGCCGTGGGATCTGGAGGTGATAGTCCTCGCGCGCCTGTATGAGTGGCGCGCGGAGGCACTACGCCGGGGGGAAACCCCGCTTCCGCGGCAAATCGCGGCGGAGCGGACGGACCTCCGGCGCGATCTCATGGCGTCATGGAAAGAGCGACTGTCGGAACCCAGCGCAGGGCATGCCACGATAGCGGCGGTAAGACCCCTCTTTGAGGAGTGGCTAGAGAGGCGTCACGGCGTCCTCACCTACCGCCTGACGCAGGTCCTCACCGGAAACGGATATTTCGGGAGGTTCCTGCACATCATCAGGCGGGAGGAAACGCCCGGGTGTCACCACTGCGATGATCGCCCCGAGGACACGGTGGAGCATACGGTGGGGGCCTGCCCTGCATGGGCGGAGCACCGCCGTGTCCTCGTAGAGGCGATCGGCGGCGGCGGCGACCTCTCACGCCCGGCCTTGGTTCAAGCCATGGTCCGGGGCGAGGGGGAGTGGGAGGCAGTCGCCTCCTTCTGCGAAGCAGTCATGCTAGCGAAGGAGGTGGCGGGACGGGTGAGGGAGAGAGTCTCCCGTCTAAGCCGCCACGGTGGACGCTCCGGGCGTCGGGAGCCGCGTGACGACTCCCGGCCACCGTAGGCGCGGGCCTGCGGGCGGTGAGTAATGAGTAGCACACCGTCCGATCAGGACCAGGCCCGTGCTAGACGGCGCGTACGTGTTCCACGCGCGCCTCAAAGAGATGTCAGCATCGAAGAGAGGGTCCACTAGGGCCCAAGCCTGCCGGGAAAGCGGTATCATCCGAAAGGGGTACCGCTGACCCGGAACATAAAGGGCCAAGGAAGGAACACGGGTGGGTTTTAGTCAGTAAGAGTCTGACACTCCCTTCCGCTCCACCCAGAGCGGGAGGGGTAATTTGATGATTTCCCATCCTCAAAAAAAAAAAAGTTTTCGAACACATAGATATATTTACATGCTCTTTGAAAAGGTTTCGTAGCCTTTTGCATGAGACACTTGAGCTCTTAGACTAATTGTTTGTTGTACTTAGTTGTTTTAAAAATACTGTTTTGTTTCCTTTTTTTTCTCATTTTATTGTTTTTATAATTAGCGTAACTGTCATGCATGAACAGTTCACCTCCTAGTGACTAAGGTTCTATTGTAGGTTACATTATTACTTATGTAATTTATGTTTTTTTCTGTTTATAATATTGCATAATGTAGCTGTTTGTTGTTCCTATTTAATAAATAAAAATAAAATACTTGTGTGTGCACTCGCTTGTCTGGTGGGGGGCTCGCTACGCTTGCTCATTGCTTGAATAAACGCTCTGCTGAGTCGTGTCGTCTGTGGACTCTCTTCACATGCTCGTCACGAAACTGTGCTCGCTACATTGGGCTGAGTTAGAAATCCCATCATTCCCATCGTTAGGTCAGCTTAGCTTGATGTCAATGTGAGCACCTTTCGTTAGTTGGGGTAGAGCAAGCTTGGCTTGATAGTGGCCGGCAAAGTGCTAGTACTGCCTAAGGATTGTCAGAGAACTCCCCTCATCCGGTTAGGTCAGGCTACAGTTGTGACAAAACGTTTTTACAAGAACACATGGCGCGGACTCGAACTGCAACTAAATTTTTTTTGAAACGCTTTTAATGGATTTTTTATTAACAAATTATTGTAATTCATTATTTTTAGGTACATAATAATCTAACAAAGTACACATTGTCAATGAAACCGTTTTTCACCTCTTACTGGAAGACCCTGAAAGTTTTACCAACATTCTCAATAGTTTGAGCCATCAAACATAACTAATCTAC
This sequence comes from Brachylomia viminalis, assembly GCA_937001585.2. Classification (NCBI taxonomy): domain Eukaryota; kingdom Metazoa; phylum Arthropoda; class Insecta; order Lepidoptera; family Noctuidae; genus Brachylomia; species Brachylomia viminalis. Next base: position 10,991,603 of record OW443297.2, on the reverse strand, counting down.
TCGTATCTAATTAAGGGGGAAAATACTAGGTAACTATGTACATGCATAAGTTTCTTGTCCCCGTCTCGGACATTTAAAACTGAATATAAGGAAGGCATTACCTACTTAAAACCAAGAATGGTAATAATAATACCTACACGTACTTTTTCATCAATGAAAAAGAAATAAAAACTTACTCGTGTCAGAAATTCTCAAAGTAAAGGTCGATGTATCGGTAAGATTGTATAATAGTCATTATGATTTTTAATACTTTATCCCATGACTTTATCCTTAATTGTAATTGAAAATATGTATTTAAATAGGTAATACGTAAGACTTCTGCTTTGAATTTCCTTGTATTTGTTTTAGAGAAAAATATCGGTAATCGTTTTTATATTTGGTTGTTTGTGAGTTTTACGTTGGCCACTGAAAAGGACTGTGGACCGTGGCTAACCAAGAAAGAACTTATTTAAGGATGACAAGTTTTAGCTAAAGTAGGTCAACCTTTTTGAACATAATAGGTACCTATTTGGATTGGAAATACCGGCTGATACTTACTGGAGGATACACCCTCGACTGAGTATATGTTTCAAACACTTTTTATGACTTGGGCGAAGAAGCAACTTTTGTTTCTTTTTAATAATTATCATGGAAATAACACAAAAAAGAATTGAAAAAGTAAAGGTCGATGCCTCATTATTTACGATGTTGTTGATGCGGACAGTTCTGGATTCTATCTGATACTTCATTAATCACCATGTCGGTGGGGCGAGCACGGCCTACTGTGATAGGCTTGAGTCACACATTTTATCACAGCTTGAGAACAAAAACCGTGATAAAATGCGTGACTCAAGCCTATCACAGCGTCCCCGCAGGTCACAGAGCGCGGAAGAGTGAAATAATTTATTACGTGGAAACAAGTTACCTGCGAGGTGACGACAGTAAAGACGACCATTTCTATTAAACTAAAAAAAGATTTCCCTATACGTATACGGGGACAACTCAGCGCATACAATTTATTTTAATAGATTTTGGTATTTTACGTTACCTATACACATACCAGATACTGTACAACTTGTGTCGAGTTTCCACATGTTTGATATTATGTAAAGGCGGTTGTACAAACCAATCTAGTTACTGGTTCTTCTTCTATCTTTATCTAACGATAAGGCTATAAAATTCTTTAGAAACAAAAGCTAAGGCGAAACAACACCAACGAAGCCTCTGTGAAAGCGGCAGTATTTTCAATCGGTATACCTAATAAGTTCATCATAATTTTAAATTCACAATAGTACATTGTTACCTTAGGGTTGAAAGTAACTTATTTAGTCCCGAGACGGGGTTTGGCGCCCGAGCGCAGTGAGGGCGCCAAAAGGTCGAGGGACTAAATAAGTCTTTAACCCGAGGTAAACACTGTTCATTACGAATACAAGGAAAGTATAAATAAAAACATGATAAATGATAAATGATTTTATTTCTGTAAGTAGGTTTGTTACAAACACTTTTACACGTCAATCATATTTTTAAAACTAGATGAGGTCGGCGTTTCATAACTGACTACTCTGAGAAGAAAGGCCGAAACAAACTCAGAGGTCACAGTCTCTTTTAAAGTCCAGACATAATCTTGGTCAGATCATGTGAAGACCGTGTAGATTGGTGTCTGAAACGGTCTTTTGAGGAAAAACCATACAGATTGAGCGGACCTGTCCAGTCAGTGCACGCATTTGTCAGTAATCTTGCCGCTCAACTGAGAACTTAAGGAGCACAACGATTCGACGAACAATACCAAAGAAAGGACATTTGGGTAGGCCGCATAAATTACTCAAGCTGCCAGATCCTGAAACTAACTAAGAAATAAAATAAAAAAAAGTAATAATCCACATAATCTTCACATTCACAATAATTTAAATAATATACCTAATAATTTACAAAGTAAATACTCATGTCATTGTATGTATAAAATTCATCAATGTCAATGTGTATATAAATATTGAACATAATCTTTGAGGACCATGTAGATTAGTATCTGAAATGGTCTTCTGAGGAAAGAACCACGCAGATTAAGAGGACCTGTCCAGTCAGTGCACGCATGAATTAGCTAAAGAAAAAATGAGCCTCTTCTCATATGAAGTCAAGCGTTAAATCCATATCTGAATCAGATGAACTCGAACCGTCTTATTACAAAACACGATCTAACTTTAGCCCGAGCCTAAATCTTCGATTTAGTTTTTGTATTTGGAACTTTGTGCCGACTTTAGTAAAGTTCTTAATACAAAATAGACAATCTAAGACCAGACCAAGTTGTCAGTTTGGTAATAGGAACTGTATTTCGATTTTTGTTAGGTTCTTATTTCAAAAACAGGTTCGATGGTTTAAACCATGTCAAAAGAAAAACCTTGTTTTGTAATAAGGCCGATTGTGTTAAAATCTCTGCTATACGGAAATATAAACAAAACTCTAGAACTCAATCAAACAAATGAAGATCGGATTGCCGCTTTCCCGCCAATTTTTTTTTTTCTGTGGCTCGCTTCTATCTATTAAGCCATTTTTTTTCATTTCCATCTTTGAAAAGATGGTAAATATTTTGTCTTTCTATGTTATTTAAAAAAAATAGTTGAAAGTAAATTATAATAATCATTTTAAAAAAAAAAATCTTTAATTAATACTTAACTTTATGTTATTTCAATTTAACGTCGCGCTGTAATTGAGTGGCTGTATAGGAAGTTGGAACATGGTTCAATAGAAATTTGAACATAATAGCCAGTTATTTTTTAATAATTTGACAGGGGTCAGTTGAAAACGATTCTCCCTAGGGCTGAAAAGTATTATTTTCAACCCGCTTCTCAGGCAACTTCAGACCTACTTTCAGAGTATGAGTAATGATAAAATTTATCATAACTTGTTAGACGATATTGTATAATAAACTTGGACTGGATATTAATCAGGTTCAAAAAGTAATCACGTTACGCAAAATATCCTCTTTGTGCTATTTTTTTTTATCACATATAAATAATAATCGTATTAAATCCGTTGAACAAAACGCTTAGGTACAGTCGCTAGCACATCAGAAACGGTCAAATTTCTCCAAATGATTTTAAACCTTTAAATTTTGAATTTTAAGTTCAAATTCGAATGAGAAAATTTTACAGTTTGTGGCAACTTATATGTAATACCTACATGAAAATATCAAAACGAATGAGTAGTTATTTATTATTATTCAAAACCAGGTTTCATCTAAGACGTTTAAGTGAGATTATAATTAGCTACGTTTAGTTGAATTCTCGTACCTCAATATTGCGATCAATAATGAGCATAAATAATCTAACGGCCCCTTACGTCGTTCAACGATCGGGTATAACTTATAAATATGTTTTTTATGAAAGGTATAACTAATTATAAAGCCCCATTATAACGGTGCGAGTTTCTGGTACGTTCAAGAGCAATAATCGCATGCCATAAAGCACGTTCAATTATTGCCATTCATGAATTGCATGCAAGTGTTTACACGATTGCGATTCTCATAAAATGGCATACAATAATTGAATGCAAGTTTTGCCTTTCAATAATTTAATTGTTTGTTTATTATTACCACAAAGGTCAAGTACAGTGCACTGTATACAGATTAGAGTTCTTAATTTAGTATTATATAGATATAAGTACAATACGTTCAACCCTGTCCCCTAAACTAGGCTAGGCCTGTATCTTAGGGGGCAGTGCCCGGCTATAGGATATACTTGTATAATTCTAATGTGGCAAACGTGCCAGTGGACTGTGTCAACTGGATGCATTTTTGTACTGGTGGTAAACTTTAAAAATGTGAGAATGAGAAAGTGAAGAGTGATTGGATAAGAGCAATTGTTTGATGATTGTGTGTGTTAAGTGTTTGGGGTGATTTGTGATAGTGTTGAGTGTAGTGAATGAAGTGAGAGTTCGTGTGTAGTGTGTTATGGATGTGGGAATGTATGGCGCGTGTGCTTAAAATAGATGCATGCGACCTCTGTTTACCTACCAACGCAATTATTGCAAGGCTATTATTGCATGCAAGTTTTGCCTCGTCTAAACACAGAGTTGCACGTCCTTGTACAATTCGAGATTGAATTGATTCAAGTATTGAATTTAGACTTAGCTTTTAAATTATGTAAATATTATCTTAGAAATTAAAAGAAATCAATTGCTTTTTGAAAGTATTGAATGCGATTTCAATGTACCAGCGATTTAACTGTACGTGCTGTTTACACCTATACCAGTTTTCAACGGCAACTAACTTGCCCGTATCGTGCAACAGTTCTACGTGGTGTTTAGACGGTACCAGACAATTGTTGCTTCAATTTTATGGTATGGCTCAGGCAATAAACTTGCATCGTATAAATGAGGCTTTAGTTAATACAATTTAACAACAACCAGGCGCATGATATATACGAGTAAGTATATGAGTGTTTCCGGATGAATATTTTGAATTTACATGTTTGTGTACAACGTACAAGGATCTTTTGGCGCTCCGCCAAAATCGGAGCTAGTGCCGCCATCTTATTTTTCTGTCAATTTCACGAATGTATACCAGCAACGCCCCCTATCAATGTCGTTGTGAGGCGCCAAAATATCCGGCCGCGGACCGACGCAGCTCGATCTCTCGCTGCATCGGTCCACCATCCGCATCCGCACCTCCTCGCGCAACCGGTACAGCGACGCGAGGGCTCTCGCCTCTAGGTCCCAAGGTGGAGATCCGGCCAGTGCACCAGCAGTCTCGTAGGAGATCGTGCGATATCGCCTGATAGTCCCGACGGCCATCGCCATCTGCGGTCTTCGCAGCATTGCGATGCTGCCGGCCGTCTGGTCACAGGCCCACACTGAAACCCCGTAAAGGGCCATGGATCGCACGACCCATAGGTACAACACCCTACAGGCGGTGCTCGTGCCCCCCAGATTGGGAAGCAGCGTTGCGAGTGCGCCCACTGCGCCCATTAGCTTAGGCGCCAGACGCCGAAAATGGGGGCCGAAGTCCCACCAGTCAGCCATGCTGTCGAACACCAGTCCTAGGTACTTCATGGTAGACTCGACAGCAATTCGGGCCCTATTCCGACCACGATGTGTGATGTGTGTGACCGCGCCCACTGGGCCAACTAAACAGTAGGTTTGGTTGTGAGTGCGCATACCAGACATCAGTCACCGACTGCTCTCGAACGATTTTACAACGGAGGAGAAGCATCAAGAAGAAAAACCGAGAGTGCATGATATATTATTGCATGGAAAATTTTACACGATGCATTCCAAATTACTAGATTACCCGAAAAATAAATCGCTTTTTTTAATATATGAGAGAACATCCACACAAGATCTTCAGGTCCCAAACTTGGTAGAGCCTGCAACTACGGTAACCTGATGACTGATATACATACTTATATACCTAAACACACCCAGACACAGGTCAAACAGACATGTTCATGCACACAAATGTTTGACTTGTCACTTTTTATAGAATGAACATAACCAGCTTCAATTAATGAACTATCGGCGGGGTCAGCCGATGAGCCGACTATACAATCGGTAAGTGTGCGCGCGTGGAAGAGCGCCATACTAAATTAGCAGTCGGTCAATAGTTCGCCGACAGTTCAGTTTGAAGGTAATCGTGTAGCCCATCAAACTTTTTTATCGGCCGATATTGAATCGTTATAATGTGCGCACTTGCATACATCTTCATACTGATTAAGAAACGGACTAAACGGATATAAAGTCTGTATAGTCTGCGGGGGCTCTTAAAGAATTCAAGTTTTCATAGCATGAGCATGTAACTGGCTTAGAAGCGGATGCTTTGCGAATTCAGTTTATAAATGTTTAGTGTTAGGTCACGTAGGCAAGGGTACAGGTACCGTTTTTCGTAGCTTCGTAGGCGGGCGGTAAGATATAACCTATCTATGGAAAATTGGATAATCATTTATATTCATACAAATATTTTTTTTATTTTTTATTTACTTACATACTATTATTTGTCACGCATTTTGATGAATTGTTATTGATTTGGTATATTTCCGACAAGTTTAATGATGTCATCGGCCACCATGAATCAATGAAAAATCTATTTGTAAGCACTCAATTCTTATTTCACTGTAAAACGTTTAAGTAAATATTTTTGACTTGATATTCACAGTTTTGCCATTATTACAACTGGAGGTTGAGATCATATCGAGTACCTTACATAATGATTGATTCGGTAATGCCCGGTGTGACACTTGCCCCGAACTGTCGCTCGTCGCTCGCCTTGCCTTCACAAGGTGACGCCGCGCGCCGCCACGCGCACCGTGACGAGTGCTGCGACCTTCCGCACCCCTTTGATTACAACCTTCGAACAATTTTCTGAACCTAGCGACATGTCAACGCCCTCACAAGTGACATCGTGAGTGTTTTGGTTGACTATACAAATAGGTATTACTTTAATTACTTACCTAATACACAGGTACACCTTGACCTTGTTAAATGTTTGAAGTCTACAACTGCGCAGAAAAATATGATTATAATTTGTTTGTTTATTTTGACTATACAAATATATTTTGTAAGTAATCAACTATTGACGTTTGTACTTTGGAATAAAAGTTATCTAAATTATTGATTTTCTCAAATAATATTTGATGGTCGACTACTACCGGCTGAATTTCTGGTAGAGCAATACGAATCATAATAGTTTCAAAGTTGACCATTATTTCTTGGTTATTTGGTTCCTGTTTGTGCTTCTAGATTTTTAGGTACATCGATCTGTTTAGTAGGGGATAGAACTTGACATTAATTGTATTCACCATTGCATATTAAACCATAGCTTATTATTATAACGAACCCTATAAATTATGTTAAAACTACTCGTTCCCTTTTTTCGAACGAAAGACATCAACGAACGATTTTGTAAAGAAAGACGTACCTATAAAAAAATATCATTCACAAAACAACCAAATTGAATAATAAACCGCCATTTTATATATTTTACAAAAATCGTTTAGAATATTCCATTAAAATATGTAGGTACCTAGCTCTATACATGTAAAACCCAAACTTTGCGTTGTCTTTTTTAACATTTGTATCTTTTTACGTTCTCCAGCCATACCTAATAAAGCCTAGTGGAACTTCTCGAACTAAACACACAATTGATTAATCAATACTATAATGCTGATCTGAACATCATAAACCCACCTACTTAAAAACGTACTACTGTTCCACGCAAATGGTAGGTTATCCTATATGACGGATTGCCTTGACTACCGTTGGCAATGACCAATTGTCAATTTACCCGATTTTGCACGTAGGGAGGATAATGGAATAGTAACCACTACGAGTGACTTTTCGTAGTGCGTAGCGTAGCGCTGCGGTTTCTTGTAGGTATTGTAAGTATAGGAAAAAGAACGCGAAGTAAATACATAAAAAGCAACCTTCACAGTTTATTTTTATTCCATTGTTTTAATTGGTAAAATTATGATAGACAATTTAAAACCTAACAATCATAACATTTAAATTCGCCATGAATTTAAATGATGTATTAATAATTTATTCATAGAAATCATGCGACCTAGTTTTTAAGCATTGTTGAAGGTTTTTGGTATAAATAAAGATTTTATTTATTTATTTATCATTTACTCTTGACAACTCTAAATTTATAAAATTATTTGCAAGCTAAGCTAGACTTAACTTTTTCTTATCACAAGGTATGAATGTATAAGTTAAGCTTAGCGATAAGCTGTATATTGTGTACTGCTAGGTCACTAAAATAAATGCTAAAAGTACCTAATTACTCGTATAGTACTTACAGTAAAATCCTCTTTGATTGGTTGATTGCATGTTGTTTAGATTATTATGACAGCGAAAAAATTCAAATTAAACAACACGAAATGAACGATTAATATATTTTTGCTAAGCAGGCTTTGCTAATTTGATAGGTATTTTTAACATTCCCAATTTGTTTCACAATGGTTATAAATTTCTTAGTTTAACAAATTAAACATAAAACGGACTTCAAAAATATATACACTATTATAAACATCTATATCGTTATTTGTCATAGTTTGTGTTATTTACTGGTTTTTATAGAACAAGACATTTAAGTCAACCTACCCCACGACCGGAGTAAGTTGACCACAGGCCTGGGGTAGGTTGACTAATACAGTAATTAAGTAAGCATGCATTACATAATCGAATAAATCGAATCAATACTAATACCTCCTAACTACCATTTTTAGTTTTTAATGCCAATCGACGTAAAATGCTATTTCGCAAAAACTCCCATCACGATATTTGACTATTTATCCTATTAAACACTAATATAATAAATAATACGTGCTCGGAGGAAGGAAGTATTCCAATAAGATGCTGGTAGGGATCTTGACCGTACTTCGTGGATTGTCCTGGTAGCCGTAGAATATCTCTCCACTCCTCGACCACCTCAGGAAGTGTTGCCCCCTTGTTGCTACGTCACTATGTGCTAGCGACTATTTCCGGGGGCCCATTATTGAGTGTGCAAGTCACCCCCTGCCATTTTATCCGTGTATTGTATGTATAAAAAATTGGTCAGACAGGATCCAGTCTTCTCATAGTTTTAGGTAACCAGTCCACTTTAGCCACCCAAATCCATGGTCCAATACCTTGTATTTTCCATATCCTGCAATAGTCCTATACCAACCAGTAGGCCAATTTTCGTACTTAAAAAACGTTCAAATTCAAGTCGCAATCTCATCTCGGCGACAATCAATGTCAAAAATCTGTCAAAAATGTATGTAAATTGATTGTAATTTTGACAGATTGAGACTGAGATTAGAATGCGAACGGTCTTAAAAATACGGGAATTGCCCCTCTGGGGTTGCCCTTGGGTGCTCTTGCATATTGCGTACAGGGATAATCGTCGGTTAGAGACTCATTTCATTGAAAGCGTCTATACGAGCCTCTGTGAGTTGGCTTCGGCCCCTCGTACGCCTTCCAAAGGGCCGGGACCCCAGGGTCCCGAGATATATCTAACACACAATAATAATAATAGTACTTCTAAATTATGAGACGCTAATTTTGCTGCGATACCTCCTAACTTTAAGTAGAAATAACTACTATATTATTGTGTTGAAATTTTCTAAAAATACATAAATGATATTGGTATAGTTCGTCGTCGATATGTAAGTGTAAAATCATGACAAAGAATGATTAAACCACTTAAACCGATTCTAAAGTTAGAACGTTCACTACAAAACGAGTTTCTTTTCTTTTTTTATTAATTGACAGAGTCACGTTTTCTCGTTTATAGGCTCACTAGCTATTGCCCACGGCTTCGTCCTCGTGGATGTCGGTAGATATCGTCCCACAGGGACGTACTACCGAGATAAAAGTATACTATGTCCTAACCAAAATCATGGCATATCCGTATGCCTTTCGTCCAAATCCGTTCAGCGGTTAAAGAATGAAAAGGTAACGGATAGACAGATAACAAATTGTAACAACTTTGAACCTGTGGACCAATTTTAATGAAAATGTTATCTCAACTATGACTTTATTTCCAATCCCTTACAAACACTTAAAAGAAGTAGGTAGAACACTAAAATTTCTAAAATGTTAAAACCATCCCCTATTTTATATCTTTGGGGATGATTTTACAAATACGTTTGTAACACGTAATTCTTTATTTCTTACCAAAGGTATAAAGGGGAATGCCTAAAAAATGCTTGAAATGGACATAAACTACTAATAGTCCTTAATTCTATTTTGAATAAAATATGTATAATTAAATAATTCTCAAGTTTGTAAACCTAGGGTGAAAATATCACGATCACTAAAATATTTAACTTGATATCCGTCTAATCCATTCTTATTTTTTGTTGGAGGTTAGTGTTTATTTGACATGAGTAATCGACATTCAGCCAAAACAGGAATCGTCAAATAATCCACGAACTATTTTATAGAGTTATTGCACAGTAGCCATGAATTTAATATAATTCGACCTATTTCTACCGTAAATCTAATTAAAATAATCTAATTATGCGTGTCAATCTTAATTAATCAAATTGTTTTCAAAATGGAAAACGTATCGTAGGCGGTATGAATCATATGTCCTTTGTCTTACTGACAGTTTGACATTACTGCTTTTCAGTTTTTCGATTGATTACTTACTTGATCGATTCATGGTTTTGCGTTTGCGACTTGAGTTATATATAGATTGCTTTATAAGATATTTAACGAGAGCTGGGGCCATTTTTTATGGATTTTGATTTTACTTCTGCACACGTTACCCATTTTTCAACACGGACTTTTGGACCCGCCTAAACGACGACTCGGCTTTTTGACGACGGACCTGAACCTGTTTGCAAAATGATGAAGTACGTTGTTTAATACAGGTATGGATAACACCACAAGCTGTAAGTATTGAGATTCCCTAGTTTTCTTGTCTAATTATATGACTTGACCTTGACTTAACCTGTATTTTAGAAAAATCGTTGGAACTGGCTTCCACCTAGCTTTTTGATAATTATTGAAATTGTATTGCGTTCCCTACGATTTGTAGTGCAATTTGGTGTATATTTCATTGTTGTTCATTTCAAGCATTTTATTGTGTGGTCGATGGGCATTCCCCTTTGAATGTTCATATCCCTAACTAAAGAATTGCTGGGTTTCCTATAATGACTGGACAGGTCCACTGAATCTGTGTGGTTCTTTCCCCAAAAGACCAATCTACATTGTCTTCACATGATCTGACCAAGATTATGTCTGGACTTTAAAAAAGACTGTGACCTCAGTGACGTCGTGAGTTTGTTTCGGCCTTTCTTCTCAGAGTAGTCAGATAGGAAACGCCGTCCTCATCTAGTTTTTAAAATATGATTGACGTGTAAAAGTGTTTGTACAAACCTACTTACAGAAATAAAATCATTAGTCATTTAACTAAGTGAGTAGCTTGTCTATAACATTTTTTTTAAGTCAACATGCCCCGCTGAAAGTTAGTCAACCAGCCCCAAATGTCATTTGTCTCATTAATTATCTGGCTAGCCTAAACACTGAATTCGATTTGAAAAAATCACTGTGGTATATGGTCCACAAACTTCGGTATATTGTACTAGCTGGGCCCCGCAGTTTCGCCCGTAAAAGTCTCAATCCCGGGAATATTGGGATAAAAAGTATTATATCTCCTAATCCAGGCCATGGTCTACCCATGTGCCAAATATCCGCTCAGCCGTTTTAACGTGAAAGCGTAAAAAACAAACATACAAAAATCAAATCTTTTCACTTCATAATATTAGTTAAGATGAAGTCAAAGAGTTCAATGTGGTGGTTTATTTTTACTACGCTGAAGCAAAAAGGAGGTTTATTGCTAAACAGGTTAGCATTGACGTCAGTAGCTCGCATAACATCGGTATATTCCTTTTTAAGTCATTAAATAAACTGCGATGCAAAATCATTTGGTAAACTGCAGCAACCGAGAAAGATTTTTTGGTATGCAGAAAATCTTTCTTAGTTTTCAAAGGTATACTTTGTTATAGTCATCCCGTTTTCCTACTTACACTAGATAACACTGAATTGTATTTATTTAATTGTAAACAGTTGTAGGTCGTAGATTCGAACCCAGGCAGGCACTTTAGTTTGTGTAAATTATTTCATCACCACCGCATTCAAAACGGTGAAGTAAAACATGGCACAGGCATGTTCTAGAACCAAAAAATCGAAGACATCTGACAACCCGCACTGGGCCCGCGTGGTGAATTACGGCCCACTCCCTCTCACCGAGAGGAGACCTGTCTGCCAGCAATAGGAACATTATAGACTGATTATGCTAAATGTAAACCACACAGTTATACTCGTAGATACGGTACCCGAAATAAAGACAAAACAATAGGACAACCCTAAAAAAAACAATTACCGATTTTGTATGCAGTCTTCATAAGTTTCAATTAACATCATTCAATTAAATCAAAAACTGTTGTGATAAAAATCGAGTTAAATTGTTATGATGACTCCAAAATAATTTTGCTGTCGATATAACAAAAAAAATCCGATTACTTTTGTTTGTGTCTTTTCAAATAAATTTAAAGTGTTTTAAGAAGTTAAGCAGCCTATCAATTCATGATAAATTGGTTTAACAGTTACCCATTAATCATGTTTATTATACGGCAACAATACACACACATTACATTGTTTCCTAATAGATTGAATGTCTTGTTCACTGTTACTAAAATTCGTAGAAGATCCATAAAAAAAAATTAACATCGTCCTTCTGGTATATGAATAGTATCGTTTTTTGTTGGATATTAATAAATATCTACTCATTAAAACAGCGTATTCCACGTTAATAATACCTACTTACATACAGGCTACCTTTATCAAAACAAAAAGTAAGGCCAACGAGACCAGATAAAATACGTAAGCAACCTGACCTTTACTTAGTTACATTACTATAGCGAGCGATTATTATCTCTGTCTTTATCTCTCGCACGCAATAATGGCGTCAGTTGGTCGACGCCGGCTGTCGTTGCGTGATTCGTGGTACAGGAAAGCGGTTGGTACGGCAGCTTTGGTCAACATTCGGTCCGCATTGTGGTTTCCTGCTTGGATTGCGTTCGAAGTTATGCGATTTTTTTTTCTTTTCCGTATTGTTATTAATCCGGCATTGTTAGTTTTTCTTGTTGATTTTTACTGTTATTGTGAGTGATTGTTGATTTTAATTATGGAATCACAGCCTGGCAGCACATGATTGATAATACAATACATAATTTTCTGATCAATACGTCTGATTCGGGCTCCTCTGACGAATCATCTTCGACTGATACAGGACAGCGATTAGATGAAGTTTAAAATTTGTATAAAAATTCTTTAAACAAAAAGGTCTTTAGCCCCTGAAAGTTTATTAACATAATTTATCTCGTTTCGTTGGCCTTACTAAACTAAATACTAATATTATAAAGAGGTATTGTGAGTTTGTGTGTAGGGTGTAATCACTAATCAAATCATGGACGAACAAGAAAAGTCGGACAGATTCTCGCTAACCAAAAACTGCGTCGGTGAATTCGGCTAGCTCGCTGTACGTAGGTACAGGTCCGGCACACACACATTCACACATTAGTCGGTCGGATATAACGCGCGCAAACGGCAACACTCACACATAGATATTCATACATAAACGGGACTAAGCTTTGTCTTAGCGGAGTTCCGTCCAATTTTTTTGTTCGTCCATGTGTGTAATCTTCGCAACTACTGATCTGACTCCAAAAATTATTTCACTAATGGGAACACGGATATTATGAATGGGAAGCTACTGTATTGCCATGGGATATTTTATATTAAGGGGACTACATGACCTAAACGCAAGTTTTATAATGCCTAAAGGTATATGATCCCCTTTGTTCGGTACTGGACAGATTCTTGGATTGGACAGATTAGTTAGTTCGGCAGAATCGCTACTCGACTGATACGTGGATTCGTCATATTCTAGAGTTCGACGGATTAGCTATACGACAGAAAATGAACAGTTGTGCACAAAAAGATTAAACAAAAAAACAGCCTTAGCAGGGTATACCAACTTATTTATAATTTTTCTAAATCTATGATTTACAACCAATATACTCGTATGGTTAAGTATGTAAACTCCTTGAATAGGTACTCAATTATCTACCAGGCCACTTCAAGTTATTGTCATTTAGCCTCGGGGTGGAAAATCCTCATGGATGTCCACCGCCCTGGGGCGGGTGGTGGGGTCTGTCAGACTCTTACTGACTAAAAACCACCCCGGTGTTCCATCTCACACCTACGCCGGGGGTCGCGGGAACGTACGATCCTTCCGCAACCCCCGACTGGTGCCGGCCCGCCACTGCGGGCCTCTTCGGGTCTGGGGGGGAGTGAGGTGTTTGACTCCCCCCGCGACGTCTAAGAGGGGCGCGCGTGGAACACTACGCGCCGCCACCTCGGGTCTTGGTGTGTGGGGGGCGACGGACGTCCCCGAGTCCGTCGCCCCTGGACCCATTTAGGGGGGCTGGAAGAGGGCGTTGTCCGCCCTCCGCCGACGCCCGGTGCGCCTTCTGCGAGACGACTGTCTCACAGAAGGAAACCACCGCATCCCAGGACTCGTCGCTGCCGACCATCGACTCGACTACGGCCGGCAGCGACAAGTTACTGCCTACTTCTGAGATGAGGGCACGGCGCGGCTCCTCCCAAGCGGCACACTCTGCCAGCGTATGCCGCGCTGTGTCCTCCCGGCAGTCGACGCAGTGGTGACACCGGGCGTCCGGCTCCCTGTTTATGCGACACAGGTACTTCCCGAAGCAACCATGCCCCGAGAGCACCTGCGTCACCCGAAACGACAGGGAGCCGTGCCTCCTCCCGAGCCAGCGCTCGAGCACCGGCCGGACCGCCTCGATGGTGACGAGGCCGGTGGTAGGGCGTGAAAGCCTGTCCCGCCATTCCGCCACCAGGACCTCGCGAAGCTGAGACCGACGCAGCTCTGTGTGTAGCTGCATCGGTCCCTCGCCTCGCCCTCGCTTTCTCGCGCCACCGATACAACGACGCGAGTACTTTCGCCTCGAGGTCCCAGGGCGGGGATCCGGCCAGTACGCAAGCCGCCTCGTAGGAGATCGTGCGATACCCCCTGATGAATACGGCCATCGCCCTCTGCGGCTTTCGCAAAACAGCGATGCTGCCGGCCGTCAGGTCAGAGGCCCACACCGGGGCCCCATACAGGGCCATGGATCGCACCACCCCCACGTAGAGCCGCCTACAGACGGCGCTCGGGCCCCCCAGATTGGGAAGCAGCGTTGCGAGCGCGCCAGCCGCGCCAAGCAACTTGGGCGCCAGCCGTCGGAAGTGAGGCTCGAAGTTCCACCGGCTGTCGAGCACCAATCCTAAATACTTCATGGTGGACTCGACAGCGATCCGAGCCCCCCCGACCACGATGTGTGAGCCGGGCGGCGGCGGCCGCCGGGGGCCATGAAACACCATGGCCTCCGACTTGCTGAGGGCCACCTCCAAGCCTAGGCGACGTATGCGGCCCACCACATGTGAGACCGCGGCCGTGGCCAGCAACGCTACCTCCCTGTGCGAGCTCCCCCGGGCAGTGACCAGCGTGTCATCTGCATAACACGTCAGGTCTACGAGAGCGGAGCTCGCCCCTCAGCACCCAGTCGTACCCGATGTTCCACAGGAGCGGCCCTAGGACCGAACCCTGCGGAACACCGCACGACATGCGGCGCTGGTTTCCGCCATCACGTCCCACGTAGGTGACACACCTCTTTTTTTTTTTTTTTTGAGGATGGAAAATCATCAAATGACTCCTCCCGCTCTGGGTGGAGCGGAAGGGAGTGTCAGACTCTTACTGACTAAAACCCACCCGTGTTCCTTCCTTGGCCCTTTATGTTCCGGGTCAGCGGTACCCCTTTTGGATGATCCCGCTTTCCCGGCAGGCTTGGGCCCTAGTGGACCCCCTCTTCGATGCTGACATCTCTTTGAGGCGCGCGTGGAACACGTACGCGCCGTCCAGCACGGGCCTGGTCCTGATCGGACGGTGAGCTACCCATTACTCACCGCCCGCAGGCCCGCGCCTACTGTGGCCGGGAGTCGTCACGCGGCTCCCGACGCCCGGAGCGTCCACCGCGGCGGCTTGGACGGGAGACTCTCTCCCTCTCCCGTCCCGCCACCTCCTTCGCTAGCATGACTGCTTCGCAGAAGGAGGTGACTGCCTCCCACTCCCCCTCGCCCCGGACCATGGCTTGAACCAGGGCCGGGCGTGAGAGGTCGCCGCCGCTGCCGATCGCCTCTACTAGGACACGGCGGTGCTCCGCCCATGCAGGGCAGGCCCCCACCGTATGCTCCACCGTGTCCTCGGGGCGATCATCGCAGTGGTGACACCCGGGCGTTTCCTCCCGCCTGATGATGTGCAGGAACCTCCCGAAACATCCGTGTCCGGTGAGGAACTGCGTCAGGCGGTAGGTGAGGACGCCGTGACGCCTCTCTAGCCACTCCTCAAAGAGGGGTCTTACCGCCGCTATCGTGGCGTGCCCTGCGCTGGGTTGCGACAGTCGCTCTTTCCATGCCGCCATGAGATCGCACCGGAGGTCCGTCCGCTCCGCCGCGATTTGCCGCGGAAGCGGGGTTTCCCACCGGCGTAGTGCCTCCGCGCGCCACTCATACAGGCGCGCGAGGACTATCGCCTCCAGATCCCACGGCGGCAGTCCGACAAGGAGGCTTGCCGCCTCGCCCGAGATCGTGCGGTAGCCCCGGATCAGCCTTACAGCTACCACCTTTTGGGGCGCGTTCAGATAGTGAGCGGCTCTCCGCCGCAGTGAACGCGCCCACACCGGGGCCCCATATGTAGCCATGGACCGCACGACCCCCGCGTAAAGCCTCCGGCAGGAGGCGTTTGGACCCCTCAGGTTGGGCAGGAGCCGCTTGAGGGCGGCCCCAGTCCGTTCCAGTTTGGGGGCCAAACGTCGGAAGTGCTCCACGAAGTTCCACCGGCTATCGAGCACGAGTCCTAAGTACTTCATCGTGGACTCGACGCCGATGTGAACCCCTCCTGCCGTTAGTTGGGATCCCGATGGTGGCCTGTTCCGGGGCCCATGGAAAGACATGGCCTCGGACTTGTGCAAAGCCACCTCGAGACCCAACTGCCGGATCCTCTCCACGACTATCGCAACCCCGCGTGTCATCGCGTCGGCCGCCGCCTGATGCGACCTTCCCTGCGCCAGGACCAGCGTGTCGTCAGCGTAGCACACCACGCTGACGCCATCAGGGAGGTCGGCCC
Organism: Brachylomia viminalis; assembly: GCA_937001585.2. Classification (NCBI taxonomy): domain Eukaryota; kingdom Metazoa; phylum Arthropoda; class Insecta; order Lepidoptera; family Noctuidae; genus Brachylomia; species Brachylomia viminalis. Next base: position 10,974,892 of record OW443297.2, on the reverse strand, counting down.
GCAGCACCCAGTCGTAACCGATGTCCCACAGGAGCGGCCCTAGAACCGATCCCTGTGGGACACCGCACGACATCTCTCGCCGGTTCCACTCCCCATCGCGACCGGGGTAGATGACGGCTCTGTCCGTCAGATATGCCTCGACTATTCGACGGAGGTAGGTTGGCACCCGGTGATACCGGAGTGCCTCCCCAATGCAACTCCAGGGCAGGGTGTTAAATGCGTTGGCGATGTCGAGTGACACCGCCACGACAACCCCGCCCCGAGACACCGCGTCCCCCGTCGTGAGGGCTCTAACGCGCATGATGGCGTCCACCGTCGAGCGCCCCTTGCGGAAGCCGAACTGACTATCCGCAAGATCCGGCCCCGTCCTCACCAGGTGCCCGACGAGGCGGCCTGCAATTACTCTCTTAAAGAGCTTGCCGACCTCGTCGAGCAGCACAATGGGCCGGTATGCGGACGGAGAGTCCGCAGGGCGCCCTGGCTTCCGAATGAGGACCAGCTTCCCCGTCTTCCAACGGAGTGGGAACTCCATACATGCGCTTAAGAGCGCCTCCAGTCGAGGCCCAAGAGCCGTCGAGGCCAGGACCCAGGCTTTCCCTGGCAGGCCGTCGGGTCCTGGGGCGGTATTTTTGGCCTTCAGCCTACCTACTGCCACTCTCAGATCTACCCCGGTCACTTCAGGGGTGTCGTCGTCGTCCGCGTGGTCCGCTTCAGGCACCGCGAGCGGCGGAGCCATGGGCGGGGGAGTATGCTCCCCCCGTGAAGGGAACAGAGCGCTCACCACCTCCTCCACCAGCTGGGGGCGGAGACTCTGCGTCAGCGGGGGGGCAGGTGATACACCTCTCCGACAGATATTGTCATTTAGCCTATGCCTACCTATTTAACTTCAAATAATCCACTGGCATTTGTTTTCCTGTTTGTTGTGAAGTGACATAGAGACATGAATAAAAATATTGCAAGAAATGGATCTTGCCGGCTCGAGCACCGATGTAGTGGATTTAAAATGTATTAAAAGTGAAAGGGGAAACCCGTTGTTTTACATGCTGGACACAGATACAATTTTGTAAAAAATAACAAATGTGGTACTACAAACTGGCGATGTGTAAATAAGGCAGAATGCAGCAGTTCTATCACTTTGGACAAACTAAACCAAATTGTTAGAGAGTAGTCATATATGCATGCCCGATTTAACCAAAAACGTAGTAGACAGTTTAATAGACGAATGTAAAGACTTAGTATGCAAAAAACTCGAACCAGTCCCAAAATTATTTGAAGATTTTATGGACACTGCCGACTGCAAATTAAATGATGAAGATAAACCAACCAGAAAAAGGATGTGTTGTATAAAGCTAGATGTAATTACCTGAAAATGAATACGAAAAACTGTAAATATATGCAATCTCTGAAGCTACCACACAGTCTAGTGGGTAATTTATTTTTATTTATGATGGAATCGAAGACAAAATTTTGATTTTTGCGTCAAGATTGGCGAAAGACTATCTGAAAAAAAGTAAGAGTTACTACGGGCATGGCACCTTTAAAACATGCCCCACTCCTTTTTATCAAGTCTACAGTCTTCATATAAATAGTTCTCACGATGACAATACCATAAATGTTATTCCTGTGCTTTACATACTTCTACGTAATAAAACGCAGGCAACTTATGAACGATTGTTCACTATTTTAAGGGACCAATTTTCCGTGATAATTGAAAATTATAAGTGCGACTTTGAAATAGCAATCATTCAAGCCGTGAAATCAGTTTATCCTGGTGTAAAAGTAACTGGCTGCTACTTTCATTACTGGAAAGCGATACTTAAAAAGAGCCAAAATATTGGATTAGATAAAACTGAAAATGGAGAGTATATCATGCGCCTTTATATGCAACTGCCGTTGCTTCCGCCGATTTTGGTTCCCGAAGCAATATTAAGTATACAAGAACTGGTTAATGACTCACTGGAATATAATACAATTAATAATTATTTCTCAACTCAGTGGATGGGTGGTGAAGCGATGCGTGTAAAAAATGCGAGGATTCGAATTATAGTATGAGCGGGAGAAAATATGGTACGCCGTAAAACAATTCAACCAGACGCGAGCTAAAGAAAAAGCAATTCACTCACCTGGCGATGGCACCACGATGTTGAGGGTTTCTCCTTGGAGGCTTTAAGCTTGACTTGAAGGCACAGGGCTTGGTAGCCAGCGTCCGGTTTTGCGAGCGTAATGAATGGATGCGAAGGGTTGCGAACATGCAAGCGAGGGAGGTTTTTAATTAGCTTAGCGCGTGCGAGCAAGATGGCGGGCGGAGCGGCGGCGGCGCGGCGCGGCGAGGATCAGCGATCTCTCATAGCGGTAGTATACGGAAGAAAGGCGGTCGTAAACCGTTCGTTCGCGAGTTAGATGCAATGAACGACGGAAGGAGTGAATGCATTCCCAGCCCTCGCTGACTGAATGAATTAGGCGTAACCATCCTCCCCCCTTTGAGAATCCTTAGGATTTTCGAAACAAACGGAAAGGACAAGGAGAGGATCCTAGATTAAAGCGGAGCGAGGTCAAATGGATTGACGTAAAGTTAAATTTATAAGAGGTGAAAGGGTGTGGATTAAGTTACAGATTTACTAAATTACATACTTAAGATTAACGAATTATAACTGTGCTAATTGGTAAATTAAGTTTAAGTTATTGCGAAGGAAGCGGACACAACTTAACGACGGGGCGTTTGAAAATCCCTGCTGTAGTGCGTACTGACGCGACTCGCACGATTCCATCTTTACCCGGATATACTTGTTCAATAATTCCGGTAGGCCAGCGAAGCGGCGGTGAATCATCCTGGTGGATACAAGTAAACCCGGCCGAATAGGTACATCAGGAGTATTCCATTTTTGCCTCAGTTGAAGTGTATGCAAATAATCTACATGCCACTTTTTCCAATAGCTTTGGACTAAACTGTCTAACAGTTTTTTTCTGTTATGAAGGCTTACAGATGCGTCAACCTCATAGGCAGGCAATGACTGCAAAGGGGTTGTGTTTAGAAAATGCGCAGGAGTAATAATTGTATGCGGCTGGTCCGACAGCGCACACAATGGGCGAGAGTTTAAGACACTCTCAATTTGAGTTAATACTGTCAACAATTCCTCATAGCACAATAATTGTTGCCCAATGCAACGGTAGAGATGAGTTTTTATGCATTTTATGTTGCTTTCCCAAATGCCTCCCCAGTGGGGTGCGCGAGCAGGAATATTACGCCATGTTATTTTCCGATTATTCAATTCAGTTTGAAATGCGGTAGACGTATCTTTAGAAGAAAGGAAAGTATATAACTCGTCCAATTGACGCTTTGCACCAATGAAATTGGTTCCGTTATCGGAATAAAGAACTGATACTGGCCCTCGCCTAGACAAGAAACGCTTGAAAGCGTCAAGAAACGTTTCCGAACTCAAGTCTGAGGCAATTTCAATGTGTATGGCTTTAGTAGTCAAACACACGAAGAGACAAATATAGGCCTTTTGGCTTTTAACGCCCCTCCTTCGCGTCATAGTAATGTTTATAGGCCCAGCGTAATCAACGCCAGTGTGAGTAAAGGCCTTAGCTTCTTGCACCCGCGAAGGGGGTAAACTTGACATCATGGGTGTAGGATGAGAGGGCGCAACCTTAAAACAGAAGTTACATTGGCGTATGCGTTGTCGAATAATATTCCGAGCGGATATGATCCAATATCGCTGCCTTAATAAAGACATAAGAAGATGTGAACCGGTATGACAATTGGATCGATGACAATCATCTATTAGTAGATCGACTATGTGATGTCGACGAGGAAGCAACAATGGATGCCGACTTTCATAAGGTATATGTGCGTTCGTTAGTCGACCGCCTACGCGGAGCAATCCGTTGTCATCAACAAACAGATCGAGCTTTCTTAACGAAGGAGAAGGTAATTTACCCTTTTTAATATTTTTTATTTCATCAGCAAAATGTTTGCCTTGCAATTCGCGAAGAATCACGAGTTCAGCGGTTTCAAGGTCAGAGACTTGAATTACCGGAGCGAGAGGTAACTTACGCAGAAAGCGCAAGACATATACCAGAATGCGTAATATTTTTTTCCAAGACGAGACTCTGAGAGCTAGCTCCAGAAGTATCGAAGAATCCAAATCAGGAATGATTGTTAGAGTAACAGAGCTCTTTGCTTCAGGTATAGAACCTTCAACACAAGACGGTTTGAATGGTACAATTGGCCATTCAGCGGTTGGATGGCAAGCCCAAGGTGGACCATACCACCAAAGCGGATGATTAATGAGTTGCGAGGGTAATAAACCTCTTGATAAACAATCACTGGGATTTTCTATCCCATTGATGTGGAAAAAGCGGTCAGGAGATAGATTTTCCTGTATCTCAGTCACACGGTTGGCCACAAATACTTGCCATCGGTGTGGAGATGAATGAATCCATGACAGAGCGATCGTAGAATCACTGAAAGCGAAAATATCTTTTAAAGGATAGCGATTATCAAAAACCGTATGTACTTGTTTGACAAGTTTAGCCAGAAGTAGCGAGGCACACAATTCAAGCCTTGCCAGCGAAACAGTCTTTAGCGGAGCCACCTTAGACTTAGCGCATACTAAATGAATGGATATATCACCGTTAGGGTTCGTTACGTGCAGGTATAAGACGCAGCCGTAAGCCTTCATACTAGCGTCTCCAAAGCCAAGCAAATTTATGACACAGCCGGCCGCGACACCTAAGTGGCGAGGTATCTGTAAGTTAACTAATAACGGTAATTCCGATTTGAGTTTAACGAAACATTTAGCAATGAGTTCCGGGGGCTCTTCATCCCACCCCACCTTAGAAAGCCAAAGATCTTGTATAAGAAGTTTTGCGTAGAGAATGACAGGTGCGACGAACCCGAGCACGTCGAATAGGCGAGCAATAGTTGACAATATAGCACGTTTGGTGTTACACGTAGTCGCGGCGGCAGTAGTGAACGAGAACACATCAGAAGTAGGTATCCATTTTAAACCAAGAACCTTCAGTGTGTCATCATCATCTGTGAACTCGATCACAGCACGATACGACTCCGGCAAGTGAGCGAGAAGTTCCGATGAGTTGCTCGCCCATTTTACGAGATCAAATCCACCGACCTTGAATAAAGCGAGCAGCTCGTCGGCTAAACGAGTACCATCTTCGGCAGAGGGTACAGAAGTTGTTAAATCATCCATGTACAGTTCTCTCATGGCAACATCTGCCGCGAGAGGAAAGCGTTCGCGATAATCCTCCGCCAATTGACGGACGGTACGCATTGCCAAAAATGGACTCGAGCGGAGGCCGAAAGCCACAGAATTAAATTGAAAAATACGAATACTCTCGTTATCATTAAAGCGATATAATATTTTTTGATATTTACGATCTTTATCTGACAATGAAATTCTAAGATACATTTGACGTATATCAGCGGTAATTGCTACCTTAAAATATCTAAAGTTAAGCAAAAGCGAAAATAAGTCTGCCTGCAAATTAGGCCCTGTATGCAACAAGTCGTTGAGCGACTTGCCGCTATCAGTTTTAGCGCTTGCATCTAAAACAATGCGGGTTTTTGTTGTTGACTTATCAGGCCTTACAACTGCGTGGTGCGGGATGAAGTAGCCTTCATTTATAGCGGATAAAGAATAAGGTATTTCCGACAGATAACCCTTATCTATATAATCATTTATTACGTCGTTATAAGCTTGACGTAAAGCGGGAAGCGAATGAAACTTTCGCTCTAGCGCGGACAATCTACGCTGAGCGTGAATGAAGGAGTTACCTAAAGACTTAGGTTCACCTTTAAAAGGTAACGACACAATATATCGCCCACATGAATGTCGCGAAACGGTCGATTTATAAAAATCTTCACATTCCTGACATTCCGGACCCTTTTTGTTAACAGTAGGTACTTCCTCGATTTCCCAGAATTTTAAAATTAAATTATTTAATTTATCTACTAACGGGCCGAAGGACCAGGCTACACTGTCATGGTTGACAGAAGGTACCTCACCCATGACAATATAGCCAAGCGTGGTTTCTAAAGCATGAGGTATGGAGCGAGCGGTGATCGCGGAATCAGCTGATTGAGAGGTAGATGCTGGTATAACCTTTTTCCCTAGCAAAACAAACGCGAACATTTGTGTACCAAGAATCGCGTCTATATTCCCAGGTACGTCCCAACATTCATCTGCGAGCGGTAAACCTTTAAAATGATCCATCACGGACCTTTGTACCGCGCGAACAGGTAACGGATCAGCTATGTGATCAATCACTAACATGGTTAATTCGTATTGAGCGTCACTTACGCGAGACTGTATTGTAAGAGACACGTAACCCTTAATGGGAGTGGAAATCGTACCTACTGATTTTAGAGACGAGTTAACAAGCGGTTGAACATTTAGTTTTAATTTTCTACAACATGCGAGAGTGATAAGGTTGTTTTGTGAACCACTATCCACTAAACATCTAATAACAAAACGTTTTCCATTTATCGGAACATAAACTTGTGCCGTTGGTAAAACAACTGACGTATTCAACTGGTCACAAGATAAATCTATATTATTATTACGCGACGTCAACGCGATCGAATTCTTAGAATTAGTACTTTCATTCAACCCGACACACGAACATGTCACGACTGGCGACGCGCGAGCGGCATTGCTAGTAAGCATACACACCGACTGAGGGTTGTTGTCCAGTGCGCGAGCAGCCGGCAAAGGCGACGGTTCCAATACACTAGGTTGCGATTGTTGCGAGCTTAACTCGCGATTATTAAAATGCAACAATGAATGATGCTTTTTGTTACAGTGTTTACAAGTATTTGTAGAACCACAATTAAGGGTGGAATGTTTACTACTAAAACAATTGATGCACATTTTATTCTCTTTTATGAACTTAAAGCGATCTTTTACATCTAATTTTTTGAATTCTGAACACTCGTATAAATGAGTATGTTGAGATTTTTTACAAAACTTACAAGTAGGTACATTATTAACTTCATTTTCTGTTACTGCAAAACTATGCGAAGTTTTCGTTGCAGAAGAACGCGACCGATTTTGTAAGTTAGTCCCCTGATTATTTTGCGGTGACGTGGTTTGACGAACAGCTGTTGATCGTTCAAGAACCTTTATGTGATGCCGTACGAATATAACTAAATCATCACTTGTAGGTATATCTTTCTCGCGGGCGGATAACTCGAAACTTTGTAATACTTGAGAATCTAACTTTTTTATAACGAGATGAGTAAACATGAAATCGGATAAATCGTCAATGTCTAACTGTCTTAACGCGGACCACGAAGAGTGAACTCTTTCAATAAAATCATTTAATTGACCGGGTGAACCCGAAGTAGGTTTTATGTCAAGTATATTATTTAAGTACATAGACCCAAGTAACCTCTTGTCTTGGTATTTTGTCACTAAAGAATTCCATATCGTAAGATAGTTAGACGCATTGGGAATTATTCCCGCGAATATATTTTTTGCGTTGCCATTTAATTTACCTACCAAATACTGTACACGCTGATCATCAGTTAGTTTTTTATTATCATGAACGTTAGTTTTGAAGCATTGGTAAAACAGTGGCCAACTTTCCGGTTGCCCAGAGAAACTTAATAACTCCAATGGCGGTAAGCGGCACACGTAAGATTCCACCGCGGGAATATCTACATTAGCGCGGGTAGACTCTAATAAGGTATTACGTTTATATTGGATTTCTGTAAATAATGTTTCGAACGAGCTCCAATTACTAAAACTTATTTTATAATCAGGGTCTATCTCTAATAATAATGTATTATGTTGATCACATAGATCGTTAAAATTATTATATAACTTTTCTATATTCGAAGAAGCGGCTAGAAATTCTTGTTTACTTCTAGTATCAATATTTGAAGGAATTATTTTCTTTGCAATCTTGAATAAGCTATTTATTTTCTCGAAAATAGTTTCTTTTTTTGCAACGATCATTTTCAACTTTGCTTCTGACGCCATTTTGTTGCGTCACCCAAGCTCCCGTTGTTCGAGTTATAATTTATAGAAAATATGATATATAAATGGTTTATTCAACAACGTAATTTACTTGAACAAGCACAGTTATAAGCGTAATTATAGTAGGGAATACTAATAGCGAGATGGGGAATATTTTAAAAAGGTATATACTGGCTCAGTCCGACTCGAATGGACCAAAAGTATGGTGAAGCGATGCGTGTAAAAAATGCGAGGATTCGAATTATAGTATGAGCGGGAGAAAATATGGTACGCCGTAAAACAATTCAACCAGACGCGAGCTAAAGAAAAAGCAATTCACTCACCTGGCGATGGCACCACGATGTTGAGGGTTTCTCCTTGGAGGCTTTAAGCTTGACTTGAAGGCACAGGGCTTGGTAGCCAGCGTCCGGTTTTGCGAGCGTAATGAATGGATGCGAAGGGTTGCGAACATGCAAGCGAGGGAGGTTTTTAATTAGCTTAGCGCGTGCGAGCAAGATGGCGGGCGGAGCGGCGGCGGCGCGGCGCGGCGAGGATCAGCGATCTCTCATAGCGGTAGTATACGGAAGAAAGGCGGTCGTAAACCGTTCGTTCGCGAGTTAGATGCAATGAACGACGGAAGGAGTGAATGCATTCCCAGCCCTCGCTGACTGAATGAATTAGGCGTAACCAATGGGAATATATACCGAGAATGTGTTTACTTGTTATAATGAAAATTTTCGTACAAATAACCCAATCGAAGGGTGGCATGCGAGACTAAAAAAAAGATTTCCCATCCACCCATCTAAGCCACCACTCTATCTATTTATACAATTGCTAAAAAAATAATCCCGTTTTCAAGACACAAAGTTAAAAAGGGAACAAATTTATTGCAACGGGAAGCAGCGTAATGCAAAACTCATACAAAAAAATTGTCAAATAAACAAAATTGTTACTGCAGCAATGAAGAATGAAGTTAGCGTGATTGATTGTTTAAAACAGTTGTGCAAGGTTAATTTTATATTTAAAAGTTAACTAAGATTTTTTTGTTCTTTAATGAAAGTGCGTTTTATTTGTTTTTGTTTTCACCTGTACTTCTGCCGTATAGCTAATCCGTCGAACCCTAGAATATGACGAATCCACGAATCAGTCGAGTAGACAATCTGCCGAACTAACTAATCTGTCCAATCCAAAAATCTGTCCAGTACCGAACAAAGGTATGATCCACTGCAGTAAACAAAATCAGAAAAATATATGATATTCTTCAGGATAGATGCCAGTTAGATAGTGTGTTGAAAACATAATATAACTAATTTGGTACGATAGAAAAAGTCACGAAGATACCTCTAAAAATTTCTTTTAACGATTAAAAACCATACTAATATACATCCAATCATTCTGTTTCCTTTTTCAGGTTATTCTTTAAGCAACATATTAACGTGATAGTGTTTTACGTTTTTTATCCAATCAATAGATTTTTTGTAAATAGAGAATTGCTTCATATTTTGCAACAAATTGCCAGCGTTGTGTCATCGCGCGTCTCTTTCTTTTCTATGCAGTCCGACAGTGATCGCGCTTTAGCTGTTGTAAGCCCCTTAATACAAGAAACACGCGAATAAAGTCGCGAACAAAAGCTTGTACTTTTATATTTTCTAGGGAAAGCCGCACGTCATCCCTTTTACGTTATAAACCCTTCACGAGTTCAATAAATAATGTAATGGGGTAATGGCTGATCTTTGCGTTATGCTCGTGAACGGGTGCTGCTGTGGTGACAGGTCAGCTTGCTGACTATGGTTTTGTTATTGTTATTAGAAATTAATGTTTCTTTATTTTACTTCGAAGGTCCTAGTTTATCATTTGTGGCTACAAGTTACAGCTATATACATATAAACATAATGCAGCATTGCATATGTAAGCGGGCACGCCCTTTATGCCAGGAGGCTTTTTATTATGTATTAAGTTCTGTTTGTGTTTTTGTTTTTATTAAGTATTTATTTCTGCTTGAGTATAGTTTTAAATATTGGCGTGTGCTAGCTGACATATGACAAATAATTTTAATATTTTTGTGTTTCGTAATGTTAATTACTTATTACTGTATAGAATCCAGTTCTTCTAACTGACCAGACAGCAGTGCTGCTGGGGAGTTTGTTCCGCCACTTCTTCTTCCCAGCTAAAGCACTAGGAAGTGGAGAAGGGTGGGCGTTTTGGGGGGACTGTCTTATGTGATTTTGACGTTCAAAAAGTGCTGATTCTCAGCCTAATTTGAATAAATGACTTTTGATTTTGATTTTGAAATGCACACTCATTTCTACTTAAAAATTCCGTTGTTAAAGTTAGGTAGGTACCTACCCTACCTACTATACGTAGATAATTTACATTGAATAGACATTCCTTTCTTTATTTTAAAGTCGGTAACGTATTTCACTTTTATGATTAGGTAGGTATTACCAGCAATTTTATTAGTAGTATTTATAAGTTACAAAGGGGATAATACACTACTTATACCTACCTACTATTCCCAAAACGACCGAAAGTGCATGATCAAAATTAATGAGGTAGGTACGTCCTGTATTATTACGAGCACATTCAAGTTGCATTGTAAAACATCAATATTTTTGAAAAAGAACGTAAACGGACTAAACATATCGCTTCCTCAATTGATTTGTTTGATAAAAACAATATGTCACCTTCAATCGTGGAGTTGTATTTTAATTTAATATTATTTCCTTAATTTTCTTATTTGAATTACCTAACGGGTTAAGTGGTATTTAAAAACAAGGTATTATCCACAAAATATTTATCTTGATTTTCCCCCGAACAATCTGTATTATATCGGAAGTAGAGTTACTGAAATCTAAAATTTTTTTTTTCAGTTTCACAGTATCGTCATAACAAGACAAGAAACAAATTCTAGTCCTGAAACATCCTATCAATTTATTAATGAAAAGATTATTTTTCAGTAATTTGTTCAAATTCAAATCTTTATTGCTCAACACAGTACATAATCATACATTTCTAGATGTCAAGTGAACGCGCAGTCCGCTGTGTTGCACCAATTCAGGCATGCAAAATTATTATTAAAATTATACCATTAAAATTAGAATTATACCATTTCATAAATTCAGATTAATGTTATACGTTTTCATTAACTCAAAATATTACCATAGACAATGTCATAAGTTCAAATCAATTAGTATGTAATGTCAGAGTATCATCATCATCTGCCTAGCCTTTTCCCAACTAGGTATGTTGGGGTCGGCTTCCAGTCTAACCGGATGCAGCTGAATACCAGTATTTTACATGGAGCGACTGCCTATCTGACCTCCACAACCCAGTTACTGGGTAATACAATACCCCTTGGTAAGACTGGTTATCAGACTTTCGGGCTTCTGACGACCCGTAACGACTGTCAAAGATCCACGAATGACAGCCGGGACCAACGGCTTAACGTGCTTTCCGAGGCACGGAGCAGTGGTGATGAAATAATTTACACAAAGTAAAGCGCCTGTCGGGGTTCGAACCTACGACCTACAACTCGTAAGTCGCGGCCGTTACCACTGGGCCACCAGTGTAATGTCAGAGTATATAATGACGTAATAATTGAAAAATGGTGTCGATTCTGTTGTACACCGAACTAAACTAACTAAACTATCACTATAATTCCTTACTTTTGGCTATGATTCTGCAAAAAAAAAATCTAAATTTAAAAATAATTTTGACACACCTAAAATCAAATTTGGCAATTGCGACTCCGCGTGGTACTTGTTTGCCGTATCACGTGATTTTTTTTTTTAGAGCCCGAGGTGCGCATTTTTTGCAGCTTCGACATGTTTTTGCGTTATGCTCGTGAACGGGTTCTGCTTGTGGTGACAGGTCATCTTGCTGACTATGGTTTTGTTATTGTTATTAGCATTGCATATGTAAGCGGGCACGCCCTTTATGCCAGGAGGCTTTTTAGTATGTATTAAGTTCTGTTTGCGTTTTTGTTTTTATTATTTATTTCTGCTTGAGTATAGTTTTAAATATTGGCGTGTGCTAGCTGACATAATATGGCAAATAATTTTAATATTTTTGTGTTTCCTAATGTTAATTACTTATTACTGTATAGAATCCAGTTCTTCTAACTGACCAGACAGCAATGCTGCTGGGGAGTTTGTTCCGCCACTTCCTCTTCCCAGCTAAAGCACTAGGAAGTGGAGAAGGGTGGGCGTTTTGGGGGGACTGTCTTATGTGATTTTGACGTTCAAAAAGTGCTGATTCTCAGCCTAATTTGAATAAATGACTTTTGATTTAGATTTTTTGTATGGAATTTTTCACTTTTTGTATGGAAAATATGAAAAATGATTACCAACACGTTGGATTTTAGAGGTTGAGGGGTGTTATAAAGGGGGTCGAAATTTTCATTATTTTTGCGATAAGACACACCGTTTTTGAGATATACGGAAAAGAAAAGAAAAAGAGGTACAGTAAATAAACTAAATTTTGGTGATTTTTAGTCTAGTTTAGAGCATTTTGTGACAAGAGAATCGGCGCCAATGTCTAATACAGTCAACACATAATTAACAATACAAATAAACGAATTGTCGAGTTGTTGTTGTCGAGTTATAAGCGCTCAAACGGACAGACAAATATGTGTGTCTGTCCGTTTATGCGCCTCGACTTGCTATAACTCGATTGCATATAAAACGCGAGAATGATAATCAACATCATCTTTTCAGCCGAAAGAGGAGGCAGGCCTCCCTCAACCACCGCCACTTCAACCGGCTCTGTGCGTCTCGCATCCAGCGTATTCCTGCAGCCTTCACCAGGTTATCGGTCAACCTTGTTGGAGGCATTCCACCGCTACGTTTTCCAGTACGCGGTCGCCACTCCAGAACCTTTCGGCCCGTAGGAAAACTCCAAGCATAGCCTTCTCCGTTGCCCTTTGGATGACTTTCAGCCTTCTATTGAAGCCCATTGTGAGTGACCACGTTTCGGTGCCATAGGTCATCTGGCAACACGCACTGGTCAAAGACATACGGTTTGAGACACTGTAGTACGAACGCTGCGCAACCGACTCAGATTCGACGATTGACCTCTTTCTCGAAGTTAGACCTAGGTCCAACTTCTAGGTAGGACCTAGGTAGGTCAATCGGACAGTTTTCCTAGGTAAACATAATCCTCCACTGCTACGAGTGTAGTCTCCGATCTTCATGGTGGTGGGTGTTACATGGGCATTTGACATGACCTTCGTTTTGCCCATATTCATTTTAGGACCCACTCTTTTGGGAGCTGTACTGACATCATCGAGCATTGTACTGAGGTCCTCCATAGTCTCAGTTATGACTACTATATCATCGACAAAACGAAGGTGAGTGTTGTACTCGACATTGATGTTGATGCCAACACCTTTCCACTCCAGAGCCTTGAAGACATCAGGCAGTGCAGCGGAACAGTATCGGAGAGATTACGCCTCCCTGTCTCACCCCTCGCTGCAGAAGGATAGATTTCGGGGTCCGGTCCTGGAGTCGGACTGACATAGTAGATTTTTCTAACAAACAGCACCTCGATGTACCGATAGTCAATCTGGCACCATTGGAGAGACTGTAGTACAGCCCAAGTCTTAATCGAATCGAAGGCTTTCTCGTAGTCCACAAACGCCACGCAGAGAAGCAGGTTATACTTTTCGATCTTCTATATAACCTTCCGCAGCGTATGAATGTTGTGCACGGTGCTAAAGCCTTGGAATCAGGCTTGCTCGGGAGGTTGGAAGTCGTCAAACCTGCGCGCGAGACGGTTCCTGATGACTCTTAAAAATAGCTTGTAAACATGGCTCAGAAGTGAGAGGCCTATAATTCTTAAGCAGGGCATTTTCGCCCTTCTTAAAGAAGAGTACCACCACACCTCTGTTCCATGCCTGTAGCGTTTTGCCCTCGAATATGACGGCATCGAACAGCTTCTGGAGGACCTTAAGAACGGGCAACGATAATATACAGATGTAAAATAAGCTCCCAAGTTATCCGGAAAAGAAAACAGAGCTCTAAAAAAAACATATTTAAACAAATATGGCTGACAAAAAGTAAAATTAAATAAATTATTCACGCTCATCGAAACACGTGAATTTAACATTTTTTCATCTCCATTAATGCAAATGTTGGCAAAGATCAAGGTCACGACTACTATCCGAAACTGATTTAAAACACTTGTCGAACATTTGTTATTAATCGTTTTAACATGTTATACCGTGTGTCAAATAGTGGTCGAATAAACGATATTCGACGACTACTTAACACATAAGAAATCGTGTCGATTATTTCGTTGTTTACAAAAGCCACCAGTGCCTACCTAATAGGTAGCTTACCGAAAGTCGGAGGACAAAGCAAGTAGAAGATCTAAGTAGAAGATTAAGTTAATTGAACTTTCAGTTTGCACGCTTTCAGAATAGATCCTAACTTTTTTAACTATCATACCGTTTTTTGTTTACTTTGAGGAAATTATATTTATATTAATGTATAGGTATATAATTGTCTAGATTTTTTTCAATAACTTAATTTTCTAACAAACCAGTAAATAAAAATATAATAACCTAACCTAACTAAAACTATTAAAAAACTAAAATATAGCGTCGAAAAATTCCTCCGCATCGCTGTCGACTGGTAATGTACTCAAGAGACTGGCGGCATTGCCACGTTATATAGCAATGATAAGCCTCTGGCCAAGATAAAAGCCAGCCCTTGGGGCACGGGAAGTGTCAGTCAACCAGCCGTTTGGATTTCGTTGAACCAAACATGAGCACTCGGACCCCACGGCCCGAGGGTATCAACCCCAAAGGGCTCGAAAGTATAATTGCCGATAAGGTTACTATACTTTCGCCGCTTGAGGTGTTCCGCAGCCACAGCAGCAGCGCCAGCACAGCACGCTGAGCCAGTCCCACACTAAAGGCCTACCCACCGTCCATGGAAATGAAGTCTGGTGTTTTGCCGTCGTCACATGCCAAGCCATTAAGTTCTAATACAGCTGGAACGGCGACGGTGACAAGAGCTGCTCCGATGATGTAAGTGATGATGTGCCGCACTAAACTGCCCGCGCTTCAGCTGCAAGACAGGCCGTGGTGTCCGAGGCTGTGAACAACTTCGCCACAGTGACAGATAGATGGTAATCTTCTTTCGTGAGAATGTCGGACCTTTATTTTCATACTTTTCAGATGCTCAATCTTTCATTTGAAGCACGAAGTGACCATCATCTGCCCAGAGCTGAGAAACCCAAGAAGTTTTCAGCGAATCTCCTACAGTATTAAAAACTGCCGCTCTTTTAAAAACTCGTTAAAATTGTTACGAACCTCTCAGGCAACTATTTCATTATTAAAACGGCTTAATTTATAAAGTAACATTATTTAAATAATCTGTAATATTAGGTAACTAATGTTACAAAGTAACTCTACCGTGAAAAACAAAACATTAAAATGCAAGACGGAGATTCAAAACCAACATTTTCAAGGTTCTTGAATTCTCAAGCAAAAAGAAGTTATAAATCCGTAACGTTTATAAAGTTACTTTGCATTAAAATAAACTAAACTCTACACAAAGCAGATTATGTGTGCAAAAGTAACTTAATGCAAATTGTCTATTAAATCTAAATAATAATGTATTTAAACGCAGAAATATTGCATACCTAATACCTACATAATATATTATAGGTAAGCACTCAAGATCCATTTGTGGTTTACGAGATTTTCAGATAACTTCCGTGCTTCTGTCACAAGTTAATGTGGTTTTTAGCTTAGAAATAGGGAAAATACATGAATATGACCACAAAGACATCCAATCCAAACCCTACATGTAGGTATGGGCTATGACCATATAAAACACTCGATTTGTGTTCAGGAACTAAAACCGTCTTATTACAAAACACGATCTAACTTTAGCCC
Organism: Brachylomia viminalis; assembly: GCA_937001585.2. Taxonomy (NCBI): domain Eukaryota; kingdom Metazoa; phylum Arthropoda; class Insecta; order Lepidoptera; family Noctuidae; genus Brachylomia; species Brachylomia viminalis. The sequence goes on along the minus strand of OW443297.2, from coordinate 10,959,007 downwards.
CAACCTACACATTCGATTTAGTTTTTGTATTTGGAACTTTATGCCGACTTTAGTAAAGTTCTTAATACAAAATTGACAATCTAAGACCGGACTAAGTTGACAGTTTTGTAAAAGGAGCTGTATTTCGATTTCAGTTATGTTCTTATTTCAAAAACAGGCTCGATGGTTTAAACCATGTCAAAAGAAAAACCTTGTTTTGTAATAAGGCCGAAAATGTTTTGAATCATCTATTTATTATTTCAACCTACGTATACTGTACCTACAAGTACTAGGTCGTGCACTACAATTACAGCTTTATTTAGTCCATGTTTAGCTGCACTGACAACAGGGCACTCCAAAATTTTTGAAACTAAATGTAGAATACCCTGATCAGTGATCACCCAGCGGATGTTGAAACCGTTTCGTGTCGCTGTAGCCAATGTGTGTATGATCGATTTATTTATTTATTTAATACTTTAAGCACACAGATGTACAGAGGCGGACTTAATGCCATAGGCATTTTCTACCAGTCAACTTTTGGGTGATCCAGAGACAAACAGTGGTAGGTGCAATCATTTATAATATTAATTTAAAAATGAATATTTTTAAATATAAAGACACGCATAAACCTATTAAGACTACAAATAAATAAATGTATTCATATTCATATCTTTATTTGCATTCCATAATGTTTAAGGGTATTTTAAGGTACAATTACGGACCCTGTAGGGCACAGAAAAAAGTATAAATAAAAAATATATCTAAATAATTCTTAAAATAAAAATATAATAAGGAAAAGAAAAATTATAATTATCAATTAACATTTTTTTTTATTAGGTTATTATCATTAATTAGTAGACGTCATATTAGTAGGCGAAGTTGTTCACAAAACATTTATTATATTAAGATCAGATAAATTAAGTGGTACATAATAATAATAATTATTTGTGAAGGTCAATTAAACCTAATACCATATTATAATATTTATCTATGTATGTATGAATGTATTTAAATCACTAACTGTGTAGTGTGTCTGTTTGTGTTGAATATTTTTTTTGTCATGTATGTATTCGTTTATTATTAAATAAGCTTTTTTAATTAATATTTTCTTGAGTTTGTTTATAAATGTCGTATCACTGGTTTCATATTTTATTGCATCTGATAGTTTATTAAATATCTTTATAGACATAACGTGGGGGCTATTTGAATGTAGTTTCATGCGCGAAGAGGGCAGCATTAACATGCTTTTATATCTGACAGGTCGGTCATTGTGTTTACTGCCGCGGGTTGTGAAAAAGTTCATGTACATAAATACACGAATATACTAAAAACAAATCCTTAGGACAAACAATGAGAAATCATTACCGTTGTGATGATAGTACCAGCTTCTTGCGAATGTGCTCACCAACTTTAGCTTTAGCTTTAGCCTGATTTCCTGGGGGAGCGCATTCCACAGAGAGATAGTTTGAACCACGGAATAAAAAAAACAGGTTTGAACGAAGAATAAAGAGTGAATGAAGTCTGTTCGGTGAATGGGAGTTCGTTATTGACACGAAGAAACTTGTCTTAGGTGTAACTCTGTGCCCACGCAGGGGATGGGAGCTTAGCCTTTACAGCTGGCGTGAGACGACCGACGAAATATTTGAATAAATGAATGCAAAATTAAATGACTCTAGATAACACCTCCGAGACACATACCTATTGGTCTGCGGTATGTGCTTAGTCACAGCGTATCTGCAATATCTACTCGCACGGACAGACAACACGTACGAGTACATGTTTAATTATTTAAATTGTATATACCTTGGCGATACTCGGCCCAAACGGAAGACGGCAGTCATGGAACTCAGAAAGTTAATAATTAATTGTACATATCAAAATTATGCGAAAATGAGAAGGGGAACCTAACATCAAGGGTGATGGCAACAAACTATGTACGAGTAGGTATAACATTTTATAATCTACTAGCTGACCCCGCGAACTTCGTACCGCCTAACATTTTTTTTTTCTATCTGTATGAACCATCCTCGTACTTCAAGGAATATTCTAAAAAAATAATTAACAAAAGCGGTCCATCCGTTCTTGAGTTATAAAATGACAACGAAAAGTGGCATTGATTTTTATAGATAAGGATTATTTTAATAAGGTGTTTTGTTGTCTGTCAAAGATCGCTTTTAGCCATTAGACCGCCCATTATGTCACCCTATGTAAAATTTCTACATTTATATCTGTGATTTTTTGGTGTAAGTACATAATAAAGAGTATTCTATTCTATTTTTCTTCTCCGTAGATTTTCCATATTAGAGCGACCTTGTATGTTTGCCTACTTACCTTCGTACCTCAACGTAATGCAAGTAGACATGGTTTAACTATTTATACAATAATAACAGGAAGTACGTTGCAAAATATCAATGATCCCATAAACTTAATATATAATAGCATCCATTCAATTTTATTATACTTAATATCTAAATAGTTTCTTGATACCATTGTCATGAAACAAAATGCTTTAAACTGGAAAATTATATGGAAAAACATGCTGTTTCCATATAATTTTCCAGTTTTAAGCATTTTGTATAATTCTTGTTGCAATGTAAAAAATCTGTCTCAGTGCATACTAGGCTAAAGGACCAAGTACCTATTATTTTCGGTGATCTTTTTTTTTAATAAAAAAAAATATGCTCTCTTAAAAAAAATAACCTAATATCCTTCCTAAAAATCATATTCTTACAGAACGCATTATCATAATTATTTCACAAGTCATTTTTAATAATAAAACTACTTTTTATTGTCATTATCCGCAGCGCATAATATGTATATCATTCACTCTACTCATGAATGCTGGAAAACTAAGTTGAAATAAATAGGATAGCAATACAACAAAATCATACACCACCATCAACATTCTCTTGCATCCCAATTTATTCGTGGTCAGCGAAACATGTATTTTCTTCTATAATCTCTATTAGTGTTCATGTCGGTAGTCAGTCATTAAAAATAATACATACCTGTATATTTTAATCAATCACACCTCTAGGCACGTGTTGACCTCAACGCAATTGTATACAATTAGCATACATATGTATCAGGTTCTATTCGATTCCATTCGCAATTATGAGACAATAATAACGAATAATGATCGATATTATCGGATGATGTTGGCCTGCCAGCTCCTTGCAGAACATTTTCAAGCGTCTGTAGTTAGTGTATTTAGCGCCTTACACTACGATTGAGTATTATTAATATGTATTTGTTGGCACACAGACAATGCAGCGAATATAATTATAAGTTCAACCTAATTACAACCATGGCACCTAGTAATTAAGTCCTGTTTACACTGGCTGCGTTTCAAGCCAACTAAACAAAATAAGAGCTCAAGTCTCAAGTGCGCTGTTATTTACCGAGACGTATTTCTTGCGCCAGCGCCGACCCGATATCTAGTCGATATTGTTGATCGAAGTAGTGCGGTGATCAATGATCATTATTTCTCTGAATAATGTTATAACGAACCGCGACGGCTGGTTCAAGGTGGCGCGAGGAAAGAGCTCCTGGAAGGACTTGGGGAGGCCTTTGTCCCGCAGTGGGACAGTATAGGCCACAAAAAAAAACAAAAGACAGTATTTTCTAATATTTATAGGTACCCACCAACCACGTTACCTGAATGATATGTATACAAAATGCTTTGCATATTAATGGTACCTACTGAGGAACCGGCTGAACCGGCCATCAGCTACACACGTCATGACCGTACTGATCAGTTTCACGCATGTTTGTTTCTGCTTTATTTATAACTCGGCTCAATGTGCGTCAAGGAGTTTCTTTTTTTTAACTTTGGCCAGCCATAATATGAAATTTACCTCAATAAAGAAGGTGGATTCTTAATGTTTCGCGGTTTCATACCTTTTGTATACATAAATAGCAGCAACCTTTCAGACCAGAAAGTAAAACGCATAAATATTTTACGTGTAGATGGCGTCAGTTCGTCTGCCGGTCCATACCTACCTATCTACTCAGCCGATTTTCGCACTGCTAGCTTGGAATCAATTTTTATTTGGACCGACTTTCAGAAGGTTTTCCTTTCCCGCCGTGAATATGCGTTTTCGTGTATATAACAAAAATGTTATGTTCTATCATGATTCATGACTCGATATGAGGTGCAAAGTATTTTCTTCAGGTCAGCATGTGTAGGTAGTATCGTAGTAGTAACCAAAATGTAATGTGAACAAAATGTAACAATTAAGTAGGTATGCCATATACTTAACCTGGAGTAACTTAAGCGGAATACTTCTTAAAATGAATTTCTAATCACTGTTATAAATAAATTTTATTATATTTAACCGACTTCAAAAAAGGAGAAAGTTCTTATTTGTCTGTATAATATAGAGGGTTACTGGTAACTCGACGTATTCCTTGCAGGACATCATAGTAGGGTTAAAATGCAACAAATTAAGCCATTTTTTTTTTTTTTGTTCACTATACTACATTTTGTATGAAGTAACAGAATTAATCACAAAAAAATAAATGTTTGTTTAGTGATATTTGCCAAGGTTTCTGGCATTTTTGAACTTTTAATTATGAAAAAAGATCTGCTACGGTATCAACTATGATATTAAGTTAAATTTCAGTACAGTCGCGCTGTAAATCATTTTTAAATTGACTCCAAATTATTTAGTCTGGGATTTTTCATAAAAATACTGCAAATGTAACTAACTCAAAAACGACTGAACTTCGGTAGAACATTTGGTAGCTTAATTTGTTGCATTTTAACCCTACTATGACGTCGTGCAAGGAATACGTCGAGTTACCAGTAACCCTGTATGTAGTTATTGTATAGTGTCTTGTAAACGTTTTGAATTGAATATATATTTTATATAATTATAAAATATATATATATATATTATATAATATAAATATAAAATATATTGGTATATATTTTATATAATTATGTTCATCGATATTTTCATCGTTTGTGAACCGGTTTTGAAAATTCGTCGTATTTTTTTTAACTTTGTTCGCGTAGTTGTTGAGTTAGCTTCATAACTACGCAGGTATTTAATCCACTTGTCGTATGTTGATGATGTTATAGACTTCCAGGGCAAGCGTTGTTTGGGACCCAGCTAGATGGACCGACGACCATAAGAAGGTGGCTGGGACAGACTGGGTGTGGAAGACGGAGGACAGGGTGAGGCCCCGATAGGCTGAGTTGATTGATTGATGATCTTGCTGAAACAAGCAACCACTGAGAACATGCTAAACCAAAAGTCAGTTAGACAGTGGACGGTTCTGAGGGCATAGAAGAGTGGCAATCGTTTTCAAACCGTTTCGTGTTTCTACAACGACTTCCAATAGAATCGACGTAAGCTTTTTGGTACATTATGTCAGTCTCACTCACACTCACATTTGTGAGTTTTCCATCGTCGTTATCACTGATAGAATGTCGCTTTGTCTAGGGCCTCTGGTCACATTTTAAGGCCCGTTCAAACAGGCGTGTCGCGCGGACGAGCGTTGCCCTTGTGTCGCGCGCGATTCGCGGCGCTTATCGGGCCTGATCGGCGGAACTTCTTTGCTGGAAAAACTTGCAAGTAAGTTTTATACTTAGTATTATGCGCAGTTTATTACTAGTTTTATGCGCAGAATAAATAATTATTTATTTTAATGAATTATAATACTAATTTTAATTTTAATGGAGAAATATTAAAATTGAGTGTAAGTAATAAATAAGTCACGTGAAGTAAGAATATTGTACGCAGTTAACCTATGTGTATAAATTAAATATTGAAATTGGTAGGGTAGACTGGGGACAATTGTAGCATTTTAGTGTGAATGTTAAATTCTGAGTTTACTGCTAATACTTTTGCAATAGTGCCAATATTCATTGATACCTAGTTTATTTAGCCACAAGTTAGCGTTACCTTTCGATGTGTAGAAACAACACAAACATAAATATTTTGCTTAAGTGGATCAGGAGAATTATTACAAATGGTTACATTTGTACTAATGACCTGGAGATTATTAATGAATTGACCCGGAGATTATTTGCAAATATGTGATGAAATGAAACACGGTGTTTTAATTAGAACAATAAACTTTTTGCTATGGTAATATCTAAGCAGAACCTCTTAATGTTACTACAAGGTGGGGTAAAAGTAATCACCCTATTGGAATGCGCTATAACTTTTTCTAATGGCGGCAAATGTCAATTCTGTTTTGACATTTGTGAAGTAAACAGATGCAGAATACACGTCAATAAGCCATGGAACGCTATATACTACTCAAGAACGCGGAATAATTGTTTCCATTTTTCTGCGTTTAGTTCGTCTGTGATTTGTCGCAGCGTGAATTTCGTCGCCGATTTCCCGGCCGTCCGGCACCAACTGGACAAACACTGCGGTGTTTAGCCGCTCGCCTTGAAAAGATGAAGATGTTCTCTTACAAAGTGCAGACAGTGCATCAGCTGTTGGCTGTTGACCGTCAAACACGGCAAACCTACTCTCAAGCCATCCTGAATCTGGACCAAGAGGAGGACTATTTTTCATCGAAAATCATCCTGAGCGATGAGGCTCATTTCCATCTCTCCGGTTACGTAAATAAGCAAAATTATCACTTCTGGGGCAGCCAAAATCCGCGTATGACCCACCAAGAGCCATTACACACACTCAAAGTTACTGCATGGTGTGCTGGAGCTGGAGGAGTCATCGGGCTATATTTCTTTCGAGAACGCCGCGGGCCTAACGGTCACTGTGGACGGCGCTACAGAGCCATGATCAACGACTTTTTCTTCCCTCAATTGGATGAATTAGGACTGAAGGACATGTGGTTCCAAGAGGACGGAGCAACGGTGCACACTGCACGAGCCACCACCGATATTCTGAAGGATGCATTTCCGCGTCGTCTAATCACACGCTTTGGCAATTTGCACTGGCCGGCCAGATCACCTGATTTAACCGTCCCAGACTTTTTTTTGTGGGGTTACTTAAAGTGCCCGGGTTTATGTAAACAAGCTTCAGACTCTTGAAGCCCTTAAAGCGAATATCTGACAGGAATGCGAGAATCTATCGCCGGAAGTTCTGACACAAGTGATGGAAAATGGCATAAAACGAGCCCTTATGGTTATCAATTTTGACGGCGGCCACTTTACCGATATCATTTTCTCGACTTGATGGAAATAATTCTAATTTATTAAATAAACATAATCCACAACAAGAACTAAAACTTTTCATTGCAAAAAAAAATTACAGTAAAACAACATCGGGTGATTACTTTGGCCCACCTTGTACAATCAAAACACAGTAAACTTCTTGAGTTTAATCAACATAATAAATAATAGTATAGTAAAACTAAAAAAACACGCTTTTGTAGATAACCGAACTAAAAAGTAGAAACTAATTTTAAATAAGTTTAAAATAAGAATAGAGTGATTATCAAAGAAAATATGTTATTGTACAAAAGCGCGGGTGCTTTATCAGATATTTTCATGATATTTGATGAGATTTCATGAGTTGATGTTTTCAGCCACGTGCGCGGGAGACTGACGGTTTGTCGGCACGCATTCTAGGAGACCCCGCGGGGTCGGGAATGGGTGTTCTGAGCGTAGTTATAGATATAGTTTTGATAGTACTACCGTACCCTGGTACAATTGTACCCGGTCTACCCTACTAAGTGTAGTTAGTACCAATTTAAATATTTAATTTATCCATCAAAGCATAGGTACTTACCTACTTTTAAAATTGCAAATCAAACTTTTGAACTAAATTAAGTTATTCTGTAAACGTTTTGGGACTAAGTAAACAAGTCTGTCACTAAGGCATTTTCATACATTTGCATGATAATTAATTAATACTATAATGAAATTCCCTGGGTATTGTTATATATTTTTTTAAATATAATTTAATTATCGGAGCGTTATCCGAATGTAGGTACTTTCTGAGTTTATCGTGGACATTACCAAAATCGGTGAGAATCAATTTTAAATAGTCTGTTTGAGTTAAGAATTACTTTTCTTGACTCAAACAGACTATTTAAAATATTTCATAGATGCCATCCATGTTTTAGTAATATTAACGGTAAAAAAAAATATTTTTTACATAAAAAAACAACTGACTTCCAAAAAAAATCACTACAAAGTGAAAAATATCTCTTTTTTTTTATAAAACGTTGCCCCACACTAGGAATTTCTCCTGTATCGTGGGTGCGTTTACAAACATTTAAACTGACATACACAAATAGCCAGACTACTTGCAGGTCATACAAATATTTGTTCCGTGCGGGAATCGAACCCGCGACACGCAACGCAGCAGTCAATCGCTTAACCACTGCGCCAACCGCGCCTTGCGTCGCCGTCGTGTGGATCTGTATTTTAGTTTTTGACTCAATTTTTCACTTTTTAGTTATGGTACCTACCCCACACCAATTCTAAAACGATCGTTTTACACGTTTACGTCCTCCGTCTGAAGGCGATTTATTATTATTTAAAAATAATAATAATATATTGTTGATTTTTTTAAACCGCTTGACCGATTTCAATAAAATTTATTTGGGACCATCTGGGAAGTAGGTATATCCTTTGAAAGAAAAAAAGATTTTTCCAAATTGGTTCAGGGGTCTTTGAGTAATCGGTGTACGTACATAAAAATAAAAAATAAATACCAACCGAATTGAGAACCTCCTCCTTTATGAAGTCGGTTAAAAACACGATAAATTGAAATTCGGTCGATCAAAAAATAAAACGATTCACGGAACGATTTCAAAACCATATTTCATTTCATAATTACCTACAGCACAAAATAAAACGAAAGTTGTACTTATGTACTAAGAGGTAGTCGTATTTTAAACTACTTAGTACCTACTAATTAGTTTTAGTGCCAAGTTTATTATGATAAGTTTTTTTTTAACTGGGCACTTAAACGCTTTTAATTTTAAAATAAATAGCCTTTGTCTTTTTTCAACACTACCTACTCTCTCCCTCCTGTTTTATCAAACTTCGTGACTTTCCTGGCTAAGGAGAAAAATGGTCAGATTGTGGATTTAGAGTTCTGAATAACAGCATCATTATTCATTACCTATGTATTCAGAATGTTATGTTTCCAAACGTGCAGTTACCCATACAAAAAATAGAAATACCCACCAAGTTATTAAGGCTATTAGACCTATAATGACCGACATCAATTAGTGGCCATCTTTCTTAAAAATAGATATAAGTACTAGCAGAGGTTTGTTATTACCGGGGGATTACCCCTCAACTCAATATACGACGGGTTTACAAGTTATGATACGTCAGCAGTAGATATAACCTAATGATTAGTAATGGAAAGAATGAGGACAGACTATGCATAGGCTTAAAAGTTGCATCTTATACACCTACGAAAGTATCTCAGTCGTACAGATGATGTCGTCGTCGGCGTATCAGTTTACATGGGTTAGCCGGTGAACGATTCAGCTGTTTAGCCGGCGCGGCTTGGCGTCACCCAGCAGAACCAATTGTAATGTTTTGTTTGGAGTACGTAGCTTCATCCTTGAAGAAGCACTACCTTGATGGGCATACTTTTCTTTAAGGCTCCTAGAAACAGGCACGACACGCGACGCGAATCGCATGAGACACAAAGTTAGCGCTCGCGCGACAGGCGGTGTCTTTGTGTCGCGTCGCGTGTCGCGCCTGTTTGATGGAGCATTTAAAGTATAGAATGAAAGACGTGAGTGCGTTGAAGTTTTTATGGGATATTTCGAAATACACTCATTAAAGTGAATCTACGTGTTATACCGATGTGTATGTTTGTCTCCTGTTGCCAATTTGTGTTTATTCGTAAGGTATGATTCCTTAAAAGTATTTAAAGCCAAAATACTGAAGTCCCTAAAAACGCAATCTGATAATTTGTTATGATAGTATATATTTTGGAAACTTCACCTTTGTAGGTATACTTTATTTTAGAAGCTATACTTTCCATTAGGTATGATCTCATTATTATTTCAATGTAAATGTATTTTGTTTTAGTTTTATGTGGGTAAAATTGCAATATTGTTCGTCCTGTAATTTCATTTTCCTTTTTGTTATTAATCTTAAGTTTAAGAAGTATTTTGCCATAATTTGAAAATTCTAAAGCCAAAATTCTAAAGTTTTATTGTTATTATTACTTATGTGTTATCATCACCTATTTCGGAGATTGCTGGTTATCCTGTAATTAGAGACTGTGTAAGTCCGAGGCTATTGTTACCTATAGTACTTAAGATATATTATACACAGAAGCTGTTGGTGTACCTTAATAAATAAATAAATAAGGTGTTTTTTTTAAGTTCCATGGGGTCCTTATACTGCTAATAGTTCGGGTTTCTGCTACAGTGTTAATTAAAAATCCACATTGATTTAATGCCTTAGCAAATTGAAAGACATACCTACGTTATCGCGAGGTTCGGAATTAAGGGGCTGGGCATACAACGAAAGAAACGTAAATATTTATTTTTATTCGTAAATGATACTGACGCAAAAGTGCACTATGTACCGTATGTTGCACCTGCCATGGTATATCTCTGCATCACCCTAAGGTTGACTGGTAGAAAATGCCTCAGGCATTAAGTCCGCCTTTGTACAGTATTTGTCTTTTACTTGTGCATAAAGTTTTAATAAATATTATAAGTGGTTATTTAAATTTATTCTGATATCTAATTAGCCGTAAGTACACGGGTTGTCGTTTGATTATAAACCTATACACGGTGACATTTGAATCACAGTTTTGCTAGAACAAACGTTGTTTAGACCATGGTCTACTACCATTCTACAGCATCAAATATGTTATTAAAACAAACTAAACTATAGGTTCTCAAATTAGTCTTATATATGTTGCTCAAATGTTTGAAACATTAACCGTAACGTCAAAGTACTCATCGCGGTAGCGATATGGCATTCAACTACTTAATGAGACGCGAGCGCCGCGTGTCGCGGCCGCAGTCCCGAATCCCGAATTTTTAACATTGCCTTTTTTGTGTATTTTTTCGAAAACCAATGACGTTTTTTTTTTTCTATTGGATGCTATAGAATGGTTGTATACCATGGTCTGAACAACGTTTTTTCTAGCAAAACTGTGATTCAAATGTCACCGTGTATATATTGTGTTGGTGATGAACCTACTGTTTATACCTACGCTAATAAAAGCAAATAAAAGGGGAAAACCTCACTGTCATCATAATAATGTGACTGACGCTTATAACTAATCGATACTTAATTACGTGAGAGTAATACCTACCGCTTTGTTCGCATGGGGAAGGAGAATTGTTATATTTAGTAGGTATAGACCAACAAGTACAATGTTTGACGAACTATGCTAACTCATCGCAGTTCAACGTCAATTTCATCAAATAACTCTGATTGCTACAGGGCACAGCTGCTTGCCACTGCAGGACAAAGGCCTTCGATCCCTTTCACCATCCAAACCTCTATATTTAGTGCGTTTGCCTTTTTTTTTTTTTGTGGGTGGGAAATCATCATATAACTTCTCCCGCCCTGGGCAGAGCAGGAGGGCGTGTCAGAGTCTTACTGACTAAAACCCACCCGTGTTCCTTCAGTTGCCTGTGCCAGGGGCCACGGTAACCCTCTTGGACTTTTCCGCAACCCTAGCAGGCATCGGTCCTAGCAAACCCCGTCATTGGTGCTGACATCTCTTTGAGGCGCGCGTGGAACACAACGTGCCGTCGACCCGGGCCTGGTCCTTATCGAACGGCGAGCTGCCCATTGCTCGCCGTTCACAAGCCCACGCCTACGGTGGCCGGGAATCGGCCTGCGATTCCCGACGCCCAGGGCGTCTCCTGCGGCGGCTAGGGGCGTGAGGGCGCGAATTTTGCCTCTCCCTCGCGCGTTCCGCCTCCTCCTTCGCGAACATTATTGCTTCGCAGAAGGAGGTGACGGCTTCCCAAGCCCTCTCGCTCCGTACCATGGCCTGGACCAAGGCCGGACGCGAGAGATCGCCACCGCAAATCGCCTCCACGAGGACACGGCGGTGCTCCGCCCAAGCCGGGCAGACCTCCACCGTATGCTCCACCGTGTCCTCCGGGCGATCCACACAATGGTGACACCCGGGCGTTTCCTCCCGCCTTATCTGGAACAGGAACCTCCCGAAACAACCGTGTCCGGTGAGGACCTGCGTCAGGCAGAAGGTGAGGACGCCGTGGCGCCTCTCTAGCCACTCCTCAAAGAGGGGACTTATCGCCGCAATTGTGGCGTGCCCATTAGTGCGTTTGCCTATGGTAGGTACTATGTCACCTCAATAACAAGCAAATTCTGTTTCCGATAAAAGTCAAAGTCGAAGCAATTATTTCAAATAGGTACACAAAAGCCACTTTTGAACGTCAACATTTACATTAAAATAGAATTGATTCTAGTCGCCCCTTCCAAAGGGTAGTTTCGTATGGAGAAGAATATCAAATAATATTACCTACTAGTCAAATAATTCACTACTAACACAAGCAAGTGATGACCGCGCAGGATTGGGCCCTGCCAAAAGCCGGTTAAGACTTTTGACTGGTTTTTTTTACTAAGACTTTTGTGTTAGATTAGACGTCGTTCTAAACGTGTAAAATGAAGTTTAGGTGCAGTGTTACAATATTTAGTAGGTAATTGTCTGCGCTTGGGAACTAGTTAAATAAGAGATACCTACGCTTGTTACAAATTCAAATAATATAAATAATATTTATTTTTTGTTGAAAATTCTTTATATTAAATTATAATAATCAGGCCGTAAAAAAAAAAAAAAGGGGTCCGAGTGCTCACGGTTTGTTCAACGAATTCTCCAAACGGCTTGTTGACACTTCCCGTGACCCAAGGGCTGGCCTTTACCTTGGCCAGACGCTTAGCATTGCCATACAACGTGGCAATGCCGCCAGTCTCTTGAGTACCTACATTACCAGTGGACAGTGATGCGGAGGAATTTTTCGACGCCATATTTTGATTTGTTAATAGTTTTAGTTCGTATAGGTTATACATTTTAATAGTTTGATAGTTTATTTAGTAAGAAGTTTTTGTGAATATTATAAATAAAATATTCTTTACAAATGTTTTTATTAAATGATATATGCTTAACTGCTCAGATCCCGTGGCGAGGCGGTTTTTTACAGTTGATGCCCGCGCGAAATTACGTCATCGCCGCTCTAGTGTAAATAATGGGTTTTTCTAAATATTCAATTATTTTAATTAAAGCTGATAAAAGGCCGGGCACCCAGGGTACCCAGGGGGCATTGACGGTAGTTTTCTATTGGGAACGAGAGCTTCCCGCGGGTCATTAGAGGGCTGTTAGAAAGATAAGACAGTTAACAGATGTAGAAACCGCGCGTTTGGTCTATTTTAGCTACTTCCACAGCATTATGTCGTATGGCATTTTACTGTGGGGTCGGGCTGCTGACATTGAATCCATCTTTATTTTGCAAAAGAGAGCTGTCAGAGTCATTTATAATCTACGTCACCGCGAATCTCGCAGGGAAAAATTATTTAAAAAGATTAATATTATGACGGTACCTTGCCAATTCATTTATGAAAATATTATGTATGTAAGAAAAAATCGGCACATTTTTAATAAAATAAGTGATAGACATAATTTTAATACTAGAAATAAAGATAAAATAGATCAACCATTTTTCAGATTAGCTAAAGTAAACCTTTTATGGGGTACTGTGTTAAATGCTACAACCAAATACCTTGTCATATATTGCAATTAACTTAAAGAAAATTTAAAACTCATGTTATAAGTTCACTTTGTAAACAAGCATATTACAAATTAGAGGATTATATCCAGGATAAGAATGCTAGGAAACATGCTTGTCCAGCTCCATAGGACAATCTAGGCCCTAGACTAATTCATATTTGTTGCTACTTTAATTGTAGTTTTTTTTTTTTTTTTAAACGTTGCCCCACATTAGGAATTTCTCCTGTATCGTGGGTGCGTTTACAAACATTTAAACTCACATACACAAACAGCCAGACCCGGAACAACTACTTGCAGGTCATACAAATACTTGTTCCGTGCGGGAATCGAACCCGCGACACGCTGCGCCGCAGTCAATCGCTTAACCACTGCGCCAACCGTGTCGTGTCGTGTGTTTATTATTTTTATGACATTGATTTACTCTCTGTAATTACTTTAACTCACACACTGGCATATTACTTGTTTAAATAATTTAGAAAATCGTATACTTTTACAATGTTTGTAAATATGTGAGCATGTATCTATCACAAAATTAATTTATTTGTCATTGCTACATTTTTTTAATTCTTTTTACCTATAGTGGTACGGTAATTTTGTTAAGGTGCATAGGTCTTCACATATAATTATATAATTTATGTAAACAAAATATTGTAACACATTTTAAAAGAGTAACGGTGGAGTTTCTTGCCCATTCTTCTCCATACGAAACTACCTTTTGGAAGGGGCGACTAGAATCAATTCTATTTTAATGTAGGTAAATGTTGACGTTCAAAAGTGGCTTTTGTGTAGGTACCTTTTGAAATAAATGCTTCGACTTTGACTTTTATCGGAAACAGAATTTGCTTGTTATTGAGGTGACATAGTACCTCTTCTATTTTAATGTAAATGTTGACGTTCAAAAGTGCCTTTTATGTGCCTATTCGAAATAAATGCTTTGACTTTGACTTTGAATGAATACCGACATTAATATTGCAGTGATGATTAATTTATTCATCAAGGTTCTTAGGATTCTTTTTCTTAACATTGATTAATGAAGGCCTAATTACGCTGGGTCGTTCACTGGATTTTGTATGCCCGTGGAATTCTGACTAACTGGCCACCAAGTGTACACAGATGAATGATGTCAACGACGATACGACCAAGCGTAATTGTGCCGATATACATGAACTAAACAATATTTCACAATTATAATCATACACACATCACACATGTATGTCACAACTTTTTATCTGATTTTGTATGAGCTTTTCTATATTATCACATTTACTTAATTTTCTTAATTTATCATAACGGACACACACCTCTCTATGTCTTTGTTATTCCAGCGTATGGCACTCGTGGGATGCAGCTGAAAATCAGCGTCAGGTGGTAAAGCTCGTGTTGTCATCTGACATTATGGTGAGCTGAGGCCCTTTTGGAATTAAAATTTTTGTTTTTAAGGTTTTTTATTTATTTATTTTGCTGTACTGCCAATAAAGTCAAATTACTTTCTTATTTTCTATGCCTCTACAATTGAAATTTCATTGGCCGCCTAATCAGCGACGCCGACTCCGTAGGTGCTCGGCGGCTCCAGCACCCACGAGAGGTAAATAGTGGGTGTGGAGAACCCATGAGCATAGATATCAAATCTGATCAATCAATCGGCTTTGAAATACGAGTATCACTCGCCGCGCGCCGTGCGACAAGACGTCTAACTACCTACGTTATTACGTTGGTTGCGTTATAAGTTTATAACCTTATAAAGCAGGGTGCTGAAATTTTCGAACCCGTTAGACAATAATAAATTTATGTTGGTCGGTGTTGCACTTAAACACATGTGTGTACAACCATAAAACTAAGTGTAAAAAATACTGTTTTAGGAAAATTTGGGGTAGTTTGATTAGGTAAATATTTTATTAAACATCTTACTTACCCTACTGTCTGTTCGCTTACCACGAATTCTACTCTACGGATTTAGATGCGGTTTTCAGGATTACGAAGAAGGCTAAGTAAGCCAAGAAAGAAGGCTATAGAGACCCTACGGGCATGAGTATGACCACCCACGAGGTTTCCTAAATATCGACGCCCCTGCGCTTAATATTCGGGAATTAAAAACCCTATAAAAGAACTGTAGTGCTAATGAATATAAGACTAGTGACAGGTGTCCTTACTCCTTCCCTGCTGTTTCTATAGAGACTGACTACTTATTATTTGACATTATAATTAATTAGGTTCCTAAACGAGTTGAATGTTTGCTCATCAAACATTGAAAATGAGAAATGGTAATAATAAACAACTTTTTATAGTAAAAAGGTCTTCGATTTCGAAGAATTCGGAAAAAGTATTAGTTTGCGTCTTAAAGTGAAGCACGAAGGTAAAATAAAGCACGCGAATGAAAACAAAAAAAGGGAGAATGTACTTTCTAGATAATTATGTGGGTATTTCCCAACTACGTTGGGGTCGGCTTCCAGTCTAACATCCGGTTAGACTGGAAGCCGAATCAGCTGAATATCAGTATTTTACATAGAGCGACTGCAGCGACAGCCTATCTGACCTTCACAACCCAGTAACTGGGTAACACGATACCCTTTCGTAAGACTCTGGTTGTCATACTTTTTGGCTTCTGACTGGGGAGCCGTTGGTCCCGGTTGTTATTCGTAGATCTTTGACAGTCGTTACGGGGGTAACGACTGTCAAAGATCTACGAATAACAACCGGGACCAACGGCTTAACGTGCTTTCCGAGACAGGCAAGGGTCTCGATATGTAATGGATGGTCACCCATCAACTAACCGACCGCGACAAGCGAAGGTTAGAATAGTTCGAATCGAATACTCTTTATTATGTACACCATAAAAATTACAGGTATAAATGTAGAAATTTAACCTGTTCTGTTAACCAACGATTGACCCGTGCGGTTGTTATTATTTAGCCACCTGCCCCGAGAGCTTCAAAGATTCGTGGACATAGTAAAATGTATTCTAAACTATGACTATCTATGCATAAAAACTATTGATCTCCATCGCCGGCTATTAATAACATGGTGTAGGTACATACCTACCTAATATAATGTTGATTACTCGTGTAAGTAAAATAACTCTGCAGTGATTGGTCCATCTTTTTGTTATCTATGCATAAAAACTATTGATCTCCATCGCCGGCTATTAATAACATGGTGTAGGTACATACCTACCTAATATAATGTTGATTACTCGTGTAAGTAAAATAACTCTGCAGTGATTGGTCGATCTTTTTGCTAAACGTTTTATCGTTTTACGAAATAACATTACAGACGTGTTCGTTATATGCTACTTTGTTTGGGTCTGCTAAGCAAAGAATATATTATGATTATGCGGAGTCAATGTCCGTTTGTATTGGCTGACGTTTACCGTAAATCTTATTAAAGGGATGACAGAAACAAACAAAACCATAATGTTCATATGTTTTTTTTTTAAATACATATGTTTTGTTGTTTTGTTCGTTCTACCAGTTTAGTCATGCAGATTAATAAATTGATAATAAAGATCTAATATACATTTTTTTAGATTGTCCAAGAACTGGTATGTAACTGACTCGCTTATCAACCTAGGTAATACGGGCTGGTGTCCGCAAGTCCAAGTCAATGCGCGTATTTTGCTTATCAACCTAAAAAACTATTCATCATCAAGAATAAAACTACAACAAAGACTGTAACGTCACGATTAGCCAGGGAGCAAATTTCAAGTAAAATTTTAAAGATACAGAGTACAATACAAAAACATAAAGTACCTATAAAAAGATAAATAGGAGCTTCACATCGGCTTAGGCACGAAATCAGGAGCAAGATGCAGTGGCAGATAGCAGTGCAGCTGAACGAGGATGGGGTAGCCACACCAAACCGATCAGGTGGACCGTCGTGGAAGAGATCGTATCGTGGACCGTCGTGGAGGGGGTGATCTCGTCGTTAACTCAAGTGAGTGGAGTGTCTGCAGCGCCTTGTCTGAGGCAGCGCCTCGCGCTCGGCAGGAAGAATGTCCGGCCCGTGGGAAGGGCACCCCAGCGTCGGAGACCTTCCGGTCCAGGAGTGGCAGTCTGCGGCACCCCACGCTTTGCTATTTGAGAGTGGAGTGAATGGGTCACACACACAACACTTGCGGGGATTCTCTAGGAATTAAAAATTTATTTCTCCGAAAATAACTTAATTTTTCTTTCAGGTAATATAAATCACAGATACAGAGTTAAAAACTGCACAAAAGTTTGCACTAAAGACTGCGCTAAAGACTGATTCAAGTCTGCTTAAGACAGCTTCAAGACTGAGTCAGGACTGATTAAAGACTGCGTAAAAACTGAGCAAAGATTGATAAAAGACTGACTTCCCATTTTTTTTTGTGCATGACATCTCGCACTTGACCTAGAGAGGTCGTCACTGCTTAACCGGACTATCCTGTGGCTGCCTTAAGCGGACTCAAAGCCTCCAGCCAGGGGCCATTTTTTTTTAAACACTAAGCGACTGTACGCTAAGAGCACCCCCTGTGGGGTACGTACCTTTGCTTAGGGCATCGCTGGGGGGAGGACAGCAAGGTGGGACAGGCTGGATCAAATTTGGATGATCATTATTAACTGGGGAATTTAAAGCTACAGGCTCAGCTACGGCGCGGGCTGGCACTTTGTCGAGCACAGTGAACGAAAATGTTTATTTTCGTTCACTGGTCGAGCAAGGGTCGGGGGGGGTGAATTTTGCCAGGATAAACGGCCGCTTTTATAGTCCTTGTGAGAGGTTGAGTTCAACGTTTCGAACATAAATCAAATTACTTCATATTTCATTGTCGGTCAGAAACAAAAAGAACACCTTTCAAAGAGAACCTGGCCTTATCACACGAACTGGCATTAATATACAATGTAAGCTTTATAGAAAAAGAAAACTGACAGATGACAATTTACGATAAAAACGTCAAAGTATAAAAATATTTGAATATTATCAAAGAGTATAATAATTATACAGATATTATATTTAATATGAAATACAGATTTGGATGTAAAAAAAAATTCAAAGGTAACTAAAGGTTGGCTTTTCAGGGGCAATAGTATAAATTATGACTTAAATGTGTGTCCTGTCCTGTGATTTCACATCTGGAAACATAGGTACCTACAGGTACCGAATTATTAAATAACAAGAATTATTGGACACACACAGCCCTTTCAATGCTAAATATATAAAAAAAAACTAAAGCATGTGGTTTCTTTGAAGCGAAATACCACAAGGACGTTTCAGATATTAATTTTCTTACTAACACTACAAACTAATATAAATAGGTAGCTTAGAATAATATGCGTTATTATTCTAAGATAAATAGGTAACACAGTCACCAACAAAACATAAGTCTGTGCCTGAATCAGTAAAAATGTTATTTATAACAAACAACTCTCAAAACAACTCTATTCGTATCGATGTAATGTATGCATCGATTCATCGTTTCCCACTCATTAATTGTGGTAAAATTCCGTACCTATGGGTACGATATCCTTTTGTATTCATGGAAAATCCTTTTTCATCCAACACGATCTTTTCCATCAAGAAACAATGCAAATTAAGTTAGAAGCTCGTTTGTAGTGACCACAGCCTGTGACGTTAATGGTTAATAATAATAAAAACTTACGCATAAAACGTAGTGTTGATTTAATAGTCGACTCGGTGTTTTTCCGAATCCTCGAATCATTGTTCATAATCAATACATAATTATTGTAGGTATTTAATTACAAAAAACTATTTGAGTAAAAAAAAACGGAATATCCAAAGGAGCGTCACAGTCGGTATAATTATATACTGCTGATGTAATGGAGAATTAGTTTATAAATTGTTGCAAAAACCTTCATTGAATGCCGATGCCAAAATATTCCGCGACAAACAAGTCTATTTTCGCAGTGGCCCAGGTTCTTTATTTCTTTCCCACAGGCAACGGGGCTATGACGTCAATGCCTGGCAACCAGATTAAAGGTGCCTTCTCATCGTGTTGGCCGCACGTCGGCGTTGCCGCGTTGGTGGCAAGTCTCTTGTCATCATCAGCCTATAAATATTCCCACTGCTGGGACACAGGGCTCCTCTCTTTGTGAGGGAGTGGGCCGTAATGTAGGTTCCGTAGGTTCGTAGATGTCACATGTCTTCGATTTTTGGTTCTAGGACATGCCGGTTTCCTCACGATGTTTGTTAACAAGAATAAGAACCCTAAGAAGAATAATCGAGTACAGTAAAAAAAAACAACAAGGCGTAATGATAGGGCAGCTTTTCACACAAGTCTCTTAAACATACAATAAAATAATATATGCTAATCAGTTGAACCTTTCTTAGTTATTTAATACTCAAAAACCATTTTATTTCTTTAATGATTGTTTCAAACTTAATAAATGCGTCCGCTCAGCCTCAACGTGGCGTCGACGCGTCGCGCGTCGCCCGCGCCGCTACGCTTCGGCTACGCCGCGCCGTGCCTACGCCGCTACGCCGAGCCTACGTTAGCACCCGGTGCAAAGCACCTTTAGTTTATATTTCTCCAAGTCCTTTATTTTTTCCATTATCTTGATGCAATTACGTATGTTTACTGCCTACATATTTATTTTGCAAATGCGCAGGCTATTTAATAGTCCAACAAACGTCAGTGGCCCAACAGGTACCTAACAGGTGTTTTTTTTATATATTTCAAAGTGGCTTCGTTCCACAGACTTGACGAGTGTTTCATATCATAACTTTATTTTAATTACGATTACTAATTCTGTTTTGTAAGTTTATAGAAAACGGCAGTTTATATTAGTTTATAACACGTTCGTGTAATATGTTTTTTCTTGCCAATGTACCAGATCAACTTTATTTGAATCAAACATTTACCGGGTTCGTGACACACTATGACAACTCAGTTTAGGTTTTTGACAAAAATTAACTTTAGGTGCAGTTAGATACTTGACAATTGAAGTACAAACATAACGCACGAGTTTTAGTACGAAATAATGTGAATGGCCTTAGAAAAAACATAAAACACGCGAAATTATACAAATGAATGCAGCTATAAAAAATGGTATTTAGCCATTACATACTCATTATCTACAGCAACTTGGAAACAGGTTAGAAAAAATTGTACCAAGTTCAAGGTGACGTCAATTTTGGGTTTCTACAAAACATTATCTACTAACATTAACTAACATTAAAATACTGATAGACCACACTTAATGATTTATTAAATCACTATTAATTGAATTGCGTATGAAGGAAGCTTGTAAACCACGTAGCGATACGATACTGGCTCGTACATCCTATAGTGTTAAAATATTTTCATACGTCATTAGAAATTAAATGAAAATCGGAATTTACCTAATTGATAATTGAAAAAACTAACGTAATTCTGGGTAAACGTCATTTGACTTTTGAGCATGCAATAGTTGAGCATACGTGGCAATAGCTTATGTCGTAAAGGCATGATCAATGCTCAAGCCTTCAATGTATGAGAAGAGGTCTTTGATAAATGATTTTATTTCTGTAAGTAGGTTTGTACAAGCACGTTTACACGTCAAATATATATTTTTTTTAAACTAGATGAGCCTGGCGTTTCCTGTCTAACTGCTCTGAGAAGAAAGGCCGAAACAAACTCAGAGGTCACAGTCTCTTTTAAAGTCCAGACAAAATCTTGGTCAGATCATGTGGGCTATGTAGATCGGTATCTAAAATGGTCTTTTGAGGAAAGAACCACACAGTTTGAGTGGACCTGTCCAGTCAGTGCACGTAATTGTCAGCAATCGTGCAGCTCAACTCAGAACTTAAGGAGCTCAACGATTCGACGAACAATACCAAAGATAGGACATTTGGGTAAGCCGCATAAACTACTCAAACTGCCAGAACATTACTAAAACTGGAACAATCACCCACATAGTCCTCACATTCACCAAAATTATAATAATATAATACTCTAAACAGTAAATATGCATGTCATTGTCTATGTAATATGGTATAGATACATAAAGCAAAGATTAAAAGTAAAATAGTTAGCCAAATAAAATAAATCAACATTACCTGTGTAAATTTATTGGAGCAGCTGAATCCCAAGCCTTTTTGTCCTCAATATAGTCTTTGAGAGTATAATAGGCTTTCTGGCATAGTTTCCTCTTTACAAAAGATTTGAATTTATTATGGCTTAGTTTATTATAAAAGCGTATACATTGGCATCTAAACGAGCCACCTATTTTCTTGAGCCTGGTTGTAGGAACAACAAATTTGTGTTTGTTCCTACTATTTATATTATGGATATCACTGTATTTTTAAACAGATTAATATTTTTATGTGCCTACAAATGATTTTCATAAATATACTGAGAAGGCAGTCATTATATTAATCTCTTAAAATTTGTCTCTGAGGGAGTTTCTGGGAGTTAATTTATAAATTGAACGAATTGCCCTTTTATGTAAAACAAAAATTGTCTTAATATCGGCGGCTTTTCCCCACAACAGAATACCGTACGACATTACACTATGAAAATAACTAAAGTATACTAAACGGACTGTCTCTAAATCAGTTAAACCACAAATTTTTCTAACGGCATATGCTGCAGAGCTAAGCTTTTTTGACAATTTATCTATATGGGGGCCCCATTGAAGCTTGGAATCCAAAGTTATGCCTAAGAATACTGTGGTATTTTTGGGATTCAACTCTTCATCCTATAAGAGAACACTTGTTTCTACTTGTATAACATGAGGTATCGTAAACTTAATACATTTAGTTTTTTTCTCGTTAAGAAGCAGGTTATTAACATTAAACCAGTTAACTACTTTTGCGAGGGCGCTATTTACATTGTCAGTAACCAGCTGCTGACGTTTAAGTTTAAATAAAAGTGAAGTGTAGTCTGCAAACAACACTATATCATGTTTATCCTTTATGAGGTAAGGCAAGTCATTTATATAAATAAGAAATAAAAGTGGATCAAGAATTGAGCCTTGAGGGGCCCCCATTCTTACTACCGATCCGGGTGATCTTTTTCCTTTAACATCAACTCTCTGAATCCTATTACTTAAGTAAGAATTAAGAAGATCCAGAGAGGCGTTCCGGATTCCGTAGTGGTGCAGTTTCCTGATTAATGCTTCATGAAGAACACAATCGAATACCTTGGACAAATCGCAAAAAATACCCAACGCATCGCATTTGTCCTCCCGTGCATTATACACATGTCTTAAAAGTTTAACTCATATCATATCAGTAGTTGAACGACCCCTTGTAAATCCGAACTTGTTTGTTATGCAGTAATTTATGTACGTTAAAAAATCTTTTCATTTGATTAAACAAAAGTTTTTCATAAAAATTACTAAACGTAGGTGGCACTGAAATTGGTCTATAATTAGTAGGGTCCGATGTACTACCCGATATAAAAGACGGTATTATGTTACTGTTTTGCAAAAGATCAGGAAACTCACCACGGTCGATATAATTATTAAAAATAACAGCTAAAGTGGGTGCTACAATGTTTATAATCGACTTAGCAACGTCTACAGAATTACTCCATAGATCTGCGGTCTTTTTAACATTTAATGTGTGACAGGTTTTAATTATATCTTTACAGGTGACCTATTGGAAATAAAATTCAGAATTACAAACTGGAACGTTTTCTTTAAGTAAAGACTCTGCAGCTGTGGGTGAAGAGTTTAGAGATTTAGTAGTCGATACGGGAATCTCTGCAAATAAATTTTCGAAGGCCGCGGCGACTCAAGAATCTGATTGAATTATATTGTCATTAATAGCAAGGCTGTAGTCACTACTTCGGTTGCAGGACCTTCCCGTTTCGCTATTAATGATACTCCATGTCATTTTAATTACATTACTACTATTTTTAATTTTTGAACTCAAATAACGTGACTTGGCGTGACTACATACTTTTTTAAATAATTTAGAATAATTCTTAACAAATAAATTAAATTCAGCAGTGTTCATACAAGTCCGTTCATCATACAATTCATAAAGTCGTTATGTATTCATCATATCATGACTTTGCCGCGTGTATTAAGGCTAAATGGCTTGTATTAAGAAATTACCATAAATGCAACTAAATTAGCCTGATAAACGTACTTCCCTACTAATTGTGACATCATGGTGGGCAGCTAGTTAGCAAACCTAATTTTCCATGCGAATGAATAATGACTAACGAATTTGCTAAGTTTAAAGTGCAGAAAACAAGAAAACCAACAGATTATAGCAGGAACATACGTGCTTATATCGTAAATTAGTTGAAATGAATTTTCTAACGAGTAGATATCAAATTAAAAAGTAAGTTTTCTAGACAAGTGCTATAGCATATTTTAAAAGATTCATCGTGCACAATATTTCGAAGATACTTTGCATAGTTGATTTTCTTATTTTAAGAGACTTACCAGTTTTAGTAATTAAACATACCTACTCGGCTTCCGCATTTGATCATGAAACCTCCTAGTCTTAAAATTTCCACAACCACTCTACTTATCAAACGGGTTAGCCCGATCCCCTTCTTTAAAGCAACATAAAAAACCCCAAAATTCAGTTTTTCTTTTAAGCTCATTAATTAACGCAAAGTAGGCACTTCTACTCGATGCAGCGTTAGTATTTTTCCATCCTGATTAAAGTAGTACAGTATTTTAAATTGAAGACATTATAATATTTATGTTTACGGAGGTAGTGGTCAAAATATGTCGACGAAACAATTATAAAATAATTAACGCGTCATAAGGTTAATCATCTAAACAATCGGTCAAATTATTTATTTATTATACTAGTAATTTAGGTTTGACGTAGGAAAAGAAAGAAAATTTACTTCTCTCTAGATTCATTCATAGGCATCCTCACCACATGAATAACCTTTGACTAGACTACGTTACTAACACAAATGTGTTTACACTAATGTAATGTACGCATTAACATCCTACGGGTCAACCAATCGAACTATTTCGGCTATATTGTACTCACCATCTGTGTGACCACCGGCTACCACATAAACGTTCGCGGGTCGACGGAGACCAACTTAACATGCTCTTGGAAGCCCGGGGGCCTCGAGGTGTAAATAACTAAACACAGCTCACCTACTTAGTGATTGACCCCGATGGCACCGTTTAACCTTGCCCATCAAAGTTGTTCTACTATGTTAGTCGCTATACAGTTAGCTACGTAACCCTTTAAAAACACCCCTAAGTTTGTCGTATAAAATGTAAGTAAACATAGGCATCGAATTTTAAAATATTTTAACAATTTATATGGAAGAGTTACCTATTGCTGTTATACAGGGTGTAAAAAGACCCATCACACATCATCACGTCAACTACGCATTCTGTACATCAAACTAATCGTAAGAAGCAGTGCACAAAAGTCATTGCTGGGAAAGGACTTGAATTTTTGGTGTGAAAAGCTGTTTGCGGTAGTTTGCAATGTAACACACGCAAAACATTGTGCTTATGGGTGCATGTAACGGAACAGGGGTCGTGGGGGTATTTAAGGTTGTGTTATAACATTCTCTTTTCAATTTTCATAAACCGTGTTAGCAGAGATTCCATTTCTATGCAGCTGTACCGACATTTTACTGTATCTGACGCGAGTTCTGCAATTGCTGCAATGAATCATGACCGGGTTTGTAACAGAGCTTGGGTGCAGTCTTTTGGTTTGCAAGTTAACCCAACTAAATCCCAGGCCATGATCATAGGCAGCAGATTCATTCGCCATGCGGCTGATGTTGCATCTCCGATGCCTTTATATCTCGATGGTGCTCTCATTGACTATACCGAAACCGCCAAAGATCTGGGTGTAATTAGCGACTCCAATCTTTCGTGGCATGCTCAGGTCAATGAGGTCAATCGAAAGTTACATTTCTCGTTTCATTCGCTGAAATGCCTTCAGTGTCTCCTGCCCTTCAAGACTAAAATTTCTTTGGCACAGACACTTATTCAGCCGATTGTAGATTATGCCGACGCCTGCTACTTGGAAGCTACTGAGGAGCTATTAAACAAGCTTGAGCGCTTGCGAAACTTGTGCAATCGCTTTGTTTTCGGTCTGCGAAAGTATGACGATGTTTCTCACCTTCGTAAGGAACTCAAGTGGCTCCCGATTCACCTTCGCAGGGACACTCGGATTTTATGCTTCTTCTTCAACATCTTACAAAACCCGTCTTATCCTTCCTACCTGCGTGGGCGATTTTCTTACGCTCGCGATGTATCGTGTAAGATGACACCTTAGATCCCACCCTCATGAAACAAGCTACTATTCTTATTCCTTCTCTTTTCGTGCTGTAAGATTGTGGAAGTAGGTAACTTCCGTCTAGCATATGAGATTTAAAATCTATTTCTCAATTCAAATATCGAGTAAAAGAGCACCTTTCTTCATAATTGTGAGAATGTGTGTATTTAATTAAGTAGGTATATGTTATTTTTTTTTGCACTCTTGTCACAAAATCAATTGCTTCTCTTCTTGTTCTCACACACTATTGTCTATATTTCTTTTTCATTTCCCTTTTCGCAGGTCTGCTGGAAGACATCTTTTAAGAAATAAGCAGTACCTTTGTAGGTACTCAATACTAATATGTCGTATCTGTATATATTTTACTGTGTGTACATAAATAATCAAATAAATAACTACTTGGTTTCGTAAAAAAACGTCAGTATAAGTTGGAACTTTGACCTTCAATATCTCCGTAACCAGAAGGTTCCCAGTCCAGTAGAAAAAAAATATTTCAATAACGGAGAGTAGGTACAATAGACAATAGACGTTAAGTGTCTTTTTACACACCTGTTATAAATTATATTATTTAGGTAACGACTTGATATTATAGTGGGAAATCAAGACGAAAATAATTCTCGAAAACTTTCGGCGCAAATTAGCGCCAAAAGTTTTGATAATATTTATAGTTTGGCTAAGACGCTTATTAAAGCATAATAATAGATGTGAGTAATGTTAACTTTATGTGAAGATTTAATAAGGTACTAAATGTGTTAGTTATAAAACATAATGTTGCAATAAATACAACGTTTTCAACGACAATAACCATTATAAATCAATCATAAATACATGTTATTTACTTTGAGAACCTTGCGAAAAGTACCGGCGTAAGTAAGAACATGCGAAAAAAGTTACACAATAATTACTAATCGGACTAAAAACTGGTACTTAATTGTTAATTATTTTTAAAAACAAAAACTGTGTAAGTGATTTTTGTTTTGATAATCATAGGATGTTATGGCTGATATCACAGAATAAAGAAACCCCATAAAACAAACCTAAGTTTTTTTTTAATAATACAAAAGTTTGCCCTTCAAAACTGACCTGGAAGTTGGAGTTGTTTTCTTCTTCAGAAAGCATCTCTACTTAGTACATGGAAATACCGTAGACAACACTGAAAAAGATAGGTACGTTAATTCAAGAATATGAAACGAATACCAATAAGTATGAACTTTCCCATACGAAAGTATGAATAAGGCAAACAAAAATTATTTCAGTGTTTTTTCCAGAAAGAAACGGAACTAGTAGGCAATTACGCACAACCTTTAATTCAAAACTGTATATTTTGTGAGAAAGTACCGAAGTGCAAGGTCGCCAAATATAATGATTTTTTTAAATTACCTATTCCAATTATGTAGGTATGTCAGACTGGCAATGCAAACAGGGTTTACCTAATTTAATAACAACATGTTAAATTTAAAATTTAAAAACCCCCGACACAAACAAAAACGTTTAAAAATGGCAGAACAGATTTTTTTTTTATCAAATACACTTATTCAAGTTACCTTTCAAACAAATAAAAAAAAAACAAAATTGTTTCAGCTGTTTGAGAACTACGATACCCCAGACAGACACACAGGTAAACAAGTTAAACGTATAACACCCCTCTTTTTCCGTAGGGGGTTAATAAGTATATGGTGGAACACTTCATTGTGTAAAACTAAGTATACGTTATAATAATATGTATAACATAGCAACCGCACTACATAGGTACTGTAAAAAAATTATTACAAACGTTGTAAGCAAGGACATTCCAAAATATCCGTTCATGTATCATATGGAGTCGATTATTTCCAAAACATTTATTATTATGAGTTATGTCTAATATTTTCAATAATTATGCATTTCATGTTTATTTAAGTCTGTACTATACACAACTTGTACGCTAGAAATAGAAGTTAACGGCTGCCTCCGCAGCTTCGACTAATGCAAAAACATTATACAAGTTAGTAAACACCCTACTTAGTTGAGCTCAAAATTTATTCAAACAATATTTGTGATGATCTCGAGAAACCGGACTTTGAATTTCAACAAAAACTTAGAGGTCAAAATACCAGCAGAATGCGTGAACTAAGTTTATACCACTTACAACAAAAAAGCAGCCATTATGAAAAACCTCTCGATAACACGAGAAGTGCACATAACAATACACGGGATACACCTACACGGAAAACTTTGCACCTAAATCAGTATCCAAAACTTTATTGCATGGCAAACTCGTCTCAGTCATATTCAGTGAGTTTTATGCTTATACCATCTTGGAACCTCCTCGCGCTCGGACAATTATATGGATCTTAGTGAAGACAATTGGTTACAAAATGCAACAAGGGAAAGCCGTGTAAAAGACTTGTTGCGGTATCTTGAAATCAGTGACTGTTTTTTCTTACACATCAAGCCCCAACCGAGTCATTCCAATCGAAGTTATAAATGCCTAAGCATTAGCCAAATATCTTATGGGCCGTTTTAATATCACAGCGATTATACTCGGTTAAAAATGATTTTTTTGCTTTCTCAAAGCTTATAATAATAAACCTTATACTTAGAGAGCCTTAATTATTAAACCTTATAGATAGAGTAAAGAGCTTTGGGTATCCAAAAGATTGACAACGACACATATGAATCATTGGATTTTATCGATCTCGTCTGTGTCTTTAAGTTTTTCAGCTCATTAGCCTTTTCAATCAAAAACAGACATCGTAAATATTCACTTACCTAGCTTAAAATTCAAAACAACAAATAGGATATTAACCGAATAACCTTTTGTTGGGGAGGTCTGTAGAGCGAAACTACATGAATTAGTGTAAAGTATATAATTAGTAAGGTATAACAAGTAAAAGGATATATCTTAGAACAACGTGGAAAAAGAATGAAGTCCAAAAACAATGTGTCACTTTTATCTAGACAGTTTTCTATCTAGCCAGTGCTAGTACATGCAGGTGATATATCTTCAACACCTTTGGACTAAGTAACTGTATATTAACAGTGAGCAAATGAACACAATACATACGCTCCTGAATGGTCACCTCTAGCTGAAGAGAATGTTGTCCAAGTCAATATATAAATACCGCAAGGCGATGTTTCTTAGAGATTGTTTTTGTCTTTTGTGACTGCTTATGTATATTGTATATCGTTGAAACAGTGATATTTTTATCAATGATGGCAATATTCCTATCTAAATGATTTGTTATGCGGCCTGATAATTATAATAGCTGGCGCCTTTTTTACAGTTCTAATAAAAGATCGCAAGGGGCTGAAAGGAACTAGTTGCTTAGTGTTGATATGTTGTTATGATATCATTTTGTCGGGCCCCGGTAAAGACAGGAAGTGATGAAATATTTTAGGTACTAGTCAATTTAACATTAATTTTATTTCTATGAATTCCAGGAATTTGGTCATCTTACCAGAAAATTATTTTTCCGCGTACCGTCTCATTTTGTATCAGTTTTAGAAAAAAAAACGTGTGGTGTCGGGGGATCCCGCTCAGGAACGCAGTTCCTTACGCTTTTTTTCAACTCCGAATGTAATTCAATATGGAGATTTATATTGCATGATGAAAAATTTTAAAATTTTCACAGGCGCCATCTTCGATTTTCATTTTGACATCACTATCGGCTTCAGCACCCTCCACTCTCTCTCTCTCTGTGTGTCTTTTTCTATTATATATAATAAAAAGTCACATGGAGGGGGCATAACGCTTTTTCGTTAAGTGACGATTTCTAAAATTTTATTCCTACCGCACGCTGTGTTAAAGAACTTCGTTCCAACAATGTCTTTTGGCTAACCACTTCCGACGCAGTAGATATAGCAGGAAAGTCTTTAATCAAAATATGACTACTTTGTCCATGTTTATACGAATAATTAAAGTGTGATAATGAATACATCTATGATGTAAACAGACAACCCGGGTAAACTAGGTTTACACTTCTGCTGTAGCAACTACTTAGTATTTAACTTCAACACATCAAACACGAAGAATGTCAATACAGTAATTCTGGAATGGGAAGCCAAGGAGGTGATACTGGACGCCTGCACTGCCAGAACTGGCAAAATATATGTGGACCCCGGAATTTAAAAGAAGATTGATTAAACTGCCTCTTTATTAGTGCCCAATATTAGTGTGATATTAGCAGAAGATCAAAACGATGACAAGAGAAGTCAAGTTGAAGGCGTGTGAAGTGCGATGTGATAAAAGCGCGCGGGGGCAGCGCGCGCCGTCAGTACCGAGCTCACCTGTACGCCGTGCGCAGGCGCTGATTTGCGCGCCGCGATCCGAACGCGATACTTTGGCACGCACACACGCAGCCCCGCGCCCCCTCCCATACACACGTTAATCTGGACAGGACATCAGCTGTCCGCTTCTGACATATAGTGAATGTGCACTTGGACAGCTCGGCCTGGAGGACTTACTTCCGAAATAGGACCTCGGCGGTCTGATAGATCGATCACTCAGGTGAGGCTAATCATATTATCTAAAAGAGTTGCGTCGTCGGCTGAATCATGTGATGAACTCAAAGAAGGTTCATCACACTTTGAGTTTCCGATAGATCCGACTCCTGAAGCTTAATTAAGTGCTTGAAAATCAAAATCTGCTATTTGTGGACGCTAGAATGTGTAATTGGCTAACCGAATATTATTTTAATATCAGAATCTATTTATACAGGTACTAACAAACGTACCTATCTGTTAAAAGTTATCTGCGAATGATTAATATTTATTAAAAACATTAAACAAAAACAATAACAAGAATTGCCCTTGTGCATCTGTTTCACTACCAATTAATTAGTTGACTGAATTAACGAAACATGTCAAGTTCACAATAATTCCCGCGTTGTCATTCCTAGTACCATAGTATTGCATACTGGATGTTACCAAGAGGCGCTAATTAGCTCAGAAAGACTCATGTTCCCAATCAGGGGTCAAATCATGGAGATCAAACGAAGTCAATTTAGATGGTGAACATTTCAAAGGTAATACTGCTCGTTTACCTTACCTTTGAGTATGTGTCGATAACAGGAAAGATAACTATAGGAATAGTTTATCAACAGTGGACAACATCCGCTTCTTCGGCGCGCGTTTGTCAACACAACATGGTATGCCAATTGTATGATACCACAAACATTAACTTAACTGTGAACTGAATCGTAGAAAACATGCAACAGACGCAACAGACTACTCAGAAAGGAGCTCGGTTTTGAAGCCAAGGATCCACCAAGGCGTTCTGATGGCGTTAGTATTCCCAACGCGTGTGGCGGCGCAAAGCGGTAGGCGCGTGACGTAAGGTCACCGCGCCTGGCCACTGACATGACACGAGATTAACATGCTCCCAGCGGGCTTACTACGCGCTCCTACGATACGATACGCCTACGTAACGTAACCACGGTGACATCGAGGGGCACCATATCCTCACGCTCGGCATTATCACGAACGTGGAAACAAACCGATAAATAGTGCATGCTTATCGCTATCGACATCTAGACATCTTGATAACGAACTAGCACATTGATCACGTTCTAAGCATTTTGTTAAAGATAAAATGACTAATAAAAGTTACCGATACGACGCGGCCTTCCCATAACATAATGTTTATCACGTGACCAAAATAAAAATAAAAAATATCGTGTGTGACCATAATGATGCTACGTGTTACAATGTGCATATTTAGGAACCAGTTCATTATCTCGTTGTAGATAACGCATCAAATAAAACTTAATCAGAATATTTCTACCAAGTTTTCAATAAAAATGGTACCTAATGAAAATTAGTTTGACAACAAATGTAATTAGGTAGGTGTTACGGATTTTTTGGTACATGAACGTACGGGTACAAGTAAACATGCAGTTGGAAGGTCAGTGCGCTAAAATATTCCCATGCTGAAATTAAGAAAGCAATAAAAAACATAGCGAGCAATAAGTATACCTTCATAATTGTGGCATCTGAACATTCATTTACGAAGGCTATAAACTGAACGAGGAAAGCTAACATCGGAAATCTGTGAAGGTCAACAAACCAGCTAACCACAAATAAAGAACCGCGAATAAAACTTCATTTATTTTTAAAACTTGTTCAATATAAGTATTTCCATTGACGTCACGGACCTCTGCCGGTACCGCAACGTACTTATTTATAAACCACTTTTTTTTTCTTTAAACTTCTCTTGACTTGAGGTCTAAGAAGTCTGCTGAATATAATTAAACTCGAATGACCTCTGAATCAAATGAAGGCAAAACATTTTTGATTTCTTTCTGGAGCCGTTATTTCTAGCCACTTTTATTAGATAGGTACCGCTACAAGCGATACGTTACACTACAGAATGACAAAAGGATGCATTTATAACTGAATTTCTCAAATAAAAAACCTTTTGCAAGTTAGAGCCCCATTCTGATTATTTATCTGTGAAAGAACAATACTATAAAATGATTGCATGACTGTATAACCAACTATTCAATTGATAACTCCATAATAGGAAATTGAGATCAAAACAAAGGCCTTACTGTGTTCACTTTGCATTTCCTTTTCGTACATTAAACATCGATCGGTGTCATTGCCAATCTGTTGCTGATCCTGAACTGAATGTGTGACCTTAAGGGGACTACATGACCTAAACGCAAGTTTCACAGATCAGATCCACAGTGCAGATCCACTGCAGTTAACAAAATCAGAAAAATATATTATGATATTCTTCAGGATATATGCTAGTTAGATAGTGTGTTGAAATCATAATACAACTAATTTGGTACGATAGAAAAAGTCACGAAGATACCTCAATCAATTTCTTTTAACGATTAAAAACCATATTGATATACATGCAATCATTCTGTTTTTTTTTTTTGTCAGAATGTCATTCAAGCTTATTAACGTGATAGTGTTTTCATTGTTTAGTCCATTCAATAGATTTTTTGTAAATAGAGAATTGCTTCATATTTTCCAATACATTACCAGCTTTGTGCTGGTCTTCGCGTTTCTCTTTCTTTTCTATGCAATCCGACAGTGACCGCGCTTTAGCTGTTGTCAGACCCTTAACCCTACCACGGAATTGTTTAACTGATAGATCAGCTTCACAATTCTCGGCCATATACAGGTTGGCGGGAATATCGACCGCAATCTGTTACCATGGATTCAGTACATCATTCTGAAACCCCTGTTTTTTTTTGAGGGTGGGATATCATCAAATAACTTCTCCCGCTCTGGGCGGAGCGGGAGGGCGTGTCAGACTGTTACTGACTAATACCCACCCGTGTTCCTTCAGTTGCCTGTGCCAGGGGCCACGGTAACCTATATATATATTATTATTACCTATATATTCTGAACGTCCTGCGTTGAAATTTTTCGTCGGTAATTTGTTTTTTAATTAGCAGTTTCATACATTTTGATCTCGTAAGTATTGCACTTTTCTATGAAACAACACATTTTTTTTTTGACAAGCGTCGAAAATTATCTACGCTTGGGGTCTAGGATCATGTGCTGAATGTATGGTTACAGTTTGCGAGTGGATGTCCCTGCCGCCCTGTAGGTACTTCGTTAATTATTTTTTAAATGATTGGATTTAAGACCGGTCAGTCTATCAAGGCCCTATCGAATAGGTACCTACTATAAAAATCCTTAACATAAATAAAGCTACTTGACATTTCGTAGTGACTTCATGTTTAAACTTAATTTGCTACATATTATTATCTTATATCGGTTCCGAGTTGCTCTCCTTGTGTATACATACATATGATTCTGTTTTCCGAAAGGAATTCAGGTTTTGCATTCAAGCGACCAAAATAGATGTAGGAAGTATAAAATTATAGCTGATTTTATCTATTCCATTGCAATGGATAATTATCTCCTTCGATGTTTATTCATAATGGTTATTCAACTACTTCTTCACTTTGTGTTTATAAACCACCATATTTTACTGCCCTCCATAGTTAAGTAGGTATGTACCTACTAATTACTACAATCTACGAACTGTCGACTATGGAAAAATATGTATTGTGCCTATATCCAATTAAAATATCAACGTAGTACGTACCTTATCACAATGTTTTTACAGCTAGACAACAATGTACCAGTTCATAACTCATATACTGAGATTTATCATTAATCAAAGGAGTTTCCAATTTCCCACTTGTTATAAAAACAATGGAGTCAACTTAATAGTGAAACAAAGGAAACTTTGTGGTTAGACTAGTTAGTAGGTACAGCAAGTTGCATGCCGCTCGCCTCGTCGCATTTTTTACCTTGCTTGACTTACCTCCTTTGATCATTAAATTGCTATGATTCCTGAATAAAAATGACTATAGGCAAAATAAAATTGGGTCAAGTCGATTTCAAAGTTCAAACCCTTACTTAGTTATTGACAATGCTAGTCATCGTTTTTTATTGCTATCATAAAACAATGTAAAGAAAATCAATGTCCTTTGTAAATAAGGATCTTGTTATTTACTTTTTATTACGCTTACAGTATCTACTAGTGAGATAATGCAAAGTCAACGAACAATTAAAATCGTTTTAGAAACAAATTAAATTAAATTAAAATTATTACATGCTCTACATATTTAATTAAAATTCTAAAACAACATAGTCAAATAATCATGCATACTGTACAATTGAGTCTGAACTAGTTTGATAGTTAGTGAGTATGACGTGTTGACTCGCTTCTAGCTGGTCTTTGTGCGATGGTACTGCTAATGTAGGAACCGGTAATGTGAAAATAACCTGGTAATCTGCACCATAATGAGACAAATCCTGTTTGATTTGTGTGATACTGCGGTGTTTGAACAAGATATCTTCTCCGAGAATATTACTCTCTGGGCTGATTTATGATGAAGATGAATTAATGAGATAACGGCACTAGCTATGCTATAACGAACCGCTACATTATTTAAATTAAAGATTTGAATGATTAATAACATTAATAAAGTCAGCCATAGGTACATTTGATTGATCATACCGAACCATAGGTACTTAAATTAAAACTATTTCCAAATAAAGTTTTTTTTAATAATTTAAATTAAATTAAAATTCATTTATTTCGGGTAACTAGACCCAAGTGACAATTTACAAAACGTATCACACTAATAATATCGTATAAATAATAGAATAAAATTCATAGTAAATGTCAAAAATTCAAAATAAAATAAGATAGCATTAAAAATTTATATTATATAAAACTGCAGAGTTTAAATTATAAAATTACCCATTATATAGCCATAGCCTCTTCTTTTTCGTTAAAATTAAATGCTTTTTGTAATTTTATTGTTAAAGGCTCGTCACCCTGGCGCGACGCGACAGCGCAACACAAAGGCACCGCAAGTCGCGCGACGAGCGGTGCCTTCATGTCGCGATGTCGCGTCGTGCCTGTTTGAGGGAACCTAAGCGCGTGTTTAGTTTCCCATTAGAAACTAAACACGCGCTTACTAATTTCTCACTCAGTCCGACCTCCAGCCGAACTCCGCGACAACATCTACTTAATTACAATTATGAACTAATTTGAAGAGAAGATGAATGACCTATGTAGATTCTTATACGAATATTATTCCTTTGCTATAAATACCTATGTATCGTGCCTAATACCATATCACATGGCCGGATCTATAAAAAATTTAGAAACAAATTGGTACCTATACGAATAAAATAATAAATACATTGATTAAAACCATAATTATACATAAATTGTGTGCTTTTATTAATAAAAAGCGCCCAAATGCGAGTCGGAATCGCACACAAAGGCTTCTGTATCATCGCACCGCACAATATTTAACACTACTTTTTTTTTAAAATACTGTAATAAAACATTTCATGTATTACTCCCATTAATTCTCAACTTTATTTTTCATTTGTTGTTATAGCGGCCATAGTAGGTAGTATACACTCTTTGAACATTTCAAATGTCTAATATTACTTACAGTTCAAAAGATTCAGCCCTGTGACAGGCGGACGGACAGTGGAGCCCTAGTATTAGTGTCCTTGGCACCCTTTATGTACGGAACCCTAAATATGTTCAAAATATGTCTGAAAGCAATGGACGGGTGAATAACCGAGTAGGTAGGTACTCTACATAGACCTAAATTTAACATAACTTTTTTTCTTTTAGGTACATTTACTTCGGTATAATCACGTTTTTCTTAAGATGTTCTAAATCACAAACGCTAGTTAGTTCGTTTAGGGAGCTTATGAAGAATACTCAAGGTTCTTTTGATGTCAAGGTTATTAAATCCAATCAAACACAATCTGAATCAACTGATGACAGTAAACCTCATGCGAGTTCTATGAATGCAGGAAATCATCCGTGAGAAGGTTCAGTCAAATCAACAACCACAACTACTTCAACTTCAACAACTACTAAGGAAAGTAGTAACCGTTCTGGTGCAGATCACGAAAGCGACAATGCAGAAGACGAGGGAGAGTACCTATGTGGAATATTACGATGATGTCGAAAGTACTGAATTATCCTATTTATTTAGAATATTTTGATGATTAGGCGTCTGATGTTTGCCTCGTTAAAGAATTGACCGACAATTACTCAACCAGAATTAAATCCATCGGCAAACAAACACATAACACAGATTAAAACTTAATGTCGGTTTCGTGGTATTATCTCTTTATATATGTCACTTGAGATATCTTGCTGTAAGGTCAAATATCCGTTTCAAGCTTATTATAGAGGTTGTTGGCATTGACATTCAAAAACGTTTATACTTATGAGTACGGTTCTACTTAGCATTACGTTATGTGTGTGACTCCTCTGCTGATGTCGCAATTCATCAAACTTTTGCTCAAACATAGGTCAGTGACTTTAAATACATAACTAGCTAGGTAAATGTTCATTCAGTGGTTACTTTGTACTTACTAAATAATATTAAAATTAATTTATACATGACTAGCTGTTGCCCGCGACTTCGTCTGCGATCCAGCATGAAATGTAGCCATGGTCTACCTGTGTGCCAAATTTCATCCAAATCCGTTCAGCCGTTTTGGCGTGAAAGTGTAACAAACAAACATACTTTCGCATTTATAATATTAGTTAGGGTTAATAATATATATTATATTATTAGTTTAGATAAATCATATTATTATGTAGGTACTTAATTTAAATCAGGTCAGATGTCAGACTGGCAGTAGCTCCATTTAAAATCCTGGTATTCAGCTGCATCCGGCTAGACTGGAAGCCGACCCCAACATAGATGAGAGAGGCTCGGCAAATTGACTTAATTAAAATCAAACCATGAACCCTAAGTAGACCTTAAGTAACCAAGTAGTTAGTTAACCTTTTAAGTAGCAGTGAATTTGATCATATTAATATACACATGTGTACTTACAATGGTAATCCGATTAAGGTAGGTACCGCTTAAATATAGGTACCTGCCATTTAAATAAATGACTGAAGTAAATAGGTAGTCGGGCCTGAAGAAATGTATGTTAAATTCAAAGCAAGCGCAAATCACTGCGTCAAATAAATTATTTTTTAACATTAGATATTTGGTTTCATCATATAGGTAGGTACTTATCGCGATAAGACCGCTATGCTATTTAATTACATTCAATTATCGGCAATTTTATCAATTCAACGTAAATATTATTTTTTGTTATCAATGTCAGAAAATTACAATAATTTCAAGACACCTCCCCCATCTCGGCCCCATCATAATGATTATCGTTTATCACGCGAAGCATCATACAATAGTGATATCTACGAGTATGTTGATCTATGCTTGTTACACTCTAATGTCAATTGGAAATTCAAACTGTCCGTTTGAACATAATCGATTATGTTCACGTTTGATGAATGGCAAGTCCCAAGTGTTAATTGATATGATAAATACTTACAGGTACAAAATCTCTTCGATTACAATCTTACGTGTATTCTAAATATTGTATCTATGTGTGAACTTGATGGTTTGTTCTTCTGAAGATAGACACCTAGCAACAGTTTTGCTCCGTTTAAGGTAATAAACTGTTTAATTTGAATATGGCGACGAGCGTTACGTTCGGCAAGGATAGTCATTTAATGGTGGACGAAGTGTTAGAGCACGTCCACATCGACCTCGCGTGTTCGGCTCACGCCTGCAAATGTTTACATTTGCGCCGGCGACGTCCATCGCACCGCAGCGACCAACGATTAGTTGCAAAATGATCGCGGCCGAATTGAGTTCAGGGTCGAGAGTGTTGCCTCCGGGTGTTGCGCAAACGCATCGCAGCGCAGCCATTTCACCAACAAAGAACACATTATTTTTTTCGTTTCCCTTTAAGAAACTTTAAATTAGTTTTCTTTGGCGTAATTCATTAATAATGAAAATTAATTCAGGTGCCTTCTAGAAAAAGTTTTCACGCTATATTCTAGCGTTAACGATGCCCTCACCTTGACTATAATCCAGTCCAGGTGATGCTTCGTAGCTCTTCTTAACTACTTCAGTCAGAGCTACGAATCCGAGTCAAACTTATAATTGTATAGTACATTAAGTGTCTGGCTGACAACAATGCCGTGTTTGTTGTGCATGTCGCATCTAAACGATAATCACTGCACATTCACTTCCATTACGTGACTATTTATTTGTTCGACCATAATGATCTCATCTGTTCTGATTGTATTTTACTTTTATCCATTTTCTTGTTAATCTTATATGTTTTGCACAGACAAACAGTGGGTTTGAGTAGCTAATTGTGCATAACATATACTAACACAGAGAGCGGTGGTGGCCCACTGGTAACGGCCGCGACTTACAAGTTATAGGTCGAAGGTTCCAGCCCAGACAGGCGCTTTACTTTGTGTAAATTATTTCATCACCACTCCTCTCAAAACAGTGAAGGAAAACATCGTGAGGAAACCGGCATGTCCCAGAATCAAAAATTCGACGACATGTGTCATCTACCAACCCGCACTGGGCCCGCGTGGTGGATTACGGCCCACTCCCTCTCACAGAGAGGAGGCCTGTGTCCCAGCAGTGGGAACATTACAGGCTGATAATGATATACTAACATTGACTTTTGTGTGTATTTGCTCCTTCAACGTTTAAATTAATTACCCACTTGATTATTCCATTAGGAAGGTTTGCCAAATTTTTCCATATAGTGCCGTGCACGTAGTGCCGTGTAGTATTTATATTTTGCAATCTAATAACCATTATAATGTGCGTATGTACGTACAAGTATAGTACGCGTGATCCCTTCTAATTTCGTCAATGGCGGTTCATTTCGCGGCGAGTGTTTTGTCACTTTTGTTGAAATAAGTTACCGCAAT
The DNA here is from genome assembly GCA_937001585.2 of Brachylomia viminalis. Lineage (NCBI taxonomy): Eukaryota > Metazoa > Arthropoda > Insecta > Lepidoptera > Noctuidae > Brachylomia > Brachylomia viminalis. The sequence goes on along the minus strand of OW443297.2, from coordinate 10,919,908 downwards.
TGTATAACGAGCAGTACCTAACTGTAGCGTGTAGCGCCGCGGGAGTGAACTCGCTCTCCGCTCCACTTTCGGCACGGATCACGTGCGTAGCGCCAGACTTTCCACCACCTCTCAGACATTATTTGGGTTTTCGTAACGAACACCAAACATGGAAAACGTTTCGCTCGCCTTGAAATTTTTTCTCAAAATATCTTATTAAAACCTTGACTCTACATCATTCATGCTGCCGACAACATCCACGGTTATAGTGAACTATCGAATCTTGCCGAATTACGGAATCGGTCGCCGACTCTACGCGTAGCGGGACTTAATGCTGTATGTAAGAGGCACAAGGCCTCATCATCGATTAAACCACAAACCTATTAATGCCTTTGATATTAAAACCTTATTTTATGACGTGCTTAATGCTAATTACTTTGATCATCTCATGTAAATACGTCAGTTTTGTTTCACACCGACTTGACAAGTGGATAAATAACTCAACTAAGCTCTATAAATATTTGTACACTGGCATATTAGATTAGTTTTTTCTGATAACTTATAATTATGAGATGCTCTGGTCAGTCTGTGATTTTCCATACCTCTTTTTTGTCCAAAGCGCAAACAAACTTAATGATCATGAATGTAATCTTTATCATCATTGTTGACGTAGCCATGTTTAATGTGTGGTTTGTAAGACAAAAACCGAATGACTGGCGATTTACAGTTAACCCTGATAAAAAGCTTTACATACAATATAAATAAGTCATACCTATACTGTTAAAAAGTTATAGGAACTAACAAAAAGTGCCCTGTCATATTAGGATAGATGGATCTAGCCAAGCTTGACCCCGTAGTGGAAGACTTCGAGGACCACATGCAATCGAAAAAAGCTAAAGAAACAAGCAAGTCCAACAAAAATGACAAGGCAATTACAAGCTTATGTTGTCAGCACTCCAATTTCCAGTAAAATCAGAACTATTTCCTAACAGGGAAAAAATCGGATGATGACAAAATCCTTCAACAAAGAATACATGATTATGTACATGGTTCTATGATATTAATTTGAAACCTGCTCAGGTTTGCAGATTTCGCCTTTGTATAGTACAACAACTCAACTCTCAGTGGGCTATAAAAGTGGGCGGTGAGGTTAAAGCAATGTTAAAGCATGTCAAAAACAACAATCAATATAAGTAATCCATTATAGTAGGCGACCTTTGGAGATAACACTTTCCGATTAGCCCTACTTGTTTGTGCTGCTTACACTGGTCCGGCTACATACAGATTGGACATTATGTACACTCGAATGTGCCGCGAATGTCAAACACATTACATCCGACTATTGGCGACCATCTTCAGATGAAAAAGAAAGAATGCAAAAATTCCGAAATTCTTACAACTTACTCGTAAAAGAATCTGACCGACTACTGGCAAAAATATCAAAAGTTAAGTTAAAAACTACTTTTTTGGATGACAAATTGTCATTGTCATCGCGTCACCCGTATATGTCAGCAGTGGAACATATGATTCAGGGTTATCAACGTTTACCGACCTTGCAGGCTGCACTGTTTACGTTGTAGGCTACAGCCATGCCGCCGCGCCGGAACATCACAGCCCTGCTATATTTGGCAAGTGCATGTGATTAGCGTGGACATTTACCGAAGATTGATAACTGGCTGGATGATACAAGTGCACATAATACTAAATGGAAGAAGCTGAGGTCTACTATACTTGTTTCGTCATTGTTGTTGGAGTGCATGATGTCATTTCTTTATTGCGAAGACGTGTAGGTCTAGATCGTCTAGTAATAAAACGTAAGGTTTTTTTTGTTTATCTCATTTATGTTTAGTGCAACTAATAGAAGTAGAAAATAAAGTGTCTCAACGGCATATAATTTTTTTTAACGTTCTGCTTCTGACATAAACCTTGGACTTTATTATGAAAGGTAATGAAAACATTCATCATCTGTCTAGGCCTTTTACCAAATGTGTTGGGGTCGACTACCAGTCAAACTGGATACGGATACATACCAGTTATTTACTCGAAATTACTGTCATCTGACCTCTACAGCAGTTGCTGGGCCACACTGATAGTCTAAAGACGGACTGGTTGTTTCGGGCTTCCGACTACTCGTTACTACCGATAAAACGGCCGGAATCGTGTGTGGATGTGTAAACAAAGGTCACCCTTCCATCGACTGTCCCGACCAGTGCGGCTTAACCTCGCAAGTGAATGAAATGTAATGAAAAAGCGTTTATTTGTTGGGAAATACGAATTTTTCCATTATTTTTAAAAGCCACCGCAAAGCAGTTTGTTGGCAGATGTAGCTCCCATATACAGTCTTATATAATACTTTTTCATGACTTATAAAAATAAAATACATTTACCGCTAAACATTACCTACAGCTAAACAACCATTTCACAGCAGCACAAAGGCTGACTAATAACTTAACGCTAATAACATTTTAAACTGCGTAATAGCATTCCTAATCACATCAGCGAAGCTGCAGACATAAGCTAGTATGACATAAATTCAATATATGCATCTCCATTTAAGAGGCTTTGACAATAGGTACTAAAAATGAACTTCCCCATTTTATTTTTTAAAGTCAAATCATACGGAGGCATGTACCGTTATTGTCGCGAGCCTCTTAGCAATATGCAGACATAATATTTATTAGAATCGTTCTATTAGAACATGAGGCGTGAAACTGAAACAAGTGTTTTATATTTTGTAGTACCTAATTATGTTTTACCACTACTTCGTCTTTACATTTTTGTGTTTTAACATGGAAACTTATAAATAAACACCTTTGTCATTAACATACGTTATTTAATATGTATGTAATCAATTGACAACAATGGAAACACTTACTAAGCAATTATATAGAATGTTTAATATTATGTAAACTTAAGTGCGAACAAAGAAAATTACTTATTTACCAATTATTTATAATCATAAGTGCGGTTATTATCTTAAAAAAACATTAAGTTTTTTAATATACATTGATTAAATTACTTAATTAAAAAAAAACTAACTTGCTTTTCTTCCTATTCGTGTAGACTTCCTCGTTTTAGAGCGAACTAAACCACAGCCTCGTTGCTAAGAAAATATGAACTACATACATACTTCTAGTGCACGTAAATGTACTCGGGACAGTAACAGCCTTCACGCTTTGCGTGGCCCAAAGTGATGCTAAACTGCTCATGTCGACACGTGCTTTCGGCCAGTGCTACGACCTCGCGCCCTTTGGGGCCCCGCACCGCTTGCTACAATTTCCAAGCCGCGTAGCGTTCGCGTAGCACCCTAGAGCGTGCCTCGTACTCGTAGGTACTGTAACCGGAGCGTGAAATGTCCGATTGTACACATCATGTCAGGACAAAATAGAACGCATACTCAATAGATCACTACAATACGCGATCGTGATCAATTCATTGCCGCGGTTAGCATACCTACATTTAAGAGCTCTTACTGCGTGTAGGTAATGAATTGATTTTAGCGTATAAGATATTTTTTCTAGTGCTCATTACGTACAACTGCGCACATAATTTTCTACCGCTCTAAAAACCAAAAATATGACGCAACAGTCATAGTTAAATCAGTTTTGATAAAGTTTTCTTTGCACTAGCGTCTTCGTAGACTCGTCATGTCATACCTAAATAGCGGAAATAAAATGGCTTAATATAATTGATGTCTATAATATTATAATGCCTGCATACGCGATGCGTTTATATGAATATAATTATTCATTAATGTGTGTATCAGCTCCATACGGAAGCATCTTTTCCTCGGGGAATAATAAGATCTACGTTTACATGACATTGACTCAAAGCGTGTGACAAATATAGAATCATAATAATACATTTACAAAATATTGAAGCACGTGACCTGTAACATATCTTAGGATCGTAAATGTAACTAAATAAGTGGGTCGGTACCTAGGTATTAGAGGTGTGCGCCAATCGGCGTGGCGCACGCCGCCGGAAATTTTAGCCACGCCGCCGCCGCCGCGCCCGCGCCGCCGACTTTTTTATCGGCGTCACGCTTCATCTGCATCGTCATCTTACTAAACATTATATAAAGTGTAAAATGTATATAAGCTTATTGGTTTCTTTCGACGTATTTGTTTACGCAAAAATAAAATAAATTTTTATATGAACATAATTTAAATAGCAAGCAGGCCGCAGGACCCACTGGTTGAAGACCTAGTCTTCAAACATCGTCATATGGGCAAAGAGAAGACCTGACAAAGTTTTTCTAACGCTGCCCAACCCAACTGGATCTTTCTGCCAGCTTCTTTGTCGAAGTAGTGATCACAACTTCCAGATAGACATACTCCTTCACATCTTCGAATAGCGATCCTTCGATGTGGATTGGAGATACCTCATCCCCCTGTTTCACCCATCGGAGCTGTTGGATGGGGCTGGTTTTCTGATCCTGGATCTGGACAGTCATCGTGGCAGCATCATACAAACACCTCAATACTTTAATAGCGCGACAGTTAATTGGACATCGTTACAAAGTGGCCAAAACTGCCTATATTTCGACGGAGTACAGGACCTACCTAGTTCTCGTAGTCTACAAATGCCACACACAGCGGCCGATTGTACTCTCCGGTCTTCTGTACAATTTGTCAAAAAAATTACATTACAGTGCAGAAGCCTTTTCGGAACCCGGCTTGTTCTGATCACCTGTCACAAGTCTCCTGGCGAGACGGTTCGTGACGACTCTCGAGAACAGTTGCAGGTACACGTGGCTCTGAAGTGAGATAGCTCTATATAGTTCTTCAGCGTGATTTTATCATATTTTTGAAGAGCAGAACCATCGCATCTTGTCCCGGGCGCTGTTCCTTCTTGGATGAAGGAATTGATGAGACTCGCAAGCTCTCTCACGAATAGGCCCCGCCCACTTTAAAGAGCTCTGTTGCCATTCGGATATCATTAGGTGTGTGTGTGCCTGTGGTATTTCACCATCCACAGTAAGAGTCCAAGTAAGAGAGGCACCGGCGCACACCTCTAGTAGGTATATTAATGGATAACTCACAACGTGCCCCATTTTTGTGACGCTTCAAAATCTCGGAATGAGACGTTTCGCGCATGCAGATTAATTTACTAGATATAATTATATTTACTGTCGTTGTATTGCGTGTTCATAAAATATTCTTTGTTGCAAATGTTGAACAAGAAAATACTATAGAAGAACATACTATCAACATGCGAAACTAAAAAAAATTTTTTTTTAAGAAGTTGCGTACGTAGGTACTGATTAAACTATTTCACACTAAGCACTTAAAAATTAATACCCTACGATAAGAGCCGTCTATAAACAACAATGCCGTCGCGAACCGCGCACATGTGAGGCGAAACGTCGCGGCTCTCGTGCTCCGAGACCCAATATACCTTGATCCTCGGCAGAATAACGAACTCAACTCAAATCTACAGCATCTGACATACCTTTGCTCTTTATCATCGCAATCAGCGCCACCACAAGCTCTCAAGTTACACCGGACGCACTGAAATGCTTTCACGTTTGTCGACTCAAGCGCTACATCGATACATTTCAATGAAAGTCATTTTGAATAATTACAAAGCGGAATTTCGTCGGCGGCTAGCGTGAGGACGCGCCGCCAATGTCAATGTCGACCGATCGCAACTGATACAGCAACCAGCAACGCAACTATTTAAATAAAATTGCTGCAGATTAAAACATCACACATTACTTATTCTGTCAGCGTGAAAACATATTATGTGTATTGCAACTTACAGCTGGGTTTTATTGCTTTGATTTTATTGACCATTCACAGAGTTTTCCTGCAGACTTTATTGACATCAAATGTACAGTTTACAATGTAACAATAAGTGTTCTGTGGATATTTTATAAACTTTAGTACTTGTTTAGAAACGATTAACTCACAGGTAGCACATGTCATATGCCGCGGATAGCCTATTGTAGACACGCCCCTCATGAAAAGCGATTGAAAAGAAAACCAAATTGCTCCTTGCCGTTTAAAAATGGTTGGGTATTTTGTTATTTTTCTAATTCAATGCACCTGAATGCTCAATGCAGCTGTAATTATTTTCATTGTATTTACACGGGTTGCAGAAATAATTATTTCATTTGAATCAATCTAGTGGTCATGCAGTTTAATTGACGTCCGTAATATTTTAGTAGTACCTGCAGGTGCAAGCCTCACTCCGTATTCTCAGAATTAACTACCAACAACTATAATTAATACAGACACAATAATAACGTCACTAGATCAATACTGCCCTATGTACCCCAAGCTAAAGTTCAGTGGAATAGTCTGTCTTAATAAGCAAACCTATTGTACAACTGCAACACACAATGACCAATGCCATGTACCATGGTGATGACAAATAGTTACCTGGGTACTGATAACGGTAACTTGTAACTGAGCGAATTTGAAATAACAAAGAATGATGCGGTCATTCAGATTCGATACTCGATCATGGATTATCAGACAATAGTGCAGGAAATTACACGAGCTACATGCGCAGTATAATGGATACAGAAACTCACGTCTTCTTCCCATGGGGTTAGGCACAAACTACAGCCGGTCGATTCTGTAACAATCTCACCGTGAAAACTTAGGTGAAGTGAGCATGAAGTGAGTTGTCAAAAGTGTCAATCCCTAGTATCCGGTGGAATGATCGCCTACGTTCTCACGTTGAGATTGTTACAGAATCGACCGGCTGATGCTAGGGATTGACATTAGTGACAACTCACTTCAAGCTCATTTTACCTAAGTTTTCACGGTCAGATTGTTACAGAATATACGCCACCTGATACGATCCTTACATACTTAATCTTTTTGGTTCGTTTACGTTCATACATCTTCATAAACGCACGCCGCCGCCGCGCCGGTTGCGATGGATGGAGTTATAATGGATGTTTACATTGAATAAAAATTATTATCATTTCAGCACATATACACTGCATTGAAGTGTGAAGAGGTTTATTTACAAATACTAATCCGAGACCCATAAAAATTCAGTCCCATAACAATCCATAACATACTAGTTAATAATTAAATAATCAGTGAGGGTGTTTGGATTGTTGAATGAACTGATTATGAAAGAAACTTGCCACACAGATATATCAAGTCCTGGATTTAATGTAAGGAGAATTTTATCCTGTTGCACCGAATAAATATTCTACCTATCTATCTAATGTGGCGACTTGATACTATATTTCTGTAATAATTAATTCATATCTCATATACATGGCTGGCTGTCAATCGTACGCACAGGCACATCACTAGAATTTCAATAGATACGGTATTTCCCACAAGCGTCTACGCACAATAATTGTTTCCAGCTTCGTGAGTAATTCTGAAGTAGGTACGCTCACTTAATAGGTACCATTGTATCCAAAACAATCTGAATTCATGTGATAGGTCGATCAACTGATTAACATGGGTGATTGCCGGCTGGAAACAAATGACTCATGATTCTTAAAACTGGCTGGACTTTACTCAGAAAAAAAAACACAATAAAAAAAAAAAAACACTATCGCCAAAATTATTATGTACATATTTAGTGAGACATTTATTTATATATTTTACGATGCATGTGAAATCTCGCAAATAGTACGGTTCTATTGCTGTATTTCTATATAGACCCGTCTATTGGACTCAGTTACAAATAGTGCTGTCATTAGTTTCAACACTGGCACTTAGCTTCGTCGCCAGTCTTGTAATCTTAACGTAAGTGAGCACAATCCATTTTCCTTGTGAATACAATCGACCAGTAACGTCTTTGTATTGATGTCATCTTCGCTTCTTTCACAGAACTCCTATTATGCTATCGCTTCTTTGTTGTTCGAAGGCACTTACTTACACACCACAATAACTGCATTAAACGCTGAACACAGTAAGAATGTAAATATAATTATAATTCCAAGTACGTGTATTCCCACGCGACGACCATGAGTGCCATGACGGCAACGGCCTGCAAGGTACACTCGGGCTCAGGGCTCCTCAAGTACCTAGTCACTAGTCAGTCCTACGTAGACCCAGACATCAGGATTGACTAAATGTAGTTGGGTCATAACGACAAACTTTTTATGATTAAAAATTCTTGCTTTAACAACTTAGCCAGCTAGCTTCAGTTGCAAAATGTCTGGTCATTCAAAGAATTGCCATTTACGATTAACTAGGCATATTTGAAAAGGTGTTGTGTCAAATTGTACAAAGATGGATAATCATAACTAAACATTAAAACCTATCGTCAAGTCTAGAATAGATGGTAAACGAAATAACATCACACTAGAAGAAGTCACACTACACACTAGAAGAAGTCATTGAAATGCAAAATCAGTCATTAAAAAGTTCCCACTGCTGCTGCTGGAACTCAGCTTTAGTTCCAGCAGTGTGTTCCTGTCTGTGAGAGGGACCTAAAAAGTAGAAAGGGACTTGAAAGCTACCGCAAAATTATACTTCTTAATATCAAAACCAGTTTAATAGAAGTATGATTAAACCAGCAAATGTCCTCATGATAAGGAGAGGTTTGCCGCACAGTGCACTTGCGAGCACCTCACCGAGCCACTGCTCAAGATTACATAACTCGACGTGCAGCCAATGACCCACTTAGGCACGAGGCGATTGCTCCGTCTAATGACAACAACAAATTATATTACCTCTATAGTCTATTCTAAAAAGACGTAGAGCCTCTACGACACCTCAATCTGAAGATGACTTAATAAAAATTTCAAAAATAGAATCTTATTCTTCATTTGTTTTCTTTATGCAGGCCAGTCAGTTGAAAAACAGCTCAAATAAGCCATTAACTGTTATTCATAGACACAGCCTTGAATTTGCATGCATGACCTTCACCGACAAAAGTATTGAGTAGGTACTTAGGTATTTTGATTGCAACTCACACCGGATGTACGGTACCGATTTACGGACTCAACACAATTAGGGCGATTTTAAGAATGCTGACTCAAGATATAATTAAACTAAAGTTTGATATACCTACTTAAACATTCCTGAAAGTGTGTAGATTACGTTAGTGAAAAAAATATCAAAATTGATTCAGTAGTTTTTGACAATATCCCAGACACACATTTACATACAAACAAACACATGGGTTTACTACTGACGTAGTACGACGTTTATTGACGTGTAAAAGTGTTTGTAAAAACCTACTTACAGAAATAAAATCAATTATCATTTATCACTGAACCTTATTTTTGCAAGCAGCCTCAAAAAGAAGTCGGATTTAAATAATTAAAGCATTGTTTCTTAAAAATTTAATCATATTATCCCGTATATATATTATAATATAAAGAAGTCGAGGGCAACAGCCAGTTGGTAACTTGGTACATAAACAAACAGCTTCGGCCGTCATTGGCGATCTGCTGCAACTCGCTCTGTTAGCTGCGGAGCGTCGTAGCGTGTGTTGCAACGAACGCATTCTTCTTACAACACCTCCACCTACTTACACAATACTTACTTATAATATTGCCTTATAATAATATCATAAATTGCCTATACAATCAGATTGTCCACGCATTAAATAATAACACCGAATTACAGGAGGATTATTGACTGATTTGAGGATAAAATAATCGATCACAATAATTTATAATTAAGTATGTGTCTTCAGATGTATTAGAGACTTATTGAAATAAATCTGTGCTAATTAATTTAATTGTTGTTTAATTACTTGTAATACGCGTGATAAAAGATATCTAACACAGATATTAAATGTACCTCCTGTTGTTTCAAGATAAGACTGTAAGGATTAGTTCAGACGGAAATATTACTTTCGACGTCCTTTAAAATGAAGTTTAGCAGGGCAACGGTATTTCTTGAATTTTTCAGACCCAGTTTCGCTATTATATCTGATAACATGGCTATTGATAAGCCTCAATCGTACGATGCCTCACGCTTACGTTCTCTCTGATAACCGGGATCAAAGTTCGTAGGATTTTTATAAGCTGTCCTGAATTATGCTTATCTATCAGCCGTTAAAGTTAATTTGACGTACATACTTAGGGATAGCTTAACAACGATTTGCTATCAACAACTCCGGTTTAACGAGTAAAACAGAGATGTATCTAGAGTAAAATCGAGTTATCTACTAACAATAAAACTTCTACTTACAACCTATCAGAAAGATAAGTTATAGTACCTACCTATAGTTAGGTATATCATATTAGTCACAGGAAACCAGATTTGGCTCAGAAATGTTTACGACGATACAGTACCTGCTTTATTGGAAAACTAGCGCTTTGTCCTCGTGGATATCTGAATTTCCCATAAAATCTTCATTATCATAGGGTATAAACTGTGTGTTGCGTTCAACCATTTAGGAGCTGATTCAAAGAAAAAGGTATTACTTATTATATGACATGCATTTATAAACATATTCGATACCGGAAATTTCAATTGTCGTAAAGGACAAAACACGATATTTCAGTAGAGCCAAATTTTTTTTACGATATTCCAAATAGTAAAAAAAAAACGAGCTAGACCTGTTGAAAATCCAGGTCGTAAGGGGCGACGAGGTGGGCAAGCTCTTTGAAAGAGTCATTGCAGACCACCTCGTCGGGCGGCTGGTGCGGGCCAACGTCCCTAGCGGCGTCAGCGTGGTTTGCTACGCTGACGACACGCTGGTCCTGGCGCAGGGGAGGCGGCGGCCGAACTAGCGACACGCGGAGAGGCTGCTTGCTGCGGGCGGGAGGTTCCTGGTCCGGATAAGGCGGGAGGAAACGTCCGGGTGTCACCATTGTGTGGATCGCCTGGAGGACATGGTGGAGCATACGGTGGAGGTCTCCCCGGTTTGGGCGGAGCACCGCCGTGTCCTCGTGGAAGCGATTGATGGAGGCGATCTCTCGCATCCGGCCCTGGTCCAGGCTATGGTACGGAGCGAGAGGGTTTGAGCAGCCGGCACCTCCTTCTGCGAAGCAGTAATGCTCGCAGAGGAGGGGGCGGAATGCGTGAGGGAGAGGCAAAATTCGCGCCGTCACGCCCCTAGCCGCCGCAGGAGAGGCCCTAGGTGTCGGGAATCACAAGCCGATTCCCGGCCACCATAGGCGCGGGCTTGCGGACGGCGAGCAATGGGCAGCTCGCCGTCCGATAAGGACCAGGCCCGGGTCGACGGCGCGTTGTGTTCCACGCGCGCCTCCAAGAAATGTCAGCAACAATGACGGGTCCGGTAGAGTGAATACCTGCCAGGGTTGAGGGAAAGTCCGAAAGGGTTACCGTGGCCCCTGGCACAGGCAACTGAAGGCACACGGGTGGGTTTTATTCAGTAAGAGTCTGACACACCTTCCCGCGCCTGGGCGGGAGAATTTATTTGAGATTGATTTGATTAATACCACCCTCAAAATAAAAATAAAAATAAACCCTCAGGGGCTTTACTTAACGATAGGGTTTTTTTTTAATATAGCAATCGATAGAGCTCGCGACGCTGTTTCCAAATATATTTTTATCTCATTTTCCGCAAATTGTCCTTTACGACAATTGAAATTTCCGGTATCGATATGATCCGGGTGCATACAAATCGTTTCAGCGCAGTGGTCGGATCTTTCTTCTCAGAGTAGTCAGATAGGAAACGCCGAACTCATCTAGTTTTTAAAATATGATTGACGTGTTGTTTGTACAAACCTACTTACAGAAATAAAACCATTTATCATTTACCCGGGTGAAATCTACTTAGCTAACAGACGGACAGAAGGACAGACAAGCAACTTTCGCATTTATAATATTAACCACACTATAAATCACATTAGAAACACATACTATAAATTTATTTATAAATATCCTATAAATAAACATACGAACAAAAAATCTAACATGAGTTCAATGTCTTAAATAACCGAATAGTTCAATAACACGGAAGTTAGAGGCGTGCTTGCTTTTATAACGTAACACAACATCGCGCCTGTATTCCGCGAAGGATTGGGCAGAGATGTACATATAGTACACCCACACATTACTTGCTTTGCTATCTACCAATACCTCATAATCAGCCTATAATGTTCCCACTGCTGGGACACAGGCATCCTCTCTTTGAGAGGGAGTGGGCCGTAATCTGTTAAAATACTACTGCCTAAAATACATACTTGTTACGGTCGCGAATAATATTTTGTTCTACATACAACCTGACACTGACCTGCAAATAGCAAAAAAACTTAAGAAAATTTTAATTTCGCGCGCAACCTGTCGCTTCCCCCTTGAACATAACTGGCAAAATGTGGGAGCAAGGTAGAGAGAGAGAGAGAGAGGTTTACACGGAGGGTAAACCTTCGGGGATTTCAGACGTGATATTAAAATAAATAAATAAAATAGCTTTATTTGCTTAAACACAATTTTCTGGTATTTGTAGTGACAGTCTTACTTAAGTGACATGTGTACAAGGACCGCTATCGATGGCGGTAAAAGCCACCTCCAACCGTTTCCACGCTGTTCTGTCTCTGGCGTTCCTGCTCCATGGTCTGCCTGCTATCTTTGCTATATCGTCGCTCTATCTTTTGTGTGGTCTACCTGGTCTGCGTTCAAGGTGTAATGGATACCAGTTCGTGGTGATTTTTGTCCATCTTGCGTCTGTTAGGTACTCGTTGAAGTGATATTATGTTATGTTAAATATCTAACAGGTCTCTCCAGGTGATTGAAATGGTTAACAAATAATAGGTTTTCAGCTATATAAGTTCTGCGATCAATGTCATCCACACTAGTTGCGACACGTGGCATATTTTATTTCTAGTATAATATTTACTCTACCGTAGATAATTATCTACGTGCCTGTCATTCACTTGCAGACGGCGTCATTATACCAACTGAGTATTAGGTCGTTCTTATTTGGTTTCTTACAACACAGTTTTAGGCTGTGTAATCTAGCCAATCTATGTACCAAGGTATTGACAATCATGTTCTCTGGTTAAATGTGTAGAGCCTATGTGAGCGCATTGGCATATTTAGTTGCAGAATCTTTATCTTATAGGTAAATGATTAAAATCGCGTTTCTCGTCTGTCTGTATGACCGCGTTATTCTTGTAAACTCAACGGATTATGATGCGGTTTTCTGCATCATTTTAGTAGATTATTAACCAAGGGGATAAAGCAGTGTCTTCTGTCGCGGGTGACGATTTAAATCGCGAGCGTAATGAAGGACTCGAGGTTTACTCCCGAGCGTAGCGAGGGTGTTAAAAACTTAAATCACGAGCGAAGCGAGAGATTTAAGACGAGTCCTGAGTGTAGCGAAGGATTTAAGTTCACCCAAGACTAAGACAGCTTTATCACCGAGGAAAATACTCTACTTTTCGTACCATTTGCGAAAAAATTAACACAATAATAATATGAGATAAGCATTTATTAAAAATAATGACAATTCAACGTATTTTTAGAACATTAACTTATTTATAAAAATAAATTAAAATAAACTTAACGTTTATGTATTTGAAGAAAACAAAAACGCGGCAAATTCCTAGACTAATATTTTTTTGACGGAAAAGCAAAGGCATCAAGCTCATACGGCCTCGTCGGTTTTCGTAATTGTATGCATAATAAATGCGTATTCCTTTTTCAAAAATATGTATAATTCTTTAATACAAACTCAATGGTGTAAACACAGATGTAGTTCAGTATAAATTTCGGTAAGTATTCCAAATTTAAATCACATTCTCCCCCTAGAGGATAAATGAAATTCAGTACAATTTTCTTTCCCTGTTTTTAACAGATTAAAAAGGTAATTTATTCCATCGGGTTGATGTACCTATATACAATACATAATACATTAATATTAAAATAAATCTGTTTTTTTTTTGTTGATTCGTTAAAGCCGTTCGAAGCAGAGGTTTGTCATTATATAGGTGCATAAAATACTAAACGTATGTAGAAAATATATATGAAGGTATGTGTAATACATTACACTACCCTGAAACTGAATGTGTATTTACGATTTGTCGCGCTCTGGTGTGATTGATGGTGTCTAGCGCAGGTATTCCGCCTTATGTAAGTAACTGTTAATGCTATATATTTTATTTGAAAATTGTTGTGTACCCAACTACCTACACAAAAAATAATCTGTGAAATACATTATTTCAACCGCTTTGGCGCCGATCGATAAGAGTAATTAGGTACTAGCACTCTCATCATGATGAGCATAAACTCCAATCTCCTAAACTAAAATACTTATTACTAGTAATAGCTACCAATTCAAATTAATTGAATTAATTAAATAGCTTAGTAACCATTAACCACCTACCTATGCGTTCTGAAACATAGTCATCAACACCGACGTAACCTACTACATAAACCACTAAAAACATATTTTTAATCAAAACTAGTTTGTTACCACTTCAACTTTTAATGTTATCATGTATAGGTACATTTATTTTGAAATGTTCTCGTATTCGTATACAAATAATACGTTATCGATATGAAATGCCACTGTATGACGACTATCTCATGATTTCATGACACAGCGGGGCTACACCTGCCGCCAGTGCATCAGCAACATGATTTAAACTCTACATTATTATCTTATCATTAAGAATCACGCGAACAGGCTAACTAGGTCATGAAAAATATCACCTAAATATACAAGCCCACGTAATGTGCAACAAAACTCAACTACATAGAACGAAACGACCACCACATGACTATCATAATATGAAGGTCGTAACACAACACAACATGATTTGGAACATATGAAGCATTACGTTTTCGTACTAAACTTGAACACGGCATAGAGACTGTTACTGCTAACAACGTCTAAGTAACCTTTAATTACTCGATATTGACCATCGAGATTCCTTGAAGCAATGAATAACGTCATTCATCGACATTGCAGTGAACGTAACCATGTAAATTTATTGAGAAGTGATGAAAAAATACTTTCATGACTTTAAAACAATTTGTTTGAATCTCCGGTAAGTCTCCGGTTTGTCCATGTGCCATAATATTTGTAGTAGATAGATACCTAGTAAAATCACGTTTTATTACCCTGTTTTACCAGCTTAATAATCCGTTAGGTAGGTAAATAAAATGATAATTTATTTAAATATTAACGTTACATAAGCAGAGGACGAAAGACATCTGCTAAATGTAATTTTATCAGGGCTCCAGCCAGTTGTAGAGGTTTATCGAGAAAAACTGGTTGGCTACTATGTTTTCTGCAGGCAATTGGCATAGCAACCACCATTAACGTTGCTATCTGTAAAGATATGAATTGTTTAATGTTGTAGGTACCTACTCGTAGCTTCAAGAAATACGACAGGTTTGTTTATTCTTATGGTTTTACCTACCTTTATTATTTCAACCTATTTTACTACGTATATATCTGTAATAAACTACGTACCTACGTTATATATAAAACATTTATTTCCCTCTTTTCAGATAAGCTAAGCGAAGAGAAGACAAAATTGCCTCGAAAACTTGTAGTTTAAGGTGAGTACCTACTACCTAATTATAATTATTATAAAGTTGCGCAGTGTTTAGAAAAATGTTGATTCATAGAGTCGTAGTGACTTAGGTATTACGAAAACTATAAGGATTATTATCCAGCAATACTATCTGTATGTAAAGCCTATAGAACACGAGGCTTATACAGGAACCCAGTAATGTAACGCCAGTAATTAGCAACTTGTTGCTAGCCTCGCATAAAGGCTCTCACAGACTTGCACGACGCGATAACGCGACGTTACTCTAGTAGAACAATTTCTATGAAACCTTCATAAAAACTGTTCTACCAGATAAAGGAGAACCAGGGAGCCTTAAAATTCATTTTAAAGACAGTTCATTGTGATGATAAGCCAGTGATAAGCACGATGAAAAAAACTATTTTGTACGAGGGACAGTGACGAGCCCATCGTTGACTATCGCGATATTTTTTATTTCTTTGATAAGAGTATTACATAGATATGTAGGTAACTGAACATCATCGATGTTTTATAAAATCTGCAAAAATCTCAAAATGTAGAGAGCTCAGGTTTTGAGTGAGCAAGGCTTCGATTGATTCGTGAATTAATAAAATGTAAAAAAAATAAGTTTATCAATGACCTGAATTGTTGGCATCTTTTAATAGTATCAAATACCTACTCAAGTAGATACCTAGTTTAATTTCATTCATAGTATTACGTAAGATGCTTAACGGTCTATTGTATCTACTGGCTAACTGTTTCACGTCACGTCGGTAGGTAACCTTAGTATAGATAATGGTGATTACGAATTTTGCTGAAACTGACGAGAGCTTAGCCGCAGGCGTCACCTACGGCTACATGAATCATTATAAATGTGTAGCTTGACCTTGACCTTGACCTTGACCCTGGAAATGTAGGACTTTCTGTATAATCGACCAATTAACCTGAAGAATGCCAATTGGTCAATACTTTACAAACATAGGCATGTCACCTGCAATATCTAAGTAGGTACTTATATACCTAGGTAGGTGATAAGTAGGTATAGTAACCTATCTACCTTTTTACAACACAGTACCTAGGTAGGTAAGTCCCTTTTTAGTAGTTATGGTAGGTATGTAGGTACCTATACCTTTCTCATGTTTATCACGTAAAAACGAGGTAATTTTTGTAGTTTTTTTTGTCTCTAAGTAGGTACTTAATTAGTACCTATTTGGTTTCGTATTTTTAGTACCTATAGGAACTCTACCTACATATTTTGTATTTTTTTTTTATTAATACTAAGGTAGAGTTACCGAAAAACCTGTTAGCAGATTACGTAGGTCAATCCACCTTCTCGACTGACTAGGTACCTACTACATAAAACACGTATTGTAATACATAAGGCCATGAAGGGACACAACAAGACTGACTGGACTGCATAGCATCTTCCTCATGTCAGAGATCAACAATCACCATTCACTCTGTCGGTTATTGGGACTTACTTTGGAGACGTAGCCTGACGTAGGTCGGTAAGTAATTACCTAGTATGATCGTTTGGATATTTATTAGGTCATCAGCATTTAGGTGGATTATGCAGTCAGCACGTCTATGTTATTATGACAGATTTTGGTGTGGGTAGGGAAATGCCTACTGTGGGTATGAAACAAGAACTAGCTATACCTATGTCAAAAGTTAAATTATCACGCTATCCTTATCAACAAGACGATTTTCAGTGGAACATAGGTACCGTACTCTGTCTCCAAAATAGAGCAAATTATTTTTGTGACATAATGTCACACATGCTGCCACAGATTACTAATTTCGATTTGTGTCACATGAATAATGTCATCTGGATCCCCGAATTCCTCGATCCGCAGAGCATGTCGTCAACAAATGAACGTCAAACTTAAACAGTTGCGTTCGTGTATTTGCTATATATTGGGTTTTTAAAACAGACCACCCCTGTTTAGACTTCTTTCATTCATAGTGTGTGTAGTACGCTTTGGACTGGGCAACTAGCTTCGTCTTTGTGACTGACCGACTTTCTTTGAGTTTGATTTTGTCTTAAATGCATACCCTTAGACATATCAGTAAATAAAGTACCTATTGCTAAATACAGTACTTAAAAAAAATTGGTATTTAATTAAAGTCAGAAGAACACAGAAGATCTTTTACTTTATTTTAAAACCAATTTTTTATGCCTATTTAAAAAACGTTGGAATTGACCGTTCTTTTTGTATTTTCCTTTCATCAGTAAATCTAAGCTTTTTATCAGTTCCAGTCCCTACTGTCATTCTACGCTACAGTTGCGCCATCTGTCGCATTTATTTTAGGCAGTTTTACCCAGTTCCCTGCTCAGTGCTACTGCTTCGCTGCTGTCAGTGCGCCAAAGCCTGGTTAACCTATTTTCGTTTCGATGAATCAAAAAAAAATTTTTATTGTGAACTACTGGTTAAATAATAATTTATAATATATTGTAAATAATGTTTTGAACGGCGTGTAGTGTTTATAATTACTCGGTCAGTGTTAATTTCTCACTAAACACCTGGCATAATCGAGGAACTCTTAACTGTCTTGACATCTAGTGGTTATTTCAATTGTTTTAATTATATTCGTATTACATTTTCAGAAATCGACACAATGGCGCTAATACAACAGTATATTAGCGATTTTCAATATTATATGGACAAATTCGGAGGTAAGTCCTAAGATGGGATCATTAAACTTTTAGATAAAACTGTATCTGATAACTATATATATGTACTCGCGTCTTCCCAGTGCAATATACCTACTTTGAATGTGCCGAGTATAGCAGAATATTATGCAACATTTTATTTAAATTATACTTCTTATTTATTTTAAATAAAACTTCTAACTTAAAAAATAATTCCTACATCTTTATTTCTAAAACAACATTAGAATAAATATTCATAATGCATAAATCAGCTGTTTCACCCAATCATGTAAACAGATGTCTTCTATTAATGTAAACAATTTTAAAGTGACTAGATAAACAAATATATGCCAGTTTATAAGAAGCTCATATCTGTAAAGATGACTAGAGTGACAAATTTATCTCATGATACTGATCATATCTCACGCCACTGCCAACACACTTCCAGTTATAACATAGGAGTATTTTTAGATGACCCACTAAACAGCTGGGCATTTACTCTAAGCATCTCATTTGTCCAATCACAGCAATCACATAATATCTATAATCTGATTGGATGGCAGGGCAATTATTGAGACACACTTTATAATATTATTTTTATATTCTATCATACTACAAGACACCATGAAAATCAGTTCTATAGTTTATACATTCTCTAAATTCATACTAGTAGTGAATAAGAAACTTATTTTATGAATTTAATCATTGAATGTTTTTTTTTTCAGATCCTAGGACAAATCCATGGTTCCTGATGAGTTCCCCTTTTCCTACATTAGTAATATGTCTAAGCTATGTCTATCTAGTCAAGGTATGTAATTTATATTTTCTATCAAAGTACAGTCAAACGGGGTGAATAGGCATGCAGGGGTGAATAGAAACGAAACTTTAAAGGGGATTTTAACCTTGAAATAATTTAGTTTGACCCCAACAAGAGCACTTAATCGTTAATTATATTACAATAAACACATTAAGAGTCCTTTTTGGCAATAAACTATATTATTTCAAGGTTAAAATCCCTTCTAAAGTTTCGTCTCTATTCACCCCTGCGTCCCTATTCACCCCGTTTGACGGTATTGTCTCTAATTCTCAGGATCCAAACATTAATGTTTTTTTTTTTCCTTTTTTCAGGTCTTAGGACCACGAATTATGGAGAGTAGAAAACCATATGAACTTAAAAACGTTTTAATACTATATAACTTTTTACAAGTAGTATTCAGCGCATGGCTGTTTTATGAGGTAACATTTTTTCATTTACATAAAATACTTTTTAGATGATAAACTGTTTGCTGCATTGAATACACTGTTGTTTTTTGTCTTCACCATTCTCTCAGTTTAATAAAAGTAATGAGCAGGAAGTATAATCATAGAAATTTAAGTAAATAAAAGAAAATAATTGTGTTCTGATATACTTCCTACTCTATGTGCTAATTTATAAAGCTTGCTTCAATTTAATAATTTATTTATTACACTTAGTAATAATATTTACTATCCACATTAGTGTCATTATATTTATGCACCTAAATGCATTTATGCAATTAAGTGAATCTCTCACTAATTTATTGACTTCCTAAAGTAATGACAAGGTGCCTTTAAAATAAAAGTTAACTTTGTTGACTAATGAATGTTTCTTTCAGACAGATGCATGGTAAATATTTTATATGTACTTTGTGGACTAATTTACTTTATATTTGACTACTTTACTTTAGCTTTGTCCCCACAACACAGTCTAGTATTCAAAGTCAACAGCTTCCAGAATTCAAAAAAAAAAAGTTGTGTGAACAACTTTTTTTTTTAATTCTGGGGTCTGTTAAATGTTCATTCAACCATAACAATAATGAACATATAACTTATTGGTTGCATAGAGTTGTAGTTTTAATTCCTCTGTCTGAAAATTGGAGACCAGTTTACCAGCAGGCCTAAGATAAGACTGTTTCCTAACTCTACTACTGCTGATGAGAATACAGAAATAAAAGGGTTATTATTATCATCAAAGAGCTCATCAGATAAACAACCTAGACAGAGTAAATAATGATAATAATGTTTAAATAATTGATAATAAAGGTTTGTAGGTACATCGACGCACAACGTGATACCATAGATTCAGTACACCATTCTGAACCCTGCTGAGTTGAAATTTTACACCGGTTATTAAAAAAAAAATGTCATAAATTTGACCACTCAGGTATTACACTTTTCTATGAAACAGCAGATTATTTTTTAAATAAACGACGGGAAATTCCAACGCAGGGCATCAGAATCATGTACTGAATTCATGGCTTCAGTTTGCGCGTCAATACTACCCTGTATATTACTAAGATAATTTTCAGACATTACGGCTGGCCTAAGTAGCTTTCCTTCATATTTCGTACCCACACTGTTTTGTTACTGCTTGCTGATAGATGTTATATAACACACACTAAACTAACTTAGTTTTATAAATAATCTCCCAACTAGAGTACTGCCCGAAAACATTGAGTAACAGGTATCTTATTGCTTTTGTTCAAGTTCATTCAGATGTAAAAGAGTGTGCCACTTGTAATGTCCAATGAGTACCAATATTTTTCTTTTTTTTTGCCATGGTATGCTCAGAGTATGATGGGGGGCTGGCTGAATCATTACAGCTTTAGGTGCCAACCTGTGGACTACACAGACAATCCCAAAGCTATTAGAGTAAGTGAAGTATAGGCGTCCATACACCGACGCCCGGGCATGGGGATCAGAGCATAGAATACTAACCCATGCTCACTGTACATAGCAATCATCATTATAATTATTTTTAGGAATGCCGCAGTATGCGATAAGTTAATATAGTTCCATGGGGCAGATGGTAACAGTAGTTGTAAGTTAGTTAGTAGGTATGCATAGATATAAGTATCCAAATGAATACGTGTTTGGATTGTACTGCTACTAACATGTAACATAACTATCAGCCTGCGCCAACATTATTACACTAAACTTTGAATGCATTAACATTTGAAGCCGTGTAATGAACAGCGCGGCATCGGTGATGTGCGAATTGTGTATATAAGGGCCTGGTGTCGGCATATTGTTTCAGATTGGAGCCGCGGGCTGGTTCACAGGCAGGTATAACTTTCAATGTCAGCCGGTCGACCACTCCAAACATCCACAAACAATGAGGGTGAATTATCACTTCCAATTATTACATTAGTCCCAATATCCCAAATCTACACTATACACTTCAACATAAGATATCTGTGTGAAAAGCTGCCCTATCATTACGCCTTGTTGTTTTTTTTTTTTTACTGAACTTGTTTATGGGTTCTTATTCTTGTTAACAAACATCGTGAGGAAACCGGCATGTCCTAGAACCAAAATTCGAAGACATGTGACATCTACCAACCCGCACTTTGCCCGCGCGGTGGATTACGGCCCATTCCCTCTTACTGAGAGAAGGCCTGTGTCCCAGCAGTGGGAACGTTATAGGCTGATAATGCTATGCTTTTCTTGTTATCCTGCTTCTCTATTCCTATTGAATCATTCTTCCAGAACCATACATTTGCACTGAAACAGATATAGTATGGTACTAAATTAACCATTATCGCATTGCATAAACTACCTACAGAATAATACCTGTTGAACAGGTTCCGGGATAATACCAAAGGATTTAGTACAGAAAAAATAATGTCCTATTTGTATAGCTGCTATTTGTATAGGTAATAATTAATATATTATTTAATTGAGTTGCGGTATTTCGAAGAAACCAAATTATATGCCTTTTTGCCTTCGATCAATAATAGTACTTTTGCCATGTACGATCAAAAAATTCGGATAGATTCACGCTAACAAAAAACCGTGTCACTCAAGTCGGCCGGCCATTACGCGCGCCAGCGAGACTCAGCTTTGTCTTAGCGGAGTTCCTTCCAATTTTTTTGTTCCTCCATGATAGCTGCAAATACTTTTTAATAAAACCAGCATTAGAAAAGCTGAGATGAGATGTAACACAAAAAGTGTGAATAAAATCCAATATTTGTTTTAACTATCGCTTCCTTATTATTCCTAACTTTGGTAGGTATTTAAATAAGTTTTAATTATGTTATCTATTTGGGATAAAACTGACTATAACTTTCCAATTGGCATACCTAGTTTAAAAGACATCTGCCGCGTCCACCCTCGTTGTGCTAGGCAAGCAAAGAGTATAGTAATATAGTAGGCAAGCATGCCTTTTAGTTTTTTATTATTTTTTATATGTAAGTATATTAAATGGCATCTCGAAGGTCAACCTAGGAGGTTGTCGGCTGCTTTACCGGGCTTGCCTGTGGTCACCTTAATAAATTAAGGCCTCCAGCCAGGGTGCCTTTTAGTTGTGTAGATCTTTAGTTAAGTACTTACTGCTTCACCATCATCCGCGGACCACGCCCATCAAATTAACATAATCAATCATTTTCGGAATTGATCATTTTGTATCATGATTCATGATTGACAACACTTACCTACACATACATAAACAATATAATGTAGATCAATAGAATGCTTGCTAACGATTTAGGTATTATTGTTGAATTTCCCTTTAATTTGTTTTTTATTTAAAATTAATTACAAAAAAATACCCTCTACATTTTTAATTTAAATAATAATGAAATTATATTTTAAACGCCCCATTTCAAAATATTATAATATGTATTAAATTTTCAGATGGTTCACGCATGTTGGTGGTACTATTTTTCCAAGTTCACAGAATTCTTTGATACGGTAAGCTTTTGTTTAATTTAATAGGTACATGTGTAACGTTATCATAGCGTGTTCAGTGATAACCAGTTATCGCAAAACTCAATACTTTATACCAAAAAAATGTTTTGAATACTTGTTTACTTGAACACTCATGTGGCGTCTAATGTCCATGTATAAATGCAAAACTTGACAATAGCGAAATTATTTTTTGGTGGAAGTATCTAGTTATTGTAAAAGAAATAATACTTCTTATAAAAGCGAAACTATCTCCAGACGTGTTTAAAAAAGTGCCTTTAGCTTCGGGGTGTCCGATCCTTCCAGTTTCGCTTTTATACGAAGTATTTTTTTAAATTGATACAGGTCTGCCTTCCGTTGACATCAAAAGTATAAATCTTTGTAAATTTTATGTGAACAATAATTGTTCACATAAAATTCAAATATTAAAAGTTGAAATATAATTATTATTGAATAAGCCTTTAAATAAGCACAATATTAACATCGAAATTCGTCTTTTTCTTCAGATCTTCTTCGTCTTGAGAAAGAAATTTGATCATGTGTCAACGCTTCACGTGATCCACCACGGCGTGATGCCGATGTCGGTGTGGTTCGGCGTGAAGTTCACGCCTGGCGGTCACTCGACCTTCTTCGGCTTGCTCAATACCTTCGTGCATATCATTATGTACTCGTACTACATGCTGGCAGCTATGGGCCCCCACATGAGGAGGTATCTGTGGTGGAAGAAATACCTCACTACTTTACAAATGGTAAGAGAAACATATTTATACACAAGCTGCTTTCATCCCCTATTTAACTCATTTAGAAGATGGAATTTCAAAAATCTTTTTTTAGTGCCTTCAGTACGAAATTACATGTTTTTTTTAAAGCAGCGGTTTAGGCTGTGCGTTCGTTGTCTGTCAGTGAATTTAAGATATAGAGGTATGAGGAACAGTGTGCAAAGTTCACTCATACCCATTATAAAGAGAGGATCCTCCGACCAGACGGGTATTGAATGTGGTGGGCAACTGCCCCACGATGAATATCGGGACGTTGTATATATTATGCTAGTTTCGCGGTAAACTCTGCTTGCGCGATGCAGGATGTTGCGTGACGTCACTACGACGCGTAGTTCGCATGTGGCGATGTAGATACCGCTACAGATCCTTTATTCACATAAATGATAAGATATTATTAGCAAGCGGTTCCTAATTTTATTAAAAGTTAAATGTATTTATTATTTGTGTTAAATAGTGGACTGCGGTTTATTACAAAATAGTCTGTTTGTTAAGCATGGCCTTAAGTCTAAGGGCTAGCTTTCAATATCTATTATACCAGCCAGCTAAGCATCAGCTATTAATAGCTGGATTTCAAATTGTGTCTAGTCCTAGTCTGCACCTATTAGTATTACTTCCTAATAGTACATTTGTAATGTCATTACTGACGAAATGTGCGTGTTGTTCACAATATAATATTTATTTTCTAGGTGCAGTTCGTGGGTATAATGGTGCACGCGTTCCAGCTGTTGTTCATTAACTGCGACTACCCGCGCGCCTTCGTCTGGTGGATCGGCATGCACGCCGTCATGTTCTTCTTCCTGTTCAAAGACTTCTACAATCAGTCCTACTCTAAACCTAAGGTATATTGATTTAAGGGTTTTTACAGAAACAAAACAGCTGTCGTTTTTTTTCTTATCTTCTAAACTAAACTGATTTATGAGAAGCTACTCTACCCCCTGTGACGTAGGATACTTTTTATGCCAGAAAAATGCACGGTTTCTGCGAGGAAAAATAAATTAAACTTTTATTTTCGTTAACAGGTTCGTGCCAGGTCTTCCCAACCGGAGACGACAGAAATAAAAGACATCACGTACAAAAACGGCCTGAAGAACGGCTTCAGCAACGGTCACACGAACGGCACACTGGCGCGCGCGCGCACCGTGCTGCCGGCCGGCAACTGACGGCGGTCGCGGCGTCCTCCTTAGCATTCCGTAGTACTCTGTGATTCATAGCCTGAAATTATCACGGGACGTTAACATTTCTTATTTAATGCGTGGACCTTAGGGGTAACGGTGTCGGGTGTATGTGAGCGACGCGCGAGCGCAGGTCCGGCCTCTCGCCACGTCGCCTCGCCAATAATAACCCTAGAAGTAGTGGTACATGTGATTTGTCTAGTGTACATACAGTTAGGCGGTATCAATGGTGTAAATTTTATTTTATTGATGTAAATGTATAGCTAGATTTGTGATCGCATAGCGTTTTATACTTTTATTATTAGAATTAGACAATATGTTGCTTTTAGAGTTTAGAAAACCTCTAAAAGAATACAGTCATAATACTTACAGAAACATGTATGTTATACATGATGCTTATTTAATTTAAATATATCAGTAGGTATATGATGATGAGCTTGTAAACGTTAAAACTAAGTTAGTCACACATTTACCATGAAACTTGCTAAACGAAATCTACTTAAATACACAAATCTGGCACATCTTTTGAATGTACGAGAATATGTGTATCAAAAAATATATAGGTTTCTGCACATTCCGCTTCAAGACAAAGAAGGTGCAGCTGCCTTATTTTATTTAGTAAATAAAAGGATTGAGATCGGAATAGCTCTGATTGTAGTGCTATTCAATAATAAAATTTAAAAAATAATAATAAAAAATATATATTAAAAAGACTCCATATTTAGTTTTTAAGTAATGGTCAGTATTTTTACAAGCTCATGATTATCAAGACCATTGTTCACAATATTAGATTAAAAATAGGTTTTGTACCTTTTGGCAAATGCCACAATTACACAAAACATGTAAATTAATATCAACGCCGTTTGCCTTTGTGTATTTATAACACATTTATGGGTGTTAATTATTTCGATACAACTGTTTTTGTTGTAAATTGACTTGATTATTTTTCTATTATAAGTACAACAACTGTATTTTAATTTCATCCGAATGTTCAATTTAGGTTTAGATTAATATGACACTAAAGTGGTTGTGTTGGTTATTTATTTTGTATAATTTATCTTTTATTTATACCAAAATTATGTATATAAGATCAAATTGATAACGGGTTAAATAGCAGTAGCTTTCAAACTTCCTTTTTAGTCTTCCATTTTGTTTTGTACTTACCAAAATTAAAGGTGCTTTTTGTACTCCGAATATTCTGCTTTTATTTGCAGCCAAGCAGCTGAAGCTCACCATTTTGTAAATATAAATTTTGATGTTTCATTAATCATATAGAAATCAATTTATGTACCTACCTATTGTAATTTTTATACAAAAATATGCAATTAAAACATAAGTGTAATATTATTGATATATTTTAATTTATGTCCTTCATTTCCATGCTATGTAAGTATCACAATGGCGCCGATTCTCTCGTCACAAATGCCCCTAAACTAGACTAAAAATCACCAAAATTTTGTTTATTCCTGTTACGACGATTTCCCATACTGAAATTGACTAAAGTGACACAACTTAACTATAATTTAGTTTGACAGCACTTAGATGGTACTGAGCATTGAGCTAGGAAAAATGGTACTGAGTTATTTATCTATTGAAAATTACAATTTTGCTATTCTGACTTTGACGTTTTTCACCTAAAATTTCCATTTTCTAACTAAATCTGACTATTTTTAATTGCGATTAAAAAGTTATGAAAAAATAAGTTGTCATGAACTAAAATTCACACCAACACCTCGAATTCGGGTGCAAAACACTTTTTTTTCTTTTGCTTATATCTCGAAAATGGTGTGTCCTATCGCAATAATAATTAAAATTTCGATCCCCTTTAACACAAAAACCCCTAAAACTCAACATGTAGGTAATATTTTTTCATATTTTCCATACAAAGTGAAAAATTCCATTTAAAACACGTCGAGGTTGCGCCCACTGCGCGCCTCCCGGCTCTAGACAAAATTCACGGGGTAGGGCAAACAAGCACCACGTGGAGTCGTGCTTGTCAAATTCGATTTTAGTTGTCAAATTATTTTTAAATTAAGTTTTTTTTTTTTTTTTTTGAAGTTTATTTGTGCCGCCCGCTGGCGTCTTGTCTTGATTACATTTCTCATTTAAAAATAAAGTTTTGACTTTCGTGGGTAGTGGTGAAGGCGATAAACGTGCTTTTGTTTGTGTTACGAATTTTTTCGATTTTAGTGAATTTTACAACGTGTGATCTTTAATCGAGATTATTCTTTGTGTCTGTGTTTTAGCCTAAGGTTTGTTTTATGGTTTTAACTCTAACTTTATATATTTTTTAAAGATTTTATTTAGTATCCATAATGGATAACAAAAAACCCCCTGACCCTCCTGATGCCTTTGAATACACTCCGGTGTTAACGGTCTCCCTTCCCGACGACAATTTGCTAGAAAATGCAATGGACTCCGAATCGGCTAGTAGAAAAAGAGTAGCTACTTCTCCGACTATTTTATCGAACCCTCAAAAATTATTAAAAAAAGAATATGGAAGACAATCGTACACGTTAAGGGACAACCCTCCTTATATTGTACATGTTTCTCTGAAGGATGGCCAGACCCCAGCTACTGTTCTGCACCCAGTTAAATTTGGAATGTTTCTAACACAGAATAATTACAGCAACATTCTGCTAGGTAGTGTAAAACGTTTAGGAAGGAACCGGGTGTCAGTTGAGTTTAAGTCTCACCAGGATGCGAATAGCTTCTTGGTTAGTCCAACATTAATAAAAAATAACTTTGTTGCTACGATTCCTCAGTTTAATATTACTCGTTTGGGTCTCGTTAGAGACGTACCAAGTGAATGGACAGAAGATGAGGTCATCGAAAATATTAAGGTTCCTGATGGATGTGGCCCCGTTATAAAGGCAAGGAGAATGAGCCGAAAGGTGACTTCTCTTGGTATTACAGAGTGGAAGCCCACTCAAACTGTAGTTCTGACTTTCGACGGACAAGTTCTACCTAGGCGGGTTTACTGTTTTTATTCTGCTCTTTCGGTCGAGACATAGGTATATGTACCCGACTATTCAATGTTTCAACTGTTGTCGTTTCGGTCACACGCGTACAGTATGTCGCTCAAAACCTCGCTGTTTCAAATGTAGCCAGGACCACCCAGGTGATGGATGCGAAGTCTCCACTGACTGTGCCATTTGTATATCTTGCTCTGGCAATCATTATGCCAATGATAAGGCTTGTCCTGAATTGGGTCGGCAGAAGGGCATAAAAGCTCTCATGGCCGAGAAATCTATTTCTTATGCGGAAGCAAGTCAGATTTTCCCTCCAGTCTCACGATCGTATGCTGAAGTGTCAAGAGTTTCCCAAAAACCCAAATATCCAATCAATTCGCCTCAATACCCTAGTCCAACTCCCCAAACACCAAAATCATATCGTAAAACGGTCCTTCTCAAACCTAAATCTCACGCCCCTCTTTCACCTAGTTACGATAGGCTAGCTCATCAAGCTCTCACTCAGGATTACTCCTTTTCCCCTTCCCAAAACGGGTGTGCCTTCCCTAGTGAAGGTGCTAGTAATTTTGATAAGCCTGAAAGCATACTAAATATTATAGCTAATATGCTAACAACGGTATTAGCTAACCCTGCACAATCTTTACCTGACCACGTTGCCACTAAACTGAATTCAATTGTTCATTATATTAATAATGTTCCTTCCCCTGACATTCCTGCAATGGAACGTGAGGAGTATTTCTCCTAGGAAACCTGACCTACTCTTTTTGATTAATAAATTTAAACCATCGGTCTGCGGCATCGCAGAGACGTGGCTTCGTTCTGAAAGCAATTTCAGGATCCCATGTTTCAGTGGTGTTCGTCATGACAGATCAGATGGATATGGAGGATGTGCTTTGTTCATCAATAACAAAGTATCATTCTCCCAGATCCCTCTACCCTTCGTTGGAGACAACATAAATGTGGTCGCTGTCAAGGTTGAGGGTATAAACCTTTTTTCTTTTTATATTGCACACCCACGTCTTGAGGATCTAGTTTTAATAAAAAATCTACTAAGTAATGTAAACGGCCCATTACTTGTCATGGGCGATTTTAATTGTCATCACTACCGGTGGGGATCGGATTCTTGTGATAGTACTGGTGTTGGCCTGGTTGATATGTTGGACGATCTTGACCTATGTATTATTAATGATGGCAGTGCCACACGTAGGTCTGGATTAGGACAGAGTAATAGCTGTGTTGATCTGACATTTTGCTCATCCAGCATTGCCAGCCTTTTTGTTTGGAGTCGTTTAAATATGACCTATGGTAGTGATCACTATCCCATCAAGGTTGAAATTCCTTCTAAATCTCTTCCTGATAAAACTTCCCCTCCCTTACTTAAGTACCAACTAAACTCTGTAGATTGGGATCTTTATTCAAAAATTTTAGACCTACGTATTTCTTCATTCCCACCTATCAATGCTGAGAATGCACAAGAATGTTTTGCATCCTTTTCCAATACCTTATCAGCTACAGCTAATGATTGCTTCCCTCCTAAAAAATTACCTACAGGCAAAATCCCTTCTCCGCCTTGGTGGGATAGGGAATGCACTGCCATGATCAGAGCTAGGAATGAAGCGGAAGCGACTTTTAACCTTGAAATGAACCTGGATAACCTTCTCGCCTTCAATAAGATATTGGCTAAGTCTAGGAATTTAAATAGAAAAAAGAAAAGAGCCGGCTGGGTATCGTTTTGTAGTTCTTTGAGTCCATCTACGCCGGCGTCGGTGGTCTGGCAAAGAGTGAAAAGTTTTAGAAACAGTTTGAAACCGTCTCCCACGAACATCATAACCGAAGAGTTGGGGTACCAGTTCTTCACTAAAGTCGCCCCAGTCTATGTTCCTGGTGCAGACGAAATAAACTTTGCATGTTCTGTAACTTCGAACGATCCGCTTGATAAGCCATTCTCCATGGACGAACTTAAAACGGTGCTCACTTATGTTAAGGATACCGCTCCTGGCGTGGATGGATTCCCGTACTCGTTCATTGCAAAAGCGGGTGTAAAATGCCAACAATATTATCTAGACTTGGTAAATTTTTGTTTCATTTCTGGATATATTCCTCCAGCTTGGAAGGTTCAAGTGGTTATTCCTCTTCTCAAACCCGGCAAAGATCCTAGTGATCATTGCTCTTATCGACCAATTGCTTTATCGTCTATTCTTATTAAACTTCTTGAACATTTAATTAAAAACCGTCTAGAATGGTTAGTTGAAAATAGAAAACTGCTCCCAACGACTCAATTTGGCTTTAGGAAAAGTCTGGGTACTACTGATAGTGTGAGTATCCTCACATCAGAGATCCGGCTGGCCCTCAGTAGAAGTGAGTCTGTGGTAGCCGTTTTTCTAGACATATCAGCTGCTTACGATTCTGTTCTCCTCCCCGTTCTCAGGCAAAAGCTGCATGAGCTGAGAATACCGGCTAGGATTATTCAGATCATCTGCACTATCCTTTCTAATCGCACTCTTCAACTGAGGATTCCTGGGGAAAACTCTGAGCAGAGGGTGACCTGGCGGGGTTTACCTCAGGGATCCGTAATTAGCCCTATCCTCTATAATATTTACACTTCAGATCTTCCTTCATGCTTAAATTATAATTGTAAAATTCTTCAGTATGCCGACGATATTGCATTATTGGTCTCAGGCAGTTCCATAGAGGATGCCGCTCTATCTTTGAATGTCTCTTTATCTTCATTAAACCAATGGCTACTCGATCACGGGTTGTCTCTGAGCGCTCCTAAGAGTACAGCGGTTATTTTCACTCGCAGACGTCGTATCCCCCAGGTTGACATTAGTATAGATGGTCAAGCTATCCCTATCAAGGAGAAGGCCAGGTTTCTGGGAGTTATCCTGGACTCCAAAATGTCGGGTGTGGATCACATCAATTATATAGTTCAAAAATGTGAACGCTCTGTATCAGTCCTAAAGGCTTTATCTGGGGTCTGGTGGGGAGCCCATCCATACAGTCTGAGGTTGGTGTACAATGCTCTGGTCAGAAGTGTGATGGACTATTGCTGCTTCTTACTTGAGCCCTGTAATAAAGAGGCGCTTCGCAAACTAGATGCCATTCAAGCCAAATGCCTTAGGATTGTCGTAGGAGCAATGAAATCCTCCCCTATAAATGCTCTCCAGGTAGAATGCGCAGATCCTCCCCTTAACATTCGAAGACAATACTTAGCAGATCGTTTCCTGTCAAAAGTTTTTGCCCTTTCGTCCCATCCCTTACTCCCCATCTTAGAACAAATCCACATCTCTTTAGAAGTATCCCCTTATTGGAAACATAAATCGTTTCCCCCGTTGATGAATAGGTACAGAGAGCTTAAAAACCTCTCCTCACCTGTTTGTCAATACCCCACCTTACCAGTATTTTCTTCCGTATACGAAGTGGTCCACTTTAAGCCAAAAGTCGTTTTGGAGCTTGGTATTTCAAAGAGTTCCGAGGATGTTAAAGGGGACTTTGATCGGGCCATTGAGAGGTATTGGAGGGGCTGGAATCTATTCTACACAGATGCGTCTAAATTAACTCCAACAGGATGCACAGGAATCGCAACATATTTCCAGAATTCCAGAATCGCCCTACTATTTCAGTGCCCTCCAGAGGCTTCGGTTTTTACCGGTGAATGTATTGGTATTTTAGAGGCAATACATTTTATAAAAAGTCATAATATTCAAAATTCGGTAATTTTTTCAGATTCGCGCAGTAGCATTCAGTCTATAAGTCAAATCAATTAAAATCAAAAATTCACAGTGAAATCATTTTAAATATTCAACATTTACTCTTCACCTGCCATAAAAATGGTTTAAACATTGAAATAGCTTGGGTGCCCAGTCACTCGGGTATAGGTGGCAACGAGTGCGCCGATTCCTTAGCTAAATTTGCTTCATCCAACCCTGTTGACCAAAAGCATTATGTCATCCATAGCTGTGACTTACGGGCTGATACCAAACTTAAAATGCATAAAGCGTGGTCAAGAGTGTGGCAAGTAAGCTCAAAGCTCAAGGGAGCGTACTACGCCAGTATCCAACCCAACATCCAACGGAAACCTTGGTTTTTTAAATGTAATAAACTATCCAAAAGAACCGTTTCATCCTTGTGTAGACTGAGACTCGGCCACTGCTGCAGTCCAGTATTCCTGAATAAGATTCGTGTTCGTGACAGTTCCCTGTGCGAATGCGGTCTTGATGATGGTACTCTGGACCATATATTTTTTTCATGTCCTTTAAATTCTCAATCTTTTGATTTGTACCACAAACTTCCCAAAATTAAAATAACACTTCCTACTAATTTCCATTCCCTCTTAACCAACTTTTCCCCTAAACTAATCCATGTTCTATCAAAATTTTTAAATGATAATGACATAAAAATGTAGTTTGGTGGTGTGTAATAATAATTATTATAACTGTAAATATCTGTGTCGTTCTATAGTAGAGTAATAAATAGTATTTATATAAAAAATTATGTTAACTAACAAAACTTGTATTGTCTTTTCCGCTACTAACAATATTAACAATTAACAAATAACTACCACAAAGTGCAACGTTCGACGGCTCATCTCGCGGTGCTGCTGTCACTACGTGACACTGGCAGAATAGTCGACATCGGCTCAGTTGCCAAAAAAGGAAAAAAAAGAAAAAAAAAAAACTTTTTTTTTTGCAGTTTAACTAAGATTCTCATAGGATTTAAAATCATCATCAAGGAATTTTAGTGATAGTTTAGTTCAGTGTACAAGAGAATCGGCCCCAATGTCAAGTTTTGCCTTTAGTGAGTCCAACCAACCCACAAATTAATGTGCGACCCATAAATTGGGTCGCCCATTTTATGGACCCTTTTGGGCTAGAAGAGGTACCTAGGCATTTCTCCGCGGGAAAAAAAATGCAACAAAAATAATGTACATATTATAAACAAAAGTTTTATTATAATAAAAACCAATAAAAATAATATAAAACGTAGAATAGTAAATAATAAAATATATTCGAAAACTTAACACTTGAGATTGATCACCGTTTTATAATGTAATCATCAATTACTTATTAATAATAAAAAAAATAGGTTATCCTTATCATTTTATTCGTAGGAATTACATGGGTTGTAATTCCTACGCAATCAGTAGATAAAGCAGCCTATAATGTCCCCACTGCTGGGTCATGAAAATTAGAACCCATAGTATTTATTTATTATATTATTATGAATTCAACTTAATATGAATATAACATAGCAGCATAGCAATACAAATAGTTACATCATGGTGAGAGTCCACCTAACAGAAGAAGGGTAACTACCTATGTGTTTAAAACCCTTCATCTGCGGTAAAACCTCCAAAAACGAAGCCTCAAATACTCATGTTACTTTTGTTTCGATTACATTACATTGTTTTTTAAACCTCTCCGAAAAGGTCCTTGAAGTTTTGTTATTAATTAAAAATATATATTTTGTGCTACAACTTTTACACTTTTGGCAGTGGATCTCAGATCGAGAGGAATACGTAGATTATTTTATAACATTGAATATTAAACTTTATCTACCACATTACAAAGTGCTAAGTTGTATGAACATCGACGCAGAGACCAAACGTAAATGCGTCCGTCAGACCATCTTCAAAAGCACTCAGGCTCGTTTGAGCTTAATGACACAGTAAATAAAGTTGTTAAAGGAGAATGAGTAATGATGGGCCCACCTCCCAATAGGAATAAGACACTCATAAATGAATAGGTATGTTTATGCAGAATAAAACTTATTATTACGACTAAGGTCAAAAGTCAGTACTTTCGGAGTTATACTACCTACTTATTATACTGCCATAATCCATAAAAGTGATCGTAGTTTACTTCGTTATAAGATAAACTATGGCCAGACTCAAAACGGACGGCACCTATCTGCTTGCACCTTACCTGCGCCCCCACCCTACCCGCTGCGCCCGCCGCTTGCCCAGGCGCATTTGCAAATGGCGATCAGTCATATTGCAGTGAACATCTTCGAGACGGTTTATACGTTATAGAAATATACAGACAAAACGATTTACATGATTTAATAGAATAAAATATACCAACAGAGGATGTGTGGTTGCTGCGTGGTAGGATACAGTCACGCCACGTAAGAGCAAGAATATACTATTGCTATATGTATATTAATTGATCGAAACCAAGTTGGAAGAAACGCGATATCACAATATTATTGCTCTTGCTTGACCGGACGGCGAACTGTAGGAAGTTGCGCTCACACTATTTCTTTGATTTGGTACCTAGGGGTTGGGAGACATCAGTACCATTCGTGGCCCCCGTGGGTTTTTTAAATGATGTAATTGTCTTTGATGTCCAAGACGAATAATAAATCTCTTTTGTTTTAAAGTGTACTTATTATTACTATTTTACCTTATAAGTATCCATAAAGAATATGTTAGACTGACGACTTTAAGACGTCGTATCTCCGAAAGTACTAACATTTGACCATAGTTATATTAGTAACTAATGTTCCACTTAAAAAGCCCTATCCAACGGTATATCAGATGTTACTATTGAAGGGTGGGCCCAGACTCCATACATTCATTTCCCATTGTCCTTTGATCACAAAAATCCCCTACTAAATAATTTTTTGCAAAAAAAAGCAATGATGTTATACAATTATTTCTAATGGTTTGTCTGAATTATGAAATACAAGATGTATTGTGATCCTTAGCACAATTCAATCATAATGAGTCACTTATAAAATATTACCGTATGAGCTTATTTTCTAAAATAGTTTAGGAATTTCTGAAATATATAATCAATTCTGAAAACAAAATGGATATAAGATTGATATAAATTATAGCAAGTGATGTTTAGTATATTGTTCCTGTGTAGTTTTTAAGTACAGTGTTGTCTGTTATACAAAAATACATGTAAGTTATTTGGCCGACATAGCACACCGGAATCCTAAATTGCCTGCAGAACTATCTTCAGTATTATGAGACCGTGAAGAGCATCTATAACGGTAGCAGTAGGACAGGTGGCACAAATATGACCCACCCTTCTTCACTTTTTCTTTAGGCTGCAAAAGAAATGACAAAAATGAACCTCGCATGTTAGTTATTTATAAACAGTAATAATGGTAGTTTATGAAACACTTTGTTTTAATACCTTGTTAAGTTTAGTTTCCTATACTACTTAATCTACTCTCATACATTGGGATTGAACCTACTAAACAAAATATCAAAGTTTACCACGAAATTCAGTACAACAAAACATGAATGGCACCGAAACCTAACACATCACCGCGCATGCGACTAAAGCCGACGCTGCTACAGACAAGTAAGAATTTGAATCATAACTTTTTTGTAAACATGCATACCATTAGAAAAAATAATTGATGGAAACTACAACTTCTTAGATTAACCCTGTATCATATTGGTAAAAAAAAATATTTAAAACATTGTTTTGATTGAGAAAAAGTGTTATATTAGGATTATATTTTAAAATTTCGGTATTGTGTTTCTAAATTATATGAATATAAACTCGTTTTGAAGTTTAAAATTCGAATTTTACGCTAAGTATTATAGAGTAGATAAAACTTATTATTAAAATTGCTTCACATTTTGAAAAGGAGAAAAAAAAATTAAATGTTCATATATTACATTTTTTCCAGCCCAGGAATCTTCAGTCCACTCCCACACATTGCCGGCCATGTTATATAGACCAAAATCATTTGGAGGAAACATGTTCACTGGGGATGTACCTACATAGCCATCTTTGGCTGAATTGTGAGTAGGGAATGTGCCTTGCCAAATGTTGGCCCTGAAAAACAGAGAATAATAAGATCAGAGATATCCTACTAATGATTATGGTAAGGTGGGTATAACATCATCTTTAGCAGGGCCAGCAGTTGTTTCACACATACAAAATCAATTTAAATAAAATCAGAAAAGAGCAACTACATGCCTGCGGTAAGGGGAGGGTTTGTCGTTTGCAAATTTATGTTTTGGCTTCCAACAACACGCTTCGCTTGCTTGATTGCTTGGCTTGGTTTTGTAGACGCAAACCTACCTTGCCTCCTCCTTCAGAGGCGGCAGGGTGGCGTGGTCTTGAGGGAGAGCGCAAAAGTCGTGTAGATCCTCAAGGCAAGTCTGGTGATGTTCCTTCTCGAGGTTGCCGCCCTGTTATTGGTCTAATTCCATATGAATTAGACGTAACAGAAATCACTGGACGATTTATCTCAGGGGTGGCGAGGTCATGCCCCTGGGTGTCCACCATCGAACAAGAGCAGATGATGGACAGCAATGACCTCCCGCGTGTTTGTGCCGTGCGCGGGGACCCGTACGGAGGGATGAAGGAATCCTGGTGATTGAGTGGAGCAGGTTGCACACAACACATCACTTTGGCTCGGATTTCCTCTTACACGGGAGATCGTGGGGTAGCTACCCACGACCAATCGGCTGAGGCATCCCATAAGCGGGATGTCAAGCGAGGGTCGGCTTAGTGGGGGGGGGCAGCCGGCGTGGCGTGGGGTCTCGGGATGAGATGCGGCATAGTCTCGTGTCGTATACAGTTCCGTGATCTTCCGTCGCGTGCGGGCTCGTCAACTTCCTACTAGGTTGATCCTATACCGAAGGAGTAGCTCTGGCGTACGCTCGTTGAACGGGCGACGTCCCCGACTGAGGGCTCCGTGGCGGGTGGAGAGCTCCAACGGTGAAGCATAAACGTCCAAACATATGGATAAAGAGACTCACAAAACAAACGAACCACAAGCTGCGTCCCGCTCGTCGGATGCGCTTACACAAACAAACGCACCAAGGGCCGCGTCTTCAGATGCGCCTTCCACATCCAAAACAAGGGTTGCGTCTCAAGATGCACCTAAGCAGCAACTGCCAAAGAGTGCATCCACAGATGCACCCTACAAAACAAAAAAACGCCCGGCTGCGTCCAAGGATGCGACGAGGAAGGCACCCGTAAGGGATGCGCCACAACAGGCTGCGTCCCGAGCGACCCCAACCTCGTCTGCGTCCATGGATGCGCCTTCTAACACGAACCTGACCGAAAGGCCAAGGACAGCACTCGCTCATGGCGACTCGAGGAGTACTGCAAATGTGGATGCGCCCAAAACACGGGCTGCGTCAACGGCTGCGGACCCTGAGAGGGACCTGACGAGTCTGGCTAAAGCCCCACTGGCAGGAGCATCGAACGCCAAAAAAGGGCACACAGTGTCCAAGAAAAACACGTCCCTCAAAGCGGTGTCGACAACGGCAGAGATGCCAAAAGACGAGGCTGCCGCCGGCGCTAAGCGCAAGCGCAGCGCGAGGCCAAGAGGACGCAAAAACCCAACAAAACCAAACACAGAACCACCGGCCAGGGCGCAGAAGCGTTTGCGTCCCGAAGATACCGCCACACCAACTGGGGTAGGCAAGAAGAGCAAGCCTGCTCGCTCCCGTATGGTGGACGGAACTTTGGTGAGCTACGCTGAAGCGGCCGCGTCTTTCAGGAGCAATGAGCTATGCGTTGCCGTCATGACCGAGCCTTTCTTGGAAATGACACAGGAGCAAGCGGAGGGGATCCGTCAGACGATCGAGAACCAGCTCCGGGCTCTGCTAAAGGCTCCTGAACCAACCGACACAACTGATACCAACGACAGCACCGCGATCCATTTTAGAGGTCGGGCCCACTTCGCTGAAGGAGTCCTTAAGACATGGTGTGAGGACGACTTCACACTGGCCTGGCTGAAAAGGGTCATACACAACTTATCGTCCCCGTTACCGGGGACCGAGCTATCCGTTCGACCTCAAGCCGACATACCGAAGAAGGCAATGTGTATGTTGTTTGTTCCCGAGAACAGCGAGAACACAACGGAGCTGCTCAGGATGCTGGCGAGGCAGAACCAGAACCTAAAAATTAACACCTGGACTCTGACACATGAAAGGGCTAGACAGGAGCCCCCGGGTACCTGTCTCTTCTTTCGTGTGCCGGAGACCATGGTCAAAACCATTAAAGATCAGCAACGGCGAGTATACTACCTCATGGGTAGTATATACATCCGCTTCCTGGACGAGGGCGGTGCCAGGGAGGATGCCGCCGCGCCAACATCACGTACAACCTCGGTTGCGCCCCAGGGGGAGTCTGTTCCGCCGCTTCCTGAGCGCTCCCCGTCGCCTCCCGCGGTGGGGACTGTTGGGGAGGCGGTGGATCTAGCGACTTCCATGGCAGCAATGGAGGTTGTTTCAACAGCAGGTTCAACCAGGGATCCACCCTCGTCCGGTCTGACTTCGGATGAGGATTGCTTTCCGCCGGGGGAGAGTAGTGAGGGCGAGGACAGCAGCCTCTGCTCCTCTCCTCTGCGGGACTAGGATCCTACAGACTAACCTCCAGCACAGCCAATCTGCGTCGGCTACCTTGCGCAGAGAGCTGGAGAACCAACAAGGAAGAACCATCGCCCTCATCCAAGAGCCGTGGATCAGGGGTGGCAGAATATGCGGTCTTGGCAACATCGGGGGCAAGTTGCTACTAGACACCTCCGCAAGTAACCCGCGTACCTGCATTTTTGTCCCAAAACATGTACCTAACCTTTTAATCAACGAATTCTGTTCGAGGGACTTGACAGCAGTCAGGCTTTTCAGAACCGAACAGGAACTCCCGGACATTGTACTAGCCTCGGCATACCTGCCAGGCGACGAGGAGGTGCCTCTGCCAGAGCTCGCCTCACTGGTTGAGTACTGTGAAAAGGAGAAACTGGAACTAATCATCGCGACAGACCACAGATGGATCCGCTATACCATTAACTTCAACCTAACTAAACCACAGCCAAGAAGGGTTCCGCGCAACACAGACCGAGCCAAGTTTACTAAACTGGTTAGGGCTGAACTAAGCAGATTACACGCCCTTCCGGCTGAGATACCAATAACCAACATAGACGAACATGTAAACCACATCACATCCATCCTTCTATCTAGCTATGAACAGTCGTGTCCCCTCACGGTACCAAGACAGGGAGCTCGCCATTCCTGGTGGAGTCCAGAACTGGAAAGACACCGACACAGGTTGAGAAGACTGTTCAACAGAGCTAGGAACACACGGTTACCAGTAGATTGGGACCGCTATACAACAGCTCGTCAGAGGAAAGAATAGCTGGAGGCGTTTCTGCACTAACATCGAAAGTAACAATCAGGCAACAAGGGTCAAAACTTGTCTAGCTCAAGAGACAGACCACTCAATAGGATGCCTGAAAAAAACAGATAACACCTACACAACAAACGACGCTGACAAGCGAATTACTCCTAACCACCCACTTCCCAGGATGCCAGATTGCCACCCAGCAAAGCTGGGAACCACATACGGAGAGGGCCACGAGCAGCCTAGATTGGGAAATGGCGTTGGAAGTAATCGACAAAGACAAAATAACGTGGGCAATCAACACCTTCCTACCTTTCAAGGCAGCAGGACTGGACGGTATTTTCCCGGCTCTGCTCAGGTGGAGCCAAGATGTACTGGCTGACTACCTGGTTAAGGTTTTTCGTGCCAGCCTGGCCCACCGCTATATCCCCTTGAAATGGCGGGAAGTAAAAATAATCTTTATACCGAAACCAGGTAGGGGCGACTACACCCAGCCCAAATCCTTTAGACCTATAAGCCTCTCCTCGTTCTTCTTGAAGACCCTGGAGAGGCTGGGGGATAGGAGGATGAGAACCCAAATTTCGGTACAG
The DNA here is from genome assembly GCA_937001585.2 of Brachylomia viminalis. Classification (NCBI taxonomy): domain Eukaryota; kingdom Metazoa; phylum Arthropoda; class Insecta; order Lepidoptera; family Noctuidae; genus Brachylomia; species Brachylomia viminalis. Next base: position 10,880,563 of record OW443297.2, on the reverse strand, counting down.
AGACCTCTACATCCAAATCAACACGCCTACTGTGCAGGCAAATCAACTGAATCAGCACTCCACAGCGTAGTCTCACGCATTGGAAATGCTCTTAAAGCCAAAAACCCAACCCTAGGCGCCTTCATTGATATAGAAGGTGCTTTCGACAAAACAAACTTCGTCAGCATCGAGCAGGCACTTGCCAGGCACGGTGTTGCGCGAACACTCATAGAATGGATCAATAACATGTTAAAATACCGTGCCATTCAGTTTACCGTGAACACCACCACGCGAGGTATCGTGAGTAGAGGCTGCCCACAGGGTGGGGTGCTGTCACCACTGCTGTGGAATTTAGTCGTAAATGAGCTCATTGCAGAGCTCAACGCCAGCAGTCTGTACTCGGTGGGATACGCGGATGATATAGCAATTCTGATCTCGGGGAAATTTGAAGGCATCTCATGTGATCTCATGAGAAGGGCTTTCAAAATAATCGAGAGCTGGTGCACGAGGCACGAACTATCGGTTAACCCCTCGAAGACAGAACTAATAATGTTTACCAACAAGAGAACTCTTGGACCCCATAGGCTTCCAAAACTCTTCAACACTGAACTAACACTTAAAGACGAAGTCAAGTACTTGGGGGTGATCCTTGATAGCAAACTTCTCTGGAACAAGCACCTTGACTACAAACTTAACAAAAGCACAATTGCACTCTACCAATGCAAAAGAATGTTAGGGAAAACATGGGGGCTTTCTCCGAAGATAACTCTGTGGTTATACAAAGCGGTAATCAGGCCAATGTTGGCTTATGGCGCTCTGGTTTGGTGGACAAGGACTGAACTCTCGACCACCATTACCAGACTACAACGTTTCCAACGACTGGCCTGTACGGCTACCACTGGCTGCATGAGAACCACCCCAACTGCAGCCATGGAGATAGCCCTTACACTAACTCCCCTTGACCTGTACATACAGCAGGAGGCGGCGCTAGCTGCCATCAGGCTAATGCATCTGGGCATATGGGGCAAAAACCATACCAGCCCACACGCTAATATCCTGGACCGGGCGATTGAGTACCAACCGCTCATCGCTGCCCCGTGTGATAGAACACCAAACCAACCCATGTTCAACAAAAACTATATTATACAAACAGTTCAGGAGGAAAGGGATCAGTCAGGAGCCCATGAAGTGCGCATCTACACAGACGGCTCAAAAACACAAAACGGTTCAGGTGCTGGCGTACACTCCCTTGACCTCAACATTAACCTTCACATACCACTAGGCACACACAGTTCGATATTTCAATGTGAATGTGTTGCCTTAACACAAGCCGCAACAGCAGTAAAGCGCTTAGGCATCCGGAACTACGGCATTAAATTCCTATCCGACAGCCTATCTGTGATCAAAGCTTTAGAAAACAAACAAACTAACAATAAACTAATTTTTGAGTGCCATTTAGCTCTGGAGAGTTTATCGACGTTTAATCGCATTACCCTCCAGTGGATCAAAGGGCATAGTGGATCCTTAGGCAATGATGCCGCTGATGAACTTGCGAAGAGAGGCTCTGATATGGAAGTGCTAGGCCCGTACCCACTTCTCCCTCTGCCTTTCTCACAATTTCGTGCGTGGATTCGTCAAAGATCGACCGAACTCCATAACAACAGATGGTCACGGGCAACAGACTGTAGACAGCCCAAATTGGCTTTACCAATATTGTAGACCCGCGGTTAACCAAAAAACTTCTCAACCTGAGTAGAAATAACCTCAGAATAATTATAGGAACAATTACGGGCCATAACCCCCTTAACAAACATCTTTTTAACATAGGCGCCACAGATAGCCCCCTTTGCAGGGGCTGCCTTGACGCCGAGGAATCAGCCGCCCACGTCATCCTGGAGTGCGAGGCTGTGGCTTCTCAACGGGAAGAAATCCTCGGAACAGTGAGGTCGCTCCGCGAAGCCTGTGAAGCCCCCAGGAGGCTTCTGTGCTTTTGGGCGGAGCTAGGCTGGCTGTGTTAGCCAGTATCCCCACGCACAACGGACCAAATGAGAGTCTAAGTGCGGAAAAGGGAGTCCCCATCATCATCATCATCATCATCATCATGCCTGCGGTAAATAAATGATAAAAATAAAGCACAATACTGACATATGTTTTCTGCCAGGGAACAGTTTGTCGCCCCAAGGGTATGTGGTATCTTGATGGCCACCCCGACAAGCTGCTTCCCATTCAGCCTCTGTCGGCAGGCGTGCACCTTTCCACTTACAGTATGCTTTTGCATCACTCCATGACACATGAGTTACTGGGTGATCCATTAATATTTCTGCAAAATAAAGGTAAATAATATCAAGTAACAGCAAATAGGCCTATTTCAGTGTATATATATATCTATATATATATATATATCTACCTACTTAGAGATAAATTAGACAAACAGATCCAATTTATGGCAAGCTAATCTGTATAAAATAATTAAGTTAAAGTAGCAAAACTTGCTTGAAACTATGTACCAGTTATGTCAGAATCTGGTCCATATGGATGCCTCCAGTCAGCACCAAGCACCTTGTACCACCAAACAGCTTGTATAGCACGAAAGTCCTTTAATTGTTCTTTAAAGGTATTATTCAAAAATGCTGAGAACACAAAACTATCTCCAAATTGTTCAGCTTCAGTCTTATATTTGGTTTTATTTACAAAACTAGCAAAATCCCTGTTTGAAACTTCATGTTTGTCTAAATAAAAAGTTTGCAGTTTCACTATTCTTTTTGGGCCTTCTTGGTCACTCTCTATAGCTATATCATCTGTCCCAACCTGATACTCATTAGCAGGAACTAATATCATTCCATCTGATCCGCTTATTTCTTCGACGATGCTGTATTTGTTATCAGTATTACCATCATGCCCAACAGGACATTGATCATCAATGTATGGATTACTAAATATATTTTCTTGAGCTAAGTTTGCCCCTTCTGCACGGTTAAGGTTACAGCCACATCCAGATTCTTTAGAAGTTATTACAGGTTGCAGAATACAGAATAATATCACATATATCATGATTTTTATTAATTAAAAACTGCACTCAACTATTACAATAATTCAAAACTAAAGTAAGATAATAATTCCAGTCAGTAAAATGACATTTCCAGTGTTGCAGGTTTTTAGTCCCAAATAAATAGTGATGTGGTAGAATCGAGATTTAACAATTAAAAGTTAGTCGAGATTACATTTTTTTTATTCAATATCAAATTGCCTTTATATAAATAAAATATGTAATTTACGGTAATTAAACAGAAGACATACACGGTAGGTAATTAAATATTACATAAAATACTGTTATATTATTTGTTTTTGGTTATTGGAAGCACTATGGTCATCACTTGTCACGCTATGGACGCCATTTTGTTTTTAATTCTGCTCCCGAACTTCCCAAACTTCCAAACAAGCGTTTTCTAAAGGTTTGACTACAGGCCTAAAGGGCCCAACCGGCAAAGGTCGACGCCTAATAATTTCACATATAGGCAGTGATGAAGGCTTTGTAGAAGCCGGTTTACTTATTTTTGAATCGAAGAAAAATAGTTTGGACTAGCATGAAGAAATGAACTCTGAGTGTTTTGAGGAATGGCTTAAAAGCATTTTGCCAAATTTAAAGCCAAATGCGGTGCTGGTATTAGATAACGCACCGTACCATTCAAGAAAAGTCGAGCGTATCCCCACTTCAAACTGGCGGAAGGCTGATATTATTCAGTGGTTGGATGGAAAACAAATTCAATAGCAACCTACAACGATAAAGGCTCAATTAATAGAAATAGTAAATTACAAAAATCTAATTACGAACGCTATGCTGTGGAAGAGTTGGCCGCTGAATACGGTGTCACAATCCTGCGTCTGCCCCAATGACTAAAGACTAAGAGAGGACATGAACTAAAAGATCGTATCGCGTGCCGGCGTGGAAAGTAAAATGGCGTAGGCTCCGCCCATTACCTAGTGTTGTCCTCTGCTCATTCTTTGCAATGATTTTGTTCATCGTGTTGATTACAAATCGATTAATCGAAATCACATACATTAAAATAAGGTTTTTGATTTTAAGTAGATAGTAGGTAAGTAGGTTGTTATTCGATTCTCATTCTAGGACGTCGCATTATGGATTAAGTACAAAAAAGCCTGTTGTTGCGTAATCATTTCTGACTGAAAACTTGCAAAAATCATCAATTTGGCGGTTCATTTAAAATTAATTGTACTTGATATTATTTACTCTATGATTAATAGTTGCTCGTGATAATCAAGCTAGAAGAAGAGTAAATAAAACTGCAACAAGGAATTCAAAACTATACCGATTATTAACAAAATAAAACAACAGAAATCGATATTATGCATTTAATGGGAGAACCGTTTTATTTCAAATAAATACAATAATATCAGTTTGTAATTAGTATTAAGTACACCAATAATGTGAAATACAATAAAGTCTGCCTGTCTACAATAAATGTACAGGGAAATAATAATGTATTATGACTCAAGCTCAAAGCATTTATTTCAAATAAACCAATTACAGGCACTTTTGAATTGTCAAGGGGTCGGTCAGTCAGAAAGATGAAGCTAGTTGCCCATTCCAAAGCGTAGTAGGTACCTATGGAGAAGAACGGGCAAGAAACTCCATGGACACTCTTTTAAATCAAAATATTGTTACAAAAAAGTGGTTACATCATTCATGTTGTAATTATACATGTGAGAACGATGTAGAAACACGTGCACGTTAAAAGCGTCCGTAATAAAAAGATAAAAACAATTATGGAATTAAAATAAGCCGTGGCAGCTAAGAAATGACCAGTGCCTACTGACGGCGCCCGTTCACGAACATGACGTATGGATCAGCACCATTCAGCTCAACCATTTTGAAGGGAACTCAATGATCCAATACACACGTCACCACCAGCGACCCATTTGAGTGAGCATGACATACTCCCAGCCGCCAGGGCACATTCAAGTCAATGAAAGACGAACCCAGTAACCTTTATAGTGGGTACATAGTGCTCACACATGTGCTATGCAATTATACAATACTAAGAGATTGAATTTATACAATGCAAAGATAGGTTGTACAATCTTCATCAGCTCCAACATTATTTTCGAATATATGGGTAAATGTAGGCTTACAATGAAAATGTGATAATTTACCTTAGGGAGCCTTGTCGGTATTGCATTGTCGTGAAGTCTCACTATATCAAGACTTATATTAATACAAGACTCTTCAAAATGTAGTGAACAAACATTTTCCTGGCTGGAGTCGATATTTTCTTGACCCAATGATTCAAGCCACTTACTTTTAAGTTTATCATTTTTTGGTAACCTAAAAACACAAACAAAACACGCAAACTAACATAAATGTGTATATTTTTTCATGCTAAATATTCAAACGAAATTTGGTTTTTATCGATGCTAAATCGATTCGTTGTGCAAATTACACAATCACAACACTATATTTGTCAATAAAAATACGTAGTAAACAAAACCAAAATAAGGAAATATATCGTTCGAAAGACTATGAATAGGCAATAATCTATGACCGAACAGTAATAAACATGAATTGAGACTAGAAATTGGTATAAATTTATATAGGAAACTTATTAATCTATGAATTCTTTCGACTTACTTGTGCAGGGATATCAGAGGCGCTTTTTTACTGTAATTCGAGCCACAGCCCCTCACACAACACTTAGGCATGGTTTCCTCTATCACAGACAGCCTCAGTCAAATTTATAGCACTCAAATGTTCTCAAAATGGAAAAAAACTTAATATTTAGTCGCACGATAACGCCAAATGACACTTCATGTACACTCTGAGAAGTACTCAAAAAAACCAGAAACTAAAATGGCGAACCGGCCGATGGGCAGGGCTTCCGTGACGTCAATTGAAATTGAATTGCAATTTTAGAAAACTGACAAAATACGGTTTTCTCTTTTTGCCACTGGCAGAATTGCATAAGTTAGAAAGAAACATGTATATTTTTTTATTTCTGTATAGAATCGTATGATATTTCCATAATGTATTTAATTTATATAGATCTTTTAGTTCATGTCCTCTCTTAGTCTTTAGTCATTGGTCTGCCCCCTTATCACTGTGAGCTCAACCCAATAGAGTTAGTTTGGGTTCAAGCAAAGGGGTACGCCGCCAGGAACAATAAAACTTTTTAAATAAAAGACGTAAAAAAATTATTTGAAGAAGGCCTAAAGGAAGTGACGCCTGAAAATTGGGGACAGTGCATCAACCATGCCATAAAAGTCGAAGACAAAATGTGTCAACTCGGCCACATCATAGATGAATATGTGGATTAATTCATTATAAATGTAACTGATTCCGATTCTGAATATACCGATTCAGAATCGGAGTCGGAATCAATAGCAACCGTATTGAATAAAAACGTATAAAATTACTTGTATTTTCCCGACTTTCTAGTGTTAATTCCTCTGAATCTCTTTATACATTTTTTTCCCAGCTTTTGTAATAATGTTGTAGTGAGAAATTTTAATATCCTGGTAAGGTCCATATTTCTAAAATCGTATTATTTAATATGGTATGTATTAAATATTTACAATAAAAAAAACGCTTTGATACATATTATAATAAAGCATGACTAAATGTCTAAGTCGATTGTTGATTGCCGAACATCACTATTGTAGCGGGTCACCCTTTTTTGAATCAGTGACAGTTGCACTTGTCATTTTACTGACTGGAATTAATAATCGTACTTATAGTGCTGAAAGCAGTGGAAGTTCATGAAACCAGCAAACCAAACTATAAGAAAGTCTGAAATAAACCCTAAACCCTGCTAAGATTAATCGAGCGTCTACTTTCCCTATTACTCAAATAATCCTGTAAATAAATAAATAATTTTAATTTCTAGGGAGAAGAGAACTCTTATCTCAAATACCTAGTATAGTAAAACTTGTCCCATTGAGCCATCTAACAGCATAGCAGACCATGGAATTAGTATATACTAAATAGTGCAGCCAGCAGACCGACTTGACTTCATTGAATTCACAACCAACTAACCCATAGACTACCCAACCAATATCTATAATGCTAAGTACACACGCAGTAACTTCGTCCAGCCTATCCTCAGTATTAGTGCCTTAGACGATCGACCTGGCATGATTTACATCCGTGATTTGGCGATTGAGCGTGTACATTACTGCAGCTGTTCAGTTAGAAGAACTGGATTCTATATAGTAATAAGTAATTAACATTACGAAACACAAAAATATTAAAATTATTTGCCATATTATGTCAGCTAGCACACGCCAATATTTAAAACTATACTCAAGCAGAAATAAATAATAAAAACAAAAACGCAAACAGAACTTAATACATAAAGGGCATGCCCACTTACATATGCAATGCTGCATGTTTATATATAGCTGTAACTTGTAGCCATAAATGATAACCTAGGACCTTCGAAGTAAAATAAAGAAACATTAATTACTAATAACAATAACAAAACCATAGCCAGCAAGATGACCTGTCACCACAAGCAGCACCCGTTCACGAGCATAACGCAAATATCAGTCATTACCCCCCACGCCATATTTGAGGGAAGGAGGCAACCCGACCCCCGACGCTACCGCAAGCATTGACATCTAAGCATGAATCTAAGGGAGTATGACGAACTTGCTGCCGGTTGCTCAAAAGAATAATATGATCAATTGTCGAGGTCGCTAGCTTACCATATATTGCAATACAACTCAATAAAAAACATTGAAATTAGTAGATTATGTCAATAATAAATAAATATTAAATTAAACTAAACTGACTAATATAGTCAAATAAAAAAAGCAATTATATGAACTCGTAGAACTTGTCAGTAGGTACTCTGAGAAGAAATGCCGAAACAAACTCAGAGGTAAGTCATCAGTGTCTATTAAAGTCTAGACATAATCTTGGTCAGATCATGTGAAGACCATGTAGATTGATGACTGAAATAGAAGGTTCTGGAACATTTCTCCAATATTCGCCGTTGATCGATTCACCGACAGAATGATTCACTTTTAATTTTTTCACCGATAGAACGTTTCAACGGTGAACGATTCGCCGAAAGAACGATTCTCTTTTGAAAATTTCATTGATAGAACCTTTCACCGGCGAACGATTCGCCGACACAACTGTTCGTCTGCCCCTGGGGTATTTAACATAGGTATTTGACTTGCAGACCTGTTTACGTTTATTGATTAAAAAATACTTTTTAAACAATACAAAATAATATAAATAATATGCAAACACTAAAAGTAATCTAAACACATAAAATTTAACAATGCACTCATAGTCATTGCGAAGGATTTTATGATTTCCGGCTAGCTTATCATTTAACTGTTTATAATTCAAAATTAAATGTACAATGCATGCTAGTATTATTGTAGTAATTATAGACATACATAGTTGATAGCACTTTCGCTTATTTCTAAACGAAAACAATTAAATATGAAAATGTGGGTAGTCCTAAGTTTTTTACCTGTCAACGTCCCTCAATTTACGTTCTTATGTCTGGCCGGAATCAATTAGCAACGTGTTAATGAAAAGGTTTAGATTTGTTGTTAAAAAATGAGTGATTGTGTAATGTTATAGTAAAAAAAAACGCGGTAAAGATATTATATATTGATTCACAAGGATATTCCTATCATTTGAACAGAATACGAAATACGAATTTCTATTGGCGGTGTACGAAAAAAGATACTACCCGGTGCAATGTGGCTATCACTTCAACAGTGACTACGAATAATTCTCATATAGCTATTTCGAAAAAAATTGAACATGTTCATTTACCGGATCCCGATGCAGATAGAATTAACTGTAAAAGCTAACATCAAACAAAAAGCCCACCATTCAATGGATGCACCCTCACAAATTGTTCAACGGCGAGGGAGTAAATAGAAACCGAGTTCTAATGGGTTTTTAGCGCCGTGTGTTACACTCTACTTTTCACGATTGCGAGAAAATAAAACAATCCAATACAATAATTATGAAATATGTCGTTTATTTTATTAAAAATTAAATGTACAATTTGTACAATTTTGGATATTTAACGAGATGTTTTTTCCCGGTAACTTAATTTCATAAAGATTTCGCGCCAATGTCTTTTTTTTTGTTTTTTCTTCTGCAGCCGCAACGCATTGCATGCATTCTACCAAAGAGATCGACGATTTTAGTTCCATTTTCAAAAATAAAATGAAGTTCTCTTTTTATGAAACAGTAATCTACTTATGACTAAAGACTTTTTCGTTTTTGTAGGATCATTGTCATTTGACACACAAAAATTAAAAAAAAAAAACTTTTTCCCCTAGAGGAAGAAGTGCTATTTTTTCTTCGCTCTGGTACGCCACAATGACGGTCTTTTTGAGCAAGAGGAGTGAAAATACGTTTTTCACTCCTCTTGCTCAAAAATACCGTTAACCTTTTGACCGCCACGTCAAAAAAGAAAAAGCGTGCCCTCGGCGCCAAGCTATGAATTCATCCTTTAATACCTACAAAATAGTAGTGAGTTCGAAATTATATCGATAAAGCACTAACAGTTTATTTTTTAACCTACAGTATGTTTTTAATAAAAAGTCTATACCGGAAAAATATAACACAGGAGTTTTATTTCATCCCGCTTTGTCCTTTAGGACAGAAATCATAATGATATGTGTCACAGTTTCGGCGTTGAATCCACAATTCAAAACAAAAATCGATAAAACCAAGTCAATACCATCACAACACTATGTTCAATCTTGACGTACTTTCTTGTCGTCTTATGATGACAGTGGCGTAGCTGGCACGGCTTTTTTAATTTGCTCGCCTCTGCGCTAGAGGTTCGCAACCGATATTTATTAATAATATCGAAATAATAATAGGTATCTATTTAGTTCTAATAGTTTCGTATTTTTCGTTAGTTTCTTTTCACTGATATTCTGTTTCATATTGTGGAAAAACTTTTGTCAATATGAGAAATTAGATTGCAATATTATTATTTGATAATGCAATAAATAAAATGAGACATGAACCATCGGTTTTTTGTAATCGTATTTTTTATCACAAAATAATTTATAACAGGTAAATATCTATTAAACGGGTTTGAATTTTTTGGCCGGACTAACTTCCGCCATTTTGACTTTTTTTCAAAGTAATAAAGCGCATATTATGATATTTAGTAGAGCTAGAAGGTTAAGGTGGAACCGTCAGGGTAGCCCGCGAAATTAAAATTTTCTTAGGTTTTTTGCAATTTGCAGGCCAGTGCTAGGTTGTATGTTGATTAAAATATTATTCGCAGCTGGAAGACGTATGTACCTAGCTACAGAATTAAAATCATAAACCCTCCAAGTTCATAAAGGTCGAGGAATGACTTTCAAGGTCAAAGTCATTCCTCGACCTTTACTTTTACTTTGATAGCTCATATCTCGGAAACGTGACACTTTAGAACTTTTTGTCTCATACACAACATGTTTGCATTGATTCCAGCTATCGATTAAAGGTACTATGCGTGGCCACTACATTGAAAAAAAAAATTTAATGGCGGATGTTAATCCGGCCACCACTCATATTCACTTCACTTCACTACTCATATTATAGTCATCCATTATTAATAATATTTATTAACAGTAAACGAACTAGGTACTCTATTCAAATTTCCGCGTATGACGCCATGGGACTGTCAAGCATAGACGACTGTGGCGTTCCCGGCACAGACCATACAACAGTGCGATAGAGATGGCATTACAGTCATTACAATTAATCGATAATCAACTAACACTCGACCTATAGAGAGTGCATAGTTCACTATTATAAAATTTTCTTGATTTCTCGAACGTAAAAGTTCAGTATGAAATGTTTTATTTATTTACTAGTGCAGAATTCAGAGTAAATTAAATATAACGTAAGTTGCCGTCGAGGTCGATATTCCTGTTTTATCGACTACTACCTGCATCACTACGTGTCCTGTTATGGTGACTGTGGCGTCGAGGGCACTATGTTTTTCGAACTTTATAACTGGTTTTCGTTTTTGTCATTTTACGTTACTAAAAATTAAATCTAACGAAACCAGTTCACTTCAAATAAATTACGAAGAGTCAAGGTACATAAGTAACAAGGGAAATTAAGACATTTATTTACGTATAAAATTCGGTCACGCTGGCGCTGTCGCGACCGTGGCGTGCTGGGTAAAAATAATAATAATAATAACCAACGACGCCACTCGCCAGAGTCGTTGGTGACTAAATTCGCTGCATGTGTAGCATTTGAAATAGAACTCACCGATACAGCTAGTTTACTTTCGATAACTTCACGTTAGAAGTTAGTTGGCACACAAGGAAATTAATGCAACTTTGCATACAAAAAAAATAAACACCAAGTGAATATTTCAAAACAATTTGACAAGTCCCGGGTTATTTTCAGTGTTTCTCCGACATGGAAATTTCAGTATCCTGAGTTTGATCCGAAATTAATTTCATGACAACTAATAATTTGCCAAATATGAACGATGAGCTGTACGCACAACAATAACAAGTTAAACATTTCCAGAATAAGCCGACTTCTCATTGTACGAAATTGTATTATTCTTTGTTTATTAGCTAAAACTGGAAATGTATAGCTTGTTATGTCGTCGTGTTTACCTACGTCATCATGAATACGTGGATTTGGGGAACAGAAAAACAAAATGCGGACGTAAACAAGTTTATTCAAAAAGGAGTATAATATTTTTTACCCAAAAAATAATCTATAAAAAAATGAAAAGACCAGGAAATAAAACGTCCATTTCAATCCTTTTACCAGTAATATCCTGTATAGTGGCGTTGGCGGAATACTGGAAACAATAAACTTTAATTTTTAAATTAAAATTTTATCTAATGCTTAAGTACCTACTATCTTATGACGGCTCCACACGCTTGCCAAACTTCGACAAATCATCAAATTAAAAACTCTCTAAGAGCGTTTGGTTTGACTTGCAAGTACAAAATGCTGCTGATCTGCCGCGCCGCCGCCGCGCGCCGCCGCCCAGCGCAATAATGATCCGATTGAGTGGCGGTTATTAAGCACAAATCAAAGGAAGCTTGTGGGCGTGGCAAGCGCTTGCGATGCATCCACACGTTTGTGTTGTGCTTTTGTGGAGGTTTGTAGTCTACGACCAGTGCCAGGCGTGTGGATTCGATTTTCTAATGATACAAATTTAATGCTGGACCAGTTTTTGAAATTTGAACAAAGTACATTAAGGCAAGGCATGCCTAATGCCTGGATTTTATCACCAAGATAATAAAGCGTTTTTTTTATATATTTAATTAATTGAAACTTATGCCTAGCACTAAACTTTATAACATTTTACTATTAAGCTCCTCACCTTCATGAACTTTCAAATTATTATTCATTTATTAGGTACTTATTAATTGGTGATCAAACAAAAACCTATTCACTGAAAATAAAAGAAAATATAAGTATCGTCATTCCCAATATTATTGTGTCTACATGTAGTTAGGTAACTACTATACTGGTAACTGGGCGTTTTTTTCAAAAAATGCTGTTGATACCCAAATACACAAAAAAAAAAAATACATGAATGGCATGCATTGAACCACAGAATTTAAAGGTACCTACATAATTGAACTATCTCAAATTTCAGCCACTTTTGAACTGTTGTCAAGGAGACCAAGGAGCGGTTTATTCTGGTTTGAATCCCAGAATCCGATCCCATTTCATGGGATTCGTTAGGAAAGTGGATGAAATTCAAATTTTGTTCCGAACCGATCCCTAATGCCAAGTGCCAAGTGATCAGTATATCGATTCTGTAAAAATCTCACCGCGCCGTGAAGTGAACACTTAGGTGAAGTGAGCTGTCAGTGTCATCCCACTGATGCTAGGGAATGACCAAACATTACATTTACAATCATAATCGAGATATTTTTTTTATGCTCTTTCTGTTGATAATTTTATATTATTTCAAAGCTAGTACTTACCTATTTAAGACGGATTTTTTAAATAAAACGGCAAAACAGAAATTCAGTCAGAAACTCGAATTTAAAACCTTTTATTTATTTTTTTCCTACACTAGCTACAAAGAAAATGCGCATAGACATTGTTTGTTATTCTTATTAGGGACCTATGGTTTAATATGACTATTGTTGTCGTTTTCATGGTTTTCGAGGTTGCTAAAGCCGAAAGTGAGCTCAAAATGAAAATCTAAGAGGGCTTACCGTCATATTAGATTTTCATAAAGAAACAAAATTGAGTTTCTGGCTGAATTTGTGTTACTGTTATAAAAAAAAAGAAACATAAATACTAGCTTTGAAATAATATAAAATGATCAACAGAATTAAAATTAAAAAAATATAATTAAATTCTCGATTATGATTGTAAATGTAATGCTTGGTCAATTCCTAGCATCAGTGGGACTACACTGACCACTCCACGCTCACTTCACCTAAGTTTTCACGGTGAGATGGTATGGTAACAGAATCGCAATGCTGAACGTAGTCCCATCCCAGTAAGTAGGTACCTACGCTATACCTAAAGAATGCTGCGAAAAACGATACCTTTTTAGAGAAAGAAATAAAAATTTAGAATACGGTCGGAACAGAATATCTTTATCCACATTCCCACAAAATGGGATTATAGTGTGGGATCAAATTTTGTTGAGTCAAGTAGGTTGGTACATAAATTTATTGTTTATTGGCTTGGAACCAATGAGGAATTAAGGTTACATCGCTTTTATCTAATTTTCACTTATTTGTGTCAAACAATGAGAATAAAAATTAATATATTCGAATAAATTTAAACTTAAATCCCTTCGCGGACCGTAGGTAATTTGCTCACGTCTGATCTACAACATACCAAATAGGTTAGGTATTACTAGAACAACGTTTTATGCGTAAGATAGTGGTCAACTGAGTCGGAGCGCGAGTGCACCTTAAAGTCGCGCGAGCCACTGCGCGAGTGCTGAATGACTAAGGGCTGATTTTTCAATAGTCAGATAACTTTTATCTGAAGAATAAATCTGACAGTTTGACATTATTTTCTATACAAAAGCTGTCAAAACACAATAGTTATTCCTCAGATAAAAGTTATCTGACTATTGAAAAATCAACCCTAAATCATACAAGGATTTAAGTTTCTTTTAACATTGGTGTAAAACGCCCAACCAGAATTCAGTGTAGGTAAATAGTGTTTAGCACCCAGGTATAAACTAATGCTTTCTATTCAAGTCGCTATACTCACAACAGTAGCGGCACGATATCCTCTTGTTTCATTTTACCATAGTATTTTACAATGCCATCTACATGCCCCATGCCAACCACCGCGAGAACGCGTGGAGTCTCAACTGTTGAAGAGGAAAACAAAAGTAGAAACATTAATCGTAAAGTACCTACGCAGCTACCTATATTTTGTTTTTTATTAATGTTAGACATGGTAGGTAATATTATTCAGAGATCAAAGCATCGTCGCGTCGGTAGTAGGCACCTAACCTAGGTAGGTAGGGTAGACCGGGGACAATAGTACCATTTTCGAAACATCGCGGAAGTGTCGTTTTTTATATTAAATATTATTATTTTACAGCCTTGGTTTATTATCTACCGAAGAAAATATCTAAAGTTGGCCTAGATTGAACAAAACTTGGTCAAAATTGACTTTGAATGAAATTATGGCTAGTGCTACGAATAACCCCCTTTAAGGGTTAATTGTACCAAAACTGCATAGGGTAATAAAACGCGAATAAAGGTATTAATCACATTTTCTTAGTCATTTATTTGAAGTCTTATGGGCTTATAATAATTAAAAAAAAATAGGAACAAAATAATCATGAGATCGGTGTTTTAAACCAACACAAATGTAAAGTAATAACATTAACATAACAATTCTTCACTTCGAACGTAAATAGTTTTTATTATCTTAAATAATCAACTTTGGTTGGTTTGGTGTTATCTACCTTTATAACAATTTATAAAATAGAAATAATCAACAAAAATATATTAGTATGGAGGTACAATTGACCCTCATAAAACAACAGTTACTTATAAAAAAATATTAGTCAGGTTCGCAATTATGACAAACATAAATTGACACCTGAGGAGTACACTCCTGGTGTGCCCATAATCTGCATTGAGCGCATTGAATCCACATTTAATTAGGGCGACTGGCACTATAAGGTTCCATACATACAACACAAAACCATTCTTCTTCTTCTTCACTGCTTTCAGAGTCATTTTTTGCTGCAGTTTTCTTTTTCTGGCTGGAAAGACATTTTATCCCTTTAGATTTTCCTGGGTGCTGTAGATTATTTTTAATTTGTTTAGCTCTCTTTCTTTTTTCCGCTTCCTCCGCTTCTTTTTGTATAGCATCTTCCCGGGGTATCGATGTATATAGCCGTTAGTATATGTATATTTATATAAGCGCGTATGCTACGCCCTTTTAAAATCTCATCGTATGCCTGTTCATACAACAAAGTATCTCTTGACCCACGGTCCGTCTTTTTTATTCTATTTCGTGGCATCTAAAACAAACAATGTCTAATAAGTAATTGCATATTTTAAGTAGGTATTTATTTTTTTACTCTGTTATTATTACTACGGGGTTATTTCTACCATGGGGTCAATTGTACCGGTACCATTGACCCCGTCGATGTTTGTACAATTGCACCAAAGTAACTAATTTAGAAAAACCATCTAATAATCTCATAATTCTAAACTTATAGTTTCAATATTTATAATAAATCAACATTTTAATATCCGTTTAAACTGGCAACAGCAATTACTTGTCGAAAAGGCTCTGGTAGTACGAGTTACAGGCAATAATATTTTACGTAAAAACTTACCGCGGCTTGCCGAAAATCAAAAATTCTCCAATAACACGTTCATTTCACAGCACGCGCGCCGGCGACTGAGGGGCGCCTCGGGACTCGAGTAGCGCGTGTGCTAGCGCACTCACACATGCAAAATTTAGCTCAGTAGTAGAAATCTCGACGATGGTAATATTGACCCGTGTTACTATTGTACCCGGTGTACCCTACCTACTAATAAAATTCATAGTAGGAGCGCAGAACTTCTGTCCCGCAATCGCCATTCAAAGCAGTCAGTTTCTAATATCTACTTATTTGTCGTAGTGGGTGACGTTTGGTTTGTATGGAAAGTGTTGACATAGTGCCGCCTCTAGCAGCGGCCACTGAGGTGCCTCCGTTCTCTGTGGTATTATTTGATATACCTAATAGTCGTTCGAGAAATTGCTTCCATTTCGAGTTATGCCTCTAGATATACATACCTACCTAACAGAAAATAATTTTATAAAACATAACCCTCCTTCTGGCGCACTCGGGTAATTAGGTACTGTTTTAGTCAACCTACCCTAGGAGGCCGGTGGTCAACTTACCCCGGTTCTGGAATAGGTTGACTAAGATAAAATACTCTCCAAAAACCAATAAATAACAATAACATACTAAAATGTAGATAGATGTTAATTATTTTATCTGGCTATGTCACTGTCAAATAAAGTCATTTTTATAATTTAAATCTAAAAATACAAATAATAAGTCCTCCGGTCTGCCCTATCTATCTATTTGTTATTAGATCGATCGTCAATTGATTTCAAGTAGGAGAACCCGTTAAAAAACAACCCCATCAACAAAAAAATCGTCGCGACAGAGTAACTATTTAGTAATCTGTGGCGACAGTGGGAACGGTGTCTAAAACATACCTACATAAACTCTCGCCGTGTTCCCATGAGACAGGCAGAAACTTCAAAAACTCGATAAATAGGAATTTAGAGCAAGCCGTGAACTTAATGTTTCCATTCCATCTATCGTTCTTAGAAATGACCTATACAATACTTACCAGAACGAACACATTCTTGTAGCGAATAGGCAAGACATTTGTCACGTTCGTCAACAAACACGTGGAATATTTTTTTAAAGGCTGGAACATCTTTAGTTATTTCCTCAAATTGTGCTTGTACAAAGTCTCGGTCTTTATATTTTTCTAGCTGCTCTTTGCTATACCACAAAAATAATAGTACGTAGTTATCATTATACTTATAAGTTATAACATAAAGGAGAATTAATATTATTGAAGATAACGTACGAAAATACCTACTCTAATGGCTTAGGATTCGTCGATGTAAGGTGGTAAAGAACTTGTCCCAATTCATAAACGCTTAGAGACTGAAAAGCTCGTGCTATAGTTATTTGAATTGGCCGATCGCCCAGAAACAACTTGCAGCCAGGTATTTTTTTCATCTGAAAATCAGAATGTAAAGGTTACGTACACAGGATGACAGGGACATAGACGCGCAAACTGTAACCAATAATATTCAGCACGTGATTCTAGACCCCTTAGCGTAGACAATTTTCGTAAGTTATAAAAAAATAAAATAAAATTACGTGTCAGCTCCGACGCGTGAGTGGAGTTTACCTACTCCTGAAAAACGGTTGTCTTAAAATATATAAGTACATTAAAGTATTACACAAAGGAAGTAAATGAACCCATATATTTATTTATATTGATTAGCTAAAATATATTACATCAGTTATATCCTTTGTTCCCACTAGTACCACCATTTACTTGGTGGTACTAGTGAGACTGTTCGTTCCCAACCTTTGTTCCCACCAGTACCACTGAACTGAACCACCGGTGGTACTAGCGGGAAAATTCGTTCTCTATAGTACCACCATTTACTTAATAGTACTGTTTGTTCCCAATAGTACCTACTACCTATGCAAATTGTGTAACCTTATTTTTTACCGACTTTAAACTTATGGAACGAAATACCTAGGTACCATGGACCTATAAAAAACCCTTTTTTTATAGGTCCATGCTAGGTACCATGTTGATTAGACGTAGAGTATAGTCTTAGTCTACTTTCCAGGAAGTGCAGGAAAATAATGACAATGTTGTCAACTTACAAACTCCGCATACATCCCCCAGACAAATAATTGATTTAAAGTTGTCATTATTGTTTTGTCACAATTGATATGTTTCAACATACATAGATTGCATTTTTTTATAAAATGTAATAATACAAACCGCCGTTTCATTAAATAAATAAATAACAAAAATATTTCTTCATTTTATTTACGCAATTATGATTGAGCCCGAGCCAAAAATTAAAAAAAGGCGTGGAAAAGTGCTGCTTGAAGGTGGGCACCAATATTACTTCCGTAAAATATAAAAATGAAAGTGAAACAAAACAAGTTGGATTTAAAATGTAAAGGATCGGCAACTTGATCGAAGGTAACTAAGTATTTTCGGCATTTCCAGTTTGCCACCCCAAAAAATCCACCCAGGTGGATACGCGGATACGCATGTCCGAGAATCCATCCTAAGCCTAGTTGGAGAAAGGGAAATTAAAGAAGAATACGAAAAAACGGCTCAGGATGGATTCTTGCACATAGGATTCGGAGTATCCACCCTTGGGGTGGATAGGTATAATGAAGTGGCAAAATAGAAATGCCGACTATTTTATTTATACTCTTACATAACGTCACAGACCAGTGCACGTAGGTACTCTATATCAGTCCTCGGGATAGTTTTAAAAAGAGTGGCATTCGTGGCATTCATAAAGCGACTTAGAGGGCTCAAGTTCGACCATATTTCGACTTAATCTTGAGTAGCCGATTAAAGTATATTTTCTGTTTCGGAAGGATGGGATTATGTTGTAAGAGAAATGAAACAAAACGTACCTGCTATGTGATATTTCCAAAAATACTATGGGACAGTTTGGATGAAAAGTCGTTTCAAAGATATATTAAGCGTTTTTGGATGTCAACATCGAATATGTAAATAATTCAGCAGTAGCTTAGGCGGCGAGCCTCCTTGCCGGATTACCGCCATGGGATCTGGAGGCAAAAGTCCTCGCGCACATTTGGGAGTGGCGCGAGGAGGCGAAACGCCGGCGCCGCCGCCGGGGCGTAGCTCCGCTGCCGCGAGAAATCACGGTACAGCGGACAGAGCTCCGGCGGGATCTCAGGGCGGCATGGAGAGTGCGATTGTCGCAACCCAGCGCTGGGCACGCCACAATTGCGGTGATAAGTCCCCTCTTTGAGGAGTGGCTAGAGAGGCGCCACGGCGGCGTCCTCACCTTCCGCCTGACGCAGGTCCTCACCGGACACGGTTGTTTCGGGAGGTTCCTGTTCCGGATAAGGCGGGAGGAAACGCCCGGGTGTCACCATTGTGTGGATCGCCCGGAGGACACGGTGGAGCATACGGTGGAGGTCTGCCCGGCTTGGGCGGAGCACCGCCGTGTCCTCGTGGAGGCGATTGGCGGTGGCGTTGGCCTTGGTCCAGGCCATGGTACGGAGCGAGAGGGCTTGGGAAGCCGTCACCTCCTTCTGCGAAGCAGTAATGTTCGCGAAGGAGGAGGCGGAACGCGTGAGGGAGAGGCAAAATTTGCGCCCTCACGCCCCTAGCCGCCGCAGGAGACGCCCTGGGCGTCGGGAATCGCAGGCCGATTCCCGGCCACCGTAGGCGCGGGCTTGCGAACGGCGAGCAATGGGCAGCTCGCCTTTCGATAAGGACCAGGCCCGGGTCGACGGCGCGTTGTATTCCACGCGCGCCTCAAAGAGATGTCAGCACCAATGACGGGGTTTGCTAGGACCGATGTCTGCTAGGGTTGCGGAAAAGTCCAAGAGGGTTACCGTGGCCCCTGGCACAGGCAACTGAAGGAACACGGGTGGGTTTTAGTCAGTAAGAGTCTGACACGCCCTCCTGCTCTGCCCAGAGCGGGAGAAGTTATTTGATGATTTCCCACCCACAAAAAAAAAAAAAACCTACTGCTGAATTATTTTTATTTATTATTATTATTTGTTTTTTTTTTGAAGAAATTTGGTTTATTTCGGCTTATCTAAACAAGCCGAAATAAACCAAATTTCTTGCAAATCTTGCATGTTTTGTTTCAAGAATAATACCTATTTAACAACCTTCCGAAGCAACAAATTTAAGAAGTTCAATATAGCTCACAACCAAAGCGAGCAAAACAATACATTGATTCTGATGATCTGATAATTGAAGCACAAATGCAATTGACATCAGGAGAAAATTGTACTGGCCACTTTTTAGAGAAACTTCGCTAGTTCGCATAAAAACGTTGTTGTTTTATTTTTATTTGGCCGAAAGATAAGTTTGTTTTTTGTTTACTTGTGTTTTGCAATTAAAGTGATACCTAATATCTATTAATATCTTTGCCATCTCTCTAAGTAGGTAGGTAGTACCTACTATTGGGAACAAACAGTATCACTAGTAGGTACCACTAATATTAATTAATATAAATGGTGGTACCTACTATAAAGAACGAGATTTGACGCTATTACCACCGGTGGTACAAGTCGGTGGTACTAGTGGGAACACAGGTTGGGGACAAACAGTCTCACTAGTACCACTAATAATAATTAATATAAATGGTGGTAGGTACTATATAGGTATAGAGAACGATTTCCCGCTTGTAGGTACCACCGGCCGTACAGTTCAGTGGTATGAGTGGGAGCAAAGGAATTATATTACCTAATAAAAGTACCTACCTACTTCACAATGAGTGAAAGGAACTATCAATACTCGAATGTTAAGCCTACAAATGGTGCGCCTGTACGCAATAAGTGGTGACAATTTACGGGGAGCAAGGACATTAAACAAAAGGAGTAAACTCCTAAAAATCTGCTGTATCATAGAAAAGTGCAATAGGTAGGTACCTACGCGATCAAAATGTATGGAACACCTTTTTTTTTAAATATCTAACCAACGAAAAATTTCCACGCAGGGGATTCAGAATCATGTACCTACCTACCGATTCCATGGTAACAGGTTGCGCATCGATGTCCCTGCCACCCTATATACAAGGTGTAACAGAATAAACGCAAGTCCTGAAAGTAGTCATGATCCACTACTGAATCGATTTCAGTAACTATTTTTATCAATCTTTTTTATTTTGCTATACTGATCTCTGTATAAGCCAAAGAAAATTAAATGTTATTTTAAGGCAATAAGGCTCAATCTTAAATGCAAATAAACTAATGATAGGGTCAACATGATAATGTTAATAATAAAATAGTTTATAAATACCTATTTAAAAAAAGTTGTTTTGGTCATAGTATTATGGTTTTAACTCAATACTCTAATGGGGTGTATGCGGTCTTGCGTCAATTATACTACATTATAGATAAGCATACCTACTTAGGTAGATAGGTACTAAAAAGCCCGACTGACTGACCTCATGGTACGCTCGACGGAACTCTCCACCAGGTGCGACACCCAATTCCTTCGCGATATCAGCATATGTTTTCAAAAGCATTGCATGTAACATCCCCGACACAAAGTTTTGACCTTTTACCGCTTCTCTGTTTGAATTTTGTAAAGATTAGGTATGTTTGTAGAAATATCAAAATAGAATAAATCATGATGGCTTACAAAAATGAGTGCATGTATTTTATACAGGATTTTAAATGTGCATGATTGCCAAATCCGCATTTGGCCATCCACATACACTGGGAAAATTAACCCTGTAGGTATACCTACCTATTTCAGGGTTGGTGACTAAGATTTATTATGAATTCCACTTATGTAGATCCTATCTCAAGACAGATGAAAAGGGATCCAGATTCAGCTTAGGTACTATTGATTTTTTTATAAGATCAGTGTGCATTTTGAAACCAACCTACTCGTAACGACAGAGGATATACTTAGATACTTACCCCACTTAGTTTGTCGACTACGAATTGAACAATTCGTGCTGGGGGGCAAAATAAAAAACTGCGCTAGCGAGCCACAGCCAGATAATGGTACATGAGCCTGGGCCTGGGCGTACTAAGCTATATAGGTAGGTACCTACTCCAGAAGAAATAGGACTAACTTTAATTTTCGGGCGTCAAATTTTTTTGCGTCTTCTAGAAATTTCTTGTCGTCCAACTCTAGGAGTGATACTCGTTGGCGACATAATTCAACTAGAATAGCGTTCGGTTGCAACACTTTCACTATCTGAAGATAAAAAATTGTTTTATTTATTCATCCTATTGGAAATAGGTGGCTAGTCCATTATGGGTTCTCCAATCTCCTTTACCTTAATGGAAGTCGGGTCGGGTCTCGTATAGGTATCGATTATAAGTAGGTAGGTGCTAATAACTTATATTTAAGAATTACAAATTTTATTTAAATTACCAAGTGATCGTCGACATTTAAGCCAATAATAACTTGGGTATTGCGTTTTAGATTGAGTATACCTGAGAAACATCTTCCACTGATTGTTTGCTGAAATGCACGGTTCCCAAGAGCACCACGGTAGCATCTTGATCCTGGTGTAGAAGTGTTGCCGATTTGGGCAAATCAATAGCGCAAGAGGCGCTATAATTCCGTGAAAATATTGAGCATACCGCTGAAGAAATCAAAATTGAAATGAGTTTCACAAACTACATTGTCCTGGATGGCACACTACCAAAAATCTAAAATTACGTATCATGGCTTACGGGTGGTCTTTGGTCTAATTTGTAATGCAATTGGATTACATTTGACTGGAACTTCAAACGTTTTGCTCAGAAATCGACTAAGTAGGAAACATGTTTGGTATTTCATATTAATTTACTTAAAATTTTGAATAAACAATTTTGTCGCATTATTAGGAATTTCACGTAAACATTATTTTATTTAGTACTCCAAAATGTCCATTTTGTTTATTTCTTTTCTGTCCGATTATTAATGACAGCCACTTTTAATTTTTCACCCAGCCAGTTACAATATTCGATTGAACAAAATAATCTGAATAGGAAAACCAATAGATAGGTAATATATACTTACTCCTTCGGAAAAAGCAACGGATAAAAATAGGCAATTTTTCAATAAAACTGCCTGCTCTACCTACCTTTATCATCATCATCATCATAATTATTCTGCCGAAACTCCAAAAGGGTTTCTGCGGCATTCGCACTCCAACTTAGCGTTTCCTAAAGCGTGCCAAATATAGGTACGTAATAAATATAGCGTACTCAACCATGCAATAACTGGTCCTGGCCTTGCACATACAGCGGATTACCGCGATGTTTACCAGATCGTCAGTACAGGGTCGTACGCGACGTGGTCGCCCCAGGGCACTTCGGCCTTATCGGCTATCTCTGGTGGCCTACCACTAACTCTTTTACAGTACGTTACCTATTATTCTAGTCTTTCCCACACTGAAGTATGATGAAAATAATACTTCTATGAGGTCGTGGTAGGTCCCCTAATTTGCAAACAATGTACAACCTGTACCTAAAAAAAGTACTCTGTGACCTGTACCTTTATGAGCCTACAATGGTAAGTTTTGTAGTTTGTACCTCATACCAACCAGTCTAGCCTTGTGAACAGCAGCCACGGAACCGAAAAAAAGTTTTTTTTTCTATTGCATAACTGCAGCAGAATAAAATTACAAAACCTAGAATTAAGACTCAGACCAATAGGAACAAAGAGATTGCTAGTATAATTTAATGTCTTTGAATAGAAAACAATATACATGTAACGCCGTCTATCGCCGAGTAGCAAAATTAATTAAACATTCAAGCTTTACATTTCTATGGTTTTTCTTTTTTAGATATAATATATAAATAAAATGCAAGTTATTCTTAGTATAAGTTATTCATTTATTTATAAAGTGTTAACAATGTTTCATTTTATTACTGAGCAAAGTATAATTCGTGAGGTATCTAGAGAACCAAAAAATAACAAAATGTTCTATTTAAAAAAACAATAAATCTTTACAGTATATATGTACATAAATACTTTTATTAAAATCGGCTTATTCCTTAAGACGGATGGAAACTTTATTAATAATGTTCTATCACAGTCTTTGCAGTGTTTTTTTCTATTAATCAAACCAATAGAACTAGTTAAAAATTGGTCAATCGCTCGTTGAACACTTTTTATTTCTTAGAAATTTCATGGCAAGGGTTTTTAACCGTCTTCGTACCTGCAACATGATATTTCACAGTAGTTTTTAAATATAACTATTTATCATTTTCTTTCGTATAAATAAGTGTTCAGTTATGTCGGCTCAAGTCATAGCTCAGAGCGGCCATAAAGTTAAGCGAAAGGTTTAAAACATACAGACAACAAAACAGAAAACGACAATCCCATAATAATAGACCCAATATTAATAGAGTGGAAGTTATAAAAAAATCTTAGAATTAAACCTAAATAATTATTGATAACAAATACTAAAGAAGGCCAAAATGCATAGAGTGCTCTTAAAAAACATTAGGTTTAGCTAGGTTTATATTTATACCATAAGAATAATATAAACAAGACCATTAAAAAAAAAATTAAATGGTTGACTTTTCTTGCATATTGAGTCAGAATATTTAATTTCATATATTAAGTATGTTACTAATGTTATTATTCATTAGGGTAATCCTGCTAACTTAAGAAGCAAAGAAAATAACTTTAATTAAAACAAAAAAACAACATAGTCAGAGAACAAAATAAATATTGATTAAAGATTTTACCTGAAGTAAGTCTCAACAACCATAATTCAGTAATTCTAAGAATGACGCGTTTGTATATAAAACTACCTTAGTAACGGTAATATTTATGTGATGATTTGAATATCGCTCATGGAAATAAGCGGATTGAGAAATGGGACTTTTTACTTTATTATGTGTTATTTTTTTTCATTCATGTTTCAGCTGTATAACCAACCAACCACCTGCACTGGGCCCGCGTAGTGGATTACGGCCTACATTACAGGATGGAACATTACAGGCTGATTATGCTAAGCTTTTGAACGAAATATATTATGTTGAATTTTTTATTCTTCATAATTGATAATAAGGAATATAATCGGCTTAAATCATGGGATCCCTTCTTTTCGCATAATATTCTTTTTCCTAATATACTTTGGCATAATTTGTTTTGCCAAAATTTTTGGCATACAGTGTTTATGTTGGCATAATTATCTTGAAGGCTAATTTGTTTTGGCATAAATTCAATTTCGCATAACATTACTAGGCCTAATGATTTTTAGCATAATAATATTTAGGCATACAATTAATAGAAATAACGGAAACAAATTTGAGTTATTTTTACGTATTTATTTTGGATTTCCACGTTAATGATTTATTATACATAACATTATGTAACTTAACTATGTATTTTTATTTTTGCCCCAAGGTCTAACACATCTCGATTTAGTAAAAAGGCAATGAGAACTTAGGATGCAAGAGCGAGCGAAGCGAGCTCGGGAATAGGGGCACCCCGACTCGGACAGGTCAGGTTCGAAGGGGATGACGGGGGCTCAAGAGAGCGAGCGAACGAGCCCCCGTCATCCCCTTCGTGTTGGGTTCCTTTAAACCCTGCAGACAGAAATAGGGGCCCCGCGAAGCGGGGCTCCGTCGACTACGCCTTATTATTATTGTTATGCTTTAGAGTGTTATGCTTAAAAAAATTATGCTTTAGAATGTTATGCTTAATCATTATTATGATTAGAGAAATTATGCGTAAGCTGTTATGCGTAAATAATTTATGCGAAAATATAATTAGGACAAACAAAAGTATGAAGTTATATTAGGTCTTAAAATTTTATGCAAATGGATAGGGAACCATAAATCATGTATGGACGCTTAACATAATGTTATGATAGAGTTAGAGTTAATCTTTTAAGCGCTTGGCTAAAGATCAATTGCCGTGTCCCTAGTGCGCGGCTACAAATCGATAAATTTTTTTTTTTTTAGTTTTAGTTGTACCACGCAGTTATTAGGACGAAAATAGAACGAAAAAATCATGCATGTTTTCTGTCGCAGAAATACGACAAGAGCGGTAGGGGCACGGAAATAATTATGTGTCGCATAAATGCGACACAAGGGGTCAAAAGGTAAATTTACTTTGTAGACTCGCCACCTACTTCACGAAAAATATTTAAGACGTTTATAGACTGTGTAGTCCAAACACAATAAAGCTGTAATCCCATTCTTCAAGACCATGTTTTTTTAAGAGCAAGTTGAGTTTTCATATTCCGTATGTGCAAAGGCAACATTGGGTTCTCACAAATTATCTCATGGATTGTAATTCTTATAAGCCTACAACTAGCAACGAAATGGTCTTATTTTAGGATTCCTACAACAATATTTTTACCAAAACATTTCTCAATCCTACTAGTAGATATTATGCATATAATTACATAATTATTCTATTCAATAGATAAAATAATATGCTATATTTTTGATAAATAAATGGCCAAATATGTTTTATTGAGCAGCCTCAATGTAACCCCCCCTTACAACAAAATGCATTTTTAAGTTGTAGTTTCATCGCAAGATCTTACGCTAAGACATTCACAGAATCGAACGACATCAATCATCATCCTCTCTTTATTTTAGTCTTCAGATAGGAGTCGAGAAACCTGGAACAACATCCATTAATGATCATCAGTCACCTGAATGTTACAAAGCCGAGAAGCAATATACTCAAATATCCAAAAAAGTACTCTAGATTGATAGAGAAAATTGCATAAAAGCAACAATTTTGAATCTACGTTTGCATGGAGCAATTCACAATTAAAGTTTATCGGTATTCACAATATTATGCAATAATATTTACATGAACATGAGGCGGATATTTAGTCGTCAAGGAAACCAGCGCCGAGGCCTGAGCTTGTACCCAGCGTAGACCAGTGCGCCTACGCACGCCACGCGGATCGTGACCCGAATCACGCGCGTGGACAGAGACGGCGGCGGTACTCTGTGGACAACAAGAATATGACAGGAAATCGTGCGGTAAAATAGAACATTATATTTTAAGATAAGTACTCAGATTATTATATATTTTTTTATTTTTTTTATCTATGTTGACATGTAAGTATCTTAGCCCCACAAAACCGTAGTAGTGGTTTGACTGTGAGGTCGGTGAATCTCTTATACATTCAATTAACTTCGTACTTAAATATGTAGGTATGTGTTACGTAGGTATAGTTAACAAAATAGATAAATAACTACTTTATCAAGGCAGCTAACTAAAACCCGTTTTTTAATCATCTCGTGCATGCAATCAGCAGTCAAATAGCGCAACCAGTTAATTTATTGTTTGGATTTCTTATCTCTTTTGCTGATAGTACCATTAAATAGTTCTAAACGAGGCTATAGAATATTGTTTACTTACTGAAGTAGTGGTGGAATGTCTTGGGATCTAATTTTACCCCAGTGTTCCACGATACCAGCCACATGGCCAATGCCGACGACGCCTACAATGCGGCAAGGTTCCCGACCTAGAGAAACCAAAGTGTTAAAACATCAAGTACAGTTAAACCAGAATAGGTATGCGCTTCGGTAATCTTCGTGTTTCCGAATTAGCACGGACGTTGCGCCACAGAGTAATCCCCCCACGGAGACAAAGCATTAACTTTTGTCCTGTCACACTACAGTATTGCAACCTCAGAACAATAACTAAAGCATAGAAGGCGCTTTAGGACATTTAAAGTGTACGCTGTCATAGACAAAAGAGTATTAGCTAGTGATGTGACTATGCATAAAATAAATACCGATATCGACTTCTTAGTTTATGGTATCGCTCCTTGGCATTAAGAGCGTTAATACCTTAAGAGTGGCAACGTCGCAATTTAGTGTCACATTTCGTGGTTTTCTATTTTTATCATTTAATCGGAGCTATATTTTAAAAATCTGTTTAATTAACTTTTTAGAATTACGTGATAGTGTTTAAAAAGTAAGTAATCGTAATGCTTACAGTTATATTACAATGAAAATAACGCGTTGCAAGTTTCCAATGTATTATTTGCATATAAATAGAACTGTAAACGCAACGATTTCTTACCTTTTACACAGTTTTCACATAATTCTAAAAAGTTATTTAAACAGATTTTTAAAATATAGCTCCTATTAAATGATAAAAATTGAAAACCACGAAATATGACACTAAATTGCGACGTTGCCACTCATAAGGTATAAACGCTCTTAAATCTAAAATATGCTAAGGTGAAATAAAGAACTCACTTCTGTCTGATCAACTTATTTATTTATAAACACAGGATAAATTATTAACAAATTGAAATTACCAAGAAAACGCTTAAATAATTTTTAAAGAGCGATTGGCCACGGAACAAGTAACAAAAAAATTAAATCTCTGTCCTTTAAAAATTATAGTTTTTGTTAGAAATGTCCTTAATTTTTCTACAGGAGAAGATAATTATTTTGCGATATAATGAATTCTAATTGTTAAATATTCTTTGCTTATCAATTTAATCAACAAATTTCTATGATCATCCAATACATCATTATCGAATGAATGTTCGAGTAAATCATCAAAAATTGACGTTGGTAGCAATATTTTAATAAAGCAGTCATCGCTGAAACGTTTGGAACAAATACGATGTTGTTTTTTCCATTCCCAGTAGTTACTTGCAATAGCGTTGATCCATTTTTGCCTCATATCAATATCGGAGGGAAATCTGAAAATGACAAAAAAATCATAGCCACACGTGAGTTTAAATTATTATACCATGAGCCACACGGATTTTTGACCACTGTCATTTCATTACTCATACGTACGATTTGCTGGCAAGACCGTAGGTATTTAGGTATTTATTTCACTCTTAAATATTAAATCCTTCCCAAAACTACGTGTAAAGAAAAATAATGTAATAATTTAGATGACACTAGTTCTATCGATATTATATCGATAGTTTATTTTTGCAAGCACTATTGTTAGATTGTAATGGAACGCAACCAATTTTAGTTAACGTTCGTGTCACGGGTGGCGCTGCCTCGCTTCCCGCTTTTGTGTCTGTCATGTTTTTCTGTACTCTCTCGCTGTTTAATAAAAGTTGTATCAGCTATTATATTCTATTAATTTCTACAATCACGCAAATTCCTACATGGTAGCAGAGCGTGGTTGCGATCCACGGACAAACAAACAGATCCAGATTGTGTAGAGGGTGTGACTCTGACTCCGGACAAATGTAATGTCATCACCTGTATTCATTGTTTTGAAGGTAAACACGCCAGGATGCCGTTTAAAAATGTGGGTTCAAGAGTAGCAAGACCACTTGAACTAATACATTCCGACTTATGTGGCCCTATGGAGACTGTGTCATATGGAGGTATGAAATATTTTATAACTTTCACTGATGACTTCACACGAATGGTTCATGTGTACTTTCTCAAAGATAAAATGAGTGTTCTTGAGACCTTCAAAGATTTTAAATCTAAAGTAGAGAATGAATTGAATCTTAAGATTAAAAAGCTCCGCACTGATAACGGTAAAGAGTACTGCAATAGCAATTTTGAAAAATTCCTTTCAAATCATGGTATTATTCATCAGACATCCACTCCGTACACTCCAGAGCACAACGGCATGGCAGAACGAATGAACAGAACACTAGTGGAGCGTGCAAAATGCATGTTGTTTTATGCAAACCTGGAAAAGAGACTGTGGGCTGAAGCTTTAGCAACTGCTTCATATATTGTAAACCGGTCTCCCACGAAGTCCTTGGAAGGTAAAACACCGCACGAGTTGTGGAAAGGTAAAAGACCCAATTTATCACATCTGAAGATATTTGGCTCTGTTGCCATGGTACATGTACCAAAACAAAAACGCCAAAAATGGGATAAAAAATCGGAGAAAATGATATTGGTGGGATACTGTGAAAACTCCAAGGGATACCGTTTAATGAATCCCACAACACATAAAATGATTAAAAGTAGAGATGTTGCTTTCATTGAGAAGTATAATGAGAATGTCAATGTACCTATTCCATGTGATATTGATGTTACAGTCAAGGAGAGTCAGTCGGACAGTAGCAGCACAGCTCCATCTACTAGCAGTGGGATGCCGTCTGTCACTCAGAATCAGAAAATGCACACTCAGGAGTCACTGAAAAAGGAATCAAACGCACAAACTAGTAAAAGCGAAGACTCAAGTGAGTATGACACAGATACTGGAGACCTAGATGAGACTTACTACCCCCCCCCATTATGTGAGACAAGACCATGACACTAATGTGACCGTAAGATCACTCCGGAGACGTGATAAACAAAATAATGAAAATAAAGAGAATTATATGTGCTTCTTCACTGACTTGACTGACCCGCAGACTGTTGATGAGGCATTGTCATCACCACAAGCCACTAAATGGAAGACAGCCATGGATGAAGAATACAGTTCCTTGATGAAGAACAAAACATGGAGCTTAACAGATCTTCCTCCAGGCAAAAAGGCTTTACCCTACAAGTGGGTTTTCAAAACAAAAACAGGCCAGAGTGGTAATGTTGTCCGTTACAAGGCAAGACTTGTAATAAAAGGCTATGCTCAGAAAAGAGGCACTGACTATGAAGAAACATACTCACCAGTTGTCAGGTATACAACTATCCGTTATCTATTTGCCCTAGCAGCCAAATATGAGCTACAAATAGATCAAATGGATGCAGTGTCAGCCTTTCTCCAAGGAGAAATTGATAAAGAGATTTATATGCAGCAGCCAGAAGAATATAAACAAGGATTTCAGGTATGCAAGCTACATAAATCCATATATGGCCTCAAGCAGGCCAGCAGATTGTGGAACACTAAATTGAAAAATGCTTTGCATGAGTTAGGAATGCAACAATCAAAAACAGATCCTTGTGTCTACTATAATGCTGAGAAAAATACATTTATAGCTGTCTGGGTTGATGACTTAATACTATTTACTGCTCAAGAGTCAACTAAAATGTTATTGAAGGAAAAATTAAAACAACATTTTGAAATGAAAGATATTGGCCCAGCGAGTCAATGTGTGGGTCTACATATTACCAGAGACAAAGAAAAAGTAATGATAGATCAAGAAAAGTACATAAAAGAAATTTTGGTACGATTCAGAATGTCAGACTGCAAACCTGTGAAAACGCCATTTGAAGTTGGTATGAAATTCAATGAAAAAGGGGAAGAAGAACAGATTGACTGTCCCTATCAACAAGCAATTGGCTCCTTACTCTATGTGGCGCAAGGCACTCGACCAGATATATGCTTTGCTGTCAATACACTGAACAGATTTAACAAAGATCCAAGCATCGAACACTGGTCAGCAGTGAAGAGAATATTTAGATACCTACAAGGCACAAAAGATTTAAAGTTAGTCTACACCAAAGATGGTAATGAAGAACTAACAGGATATTGTGATGCCGACTGGGCCAGTGACGTGCGCGACCGAAAGTCGTGCACTGGTTATTTATTTATGTTACAGGGTGGTGCTATTTCGTGGCGGTCACACAAGCAACAGACTGTCGCCCTGTCGACCGCCGAGGCGGAATATATGGCGATGTCTTCCGCAGCGCAGGAGGCGCTGTGGCTGCAGCAGTTGCATGGGGAGCTCGGTCAACAGCTGAACAACCCGCTCACCATCTTCAGTGACAACCAGAGTGCAATAAAACTGACTAACAATGATTGCTATCTACCTAGATCTAAGCATATAGATATTCGCTATCATTTCCTAAAGAGTCATGTTGTTAATCAGAAAATAATGTTTTTGTATATTAAAGGTGAAGAGATGATAGCTGATAATTTAACTAAGGGCACTACTGCTGATAAACATTTATATTGTGCAACGAAAATGGGGTTGTGTTCCAAGGGAGGCTGTTAGATTGTAATGGAACGCAACCAATTTTAGTTAACGTTCGTGTCACGGGTGGCGCTGCCTCGCTTCCCGCTTTTGTGTCTGTCATGTTTTTCTGTACTCACTCGCTGTTTAATAAAAGTTGTATCAGCTATTATATTCTATTAATTTCTACAATCACGCAAATTCCTACAACTATTGCAAAATATTTATATGCCGATTTAAAATTTATATTTTCCCTAGAATCGAATTATTTAATTGCATAAAATATTGATTTCAAAACACTACCGTGTACACTAAGCTCAAATAATTTGAAAAAATGCCAAAATAACCTACAGTGAGAATACAAAACCGATAACATGACCATATTTGATTACTTACCGATGGAAGCTTATGATTTCCGCATCATTTCCTTTGCGGGATGAATGTGATTTACATCCCACTATAATGCAGGACATTATTTAATCTTTAAGCTTTGCGATTTACACTAAATCACTATTCATTTTGTACTATTTTTACAAAAACACGTAAAATCAACGAAGCACTTCAACTCCCATGCGCCCATAAGCATTATACGAAAAAATGCGATGAACAAAGTCATAGACAAAAACCTGAGACGTTAAGTAGCTTTTAAACTTAGTATCATAAAGGTAGCCAAGGTAGCCAAATTGACGTTTGCTTTGTGACGATTTGCATTTTGAGCAACCTACATCTGTCTCTTTCTAATGCTGTTATGAGTGTGTAAGAAAACAGAGACGACTATATTAGTTAAATTTAGCTTCCTTCTATGCTTTAGTTATTGTTCTGAGATTGCAACCTATCATCGCGTGTTTCTATGAAGTTTTCTCTATGCCGCTCAAAAGCTTTGATAAGTTTTTATTGAATTGCATAGAGTTGTTAATCTGTAATCATACAAACCAGGCAAATACTTTCACGGTTGTAACGGCTCTATATTAAATCCCCTCATCACGCTTTTGTATTTCCGAAGATAGACGATTTTTCCCGAAGCGCATACTTTTCCTTGGAGATCTGTACTAAATTCACTGTTATTCATCAGTCATTTTTGGTAGTATGTTATAGTAATTATCATACTCACGCGGTTGCAAGGCAGCGACCTGCAGCGAATGGCAGAGGTACATATCCCTCTCGACGACAAACACCCGCTTCAAGGCAGGGAACTCTTCTGCCATTTCTTCCAACATGTCTTCCAACATTTTCTTTTGTTTACATTTTTCAACTTCTTCCAGACTATACAAAACAAAGTATTTCGATTTAAAAAATTGTTATAGTGTATTCACGGAGACGAGTTAGTAAAGCGCTATCTCACTCACACAATTTTTTAACTGCGATTGGTCAATGATAAACGCTAAGGCGGTGTACACAGTACGAGTACTTTTTAGTCTACTCATACTTCTCGTACTGTGCAGATGTGGTCTTACTTGTGACTGTATGCTCAACTTGAGAACCGGCTGGTGTATTGGATTTTATGATTGATTGCTTTCTTGACGACTTGGCGGCTTGTGAAAAGGACTTTTCATTGTGAACTGAAATAGTGCGATAATGGCGGATATCGAACAACCTGCTGAGAAAAGAATACGGCGGGCTTTTTTGAGCTTTTTAGAGCGAATCCCAACGGCCAAATGTAAAAAACAGGATATATTTAATTGGATATATTTACGAGAAAAAAATATTAGCTGTAACGCTGAAATGTTGAAACGTGAATTATTAAACATCGTTAAAAATCATAGACAGCGATACGACGCTTGCATTATAGACGAAATGGCAAAATCACAAAACAAAACTGTATAGTCGAAGCGATTTGCGACTTTAACGCGGTAGTGATGTGTTAATGCTGTTTTAAATCAATCCTGTATTTCAATTGAGCGCTAGATTGGCCACTGGCTAATTAGTGGCTGCTTTATTCTAATCCAACACCAGGTATTGGACTGGGTCAATGCAAAAATAAGCCTTTATGGGTTTGTTTCAGTCCGACACTATAGACTTTACAGTAACAGTGTAAAGTATTTATGTTTCGGGATTGATTCCCAAAACATGAATAAATTCAAACTAATATTACAAATGCAAAACTGGTGTCCGTTACCTTTTAAGCCACATCGGCTGAACGGATTTTGATGAAATTTGGCACACAGGTAGACCATGACATGCGTTAGGACAATCAATACTTATTGTACCGGTAGGACGTTCCCGTGGGATTATTTGCGACCACCACGCTGGCAAAGGCTAGTAATATAAACAAAAGGAAAAGTAGACTTCACTGACCTTATTGTCTGGTTCGACGTGAGCAAATGCCAGATGAACCTGATGGTCTGGCCCCAGGAGAGGGACGCTATGGCTCGGTGTAGGGTGATGTCTATCGCCCTATCACCTAACTGTACAATACAGCTTGGGATTTTCTTAGCCTGGAATAAACAGATAATACTATTATTTGGTTATTATTCTGTTATCGCGGCACTACACTTCGCGTATTTCTTTGGCTATAATACTAGCCTATTATTGTCTAACTGCAGGACAAAGGCCTTTTCTACACATAATTCACGTTATTATTATTATTTTATTTCTAATAGAGTTTATTTTGTAATAGTGTAGAGTATATTTGTGTAAATACGATGAAATGTAGCGCCGTTTTGAAATCGGTCTTTTGGTTACACTTACACCATTTATATAAATGGCTTGTTTTTTCAATGGATAAAAATTACAAGGAATGGCCTTGTCATCATGATATTTTAAAGGTTAATTTGGTATTTAGTTAGAAGTTACCTCAGCCATAGCACGTCGAAATTCGCCACCGGGTGCCATACCCAATTCTCTTGTTATATGAGCCGACATGTTTAATAACAATATGTACATCAATCCATTGAACACTCCATTCTGAGCCATTGTTGCTCTGTAACAATATAAAACAAACAAATTTTCGATAAACAACGCAAAGTATGCCCGCATGAGAGAAGAAATAAAGCTATTAGTATTATTTTTTCATAGTTAATATTGTAATCATCTGCTTTATTGGATGGCTGACCAGTCCAGCCAGATATGTCTATGTACATCGTTATTTTTTTTTAATAAGCTTGAGAACAATCAGATATATGAATCCTAATTTGTTTATGGAAGCTGGGTTCAGTGCTTCATGGTCATTCATGCATGACTATGAATATTTTAAACAAATAATATTAATGTAACAAACCTTATCTTTGTAATATTAATGTTCTTAGCTTCTCTAAGTATGACTTCTTCATCTAATAACAGAATATTAGTCCTTTGTTCACACAATTCCACCATCACAATATGTGGATTCACTTCTTGTATTACCTGAAATTACAATCATCTTCTAAATATAATCAAAACATTGGATCATCTCATCATCCGTCATTTATTAGGACAAAAAAAACCACAAAAAATACACCAAATTCATAAAACAATATAAATTTAGTCAAGTACTGATGAGTGGTTTTTGAGTAAGCTTCAATATACGTATTTTTTCCACTTAGTGTATGTTGATGATGTTATATTATAATATTATTAACTCAACAAGCAAACTTAGCAAGTGAAGGTATACGAATTTGTGTGGGTGGTGTAGGTACTAGCCAGGGCTTGTTAACGTTACCAACTAACAAAATAATAACCGTTACGTAACGTTAATTCCAATGTGATACCTAATTAACGTTACAAAAATATAACGTTAATTGATAACATTACCAGTAATTTAACGTTAATTAACATTAACGTAAAATACGATAATAACGTTAATTTTACCGTTAATTTAGCTACAACCCGGTAACATTCACGGTTGTGTGTGTTGTTTGTAACCATACTGACTCGTTCGGGGCGAGCGCGGCGTGGTGAAGGCGGAGCGGGAGGGGCATCGTATTCCAGTGACGTACAGTACAGAGATATTGTGAATTTGTGACCGCGTGTTGCCGTTCCGCGTAGGTAAACATTTTTGTGCGCTCGCGCAACTTGCTTAGCATTGGATCAGTTTAGAGAATGCTTAGAATACTTTAGAACTTTAGATGCACTGTTGCCGCTCCGCCGCCGGTAGCGCCGCCGTCACGTAAATTGATCTTGGAGTCTAAGATTGTTTTTTTCTAATATTTTAGTAGTGGATGTTGATTTATTATATTGTTGATAATTTAAAATATAATTAATGAGTAAATTGTAACTTTTAAGCCATATTTACAATAATAAATGTTTATTTGATTCAAGATGTGATTTTTCATTCAACTAGACATAATTAATTCCCATAAGGGTCAATTCACACCGAAATGGCAGCGGTCGGCAGCGCAGGTTCACTGTCAAACCATTTTATGCTTTATCTCCATTAGGAAATACAAACTGTCGTTTGAAAGACGCGCGGCCGCTCGCGGCCTGTGCCGCGAGACGTCACGCGGCCCGTCAAAGCGGCGAGTTACAGCAAAGTGTTAATCGTTGCGTTAATCTTTTATTTAATTTGACCCTATTTGTTATCATACTATAATTAAACACCAGTTACAAAGTTCTAAATAACCTAAAAGCAGACATTAGAACTATAAACGAAGAAATCAAATAATAATAAGGTACATCGCTAATGTCGTTCGTGACGTCATTTGCTGTCGGGAAGACACGACTGGCGTGGCTGGCACGACTTCTGACAACTTCCTCGCATGCGAGTACGGATGTGATATTGTGGGATATAATAAATAATAATCATGTAGTACATAAAACAATTTAGTCAATTTACATATAATTATTACTCTGATTGATCTGATTCTTCGTAACTTGGCAAACTTATGTCATCCCAGTCCTTTTGCTGTCGCACTTTTCTAATAACGTTCAGTATATAGACATAAGTTACTGAACGTTTTTCTTCTGGCACTCGATCCAGTTCAAAAGCAACCAGTCTTGCAAACGCCGCATTTCGTGGGTCGCTAGGTCCTGGTTGGTTAAAATCCAACGGAGGTAAATTGGAGACGTTACACCTTAATTCATTTCCGTTCCGTTGATACATGATTGCACTCGTTAAATCTTCTGTAGAAATTTGTAGTTCTTTCGTTTTCTTTACACAGACTTCTTTGTTTGACGATGCCTTCCTTTTACGACTAATACGACTTACGTCACTTAATATACTTGGTGAGGAAGGTCCGATGTATCCTCAGGAGAATACATAATTACCACTATTATTATATCGTAAATTGGAAAACTACCCGTTACTGCAACTGTTGCTGTTGCTGTTGCAAGCAACTGACAAAAAGAAAATAAATGATTAGACAAAATATAACTTGTATTACGTTATCACTGACTAAATCAGCTCACTGTAGGTACTACCAGCACTTCTCACACGTAAGAATCTGGCAACGATTTGATCGAGCGAGACGGCACAATGCGAAAGCGCGTAAGGCGGCTTAGCTTAGGCGGCCCGCCGATCGCCTCTCTGCCCCCCGCTTTTTCCACCTCACAAGATTAACCGTTTAAAAATAACGATAAAACTAACGTTATTAAACAATTAACGGTTAAAAAGATTAACGATAAAATGTTACGAAAATAACGTTAAATCTATTAACGTTATTTTAATATTAACGGTAACTCTGTCAAATGGAGGTAACGTTACAAAAAATTTACCGGTATTTAAAGCCCTGGGTACTACAACTAAAAAGTGAAAAATTGGAACTTTAATGAAAAAAGCAACCGGCTTCCAAAAAAAAAAACTTAAATTTCGGAAGTTGGTTGCAAAAAAAGGAAATACAAAACCAAAGACACCTCTCCCGAAATTATAGTTATTTTATCATCTAGTATTGAGGCAATGAATTGTTTCTGAAATAAAATAGCTATAATATTTCGATTTATCAAGATAATCACTACATGTCGTAATACAAATCACCTCTGTCTGAATGTGATAGAACTCAAAAACTACCAAACATATTTTCATATGATTGTCATCAATTGATGAAGTGATTCATGAGAAGGTTAAGGTGTTTAATTCATTAGAATTTTGTGTCAATTGGTGGAAATATGACTAATATGAAAACAATGTATAATTACAGAAATAATACATTGTTTAGCTGGTTTAACACAATGGCTACTTTTAATCCCAGTAGTTCGTTCCAGTGGGATATTTTCCAACGTCAACGCGGGCGGAGCCATGGGCTAAATAATAATAATAATTTATTTTTATTTCGGACACAAAAAGATCCATAGAGTGTTAGTAACATATTAAATAGCTTATTATCTAGTGTTAGTACCAATTGACCTCTGCACAAGAAAAATTACGATTGGAGAGCTATAGCTCTCCGCTACAGTTCTCAGGATGCTGTTGCGACTGTCTCTCACTCTCCTGAGTAGCGAGGCACTTTTTTTACGAATGATCGCGTGAAATCCGTCGGTACGAGCCTGCGCAAACATCCCCGACGCACTGCAGTAGCGAGGAAGTCTCAACAACATCCTGAAGGCATTATTATATTGGACGCGCAGGACATCTAGCGACCTTTTGGTGTAATTAACCCATAGATTACCCGTGTACAGACTCTGGCAGTAGGCCTTGAAAAGAGTTATTTTAACTAGGTCCGTACACTGAGCAAATCTACGGATCAACATGTTGCACCGGACGGCTAGTGCCCTGCGCTCCCTTTCTATATCTACATCGTCTTTAAGGTCGTCGGACAGAAAATGACCCAAGTATTTGATACTTTTCGTATTACTGACCCGTTTATAAGAAGCTCGGGGCCCTCTTCTCGGCATTTGCCGCCGACCTTAAAGACCATGTACTCACATTTTTTTACATTATAAATTAAACCATGCTAAAGCTAGTACCAATTTTTTTTTTAAATTCAACCTAAATTAGAGAACCAGAAATTAAAGAATTCTCGGATTTTTAAGTAAGAATGTTTGCATTTTAATCTCAATATCAATCTGTCAAAATTTGTATAGCGTTTACCAAAATTTTTGAAATTTGACTGTTGCTTAGATGAGATTGCGACTTGATTTTGAACATTTCTAATTACGGGAATTGGCCTTCTGATATGATAAAATCCTTTATATTGCAGAAAACCACACCTACCCTGGATACATCCTCCTGAGACTGTATGCTAAAGTGAGCAGTACCCACTAGGTACACCTTGCCACCATCAGGAGCATCCAGCACTGTCACCGTGCCCGGAAGAGTTTCATCCATTGGCAACTCGGAAACACCTGAGGATCATAACAGCCTTTTTTTTTAAACATGATATGTCTATTTTTAAAAGTAGAACTTAAGATGGAAGAATAATTTGGTATCTATATACATGTTAATGTTAATAGGTGTTATTTCAAATTATTTACCATCCTCCATGTCACATTCTGGATTAGAATCCACAATTTGAGTCTCTGATGAAGTCTCCTTCTTTGGGTCTGGTGTAGAAGTGATAAAATCAGGTTTATCTGAAAATAACAACAGTAATTTTTATTCTATATTATTAAGATAAGTGCAGTGTAAAATAATTTTTGTAAAAGTATTTAATACTGAATCAATAAGAAAGAATTTTACTATCTTGTTAGGCTTGATAATTAATGAACACATTAGTCAACCTTATCATAAGCCTTTCATTAGCAACAACATAAAGTTAGCTTGCGTAGGCTGAAGTTATCTTTCTGTATGCCTGTTTTCCAAATTAAAGAAACAAACAACAAACCTGACTTATGTGGCAACATCGCACCAAAAGTATTTACTGGTGCATCACCACCACCATCTTCAGCCTTGATGAACACCTTACACTCATTGACTATATCACATTTGACCCCTGATGCTTGTGACTTCCCAAACAACTGTTCCTCTTCTAAATTACCATGTGTCACCAGCCTTTCATTATTTAGCAGACGATCAGCAGCATCCATGTTATTATTGAATTACTGAAAGTGCAAACGCCATAGCTGATCAGATGGTGCAATGCAACAGCTGCAATGCTAATTCAATGCAACATTTTCCTAAATGCAGGAAAATAAATAGCAAGAAATTTTCACAAAAGTACTTAGTACAAGTATAATTAGTTTAAAAGTGAAATAATAGAATACAATAGTCGTATGAAAAATATTTGTAACGTGGATTGGATACCATCAATTTATGCCAACTCAATTTTTTCAAGTGAAAGTACTTACTTGCTGCAGTTTACTTATTCAATTAATAAAACACATACCTTATTAATTTATTCAGAGTGTTTGAACGTCGTTATGGGTAGGTATTTATTTACCGAGTTGAAACGAAATTATTTTCTTATTTTGATTTGTTGAACATTTTCTACTATTTTTCACAAGCAAAAACCAGTGATACCAGATACAAACCCAAAATCACAAAATAATTTCAATAGTGTTTCACTTTAAAAAAAATTGTCATTCAGACTTATTTATTCAAATCTATGAAAATAAATTATAATCAACTAAATACTGATGAATGCTAAATACATACCTTAGAGCAATTAACCTATAATTAATAATAATAATTATTGAATAATTAATATAATAATAATATAAAAAAAGGTAAGGTAAGGTTATATTATGATAAGTCAATGTGATATCTATACTATACTATATTGTAGTCTGTGGTAATTTCTAAAATAGTGATGCGACTCGAGTCCAATTTTACTCGAGTGACATCGGATAAAATCGTATTTGAGTGAAAAAATTGTTGACTCGAGTCCACTCGAACTCGAGTTCACTCGGTTTTTCACTCAGACTCGAGTCACTCGCTCATAACTCAACTAGACAAACAGGTTTCAACCTGCACGCGGCTCCACCGCGGCGTACGTAACGACGAGTGGAGGTAAAGAGTGCGTGTTTGTTGTTATTTGTGTTGGTGTCCAACTCTAATTCTATTACCGGCGGTGTTTATAAACACACTTATTTGTAAAGAAAGACGTAGTCTCGTGTTATCTACAATGAGTGACGATCAAAACTCGGTAACGAAAAAATCTTTAGTGTGGAACTATTTTGAAAGAAAAAGAATAGAAGTAAGTAAATAGTATAAGAATAAGTAGGTACACCAAAAATTACAGATATAAATGTAGAAATTTTACATAGGGTGACATAATGGGCGGTCTTATCGCTAAAAGCAATCTTTTACAGACAACAAATTAATCAAAACAGGTAGAGCTACTTTTTGATTTCTAAATTTATGTTTAATAAGTGCATTCTTCAACTAATGTTATTCATCAAGAGACTGCCTATCCATAAAGTTAGGTATATAATGCAACATTACTGAGTTTGTTGTACACTCGGCTACACATCAAGCTATACATTTCCAGTTTACACTGACCTCTCATTGTAAGGAAATTCTATACGATACGAGATCAGCTTATACTGGAAATGTATAGCTTGATCTGTAGCCGTGTGTACCTAATTCCTGATAGAATATTCTATTTAAATTTCCATTGTTTGAATAATATTATTATTATTATTTAGGCTGATTTCGAAAAAAGGACCAGTTGTGCAATACTTGCAATAAACCTCTCATAATTATTAACCTTGTACTGTTATTTTGCCTTAACTTAATGTGAACCACTCGAGTGACTCGACTACTCGAGTGGTATTCGAGTGAGATTGTAAAATGACTCGAATGACTCGAGTGGTAAAATTTGACTCGAGTCTAAAAATCTCAAGTGCACAGATTTTGACAGCCACTTTGTCGCTAGCGATTTCAAAATCTGTGTGTGGATGTGAGATTGTGTAGTCATAGTCACTAGCGAGTCACCATGGGTAAACTATAAACGGGAATTGCCCCTCTGATATCAACATAGAGATGACGACAAACCATTATTTCCAATTTCGGCCGGGCGCAGACTTATTTTGCGCTCACTCTAGTACTCATGTCGTCTAGTCCGTTCACAGTAATTTTACCTCTGAGAGCAGCAACCTTATTAAAGGACGACAACAAGTTGCAGTTTTTATCACACAAAAAATCTGCTTTAGAAGGTACCCCAACAACTGTGATGCTTCAAATAATGTTTTTCCTAGCTCAATGCTACGCACAGATGTGGCTACAACAAAGAGATTAAATAGTATAATTTAATGTCTTTGGGCTACAACAAATATGGTATAGTAGAGCATACTTGTATAAACAAGGAGGTTACTTTTTATAGATATTACAGGATCAATCAACTCAGCGTATCGCACTCTGCTGGACATAGGAACCAGGCTCCACCACAACACCCTGTCCTACGCCTCGCCTTCCGCATCCAGTGTATCCCAGTGGTCTATCTAGCTGGGGGGCACAGACTACAATATAGTATAGGATACTGGGGGGCGTCCCACGTTAAGCTTGTCGATGCGCGACTTTCACTCCAGGAATCATCTGCTCCGCTGGCCATCGGTCCTTCGACAAACATGGCCAGTCCACTACCACTTCAGTCTGCTTACTCTGCAAGCTATGTCGGTAGCTCCGTATCTTTTCCAAACAATTTAATATCTGATCTTTTCCTTCAAAAAAACTCCGAGCATATCCCGCTCATAGCTCGCTGACCGACCTTGACTTTTTGGACCAGCCCACCTGTCAGTGTCCACGTTTCGGCACCGAATGTCATAACCGGCAGGACGCACTGGTTGAAGACCTTGGTCATCAAACATTGCCGGATAGTCGACGAGAAGACTTGACGAAGTTTCCTGGGAACGCTGCCCAACCCAATTGGATCCTTCTGTCGGCTTCTTTCTCAAAGTTGTGTCTACCGAGCTGGATGACTTTACGAACCGGAATCAAAAACAAAATAAAACTACTCCTTCTCAACCTTGACAAGCGACCCTTAGCGAGC
Organism: Brachylomia viminalis; assembly: GCA_937001585.2. Lineage (NCBI taxonomy): Eukaryota > Metazoa > Arthropoda > Insecta > Lepidoptera > Noctuidae > Brachylomia > Brachylomia viminalis. The sequence goes on along the minus strand of OW443297.2, from coordinate 10,838,281 downwards.
GAGCGATGGGGCTGGTTATGTGATCCTGGATCTCGTGACATCACGTGGCAGCGTCATATACAAGCATCTCAATACTTCAATGTAGCGCCAGTCGATTCGCCATCGTTGCAGAGAAGCCAGAACTAGCCCATATTTCGATAGAGTCGCAGGCTTTCTCGCTGTCTACAAATGCCATACACAGTGGCTGGTTGAACTCCTTGGTATTCTGTACAATTTGCCGAACAGTATGCATGTGGTCTTCGGTACTGAAGGTTTTTCGAAAACTGGCTTGCTCTGGTGGCTGAAACTCGTCAAGTCTTCTGGCGGGACGGTTCGTGCTGACTCTTGAGAACAGCTTGTATACGTCGCTCAGAAGTGAGATGGGACTATAGTTCTTCAGCAAGGTTTTGTCACCTTTTTTGAAAAACAGAACCACTGCACCTCTTCTCCACACCTCGGGCATTGTACAGACTAAGATGACGTAGATATAGAGACTCACAAGCTCTCTCAGGACTGGACCCCGCCCGCTTTAAGGAGCCCTGTCGTTATTCTGTCATTCTTCAGGTGCCTTATTGTTCTTTAGCTGATGGAGAGCCACCTTATTATTCCTGTGTGTAGTGACGCGTTTCATGTTTGTTCGTTCGTTTGCTCGACCACTAAATATACTTGGACGTACCTTCAAAGGCCAAATATCCTTCGATGGCATTCGTTGGGCCGCCCGGCCCGGTGTGTACACCGCATTACAAGATGGTGACGGCAAAAGGATGCAGCACAAATTACACGTCGCTTACCTGTGTGATTCTTTTCTTTTGTATATTGCGATTCGAGTCTTTTCTTCCGATACCGAGTAGGTATCGAAAGAATTCATTTTGATAATAAAACTACTTGATATCGAAACAAAAGAATCGATTATCGAGTAGTTACATGTTACTTGTATAGAATGATCCCTAACCATCATGACGTGCTGTTTAAGAAAAAAAAATCTTTTGGGTAATTTAATGATCAGTAAAGTACACACGTAATATTTAACATTTTCCTTTTGTTCTTCTTACGTATGTTATGTATGAGTAAAATAACGTGAGTAAAAAACAGGCACAACACTACCATACTATACCATTGTTACGTCACTTTAATCGGACGGACATATTCGAAATTCGATTTTTCCTTCGGGTTCGCAGGATTCCACTTTGCAGGTCCTATATCTTTATAAATAACTCAAAATGAGTGCCTGGAGAGCAGCCGGTCTTAAGTAAGTCCTATAATCGTAGAATTACTATGTTTTATCTTAATTGTGGATAGATGAATTATACTAAAGGTTATGTTATTTTAGTTACATAAACTACTCGAACATCGCTGCAAAGATGCTGCGGCGATCCTTGAAACCCGAGTTACGTGCTGATGCGTTAAAGCGTGATGATTCTAATGTCCGTATTACTCCATGGCTTAACGGCAAGCCCGCAAGTAAGTATTGATAGTAATTATGAAGTAGCCAGACCATTTTGATCAATGACATACACAAGGTACCTGTTCATTTATGGCCAATAAAACATTTTAATATTATCTGCGAGTAATAAACCATACAGGTAATATTTGGATAACAATACATGTATTGTAGAAAAACGAATAAAAATATGCTGAAGAACCATGATTGGCTGATGTTAATGACCTGATAAATATTATATAAAAGAAATATGTATGGGTACCCACTGCCGTACCACTTGTACAGTATTTCCCAACAGAAGTACATACTGACATCAGTTAACTTCAGATGCAGTAGTGTAGTCTTCTTATATGAATGTGTAAAATCCAAATTACCAATTGATTTTTCAGATGAAAAGGACTAAAAAGGATAATCTATTATTAGGTTTGTCTTACAAGCAACCAAGGATTACGATGCTTGTTTGTCTATCCAATTTTAACAATAAATGAATTTGGTTTGATGAAACACTAATAAAGAAAACTTAGTGATAAAATAACCCTTAGTTTAGTACTTGATCGCAACTGTGTGCGTTTTTGACACTAACAATAATTTGAGTCCAGATTTTAGAAAATGAATAACATCTGCATTTGTTTTGTATAATGCATTATTTTATAAAGGAACTGTTTTTAGCCTTTCCTGTGTTTGTGTTTTTCAAAGTTCTTGCCACATTGTAAGTCAATGTATCTATTTTCTTGATGCTAACTAATAGTAAAATTGTAATTTTCAGGTCTGAAAGCTCCTGCTGCCAAGTAGAGAGAATGGGATCCTTTACCAGCATGCATGATTACCAGCTAACAAATTAGTTTAATGTAAAGTTTGTCAATAAATTATTGTTATCATGTTCTGTTTTATTTTCTCGGGCATGCTTAGAGGTGCTTAAATTAGCAAGTAAAAATTTTTAGGGAAGAAAACGAAACATTTCATTTGAATAATGTTTTTAATCTTGTAACTTTTGTTTGTATATTAGCAGCCTCTACTTCACTTATTACATTTTTACCCAGTGGTGCTTCTGACTGAAGTTCTTTCAGGCTAAAGTCTGTTCTAATATCACATTGCTTCCTCAACTTTTCTAAGCCATTCCAAGCAATCATTACACCATTGTCAGTGCACACAGTAGGAGGTGGACGATATGTCTTGTAGCCCGTCTTATTTCCAATGTGTTCTATTGATTGAAATATAAAATTGTTACAAGCAACTCCTCCAGACACAACAATTGCCTTATTATCTGGATTTATTAACACATTTTTATCACAAAACATCATAGCTCTGTGTGTCCTTTGTGCTATGTGTTCTGCAACAGCAAGCTGAAATGCTGCACATAGATCATACACTTCTGGTATTATTTCATCACCCATCACATTGTGTTCCGTTTCCTTTTTTATCAGCTTGCGAACTAGAGAATCTTTTATCCCACTAAAACTAAAGTTACAATCTCTAAATTTGGATAATGGCAATGGGAATTCAAATTGGCCTGGATTTATAGATTTCTGTGCTGCCAACTCCACTGCTCTACCTCCACATATCTGTGAGTATTCAGGAATATTTCTTAATTTCATTCTTCTAGCGACTTTGTCTAATACTTCTCCAGGGGCATTGTCCAGGCCTTTTCCGAGTAATAAAAAATCATCTATGCCTCTTACAAGTGATAGCAAGCAATGACCTCCAGATATCAGCAAAACTAAGAAAGGAAACTGGATTTCGTGATACATTCTTGCTATTAAAGCATGGGCTTCCATGTGATGAACAGGTATCAAGGGTTTTTTGTACATTCTTGAGAGATACCTAGCATATTTTGCTCCAATCTGAAGGCTCAAAAGCAAACCAGGTTTCGTAGTTACTGCAATAGCATCTATATCCTCAATGGTTTTGCCAGCGTTATCTAGGGCCTCTGTTACAGCTCTATCTATATTATTTCGATGTAACTCATGCGCGAAAATTGGGTTAACACCGCCGTATTTTGTATGGAAAGAAGTTTGAGAATACAAAGATTCTCCCAGTAAACGACCTGTGCCATCAATAACAGCACAACCGGTATCATCGCAAGAGGTTTCGATTCCTAATACCACAGTATTTCGGGAATACGTCATCGTTTTGCAACCGTATGCCTGTACAACATAGGCTCTAGTGACTCTTTTAACATATTTCTGAAAAAATAGCATTGCCTGTTTGTTGATAAAAGCTTTTTATTAGACTGATTGATTACGTAATATCAATATTACTATACTCTTTGATGCCGAGACTTCTTTTCCTTAGTCTGAGATGCCGACATACAACCTCCCTCTTATTCTTTAGTCATTGCATACAACCAACAATGTCAAGTCAAGCTGACACTGACAATACTGACATTGTCAACACAAACTACAAGATGGCGGGTCGGCCGGCTGCCGCGGGCGACACAGGGGCATGGAGTTGCAGAGGGGGTACAAACGTCATGTATCATTTTCCCGCTGTCATTCGTGTTTTTGATCTTTTCCAATGACTAAAGAATAAGAGTCTTTAGTCATTGATCTTTTCCTATCGAGCCCTGCGTAGACAGAGAATGCTACTATACCTATACAGATTGAAACTGACCAGTTGCCAGTGCCAGTAACTACAACCAGTATACTATTAGTTTTCTCTGTCTAGTCTACGTATAATCTTTGCTGACAAGTGACAACTACAACTACTACAAGACAAAATATATGATAATGGAGATTTTGCTATTGTCTTGGTGAGATTAAGCACGCGTTTCTTAACCTCACAATTTATTTTGATAACAAAATCTGTTTGTAGGGTTAGGTAGTGTTGTGATAGTTTTGTGTGTGTTTGGTTTGGGAATAAGGTTTGTATTTTTAAGCTTTTTGGCACTCATTTTCTAAGAAAATGAGTGCCGAGGAACCCCCGGATGGGGGTGGAGGGACTCCTCCAGATATTATGGATGTTGTGGAGTGTTCCCAAAACTCTGATCGCGTAAGATCCGAGGTTAGAAAGCGTCCCGGAGGTCCTGAGATTTCTGTTGACGCGAAAAGAAACAAGCCGCCGTCTGACTCAATTCAGTCCGTTTTTACCAAGCCAGGATTTGAGAACGACTGCAAAATCCTCTATAATGAGAGTGACAGAGCTCCCTTCACCGTATTTGTATCTAGGATGGAAACAGACCCTAAACAAGGCCTAACTTTAAATTCCCTTAAGTTTGCCCAATTTGTTTTCAGTAAGGGTTTTAAAGGTGTTGTCCAAGGCAGTGTCAAGTCTTTGGGCCGTAACAGGATATCAATCGATTTCATCACATACAATGATGCCAATAATTTTGTCAGCAATCCAATACTGATAGAAAATAAATATTCAGCAGCTATCCCGCGCTTTCATATAAGTCGTATGGGAGTTGTTAGGGATATTCCTACTGACTGGACACTAGAGGAGCTAGTCCTTGGTATTGAAACCCCTCGCAATTGTGGAGAAGTCATTAGGGCTAGAAGGCTTAATTTTAAAAACAAAAAAGAGGATTCCGTAACTTGGTCCCCATCATCGACTGTGGTGCTTACTTTCTCTGGTCAAATTCTACCAGAGAAAGTCTTCTGTTACAATGTCTCTCTTCCTGTATCCATTTATCAACTTCCAACCATACAATGCCACAATTGCTTAAGATTTGGCCATATAAGCACTCAGTGTAGATCTCAGCCCCGCTGTTACCGTTGCACTCAACCTCATCCCGGAGATAGCTGTAATGTTCCCGACTTACAGGTCTCTTGTCTTTTGTGTGATGGTGGGAGCCATAAGGCCACGGATAATAAGTGCCCTGAACACTCAAGACAGAAGTCTATTAAAATGGTAATGTCTTAGGAAAACTTAAGCTACCGTGAGGCTTCAGTAAGGTTTCCCCGTCCCCGTAAATTGCCTTACTCTAAGGTTACAGCAGGTCCTTCCCAATCTAAACTACCTCAAGCTTATCCTTCTGAACCACTTCTCTTCTCGTCCCCTCTTAACACTCCTACTTCTTCTCCATATGCATCCCCCGTTAAAACCTCCTATACCAAGATTGTTTATCGTTCTCCAAAACCTAGGCCAGAATTGGGCAAGTCATATGATACCCAAGCCCATAAGTCGATGGTCTATACCCCTAATTCCTCTCAGCCTAATGGCTGTGCCCTGAATTCCCCTTATGTTGAAACTACTCCCCTTCCCACTCCTAATGACAATTTGATTGAGCTCCTGGCTTGCTCCCTTATAAACATGTTGTCTAAATTTAGTGACGCAATACCGGACAATGTCGTTGTATTAGTTCAACAACTCCTTGAATCCTGGACTCGACAAAATGGAAGAAATCCTTCAGTGGAATTGTAGATCCATTCGCAGGAAAAAACACGATTTAATCTATCTTTTAAATAGATATAAACCCGTTGTCTTTGCTGTGTCGGAGACGTGGCTCAAGCCTGGATCTCTCTTTAGGGTTCCTGGTTATTCATGTCTTCGGGACGACAGAGATGATGGATGGGCGGGTTGCGCCCTATTGGTTAGCAGATCTATCACTTATTCCCAGATTCCTCTTTCCCATCACGATCCTGGTCTAAATGTAGTGGCCATTAGAGCCATGGACATATCCTTTGTATCTGCCTACATTCCCCATCCCAATGCTAATATTTTGTCTGAATTTAACTCTATCCTTTCTTCTATTCCTGGCCCTTTGATTGTGTTAGGTGATTTTAATTGCCGTCACACCCTTTGGGGCTCTCACTGTAATGACCCCTCCTCCAGCTTTTTGCTTGAACTTTTAGATGATTGCAACCTTTGTGTTCTTAATGATGGATCTGCTACCCGTCGGGTTTCACCTAACCAAAATATTAGTGTTCCTGACCTTACTTTCTCTTCCCCTTCCTTAGTATCAACTCTTTCCTGGACTGTGCTCCCTAATTCATATGGTAGTGATCATTTTCCTATCCTAATTTCTTTTCCAAGTACTCATCCACGTTCTCCTCCCACCCAACCCCTACAAAAATATCGCCTACCTCAAGCCGACTGGTCTAAGTTCTCGACCAATTTGGACGCAGAACTTCAAAATTTGCCCCAAATAAATTCATCCAACTCCCTTATTCACTACAGTAATTTTGTTGAGTGTCTGTTGAGAGCGGCCAATTCTTCAATCCCCTTAAAAAACTCTGCCCGTCACCTTATACCTTCTCCACCTTGGTGGGATGCTGAATGCACTGATGGCGTCCGCAAACGTAAAGAAGCTGAAAACTCCTTTTCCTCTAGCATGAATATGCCCAACTATTTAAATTTTAAAAAGACCTCTGCAACTATTTGTAGGTTATTGGCAAGAAAGAAAAGAAGTGGCTGGCTCAAGTTTTGCGAGTCACTGTCTCCACGTTCTCCTGTTTCCCTTGTATGGAAAAAAATTAAAATCTATCGCAGAGCTTGTGACAGCCAGTCTCCCGATATTTCTACCAATGACCACAGTACCTGGTTGGAAGAATTCATATCCAAATTAGCCCCCCCCTTTGTTCCTAGCTTCGAATGCCTTCCCACTGTAGATCCTCCTCCTCCCAATTCCTCTAATAGATTTGATGACCTTTTCTCTTACTCAGAACTTATTTGTTCCTTGGACCACCTCCGGGATTCTGCTCCGGGGGTCGACGGAATACCCTACTCCTTTATTTCCAAATCTTCTTCTAACTGTAAACTAATCTTTCTGAACCTAATCAATTCCTTTTTCGTTAGTGGCAAAGTTCCAGAGTCATGGAAATCCCAAATAATCATCCCAATTTTGAAACCAGGGAAAGACCCAAAAGATTCTACTTCCTACCGTCCTATCGCCCTCTCTTCTGTCTTGTCTAAAATTATGGAGAATCTCATCAAGAACCGACTTGAATGGATCTTAGAAACTAAAGGCATCTTATCCAGTTCTCAGTTCGGTTTTCGAAGAGGTATGGGAACCTTAGATAGCCTAAGTGTTTTCATGTCTGATGTTCGTATTGCCTTTTCCCATAATGAAAGTGTTCTCGGTGTTTTCCTAGACATAGCTTCAGCCTATGATAATGTCCAACTTCCTATACTCAGGCAAAAGCTGCTACAGCTGAGTATCCCTGTGAGGATGGTCAACATCATTTGTAGTCTCCTTATGTCCCGTTCTATTTCTGTCCGTCATCAAAACTTCCTTTCCCCATCCCGTATAGTGTGGAAGGGTCTACCCCAGGGCTCGGTCTTAAGCCCCATCCTTTATAATATATACACACATGACTTGGAGTCTTCAGTGAGTTGTTTCTGCAAAATCCTACAATATGCCGATGACATTGCTCTCTACTTCAGTTCAGCTTCCCTTTCAGATGCCTCATCTCGCTTAAATTCAGCCCTTTACTACTTAAACCAGTGGCTGACCGATCACGGCTTGAGTTTATCAGTCTCCAAATGCAATGCAGTTGTCTTTTCTCGCAAACGTAATATTCCCCTTATTAACCTTTATGTTGAAAATGAACCCATTTTGATCCGTGACAAAGTAAAATTCCTTGGCCTCATTCTTGACTCAAAATTATCTGGGCTCTATCATCTGGATTACATCTCAAAGAAATGCGAAAGAGGCATTAATGTCTTACGTGCCCTTTCTGGAGTTCGCTGGGGGGCTCACCCAACTTCCCAGAAAATCCTATATAACGCCATAGTTCGTAGTCACTTTGACTATGGAACCTTTCTGTTAGAACCATGTAACAAAATAGCCCTGGCCAAACTGGAAAGGATCCAATCCAAATGCTTGCGCATTATCACGGGTGCTATGAAATGCTCACCTATTAATGCCCTTCAGGTAGAATGTTTAGAGCCACCACTTCACTTACGTAGGCAATATCTCTGTGACAGATTTTTTTATAAAGTCATGCAGAATAATTGTCACCCTCTTCTCCCTCTTCTTCGTACACTTTTTCACTTAATCCCGACATCTCGCTATTGGGCTCATAAAGACCCTCCACTCCTCGTTAACAGCTTCAGTAAATTCAATAATCTGCACATTTCCATAATTCAGTTAAATAAAAACCCCATATTTGAAGTAAATTTTGATTCCTTGCTCTATCAACCAAAAATTATTTTTAACTTTGGTATACCCAAACATGACCCTGTCGCTAATGTCAAACTCAATAGGATTCTGGCAGAGGACTGGCACGATTGGTTGACGATATTTACAGATGCTTCTAAGTTGTCCGATAATAGTAATGTCGGATCAGCTGTGTGGATCCCAAAATACAAAATTATTCTTAATTTTCGTAGTCCTTCTTTTTGCACTATTTACACAGGGGAAGCAATAGCTCTATTCGAAGCAGTCTCTTACATTGAATCACATGGACTCAACAAAAGCCTCATCCTCTCGGATTCTCTTAGCTGCCTACAGGATTTAATAAAATCGCCTTTTCGCTCTCGTCACAATTTTCCCCTTATCCTAAAGTTAAAACAACTCCTGTATAGATGCCACTGCTTAGGCATAGAGATTGCACTGGCTTGGATACCCAGCCACTCTGGAATTGTTGGTAATGAGAATGCGGATTCAATTGCCAAGCTGGCTATTCGGAATGGGATTGAAACTCATACGTCTTGTTATCCCCGTGATCTGCGCTGTCTTGTTAAACCCGAGATGATGAAGAATTGGAATGATCATTGGCAAAAAACTCGAACATTGAAGGGAAAATTTTATGGCTCTATCCAACCATTCATTCCATCTAAATGTTGGTTCAGCAAACTAAAATATTCTAGTAAAATAGCCACCTCTGTCATAATTAGACTCCGACTTGGGTTCGTTTGTACACCAGTTTTTTTGGCCAAAATACGCGTGAGGGACTCTTCTTTGTGTGAATGCGGCCTGGATGAGGGCACTCTGGAACACTTGTTTTTTTCCTGTCCTCGTTTAACCACTCCCCTTTACGACATACTCCCTTCTGATGTCCCCCGCCCAATTAATATTCCTTTCCTATTATCTTTAGCCCATACCCCTGCAGTTAAAATCCTTTATAAATTCATTAGCATTAATAAAATCCAGTTATAGTAGATGTTTCTATTTATTTATATTATACCTACTGAATGTTCTAACATTTATTTTGTGACGTCTTACATGTATTAACCAAAAATGTTTTGTCCCTTTTTAGCATGGGGATCCATGGATGCCAACGCTACAAACACTGATCAATAGTTGTGTAACAGTTTACGATCATTACTTTCTCATACATACCTTGACATTGGCAAAATCATCGAACGTTACCGATGGAGCCAGAACCATAAAAATAGAATAGAATATGATAATGACTTGACTTTGACAGAGTTTGACTGGGTTGTGACAAGCTGTCACCAGTTTTCACTACAAATAATTGGTCCGTCCGAGGCATTGAGCTAGGATAGTCCGAGGTCAGTGGTCTGGCTGCAACACCTGGATGGGTCAGGGTCATTGACTCACAAAGTCCATAATGCTGACGCATCTTGACACCTGACCCCCACCTGAAACCTGACCTGGCTGGGTCTAAGTACCCAGCCGGTAGAGCAAAAGCCAACCCAACAAGTTTCCTTTCAGCATAGAGGATATTATTATAGTTTCATACACTGCCTACTGGTTTAAAAATGATTTTACCTCTGACAGTAACCCAAACAGCAAACCAGCAGCAACCTTGTTGCAACAAGTCTAAATAAAGATCACTGTGAACGGTGTGATCATTGATTGATTAGGTACTATACTGTGATTTCGATAGTGATGCAAAATCAAGAGCTAATGGTGAAAGGACTGTAGCAAAGAGTATAATAACTATGTAGTACGGGTTTTTCGGGGATACTTAGACAAACAATCTGAAATGCAGTTTATTTTTTATTTTTTTATTCGTTCACCAACGATTGTTTACACAGGTTGTATGCTAAAAGTAACATACAAAAATGTAAGTGCAATAATCACTTACAGGCAAACTCCGCATGCACCTCAACCTATCAATAAACAGAAACACAAGGACAGTTTTTATCCGGCTAGCATTACATGATCAATCTGATATTAATCTCACTAAAACCATGGATTTTATCCCAGGCTAACTCTTCACTCGCGACTTCTTCCGCGTGAATTTCTTATATTCACCTACAAAAATCAAAGCATCGGCTCCTCCCGCTTGATAAGGTGATTTTTGTAACTTAATTATTACGGTCTTTAATAAATTAATAGGTATTTGGGTAAATCTTCAAGTTTTTTGATCAAAGGAAAAATTATTTTCCTTTATACTGTATATCCCCCTTTCCACCTCAAGAGTTAGAACATGTGTACCAGCTTTTAAGTTCAAGACACGCAATTTTTTTTAACGTATATACCCCGAAGATAAGAATAACCATTAGTACTCTAACAATAACACAAACACGCAAATACTTTTATTTTCTGTCTATAGTATATTAACGATTTTAAAGTCACGTAAAAAAACGTTGACGTTATTGTACGTGTAAAGTGTACTATAGTTACTGGGTTGAGTTTCGATTAATTGGAGATTCTGCCGTACAATCCTCCCATATTATATTATACTCTACTTACTTACTTATATATTCTTTATTGTACACTAAAACAACATAACAACAAAAATTAAACTGAACACTACTTAATATACAATGGGCGGCCTTATCGCTCTACAAACTTTAGCAACCCCTAAAAATTTGAGGGGTAGTTTTGAAAAACGAAGACAAACTTTATTATTGTGAGCGATTGTGAGTGATAGTGACAAGTTTAAAGTTTAGTAACTAAAGGATTTTGTTTTAATACAAATTAATGATACACCCGCTTTTGAAAATTCAAAAACCCCTTGTGATTTTTTTTATGTCGCATAAGTTGTGCAATGATATGTCAGTCGGTGAGTCAGTTACTCCTTTTTTAAAATATAGATAGGAGATCATCTAGGTTTCCTTACAATTTAGATTGACACACAGACTACATGGGATACTGATTGACGGATTGACCGGACCTCAGGGTCAGGGGATTATCCGATTTCAGATTCGATGAGCCAATCATCAAGGTTCAAACCACAGAGGCACAAACACGATCGAACCAACGCAAGCCAACCCTAAAAGTATAGATTACAAATATTCAACTGTCAGTCAACATTCTACTATCTATTCTTTCTTACGAACGAAAACCTCTACGAATAGCACCCTTCATTAAAAAAAAAGCGGTGTTCGAGTAGGATAGACACGATTTTTGTTCTATTTTGTTTTCAATCGAACTGTGTGGTGTGTACCTCCGGCATTTATTTTAGAAAAAGGAATTGATATGGTAATTATAAATTAATTTACTGGTGTGAATTGAATAAACAAAATGCCGCTTTCCAAATTGTAATCTGACTTATTCTGACAATTTTTATGAAAATAGTTTCTATAAAATTCAAAGTCCATAAATTTCATCGTAACAATGAGTAATATGTCGAGGTCCAGAAATCTATAATTTCTTCGTGACGGTTAAAATCATTGTGTTCAAGGACCATGTGCTGATTGAAATACTATCACGTTATTTATGTATGAAGTGAGTACTTAGTCAAGGACTTTATTTATTTATTCACACACGTACCTTCAACTACTTCACCATAAAAATATGTGTGGATTTTACTGAGTATTTATGGCAAATTGGATTCTTACTACTGACATTTATTACATAATAAAAACTGTAAAAAGAACTATTTTCTACTAAAAGGTACTACTTAATAACAGTGTGTCAATAAAATGTTCTGGATCTATTGAATAAAAAAGCAAAGTAAGTTAAATATTTAGTGATCACTATTTTGAAAATAATTTTTTAGATAGGTTTTTTAGTTGGATACATTATAATCTGTATTATTTTAAAATTATTGTGTGCTAAAAGTGCAAAAAAATTCAAAGTAATACAACTAAAATCAATATGAATACTCACAGTAATGTTTAATTTTAACATATTTTCATTTATAAAATAATGTGTGTTTTGTTTTGTTTTAGATTTCATGACTGCTAGAATAGGGAGACATCCAAAATGATAAACCTACATGTTTTAAAACAATCTACGATTGTTCATCTATGTTTCGCTATATCATACTTCACCTCTGGTTTGATTCTAACCTTTATACAAGCTATTTTATACTTTGGACTCAAGCCATTCAATAAATCTTTGTACAGAAAGATAAACTATTATCTGTCATATTCTTTTTATAGCCGTAAGTATTGTTTGTTTTGTTTTCAATATTAGATGTAATTACCTATGCCATAAATATTGATGTACTTTTAATGGGTCCCTCTTTGTTCCTCGGTTTTCTTTCAAATTTAATGGGTCCCTTTTTGTTTCTCTGTTTTCTTCCAAAATTAATGGGTACCTGTTTTTCCCTCTGTTTTCTTCCAAATTTCTAATTGGAAAGAAGGAGCAACCTAACACTCCCGTATTACCTGAAGTGTTGGGCAGAAGTGTTATATACTAAACACGCACATTTAGCCAGCTATGTTTAAATCCCATGCAAGGCGAGCTTATTTCCATCAACCGGGCACAAATACAGACTGGGAAAATGAGAGTACAAGGAATATTCCTCATAAAATACAATTATTTGATTTATTGTTTCCTTTGTTTGCTTTAACTATAAACTATAATAAGTCTTTGTAGGAAATGATTTATAAAGAATTCATATGAATATAAAGTTTCTTTGATTAAGGGATCTTATTTATTTGTAACCATGCTAAAATGGGACAAGTGTGTGGACAACCTACACAGGAGTGCAGAGAAGTCCTGGATGAGACTTGCATAGACCAAGGAAACATGGCAGAGTAGTACATGGCATGGAGGAGTTCTATACTCAGTAGTGGGTGGAACAAGGCTGCCGATTATGATGATGATGATGCTAAAGTTACTGATTTTTCTTTACTATCTTCACTTTACTAAAATCAATTTTATTTTCAGAATTAGTGTTTATGTCAGAATGGTGGTCAAATTCAAAACTATCTATATACATTAAAAAAGATGAGTATGAGAAGTTCTATGGTAAAGAACATGGATACCTTATAATGAACCACAGTTATGAAATAGATTGGCTCATGGGATGGCATTTCTGCAACACCATAGGAGTTTTGGGAGTGAGTATTTATTTGATATTGTTAAATTAGAATATGTAATAAAATTCTTAAAATTTTCTATTTTTAAACAAAATATCTATGCAATTTATGTATATGCCAACAGACTTAAAATAATAGCAATATGTAGGTACATGTGCATAAAAAAGAAGATAAAGAAATAACTGGACTCAAAAAAAAAATCTTTGTCATTTGATTGTCAACAGGAAAAGTTTGTTAAATAAATAATTAATCTTAAACTGAGCATTGCCCCCTGTGTTTGAAACCCTGTTCAATTTAATATGTGGTTGAATCTCATCTTAATAACTTATTAAAAATTAGCGTGTGTGTAAATCTGACGAACTTAAACTTAAAGAATGCGATTCCAGACACCTTATTCATTCACCAGTCGAAAATTGCGACTACTTATAGAATTGTTGCAGTTTTTTGAATGGTGGCTGTACAGTCACAAGCACTAATATGTACCTATACACTTAGCAACTTCTAAATGTGATTTTCTGCTACAGTATTGATTGTAATTTTATGTTGTTACATACATAATATTTTGGAACCTATACTGTTATGAATTAGGTCTTATTTCAAAGAGAAAATCGCTTTTAAATTTTGCTAAGGGTATACTTATTAGTGCTCGTGAATGTACTTGATCTTGTCATTATACTTCATTTTTATTTGTAATTACTGTCATTCAAGTCTTGTCAACATTATAGATGCTTTAACTTCTACTAATGTGTGAAGAATGTTCTGTTCAAAGCGTCTGCTTAACCCTTAAGAAATCCTCACTATTTATTCATTATTCTCAATTTCTGATTAGTAGGTATACACAATAGGTACATGAAGGTCGAATTGTCTAAAATTTTTTTGTTTCCATAATTCATCTAGAAAATACTGGCCTTGTGGTGGTGGAATAATGAATATAGCTCTTGACAAATAGCATTGATACTTCATAGTATTATTAGTAGTGTACTTATTATGTATGTACTTAATTTCTGGCAAATAAATCAATTTCAATAGTAGAATTGCGGAAAAATTCCAGCCATACAAAAATACAATGTGTACTCAGGCTTAGGCTTAGGCTGTGTCTAGGTCGTATTAGTAGGTATCCTGCAAGCCTGTACCTATTTACCAATTTTCGTTAAAAAAGAAATCATGTTAGGATCGGACGTTGTTCCATCCGTTTATAACAGGCGATTCTTTCCGTTTTATTCGGACGTCGAAACATTTGGGTCACGACAATTTATTTCGCGGCGTTAAGTTAGTGGAGTGCCTACCTACTTTGCATCATTCGAACTAATCGAATAAGTACTACCAGAGTTGTTTTTCAGAAAAGATTTTTAGGCGATCATATTTCGATGTTTGATTAAGTGGCATATACCTAAATACTCAAACGACACTTAACTGTGACGTTTTTACAAGGCTTTTTGTCGCTCCCCGTTACAACTTGAAAAGTGACAGGAAAGGGTGTGTAACAATTGACATAATAACAAAATATCTAACGTTCATTTGACATAATTTCAGTTAACATAATTTTGTTTAACATAACGATCAGTTGACATAATGAATTGTTGATATAATTTCATTTTACCTAATTTCATATGACATAATGAACATTTCCTATAATGCACATTTCACATAATATTCATTTACCATAATATTCATAATCTCTAAGTAACTTTTAATATAACCCTCAACTATTGTTACCAGGAGAAACTGGATGCAATCTGGACTTTAGGGCTCCCCGACTCGGATAGGTTAGGTTAGAATCCCCTTCGTGGTTATTTTTTTATAAACCACCCAGAAGTAGGAGCCCCGCGAAGCAGGGCTCCGTCGACCAAGCCCACCCTCGACCATGCATAGAATATTTTAAGGTTTGGTTAAGTGCCATTTGAGTTAGGCTAGAACTGTGCCCATTAAACATGAATTTTAGGTCAAAAGAATATTAGGTCAAATGAACGTTATACTAAATGTTATTATGTTAAATGAATATTATATGATATGAAACATTAGGTCATATGAATTTATGTCATTTGATATTATGTCATATGAACGTTAGTTCAAGTGAAATTAGAGCATTTGTTATTATGCCAAACATTACACACCCGACAGGAAAACATACTTACTTCAAATTAAGTTTGGGCGACGATATCGTCCTAATGGTATTTTCGTGCTGTGGCAAGGTGAATTCATAGATATGACAAGTGACATCCACCATCTCCTTCATCCACGGGGCCGTCAAGCCCTAATGGTAGATTACGGCCTTCTCCCTCTCTCAAAGAGGAGGCTCGAGTGATCAAGTCCCTGCATTGTAACATAATAGGCCGATATTGTGCTTTAGCCAACGCCTCAACATTAATGCTTAATGCCGACGATTTATGATCGTCGGAAGCTAATCTAACGATCGATGATCTCGGCGTGACTGATGGTTATCCTACATTAGCTAATCAGATAATTAGGCAGCCCTAACCGTATCGAATCAATGTAATTACGACTGGCCAGCGTGCCGTATTCATACAATAGTATTTCCGTATACCTAATGTACCTACCTGCGACCATGGCTGCATGGGGGCTTGAAAAGTTCATGCGAGCGCTTTTAATGTCGGGAATATATCAGTAACTCCCTCTGTCTCAATTCGAGCGTTTTTCAAAAGCGTCTATGAAAACTCTTCAGGCAACCCACATGCTCGTTTTCCTCCTTGTTTATATTCAAAATAAAATACCTCTCAATTATTCATACTTGCTTTAATTATATTATTCTGAACAAAACAAAAAAACTATTTTTCTCCCTTATAGGTACTTATATATTTATAGGTATACTATACCCGTACTACCTATACTATGCCCTAATATCTATGTTCAAAATATTTTAAATCCGTAATACTTATATCACACATGATTTAGGCATCAGTAATCCATAAAATCTATAAAAAATAATCTATGAATTTACATTCGATAAACAAATCCAATTCCTGGTTACAAGCGCGTTGGATCGTAACACTATAAAGCGATAAGTCCCCTCTTTGAGGAGTGGCTAGAGAGGCGCCACGGCGTCTTCACCTTCCGCCTGACGCAGGGCTTCACCGGACAGGGATGCTTCGGGAGGTTCCTGTTTAGGTTAAGGGGGAGGAAATGCCCGGGTGTCACCATTGTGTGGATCGCCCGGAGGACACGGTGGAGCATACGGTGGAGGTCTGCCCGGCTTGGGCGGAGCACCGCCGTGTCCTCGTGGAGGTGATTGGCGGTGGCGATCTCTCGCGTCCGGCCCTGGTCCCGTCACCTCCTGCGAAGCAGTAATGTTCGCGAAGGAAGAGGCGGAACGCGTGAGGGAGAGGCAATATTTGATGATCTCCCAAACTAAAAAATAAAGGTCTAATCAAAGAAGCGTTCATGCCTATATTGATCAAATGTACGGAGAATAAAATAAAATTTATTACCAAGACTGCTACTATGATACAAGCCTGATAGTTACGATGTCTGGAAATATGAGATTACAATGGTACTGCTTATTGCTGATGGTGCCTCGTAGATAGCTTGATAATGACTTCATCACACGTTTTTACCTGACTGACCAGATATGTTTTTTAATTACAATAGCTATCAAATAATACATTAATAACTCATAATATTTTAAGTCTGACTGAGTCATGATTTGAATATTACCTTCGTGTATCGAAGTACCTTTTGACATGTAAAATGATATGAAATATGTACTGTACCTATAGTTGCTATCGCTACCGAAACGGAAGTTGAGAAATAATAATATAAATTAACGCAAGGTTACATCATCGGTTATCAAAAGATCTTCGTAAAATCAAGGGATTAAAATAAATACAAACAAAGCGAATACAGTATACGGATACTGTTCAATAGAGTAAAATTTAATTGCGTTGGTTTTATTCGAACACCAAAAATGAATTTTGAATAAATTAATATTCATACTTATCCCCATCAATATTCGTATCGTACAGATCTTGTTTATATAAACGTCAATTTATAATTAAATTAATATGTAAGCCACGACGTAGAAGCCAGCGTGAGGGAATTGATAATCCGATGATTGATGCAACCAACCAGTTAAAATGTTAATTAAGGATCTGATCAAATCATGAATAGTCATGACATAAATAAATAGGTAGTTTACTTTAGTTTA
The DNA here is from genome assembly GCA_937001585.2 of Brachylomia viminalis. NCBI lineage: Eukaryota > Metazoa > Arthropoda > Insecta > Lepidoptera > Noctuidae > Brachylomia > Brachylomia viminalis. Next base: position 10,820,633 of record OW443297.2, on the reverse strand, counting down.
GGATGAGACCATCTACCATCTATCTCAGAAGGATACCTAATTGAGTTCTTTGTTCTTAAAACACATTGCCAGGAACCATAATCACAACTTTGAGCAGCTGACGGTAAACATGCTAATTCGAAGGCAAACCCACCAAAGGCCGAAATCCTATAGATTGACCAGCTCCGCATCTCTCTGGACACCAAACTCCATGACGCCTGGCTAACACCGGCATCGCAAGATCATTAGGGAGAAAATTATTCCGAGAGGGAATCATGACGACACCCCATCACGATAAATTAAGCTACTCGTACGTACTTCCTTCCAAAGTAGTTGTGATTCTCAAGTCAAAACGATTCTCAGCTCCTAAATCGTAAAAATACATACATTCAGAATTATTACTACTACTTTATACTGCCTGCTTTGTATGTAAATATATTTATATATAAGTAATTAGGTATAAGTATATATATATATTATATTTTAAGTCTCAATAGATTTATGCGTGTCTTTATACATATGTATTAAAAATTATTTATTCATAAATTATCATTATTAATTGCACCTACCACTGTTTGTCTCTGCATCACCCAAAGGTTGACTGGTAGAAAATGTCTGTGGCATTAAGTCCGCCTCTGTACATTTGTGTGCTTAAAGTGTTAAATAAATAAATATAATGTTTTAAAGACAAAAACAAATACCTACCCACCCATTATCGTGTGCGTTACGCCAGCGGAATGTTGTTGCTTTTCAGGATTTCGACTTGACAGATAACCTTTAACCATCGTAACCATCGTAGTAAAAAATTGTATGTCATGCCGTTTAAGAGATACAGCATTTTGCTAAACGTTACCCCAGCGGCATCTTGAATAACTCTGAAACCTCAAGACGCACAAATTTTATTTTTGGGCACATTTATGCACAAATTATATATATCTAAGTAGGTTAGTTTGTATTTAGCAACGACGACCAGGAAAAACATATGCCGCTGGAGTAACGTTACTATAGCGGCATCTGTTTTTCGTGAATATAATTTGGATCGGCTGGACGCACAAATTATTAATTTCGGGCACATTTACACAACACGAGGTACTAATTATCTGTCAAGTCGAAATCCTGAAAAGTGACAACATTCCGCTGGCGTAACGCACACCCCATTATCATAATGTATTTTTAAGACTAACTTTACTAAGACTAGTTTGTAATCAAATCTATAAATAAACTTCATAATATTAATATTATGTAAACATTTGAACGTGTGTGGGCGCTACCACGCACGAGCGGTTTATGCATTCGTTAGGAGGCTAAAATTCCAGAATACGAAACATACGCGCAGTAATAATAAATTACGTATTGTGAAACGTGGTCCTGGTTTTAATATGCAAATTTTGTTTCAGAATTGCAAGGCTTATGCGAAAAAATCCATCCAATACTTACCTCCAATTGGTTGGATGTGGAAATTCTCCGAATTTGTATTTCTAGAAAGGTCTTTTGAAAAAGATAAGGAGACTATTAAATATCAGATATCAGAATTGTGTGACTATCCGGATCCTGTGTGGGTGAGTCATAACTTTAATCATTGTACAAATGCTACAGATAGCCTGATAAAAATAAATACAGAGTATGTATATACCTAGAATTAATTTATTCTTAACATTACATAACATGACCTACTCCTACCCACACGTGAGCGAGGCTTATTCATTTGTTGACTTACGCATTATTGATTTGGCGTATTTAAAAAATGTATTTGTTTGAATGACACCATGACCAATGAGGAAGCAGCCTTAAGTGACCTTTACGGTTATAGACGCCAGGTACCTCGATGCGGGTATTGCTTCTACACAAATCATTGGAAATTAACAGTAATTCGTACGTTTCAAGGGAACTGATAAAGACAGATTGCCTTTACCAATGAAAGTTAAGGTTATTGTGATTATGATTACAGATAAACTGTGCGATAGTATCAGTTATGGTCATTCCTATGCCTTTGCCATACTTCGGCCATCGCTGACAGTGATATTAAATTCTTAGATAAGGCCAGTGCTACACTGTGCGAAAGTTCCGTATTCGATTTGCCGCGACTGAATGCATTTCATTCCATTAAATAGACGCACGAAAACATCCACTAGTAAAAGATAGGCGATGTCGCGCGCTATTTTAATCCTTATTTTAGACTTCAATACGGAATACAGTTGTATATTATATTATTATGTGGCAGCCTTGTTCAATCGTTGATTCGGTTGATTTTCCACTGCGAAAGATAAGCTGTGGAATTTTCCCGACAGGCCGGCCGGTGAGGATTTTAAAAATGTGACACATTGTTATTAGGACAGAATTATTTCCAACTTCCTGGTTTGATTATTTACTTCAATCCAATTTTAGCTTCTAATGACTCCCGAGGGAACCCGGTATACAAAGACGAAGCACGAAGCATCATTAAGTTTTGCGAAAGAGAAAAACTTGCCGCTTCTTAAACACCATCTCACGCCTCGCACCAGAGGCTTTACCACAAGCTTACAGTTCTTCAGAGGAAAAATACCTGTTATTTACAACATACAACTGGCCTTTGAGAAGGATAGTAAGGTAAGACATACGAAAATGTTAATCATTTTATTGAATGTTTTGGTCAAGCATAAAAAAAACTTAAGTCGTCAAATTGCGGTTGCGGGAAATCGCGTAACACGTACGAGACCTTGCATTACGTTATCTATGATTTACTGGTAACCGTATGATAAGTTCTTGTTTGCCGTGCCTCGGAAAGCACGTTAAGCCGTTGGTGCCGGCTGTCATTTGTGGATCTTTGACAGTCGTAACGGGTCGTCAGAAGCCCGAAAGTCTGACAACCAATCTTACCAAAGGGGATACCCTTGACAGGGTGGGGAGGTAATACGATAGTATTACCTAGTAACTAACTGGGTTGTGGAGGTCAGATTGCCTGATTTTATATTGAATTTTTTGGCCTGACGGAAAAATATTCTTGCAGTTACTTATTTCGTACTTTTCTTAAACCAACCTAGAAAATACGAAACGAAGTGTCGCAAGTCGGTCTATTTCACCTAGGGCAGTCTAGAGTTCTAAACATTATCCTCTTGAAAATATGTAGCCAATGAAAACAAAACTGACACAACAATATAAATCACCAGTTGCATAACCTAATTGGTTCCGGTCAATTGTTAAATAATGTTTTGTCTACTGCGAAGACTCATTATGGGCGTCTCAATGTAGACCGCAGATAATAGGTACTATCGTAGTATTATCGTGTACTATTGCAGTCTTATTATTTAATTAAGATACTGTCAAAGATAATTACCCTAATTAAAATGATAAATTTAAGGATTGTATTGTTTAGAGCGAAGTTGATAACAGTTGAAGATTTCGGTTAGGTAATCATATTCATAGATTTCAGCCAAGAGTGTAATTTCTAATGTATGGTCTGATGCTGATGACTGAACTTAGATAAGTAGCTGTAGGTACCTGTTCTGATGTGTCATGTCTGATGTTTGTGTGTGTGTGTGTGTCATGTAGATTATGCATTATCGTCCAGTTACTAGCTGGTGATAATATTTTACCTACTACATCGTGATTGTTGGGTATTGTCTACTAAGTATAGAGTTGTCAACTTTGACAACTAGTTTTATATGCCTGCCTGACTGACCGACCGCTTGACAATTCAAAAGTGCCTGTAAATGGTTTAATTGAAATAAATGGTTTGAGTTTGAGTCAGTTGTCTCGTACCTACTTGGGAATCGGTAGGTACTTACAATCATAAGCACTATTCATTTATTTACAACAATCACGAATGCACAATGTGATGTTTATGAAAATGATGTCTCGTTATGGTTGTTTAGCGGTTAATTAGGAGGTCAAGTGTCAATGATCAGCGTTTCCAACTTGAACCAATTATTTAAATGAGAACAATTCTTATGAGTAAACAAAAATATATCCCGAACTTTGTGTCGAAATTGTTTAGCCTCAAAAAATTATTGAAATTGTTAATATATGGCCTCACTCAACTGAACTATTTTGTCAATATCGGCTACTACGCAATCTAGCTATCTGAATATGCTAACGCGGAATAGTGCTTGGGTGTGGAAGTACCCATTTAGCAATGGGGCCGATGGATTTACGCGTTTCCTGATCACGCTCAGCGAAACGAGCGCGAACATCATGTTAGGAATATATATTCGCGAGGCGAGTATGCATAGGCACTAACTCTCGAAAATCACAAGCACCTAGTGGGTGAAAAGAAGTACTTACTTACAAAAAATAGAACTTGTTAAAATTTGCCACGGTCTTCTCATGATACTAATCGAATGTCGAAAATCGAGTGTAGATTTGTAATAAAATCGTGTTTTTGTAATTTAAATTTCATCAAGAATAATTACATTTTCAGACTCCACCAACGTTAACAAGTTTGCTTTACGGCAAACCGGTGCATGCGCATTTGTACATCGAGCGGATACCGGTCGAGAATGTGCCGGAAGACGAAGGTGAAGCTGCCAAGTGGCTGCATGACCTCTTTGTTGTCAAGGTACGTGTTATATGTGTATAGGTGCATCTCTGCCTAACACCCTTCTCCTTCGGGGGATACACGCGTGATGTTATGTATGTGTATACTATTTAATAATTCAGCCATGCCAAACTATAAAACAACATACAAATACCTAATGCTTTATTGTGGACCCAACCAACTATTTAAAATACCTAATCATGGACATGTAATCTTCGGCTAAGGCTAATATTATTGAAATTCTGCTACATATTAGGTCGGAGAAAAAGTTCATTCGTATACAAATTGAAGACTTAAGAGGTCGTGTGGCACCCAAATATCTAGCTAGCTGTTTGTTTACTCAGACTTTTTCAAATGGGTCAAAACTGTTTTGTTGTCTAACCATAACTCTTCAGCGATGTACTTTTTCAAAAAAGACCTCGACTAATATATCCTTAACAAGGCGACCAGAGCGAGCTGCATCTTTGACATCAAAACACCGGGATTGAAACAGTTGAATGGGTCGGGGGAATAAGAAATTTCTCGCGGACGAATTCGTGGGCAGAAGTTAGTTTTGAATAAATGTGCTGCTCTTACTGACACTGCGTTAAGTCCATAAACGCCACATTTTTTCTTGGCTTGTTTCGCTTGTTTTTGTAATAAAGCTTCAAAATGTATGGAATTTTTTCGTTAGATTCACTAATTTTGGCGGACAGAAAAACAATTGCAAAATGGGAAATCATTTTTATTTTTCCCATGGTATAATAATATGCTTCGCCTGGTATTCTCTTCCCACGATGGCCTAAGACTACGTCACGATAAGTGTTGCCACTGATTGTCCGTTTCAGTAAATTTAGGGACTTTCTTAATTAGGTAATAAAATAAAATAAATTACTAACTAGCTTAACTATTTAGTAACTCTTGTGATTCATCTTTTTAGTTTTAAATTAATTAACATATTTAATTATTAGTTCATAATTGCTTTGATAAGTTGTAAAATGCATTTTGCTCAGGTAATTCAATCACACACAGTAGCCACACATCGGATTGACAAGTGACATACTGACAGCTCCCCATTTCATCACTATCGTCGTGTCGCTCATACCTATAGCGTTGTTTCGCTCGGTGAGCAAAATACTGTGGTTCCCAAACATTAGTTAGGTACTATAAAAACTGTGTAAAAACTGTGTTTGAAAGATACACAAGAAAAAAAAAATGGTTAAATGTTCCGTACTAAACTGTAAAAACAGAAGTAAAAAAGGCGGAGTAATAAGGTTTTTTTCTTTTCCCAAAGAAGAGATGATAGCAAATAAGTGGCTTCAATATTGTAGACCAAAAACAACAATAAGAACTGGTAAGTATGTACCTTTCTACATATTATTTCATTTATCTACGGTTGCAAATTCCATATAAGGCATAGTTGTGCTAATTCGGCTGTACGCCCGAACATAACCTAACCTAACTAGTTTTTGACTTATTTTTCAAGTCGAGTTAATTGCGTCCTATTAGGTTTTCGTCGTGTACTAAGTTGGTCCAAGTTATTATTTTATTTTGTAGTGATTTTTTTTTGGTTGTTCTTTTAGTCCTAATTAAGGTCAGGCAAAGGGATCTTGGCCCATACAGCCAAGTCAGATGTATTTCTTTTTCAAGTGATGTTGACGTAGCTTGCTAGATAGTTTTTTTTTTTCAAATAAGGTTTAACGGCTCTGTCTTCAAGGCCGTTTGGGCTCATCTAAAATATTAAAAATGATAAAAATTTAGTACCCGTTGTATTATTTTTATCTTTTTCCCCACTAAAAAACTTTAAGAACCGCATCGCAACTGATGACGTATACTTAGGCCAATCACGTGACCCAGCTGTCACGGGAAGAGAATACCAGGCGAAGCATATTATTATACCATGATTTTTCCAATATCATCTATTTAATGGTATGAAAACCAGCCAGATACAAACAGTACAGCCAAAGAGGTTTTACTACAACTTTGTACCTATAAAAAACGTAAAAACTATTTCCCCGACCTATTTTAAACGATCTGGGGGCTAACTATCTAGGTCGTACCTATAGCTCCACCACTTTTTCACACTGAAATAATATTAAAATAATACTTCTATAGAGGTGGTTGGCCCCCTGTTGTCTTGAATATAAAAACTGAAAATATTAATTTCAATCACGTTACTAAACGTCACGTTTCAATAAATAATTTTAATAAATTGTACGTTATTTAATTTTAATTCCCTGAAATATTTGGTCGCTGGAATATTATGGACGACATATTATGTGTAACACCTTTGTAACAACAATATTCGAACAAATAAAGCCAGGAATAGCATTAGTACCTAGCGGCGGATGAATAAATCGAGAAAGTTTATGTTGTCATTTCTATGTGAAAACGGTCGCGAATTGAATCGAGTGCATAATAAACCGTATTGAATGCGTAGCCACCAAGATCACACATGTGTCTGTCCTACAAGTCAGTGGCCGCTCTCGCCTTTAACAACCGCAATAACCCATTTCCGTGCCGAGCGCACCAGCTAGCTTGTGCAAACTATGTCTATTACATATATGCAGAATCATACAAAATCAACATTTATCCGTCATACTATTAAATTGTACCAAAGCTGGCGTTTTGTCTGTTTGTGTTTGAGCTTCACGTCAAAACTAGTAGGTAGATTTCAAAAATTTTCGGCTTTGTCACAAAGTTCATAAACACGAACCTGAGTTTGACATGGCCATTCATTTTATCAGGGCATTTGCTCTTGTATGGTACGAGAAAAACTGCAGGCAACGGCTAGTAATATAAAAAAAAAACTGACGGTTTTTTGTTACTTACATAAATACAACGTGTTGTTTTGCATCCTCGTCAAATTTCAGGAGGCTGTTATGAAAGACATAAATAATCAAATAAAATTACGATCCTGCTCAATAATAATTAATACATACTTGTTTTTTTAGGTATTTAAAGTTTGACAGTATTTCAGAATACTCCACTTTCAAAGAACAAAATCGCCCCGTTGCGTATGCGGTAGGCAGTGTCGTACGACTATGTCGCTGTGTGCATGCGTTACAGTTAGAGCGCAGTTATAGGGCAGTATCACACGGGCCCTACACATGCCGACTTCCGAAAAATACAAAAAATATAAATAAATACCTACTTGTTTTATTATTGATTCGTGTCGAGAATCATTAGCATAGTTACCTCCTCGAATTTGACGAGGATGCAAAACAACACCTTGTAGATAAGTTCACCACACTGAGTTAAAAGATTGTCATAAAGATTTATTTCCGCAACGTCACTTCTACGTGAAACACTACTTGTTTATGTAAATGTTGTGTGGTTACAGGAAGAAATTATCGAAACATTTATTTGAACAACATCAATAGTCTAGCTATAAAAGTATCGTTGAACATTAGTCAACTAGTTAGTGTAGTTCTTTAAGATAAACATGGTAATAATAAAATCGGTATTTATTTAGAATTATGAAAAACAGTTCCAAAATGCAGTCTTTTGTCGTCGATATTAAAATATTATAAAAACTTCTTTATACGTGCTATTATATAAATGACGTAGGTATTGATGACTGCATTGGTGCAAATTATGTCTTTTAAAGATGATATTTTGACGATTATTTGACGTAACCGGTTGTTTCAGACGGTTACCTATTGTTTTACAGAACTTAATAAAGTTCTAAACGATAAGGTGCATCTATTCAATTCAAATTCATTTATTTGTCCGAATATGCAACAATACATGGTCTTCAATTAATAAATGGTCTCATCACATTCTGCCACGTGTGGTGCGCAAATATCTGTACACAAATAAAATTATTACAATACAAAAATAAAAATATTATAGCCAGTTCAAATCTCATCCTACCCAAATAAAAATATCAGCCGAATTAGCAAGACCGCTCAACGAATGTCGATTAAAGGCGTCATGTTTGAATAAATGACTTTTGATATAGATTTCATTTAAACGTCTGATTGACATGTTAGTTAATCTTGATAAAATAGTGTTGGGATGGTACAGTCACGAGCTCGCTTCTTTACTCATGTTACCGTGCTCATGTGCTCGCGAGTTCGCGACATGTGACTTTTACAAACATTAACATAAGGTTTAACCTTTTGACCGCCACAGTCGTGTAAGTATAGACGACAAACCAAAATATGCCCAGCACGTCACGGTCGCGACTGCGTGACAGAATTTTATACGTAAATAAATGTCATAAAATAGCATTGTTTTGTTTATTTCCCTTGTTAATTATGTACCTTGACTCTTCTTAATTTATTTGAAGTGAACTGCTTTCGTTAGATTTCATTTTTAGTAACGTAAGATGACAAAAACGAAAACAGTCATAAAGTTCGAAAAACATAGTGCCCTCGACGCCACAGTTACCATAACAGGACACGTAGTGATGCAGGTAGTAGTCAATATAACAAGAATATCAACCTCGACGGCAACCTACGTTATATTTAATTTACTCTGAATTCTGCACTAGTAAATAAATAAAACATTTCATAATGAACTTTTATGTTTGAGAAAATCAAGAAAATTTTACAATACTGAACTATGAACTCTCTGTCGAGTGTTAGTTGATAACCGATTAATTGTAATGACTGTAATGCATATCTCTATCACACTGTTGTATTGTCTGTGCCGGTAACGCCACAGTCGTCTATGCTTGACAGTCCCATGACGTCAAACGCGGAAATTTTTTGAATTGAGTAGTTCGTTTACTGTTATTAAATATTATTAATAATGGATGACTATAATATGAGTAGTGAAGCCTTATTAAATATACTGAACTTAACAAACTTTGTCCATGTTTATTTTTATTTTTTTTCCGTTGCCCCACACTAGGAATTTCTCCTGTATCGTGGGTGCGTTTACAAACATTTAAAGTCACATACACAAACAGCCAGACCCGGAACGACTACTTGCAGGTCATACAAATATTTGTTCCGTGCGGGGATCGATCCCGCGACACGTAACGCAGCAGTCAATCGCTTAACCACTGCGCCAACCGTGCCGTCAATGCCGTATGTACCATTATTCCTCATTATTTCCTATTCATGTCAGTGTTGTAAATTGTCTACATTCGAAAGTCAACAACACTAACACAGTAAACGGTATTTACTTCAGCACTGATGTCAACAGTTAGTGGCGATACACTAAAGCATTAATATTGTTTGTTCCGAGTTTGTTCTTTCAGAGAACCTTACATTTTATTACTTGACAATTTTGAAAGTACAAAACAATAAAAATAGAATATTTCGATATTATTAATAATAATAAATCATTATTTATTGACACACTTTTAATTTTAAGTTTTTACAAAGGGCTTAGTAGATTTTTGTATGAAGCGTGGCCGGATTAAGTTCCGCCATAATTTTTTTTTTTTCAAAGTAGCGGCTACGCATAAGACCTGTATTAATCGATAGCTGGAATCAATACAAACAAGTTGTGTATGAGACAAAAAGTTCTAAAGTGTCACGATTCCGAGATATGAGCTATCAAAGTCCCAAGTCCCAAGGGTCAGTAACGGGTCCACTCCATTATCTGGCCTACGTAAATGATTTAGAAAATGTTATAAAACACTGTTCCCTCTACCAATATGCTGATGACACTTGTATACTCTCTGCTAACAAGGATCTTAATCTGGCTGTGGAATGTTTGCAAGCAGATTTTACTTATATGACCAAGTGGGCCCATGATATGGGACTTGTTATGAATCCGCATAAAACAAAATTAATACATGTACATTCAAGCCACATAAACACCTCTCATTCCTTTCAAATCATAGCTCACACCCACGATTGTCTGCATAAAAATGTAACAGATTGCCAATGTTCGCCTATAGAACAAGTTCCATATCATACCTACTTGGGACTTATAATTGATAATCGCTTCAACTGGAGTTATCAGGTGGAATCTGTATGCGGTAAGTTACGTGGAATACTCACTAAATTTTCCATTATAAAGAGGAACATACCTTACAATACCCTACTACAAATGTACAAAGCTCTTGCTGAGTCTATAATCTCCTATGGACTCACCAGCTATGGACGCACTTTTAAAACATACCTCGATAAGATTCATAATCTGCAAACGCGTCTGCTGAAACTGGTAGTACCAAAGTATGTAAGAAATAAATACCGCGACAATTATACAGGTCTATTTAAACATTGCAAAGTATTACCAGTTCAAGCTCGCGCGGAGTACCTGTTCCTCATAGAACATTTTGATAAAACTGAGATCCAGATTCCAGTGACATATGATGTGAATACCCGTCAGTCAAAATTAAAATCACTTAAAGTGCCACGTAAAAATAATTTCTATGGTAGGCGCACTGCATCTTTTACAATACCCGTCTTACTAAACCAAATACCTAAAGAAATTCGCGACTCAATGAACAGTAAAACGGTTAAGCATAAGCTCAAAGAATATTACACCTCGATTTTACCTTAACTCCGTAATGTAAATCAGTAGCGCGTTGAGTAATTCCAGATCATGGCATGCTAAGACAGACCCCAGAGGTCTAATAGTGTGCCTTTTATATCTATAAGTATAAATGTGTTTTTAAGTAAATAAAAAAAAAAAAAAAAAAAAAAAAAAGTAAAGGTCGAGGAATGACTTTGACCTTGAAAGTCATCCCTCGAGGGGGGGGGGGGGGGGGGTTTATTGATGATCATAATTCTGTAACTAGGTACATATTATTATGTCTTCCAGCCGCGAATAATATTTTAATCAACATACAACCTCTGGCCTGCAAATTGCAAAAAAGCTAAGAAAATTTGAATTTCGCGGGCTACCCTGACTGTTCCACCTGAACCTTCTAGCTCTAATACAGATATTAAGCGCGGCCGTTACTTTGAAAAAAAAAGTCAAAATGGCGGAAGTTAATCCGGCCAAAAAATTCAAACCCTTATAAATTTATAATAGATATAATTATGTTATAAATTATTTTGTGATAAAACATACGATAACAAAAAACCGATGGCGATGGTTCATGTCTCATTGAATTTATTGCATTATCAAATAATAATATTGAAATAAAATTTCTCATATTTACAAAAGTTTTTCCAAAATAAAAAAACAGAATATCAGTGAAACGAAACTATTAAAACAAAATACTTACCTATTATTATTTCTATATTACTAATAAATATCGGTTGCGCACCTCTAGTGCAGAGGCGAGCAAATTAAAAAAGCCGTGCCAGCTACGCTACTGTCACCATAAGGTGACAAGAAAGTACGTCAAGATTGAACATAGTGCTGTGATGGTATTGACTTGGTTTTATCGATTTTTGTTTTGAATTGTGGATTCAACACCGAAACTGTGACACATATCATTATGATTTCTGTCATAAAGGACAAAGCGGGATGAAATAAAAATCCTCGTGGACGTGGCGGTCAAAAGGTTGTTACAAGAACAGACGTTCGCTTCAGAAATGCAGTGATGTAACATGACATCACGCCTATATTCTCCTAAGTTTTGCGTGGATGTGACGCATGTTTCCCCCAACCTTTTCTTATTTTTTGTGTTTGTGTTATTTTTTGCGTCATGTTTACCGCAATTAAACGCATTTTCTTTCTTTCTAAGGGGTAGACAGAAAAGTAGAGTATGAATAGTGAACAATTCCGTGGAATAAAAAGCGAACGACTGACTGGCCTATTGAGGCTGGATATAAATCCAGACTCCTACAGTCGCGGCTGCTACTGAGAATTGCTTTATGGAAAACCTAATAACACTTCCCGACCCGCGGAACGAGCCCAGTATAATGCACAGGTTCAAGGTTACGATCACTAGCTTCTAGCTAGAACCAGCGATCAGTACAACAATCAATGACTGCTAACAAAACTTTATTGTTTTCAGGACAAAATGCAAGACTCGTTCTTCAACACTGGAGACTTCTTCCTCGAATCCGGCGTAGAACGAAGGGATTCCTTCACAGTATCTCCACCTATATGGTCGTTAGTGAATGCACTCGGTTGGGCCGTTGTCACACTCACTCCGATGCTCTACTACCTGATTGGTCTGTTGTTCAGCGGAAAACTTCTTTATTTCTCTATAGGCTGCGCAATACTTGGAGCATGTAAGTGTATACTTATTCTTAATTTCTTAATTATCTATTGCTTCAATACTTGGGCCCCCCACCTGAAGTATCGAATAGCTGGTGAAGATTCTGAAAGATGCGGAAACGGCAGGACTGCTTGTTGTGTCGATGCTTCAGGAAGCCTAATGTCTAATCTGACGTATTTCGTTTAGCCTAATGATGAAAATATTTAAAACTCCAGTACTACTACTTAGTACCTACGCCTTGTACTTTGATACGTCTTTTGTTTGAACTTGATTTAACCATGTAAGCTGCAAGCGGCAAGAGATGTCGTGCGGTGTTCCACAGGGATCGGTCCTGGGGCCGCATCTGTGGGACATCGCCTACGACTGGGTGCTGCGTGCCGACCTCCCTAGCGGCGTTAGCGTGGTTTGTTACGCTGACGACACGCTGGTCCTGGCGCAGGGGAGGTCGCACCAGGAGGCGGCCGAACTAGCGACACGCGGAGTTGCGACAGTCGTCGAGAGGATCCGGCAATTGGGACTCGAGGCGGCCCTGCACAAGTGTCCGAGGCCATGTGTTTTCATGGTCCTCGGAACGCGCCACCGTCGTGTTCCCAAATGACGGTAAAAGGGGTTCACATCGGCGTTGAGTCGACGATGAAGTACCTGGGACTCGTCCTCGGCAGCCGGTGGAACTTCGTGGAGCATTTCCGACGTTTTGCTACCAGACTGGAAAGGGCCGGGGCTGCCTTGAAGTGGCTCCTACCCAATCTAGGAGGGCCAAACGCGTCCTGCCGGAGGCTCTACGCGAGGGTCGTGCGGTCCATGGCCATGTAGTTAAGCTAGTGTATACCTATTAATAATACCTTTATGTATATGTTTAAAAACTGGCTTAACAATGAAGACATTTCCAATTATGATTCTCCATTCTAAGTAGTCGTCGCGATTAATTAAATTAACCTTTGTTTCAGTTTTCATTCTTCTTCAGAAATCTATTGGAATGTCTAAAATCAGTCAAGGATCTTCCTATGGAACAGAGAAGAAGTAACATACCTGTTGCAGTATTGTTTCTATTACATCGTATTCTTAATACCTGTATACTTACTTTATTTTAAATAAAACAATTAGATCATGTAGTGTTTCATACAGTGTATGTACCATCTTGTTCTGTTTATAAATAAACAAAGCAAAATAACTTGGCTGAAAATAATATAAATATATGAATGAAGAAATGAGAGGCATGGAGTGTTTTGTGTGAATAAAGTAATATGTTAAAGTGCTACTTTATTGCACCTATGATTTATTGTTTTAAACATCATAAAAGAAGCTGCTATTTTTTATATAAAAACAAGGAAGATTACTGCATTGTTTAATTTGTTACAAAGTATTACTGTGACTATTAATTTTATTTATTGTCATTTTTGTTATATAAATACTCTTAGACACGTTATTAAGTAAAGTTTATATGTACCTTTAATACCTTAATTATTTATATCAGCGATAACACTAATCTGAGGAAGTAAAGTAATCAATACATTTTGTCTTAAGATTACCTCATTATTAACTTCTTTTCAACCTTATACCATGTTACTATCGGAATTGAACCGATTAAAATTATAATTATTATGGATGCAATTAGGACTGAACAAAGCGAAAATTATAGTAGTGTTTTACAAATAGGCCAAGATGGAAACTAAAATGCGTTCTGTATTTTCTATTTTTATAAAAAATCATTTGGATATCGTTAAATTTTATTTCTCTTTTCATAAAATCGTGTATATTATTGTATTATTCCAAAAATCTGTGGTGAAGGTACCTACTGAATTACTGTTTTCTAGAACAGCAAATGATTGTTTAAGTCTGGCAATGCTCTTATGCGATGTAGGTTGGATAAAAATATTGTACCTAAAATGAAATGCATGCCATTACTACCATTCATGTTATCTAACACGTATATAAGCGGTTGAATTTAGTTCTCAACAGTACTTGTCTGTGTTAAAATATGTACATGTTTTTTGTACAACCTCCAAACTTGAAGCAAAAGTAACCACCCAAAAGAAGGTAGTCAATGATAATTGAATATTTTATTGCACAATATTATATACATTCAACCAAGCACAAATATTACTCACATGCAGTTTTGTTTTGTTTCTAAGTGTGAAAGTGTATTTAGATTTATGTTTTTTACTAATTTGTGTAATAGCTACAAGTTTTTTTAATAAGTTCCATTATTTACATTCACTCCTTTAGTTAGAGAGACAGAGGGGAATATAGCAAATAATTTAGTTTTTTTTATCAAGTACTCAACTAAGTTCTGTACCACGTAGTTATTAACCAAATACGGTAAACAACCCATCGCACTTACACCAAGCTAAAAATATTCTTAAAACTCTGAAACACGCACAGAAAAATACCAATAGCTTCGTGTCGATGCGATTGGACTTTTATCTTTAACAAAATTTCTGGTCTGCGTAATGCGTGATTGAAAATAATCACGCACAGTTAAATGTTACAAATTAAATTCCCCCAAATATGCATGCAGTGAGATTCTAGTTCATACCCAACGAATTTGTAAAAAGTTTAAAATAATTTGAGTTTGATTGCGTTGCCTTGAAAACTTATTCATTTCAATAAGGTTTCATGGTTTCTTATTTTTTTGATTTAATTATTAATTACTTACATCTAAATCCTACAGGTAATGCCAATATTTTTGATATGTCTAATGTACTTTTGATTGGTAAACTATACCTTGTACAAGATACCTGACCTGCATGGGCACCTTGTAAATAATCACTGTCGTTATCATGTTGTCATACATAGTATTTAAATAAACACATAACACAGGCTACATCATCATCATTAGCCTATATTGTTCCCACTGCTGGGACACAGGCCTCCTCTTGGTGAGAGGCTACATATTACCTACTTATTTCAGTTTTAAATAGCCTTTTCAGTATAAATGCATTTATTAGGATTAGAATAATAGTGTTCTGATTACTGTTTTTCTGGGGTCTAAACAAGCACAAAAAAGTTAATAATATGCTACATTGTCACGTCAGTTACTTGATAATGTGATAGAGACAGTTTATTGTGTTCTTTACAAGATGCGTCTGTTGGTATACATTTCTACTCCATTGATCCGATTTGAATGCTAGAAGAGAGGCTGCTTTGCTTCTACTAGTTGTAACATAGGTATCTTATAGTTTGTTTAGGAATCGTTTTAAATTAAAATGTATGTGATTACAAATACTTCTGTCGCCAGTGTTCATGATGAATGGGCACTGTTACAACGGAAGGTTTAACAGTTTGTGTACACACATATTATAAACAGATTTGTCCTAGAATAAATCTTTGATCCTACAGGTGTAGACAGTGTGTAATGAAAATAAGTGACTCTTCATAAATTGTGATATGCCAAATTGACACGATACATTGTTCTACGAACAGCACAATACTTGTGTAAATTATTATAGACTTGTATATAAGGTTGGTTATTTTTATTTCAATAGATAACATAGATGTTGTAACTTTGTACGTATGTTTATTATTATTATTAAACTTGTACTACTTATTTTATCCTTTTATTTTCATTTGACCATTAAAAATATTTCTCTATAAATATAAATGGAGAAACTTACTGTTATCAACGCACAGCCAGACTCCCGAGAGAAATAATCAACCTTTCTCGGGCATTATATTTATATGCCCGAGAAAGGTTGATTATTTGTTTAATTTTGTGGCCTTAAACCATAATCAGCACACATCTCTAAACTGGCAGTTTAGATGTGTGATAAAAAATATGCCCGAGAAAGGTTGATTATTTCTCTCGGGAATGTTCTAAATAAATATCACATTTTTTCTTGTGACTTCAAACACTCAAATACAAGAAAAATTGTGAAAGAGTGGTAAAAATTTTAGGGAAATGTGAAATCCACGCGGACGAAGTTGCGGGCACTACGAATACATCCTAAACCGTGAAACTTTTAGGGAAACATGAAATCCACGCGGACGAAGTTGATGGCAAAGTGCTACTCTCTACGAATACATCCTAAACCGTGAAACTTTTAGGGAAACATGAAATCCACGTGGACGAAGTTGCGGGCAAAGTGCTACTCTCTACGAATACATCCTAAGCCGTGACGGGATGATTATCCAAATTAAACAAATTGATTATATTCTTATAATTTAATTTGGAACATCCATGTTACTTAATCTAAGTATAAAATCTAGAAGGTACATTTGAACTTTCACTTCGATTGGTTTATTAGTGACGAAAAATCCTGGCACAGCAGCCTTTTCTAGAGTAACTTGCTGGTCACTCACCTGTAACAAAATAAGCATGAGGTAAAACCATGGAAAGAGTCGGTGTCAAGAAATTGTTTTAAATTAGGATTTTTTTTGTTTGTTTTGTAGGCTCAAAAATACATGTTCATTTGTTGCATGGACGAAATACAGGCATCTACAATACCTACCAGAGGCTGGGCTTTGTCATCCCAGGGACAATGCTGAAATGTCTCCTATGCCTATAATTTGTCCCAGCACCCATAATTCCACAGTTATGTAAGCAATTTGACAAACGAGTTCTACTGCTATTAAAAATTACCATTTAAAGAAAGGGAAGTCAAAATTTGAAGACCCTACGTTTTTATTATTATTCCCTAGGTACCTACATTAAATACATTTTTAAATATTTCTACAAAAACATTTAAAAATATAAAAAGTAGTGGCCCATCGGCGTCAGGAACAGGATCAAAGCTGCCGGTGGTGAGGGCTCTAGAGAGGAACCCCCTCACTATGCGTGCCGTGGAGGAGAACTGTTTTCTGAATCAAGCCCTTGACCCAGCCGCGCAATGAGAGGCTCCCGAGGCGTGGGTCAAAGCTCTCCGCTAAACGATTATCGGTACAATGATTGCAGAGCCCACGTCCCACATGTCGATAACTTCGTGTGCTGAGTCCAAGATACCTAAGTAGGTAGGTACTTATTTTTTTTTTTTTAATCTTTCTCAGCTTTCACGAGATTATCGTCATGAGGCACATCGGTAGGTATCAACAATCATTGCAACGGCGCTCTCGTCGATCTATCACCACAATATCAGGCTCAATGGCTACAATAGTCCTGGGGCCGTACTATGACCTGTTAACGCCATCATGATTCCGTTGAGAAAAAGAAAGCACGAAGTGCTATCCACAGAAAGCTATTACTCCTAGCGGAGGTGCTATCGGTCATGTATAGCTCCGTCTCCCTTCCACGCTGGAACAATGATGGAATTAACACGTCATAGTACGGCCCCTGTCAGCGATCCGATGACAGATCAATCCCAATACTATGTGGCGTGACGATTCTCGAGAACTAGGTCGGGCACGTATCTGTATTATGGTACCTACTCGTACTTCGGACTCCACAAGGTTGTACTGCAAGGCAAGTTGCTTAGGGATAATCCTAGCCACTAGATTGTGCCTGTGCAAGTAAGTACTCGCCGTTAGCAAGACGAGAAAAACCGGAAACAATACCTATGTCGGATCACACTCACTCGCCCTCATACACAACACACAAACACACACACACACTCACTTCACTCCAAGTCCACACAAATCACATAGGTACTAGTCCTGACTCCTCACACACTGCTATAAGCATCACTCACGTATAGATCTTTTACTTATTATATTAGGTATAGGTAGTATAGTTTTTAAGTAATGTAACACTTAAGTTAGTTAAATTAATATAAGTCCTTCAAAAATTTATTGGTAAAACAACCTAACATATTTGCTTTGTTGGCATTTTACTGTTATATAATCGAGGGAAAAGGCACTGGAAACCGAAATACAGGTATTGCCTAGTTCGGTTGCAGTGGCTACATCTATTTTATTAGAAAATAATATTGCCAAACTTTTCTGTAAAATATTACCAAGTTTTTTGGGAAATAAATTATACTTATACTTATTGATTCACCGGGACGCGGGCGGTGGCCATGCCCGACAGAATTAATGTCAACCGTACCGTCCTTGACAATGTAATTATTCGTCATTATAACTTCATCCACAATCGCACAGAAAAAACCCACGGTTTCCCCGAAGAAGTCGTCAAAACGCAGCCAGGATATACCGAAAGAATACATCAAAACAGGCATGACCCAACCATTTAAGGCACGCTCCTTGTTTACGCTTGATAAATTTAACACTTTATTCAGGCGGCCAAAGAAGCACTCCCTCAACAATTGTTTCATGTCGGCAGCATTGGTGCCTAATGCTTCCGACATGCCCAAATATACCAAATACTACCACTACTACCAATATAGGTTTTGGGCTGAGGAGATGGATCTAAGGTGTATAGAATGCAAAAGTTTGGTTGCCACGGATTCCATAATACCCCCTCGCTTTACATGCATGACTGCACATTTGTCCACACCAAATTCCATCCTGATGGTGCTACTGAATGTTTCTGTTACCTTCAGTAGCTCCATCAGTCGCAAATTGTTGGGGGCTAAGAGTTTCATATCATCCATGCAAATGTTTATCACCTAACCACCACTTCTCAACCGACAGCCTAGACATGAATCCTCCAGCTGTGTGCTTAGAGGATTCAAGGCTAAGCAAAACCAAAGCGGACTCAAATTATCGCCCTGGAATATTCCACACTCAATCCTTATCGGTTCATTCAACCCCCGGATCTGTTAACATCCTGGATAGAAAAGGACCGTCCTCCACTGACCCATACATGACAGCAAGAAGGTGTGTAGAGTTGTGCCTATTTTATACAACTCCAGCACTCTATTGAGCCATGTATTTGATACCAAGTCATAGGGCTTCTTATAATCTATCCAACATGATTGACAAATCCTTCCGGGATCTACGAACCTGTTGCAGCTCCTTAATAGCATGGAACCCATTCATTAAATCCATTTTAAGACACAGACTAGGGCTATTTGGGACTGTTCGACCTTGACTACTGTATCACATAAAATCACAGAAGTTTCATTCCTCCAACAATCATAAAACAGTCCAATGGCAAGATTAGTACAGCTAAATAATTTTTTCTTTACTTTTTGGTCTAACTGGAGAACTAATTTCATATCAGTGTGTCTCAGCTCTTCTCTATGCCTTGAATGTAAAATAGTTTTCTGAAGTTCTTGCTGCTCTGGACTTGGCGTTGTGTTGATCATATTTTGAATTTCCACTAAAACAAAAGAAACCTGATTAATATCATGATAATATGTAACAAATTATGTTAGTTTTGACTGTATGTGAGCTGAATAGAAGGCCCATTTTCTAGATCAATTTTATTTTTCAGACACAAATTTAAGTGAAGTTGGTATCAACCAACACTGGCAGTAGTAATCAGGACCGTTGTAAGATTAAGATCATTCAGGAGAAGCACAAAAATAAACAAAATTCAGCACCACTTACATGTGTGTTTGTTAATTATTTGTTGCCTTTGTTGGAATAAATGTTTTTCAGTAACATGTTGAATTTCCATAAGTCCCTTTACTATTTCAAATACCGTTTCATTAAGAAGACAGTTTGCTAAACCGGAGAGAAGCTCACTTGGTACCCTCATTTGGTATTTCCTGCAATGTGAATCAGGTTACAGCTATCTCCAAAATAATAATAAATGTTGTACCGAGTAGACCAGTAATATAATTATAGCGATTAAAACTTACGGTGGTAATTCCCTGGCCATATCTTGTAGCTGTTCCAGTAAAAAGTACAATTTTCTTTGTAAAGCTTCAGGGGTGGGTTCATTGAATTCCATACTTGCTTTTTTATGTTACGTTCCGTAACCACATTACATTATACAATAATAATGATAAAATAGGTTTCATGTCTAATACAAACAATGTACAACAAGTTTACATGAAATTATATTTAAAAAAATATGAAATATAGTGCAAAATACACCTTGACCTACAAAAAAGGTACTCTGTGCTGTCCAGTCACTGACCCATCTATATTACTATACTCTTTGTCATTGACCCTGAACAGTAATGGCACTGCTGAGGACTAGGAGGGAGCACAGAACACTATTACTCCTAGCGAGCGGAGTGACCACAGAGCATGTAACTAGAGAAGAGGCGGAACTTAGAACATACAGTTTTTGAGAAGTTGATAACTTTCTACATACCAACCACATAATAAAAACACGGCTACCAACATGAAAATTCTAAGTAGCACTGAGAATGACAATCACGACCTTGACGGCAGAACTGTCAGATAGGGATGCGCAACGCATAGTATAGAAATCAATAAACTTATCGATAGTTAGAATTCATCGATATCGATGAAATACACTGAATGCACTATGCAGATATTAACGAGGCTTTAAAACTAATTTATTTTATTATAAAAAATGGTAAAATAAAACACTGATTTATATGATTTTAGCATTTATTAATTTATATAAATTACAAGCACGAGTAGCCCGATTTCTTCCAAACTTTACAGTATCACCCAAATTCAAATTTATTTATTTGTACACATAGGTATAATGTAGTGGTATAGTTGCCGGCACGTAACTTGGCATGGTTTTGGCGTATTGAAAGTAAGTTTGCGCATGTACACTTAGTGCATCAAAAAAAATTACACTTTTAGTGTTTGTCAATAATCTATGTTCATTGCCATATTTCATTTTGAAACATGTCTGTTTAGAAAAAAGATAAAGAAAGCAAAAACGCATCTAACAACTCTTGCCAAGTTACGTGCCGGATACGTCTTGCAAGATACGTCTCGATTGCTGGCTCGTGGATGGCACTGTTTCAAGCAAAAGATCTGAAATGATACATTACATATGATAAGTTATTTTATTTTGGAGGCCTGTGTCCCCCAGCAGTGGGAACATTATAGGCTGATTATGTTGATGATGTTATGTGTGTAGTAAATTATTATCACCTTCAAACTCAAAGCATTTATTTCAAATAAACCAATTACAGGCACTTTTGAATTGTCAAGGGGTCAGTCAGTCAGAAAGATGAAGCTAGTTGCCCATTCCAAAGCGTGGTAGGTTCCTATGGAGAAGAACGGGCAAGAAACTCCACGGATTTTAAATCAAAAATGTTGAAAAACATATGAGAACAATGTAGAAAGATGTGCATGTTAAAAGCGCCCGTAATAAAAAAATAATATATAAATACTATAAACAACTAAATTAAAAATAAGCCGCGGCAGCTAAGAGACAACCAGTCCCAACTGACGACGCCCATTCACGAACATGACGCATGGATCAGCACCATTTAGCTCAACCATTTTGAAGGGAACTTGAGGATCCAACACACATGCCACCACCAGCGAGACATTTGAATAAGCAGTAGTATTGATTCACATACCAGATTGCACTTCCTGGATATCTTCATTCTGATCAGAAACTGGTGAAAAAGATTCTGAAAAAAAAAAAACTATTAGTGTCTTGCTGTTATGAACACTTGAATGATATCACATATGTTTTGAGAGTGCTTCACACAAATTATTTGCGGCTGGGATATAGGAATTTAGCTCTGCTAAAACTTTTTTTTTCTAATTAACTTTCAAGGACTGCAGTATATTATTATGTTTAAGAGAAATCAATTATGGAATTTATTATAGTTACCTTTTGACGCTGAATACCCATACACATGTTGTGGAAATTTTTCCAATTGTCTGTCAGTGAGAGGTAAGGCCATCAAATTCAAAGTTGGGATTGCATGTCTTTTCAGACGATTTCCCTTTTTGTTGAAATCCTTTTTGGCAAAGTGGTTAGCACATACATTTCGCCGTTCATGCAGTTTTTGTATTGGTAGATGCACCAGTTCATCATTACCAACTGCTTTTAGCCACTCTCGAGCTGGAAGATACAAAATATAAATGTTAATTCAGACTATGTTTGACTGTGAATTTATTTAGTTCGATTTAAAGTTAGGAAAACACCCAATTTACACTATCAGCGCAACTAACTAGAATAGATTATTATACTTGGAATATGAAATTCTAGATTTATTTCATATTCACAGTATTTATTTATTTATTTTTTTAGCAGTCAACCTACTTAGGCTAAATTAGATTACAATTTTATTTAGATTAGACAAATAGAGGTATTACTGTAGGCACAAATGTTCACAATGATACATTTCTTCATTCAAAGTTTCAGCTAGTCTTAATTGATGATTCGAGGGTCTTATTACCGAATTCGAATGATGCTATTAAGTAATACAAATATGTAGTGCTATGAGCACAATATCACATTATTTATTTATTTAATTCAAACACATGATTCATATTGTTGTTAGTAACACTTCCAAAACTATGTTAGTAAAAATTCACATAAAAATAAAATAAAACAAAACAAAACTAATTCAAATACCTATAACTATGTCCGCTTCCCGCGGCACCAGACCTGCAGCAGTGCTTACGGGTCCAGTGCCCCAGGAATGAGCAATCAGGCTTATTCACAATCACCTTTAAAATGCTGTTGGTGCCCCCCCGAATCCTCCGCATCAGGGATGCTGTTCTCTTTCGCATGATAGCTTGAAAGCTATCAATATCAGCTTCAGTAAACATGACAGACGCGCTACAGAACCGCGGGAGCCCCAAAGCACCCTAAAGGCGTCATTATACTGTACGCGAAGAACAATAACAATAACATTAGCAATAGGTACGTATCGGTACTCACCGGTTTAGATCCAATGGAAACTTGGAAAAATGCAGCTTGTTTCCAGTATGCAAGGCTTCCCTGATACCGCAAACTTCACATTTTCTGTGACCCTTACCCATGATAAACTTAGTCACTGTCTCGTTATTATAAAGAAATAATAACAATAAAAGAGTCAATAATTATATCGCAAAAATCACTTCAATAATAAATATCTCTGTAAAATTAGGTGAGGATGAAACGGAGAAGCAGGTCGCCCCTAAGACGACCCAATGAGCAGATGCTCGACTCAACGTTAACACAATCACAGAAATTATTCTGATAAGGGGGCCTAGACAAAATCCCTTTTCTGTAAGCGTTAACGCCAACGGAAAAATCAAATTGTATGGAGTTGACAGTTGTTTACGAGATGTCACGTGACTGCTGCTAAATTCGTAGACAAAGTCATTATTCCTCATGCGGAAAGGAACGTCGAAGCGAGCGTGACAGATAAACGACAAAAATGTTCATCAAAATGGTAGACAAGCGCCATTTCTGACAAACGCTAATGATATTTTGACGTTTCCGCAACACGCTTTATTAGCGGCAGATCGTACCCTCACGCTAACGCTTAAAAAAAGTAATCAGTGAACAATTTTTGAGTATTTCGTTCAAATTAATTAGTGGAAATGCATAGTTTGAGATTGTTATGGGCAGCTAATAATGAAGCAGCATTGCAAAGACGTCAAACAAGAATACATCGTCGTAACATGGAGCAAATTGAGGAGATGTCGGAATTGGAATTTGTTCATCGTTTTAGATTAAATAAACAAAGTTTTCGGCATCTTTGTGATGATCTTCGGCGTTTAACTTCATTAAGAGGCACCCGGGAAATTAGTTTACAAATCAAGGTAAGTTTTGTACTTCCAACCTTACTTAAGATATAAAGTGCCCATTGTCATTTCTCAATGAATTAATCATGTTTCAGGTTTTGTGTACTCTTAGCTTTTTAGCTACGGGTTCTTATCAACGCATTGTTGGACTGTCGTAGCAATTGATACAAAGAACCACTAGTAGGTGCATACGTCAAGTTGTTGAAGCATTGAGCCATCCAGCCATTATAAATAAATGGATTGTGTTTCCGAGGTCGCAACAACAACGAGCCCAAATAAGACTTGAGTAAGTTATGAAATTACAACTATAATATTAATTATAGTTAATTAAGTAATATAAATAATAGTTAAGTAGTTTTTATTTGTAGCATATTCCTGATGTTGTACCTAGGTACTTCACACTAAACAATATACCTTCTTTAAATAGGTACTTAGAAAACACCTCATGGAGCCATGTATGCACACTAGGTTCTAAATACTAGTAAAATATCTGTCCTTTTAGTAACTAAAATATTATTATATTTTCCAAAACAACAGGTTTCAGAGGCGGTTTAGACTCCCAGGTATAGTTGGATGCATAGACTGTACCCATGTGGCAATTGTCAAACCATCAGATGAAGAACATTTATTTTTTAATCGGAAAGGTTACCATTCATTGAATGTACAAATGGTAAGTTGTTTGTTTGTGGCTAAACTATGTAATAATATTATTGCTATAAATGCATATAGAAACATATTTATAGGATTATTATGTGTTCTATATATTTTTTTCCCTTGTCTACAGGTATGCGACAGTAATTTAAAAGTTATAAATGTCAACTCGAAGTTTGGTGGAGCCACTCATGACTCATTCATATGGGCATCTAGCAGAATGGAAACATTTATGCGAGAATTGCACCAAAATGGAGAACAAGTGTGGTTATTAGGTACGTTAATAAAATGAATATATAGTATATTATTTTTTATTTGTAATTGAGCACACAGGTGTGCCCTGTTAACAATCTTAATGACTGAAGTTTTTGCACCTATAAACATAATAAAAAAATAACATTTAAACTTTATTATTCAGCAGCAGCAGGCAGCTATTTTGTCTGTGTTTGAAAACATTTTATTCACAAAAAAATTAATGTCACTATTTGACAAATAGATTCTTGTTGTGTTGCAATTAATTATTACATAACATTGCTTTATTTTTAGGTGATTCTGGATATCCTCAGCGGCCGTGGCTGATGATTCCTGTATTAAATGCAGTTCCTGGCTCTGTTGAAGATACATACACTCAGCGACATGTACAAGCAAGGAACTGTATAGAGCGCTGTTTTGGATTGCTGAAGTCACGTTGGAGGTGTTTATTAAGACACAGGACCTTGCATTACCATCCTATGGTTGCTGGGAAAATTGTCCTTGCCTGTTGTGTGTTACACAATATGGCTTTAGAGGCTAATTTACCTCCTCCAGCTGTTATGGAAGTAGATGAAGATGATGCTCAACCTCATAATGCATCTGATAGTGTTGGTGCTGCTAGTAGTCAGAGTGAGCTACTCCAAGGCAGGGCAGCACTGAATAATCTTCTATCCAGACTTTAACAGTCTTAGTTTTAGTAGGCATAGTCTTTTATAGTCTTTCTTAGTTATTAATGTGTTATGGTTTAAAAGTGATTTGTGAAAGCAATGTAACATAGGCTCTGTTCCAAATTGAAGACATCATTGACATAATCTACTCATTTCAATGTTTTCTAATGAGTTGATTGCAATAATGTGGTTAGCTAGCGACCTCTATGATTGATCATATTATTCTTGCCTATTGTTGTTATTAGTATAAACTACTTTTATCATTTTTGACTTCAAGTTACAGCTATGTGAACAGAACCCAGCATTGCATAAATAATATGTAAGCTGTCACACCCTATATACCTGGAGGCTTTTATTTAGGTATTAAGTTTATATTTGCATTTTTAATTTTTATTTAAGTATTATTTTTTTGCTTGAGTATGTATAGTTTTAATTGTATTTGATATACCAAATATTGGCATGGCTAGCTAACACATGGCAAATAATTTAATTTAACTTTCTGTGTCCTGTAATGTTAATTACTTTGCATACCTAGTATTGTATACAATCAAGTTTTTTTTAACTGAACAGACAGCTGTGCTGCTGGGGAGTTTGTTGCGCCACTTCTTCTCCCCAGCGAAAGCACTAGGAAGTGGTGAAGGGCGGGCGTTTTGGTGCTGTCTTTTGTAATTTTGATGTTCGAAAAGTGCTGATTCTCAACCAAGTTTGAATAAATGACTTTTGATTTTGGACTTATGTCAAGATTAAAAGGTGTTATTTTCTTTAAAATATGTTTCATTAATAAACACTACATACACTATGCACTCTAAACTAACAACTAAATGAAAAAAAATATACACTAAATACGTCTAAAACAAATATTAATACTTAAATGCTAATTTGGTCTCAAATCACGAGTCTCCAATAGTGCAATTAGTGTTCTTAGCTGAACACTTATTGCTTGGTTCGAGTCGCGTAGGTCTGCTTCTATTCGGGTGCGGGCTTCTTCGACCCGAACGCGCTCTGCCTCTACTTTTACTCGCTCTCTGTCGAGTTGCACGCGCTGTGCTTCGATTCTGAGACGCTCGGTTTCCATGTCATGAAGACGAGCATCCCTCTCCCTTTCAAATCGCAGCCGATTTTCTTCGATAGCCACAAACTCACTGGTGGCTCGGTCGAATGGTGTTTGGCGGACTCTCCGCTGTCTGAGGCGACGACGCGGAGTAGAAGGGCCGGCGGATACCGGCGACCTTTCTGTGAACAAAAGATTTATTGAATAATAGAATATCTAAAGGGGCGAAAACTAACAAAATGTGGTGGAAGTGAAGTTATTTAATGATTTAATTAGTTTCAATAATAATTATTAAATAGTTTTGTAGTTGTTATCCTAATAGTTTTACAATAATAATTTTGTACCAATTACCTCCTTGTATAGGTCTAGTATTTGTAGTTGAAGGACCTGGCACAGGACTGACAGGACGGGCTGGTGAAGCAGATAAATCTGCTGGCACTGATGTGAGTGTGTCTTCTGGAGCTGGTGGTATTTCAAAATAATCTATTTCCACTGGTGACGGTACCCTTTCTGCTGTATCAGCTGCATGCGTTACTTGAGGTTGGGGTGATTCCTTGAGTACAAAAAATAAACTTTTATTGACCACAAATATAGCATTTAGTTTTTAAGAAAAAACATTAATATATCAAGGGTTCACTTACTTGAAAGCCTGCTTCTTGTATGGCTTGATTTCCAGTAATTGAGGTGACACCAATTACACGTAACACCCTTTCCTCAAGTCGACTTAATGGTTTCCCCCTACCAGGTCCGCCACCAGTGCCATGAATGTCCCGATTTATAAGGGAGGCTTTCTTTTTAGTTTTTGTTTTCCAGTCAGACCATACCTGTAGCAAAAAATAAAACAATACATTGAAATAAATGGTCGATATAGGTATCTTATGCAACAGCTATTATTAGCTTATTACCCTTTTCCATTTGTCAGCTGTTTTGTTAACACCACTTCCACCCACTGAGTTTAAAATTTCAGCTATCTCCTGCCACAGACGTTCACTCTTTACCTTTCCTTGAAGTCCAGGTTGTAGCCTTGAAAGATCACCATGGCTAAAAATAATTATTCATGTTAGTGTACAGTGAGAATAAGAGCCAGTAAATATAAAGTTTGCTACTATCATTCTAATACCATATCTAAGAAACAAATAATAAGGTTTGGAATCGAGTTTATCTTTAAAGAAATAACAAATGTAAGAACCACAATCATATAAGTGCACCATTGAGAGTTTGTTTACATTATGCATTCCATAATCTCAAGTAGGCCCAATACTGATTAAAAATGGGATAGGAATTTGAAATAAATGAAAGAATATTGTAAAAAACCTGCCTTTCCATAAATTCTATCAGCAAACTAAATTGCTCGGGACTCGCACGAAGTCTAGAATCCATCTAAAATAAAAATAAAAATTATTGATTACCTAACGCAATAAAAACAATTTTTCCTATCAACAATATTAAATATTAAACTTTTCAAAGATACCTATTAATTAGATCACAATTCTTACATTAACTTAAAATATTATTTAAAGCCGTTTACTTACTTTATTTGTATTAAAACACTCTTCAATTACTTTCAACACACACAACACTTTTGAATATTATTGTTAGCGCGCGATTGCGTTTGACAGTGACAGAGAGAATGTTAAACGCGATAGTGTCACTGTGACACTTGCTACACACTATTCCATAAACTAATTATAGACTGTTTCGGGTAACGCTGCGGAATGGGCGTTCTGCGTTTCATGTGTAACTTGTCTACCATTTTCAACACGCTAACGTCAAGTCCTTAGCGTGAGCGGAAAACGCGTGCACGGAAAACGCTTGGATTTTGTCTAGGCCCCAAGTTGTATTCTCAAATCTTAGAGAAAAAGGAAAAAACAAACAGAAAAATCACAACACGAAGCAAAGCAACGCGAAGGCAGACATGTTTTGTTTGTTATTGTGAATGTGTGGTCACGTGATGTGGTCATTCGCGGTGTAATGTTGGTCATCCTGATTCTAACGTGTGTTTCTGAATGTTGGCTAACGCCATCTTACAAACCCCTTAGAAATATAAATTTGTTCGGAGTTTCACAGGACTGGGAGTGACCACAGAACACTATTACTCCTAATCTCCTATACTCTTTTCGCCATAAGACGCGTTCCCTGACAGTTCTTGTCTGACAATTGTAGTGACGTGACCTAACGAAATATAATCAATTTTTTTATAATAACGATTCAGTTGGCAGAGAAAATGGAATCGGATTATCAATTTTAGATTTTCAAAATATTTTTTTAATAAACTGGTTATCCTACTTCCTACTAATATTATAAATGTGAAAGTTAGTATGTTCGTGTGTGTGTGGATGTTTCTTACTCTTTCACGCATAAAGTACTGTACGGATTTTGATGAAACTTTACAGTAATATAGCTTATACATCAGAATAAGACATAGGCTACATAACATCACGGGAGCAGAGCAAAAAATGACGCGACGCGATCGTTGTTGCAAAATGGCTGCTCCAATTCATCAATTTTTTTGTCGATTAGTGTATTGAGTAGTGTCAATCTCTATTGGCCGACGTTCCGTTCAACGCATTAGACATTTTTAAGATTTATACTTTTTTATTTTATTTACTTAATTTATTAACCGTTAATTATAACTACAATAATTTACTTAGTATTAGGCAATATTTTTATTATCATTTCTTTTTTAATTTTTTTGCCAGTTTATTTTTTATTCGTATAAAGTAGTATGCGTGCCACGGAAAAAAATGAACTGTCAGGGAACTCATCTTATGGCGAAACGACTATAGCGGAGGAGTGACACCACAGTGACACTTACAGAACAATAATACTCCTGACGGCTGACGGTGGCAGTTGGCACATGGTTGGCAAAGAGTACAATGGTGCCAATTCTCTTGTCACAAAATTCTCTAAACTCTCAGAACAATAAATAAAGCATAGAAGGAAGCTAAATTTAACTAATATAGTAGTCTCTGTTTTCTTACACACTCATAACAGCATTAGAAAGAGACAGATGTAGGTTGCTCAAAATGCAAATCGTCACAAAGCAAACGTCAATTTGGCTACCTTGGCTACCTTTATGCAATGACTAAAGACATTGCCTTTATGATACTAAGTTTGTAAGCTACTTGACGTCTCAGGTTTTTGTCTATGACTTTGTTCATCGCATTTTTTCCATTGACTTATAATAGTATTTTTTCGTATAATGCTTATGGGCGATTGGGCGCATGGGACATGGGAGTTGAAGTGCTTCGTTGATTTTACGTGTTTTTGTAAAAATAGTACAAAATTAATAGTGATTTAGTGTAAATCGCAAAGCTTAAAGATTAAATAATGTCCTGCATTATAGTGGGATTAGGGTGGGAAAGAAAATGATGCGGAAATCATAAGCTTCCATTGGTAAGTAATCAAATATGGTAATTTTATCGGTTTTGTATTCTCACTGTAGGTTATTTTGGCATTTTTTCAAATTATTTGAGCTTAGTGTACACGGTAGTGTTTTGAAATCAATATTTTATGCAATTAAATAATTCGATTCTAGGGAAAATATAAATTTTAAATCGGCATATAAATATTTTGAAATAGTGCTTGCAAAAATAAACTATCGATAGAATATCGATAGAACTAGCGTCATCTAAATTATTACATTATTTTTCTTTACACGTAGTTTTGGGAAGGATTAAATATTTAAGAGTGAAATAAATACCTAAATACCTACGGTCTTGCCAGCAAATCGTACGTATGAGTAATGAAATGACAGTGGTCAAAAATCTGTGTGGCTCATGGTATAATAATTTAAACTCACGTGTGGCTATGATTTTTTTGTCATTTTCAGATTTCCCTTCGATATTGATATGAGGCAAAAATGGATCAACGCTATTGCACGTAACTACTGGGAATGGAAAAAACAACATCGTATTTGTTCCAAACATTTCAGCGATGACTGCTTTATTAAAATATTGCTACCAACGTCAATTTTTGATGATTTACTCGAACATTCATTCGATAATGATGTATTGGATGATCATAGAAATTTGTTGATTAAATTGATAAGCAAAGAATATTTAACAATTAGAATTCATTAGATCGCGAAATAATTATCTTCTCCTGTAGAAAAAGTAAGGACATTTCTAACAAAAACTATAATTTTTAAAGGACAGTGATTTAAATTTTTTGTTACTTGTTCCGTGGCCAATCGCTCTTTAAAAATGATTTAAGCGTTTTCTTGGTAATTTCAATTTGTTAATAATTTATCCTGTGTTTATAAATAAATAAGTTGATCAGACAGAAGTGAGTTCTTTATTTCACCTTAGCATATTTTATACCTTATGAGTGGCAACGTCGCAATTTAGTGTCATATTTCGTGGTTTTCAATTTTTATCATTTAATCGGAGCTATATTTTAAAAATCTGTTTAACTTTTTAGAATTATGTGAAAACTGTGTAAAAGGTAAGAAATCGTTGCCACTCATAAGGTATAAACGCTCTTAACTATTCGGTTTTAGAGCCAAATTATCCACAGTCGATGCGTTGCATAGCAGACCGATTACATTTCAGGAGAACTCAGATTCAGATAACTTTATTTGCTCAAACATGTGTGTACATACAGTTTAAAAAAATGCATGCAAGGTGTAATAAGTACATGGAGTTTGGCTAACTCGGCTGGGAGTCTTCCTTGATTTAGCCAAGACCTTGACATGGGGTGTCTGTTTCAGTTCTTCTAAGCTAATTAGAGACCGTAGGATTATTCCTATCATCAGGGGAACGCCGCGCCGCTGAAACATCAACTACCGCCTACTACAAGTCTACCTCTATTACTTTTTGATTTACCGATTTAAAAATGAAGGTAAACTGTAAGTCAAGACCATTGACTTTTAATAGTACCTAAGTGATATTGTCATGTCAGTCTTTGATTGTGCTGTCCCTTAGTATTTTATCTATGGTCCATTTACCTATCTAAAAAAAGTACTTTGTGCGTAGACAGCTCGAGCTCTGTGGGTCCACTTGTCAATCATCTTTGGGTAGGTATTTGTGACTTTGTGTTTGTTTAATAATTTTCATACGAGAAAAGTATTTGTAGGACTTTAAATATGAACAGTTATTACCATGTTTTCCTACTTCTATTCTTACATTCTAATGTATTGAAAGCAGATACATCGAACAACGAACATAGACATGACGACTTATTGCTGTAAGTACAAAAAACAAAGAAGACAATTTAATTTTATATTCGTTGTTGTTTATCATAATAGATTATAAATAACACCGTGACATTTTCAGATCCAAAACCGGGTCAGGTTATATGACACCATTCCCAGATGAGTGTTCTGCAATATTGAATGACTTTGCTGACTTTGCTTCCAATTTTACCAAGTGTTCCATACTACATGCAAGACCTATAAGGATATGTGAAAGGTGTATAGAACATTATCTGAACTTCCATAATAAGTATCAAGATTTACTGAACACTGTTGTAAATGGAACTTCTTGCAAGTCCATTTTCATATCACGGGACAGATTGGATGCAATTTTGGAATATCATGATAACATATTAAGCATTTGGGATAAAGGTCACTGCTATGGTATGTAATAGTTTCTCTTAAGCTTTATATTGCACCTTCCTTGTTTTTAGAAATGTTAACATAGGTAATTTAAATAAAACTGATCACGCTGTACTTTACAAAACATCTTCAAAATATTGAAAATGTCTGACAAACCCATTTATTACAATGTACAAATACTTATAAATATCACTTGCTGTTTGCTTTGTTGCAGCCTGTTACAACTGGACAACAGATGTGCCGTTGTTGTCAAATGAAACAATTCACTTCAATGAATTATTTAATGGAACTATGAATTGTATAGAGAAGAATAGTGATTCCTTTTCAAATGACACTAAGGTTGTCTGTGATAACTGCATGCAGTCTTACCTCAAGCTGGATAATTACTATAAAACACTGAGTGCGGATGCTATTGGAGTGGATAGCGTCTGTATGGACATTGTAGATTCTGTAAGTTATAGTTGCTACCCCTACATAGGCACAACGCATTTAATATATCATTCACATCAATATACCTAATACTACTTGTAATTTTATTTACAGATGAATTTTACAAGATTTTTATGGAGTAAAAGTTTGAACTGTTGTAGAATAAGAAAAACTCCTGAAGTCCTATTTTTGGTTTGCACTGGTATCATATCAGTGCTACCACTATTTTATTACCTAGTTCTAAGATATTTCAGTCCTATAAGAGACTTGCCAAATGTATTGAAACGTAAGTACTTGAACAAATTAAAGAAATATTGTATTCTCCTTGTGAACTGAGATTTTAAAACCATTTCTTAATTTTTTTCAGAAACAAGATTCAAGCAGACCATTTTGCGATCACTTGGAAGATCCAATTAAAGGCTGCATATTAAATAAAAGTCTCCATGTAACAAATAACATTATGTATTTACAAACTGACCAAAGAAATAAAAACAATATTTTTAATAAAATTGGGTTTAACTGATAAGTACGGACATTTTTAAAAACAAGTACATATATGTTGC
The DNA here is from genome assembly GCA_937001585.2 of Brachylomia viminalis. Taxonomy (NCBI): domain Eukaryota; kingdom Metazoa; phylum Arthropoda; class Insecta; order Lepidoptera; family Noctuidae; genus Brachylomia; species Brachylomia viminalis. The sequence goes on along the minus strand of OW443297.2, from coordinate 10,787,442 downwards.
TGAGGTGTGTTTGATTACCGATGTCTTGCTTTCTTATTGCTATTTTTCTTCATACTGTTATTACTACTTGACACATTACTGTTTGACATTTTATGTTTGAGTGAGTTAGGAGTCATATCTCCCTTATTCATTATACTCATACTTTCTTTCTCTTTAGGGGTGCTTGGCCTGCTGTCTAAACCTACAGCAGACAGCATCTTACTGTCACTGCCAAAGGCCTTTTGTAGCATACCAGATGAGGTAGCTATCTTTTGTGTCAAACTTTGCTTGGTTTGGGAATGGTTTATAACTTTTTCAATTCCACCATTAGTATGCTGTTTCCCAGAAGGCTTGGATGCTATGCTTTCAGTAGAACCATGTATGGTGGTGTGGTTCAAACTGCTAACATTGAGTCCAGAACTGATTTGTGTGTCTGATGAGTCCTCATTGGTCTGAGATTCAGTTTCACTATTTCTTTCATCTGAAAACAAATTCATGATTGAATTTAAATTTGGAATACACTATACAGTTTTTATATTTTAACATAGAAACCCAAACTTACTTTTAGCTTCTGCAGGGTCCACAAGTCCACTAACTGCCTACAAATCAAAAAGATATTAAATCAAAACTATAAGATATAAAATAAAGTACTCTATTTGTGCGACTGCGTAGTTCTTCTAAATATAATCAAAATGGTGTTTTTAAAATTTATATCAGGTGTAAGTGTGTAATAAATTCTTTCTGTGGTGTGATGTTAGTAAGAAATGTTAAGTAAGTCATAATAACTATTGTGAAGCAGCAGTAAGTTCTTAGTATAAAATTATAATCCAAATTAAAGCAATAGTAGTTGCTGTTAGTTTGTGTTTACTACTATACTTACAGCCATTGATGTAATACTGGATTTGGAAAACAATCGTTCTGCCTCTTTGAACTTCCTGTTGCGTTTATCTGCTTTTGAATTCGTGCTTTTATTAGTGGTTAGGTATCTGTCCCATCCTCTGATAATGTTTCCATATAGCTGAGTATCTTCTAAGTATGAGCCTTCAAAAGCATAAATTTGGCGTTCCAAGTTAGCAAGGGTCTCCTAAAACAAAGATACAGATATTAACAGTATGAGCTGATATCGCCTATTAATTATTTTGCCGTGTTTGTATTTACTTACAGCCACTTCGGCTTTTCTTTTTACTAACTCCGCCAACTCCGCTCTTGTGTCAGCCACTGACGACTGTTTAGACGCCATATTGTTTCTTTTTGCTTGCACAGTTTGGGTGTCGTTGTCGGGGGTTTGTGGTGAAACAACCATGACGTTAGCTGAATTTATCGTACTTTAAATATCCATAATTTAATAACTATACACGAGGTAGTATGTTTGCTTTAAAATAAGAAAATAAATGCTTGTTAAGTTCAATCAATAAGCACAATACAATACGCTTGGGAGTAGTGACACTAACACTAATCACTAAGGACACTATGACATTGACAGTTGCAGACAGTGCTGCCAGATGACCGTCTCGCGTTCTCCCCAAACCTTCCCCAAAACCCTCCCAAAATTCAGGTTTTCTAGAAAAAAAATTGCCCACAAATGGCAAAATATTTGTTATACTATTTCAGGAATAGCTTCCACTACTGTGTATTTTTGTTACAAGCTTTCAGAATATTTAATAATGTAATTGGGTGCCTGATATTAGATTTTAATAACTTGTGTTCCTAATATTTTTCCTTTCGTGCCATGCATCAAAATCATAAATTAGAAACAACCGAAAGCTGTAAAAAAGTAATTGACAACGCCGGCAAAATGTAAGACATTTTGCCGGCGTTGTCAATTACTTTTTGAAACTACCGATTTATCTTAAAAATAGAACTTCAATTTGGTTAACTAACAATTAACAACTGTATACCTATAGATTGTCCCTCGTGTCGAGGAAAATTAATCTCGTGGTTGTTTATTTTTGTGAATATTATTCCTGTGTTAATTGTGGATATACGTATTTCTTTTTGGATAAACTTCGTCTTATGTTCCAGCGTAATCTCCAAAAATTCCATCACCATGACTCACATTCGTATCACTTTTGATAATAAAAATCCCCCAATTCCCTCCAAACCCAGCTTTTTCTCTAAATATCTGCCCGTTAATATTTTCCCCCATAACTATAAAAAAAACCCCCAGTCTGTCATCACTGGTTGCAGATTACAGACGCAGTTGACATTTATTTATGACGGTCTCGTCATAAGACCGATAAGACCATAAGACGCTATGGAGCTATTTTACCTTAGAATAATAACTAAAGTATTATTCTAAGTATTTTACAAATGCATCTGTCAACGATTTAGGCGACATCATTTTTGGTGCACTACTCTAAGCATGGGCAAAGTGAATCATTTTTGCTATTGGAACATTTGCATCTGGATCACTGAAATTATCCGAAACGATACCGACACGGGGCCCATGCGCCGCGGTAGCGGCATCTTCTATCGCTTCAAAGAAAGTCGCCGAACTCGTAGGCTATTTAGCGAAACAAAGATGTACTTGTAAAATCAGATACTCTAAACATTTTTTGGAATTTGCCGATTTTATTAGTTATTTGTTATTGACCTCTCCACTGGCCAATGCTCATTTTTATAAATTATAATTTCATCAATGTTGTTCTTGTACGTAAATGTATACGTCCCTAAAAGGAACAACAGGGTTTTTGTTACATATTGTATTGTAGTCTATGGCTTAGTCGCCTCCATAGAGGAAAGTAAAATAATATACTTATGTCGCCTCGCAGGCATTGAGAAAAGTAATACTCGCAAGCAACACTCTTTTTATTCAATTCAATGATCCGGTTCCGTAAAGGGTTACACACGCCTACACTACTAAGAATGTACATTTAAACTGCCTAACTGTATGCACAAACAGGACTCGGAACCATCCGGGACATCCATGAACACCCGACCACCATGCGACAGAGGACAGAGGGGTAATTCTCAATTTTAAGAACGTTCGCAATCTAATCTCAGTCTCAATATGTCAAAAATACCTGTGATTTCCCGACATATTTGACAAGATTTTGACATTGATTGTCGCTGAGATGAGGTCGCGACTAGACTTTGAACGTTTTTAATTACGGGAATTGGCCTGCAGATCCTACGTAAGGATTGGACAGAAGACAGCTGTGACCTGTCCCTGTGACAATAATACAATGCAATCCAATGCAATCATACCACTTTCACAATATCCTTCTTTTTGCCCGAATAGGGCAAAGGTTTTTTAAGGTTTTTTTTGGGAGTTTGCTTTTGGGTTTTGCAATACTGTCCCCGTCAGGGTATATCTCAGACTAAGGAAAAGTTAGTCTGAGGGGTAGGTATATAATTTATTTATTTATTTAACACTTTAAGCACACAAATGTACAGAGGCGGACTTAATGCCATAGGCATTTAATTATGTTCTGTGATACTGTCAGTCAATGAATGACATAATTGCATAAATTGTATAATTGCATAGCACATGTCATTGTGTGAGCACTATGTACCCACTATAAAGCTTACTGGGTTCGTCTTTCATTGACTTGAATGTGCCCTGGCGGCTGAGAGTATGTCATGCTCACTCAAATGTGTCGCTGGTGGTGGCGTGTGTATTGGATCATTGAGTTCCCTTCAAAATGGTTGAGCTGAATGGTGCTGATCCATACGTCATGTTCGTGAACGGGCGCCGTCAGTAGGCACTGGTCATTTCTTAGCTGCCACGGCTTATTTTAATTCCATAATTGTTTTTATCTTTTTATTACGGACGCTTTTAACGTGCACGTGTTTCTACATCGTTCTCACATGTATAATTACAACATGAATGATGTAACCACTTTTTTGTAACAATATTTTGATTTAAAAGAGTGTCCATGGAGTTTCTTGCCCGTTCTTCTCCATAGGTACCTACTACGCTTTGGAATGGGCAACTAGCTTCATCTTTCTGACTGACCGACCCCTTGACAATTCAAAAGTGCCTGTAATTGGTTTATTTGAAATAAATGCTTTGAGTTTGAGTTTTTTTTGAGTTTGACAACGTCAATTGTGACGTATTTTTTTTTTTACCTGTGCTATGCATTGACGTTTGGTTTCGATCGGAAAAACTGTTGTTCACTTTGCTAATGCTTGTTGATTTTGTGTGATTCATGACTGATACTCATTATCTTACGCTCTGATTAAACTTTATTTCAGCTGCAGTAATGTCTAATTTCTGTAAACTGACAGGAGAAAGCTAGTATTGTTTGTGTACATCTTAAAATGTCTGTAAATTACATACCTCGGGTAACACAGGTAAGGTTCGTCTTTGTTTATTTCGTATTCTGTATTCGGGGTCCAAAGATCGCAGGTCTTTTAGAGCACAATAAGTTTATTAACTGCGTGGTAAACCTGGAAGTCGAATAATATGTACGAAAATCCTGATAGCCTATCATAGTAAACTGTTAACCACAATAAAATTTTGCATGCCTGTTAGTTGTTGTTATTTGTATATAAGAGTAAGTATGTAGGATGGGTATCTATAAATTAATTATTTTGTAGAAATAAACTTGAGTTTAAAAATCTCTTATTTATTTATATATTCTATAATGTACACCACAAAAAACATAACAACAAAAAAATAATTGAACACTACAACCACTACTCTTCATCATTTATAACATCATCTTTTTGCAGCTTGATGCAGTACAGCTGGACAATCAAGTAGAAGATCTATTCAAACAATTAGTTTTCCAAGCAACTAAGTATATTGAGGTATGGTGAACAAATGCTTTAAATCAAAGTAGGTACTTGCCTATTATGTATTTTATTTATTTCCTAGACATTGACTCTAAATTATTTTACTTTTCAGCCACGGTTTATTCAACCAGTCCTGCCTGAGCTTGAAGTTTTAATAAGAACATGGATATTCAAGTATTCTGTGTTTGATCAGAAAAGCACTTTTGGACATCAGATGTTATCTTTGAGTTATAACTCGGACAATTTCTCTAAGAGTAAACTATTGTGGTACTATGGCTACAATGTGGGTTTAAAGTACATCAGAGAAAGAGCAATTTATAGTTTTACTTCTAATAGAAATGTTCAAAATTTTGTAAATAAATTAGAGACATTTCAATTACTTGGAGACATATTGAACTTCTGTAGATTCATACAGACGGGCAAATATCCGTTGCTCATAGATTTTATATTAGGCATAGAGTTGTCTGCTGAGAAGTTGACTAGAGAAGATCTTACGGATTTCTCTTGGACCAGAGAGCTTTTATGGCACAATTTTATTGTAAGTTTCTTGCATTTATATCTAACCATCTTCTACCTGCGGCTTCGCCCAAGTGTGATTATCCACCAGAGACGTGCTAGCGGGACATCTATCACCTTGCCAAAATCTTGCTAAGACTTTTCAGTGGTTTAGCCATGAACCCATGAAAATATAACAATTTACGCGCCGCCCGCCCGCTGCCACCCGGGGCGGACGTACGGACCAACGGCCATTCTGCCCCCGCATTTTAAATCTCTGATATCTTCTATGATATTCATTTTAATGATATGCTGTAAAGGGCAATTTTGATCTACATTAAATGCACAACGTATCCAATGTATTTAATTGGGTAAGGAATAATACTGTATTGTTTAAAATAGCTTCTTAAATAACCCATATTTTTTTTGTAATTATGTCCATCGCGGACTTTTTTATACCTGGATCTTTTTAAAATATACAATTCCGTAGTACATTATTTTGATCTATCTAGTGAGGATTAGCTGGCGTTTGCAATGCAAGCGTACAAAAATATGTTTTTTACGACGCGACATCACATTACGAATCTGAAGGAATGTCTATTGATGAAAACCGGCGTAATGCGGTTTTCATCAATACACATGCGCGACATGCGACGCGTCGTTTAAAAGATATAAGCATACATACAAAAAAGTGACTTTGTTTTATAATAAGTAAATATATATATTTTTTTAATATCCCTTAATGAGTGTCTGCTCATTCCAATATTAAAACAAACAAATGCATGTTTTCAGGAACTAATAGGCACAACAATAGCATTAATAAACATCTTTGGGCTAAAAAGTAAACTGTCCAGTATACTAAAGTATGTGTGGTGGCGCCAGCACGTAAGATCTACTGCCACCTCTACAGTAGCCGTTATGACGTCACACACGGTCTGTGCTTGCTGCAATAATAAGCCAGTGCTACCTCACACCATGGGCTGCAACCATATATTTTGTTACTACTGCATAGTGGTATGTATTACTATGAAAAACTAAAAAGAAATAAAAAAATAATCATTGCTATAATTTTACAACAGGATTAGTTACTTACTTATTATAAACTTCCACTTAACTAAATCGCTTAAAGTGTTACTGTCAGTACCTACAATATGCCTGAAAGTGAAAGAGACAGTATGAGACTTAGGCTCGCTTGCACCAATAATCACTAAATACAATTAGTGCTAAACATAATTAAAATATAGTTTTGTCTCTATAATTTTCGAATGATTGACAGAAATAGAACAATGATTTAAATTTGTTTAACGCTAAATGTATTTAGAAATTTATGGTGCAGGCGGGCCTTAGTGTGACTTCAAATTTAGTTGCATTTGAGTATTCTGTAGGAGAACTATCTAAGTGAGCACTATGTGTATATTTTGCTGTTATGTACAACACATAGTGTTATTTCCTTATAGAAAATCTAGAAATTTTTATTATTGCCTACTTAATAAATTATGTTTTTATTTTATTTTCAGGCTAACAAGACAGCAGATCAAGACTTTGCTTGCCCAAAATGTTATTTTAATGGGAAGGAAATAAATAAATTTGTTATGCCATAATAATTGAAGCAATCAGTATCAGTGTAAAACTATATTTTTAGGGGAAAGTCGATGCTGTGATAATTAGTTATAAAATAGGGCTAGGTAGGTAGGCTAGGGGTAGGATAATACCAAAATTTATTCTAATATACCTACCTTAATTCTTACTTATGGGGTGTTGCTAATAAATGAAACCAATAATGTTAATTTGTAGATTTTTTTATTTATTGGATAGTACATAGACCATAACTAAATAAATTTTATATTCTGTTTTATATGCTGTTTAATTTGACGAAATTCGTAACAAATAATAGCAATCTTAATTGGTCAGTCATATTTTATAATGTAGGTACTTAAAATATTCAAAACATACCTATAATAATATAATATTGTTTTATTTGCATCTTAAAAGTACAACCATTATAATTATGCATTTTAACATTTGGTAGGTGTCTTTGTACCTACCCAAATGTCTTTCACAATAAAACCATTGTTTACCATACTTACTTTAATATTCGAGCATGCCACCATTGTGGCATGCTCGAATATTAAAGTAAGTATGTTTTAAAAGGAGATTAATGTTCTTACATTATATTTGTATGCACTGATGATATTAACGCATAGAAGAAAATAAACAAATATATAAAAGTATATGGGTGACTAAAGTTTTAACACAATCTTTGTACCAAAAATAAACCCCAGTTCAACTGTTATATTATTGTATGGGGATAGTTTAACTGTACCTAAGGAAAAAGGACATAATTGAATGTGTCCAATTGATGTTACCTACATCTCAATGAAACCAATAAATGTAAATTTATTAAATGTGCCCTGCCTTATTCTAGATATTTGTCCGATGAGCAAAATAGGCACATTTATAATTTAAATAATATGTTCATTTATAATAGGACTTGGCGACACAGTGACGCTGTTTTATATATGGTTTGTAATCAATTTATTACTGATTACAAATTGACAAATAATACAATATATTTGCCACCTAGTTGTAGGAGACACATTGCTAATCTATTAGCATACAATATACACAGTGACACCGGTACCTGTAGGTTACCGTCGATTACTGTTAGTAGTGGTACTAACACTACTATTGATACGCCTTTTAGTTTAAACTATTAGGTGCGACAACGGGTCAGCCGCATATTATGTTCATCAAAATATGCAGGGTCTGTCCGGCTTAGAGCTAGAGTTAAGTTTATTTATGTAGAACTATGATGTTTAGGTGCTATGTTTGACTGAACACTTGAAAGAACATGAAGTAGTGTTTTTATCAATGATGATAATTTTACCATTCAAAGTGCATTTGTAAGGAAAAGTGAAACAACGTTCTGATTTATTTAATCTTTCTATCGAGCGCACTATTGGGTTGTCTCGTGTTGAACTCGAGCGATAGGTAGGTATACGTTATAATTTGCGTTTATCGACCCCCCTCGGTGGATTTTATTCGTTTCGAATCGGTAATGGAGGATTCACTGAATAAATTAAAATCAAGTACTTAATAAAAGTATAATTTATGTGGTGATTTTAATATTTATATTTTAGAGGTTACTCCACTAAGTATTAGACTTCTCAATCTGTATAAGTCTTTTAATTTAATTAACTTGTTTTTTGAACGTACTAGGATAATGGCATTTTCGTCGACTTGTATTGATAATATTTTTAATGATTGCGATGCCAAAAATAAATTAGTGTTATGTGACTTACCTACCGTCTGACCACTGTGGATTATTAGCTAGCTTCCCTATGGGGCATTGGATGCGTCTACATGCCACTGTGGCGCATAATTAATAATGGTTTAGTTTTAATTCTTCGGGTAGATATAAGTACTAACACTAGTTTCTAAGTTGTGTGTTGTACTAACCAATGGACTTAGTCGACTAGTAGTTAGGACTGACTTACCATTCTATTTAAAGGGTAGGATCTGTGACGTTGTACTATTTACTAATGATACCTCTCTTATCTTTAAAGTAGACAGGAATAGACAAGATTTTGACGACGTAAACAGTGCCCTATAAATGGTTACAGATTTGTTTACCACAAATAACCTAGTTATCAATGCCAAGAAAACGAAATGTGTAAAGTTCGCCTTACCGAATGTTAGAAATCTAGGACCCAACATCGTCTTAGATAAAGAAATGCTTGAAACTGTAGACTCGGCAGTATTTCTGGGCATAACAGTTGAAGCCAAGCCAAGCCAAGCTTCAGTGGGGATCACATATACTTATCATGCCTAGCAGGAAGGCTCAGTTCTGCCGCCTATGCAGTCAGGAAAGTAAGACAATACACTGACGTTGATACAGCTCGGCAAGTCTATTTCAGTTATTTTCATAGCGTCATGTCTTACGGCATTCTGCTGTGGGGCAAAGCCGCTGATATTCAAAAATATATTTGTTGTTCTAAAACGAGCTGTTCGAGCAATTTACCAGCTAGGTGCTAGAGTTACTGTGAAAGGTTATTTTAAAGATATTGTTATTCTCACGGTGACCTCACAATTCATCTTCGCCAACATCTTATATATTAGGCATAATATACATTTATACACAAAAAAACAGTGATATTCATAATATTAACACTAGAAACAAGGACAAAGTACGTGCTCCCTTTCACCGGCTTCATAAGGTCCATAACTCATTGGTTGGGCTTGGTATAAACTTTTATAACAAGCTTCCCTTTTCTTTGTTAGAAGGTAAAGCTAAAGTAAAATCCAACCTTTGTTCAAAAGCATACTATTCTATCAACGATTACTTAAATGATAAAAATTGTTGGTCGCTGTGATTAACTCAAGACAATGTTTATATTCTTTCTCCAGAATTAGCTTACCTACTGACAAGTTATATGAGTTCTTATAATTGTTTATTTTATTTGACTATATTAGTCAATTTAGTTTAATTTCATTTTTATTTATTACCGACATAATCTACTCATTTGAATGTTTTTTAATGAGTTGTATTGCAATATATGGTTAGCTAGCGACCTCGACAATTGATCATATTATTTTTTTGAGCAACCGGCAGCAAGTTCGTCATGCTCCCTTAGATGTCAATGCTTGCGGTAGCGTCGGCGGTCGGGTTGCCTCCTTCCCTCAAATATGGCGAGGGGGCTGATCTTCGCGTTATGCTCGTGAACGGGTGCTGCTTGTGGTGACAGGTCATCTTGCTGTTTCTTTATTTTACTTCGAAGGTCCTAGTTTATCATTTGTGACTACATTTTACAGCTACTTAGGTAAACATAATGCAGCATTGCATATGTAAGCGGGCACGCCTTAGATGCCTGGAGGCTTTTTATTATGTATTAAGTTCTGTTTACGTTTTTATTATTTATTTCTGCTTGAGTATAGGTAGTTTTAATATTGGCGTGTGCTAGCTGACCTAAGACAAATAATTTTAATGTTTATGTGTTTCGTAATGTTAATTACTTATTACTGTATAGAACCCAGTTCTTCTAACTGAACAGCCCAGCTAACGCTTCCCAGCTAAAGCACTAGGAAGTGGTGAAGGGCGGGCGTTTTGGGGGGACTGTCTTATGTGATTTTGACGTTCAAAAAGTGCTGATTCCTATAGCCTAGTTTGAATAAATGACTTTTGATTTTTTTATTTTGATTTTGTGTGGGCAACACTTAGACGAAATGGATGATTTTATTAAGAACTATGTAACAAAGGATAAATGGGCACCGCATAATTTGTTAGTGCCGAATCATGCCTACTCGAACATATGTGTGCTACACACACTTGTTTGGCACAGCCGGTCGGCTAAATCGAATATTTACGCGGATACCATTATGTTCGGGAAAAAGCCGCTCGGCACAGCTTGAATTGTGCCGAAGCGATCCGTACATGATTCAGTGAAGGCAGATGCCCAGCGGAGATTGTCGATCAGCACGAGCCGAATGAAAGCCGAAAATGTGTATTAACTGCTTCGGTCGGCGGTGTTGGTCAACAAATACTGCCAACCCGAACACGTGTGTAGCACACCTGATATAGTCAAGAGATGGTTGTTGAGATTGAATTTGGAAAGGACAGTGAACGCGGGAACAAAGTGAATGGTGCTTTGCATGTCATGTAACCTCATAGTAGCCAGTACTGGTCAACTTGCCTGTGTCGCAACTTCAAAAGGCTGGCTGTCCTGTCCACTATAAATTGTTTATGACTGCACTTCCGGGTAGGGTAAAATAGGGTCCAGTGATGTGAAACAGGTGGATGAAAGGCAATGTAAAAATAAAAGGTAGAAGACTATAGACTGACAGTTCGTATATTGTGGTATCTTGTAAACATTGCCATGCGGTTGTGCCTGATGTTGTTAGGCCTCAATTCACATACGAATAAGGCCTACATTCCGATTATAACTAAGTTTATACAAACGTCAATGTATGAAAATAATGAATAAATGGGGAATACACGTAGACAGAGTTTCTCTGTCTACGGGAATACATAAAATGGCGAAAAAAGATGACATGTGACATTTGTACTTAGTTTCAGTTCGCCCTAGAAAAAGGTGATAAATGAATGTCTGTGTCGATAAAAATACAACATAATTAGATATAATTCGATAATAATAAGTAAGTGGCATTTACCTACTAGTCTATGCATGATTTTTGTACAATTGCATATAAAACTTATTGCGAAATTTCACTTAAAATTACTGGATGGATTTTAATGGCACTTTGAAATCTGTATGAATTATATAAATTTTTGTAATAGCTTAAATTTGAAAATGTGTGAAAGAAATTCAAGGCCGAAGTTATTAAACATTAAAACATTTTTAGAGCGTCTTCAAAGCCAGCTGAGGGTTAGAATTAATAGTAACTCACTAGTTAGAACAAAGTGATATCTACACTTTAGTTTTAAACGACATTAGAGACCTTTTACATGTAAGGCCATAGTTAAACAAGTATGAGTGTGATACCTAATCATTAAACATTTATGATAATATTAACTTACGTATCTAAAAATCTAGCAAATATTAGCTGAATTTCCCATTGACTGACATAAATCACATTTTTTGCTCTACGTACCTGACCTAACAAGGCTATCGACTTCCGTCCGTAATCAATTCGATTCGTTTCACTAATTTATTTACAATCATAAGCTACCTAAGACCGTTTAGGTCACTAATTTAGGCTTTAACAGGTGGTCAGACCAAATAAGGCACGCATTTGAACGAGCCGTGGTGCCTTTCCGAATTGTGGTCTTATTTCTAATGTTGATTGTCTTTGCTGTTGCGCACGTCGGCGTGGAAGCCAGTCTCCCAGTCGGCGACGTAGTTGACTGTTCGAACGGAACCATCTGGCTCCACCAGAGAATATTGACCTGTATAAATCAAAATATTTTTAGCTTACAAAACAATTGCACAAATGTATAATACTAGTGCCCCCCCTGTCAACGTCATTCGAGCGCCAAAATATCTTTGTAGAGCAGTGTACACACGGCTACAGAAGATCAAGCTATACATTTCCAGTATAAGCTGATCTCGCATTGTATAGGATTTCCCTACAATGAGAGGTCAGTGTAATCAGGAAAATTATAGCTTGATGTGTAGCCGTGTGTACATATAGGTATTACGGCTGCGCGTTTCCGTCGTCCTTCAAGGCGCATAAATGAGAGCTGAATGAATAGTGCTCTGATAAATGTATTTAGGTTATCATTTGCTTCCATTCTGTTTACGCCTTGAAATAGTCGTTATTGCGAAATTTATTAATATTCCGATTCTGGAGCAGATAATAAAATGACAACAAAAGACGCGAAATTGTGTAGGTGCATAGAAACTGCGGCATTCAATTTATGAATAGCAGGTCCTACCAGGTCTTTAAAGATAATAAAAATAAAAGGCATTTCTGGTGCAGTCTGCACCTGGAGCCCCACTCCTTAGGATGGTTTTAGTTTAGTCGGTAGCAAACCGATAGATAGCCATAGGTATGCTTTTCCCAGGCAAAAGTTATCCGTGAGCGACATCTATAAAAGGCACAATGTTAGGTAAGCGTTACAAAAGTTCATACCTTTGACGACTTCTCCGTCCCTTTCTTCTTTCTGTTGCTTTATGTCACCGGTGTGGGGGTCGTTGACACTGTATTCGAAAGCATACCTCGGGTGGGCGTCCTGCAAGAAGGTTATCACAAATTAGATGGTGCCGTGAGAAATGTCAGTTGCAACAAAGGTCGCAACAAGTATTGAATGAACTTTAGTGCCCATTAACTAGGTTAGAAACCTAGAGCCCACCTACGGGTAAGAACTAAATTGCCTTAATTGGTGCAGTTGTGGAAGGGTTCTTATGATAGGAACAAGTCTGTGAAGAAGTAACTGGTTAGTGTTAGAATTGGTCTGTTCCTAAAGCTCCTTTGTGAGAATCCGAACAAAAACCACTTTAAAATAGTTAAATTTAAATACTTCGTAAATAGGTAGGTACTGATAGAAACCGTTACAAAGACCATCAGCTGTGCAAAAATAAATAGTTTCAATAAAGCTGCCACTCAACCGGGATCCTTAGATATCACCGATAAGAGGGTGGCAAGACGACAAGGCGGTGAAAGTAGTCTAGATTTAAACGGACGAGTTCGTACTAATTGTTATGTAAGTGAATGTGCTGATTTAACGCGTCTGACGCACCAAACGCTGTCGGTTTGACAATAAAAAGTTTGGTCATCCGCGGTAACAGTTAACTGTTCAAAAATACAGGTTTTGTAAAAATGATTTCGAAGAAATGCCTGTTACAAGTACCTACTAAGTAGGTATACATACTCATACAAAAACAGCAACATTATGTTTTCAAAAATTTTAATATATTCATATTTCCTCAACAAGCAATTGTTTCGAATCCTAACTACACCTTTAGGGGATTGGTCACTACTTATCATTCTCTCGCCCTTATCTCAATTTATTTGGCGTAGCCGCAACATGAACTCTTTTTCCATAGTTCTTTTTCTTTGTTCTCTACTCTTTGTCACTACTGAAATACTTAATTGTGCAACCAATGTTTGTAAAGACACTACCGTACCTACTTAGGAATATTTATTATAGATCCTATCGCTGCAATAGAATATCAGCACCTAGATGCATTGTTTGCAATATCGAATGGACAGTTCACGTAATTGCATAGTGAATAAGTTAGCTTTAAGTTCCAAGTCTTCGTGTAGAAAGACAAATATTTACTTAAGGGGAAGCGCCTGGTTGTCCGCGAAAATATCAGGTTGTATGTTGAACAAAATTTTATTCAAGACCGTAACAAGTATGTATTTACAGAATTATAATCAATCAATATAACCCTCTAACTTCATATAATCTTATTGATTTATATTTTATGAAATTGTATGAATTTTGTTCAACGTACAAACTGACACTGACTTGCAAATTACAAAAAAACTTTAGAAAATTTGAATTTCGCGGGCAACCTGGGCTTCCCCCTTAAGCGGTGCGGACACAATAAATTAAGTTACCTTCACTTATTTATAGTCAGCTGACCTAAAACTAAGACCTGTATTGTAATGTATTGAGATCCGATTAGATTAATGAGCGAAGTAGATTGGATTAAGTTAAGGTATGTACTGATTTCTAATCCTTATCACTATAAGGACATCTGAACGAAGTTTAACAAAACAAATGATGTCAACCTACTCTGAATTAAAGCCAATAAAACACTGCAACAACTTAAATGGGCGACCTTGACATCTAAGCAACTAGCCCTTAGGTTTATCAAGATATCATAAAAAATGGTTACCAACATAAATGGACAAATTAATGACATAAGTATAATGATCGAATGTGTTCCATTCGACAAATAACTAAATACCTACGGTTTAAAAGAAGTTAGTAAGTATGACTGCATTCATTAAATTGGAGCAATTATATGTTTTACTCCTAATCAATCAAATGACACTGTAATGGGGTTTGTAGACCATTGCTCAACAGCCGACATGTAGGTAAACATGACACCGGCTGAACGCTTGTCAATTTCTCACATTCATTCACAGCGAGTGAGCCTAAGCAGGTAATCGGTCAAGATTTCGATGTGGTCAGTGGTGGAACCAGTCCTGGATCTAACTCAACAACCAATCAAATTGATTACGTCACTGCATTAGTTGTAGGGATATGAAGTAACTTATTCCATGGTATGCCGCAATGTCCTGAGGCACATTCGTTACACACATTTTAGTTTGTGTCACTATGTAAAACGTAAACAATTTATTGAACGGAAAGAAGGACTATAAACTTCTAATTAATCAATGAATGGTACTTAATTAAAACATCATTTGGTCAATAAATTTTTTACGAAAAGATAAATTAATTTAAATGCTTGCAAATAATTTTACGACGAGTTAATGACACGTAGGTATAGATTGTCACCACAAATTAATTAATATAATGACAATAGGTAGATACCAATGAGATTATTAAGTCTTTGCACCAAAGTGTCTACAATTAAAGTAAGATCAATGATGAAAATAAACATAAGTAGTACTCACATAGTTCTCCAAGAATTCGGTGTGAACATTCTTGACGGCGAGGGGTGCTGCGACCTTGGCAACAGCAGGAGCGGCCACCGCCGTGTAGGCCGGCGACGACACGTGCGCCACGCCCACGGGAGCACTCGCGTACTGACTCACTGAGGCCACTGCCGGCGCCGAGTAATGAGCCACGGCCGGGGCTGAGTATTGAGAAACAGCCGGGGCTGAGTATTGAGAAACAGCCGGGGCCGAGTGCTGGACAACAGTAGGTGCAGAGTGCTGGACCACTGCAGGAGCTGAGTACTGCGCCACCACCGGTGATGCGTACTGCGTCGTGTGTTGCGTCACAACCGGTGCAGAGTACTGACTGATGGCTGCACCAGAATGTTGAGTGTACTGACTGATCGCACCACCAGAATGTTGCGAGACGACCGGCGTGAAGTAGCTTGAAGATGGAGCAGACGCGTGAGATACCGCCGAAGTGGAGTACTGCACAGCTGGAGCAATTTGGGCGACAGGCGCAGCCACAGGAACTTGACTGTACTGAGCGTATTGAGCGACGGTAGGTGCAACGTACTGTGCTTGTCCCACAATCTGTGAGTGTTGCACTCTCAAAGCTGGCGATGTTGCGTATCCGGTGGATGGAGCTGCGTACACTTGTGAGACCACTGGCCCTCCTGCCTGTATATTATTGTAGGAGTTAAGAGACGCCTTGGCTGCTGATCCAGCTGAATATACTTGTTGTGCTACTAAGTTTTGTGTCACATAAGAAGTCTTCGCTGGAGATAAAGAAAATTTGGCGATGAGTGGAGCCGCGGTTACTTTGGAGATGATCGGTGCTTGTGCGTATGTTGCAAGTGGTGTCACGGTTCTTCCTCCAGAAGCAGCTGACGAAAGACCGGCTGACGTCGCATAACCGTGGTATTCTTTTGTATATCCTTGAGCGGCATAGTTGTTGTAGTTGGATGCAAGTGATGAAGTTTGATAAGTGGCCGCTGGTTGTGCTGCATAGGCTATTTGAGGTGCTGCATAAGCTACTTGAGGTGCTGCATAAGCAACTTGAGGTGCCGCTGACTGATATGTTATGCCAGTCGAATAGGCTGCACTTCCACCGGACGAGTAGCCTGAGCTGCCACCCGAAGAATAGCCTGCACCTCCTGAGTATTGGTATGAGGGTGCTGAGACGATGGGTTGTGGAAGATATGTGGCCGTTGGAGCTTTGACGCCGGTCGTGGTGAGCTGCACCGTGGGCGCAGCGTAGGAGTAGCCATTGTCGCAGTTCGATACTTTCTGAACTTGGCTCAGGTGATAGTTCAGATCAGGGTCGTGATAAGCAAGTGCATTCTGCAGTGCTAACACAATGAAGATCATCTGAAACAGAAAACCGTATGTTTAATTCCGCAATAATTTTTTAAATTCGATTTCATAATGTAAAACATTAAAAAAAAAACATCCTACTTACCGACTTCATTCTTATTTTTATTATTTGCACACTATAAACAATATCGCATAAATGAATATTTTGGCAATATTCACATTAAATTGTTAAAAGCTTAAAGTGTATTTGCCAAACTTAAGCGTAAATTGAAATGAGAGCAAAGTTGGCCCGCAAAGTCTTATATAGCGATCTCATATGTGTAAGAACGGGTCACACTTTTTCACGTTCGCCGTCACAGAGTACGTCGGTGGGCGCGGCGCAGGCGCTGGTGGCTAAACTACGGGCTAAATAGTAATATATGACTACCACACGTTAGAAACACTATTATGTTAACTTAGTGCCTAGATACGTCTATAAATATCACTTAATTAGGTACGAGAAACGTGAGATACATTCAGATTTAGCTGATTGATTGTCTTTAAAATAACTGTTTCTGACGGCTAGTATTTTTTAAATCGATTTGGGAAATCATATACTTTTACAATGTTTGTAAATATGTGAACACCATGTATCTATCGCTTAATTAACTTATTTATCATTCCTACGTTTATTAAATTCTTTTTACCTATTGTGGTAGGGTAATTTTTATTATAGGTGCATCGTCTTCACATATAATTATATAATTAATGTATACAAAATATTGTAACACATTTTAAAAGAGTAACGGTGGAGTTTCTTGCCCATTCTTCTCCATACGAAACTACCTTTTGGAAGGGGCGACTAGAATCAATTCTATTTAAATGTAAATGTTGACGTTCAAAAGTGCCTTTTATGTGCCTATTTGAAATAAATGCTTTGACTTTAAAGCATTTATTTATTAAGCTGTCTCTTAAAACTGTACTACACAGTATTAATAACCACTTGAGCTTTTTATTGAGAGTTTAATTGATTTGGTAAGATATTTCGCAATACATGACTATTTCAAAGAAATCGAATAAAAAGAAAACGTTCATTGTGTAATTTCTGAGAAACAGAATTTACCTATACAAAGAAACGAACCCAGAACCATACGCTCGGCTGCAACTTGCCGCGACCATTAATCGGTCAACGATATGAAAAAAAATTCTAATCAATTTCATAAAGATTATAACTTGTTACACATGCAGTTAAATAAATAAGAAGGTATATCATAAAATTATTAACTCAGGTCTTGTTCGCGCTTGGCATTAATCCTAAGCTGATAATAAGTTGCTTCATAACGCGACATTCAAAGTAAGTAAGTACGAATGATACTGTGAGCTCATAATTTATCCGTCACTTACGAAATTAATCCAGCAATTAGACGCTAATGCCGACGGATTTGTTTGTACGAGGTAATGATATCGTTAAGGGAATTAGGAGGATGTATGGATCCGAAAAAAGTATCGATACTTGAGTCGTATCGATACTTCTTTAAGATCCTTTGTATATTTGTATTCGATACTTTTCAAGCGAAAATCGATATTTTTTAATGTCCATGTCTTGAGAAGGGCACTTTGTTGATTGCCGTTGCCCGTTGGAAATAACGTTCGTCACAGGACTGATTTTATTAAATCCCAATTGCCGATTGAAAGTTAGAACAATAGATTTGGTTCCCATAATACGTTTAGAATTGGTACCAGTAAAAGTGTTTAATCAAACCTGTGTCGGATGATGCTGAAACTCTTTATAAAATATAATATATAATCATTTCAAGCAAAAATTCAAAATTTTACTATGATGGAGCGGCATATATTGTGACAAAGCTCCTTTTATCGATATTACTTCACAGTATTTTATATTAAAAGACTTAAAACTCGAGTGTACATGGGTGTCCTCTACTAGATGTTTATTAAATGAGTTCAGTGTGCAGACAGCTGATTGAAAAGATAACATTTATCTAATATGTTAATATTCTCTGAGTGTACGTTGTGGTATATATTTTCCAAGCTTTTCTATCCTTATATATAAAAATCAATGCCACTTTTCGTTGTCATTTTATAACTCAAGAACGGATGGACCGATTTTGCTAATTCTTTGTTTAGAATATTCCTTGAAGTACGAGGATGGTTCATACGGAGAGAAAAACTAAAAAAAAAAAAAGTGTTAGGCGGTAGGAAGTTCGCGGGGTCAACTAGTGCACTTTAAAATCGGATGTACCTGCTGGAAGAGGTTCCGTACCCACAGAAAAAAGTTCTACAGGAAGCAGTAAATTTCGGTGTCTGGTAATCACAGTCAATTATCATCATGACTGATATTTGCAATTGGTGATCAAAGTAAGCAAAAATGATGAGAGAACTTTATTATTATTTTTAAGACTTATCATTTTCTTACCGTTATCCCATTTTATCTATTTGGCAGACTTTTTATATACATAGATACTTTATATGACTATGAGAGTTAAAAACCTAAATCACGAAATCATGATTTTTGTCATGAATAAATTTGACTCTATTAAAAAAAAACATTTTCAATTTAATTTTAGAAGACGTTTTAAAATCTCTTCGCATGCTGATTTGAAAACGTTCACATTATCACAGATGTTTCTTAGACTCTTATCTCAGTAGCTTTATTGAAAATGATTAATTAATACAAGCTTATGACTTCAATTCTATAATATTAGTATGTACACTGAATTTTGCATTTGTTCTAATTGCGGCGGTAAGTTCGACACATTTCCCCACACATTTAACCACCTACCGGTCAGTAGGTAAGTAATTTAAGTAAATTTAAAACGTTGATACGGGTTGAGACTTGAGGCTTGCATAAGCCAACAAGCCCCTGAGCTCTTTACTTACAGCTTACATGCTAATGATGAAACACGCGAGCCTAGTGGAAGGATTTCAAATACAATCGTTTGATACTGGCCTGTAACTGTCCCGACAAGCACTACCACGTTTTTTCAGTAGGTGTTGGTGATTTCAGACCATTTCTGATAAGTAAACAAATAAGTCCAAGTATCTTTCTCTTTCCAAGTTACCATTTGTAACGTGATGGTTAAGAATAACTCAGAAGTAGAAAGTATCTAACATGAAATTAGAAAACTCTGATTCATAATATCCAGGTTCGAACCCGAGACTTCGTGCTCGAGAAACGGATCCCTTAACCTTCGGGCCAGTTTTAGGTAGGTATGTAACTATATATGAAGCCTTTAATTTATAGTTCTTGCACGAGTACCTTTGCTTAAATGACCATTATGGAAATGGTGTAAGGTTCGCGTTAATGAAAACAGGTTAAACGGATATTGCCAAATGGAGCGGAATAGCTGAGAATTTGGTAATGGGGCGGAGTAGGGCAGGCCTTTAAATAAAATATGTGACTTTATCTATATCTGACAAAAATGAATGGAAATGATCCTGATTTGAAGCTTGATTGGGTCGCTATGCATAAAATAGTGCCTATTTCGAACGTGCCAATCTAAAATAATAACCATGAACTTGATAAATGCCTTTGTATATTAAGTATTAATAAGCTTAGCTTTTAAAATACAGGTTTTGTACGTGTTTACATAAATGGACGTAGTGGATTTATTATTCAGAATGTATGAAAAATTTGACCAAATAAGGAATAAATAATAATAAAAGAAATACACATAAGTACGAAAATAAATAGACAAGAAGAATACCTTTGACAGAGCTTGTAAAGATAGACTGTTGAAAGCTTCATACAAAAGACATCAACGCTCAATTCATATTCATATTTGCGTTCCATAATGTTAATAAGTTGTTACAATTGCGTTAAGTTAAGGTATAATAAGGACTAAAATACAATTTAGGAACAATTACCAATTTTTAGATGATAGTTTTATAACATTTCATTTATATTGAGATCATGTTATGTTAGAGGTGACCATGATTTGAAATAATTTGAATCATAATTAATACTATGTGTAAACAATGAATATGCATGTATAATATAATATCATACTATGTACAAACTTATTATATGTTTTGTATTTATATCTATAACGCATGCTTTCTCAACAGTTCAGAAACCTTAGATAAGAGTGAACTGGAGTAAACTGTGCGCGATTATCCACATATTATCATATTATGTAATACATTCAACATGAATCATTATATCAAGAGCCCGTAAAGTAAATGCACCAAACATCGCAGTAAACTCAGCAAGCGATCTGGACCTCGATAACGTCCTGGGCGAACGACGAGCGATTTATATCTTGTCACCAAAGATCTGCGAGCTTTTGTATCTACCACAGAGAATTATGCAAATGGAGAGATAATGTGCCGTTAAATGATATAATAGTCAAGTAATTAGAGTCTCTAATTGCGAATATGATACTTTAAGTTATGAGGTAGCGTTGATGATCGTCCAATTAAGACTGTAGTGTTTTGTAAAGTGCGAACATGGCTTTGTAGTCTCAAATAGGAACTTGAAACTTTATGTTATGAAGTTGCGTTGAAGATCGTCCAATTATGACTGTATTAATTTATTTAACCATTTTGGTGCACTCTTAAATAAACAGACAAGAAGAAAAGAATAGAACAACCTGTACGAAGGTGATGTTTAGTTTTAAAGAAAATTCTTCCAGCACACCTGCGATAGGATAGTAGATAAAGAGTTGTAGACTTGTAGACAACGTGTGTAAGAGTAGAAGAAAAAATAAAATCAAAACCAAATAACTTAATAAAATAAAACAAATAATAAGTATGAGAATATACATAGATACAAATATACAAACATAGATACCATACATACTTCTAAAATAAATATCACTAGAATATAAATACATACGCAATTATGATGGAAGTGGAAAGGTACTTAGTGTTCTTTCTTCTGTAGTGTTTTGTAATGTTGCAAGTTCGGTGAGCTAGGGCGGTGCTCACACGTGGTGACACTTAATATAACATAACATCACGCCAGTCTGACCCTTCGGGGCAGTTATAGTTGTCATGTTATCACATTTAGCCAGTTTTGTTTAAGAGCGTTTATACCTTATGAGTGGCATCGTCGCAATTTAGTGTCTTAATTCGTGGTTTTCAATTTTTATCATTTAATCGGAGCTATATTTAAAAAATCTGTTTAATTAACTTTTTAGAATTATGTGAAAACTGTGTAAAAGGTAAGAAATCGTTGCGTTTACAGTTCTATGTATATGCAAATAATACATTGGAAACTTGCAGGGCGTTATTTTCATTGTAAAATAACTGTAAGCATTACGGTTACTTACTTTTTAAACACTTTCACGTAATTCTAAAAAGTTAATTAAACAGATTTTTAAAATATAGCGCCGATTAAATGATAAAAATTTAAAACCACGAAATAGGACACTAAATTGCGACGTTGCCACTCATAAGGTATAAACGCTCTTAAGTCACATGAAACTATAATTGGTGTAAATGTAGGTTAAAACTTATTCATGTAAAATTAGTCATCATGCTTATGCCACCAAATGCGTTGCATTGCGCCCTGTAAATAGATACGTGTCTCGGGTCGCTCTAATAAGGACTGACGCACTACTTTACATGTTAGTTATAATGCATAATACTGTAGCTGGTTCCGGAACTGGCGCATATTATAAGCACCGTGTACTCTTAGTTTGGATACATATAGTTCCATTTGCTATCTACTCCGTGTCACCACTGGCAGGCACAAAACCATGCCCAGTAGCGCTCCCAAACCTGATTGTTAATCAACAAAGTACTCGACCAGTGTTTGTTTTATTGACTAGTTTTTATCAAGCAGACACACATGCCACCAAATGTAACACATTTTTACGTAACCGCCTAACAACTAGCGCGAGGTTCCCAAAGTAATGGTCTCCTTTATTATCTGTGCAAGGCCGATTTACTTATTATATTAGATATAAATAAAGCGTCGAAAAATGCTCTTTATTTAATGAGATTTTTAGTGATCGTTTGGCGTTGCCTTGAAACGGTTTTAGATTAATGCGGGGCATAAAAGTGCATTTGTTTTTGTTGTTTGTTTGTAATTGTGTCTTTATAAGTAATGTCTACTCTATGTGTAATGCTCACACGCTTCATGAGCTTCTTTATCTTTGTCTATGGCGCGGTTTGTAAGGTCATACTCATAACGCTTTTGTCTCGTTTCAAAATGTGCGGATTATGGTACAAATAAAGTTTTCTTGATGGGATAAGTAATTATAGTGTGGTTTTTGTTGTACGAATAATTTTGTGGTTCAAATAAACCAAGATCAAGCAATGCGGTATCAACGCGACCTCAAAATGTAATATATCTCTAGATCTTTTTCAAACACGCTTGTTTATTTTATAAGTAGGAGATATAACTTCTTATAACATAACAATCCAATACAATCCTTCCTATAATCTATTTCTCAATTTAAATATCGAGTAAAAGAGGATTACCTTTCCTCTTGACTGTGAGAATTCATATATTTTTATATAATATATTTATTATAGCATTATGTATTTATTTAAGTATATGTTATTATTTTTGCACTATATGTAGGTGTATTTTCTAGTTTAATACGTCACAAAACCAAATTCTTCTCTTCTTGTTCTCACACACTATTGTCTACATTTCTTCTTCATTTCTCCTTTCGCGGGTCTGCTGGAAGACATTTCTTAAGAAATAAGCAGTTCCTTTGTACCTGCTATCCTACCTTATTATCTCTACCTTATTTTATTATTTAAGTACACAAAGTAAAATAGATAATTTTACTTTGTGTACTTACATAAATAATAAAATAAATAAAGAAAAAGCGAGTTTATGATTTTCTGGACCTCCACAAAGGAACAATGACTTCAGTAAAAGTCGTTCATGAAAATGAAGAGGTACACACAGCTACACATCAAGCTATACATATCCAGTTTACACTGACCTCTCATTGTAAGGAAATCCTATACAATGCGAGATCAGCTTATACTGGAAATGTATAGCTTTATGTGTAGCCGTGTGTACTTGTTTATTTAAAACTAGCTTCTACCCTCGACTTCGTCCAAGTGAAATTTCCTGCTCCCCGACCTACAGTGGGCTGAAAATCGACTTTCATAGACATAAAATACTTTTTCCCAAATGTACACTTTTATGACTTGAAAATGTTTTGGAAGACTAAACACGTACCTAAAAACATCAAAATTATGGAATAGCATTGCAAACAAGGCACAAAGAAGTTTTTCTTTAAAAATTGCTATGGAGCTGGCATGAAAGTCTTTTAAGCGGAAAGTCTTTTGAACACTAAACACTGGATATTCTTGTGTACGAGTAATAAATGTTTTGGGTGGGTACGTTATTTATATGCACGCACGGTAATGCCGGTGGATTAATTAATTTTAATATTATTGCATAATATTTATTCATATAGTTGGTTGTGTAAGTAGTTGCTTTGTATTCTAAGTACTTACTGTTTATTTGATTTTATTTGGTTATAGTACCAGTCATTGAACCTGACTTGGACCACTGAAAATCAGCACTATGCTGTGGGTCCCCCATAGCACAGCATCATGCTGAGTGGAAGCCTTCTTGTCAGTCATGACGTTTTGTGCTCGTGATTATAGATCTTTAATGTTTTAATTTTTCTTAATCTTTTTTGCATGCATGTGTTTCGGTGACAAATTAACCTTTATTCTTTCTTTCTTTCTCCGCTATGCCGAATTCTTTTGCAGGTGATTAACCCTTCAATTATTTAATTTTTTTTGACTTACTCCCCGAACGGCAAGCAGCTCGATTCTTTTTTTAAACATCGCTCACGCTTTAATATTTACAAAAATATATTTTTTGTTAAAATAAATGTTTATCTTAATTTAAGCTTAACATTTTCACGGACTACTTAAACGATGAACCCGAACACTACTTTGTATAAACACGCCACATGATCAAAAAAATTAGTTTCTAAGACCATAAATTATCCGAATACAGATACGAGTATTAACAAAAATAAAGAATTAAAAAAACAAAATATGTGCAGAAAAAAGTAAATTAAAGCAAAAATAACCAAACAACTAAATTAAAAAAAGAACTTAATAAATGTATTCTGAATCACTATCATCTGAGTCTAATTGAGAGACGTCTCTAAACCCGAATTCAGGTTCTTGAAGTTTTAATAGTGTCAGTGTTTCGTCAAAGAAGGTTTTCTTTCTTTTTGCGTCCAAAATGGGTCTTGTTGATGAAAAAAGTAGATCTGACGAAAGAAGAAGGAAATTAAAAATATCCTCATTCTCACTCACTCTACTCTTCTTACGGGAGTGGTGATCCACTGAATCTTCTAAAATGCTTGTTCCGGGCTTCCGAGGTCTCTTCCGAAAGATTGACATTTGGGACAATTGCGTTGGAAGCAATGATATCAGCTTCATGGAGAAGCACTTTGTGGACTGTTGCAGACATATAGTACCAGTTATACAATGCCACTTATCTCTCAGCAGTCTTGTACGCATAGTGTTTAAATTTTTCAATGTTTACATATTCTCCCGATGTTATTGTTTGTCAAATTACAGCAAATCTTCGGATTCGTTCTTCATATAGTCCTGTGATAGCAGCGATTTTTACCGGAAATTCAAATAATCTTCTAGCCACAATGTCATCGTTGGTATTTCCATGACCCTGCTTCACAGTGTCAATTAGCAGGCCGAGTTCTGTTTTGAAGCGATCTTGAATTAATTTCGTCCTTGCGTCCTTTACATCTTGGTCAGCTTTCATCCTTCATTTTCTGTTATTCTTCCTTCACGACTGCTTCGCTTTCTCCAATCAAAGTAAACTGCACCGGACGACAAAACAATGCTGAGCATGGTTTCGGGTTCTCCCAAACAGTATTTTCTTGACATGTCAGATTTAATGGCACCAATGATGTCATAAAAATACTGGAGTTATCTTAAATAGAATCCATTTTTTGTTTATATTTATTCTAGCTAGATGCTCCATCAAACCCCATTTAGAAATTAAAATCAGTTCTTTTTGCTTTAAATCTTGTGGTAAAGATTTAAATATTCTATTCACTGTTAAATCCAAGAGAGACTGCAGAGAAATTCTGGCTGAGCTATCTGAAACGGTGATGAAATTTTCGGGTTCAGATGGATAACACTCTTTTTTTAAACAACTACAAAAAAAAGGAGGAGGTCCTCAATTCGGCTGTATTTTTTTTTTGTTTGTTACCTCAGAAACCGATTTGAAAATTTCTTTTGTTTGAAAAGGCATACTTTCAGATTGGTCCCATAAAAAATTGGTCAAGTTCTGATGTGTGGTGGTCAGCTTCAATAATACGTATTTTCTCCACTTAATGTATGTTGATCATGTCGTAATAACTTCCTGTCACTGTTACTTACATTGCAAGTAGTGGTTAAAGACTTTGTTTGGGGTAGATACCACAACTAAAACGTGAAAAATAAGAACTTTTTCACAAAAAGAGAACCACCGACTTCCAAAAAAAAACACTACAAAGTGAAAAATAACAAATTTCGAAAGTCGGTGGCAAACAATGAAAACACAAAACCAAAGACACCAACTGAACTGAGGAAACCATCCCTAATATTCTGATGACAAAGTGACAGGCCCAACAGTTTTAGTTCAATTGTAGGTTATTTTCGTGATGTGAGGTTCAAAAGCTACCTTTAGTTCATAACCTAGGTATTTCCCAGGGCATGCTAATGTGTCCTAGTTCCTGAACGAGCGGTAGCCAGGAGAGAAATGTCGTGATTTCAGACAATAACTGACATTTAGCCCTTTATCTTAACGATACGATGGCATTGTGATTTGATACGAGTCATATTATGCATTTATAATAAAGCAGTCCGCTTTGCTTACATTTTCCGTCTAAAATATATTTTCAACTGTAGGTGTTTCTTTATTTTTAATCTGCAATCTAAAATTATGTTAAGGCACTTCAAAAGTTAAGAAACGAATTTGAGAATATACATAAAAGGCTTGGGGCGTGTCCGAGAGCGGTTTTGCAAGATTTCACAATACTACAGAGGGGCGGCATCTCAAATGTATGAAAGTGATCGCGAATGTGAAATTAGATAGGTAAATATATTTAGGTTCTGAAAACTATAAGTATTTTTACCTATTTAGCGCGGTGATCAATGCTCGTGCATTCGCTGTATGAGCAAAGGCCGTTGCCGTCAGTGGGACAATAATAGGTTGGTATTATTTTTATTTTATGGTTATTATTTTTTTTTTTTTAAGGATGGGAAGTCATCAAATGACCCCTCCCGCTCTGGGTGGAGCGAAAGGGAGTGTCAGACTCTTACTGACTAAAACCCACCCGTGTTCCTTCCTTGGCCCTTTATGTTCCGGGTCAGCGGTACCCAAGTGTCTTAGGTACCTATCTTAGGGAGTCTGAAGTGAACGTCGTATACTTAAGCTTGATAAACGAAAGCTTTGCTTTTACATTTAAAATAAATTCTATTATGATCACAAAAACTTCATGTACTGTATCAAACTATTAAAATAAAAATAAAATAACCGAAACTAACTAAAACTATTAACAAATTAGAATACTACTTATTAAGAATATTAATTAAACTAATACTGTTGTAAGTAAGCTAATCAATGTAAAAGGATACGATGGGGCTGACATGGCTTTGATAAAGCCTCTAAATAAATTTAGAATAAAAAAAAAACAAATTAGAATATGGCGTCGAAAAATTCCTCCGCATCGCTGTCGACTGGTAATGTATCCAAGAGACTGGCGGCATTGCCACGTCGTCGTATGGCAATGCTTAGCCTCTGGCCAAGGTAAAAGCCAGCCCTTGGGTCACGGGAAGTGTCAACCAGGCGTTTGGATATTTCGTTGAACGAACCCTGAGCAATGTTGGTTTCAACCCCAAAAGGTACTGTATAGGTACAGTCGCCAGTACATCAAGTTATACGAAACTGTCAAATTTCTCCAAATGGTTTTAAACCTTAAAAATTTGAAGGTTAAGTTCAAAATCGAATGTGAAAATTTGACAGTTTTGACAGTTTGTGATAACTTGACCTGCAGCTGCTGTGTATACAATCGCACTTTAAGATACGAGTCCTAATAGTTCTACAACATAGGTAGATAAAATATTAATAACAGCTTTTTGCTGTGATGAATTCTGAACTCGAGCTCATAAATTGCACCATTATTGTTATGCCGTGTTGCATAATTTAATCAAATGTGAATCAGAATATTTAGGTCGAATTCCAGTATCCTATCGACTGCGAATCAATAACAATTACTAGGCTGAGATTTAGCCAGTTAGCCAAACAGCCATGTGCTCATTATTCCCATGAGCCTAATCTTGGGTTCATTACATGTTACTTGGCTTTTGTGTAACGCCGTAATTTGTACTACTTTATTCAAATGTCAGACTAGCAGACATTATAATGGGTCCCTTCTGACGTTTAGTCCTGTGTACGTTATGGTTTAGTTAACTAATTTATTAGTATTCATTGATGTCGAGATCTGATTTTAAGATTAAGATGGATGAAATTATAATTTGTAGGAACAAGTTGTCTGTAGAGCGGAGTAATCTTTTTGTACTCTATAGATAAAGATAGTAGGTAGGTAGTAGCATGGCTCACTCTCTAGGGTATGAGTCATACTGATTAAAATAGACTGGAATAAGAACACAGATTACGATTTTCTGATACATTTCGCTTAGTATCTCAAAGCTAGTTTAAGGAACTAGTGTAATTTTCTGTAATAAGATACATGAACGAACTCTACTTAGTTCATATGAAGAAAGCTTGCGCAAACGCAAACCACTCTGTAACATTACAGACTTGTGGTATCGGTTTCTGAACTTGTTTGTTATAGTCAAATTATTACATGCAGTAATTTTACTTATGAATAGAGTGAGTTACACACAAGTATGGGTACTGCAATAGTTTCGTGCTGTATATAACCTGTCAAATTATTTCCTTTGTTAGTAGAATTTGTATGCTTGCAGAACAGTCACCCCTACACTAATTTCGATGTGAAGTTCGAATTAATTTACTTGTATTTAAACTTGACCTAGAACCACATTCAGCTTCTGTGTACTTATAAGAAAACATTAAAAAGCTATTATCAAAAAGTTTTATTTCAATAAAAGTTGGAATTTGTATCCTGTTTAAATAAAAATAGTATTACACGGTCCGATTACGGGCTGAGGTCTCTTAGTTGATTTATTTAATCATATTTTTACTACTTAAAATACTTATTAACTTTAACTCCTCATATCCTGTCAGTAATCGTTAAACGCTGATCAATTACCGATTGCTTACTCGATGCCTACGGAGTTCAAATCGTTTGGAAATATATCGAATAAGGTGTTATGTAACGTGGGCTGATCGACGATAACAAGGATCTCTGGTATCTGGTGTCAGATCGGGCGTGCTTCAACTTGACGGTTGAGTAACTTAACTGTATCTATATGATCTGATCGTGGCCTATATAGCTGCTGCTTTGATCTGCACCAAGGGTACAAAGCAGTGTACGACGTGAAGTTTTATACTGAGACAAACACATAACGTCACTTCTGTATTAGTTAGTTAGAGCCTTCAGAGGTCAACAGCACCAGTTGTATTAATACAACTGGTGAAAATAGGTGCTGTTGACCTCTGAAGGCTCTAACTAAATGAGAAACAATAAAATTCAATATTGTTTGTAAGTTCAAACAGTACTTGCGTAAATAGATTATCTCGCAGTTCCGTTCATATTAGCCGCCACAGTGCAGTGTTTCAATGAAACTTACGTTTGATATCGACTCCATACCTCAGTTACCTAAAGGTAAAAAGTTAGAATAGTAAGCACGAAGTTATGAGATAATAACCCAACATATGTAGTTATTCGCGCCTGCAATTCAATAACCAACACCTTGTTTTGCTGTTTTACAATGCAACGTATTAGCACGTGATCAATGCAGCTGTTCTATGAAAAAATACCGTATTTAATTTTAAAGGCTCATTTATATGAGGTGAGTATACCTATTGACTTGAATAGGCGATTATCGGAAAGAGATAAACAGTCGAGTGCTGAGTTGTAGGATATCGTACGATATTTGCATTAAAATTAAATTAAATTCGTATATTTGAGGTAAATAACACCCATTGCCAGACAAAGGGAGAGAGAATCTTTGAAAAGCGTTTGACAATTGGGAGCATCACGGGGTAAATAAAAATAAAAAAAAACGTGTTTCTCGTTGTCAAATTAGTTCGTGAAAATTGACTGAGGAGTCTCGTATGATACTTATAATATACTCGTAAGCGAGTTTTTGTTACTCGCTTGAGTGTAAACTCACGAGAGCAATAAAAGACATTCTCGCCTCTCTACGGGCGAGAAACTTCCCTCGTGTAAATAGCCTTAGCAGTGAATTGCCAACACACGATAAAGAATAAAGTGGAATACGAATATTGTGCAAATGAAGAGTATGGCGTGTAAGGCGTCTGGAGTATGATCGATTATAATCTAGTTCACGATTTGGGCTAGTTTAAAACAGTAAGTAGTAACTTACATTACCTACATGTGTCCACATTCAACAATAGACTATCAAGATACATGTGCGTTTAGCACGTGCATGTGTACACTTGTGAGTGGTACCGTTTTTCTTCATAACATCACGCCTGTAATCTGAAGGGTTAGGCAGAGGTGTTCCTATAGTACACACACATTTCGCCAGTTAGGTATAGGGCGCGAGCCTATTGCCATAAACAAAGTCAAAGTCAAAGCATTTATTTCAAATAGGCACATAAAAGGCACTTTTGAACGTCAACATTTACATTTAAATAGAATTGATTCTAGTCGCCCCTTCCAAAAGGTAGTTTCGTATGGAGAAGACACCGGGCTGCTACCGAGAAATTCCTGATGGATAAACCCAATAACACTTTGCCGGACCTGGGAATCGAAACCAGGGCCTGGCCCTGCAGTCTCGACATAGTTAGCAATCGTTTTCGGTTGCTAAGTCCTAACAATCCAGATGTAACGACATTTGGTAGTCTCCACACTGAAATTTATCGGTTGTTACCTACCGGTACCTACCTAAAATACCGGTAACAACCGATAAATTTGAGTGTCGAGACTACCAAATGTCGTTACATCTGGATTGTTAGGACTTAGCAACCGAAAACGATTGCTAACTATGTCGAGACTGCAGGGCCAGGACCTCTTGCGGAGTAGCGCTTGCGACCATTGGTTCATTAATCTTGAAGTAAAGCTAGGAAATCGGTCTAGTCTTGGGCCTTTCTAAGACTATTGTTACTCCCCTGTTATTGCGTTACAGGGGTCAGATTGCAGTCGATCCGATAACCTGTACTGTACATTGGACAATACTGAAACCTATTCAGTCGCATCTAGTTATGCTGGAAGATCGCTTATCTTGGAAACTTAGAATAAGCTAGTCTTTCGATAAGCTTGTTTTAACCCTTTGACCGCTTGGTTTTATAAGAATAAGAATAATTTATTTGCAGAAAATATAGGTGTTACCAGTTGTAAAAGTTGGTGGTTAATGTACAGTCCATATTTTGCCTGTTTAGGGCATGCAAATTAGTGTTACATGAATAGGTACATAGGTAGGGTACTTATTTTAATAAGATATACAAAATATACACCTATGTTCTAATATAATTTCTAAATCAAGATAAATTTAAGTTACAATAATATATAAAACACAACAAAACTTAAAACCTATTAAAAATAACATGTTGTCTTTAGATAACATAAATTATTTATTAGAATAAACACATGCCACAAAACTATAGGAAACTTAGAATATTTTTTTTTCTTTATGTTGCAGAAATTCTTGTAAACTATAAAAACAATTTTCTATCAACCATCTATGCAGTTTAATTTTAAAATATTTAAATGGCAGTTCCCTTATGGTCTTTGGTAATTTGTTAAATATTGTAATATTGTAATGCACATATGATAAACATTTTTTTTACTTAAAGTTGTATTACAAAAAGGAACTAAAATCTTTATTGCATCTCTTGGTCTCTGTTTGGTGTAATTGTCACCTTTGAATCTAAAGAATTCAGTATGTTTCCTCACAAACACCGATACCTCAAGGTCAATAGTTTCAGTTTTTTGAATAAAGGCCTACAAGATTCAAGTAGACCGACACCGCATATAGCTCTTACACATTTCTTTTGTACAATAAAAGTCTTATCATTGTCTGTTGAATTGCCCCATATTATTAGTCCGTATCTTAATAGTGATTCAACATACCCACTATATGCTATGCGGGCGGTTTTTTCGTCTGATAAAATACGAAGTTTCCTTAATGCATACACAAATCTAGTTAGTTTACTGCACACGTTGTTAATGTGGAGTTTCCAATTACAAAATTTATCTAGACTTATACCTAAGAATTTAATACTTTCTGTTTCTTCTATGTTTTTGTCATTTATTTTAATGTTAATACTGTCGGAGAGTTTGCTTTTGTACGTATGAAATTGAATGAATTTTGTTTTAGATATATTTACACATAGGTTATTAGATTCAAGCCATTTTATTACGGATTGTATAGCTTCGTGTATTTTATTTTCATGGGTTGAATTGTTAGTGTTATTAGGCACTATAACGGAAATATCATCAGCGAATAGGACACTATCATAATTTATTGAATCTGGTAAGTCATTTATATACAGTAAGAATAGCAAGGGACCTAACACGCTCCCTTGTGGTACGCCATATTGGTTTAGTCTAGAGGAGGATCAGTAAACAGTGGATTCAAGATCTATATTTAAATTAGTGACTTCAACACATTGCTGTCGGCCTGTTAAGAAACTTTTTATCCAATCTAGAGCGACACCACGGATACCATACGTTTCACATTTGTTTAGTAAGATGGTATGATCCACAAAATCAAATGCCTTACTCATATCAAAAAACACTACAGCAACCGGAATTTTATCGTCTAGATATTCTGTGATCTTTTTAATTAGGGTAAATGCTGCTAAAGATGTCGATTTATTATGCTGAAAACCGTTTTGTTCCTGTTTTAGAATGCTATGCTTATCTAAGAAACTTATTAGTCGGTTGTAGAATATCTTTTCAAAGATTTTGGATAACACAGGAACAAGTATAATAGGGCGATAGTTATTTGGCTCTTTTCGATCACCTTTTTTGAATAAAGGCTTAACTATAGAATACTTTAAATTCTCTGGAAATATTCCTTGTGACAATGAATTTTCTATAATATGGTTAAGAACAGGAGCTATGACATGAGCACTTACCTTAATAATCCGTGTGGAGATGGAATCATAACCTACAGCGTTGGTGTCATTTAATGATTTTATTGTATTAATGATTTTTCTCAGACCGACCGGTCTGAGAAAAATCGAATTATCATTTACCTGATTTTGAGTCTTTCGTTGTTTAATTGGATCAGTTGAGTTGCGAACATTAGCAATATCGATGAAGAATTTATTAAGTGTTGATGCTATTTGAGTAGGTTCTTGAATATATCAATTACCGTGCCCCCAGCGCCCAACTCATAAATTGACAAATAAATATCAACGACGAATAGGGTCGTGCAATGAAATAAATAACAAGAAACGAACATAGGTTCTCAGTCGTAAGGCGGCACGGGCATTAAAACATTTGTCGTATTAATCCGACCGGGGTGGGTAATGGGTTAATATTTAAATACTCTCTACAATTATTCAATTGAACCTTCCATTTAATAAAACGATTTGTTCAAATGCAATTAATCTACTTCTGGCGTTTTATTGTAAAGTACTCATGTGGGTTTACAAAGGTGCTTTATTATCTGTCAGTCATCTGAATACCGGCCGAATGCCAAATACTTTGATGACTCATAACGAGGGTAATCATGACTGGCTGATAGCGCAGGCGCAGCGTTGCAATATGAATTGTTAATGTAGAGCTGCGAATCGATACATTAACATGTTTGTTAATTGAATATTTTATTTTCAGCCTATGGGTTTTTGTTGAAAAATTGGGTTTGTTAATTGCTAAGCTTGTTATTTTATTATCTGCAAGTAAAGTGTTTTATCAGATCAAGTTAGAAGAAAAATCAAGGAAGAGTCACGTAAACTTAATGTCAAAAATATAGCCTTCAGGGATCACTTCGTGTTTCGGGAGGTTCTTGTCCCGGATAAGGCGGGAGGAAACGCCCGGGTGTCACCATTGTGTGGATCGCCCGGAGGACACGGTGGAGCATACGGTGGAGGTCTGCCCGGCTTGGGCGGAGCACCGCCGTGTCCTCGTGGAGGCGATTGGCGGTGGCGATCTCTCACGTCCGGCCCTGGTCCAGGCCATGGTACGGAGCGAGAGGGCTTGGGAAGCCATCACCTCCTTCTGCGAAGCAGTAATGTTCGCGAAGGAGGAGGTGGAACGCGTGAGGAAGAGGCAAAATTCGCGCCCTCACGCCCCTAGCCGCCGCAGGAGACGCCCTGGGCGTCGGGAATCGCAAGTCGATTGCCGGCCACCGTAGACGCGGGCTGGCGCACGGCGAGCAATAGGCAGCTCGCCGTTCGCTTCGCTCGCTTCCCAAGCCCTATTACCGTGGCCCCTGGCACAGGCAACTGAAGGAACAGGGGTGGGTTTTAGTCAGTTGGAGACTGATACGCCCTCCCGCTCCACCCAGAGCTGGAGAAGTTATTTTATGATAGACACCCACACACAAAAAAAAGTTATCACTTAGAAAATATTTCAAGGATCGAAGGTATAATATATATAGGATCAGTGATACAGAACCGCGTAACTAATCATCACATTGTGCTATACTTAATCCTAATCTTATAGTCACTTACGGGTTACGACACAGTATTATTCATAGGTACGTAACCGACAGAGCACAGTAAGTAATTGATTAGCTGAAACACAATGCACAGGTGAAGGTAAGTCAATCAAACAACAACCTGTCTGCACAGGTTTTATTTCTTAATTGACTGAACTGTGAAGAATGTTTGCCGGCATTTGCTAAGGTTACGTTTAGGAAACTTATTAGACTTTCGTCAATATACAGGGTCAAATTAAATTGGCTAGCGAAACTCCGCAGATGTGACGAGTATCGATATCTAAACATTATAAAACAAAAATAAATAAATTTGATGATTTTTTTTGTGGGTCATCTACCGTTGTTACTGCAGTCACTTGAAATATCAGTTTAAAAAACTAGTTTTCTTTGTTTAAACTTCACAGACGTGATTGGTATCGATAGCTAAATACGATAAAACACATTTTGTTAACTCTTAATTCAAGTAACAACAATGCCAGCGGTCGTTGACCTCCCAAAAATATACATCAAATAATTTTACTTTTATCGTATTTAGATATGGACACCCATCACGTCTATAGAGTTTCGTTAGCTAATTTAATTTGACCCTGTATCGAATATCATTTCTACGTCTAAAGATTAATACAGATGATAATAAACACTATCCATTGTGCACGAAGTATTCGAAGATTGGTACTGCGACAATGAGATACAGGATTAAAGAAATCATTGCCATTGTGTAATAGCCTTATCCGGTAGGAGGAGACAAGGTCCGCCATATTTATTGCATTTCATTTTCTTTGTCTGTACCACGTTAGTCTTTGTGACATAACCACATGAATTATTATGACTTGAATTATATATGGGATAGGCTACATGTTAGTTTAGTAAGTAACAGTGGTGAAAGTGTGCAATCGATGCATTGCGAAGTGGTCCACGTTACAGGTGGGCTGTCGTATATGAAACATGTAGGTATTTGCATACGGGTATTTAGTCTAGGTTCTATGTCCTAAGAGAATATTTAAATTGCTGTCCATTTTCCTGACCAATACTTACCTACAAAATAACGAAAATTTGCTTGCTGGAGTCCTTGAGAGAGTCCAGGTCGTTGTCCTTGCAAGAGTTGAGGTCGTGTGAATCATAATCTACTCTGAAAATTTTGCTATGTCTACATTTAAGAAGTGACTGATGGTGGATAAAATACATGGATACATAAAACATAATTTTTTTCATACTTTTATCATTTTAGTCAAAAGGATAAATTTATTAAGATAGTCATTCCGCGTTCGTCTGAAACTCAAACATTCTTCCTAACAACTTTCGTGTGAATATCATATAAAAGTTTTCGATTCTAACAGACAGACTAAAATAGGTTTAAAGGTACATAAAGGTCCAAATTACATAACAATTTTAGCGCCACAGATATCAGCGTCAAAGAAATGAATGACCTGACGGAAAGGACCTACGTTTATGAGCGCCAGTAGATTGGTTAGCTGATCTAGATTTAATTGGCTCTATGTTGCGTCACGCCGACAAAGTGTAGTATGTATTCACGGAGTATGTATGCAATTGTTGGACAATAATATTTTACATATTACTCGCTAATATCGTAAACTAGGGACGTGCAAGTGAAAAAAATATATCGATATTTTATCGTATCCCTATTTTTAAACAGATACAGAAGAGAGAGAACAGAGAGAGAAATCGATAATTATCGAGTAAAAATATCGATATATCGTCGGTTTTCGCATGATTAATCACACAAAAATTGTTAATTGT
Organism: Brachylomia viminalis; assembly: GCA_937001585.2. Classification (NCBI taxonomy): domain Eukaryota; kingdom Metazoa; phylum Arthropoda; class Insecta; order Lepidoptera; family Noctuidae; genus Brachylomia; species Brachylomia viminalis. The sequence goes on along the minus strand of OW443297.2, from coordinate 10,751,397 downwards.
CTGTTACTTTAGGGTCATAAACGTCTCACACAGACGGTTTACTAGTATGAGCATTTTCGTGCACGCAGCCAATAGTCTTACTGTTATATTGCATTTCGTATAGATTGTGGCGGGATTTTATAAAGTTAACGATGCGCGTTGAGCATGTAAGGAGTATCTATGTATATCAGTCATCAGGTTACCGTAGTACAGGTTCTACCTAGTTCGGGACCTGAAGACGTTGTGTGGATGTTGTCTCATATTATATTATATTATTATATCATATTATTATTATGTCTAGTAACATTAAACACGAAACCAGAGTTGCGTTAAAATATATATAGAAATAGATTTGAATTCGATACTCTAAAATAAATATCGAATATCGATATATCGCGATTAAAAATATCGACGATATATAGCGATAATTTGTTATATTGATATTTTTTGCCCATGCCTATCGTAAACCAAACATGTTTTTAAAATAGCTGTTACGTTTCTTCGTTTTATGATTTCTTTAATTGATGTAAGTGGTTTTATATTATGTGTTGCATCAATTTTACAAGTCTCAGCGTTTATTATCTTCATTTTATCCGCGAGATACATTTTATTTGCAGTAGTAATTAAAGGATAGACAGCTGTTATGTATTATGAAAGTAGAATTTGAGATTGATGATTAACATGTATAAATTCTATTTTGGTTTGCGTTTTTGGAGCAAATTACTTTTGATATGATTTTTATTTTACCACAAAACGATTCTTGCGAAATGTTTTATTACTTCGTTGTAAAGAAGTGCCTAAGAACGAGGTAAAACTACAGAAATTTGCAATAATTTGGAATATTTAATTTATTTTTTATTCTCATGACTCACACTTAGGGTCTAATAATTGCGTTCACTACCTGAATGGGTTCAAAACGAGATTGACGTCCAAGTAGGTATAATCTGAATTGAAATCCCACGTATTTGGCAATTTGTAATTTCATCCACCTTCTTTTCTCACTGGGTGTCGCAAGTAGTGATTGTACAAGAGACGTACAATTCAATTTAGACCAATCCGGTCAGTAGTAATGAACGGTTCAATTAACACCCACAATGACACCTTAGAGACTTTCATAATTGGATTTATGTTTCCTTTGATTCATTAGGACTAAGATTTTGATTTATATTTTGATCTTTATACAATTTATAGACTATAATATTCTAGCAATACGGTGTAGGTAAGTTCTTTACCTGGTTCCGTACATATTTCGCAAAGTACTCGTACTTATAAGAATTTACATGTTCACTGTGCATGCATAGATTACGTTATGAGATATGTAAGCAGCATTCATGAACCCACCTTTATGCATAAACTCCTGCAATATTTTAATGGGTTTTGGCGAATGGTTTAAACGTATGGTTTTAGTTTTGGTGTTGCTAAGTAAATAAAGGGAAATGATTTGGTTAATTGGCATAAAGAAGCATGCTCTGTGAAATAACATTAGTGGATTTTTGATAATCTACATATAAATGTAGCATAAGTAGTCAGCCTATAATGTTCCCACTGCTGGGACACACGCATCCTCTCTGTAAGAGGGAGTGGGCCGTAATCCACCACGCGGGCCCAGTGCGGGTTGGTAGATGTCACACGTCATAGAATTTTTGGTTCTAGGACATGCCAGTTTCCTCACGATGTTTTCCTTCACCGTTTTGAGATCAGTGGTGATGAAGTAATTTACACAAAGTAAAGCGCCTGTCTAGGTTTGCACCTACGATCTACAACTCGTATGTCACGGCCTTTACCACTGGGCCACACTGCTCTCCATCTAAATGTAATATTCATAAATTGAAACCATGGTTGTGTGTTTCCCACAGTAGAATAATGGCTGCTAAGGAATTATTCTACGATAATAGATAGCAGTATCGTTTTGTATTTCTTATTATAAGAGTAGCAATACACCGCGGCCATGAATCCATTTGCAAATCGTGAAGGGAAAACTAATATCTCACGACTTCAGTATAGTGGTCTAAGCGGACTTAGATCCAATTCAATAGAAAAGTTTTTATTTTTGATGCATAACACCAATTCAGCAGGTCAAACAACGTCTTCTAAGTTGGCATGCTGGTAGAGCCTCCACCATAATAGACAATAAAAGGGCGATTTTTTTTTTTTTTAACTTGACTACCCGGATTTGACTGACCGGTTGGTGCAGTTGGTAGCGACCCTGCCTTCTGAGCCACTGGTCCCAGGTTCGATCCCCAGACAAGTCAAACATTTGTGTGCATGAACATGTCTGTTTGACCTGTGTCTGGGTGTGTATATATATATATGTAGTATGTATATCAGTCATCAGGTTACCGTAGTGCAGGCTCTACCTAGTTCGGGACCTGAAGACCTTGTGTGGATGTTGTCTCATAATATTATTATTATTAGCTGCATGGAATACAGTGCCCTCTAGCGAAAATATCGCGACCAAAATCAACTGAGCGCTGAGGTTGCAAACCTACTTACAGACACTGTAACAGTTTCAAGTGAACGTAACCATGTTAAGTATAGGTTTATTCATGTTATGAACTTACGCCAGATGTAGCAGCTGTGTGTTTAGCACTTATTTAAAATTGAACGATATGTAAATCTGGGCTTATCGGGTTTAGAGTAGGTACCTTCAGAAGGAAAATTTAAGCAGTGTATTTAAAGCACTTGAAACTGTGGTAGATGACACAAGGATAATTAAGTCGACACACTTAAATGACACGGGAAATTACACACTCTTTACCTATTTACCAAAGTTTAAAATGAAAAAAAAAATGTTTGGATTATAAACAAAGCAATATTGATTTATTATTGTGTTTCATAATACCAGCCAGCCAGTACCTAAAATTTCTAGTTCTAATATAGTAAGCGCGTCTGTCTATCCGCAATACCATTCAAGAAACTAGGAATCAGTTTACTAAGTAATACCTAATTACAATACAAACTTTAATTATATTAGGTACTGTTGTCTTCTTTCCGGTGTTGCACAACCTTCAGAATAAAAATACCATGACTCTAATAGAGTAGAGCAAATCTTCAAGTGTCAACAAAACAAAGCCATCTTAGAATTTAAATAAAATAATTTTCACCTACAAATTGGTTTCTTCTGACTTTTTGGCAATTTGGGATCTATTCCGCAGGACATGAATAAAAAAAACAGTGTTTTATCACTTAACTTAAGGGATAACCTTTTATCAGGTCAGAATCATTTTGATAATATTTTTTGGTTAATTCAAATAAAACTATTGATTTTCATTCATGATCAACCAACGCAGAAGGCCAGTAGGCCAATTCTCGTACTTAAAAAAACGTTCAAATTCAAGTCGCAATCTCATCTCAGCGTCAATCAATGTCAAAAACCTGTCAAAAATGTATGTAAATTGATTGTAATTTTGACAGATTGAGACTGAGATTAGAATGCGAACGGTCTTAAAAATACGGGAATTGCCCCTCAGGAGGTACCCGTCCAAATGTAGTCGCAATCTAATGTCAGCGACATTATGTGTCAATATCTTGTCAAAAATTTACGTAAATTAAAGGCATTTTTGACAGCATATGACGGAGATTAGAATGCGAACGTTCTTAAAAATACGGGAATGCTTGCCATTCAGCTGTAATTCCTCCAATAACACAACAACCGTCAAAAACAAAAAACAAAACAAGAATATCAAATCACAATCAAACGCGAATAGTAATGTTTTACTACATATCTCATTTACGTTTGCATACAGTGTTATCAAGTATTTTAATTGACAAGGACCTTTGTCGATGCATACATCCGGCGACAAGCGCATTGTTCTACTTATCAGATCAGATGACCCTATAAAATGCAGTTCGAAGAGACGAGACCCTTCAATCCACTGGCTTGCCTTATTTACGTCTTTGATAGCAGCTCTGCAATATGGATTTTGTTTATTTTAAGGCACGTTTTTATAGAACTTTAACTACGCGTACCTACGAGTACTTACTTACTTTTTGCATTCGGAAATGTTTCTGATGTTTATTACGACTCGCTGTTTGAATGCGTATATCAAATCGCGTATATTACGATCTACCTAAAGTTGCCACGATTATTTCTGCAGGCTTTGCCTATTTCTAGTTTAAAGTGATAAATGACTTTTTCAAAACCACATTATCCACATCCAAAGTAATCTTCAGAGAATAGCATCAAGGTTTTTAATTTTCTGTTTCAGATGGCGTGGCTGTTGAACAGTTGGTTATTGGCGAGTGGGTCGCCTGTCGCCATGTTGCAGCACGCTACATCCTCGCAGAGCATTGTGTTTCATCAGCTGCAGGCGGCACCGGTGGCTCCAATTACCAGTAATTGTCGATCTTCATTTTGTTTACGTAAACGTGCATAATATATAAAGTTCAGGGGCGTTTATTTGAATTTAACCTAATGAATATTATTTTATTCTAGCTCCAACTCCCGTGGTTCCAAGTAGTAGTGCAAGTCATGTAAGTTGACATTTATTTTATTTCCTCAACGCCTGATAAGAAAGGAAAGGTCAAAGCTTGGTATTAGGTAGTTGTGAATATTATCTTTAACAATATACATCATAATAAGGACACACATATAAGGAGAGAAAGCTGGTAAGTTATTTTTTATCATTTATTTCTTTGTTATGTTACAGGCGAAGTACGAGTACAAGTATGAGGTATCGGACCACCAGACTGGAGACAGGAAGAGTCACTGGGAGACCCGCGACGGTGACAAGGTGCGGGGTGTTTACTCGTTGTATGAGCCTGATGGCGCTCTGCGGACCGTGGAATACACCGCCGATGCCTTGCATGGGTTAGTGGAAATGAGCATCTTTCTTTTGTATTACCATTAACGTGGTAGATGGCAATAGTCCAAACGGGGTGGAATTATGTGAGAGAAGGCTTTAAACTTTCTTATCTTTGTGATAATTATTCAAATACAATATAAGATAGCTGGTTTTCGAAATAGTGTTCGCATGACTTATGAAGGAGTTTTCAAAAGTGCAAGGTTAATAGTTCAATGCCAAAGCCAAAGTTAGTATCTTATAGAACACACACTTTTAAAACGTATAAGAACCGAATTTGTTAAGTAATTATGTGACAATAAACTGGACTCATAAATAATTCTTGTAACCTGTCACAATAACCAATTACATTGAAAACTAAATAAGTACATGGCGAACTAATATTTGTTATAAACAAATCCCGTTATTTGACAAAAAAATCTATTAGAAATCTGGGTTATTGTTTGCTTTCAAAAACTTGAACCATAGATAAAGTATCCGTTCACTTTATTGATTGATATTCTAATTTATAGGCAGAACTTACTTATCAAAATAATATTAAGATAAATCGCCTATATATTGCTCAGTAGACATGATTCATTTTTGAGCTTTCTAAACCTTCTTTCTATATGTAATTATTTTAAACTAGTGTTCTTCCACTAGTTTATAAGAGAATCTAATACGAAGATTAAAATTATTTTGCGTGTCTCGCTATTTTTTTCCAGATTCAACGCTGTAGTGAGGAGGAAGGAGCCAAACAATCACTCTCACCTCAGTGCGGGATATAAACACGACATTCCTGCCACCAGTGGACACGACACTTACGAAGACCCAGGCCTAGGATACAGCTCCGAGAGGGGCATCTCGGGTCAAGGCAATGCAGCTAGACGTCCAGTGAAAACTAGCTCTTACAACCCCGGAGTCGGCTTTAGTGTAGTACATGGGCATAATCCGGACAAATCTTATTAAATCTAGAAACAAACCAGTAACAACACGACCACACATGGATGCATCGTAATTTCTGACTGGAATCATAACTTTTTTGTTTAGTTGTCTTTTCACCTCCTACCGCGACCACGCACACAGATCGTAAAAAAAATCCGGAAAAAAAAAAAACTAACGATTCGTCATGCTGAATGTGTGTCTGACCGTAAGTTAGATGGATAGAGTGTAAATATTCATCTGTAATAAATAGATATAAGGCTGTTTAATAAATAAAGATTTTTTTTTTGTTAAATAAGTTTTATTCGTCAGCGCTGAAGTACTTTGCGAGAAAGTTAATGATAAATGAATACATTTAGTCGAGATCGAAGAGTTCGTATGAATGAGACAGTCCAGTTTAATGGTGATGACCATGATCATGATGATGCTCATGATGGTGGTGGGGGATGATGTGGTGGTGAGCCGTCTTGTGGTGAACATCAGCTCTGAAACTGTGACAAAGAAAAGAGAATGTAAGTGATGTGTTGATTACGATGAAACAAAATTGGACTATGATAACCATGGCCCACAGATTATGTCATTTTTGGGGACAGTTTGTTTGGTTAAGCTAAAAAAGATTCTATATGCCTACATTTTATAAACTGTATTGAATCTTAGCTTAGTTTTCTGGTTTTTATTGATTTGGATGGTCATCAAGAGATGACCACAGTAATTAAATCATCACGAAAAAGTTTTGGAATTTCTTGTCTACCTTTGAAAGTCCCCAACCCAGCCTTTCTGGCGAGAACAGTGGTCTACAGAAGGAGGATACGTACCCGTGGTGGTCATCAGCGGTGTAGTGAACAGTGCGCACGTTGCCGTCGGGCTCGACGAGCGAGTATGAGCCGCTCACGTGGTCGCCGTCGCGGTGCTCGTGCTGCGACTTGTGGTCGCCCGTGTGTCCGTCCTTCACGGAGTACTCGAACTTGTATGATGGGTGGTGATGCTCCTGGGTTATGATAAATTTAAAATTTCTGATTGCAAGAGAAGTAGATAGATGGTTAACACACTAATGAAGAAAAAGGTTTACATGTGACAACCATGACAACATTTCTTTAGAGAATTTAATTTTTTCAGACTAGGATATTAACATGTCAATGTATACAGGAGGAAACGTATACTTAACGTAAGCACATTAACTTGAACAATATTAATTAAGTTAATACCTAAATACGATAACTAGTACATGGTGCAGTATTATATACCTGCATTTTTTTAAAATATTCCTCCTTCGTTTATAACATATTTAACATGTTTTAAGCTTTACTTGACCGGCAATAAATTTTGTCCTGGAATTTTTTGAAATTCAGAACTTTAGCGTTTGACATGATTTCTTCCAAGGGATTTCACTGCAGATTTATTTTATGCCGAACGGGTAGATTTGATTAGAAATATAAGCTAAAATTCCTCGAGTGAACTATAATAAATATTTATTTTGATTTATTAACGGTAATCAGTCGGATTATGCAATGAAGCATGATGAAATTAAGTTATTAGTTATTCCGTTATAAGCTGGGTATGTATTCTTTCTTATTCGTTAAAATTATCGAAAGCTCTGTCTCTTTGTCTCGATATTATATTCTATTTCTTTGTCATAATGAACGTTCAGTGAAACGTATCGAGTGCCTTATAGCAAGAGGACTCATACTTTCAACAAAACGGTATGTAAATTTTCTCATCTTCCGCATTATTAAAAATTCTGCTTGTATCACGGTCCTTATCCCCTATTATTTGTTTGTTTTGTATTTGTTTGTTCATTGACCATGTTTATCAAGCCGAATTTCAGCCTCATCCCCCGAGCTAAATGTCTGGCCTGTGAGTCGTAATGAATTAACCTCTCGACCAACAACGAGACTACATTACTACACCTCGTGATCCTGTCACAACGGCGCACGACGATTGCTGGATGTTCCAGATATTTATATTTTTATTATTCATAACTACACTGTAGCAAATTTATTTAGTAATAATAATTTTTATTACGCGTTAATATTGGAAGACCTTTTCTTCTTAATTTAAGACCGTACCATGAACGTGCGTCTAAGTTTTTCTCGTGTAATATTTTTTTTATAGAAGAAAATAGTAGATTATTAACCAAGGGGATAAAGCAGTGTCTTCTGTCGCGGGTGACGATTTAAATCGCGAGCGTAATGAAGGACTCGAGGTTTACTCCCGAGCGTAGCGGGGGTGTTAAAAACTTAAATCACGAGCGAAGCGAGGGATTTAAGACGAGTCCTGAGTGTAGCGAGGGATTTAAGTTCACCCACCCTAAGACAGCTTTATCACCGAGGAAAATACTCTACTTTTCGTACCATTTGCGAAAAAATTAACACAATAATAATATGAGATAAGCATTTATTAAAAATAATGACAATTAAACGTATTTTTAGAACATTAACTTATTTATAAAAATAAATTAAAATAAACTTAACGTTTATGTATTTGAAGGAAACAAAAAACGCGGCGGATTCCTAGACTAATATTTTTTTGTCGGAAAAGCAAAGGCATCAAGCTCATACGGCCTCGTCGGTTTTCGTAATTTTATTTAATAATCATAACTGCATAATAAATGCGTATTCCTTTTTCAAAAAGATGTATAATGCTTTATATACAAACTCAATGGTGTAAACACAGATGTAGTTCAGTATAAATTTCGGTAAGTATTCCAAATTTAAATCACATTCTCCCCCTAGAGGATGAATGAAATTCAGTACAATTTTCTTTCCCTGTTTTTAACAGATTAAAAATGACTATTGTTATGTTCGCTTTTTGTGGCACAGAATGTCACTTTTTTGAGCAAGTGGTACGAAAAAAAATTGACAACCCTATCTGCTATTCTTTTTGATTTGATGGTTTGAATTTTGATTGTCTTTTTTACTTCTTATATATTAGTCATTTCGGTGTATTTTTTATTTTTCTAGCAATATTATACGTATTACAAGTGGCGGATGTATTTTCTTCCATGTATTTCGCCACAATAGGTACTAGTTGTAATATAGTAGTTCTATATACGAGAAAGTGTTTTGATTTATAGATCACTTCACAATATTTCGAAAGGGAAAATTACTATATTTCTATAGCAAATCGCACAGTAAACAACACGCAAACCCTGATGTAATAATAATACAAAATCAAAGGAGGTACTGGCTCCTTGATCAGAAACTGCGTCATTTAAAAATGTTATTTTGTGAAACTACGCAAAGAAAAAGAACAGCCGATCTATTCTGTAACAATCTCACCGTGAAAACTTAGGTTACATGAGCTTTCATTCCACGTGACACTAGGGATTGACACTGTTGACAGCTCACTCCACCGCTCACTTCACCTAAGTTTTCACGGTGAGATGGTTACAGAATAGCACTGCAGTAGTCGTACTTACATGATCCCATTGGTGGTGTTCATCCCGATGTCCGTCGTCATGTCCGTGTCCGTGGTGTCCACCATGATGCTTGTGGTGGCTATCGTGATGTCCGTGGTGTCCATCGTTGTGATGTTTGTGGTCATCATGGTGGTCTTGGTGGTGGTGGAGCGGGTGGTGGACCTTGTGCTCGTAGTGGATGTCGTGACCATGCTTTTGGCGGTCAACACGGGACTGGTGCGACACCGCTGAGTGGGTGTGGGCAACCACAGCCAGCAAACACAGGGCAGCCACCTGACGGCGCGCAAAGTTAAAAATCAATGATCGGTGACAGGCTGAGAATCTGCGTTATAGGGGCGTCAATAGTTACAAAACACAAAATTTTCACTACTTTCTAGTACTGTAGCTGGGAAGACCTACTCCCCAGCACCACTTCAATCACGCAACTGATATGGTACATATATAACACAAATATTCATGTATGTTAATTAAATTACTCATGTATATAAAGCCATCCTTCCGGGAATGTTACTTTTAAATGGTGTATTCCGACATAGGAACATTATTGTTATCACTTCAACACTTGGCTAATTACCTACAATGTAATTAATTGGTAAAAAATTGGCAGAATCATTTTTTTTTCATTGAATTTAGACATTACCGTAAATTTTACAAATTAATAAATAAATAAAAACTTTTTCTAAAATCAAATAAACAAACATGTACTCACTTGTAAAAACATTTTGTTAGATATAATATTTGTTTGTTAGCTGGATCTGCAACTATGAAAAAATCACGGATTGTTCACCTTATATTCCAATTCGTGTGTCGATGCGGGGGTGCAGTTCAATTATAACGACATTAGGTTAGATTCTCACCAATTAGTTGAAAAATAATAGAGTTAATACGTGAAACCTAAGTTTCTTTTGTAGGTATCAAGGGCGTCGCGATCCATTACACATATTAATTGGAAATCCGTCAATACTGCTTACGCCAGTAATTATTCAATCATTAACACGCGATCATGTATCCAATTTGTTTCGGAAGGACGTCACAAATATTAATTAATGAGACCGTTTTCCTAATCAATGCTTATAAAACCGTTGACTCTGCAGCACTGATTCTTTAGACATTGCGGTGTTGTGTACTAGACTAGTTTACTTCGAAAATCACACATAATTAGTTTGATTACTTTAGACTTGACATTTACAAGTAGGTTGTGAAGTTATTCTTAGCTCCCTATTTGTTTGATTTATTAATTGCCTCTAATTCATAGAAACAGATATATTTCCAAACCACCATCTGCGTTGGGTGTGGCTCCATCATTGGTTTAGGTTATTTCCTACGTCTTTTACTTTTTGTTTCCAATGCAGTTTACATTAGGCTGTCAAGGAATTGGTTGACAAGCTTTTGCTGTTGATTATTCCACTTTTTGCTGATCGATATTATTGTTTCTTCTTCAGGATGCGTGCGATTTAGATTAAGTACGGTCAGAGTTTCGTGCGATTTCAAAGAAGTCATTTTACTGTGACTACCCTTCTACGTGTCGTTATAGGAAGCGTACTAATTTGCACGAGCATAGGAATACTAGAATAGAAACAAAATATGTATCGATGTCAGCACCGGATTTGTAATTGGTTGTTGCAGCAGAATTTTGAAAACAATTCAACGCTTACGTTTCTTTTGGGCGCGTGGCCAAAATCAGTAGTAACACCGCCATCTGTTTTTTTCAATACATTTCACAAAACAATTTGTTACACAAATGTTTACCAACATCGCCTCCCCGTCAACGTCATTTAAGTACCAATGAATCTCGTAGTACTATACTTGGAAATTGATTCATTGTTTTTAATTTTAACAAAACCGCGCGTGGCAGCGGTGATGTATCTTACCATGGTTGCGTTCCGAGTTGCGCTGTAATCGATTTGAGCGCGCTTACACGCGTACCGAATTAGCGTGAGCGCGATAACGATGTCCCGTGAATCGTCATAGATGACGTCATGACACGCGCCATCTTGCGATAACGCCGACCATGCCCTAAATTAATATCACCGTGAGCGCTGTCAAAAATTATGGTAAACTAAAGCGGCATTTTCGAAATTATGCTGTAAAATCCAAGACGTAACAGAATACCAGAAATGAGTTATAAACTCATGCGCATTATGTTTTATTATTGTTGCATCTATGTTATTTGTAATTCTTGGTAACAATTATGAGTGTAATTGTAGTTTTATTAATTCTTTTTAACATAGCCAATAATATCGACACACATATAAATAATGTGAACCCCATGGGTATGTTTTAAAGTGATACAATAATGCGAACTGTAAGAACTGCCTTTTCACCTGTGACAAACAATAAATAAATGAATATGAACATAGTATTTTACTTCGGGGTAAATCTTTGCCGGGAGCATGTAAATACGCTAATATAAGTACTTCGATGTCCGTTTCATCCCTGGGCGAATTGTCGTTCTCAAACTCAAAATCTGAGTTATCCGAGTAGATAGAGTAATCCAACAAAATAGAAGTGCCAATGCGTTAAACTTTAATTTGCAGAAGAATAATCGGTCTTTTTTGTGCAAGGTTTGAGGTTGACGTTGAGCGACCACTGTGAGCGCGTTCACGAGCGTTCCGAATTGATGACAGTTCTAAACTCTCATAATCATGATATCTAACACGGAACGCAAAATATCGATGTGATCGCTGTGAGCGCTCATGTTCTAATTCGGAATGCAGCCCATGTCTTTTTTCTTATTATTGGCACGACTCAAACAATCGATACATCCTTTGATTTAAACTTCACTGCACATGTACAAATCTGCCTTACAGCGAGCCTTGCTATATTCGAAACCATGTTATAGTGAAATTTAATTTACATATAATTTTGAAACGATAATATTTTACTTGCCTGTTTATTGAGTCCTATAAAACAGCACTCATTTCGATTTCATTGTTTTCAGTTTTTTTATGTGTTGGTTTATTTAGGTTGCATTTCATTATCTTCATCCACAACCCGACTTCACCCCCTGTTGAACATAGGCCTCTCTTTAAGTTGTATTTATTTAAATATCCATTAAAAAAAAACATCGCTAAGCCTAATACAATTATTGACTAAGTAAGTAGTCGGTATTTACACTTATGTTAGAAGGCCGTATATACTAATCTAAATGATATACGTGCTTATCGTCGTTGCTCAGCAAGTAGGTAGGTACCTACTGAGCATAAAAGGAAAACGCGGAGATAAAATTCACAGACCTTTTTTTTATAATATACTTCTGACGTGGTTTATCACAAGAATCTTTCAGTAATTACGTTGCTAAGCAATTACGTGGGTAACACTGAAAGTTTTTTGAAAATAAAAAACGGAATGATGTAGAAGCCAGTTAATCTTTTTATTGCTTTTCTAAGTAGTCTCCGTGTCTTACTAAGCACCGTCGCATGCGATGAAACCATTGACTGAAGTAGAGGGCCCACTCTTCTTTAGGGATTTCTTCTACTCTCTCTTCTTTAAGGACAAATATTCGATAGTCCGTCTGGCGGAGTGAGCTGGAGCGTTGTCGTGGTGGAGGAGGATCCTGCTTCTTGAGCGCTGCTGTCTAACATTTTCCAAGACAACTGGTAAACAATGACTGACTTCCCCATCTACAGTAACAGTATTTTTATCTTCTGGGACAATTGTTGGGAAATGACCCGTCCGTCCAAAGAATGAGGCAATCATCTTTATCCCTTGAGTTTTGCCCTTCTTTAATTTTGTTGGCAAATCTTCGAATAGAAACATCCATTGCGCAGATTGTCTTTTGGTTTCAGGTAGGTAACAATATATCCAGCTTTCATCCCCTGTGACGATGATACAGCATTCGAGTCACCTCGGTCATACTTTTCAAGCATTGAGCGGCACCAATCCAAACGACAGCGTTTTTGATCTTCCGTCAAATTATGAGGTATCCATCTAGTACAAAGCTGTCTGACGCCTAAATGCTCATGTAAGAGTTTTTGTACTTGACTCATACCAATGCCTAAAGCTATCCGAATCTTTTGATATGTCACGCTTCTATCAGCTTCTATCGTTAGCCGCACAGCCCTCACGCTATCTTCAGTAGTCGCCGTAGAAGAACGTCCTTCTCGCGAATCATCAGTGAGTTTGCTTCGATCACGTTTAAACTCATGAAACCAGTTGTAAACAATGGCACGAGATGGCCCTACGTCATGAAATGCTAATCGAAGTCTATCGTTACATTGTTGTTGAGTAAGACCGCAACGAAAGTCGTAATCATTGAACGAAAATTTTCTCTAGTCAAATCCATTTCGACACACGAGACACTTTATAAATTACCGCCAATTTGTAAAAACAAATGACATAAATTAATTCATTACACATGTACTTACAGATTCCCAAAGAGTTCCTAATATTTAAATAAATTTTTCATCGGCTGCTTTTCTTATTGGCCGGCCTACTCTAAAAACTTTCAGTGTGACCCCCGTATGTTGTAAAATTATATATATATCCTAATTTTAACAGCTAACACCATTGTTTAAATTGGAATGACATGGGAAATATTGTGAATTGATAGTGGAAGTTCGGTTCACAACATTTTGCGTTTTTTTTAATGCTGCCTCATATACTTATGGTTCCACTCTTTTAAAATTAGCATGTGGATTACATTGAGAGAGTTACCTAAGATATGTTCAAATCGGTACTCTGCAGATGAGTAGGTATAAGAGAAAATATTCAATTCAATAATATCCTCTATTTTGATTGCTTTGTTCTAGTTGAGTGTGTGTGTTCTAGTTCTAGTTGAGTGATAGAAACGTAGCGCTCACACACACACCAATGTTTCCGTTTTTGAACCATACTTACTACGATTTTAACCTTGTTGGATTAGCTGGGTGTAAATAATTTTCTGCATTATACAATGTTTTAATTTATTGATAATAGGTGTTTTTTTATTTATGTAGTTTTTCTTGTAGGTACCTAAATAGGTATTTTAATATCATTAACAGGAAGTACAAAATATTGGAAAAAAAGCCGTCTAGAAAATCTTTAAAGATTTTTCTACTCAGTATTATGAGTAGGATTTATTGATTTAAAATTGATAAAAGAAATAGAAAAGTCAGAATAGAAAAGAACCATTCGTGAATTGATTAGAAACAACAACATCGCCAACTATGTGAAATTAAATGGTTTCTTTTTATATTTATCGGGAAGTACATTTAAGGAAGAGAATTTATACAGATTATTATTTTGAAGAGAAAATTTCGAAATTATCTGCTACTGCTCTAGTCATTACGATTCCTCCACGGGTTCTGTTGTTGTTGGTGCACCTGCTGCCCGCGGCCATATTGGCCGAGGCCAATGTTCAGGTAGCTGCGCCTCGCGTCGTTGTCATCTCCGCGCCCACGTTCGCTATTCTTCGCGCGTTCAGACAAGCGGCTTAAACGGAGGTGTTCGAGCAAGCTGTCAAAGTCAGCGAACTCCTTCTGTTCGTTTGTCCTGACGTTCTTTGGTAGGATGAGGATCTGCCCGCCAGGGCCGCGGGTGTAGTCCCTGCCACCTGTTTTTAGGTACCTGTAGTCAAGTATCCAGGTAGGCTGGTAGTAGTCCGGGCTGAATACGTCAGCGATGATTCTGAAAACAATTGGAGAAATAATAAAGAGAGATTCACCATTATAACAATTTAATCCATTACTTCTGATTGAAGACTGAATTGTCTACAGAGTTGTTTAAACAGCAGGGTGTAATTTTTTCAGTTACTAAACAGACATTACTTACACATAATTAGATAATACTTACTTATTTTGACGTTCAATATCCGGGTGACCCTAGAAAATAAAAATAAATTGATTAATATCGTTAATTTTACACTCCACATTCCAAACATCATCTATCAAACTTGATTCTCAACATTCAACTTACATGACTAGGGAGTGGGTCGGGTGATCTTAAAATCAGTGGGCCAGAGTTGTCTTGTTGCTTGAAGTCGATACTTATCGGCCCCTGACGGCCATCGCGGCCATCACGACCATCGCGGTAGTCATTACGTCGGCTGTCTCGATAGTCGTCAATTCGCAGGCGCGAGCGTTCGTCGCGGCTTCGAATCAGTTCCAAGCCATCCTCGAAGCGGTACCGACGTTCATCATCGTGTACGCGGATTGGCAGCGCGGATTCTGCAGGTTTCAGCTCCGGCTGTACCTCCTTCTCGGCATCAGCCGCTATTGCCACTGAGACTGTCGCTAGTAGTAGTAGCTGAAAGTAATGAAGGTGAAAGTTCCTTATATTATCTTATACAATAATAATTATCTTGCTTAATTTCTAGACGTGCTGCGTTACTCAAAGCTACCAAGACACGTGTAGTGTCTCAATCACAACGACGAATATGTACGCACACATCACAAATCTCGAACTATCGAATCAAGAAACTTTAGCTCGATTATTGACACAATCGAGCTAAAGTTTACTAGTCTTTCGTGAATAAACAACGCAAACAAAAGCAAACTCACGTAAAGCATGTTGTACAGTGATCCACTAACGAGACATTCGTAAAACTTGTTGTACGCATAAATACTGATACATAATCGATATAATTGGTACTTATGTATAGACAATCTACCGGATTCAGAGCAATTGTTCTGTATCCTTACAGTTGTAAATGGTATTTAATTATTTTAGGGTTAAATGGTATTGCAGCACAATACACACCGTGTGCCTGATTAGGTAAAATAAAACGACCAGTAAACAATTTCAAAATTGATTGTGTCTGGAAATTTACACACACACACGTATATAATATTAGATAGTTTTAAGGAAGCGCTCTGAAGGAACACAATAGACGAAAAGCGCAGGAGCGGCGTGTTGTGGCAAAAAAACTGAAACTCCAAAACGGTGAAAACAAAAAACTGTGACTTCTTCAAAAATTGATGACTTCTTCAAAAATTAACATACTCAAACTCAAAGCATTTATTTGAATTAAACCATTTATAGGCACTTTTGAATTGTCAAGTGGTCGGTCAGTCAGAAATATGAAGCTAGTTGCCCATTCCAAAGCGTAGTAGATACCTATGGAGAAGAAATACAAACATAGAATTAAGATTTCCCACACACGTTCAAAACATGTGCCCCCGCGACGCAGGCGTAAGTCTACGGAAAAATGACGAATGAACGGAACGCTAATGCGATATGTAGCCTGGTTCAGGAACCCACCATATGCGTGAACGATTCACTCGTGACCATTTCCTCATTATCTATTTATAATTTATTACAGTAATTACGAACGTGGCTCAATCTGATTGGCTAAAGTTCTAACTACGGTAAAACAGTAATTAATAGTTTTAATTAATAATTTTAAATAAAAAATAAAAAGTTTTGCAGACTTGCTTTTTTTGTGACGACCCAAAAGAGATTGCCCGATGTGTAAGGAAAGTTGGGTCCCAGTGGAAAATTGTTGTGCCCTGAAGATTTTTATTTTAAATAATAGTAAAAACATAGTGTTTTCATAATCAGAAACCATTTTTCATTTATTCACCCTGGTTAGGTTAGGTTAGAGATATAATTGTTTTTATGTTGTAAAAATCTAGGTTATAATTAGAAATTGACATTGACATTTCCTCTTTATTCTATTTAGATTAAGTACCTACTACTACTACCTATCTACTTTACATCAATATGGGGATGGGATTATGTCTCAGCACAAAAAAAAATATTTTGACCCAATATTAAGGGCAAATCCTCTTACAAAATATCATTGCTTACTTCAATATTTTATGTACCATTAGTTCGTAAGTGCTCCCCATAATAGGATCTCGCCTGTTTTAGGTGGTAGGATCCCAATGCAAATTTTCTTAAAGATGTAAACTGCCTAAAGGTTATATAAACTTAAATAAAAATAATTGTTTTTTATTGTTTAATCGTTTTATTTTTATATCGATTACTCAATTGATTAAAATATGGAATTAGTTATTTAATTCTTTGATACCTGGCAACTTTTTTTTACCAATCAAACCACAGACTACATTGAATCAAACGGATGTCGACGTAATGTTTAACAACTATTAATTAACTTTAACTTTATTCCCAGGGTGAAAGAAATTGTATAAAAAATACCCTGTACACAAAAAAAAAACGTAATATATTTAGGTTATTATTAAAATCAGGCACACGATACCACAAAAGGGACCTGCTCCGTGGCAATCTCCGTTGCTGACAGATATACTCATTCAAAAACTGATTGATTCTATTAAATACAACACTAACACGAAAGTTATCGCTAGCAGTAAACGCACAGTTAAGCCATGGATCCTAAGTATTATTGAAATTTATTAAAAATCGTAATACATTACAAAAACCTATCGATCAGATCCGTATAATAAATAACATTTTAAAATTAACCTACAGTCGCTACAGAAATTACTATAATAACCTCATAAAAAATTTGATAGAAAATTCGAAAGAGGATTACTTGCTAAATTGGTTACAAATACGAAATTATTATGGAAAAATATAAAATCAATCACCTATTCAAATAGACCAAAAAATCAAAGCACCGAATTATTAAATATCTTACCCTCTCCAACTGCATCAGTGAACTCTGTTAATTACTTTTGCATTACTCATACTCGGAAAGTAGGTCTGAAGTTGCCTGAGGAGCGGGTTGAAATTAATACTTTTCAGCACTAGGGAGAATCGTTTTCAACTGACAACTGTCAAATTATAAAAAAAATAGTTCTATTTTCACATTTCTATTGAAACATGTTCCAACTTCCTATACAGTCACTCAATTACAGCAAGATGTGGAATAACATAAAGTTAAGTATCAATTAAAGAATACATTTGTTTAAATGAGTTCTTTATAATTTGTGTGTCAATTCACTTAGTTTAAAAGTAGAAATGGGAGTTCTACGAGGCTCGATATTGGGTCCTTTCCTCTTTTTGGTGTATATTAATGATCTACTCCATTTATTAAAAAAATCAACCACAAATGGTGTTATTTGCTGATGATAATATAGGTCCATAATTGGTTCACTGCTAATAACTTAGTATTAAATGGAAAAAAAAAACTAAGTGTATACGATTTTCTTTACCTAATGTCAAAAGTAGTGATTGTGAGATAGTATTGAATCAAGAGAAAAAAAAAAAAAGAGAAACTAGAATTCGTCGATAAAACTGTTTTCTTGGGGACCACGCTCGACTAGAGGCTACAATGGGGTCCTCATTTAACATCTCTGGCGGGACGGCTAAGTTCAGCAGCATATGCTGTCAGAAATATCCGTCAATTTACCGATGTAGATACCGCAAGGCTAGTCTATTTTAGTTACTTTCATAGTATCATGTCTTACGGTATTTTACTTTGGGGACGGGCTGCAGACGTCTATTCTATTTTTATTCTGCAGAAAAGAGCCATCAGAGCCATATATAATGTCCGCAGGTGCGATTATCTAAGGGAACTGTTTAAGGTTATTAAGATCTTGACGGTACCTTGTCAATATATCTATGAAAACATCATGTACGTAAGAAAAAATTTACATCTTTTTACTAAAAGAGGTGATAGACATAATTATAGTACCAGAAATAGGGACCTATTAGTTCAACCAGGTTTCAGACTGGCTAAAGTAGACTCATCTTTCATGGGGTACTGTTTAAAATGTTACATTAAAATACCTCCCCACATACTTCAACTGAATGAGACGAAATTCAAAGTTTGTATAAAACGCACACTATGCAGCCAGGCATATTATAAGTTGGGGGATTATATCGCTGATAAAAATGCCTGGCTCAATGCTGGTCCTGCTCCACAACCACAACTAATTGATTAACATTTGAAAATACTGTTGGAGCTGCTGATAAATGATAAATGCCGAAACAAACTCAGAGGTCACAGTCTCTTTTAAAGTCCAGACAAAATCTAGGTCAGATCATGTGAAGGCTATGTAGATCGGTGTCTGCAATGGTCTTTTGAGGAAAGAACCACACAGATTGAGTGGACCTGTCCAGTCAGTGCACACAATTGTCAGTAATCGTGCAGCTCAACTTAGACTCAAGGAGCTCAACGATTCGACGAACAATACCAAAGAAAGGACATTTGAGTAGGCCGCATAAATTACTCAAACTGCCAGATCATGTTTACGCTGAGAAAAATACAAAAAGCTGAAGATTGTAAGACTACCTTTGCTTTGTATAAACTCAGTCTCCTTTGTATTATATAATTGCATAGGACAAGTGTAAGTACTATGTACTATCGAGCTACCATTTACCGGGTAATGTCTTTCATTGACTTGAATGTGCCCTGGCGGCTGATAGATGTCATGCTCACTCAAATGTCTCGCTGACGGTGGCGCGTGTGTTGGATCATTTAGCTCCCTTCAAAATGGTTGAGCTGAATGGTGCTGATCCATGCGTCATGTTCGTGAACGGGCGCTGTCAGTTGGGACTGGTCATCTCTTAGCCACCACGGCTTATTTTAATTATTTTATTATGGATTGTTTTGTTTAAATTTATATTTGCTGTACACTGGACACTCAACGTGTAGGTACGTCTTATTTACATCGTTCTCACATATAATTATACCTATATTCAACATTAATGATGTAACTAATATATAAGTAACAATATAATTTAAAAGAGTGTCCATGGAATTTCTTGCCCGTTCTTCTCCATAGGTACCTACTACGCTTTGGAATGTGCAACTAGCTTCATATTTCTGACTGACCCACCACTTAACAATTCAAAAGTGCCTATATATGGTTTAATTGAAATAAATGCTTTAAATGATAAAACTACTACCAAGTGGTTTAATCATTTAAACTATTTAGACACTTGTTGCCTCGTTTTATTTAGAGGAATATTACAGGACAAGACGTTAATTACTTCCGTGATAGCTCAGTTTTGTTTTATCAAATCTAAGACATTTTGGAGAAGAAGACTCCTGTCCTTTGAAACACAAGATTATTACATTAACGCAGCTTTGGAGCCAGTTCCTAATTGTATTTGCACCATGTTTTATGTTAAGTAGGTTATAAATAACTGATTTATGTAGCTTATCGTTCATGACTGTATAATATGAATCCACTATTTATACGTTTTATAGATAATTTAGTTTTCATGGACTACCTGAAATAACCAACCCAGCTTCAGACTTATAGAGAGTGGTCAAGTCAATAAACCATCAGCCTACCTCAATACCCCCTCTAACGACATGATCTAACAATAGGTACTACAACCTCCTCAGAACTTGAACAATGTGAGACACTAGCCAATATCTTCCTAGAAAATATGAACCTAACCAAACATTAGGTCAGCGATCCCACCATTGAAGAGGCAGTCAGAGATTTGTTTAGGATGCTGGACATTTACCAGTTGGATGACTACCCAATGAGATCCGACAATTAGTAGGAAAACTAAAATCAACCAAAGCGCCTGGTTTTGACGGCCTGGGAAATGGCTTACTGAAGAATCTCCCTCAAAAAGCTATTGTTTATTTGACAAAGGCGTTTAATGGTTGCTTACGCCTTGCATACTAGCCTAAGACATTAAAACACGCTAAAATCATAGCTATTAAGAAACCTGGGAAACACCAGTCTATCCCATCTGGCTGTCGATCAATCAGTTTATTACCAAGTATAGGGAAACTAGAATCCATTATCTTATCCCGCGTCTCAAAAACAACTGCGTATATTTTGATCCCCGAACAGTTTGGATTTCTAGCTCACACTCGACTACTTAACAGGTTGCCAGAGTGGCTGAACACATAGCCCAGGGGCTAAACCGCGGTCTTTTCACAGGTTTGATTTTATTAAACATTGAAAAAGTTTTTGATACTGTGTGGCATGATGGACACAAGTTAATCAATAATGAAGTTCCTCAATGTCTAGTAAAACTCGTTCAAAATTACTTACTTGATCGATCCATCCCAACCATCCCAGCCGGTGTGCCTCAAGGTTCGCTAGTGGGGCCATACCTCTTTATACTTTACCTGAATGATATATGCATAGATGGCTAATTGTGTGTGAGCCTGTTTAGTCACATACAATTTGCCATCTATGCTGATGACATAACAACATTCACGACAGACAAAGACTTGACATAGTCACTGGACGGCTACTATTTTCATTGGAACTACACAGTCAATTTTTCAAGACCTGGAAGCTGAAACTAAATTATTATTTTTTTAATACGTTGCCCCACACACTAGGAATTTCTCCTGTATCGTGGGTGCGTTTACAAACATTTAAACTCACGTACACAAACAGCCAGACCCGGAACAACTATCTGCAGGTCATACAAATATTTGTTCTGTGCGGGGATCGAACCCGCGACACGCAGCGCAGCAGTCAATCGCTTAACCAGTGCGCCAACGGTGCCGTAAAAACCGAAATTCCACAAAAACTGAAGGAATTTTGTTTACTAGAAAACGAACACTACCATCCAGATTCGTTAAAATTGATGATTTCCAGATAACGTGGCGCGAATCGGTTAAATGAGTTTCGACTGACCGGTTGGTGCAGTTGGTAGCGACCATGCCTTCTGAGCCGCTGGTCCAGGGATCGATCCCCAGACAAGTCAAACATCTGTGTGCATGAACATGTCGGTTTGACCTGTGTGTGGGTGTGTCTAAGTATATGTATAAGTATGTATATCAGTCATCAGGTTACCGTAGTACAGGTTCTACCTAGTTCGGGACCTGAAGACCTTGTGAGGATGTTGTCTCATATTATATTTTATTATACTATATATATATAATATATTTAGGCATAAAACTCAATCTCAAAACATTTATTTCAAATAAACCAATTACAGACACTTTTGAATTGTCAAGGGGTCGGTCAGTCAGAAAGAACGGGTAAGAAACTTGATGGACACTCTTTTAAATCAACTTATTGTTACAAAAAAAGCGGTTACATCATTCAGTGAGAGCGACGTAGAAAGACGAGCACGTTAAAAGCGTCAGTAATAAAAAAAGATAAAAAACAATTTAGGAATTAAAATAAGCCGTGGCAGCTAAGAGATGACCAGAGCCTACTGCTACTAACTAGGTACTGACTGCTGCTAACTACTACTACGTATGGATCAGCACTATTCAGCGCAACCATTTTGAAATATACACGCGACCACCAGCGACACATTTGAGTGAGCATGACATACTCTCAGCCGCCAAGGTACATTCAAGTGAGTGAAAAACGAACCCAGTAAGCTTCATAGTAGGTACATAGTGCTCACACATGTGCTATGCAATTATAGAATACTAAGACATTGAATTTATACAATGCAAAGATAGTTTTTACAATCTTTATCAGCTCCAACAATATTTTCGAATGCTAATCAATTAGTTTATGCGCCCTTGTGGAGCAGGACCAGCGCTGAGCCAAGCATTTTCGTCAGTGATGTAATCCTCCAACTTATAATATGCTTAGCTATATAGTGTGCTGGATAATACGACTATTAGCATAAATTATTTCATCTTCTAGGTCCCTAACTTTGCTTAAAGCCTCCTCATACAAATTACTACAGTTGTTGAAACCAACCGTGACCACCTGCAATTGATCGCGTTCATCAACAACATTCAGATATTGCTGATATAGGTCTACTAGCTCCCGTTTAAGCCTTGACTTCCTCCTCACTTTCATCACTCTCCTGTAACAATTGTTGACATTGTAGTTTAGATGCTTCAAGTTTTTGAAGGGAAGATACCACAATACGTCAACCTACGTAATATGACTTCATTTGCCTATAAGAAAGTTCTTGTTCAATATTTAAAACAACTTAACTATGATAAAACGGAGAAACTGTTGAAAAGCTTGACTTAAACAAACACATCCACACTCACGAACAAACAAAACACAACACACACACGACATCTTACAAACATCTAAACCCTTATTCAAAATATCACGCTCCCACACAAACACTCATATCACTTCCTTAAACATTAACTTATAGTTCAAATTTAAAATTAAACTTATAATTTGAGCCTGTAGCTATTGGTGCCGATTCTCTTGTCACAAAATTCTCTAAACTAGACTAAAAATCACCAAAATTTAGTTTATTCCTGTCAAACGACGATTTCCCATTCTGAAATTGACTAAAGTGACACAACTTAACCAAATTTTAGTTTGACAGCACTAAGATGGCACTGAGATTATAATTTAGTGAAAATGGCAATTTTGCTATTCTGAATTTTACGTTTTTCACCGAAAATTTTGATTGTCGTAACTAAATCTGCCTGTTTTTAATCGCGATTAAAAAGGTGTGGAATAAAATTAGTTGTCATGAACTAAAATTCACACCAACACCTCGACTTCAGATGCAAAAACAGTACTGTATCCTTTTTTCTTTTCTTTTGCTTATATCTCGAAAACGGTGTGTCCTATCGCAAAAATAATGAAAATTTCGACCCCCTTTATTTTAGAACAACTAAATACCAACGTGTTGGTAAAAAAAAAAAAATGTTGATATTTTCCATACAAAAAGTGAAAAATTCCATACAAAACATGTCGAGGCTGCAAAATAATGCGCGACTCTGGCTCTAAAAAAAAATCACGTGGTACGGCAAACAAGTATCACGTGGAGTCGCAATTGCCAAATTTGATTTTTGATGTGTCAAAATTATTTTTAAATTTAGAGATTTTATTTTGCAGAATAGCGTTAAGATTCTCATAGCCAAAAGTAAGGAATTTTAGTGATAGTTTAGTTAGTTTAGTTCGGTGTACAACAGAATCGGCACCATTAACTATGTTTCTGTTAGTTCCCACGAAAATAATAATTAAGTCTTAGAGGATAAACAATCTAACGATTGTGTGTAAACTTTGCATATACTAAATTTATTTTAACACTACCTGCATTGTGAACACTTCTGTTCGTAGTCAAGTAATGTAAAATGTTCTGATGCCTACCTGTTTACATTGGAACGTAATATCATAGATACTAAATTATTATACTGTAAAATAATAGTGGAATACTATTTGTATTTAGAACTGATTAATTGAGTAAGAGGAAGACTGTCCTACCGTGATACAGTTTCGACTAGTACGGAGGACAGTGTGAATCGAATAAATAACAATATCAGTGTAAGTAATTGTTTCTGATCGGTTAGTGCTAAAATACGTACTGAATGATTATTATGTGACGTAAGTACTTAACAAACAACATCTATTAGACGTTAGAAAGGTGAGAAATATAGTATCATATTATTGGCTAGTATTTAAGTGCGTTTGTAGTGTCTACCTATTAAATGTTAAAAATACCTAATTATATGGTTGTACTTTTTTGTCAAAAAAAATGACATAGGAATTCATTACATGTGTAATGAATTCCTATGTCATTTTACAGATTCCCAAAGAGTTCCTAATTCGAAATTGAAATAAATTTTTCATCGGCTAAAGTAGAACTCCCAGAAACCAGGTCAGCTTAGAACCTGGGTTATAATTTTTAAATATTTTATTCTGTTTATCCATAGAAAAAAAAATGGCTTTAACTTTATTAAAGGAATTACAATTTTATGTACTTTACTCGTAGTGTCACGGAATAGAGAGCGTGTATCATAAAGTATACAGCAACCAGAGACGCAATCTAACAACCTAGGAAATTACATTAGAAGGCGCGAAATTTAAATTAACATTTCAATTTTATACAATGTTTAGAGCTGTTTTTTCATTACACAGCACAAACAGATTTTGGTTAGATGTTTCACGCGAAATGGCTACATATAGTTGGCCATGTGAAAAACACTCAACGCTTAAAACTAAACCTCCAATATTGAATGTTTGACCCTGTGATTTATTAATGGTTATTCTGGATTTCTCCATTCTGTCAAAACAAGGCTACAAAGAGAGTCACTACCCCCTTGCGCAACACAGTTCCCGAGATGCCGATGCCGGCTGACGCCGCGACGCCTAATTCTACTGATTGTTACTACTCTGCTTCGTCACTTCACTCATCCACCACTGCACTTACTGACAAGGAGATTTTATGCACTCTTAGCTCCGAAATAAAATTACTTCGAGGCGATATGGTAGGTATAAAATCTCATATAACATTCCTGACCGAACACCTCACGCAATGCTACACGCGTCTCGATGACGAAGACTCAAGGATAAAATTGCTAGAGAAACGCGAAGAAGAAATTATCTCCCTCAACAACACCATAGCTAATCTACGCGAACAACTGAACACTCCAGCGCAATCGTCAGTAAAGAATGAACTTGAGACATCGTATCAACGAGTTCAAAAATGAAAACTCGCTTCATATCGTGCGCGTCTTGGCTCACAAAATAGGTGTTTCCATAGAGGAACAAGATTTAGACTAGAGCGGGACCGCGCCCACAAGAATCCAAAGATTCAGCTGAAACTACGCCGCGCACACTTGCTGTTCGTTTTGTACGGCGCTACAAGCGTGATGAATTCTTGAAGGCAGCTAAAGCCAGAAGGACTCTGATTTCGACTGACATCGAAATAGGTGGTGTAGCGAGAAACATCTACATAAACGAGCGCTTCATCCAAGGAAAAAGGCAGTTATTTCATGCAACCAAACTGGCTGCAAAGGAACATAGATACAAGTTCTGTTGGATTAAATAATTATGGTAACGTTCTCGTTCGGAAGCAAGAAGGCAGCCTTTCCATCCACGTACGGAACTTTGAAGACGTGGACCATCACCTGGGTTCGGTGACCCCAGTGTGACGTAACGTACTAACTTTTTATTATTCTTAGATCTCATGTACCGATCATCATCATCATCATCATTAAGATCAGACATTATTTTTAGATTTGATATGCCTTTTAAATTTTATTTTAACGTTTACATTTTATTCTGCAGCCTTTTCGCAGAAATTTATGAACACACTGTGTACCTTAATAATGTTTAGTAAATAATGTTATAGGTAATGTTATATAATGATTTAATTAACCAATGCTTCCTCTCTCCTAACTCACTTATTTTGCTGTGCCCGACAGGGTCCATATGATCTAATTATAAGTTTACCACATAAGAAAACCTACATTTGGAATGCATTGAAAGTATTGAGTGAGTATAATGTTATCGCAGCATAATAATACCTACACAAATATTTCCGTAGTTTACGGTTCTATCATTATGACAAACACATGAACTCCGAACTCCTAACTACCTCACAAACACAACCAAAAAATGACACTGAGTAAATAGTGAGTTAACACCAAATTCTACAAGCAAGTCATTCACACAGTCGCACTCACACACACACTATAAAATTATTTAGAATTATTTTATTCATCATCTTGATAGTTCCCTACCCTTACCTATCTCATTAAAATATATTCTGCCCATTTTCAAACATCCAGAAATTCAAACATCTCTCGATTCAATATAACGAAACTCAGGCCCCTAAGATACAGGCGCTGCCTAGTTTGGGGACCACTGTTCAAATAACTATGTTAAATATTCTAGTAACAGTAAGCATACAATATTATTATTTTTGAAGTTTGTTTTGTAACAATGGACCAATCAATTATTCTAGTATGCCGTAAATTTTCATTGACCTATTGCGTATACACACTTGACAATGATTGATTTTAAAACGATTCTCGTTAATTACATGAATAAACGCAAGGATGGTGTAGTATTTTTAGGGCATGAAATAACACAATAATTAGCGCTCAATACCTTTATATAAGGTTAGCATTTGCATGATTATAATATTTATCGATAGTAAAAAATTATGAACATAGTTTATCACAACTATTTAACAGAATACCATGTTTACTTTGCCGCCATTCAGTCTTTCATTTAACAAGAAATATGTTTATGACTTAGTTTAATTACGTTTAGCGATACTAAGTTGTTGGTTATGTCTATAGAAACGAGGGTTGATGCGAGAGGCGTAGCCGAAGTAAGGTGTGAGCTGCGATGGGTATCCCCGTCGCTCATCAAACTTGCGACGCTCCTCCCAAAGCAGACTTTCTTCACGATCGCGGTCCTCTTCTTTACGTTTTTCGTCACTTTTTTTGTCGTCACGCTGACCGTAACTACCCAGTTTTTCATAAACAGTCATTTTGCCGATGTCATATTTGTGGTCATCGTCGCGATCACGATCTACATCACGGTCGCGACCTCTGCGGCCTTCATCACGGTCGCGTTTGTCATCGCGGTTATCATCGCGATCACGTCCACTACCTCTGCGTTCTTCGTCGCGGTCGCGTTTGTCATCACGATCGTGTCCATGACCTCTGCGTCCTTCGCCACGGTCGCGTCTGTCATCACCACGGTGTCTGTTTTCTTTGTGGTCCCATTTAGGACCATAGCCCCATCTGACTATTCCACCTTCGCGGCCTCGACTCTCTTCTCCACCACGTTCATCATCCTCGTTTCCTTCTCCCTCTTCAATACCTGCGTCTTTTTCTTCCTTCTTTTCATCTTCTTCGTCTTTCTTTTCGTCTTCATCTTTCTTTTCATCTTCATTTTTCTTTTCGTCTTCATCTTTGTTTTCGTCTTTATCTTTTTTCTCGTGGCGGTCTTTTTTATCCTTTTTGTCATCATCATCATCTTCTTTATCGTCCTCGTCTTTTTGGTCTTGATTTTCAATGATATGATGGTGATGGTCCGAGTAACGGACGATAGCGCGGAAACTAAAAAAAATATTTGGAATGAAAAAAGAACATAATTATGGCACAAATTCAGTGGATCACACATTGACAGAACTGAGATAAAGCTGCCTTTTTATCATACACTAGAAAAATCGTTTGTTACGAGCTAAGAACTACTGACCCGCTATGTTTGTCCGCGTGATACTTGACGGTGCGCTTACGACCGTCGGGTTCTATCAGCCAGTACTCGCCCTTCACTTCATCTCCCTTTCTTGACTCATGCTGACCTTTCTTGTCATGCGTATGGGGATCGTCCACACTGTATGAGAATTCGTATGATGGATACGACCACGCCTAAAACAATAAAAAACAATTAGACCAATCTCCACCGTGACCCAAAGTAAGTACCTACATTCAGTGTACCGAGATGAGTATCCACCTAACATAGTAAACTATGTATATGTAGTGGATACTTTTCACTGTCCACTGACCGTACACGCGCACGTTAAAAACTCAGAACCGAGTATTACATGACTCACGTATTCCTCATGATGCTCAGGCTTCTTGGGCCCGATATGTGACAATTCGCCATGATGGCCGTGATGCTCTTTGTGACGTATTCTAATACGTTGTTCTGAAATCGCGTGATGCCCATCGCCAAGCACACACAGTGCTAAGCTTAGTAGGATTAGTGTCTGAAATTAAAACGGTTATTTCAAAATGTTTGCTCTGTATGCTATAACTCCTTAAACAGGTAAATTATCTCATTCCAATAATGATTTAACTACAACAATTAACGCATCACTGAAATAAGATAATTCGATCGATATGGGCATAGCGTTTGACCTTAACGATACGTTTCTAAAATCAACGCTGCCAATAAAACAATATGGAAACAGAAAACTATTAATTGTTAGATCCACAGTTATTTGTTATTCTGCTTAAGTTTTAAAGACTTTCACTGCATTTTGAATTATTGTTAAATTCTAAACGTAAAAAGACAAAATCAAAAGCAGTTGTACGTACCTTCCGAATCATCGTGAACCTTCAGTGAATCCCTATACTGAATTGATATATTTCGTGATCTCATGCAGGTATTTATACACATATCGTTTTGGTTTTAAACATTAGCATCCTGTAATACAATACACTTAACATCAATTATTTGTGATTTTTTGCAGATTTTCTCGTTTTATGATGGGTGTGCCTATCAATGCTATGAGGAGGAAACTTGATTTTCCAAAGACTAGTGTAAATTGTAGCGTGTGTTCTTAATATCTAGTTATAATTATGTCCGTTTGCTGTATTGCTTTAGTGTATTCTCCTCAATAGTAGGCATCACGATCTTCATCATCTATAATAAGCCGATATCGATTACCAATCACTTTTTGACATAAATTGTACTTCTAATAAACGATGCCTACGAATTATAGAGACTGATTGAATATTAGGATCTATTAACACTTTAACAGGCGTTAATAAGGAACCTTTAATTTTGTTTTGAATTATTGAAGAAGGAAATGGCACATAAACAGCTTAATATCCTATTAAATCAAGATACTATAATTGGTAAGTTAGTACATACGTAGGCCGTTATGGTTCATAATATCGTTGGTTAATTCTTGCTAATCAAATACAAATGTTTCTGTATCGCATTCTCCATAATTAGGTACGTATTTTCTGGATTGGTTCTTCAACTTTATCATCGACTGTGTAGATTGTGATCCGTATTTACTTTTCGGGTCCCTCTTGGACATTATTTTAATGTATCTACCTAATCTATTATTCCGAAATGATACAAAATTATAATGATAATTTAAACTTGACTACGTCCTATTTTCAGCCTCAATAATATAGACTATTTTAATATTTTTTTTAGTTATTGGGATTAATTAATGTATTTATTTTCTAGAAGTAAGAGAAGGGTAGTTTTGGCGCCTAGATATATAATCGCGGCAAGCCAACTTGTTCGTGTGTGAAGTTATAATAATACTGTCTTTCAAGTTACTAGATATTCCGTATAGGAAAAAGACTTCTTCGGGTTATCTTCCAAAATTAGAATGCCACAAATATGGGATACATCGGTGGTCACAGGCTCTAATAAGGTTTTGAATAAAAGTGCTCATCACACTAGATAGAATAGAATATGATTTATTGGTACAACAAAAAATTTAACAAACCTCCATTATTAATTAATAATCAGGGTAAAGCGGTACACATTTTGATACTCAATTGTTTTTGTAGTAAAGTGTTTTTATTCACGAGTGGCTCGCTTGTGTTGCTTTTTTGCAAATCCGCTGTTTGTTATTAGGGCTTGGCGAAAATGATCTTGGTCATGCTAATGAACGTAGTATCAACTCTGGTAAGAATGATAATAAGATACGTAAATATATATTTCATCTTTTGGATAGATTTCTTTGTTGCCTGTAGGTATTCTATGTTACGTTTTTTTTTTGTTACCGTATTTTTCGGCTCGATGCTGGATAAATCAGTCAGGAAAGTGTGAATCGCTATTGATTATGTGGTAAGGTATAAAAAACATGCTAATAAAAATAACTACTAAGAAACATTGTTGAATGTTGGTTCACCTATTATTGGGAACTGTATAAGCCTTCAACTATTATCTACTGTTATTTGATATTTTGTATACAGAAGCTGTTGGTGTACCTTTATGAATAAATAAATAAACATTGCTAACATGCTGAAAAAAATATATGGGGTGCCTTATCCCATATACCTACAGGGTGAAAGGGACACCGACGCGCAATCTGTAGGCCAATTCTCGTACTTAAAAAACGTTCAAATTCAAGTCGCAATCTCATCTCAGCGACAATCAATGTCAAAAACCTGTCAAAAATGTATGTAAATTGATTGTAATTTTGACAGATTGAGACTGAGATTAGAATGCGAACGGTCTTAAAAATACGGGAATTGCCCCTCTGTTGCCTTGATTCAGTACATGATTCTGAACCCCCTCCCTACGTTGAAAATTTTCGACCGTTATCGGTAGGTTAATATAGTATATTTAAAAAAAAAATTGCTGTTCCATACATTTTGAACGTGTAGGTGGTGGCAGTTTTCTTTGAAAGAGCAGTTTTTTTTTATAACCGACGTAAAATTTTTTAGGATCATGTGCTGAATTCATGGTTACAGTTTGCGCGTCGGTATTCCTGCCACCCTGTATTTCTTACACACGATGATGGATGACAGTACGACATTTTACGGAAAAAAGATGGAGTCACGTCATGTCGACATCCCACGGAGCAAATACAAAGAGGAGACGGCCTAAGCAACTGTGCACTGTGATTCTCAACTAGGTCCTGACGTCATCATGTAGGCGTGGCCTTAGTCAGTGTATTGTTGGCGTTCGTCCTGTGCACAGCTCTGTAAACGTTCCGTTTTTACTGCATATTTGCGCTAGAAGAAAACTTTTATCTTGTAAAAACTACTCGGATTGACGTTCTGATGCTATGGATGGCATCACATTTCATTTGTAAGTAATTTTATGCGTAAATTATTAAAATTGTTCTATAACGACAGCGTTTCCAAACGTAATTCTACCCGACACTAGATGGCTACACTCGGTGTCATGGGAATTATAAATATTTAGGTACGTAAAGCTCAGTACTAACATATTTTAATAATCATATGTACTGAAATTTGTTCAACATTCATTCCTAAAGACCAAGTTAATGGCCAAAATATTATTTTTGTAGTTTTTATATTATTTTGTAAACAGGCCGCCATCTATCGTCAACTATGAAGAACAAACATAAACTTATCAAAAAGACAGGGCCGTAATTAGAATCCAATTATTTTACCGAATGTCTGTCTCATTAATGGAAAGTACCGAAAGTACTTAAAACATTAAAATAAACTGGACATAAAAATACAATCTCCTATAAATTAAATATTCTTTATACAATAATTTATTTAAAGTACTTTCCCTCCGTGAGACAACTAGTATGGTAGTTGTTGTTTACTTAATTTACAGTACTTAAAGCCCATCTAGTTTATTTAGTTACATTTTAAATGATGTATGTATGTCCTAGATTTCCATCCGAAGATAATCTAAGACAGCAATAGATAATAAAAATTAATAGACAAGACTGGTCTCCGACTAAACATACAAACATTTGTTCGTGCCATTTTAATGATGAAGACTTCATTTTGACAAAAAAGGCCTAAGAAAATTAAAGAAGGGAACTTTACCTTGTATAAATCTGGATATATCGGTTCGTTTCAATGCAGTTTGTATTTACCAGTTTCCATTATTTTGGGAAATTGGGTATTTTTTTAATTACAGCTTTATGTTACAGCTTAAAAGAAAATTTACAGAGCCAACAATATCATCACCAAAGCCTACCACACCTACAAATGATTTAAGTGAATTTCTGATACTGCATGATACGCCAAAAAAGAAAAAGTTAAAGCAAGAAATAGCACAACTACGATGGAAAGCAAGAGCAAAAAGATTAAAGATCACAAGACTTCAAATGAAAGTTAAGCGTTTGAAGAAGAAGGTACCCATCTAGTGGCGCTATTTTCACGAAGTGCATTAAGATGTTTTTGTTTATCTAAATCAAATACTTTTTGTACTTTTGTTTCAGGTTCAAAATTTATGTGCCTTAATTAAAGAATTGGAAAGCAAAAGTCTTCTGCTGGGAGAGGAATCCGAAATTTCAACATCGATAAATGTTAAGTTGAAAGACTTGGTTGGGCGTCAGTTGGCAAAAAATAAAAAAATAAACCATTGACGAAGGAATATTCTCCAGCTCTCCGAGCATTCGCTTTGACACTCCATAATTTTTCGCATAATGCTTACTCATACGTCAGAAAAACTTTCGATACTTGCTTACCGCATCCGAGAACTATTTCTAAATGGTATGGAAGTGTCAATGGTGAAGCCGGATTTACAGCTGAAGCTTTTAACATATTAAAGCACAAAACTAACTCATCATGATTAAATGACGAACCCATGCCTGATGAATTGCTGTTAGAATTTGATGAGCAGTTAAATACAACGATAGGTGATTATTTGCGCCGTCAAATAGTTGCATATATTTCTGGGTTTGTTGTCAAATATTTATATTCCAAAATCAAATGTGAGAGCTATCTTCATGAATTATATGCTGATAATTACGATGATGATGAGTTGATGACCTTTATTTGATAAAAACTAAAAATAAAGGTGGGCTTACCTTTCCATCTAAAGATGTCATAAATATATGTATACGAACCGAATGTAGCATCCGTTGTGTTAAATCGCAATCTCTGAATTCTCATATTTTCCGTAAACATAAAATTGTATCGAATACACTAAAATCCCTTATTGGACAAAATTATTTAAAACAATCGGTGAATCATTATGTTCGACCGACTGATAATCATATTATTCTTCTGACTAAATCTATAGCTGAAAAATATATAGATATTCGTTTTAAGCATTTTGCAACCTTAGAAAACGATAGAGCAACCAACCGACAACAACTAACCAAAGCAGTTTTTTTTTGCAGGAAATTGAATTTTGCTAATACATTTTTTTCGTTATAATATAACGAAACAAAATACATTTTTTTCGTTATAATATAACGAAAAAAATGTTTACATATATTTTTCGTTATACATATTATGTATAACGAAAAAAATTATGTAATTTGTCTATTATTTATTTTACGTTTCACCTACGTGACCATATCCAAAGATTCATGTTAAGTATGAAGCTTCTTTCGCATCATGCAGCTATTGATTAATTCTGGTATTACTTATTTATTTGACATTAATGGTTTCGGATCGGATCGGAACTAAGTCATTAAAAATAAAATAAAATCTAATAATCTTCATTCGTCATTCATTAAAAACCTTTTTATTCATTTTTTTTTTTTTCATATTGTGAGGTACGCATCGCTACATCATCCTCAAGCCACGCATAGCACAAAAATGAAGATCGTCCGCGCTGCGAACGCGTTATATTTACGTTAGTGCTATCTCGCTCGCGCGCGCATCTGTTTCGTTTCTTTTAGGTACTTACAGAGTCTTGTAGGCGCGTTCTTATTGGACGATCGCGCGACGCCATTCATGGTAGCACTGGCACTACTTCAGCCCCTGAGATTTTACACTTAAGCTCGTTGTGTGTACGGAAAAATATATATATATGGGAAAGGATTCCACGCTCGGCACCGGTCACGGACGGTCGCACGTCCCGCTGCCCCCGCTACAGCTTGGTGAGTCACCCGCACCCGCATACCGCTACGATTACGTAGCGCGTCTAGTAGTCACCTGACTACTCCGATCCTTCGATCGATTAAATTTATTTAATCGATCGATTTTTGATCATAAAAAGTGCCTTTTTCAAGGCAACCTATTATTTCTTTAACAAGTCGCGTTTTGCTGTGTAAATTCTCCAGGCCCCTTCCGGGCAAATCCACAGTTTAGTGGTCCTCGGTGGATACCATACGGTGCCAACGAAGCCGAGTGGGGTGTTGACCCAATACACCCGCCGAACCCCTTCAGGGCGAGGCAAAAAATTGGACGGGTCCCAGAGTTAACCGGCCTTGGGGGATCTCCTAGTCGGCTCTGGTGCACAGTTTTCCCTCCACAGCAACTCACCTAGTGTCTCTAGGGTGTGTCTACACCCTTCGCGCTAGACTGGTCAGGACCCTGTTGCACATTAAGACTGGCAACAGGATTACAAGCTCAGGGCTCACATTCAGGCACTCACCTCCCTGTCTGCACCCGACAGGGAGGGTACTCATCCCCGGGCCAATCCACCCGGGGAGTTAGGTTTAGGGCCGATAGGCTATATTGATATTTAGGTTTGTTTAGACCCCTCAGCTATGGCTGACGCCCTCCTATGGGCATTTGTAAAGGAGGTCCTCCTCAAGGACCCGGACTTCGCCGCCAAGTACGGAGCGAAGTTCGCTGCTCTAGAGCAGTCCCTCACCACCCCCACCCCATCTCCTTCCGCATCCATCGCTGACTTCAGCGATGTAATGACCCTAGATCCCGTGGCTATGGACACGGAGGATTTCGCGTCCAAACGCCCCCCTACGTACGCATCGGACAACGAGTCCGTGAACTCGTCATCAGAATGCCCCTCTTCTACCCCTTCCGAGGACGACGGCTTCACGGCAGTCCAGGGGAAGGGGAAGAAAAGGAGGCAAAAAAAGGCCCCGGCTCTCCACGTGGAGAAAAAGGCCAACACGGTGGCCACCAAGTCCCCCTCTCCCACCGCGTCCCCCGCGCCCCATGCATCGGCCCCTCTGGCAACCCCCCCCTCTGTTAGCCCGTCGCAGGGCCCGCGCCCCCCCACCCCGACTACTTCCGTCCCAAGGAAGCTCCCCTCCCCGCCCCCGGTGTTCATTCAGGACAAGGGGAAGTGGACCGAGGTGTCCAAATGGTGTGTTGACCAAAAAATCAACTACAACAACGCCAAATCTACCCAACAGGGTATAAAAGTGCAAGTCCCTACGTCATCGGACTACAGGGACTTGACCCGAATGCTCAGTGTGAGGAAAGTAAGTTTCCACACATACTCGCTCCCGGAAGAGCGTCAGACCCGCGTGGTCATCAAAAGAATCCCACGCGAAATCCCTACCTCGGACATCAAGGCCGACCTTGAGGCCCAAAAAATCCCCGTCGATGAGGTCCATAGAATGCACCGCTCTCGCGCCAGAGGCGGAGAGGCATTCGACATGGTCCTCGTGCTCTGTCCCCCGGTCGAAGGACATCACCCCATCTTTCAGGTGCGCACTATTTGCGGCCTGATGGGGATCGACCTCCAGAAACCCTGGAAGAACGGGGTCATTGGCCAATGCCACCGTTGCCAATTATATGGCCACTCTCAACAGCACTGCCATGCGACGCCCAGGTGCGTCAAGTGCCTGGGCGAGCATGGCACTGCAGAGTGCTCCCGGCCTAAGGACCGAACGCAATGCACAGAGCCTCCAAGCTGTGTGCTTTGCGGTCAGACCGGACACCCGGCAAACTACCGCGGCTGCCCGAAAGCCCCCCAGAAGTCGTCTTCCTCAAAGACGGCTAAGAGGTTCACAGACAGACAGACCAGACTGTCCTCCCCCCCCCAGGGATACCCGGTTCCCTCAGCCCAGCTTCCAAGCAGGCTAAGTCCCCAAAGGGCTAGCCCTTGGAACCTGCTAAACCACCAGCAGGCTTTTCCTGCGCTGAGGACTCAGGGCCCCTCCCCGCAAATCCCCCCCCCTGATGGATCCGCGTATCCGTGCCCCCGCGCCCCTTCCCGCGCATCCCCCCAAACCCGCGCCTGCTCCTAAAGCAGCCCCCGTCGCGAGAACACCCGCCCCCCTTCCCCCAACCACTCCTGTGGTCGGGGAAAACCCCATGGACGCATTCAACGTGATTGCGTCCACCTTCACGGCCTTCCTCACCCCCCGCGCTAGGAGGATGGCCAGCGAAATCGTTGCCGCCCGTCAGGCTGGCAACCTCTTCCAAATACAACAGATTTATAATGCGTATCCCGAGATTACGCAAGCCCTCGTGTCCTACACCAATGTAACCTCACAATGAATAATACACCCATTACGAGAACCAAACCCCGATCCCTCAAGTTAGGCTATTTTAATGCCAATGGCATCCAGGGACAACGCGACGAGATCGCCGAGTTCCTGCATGTCCATAAATTAGATATCCTACTTGTACAGGAAACCTTCCTCAAGCCCCGCCACCGAGACCCGTCAATTGCGAACTACCGTATAGTTCGCAATGACAGGACTCGGTGCCACCGAGGCGGTACCATCATATACTATAGAAAGGATCTGTACTGCATTCCTGTGGACGCGCCCCCTCTCTCGCGTTTAGAAGTGTCTGTCTGCCGGCTCGGCATGACAGGTCACGATCACTCTAATATCGGTCTACATCCCCCCGCAACTATCAGAAAACTATTCAGAGTTATCTGACGACCTCGCTATCCTATTTGGCTTGAGTGACTCCGTTATCATAGCGGGCGATCTCAACGCCAAACACACAGCCTGGAACAGTAACAGGATCTCGACCAGGGGCAAACATCTGTTTGACCTCTGTCCCATCCTTAGCTTCGATGTCATCGCCCCGATGACTCCCACTCACTTTCCCCACGCGCCCCTTCATGCCCCTGACGTCCTTGACGTGGCACTTCTAAAGAATGTCAACCTCCGGTTGGATTCTATAGAGGTGGTGCATCAACTGACATCCGACCACCGACCTGTAGTTGTGACATTAGGCCCCCGACTAGGACTCCCCGACCCCGACAGACCGCCCCTCACCAAAGTAGTCACGGACTGGAGGAAAGTAAGCGAAAGACTGAAATCCTCCACATCCTCCTGCCCCCGACTAGACTCCATTCCCGATCAGTTCGACTCGATCAATGACACGACAGCCGCGATCGACTCACTCACGGATCACGTACAATCCGTCCTGAACGAAAGTTCTAGGGAAGTTCCAGCGATGGACGACCATCGCTGGAAGTTGCCGGACGATGTACGTGAACTGCTGACTGAGAAGAACGCGGCTGTACGTGACTACAGCAACTTTCCCTGCCAAGCTAACAAGGCCCATATGCGCTATTTACAGAGATCTGTAAAGAAACGCATAACGGAGCTGCGTGACGCTGGCTGGAACAAGATGCTGAGCGAGTTAGAGCCCACCCACCTGGCCTTTTGGGAACTGCAGAGGAAACTCCAGTCCCAAAATGTAGCCTCCATGCCCCCACTGGTGCGTCCCGACAAGACCATCGCGTTCGATGACATCGACAAGGCCGAGTGCCTTGCCGACAGTCTTGAGGCTCAATGCACACCCAGCTCCCAACCAGTAGACCAAGCTCACCTCTCTGAGGTTGACGCGGAAGTCGAACGTAGAGCCTCCCTCCCCCCCGTCGAAGACCCAGATAATCCTCTGCACCCCATCACCCCAGACGAGGTGCACGATATCATCAAGGGTCTGAAACGCCGTAAAGCCCCCGGCCCAGACGGAATCACGAATAGGGTGATCCAATTGTTCCCCGCAAACCTCATAATGCTCATGACCATCATCTTCAATGGTGCTCTGAGCAACAACATCTTTCCCCAAGCTTGGAAAAGGGCCACTGTCATCGGTATTCCAAAGCCGGGCAAGCCCAAAACCGACCCCTCTAGTTACCGCCCCATCAGTCTGCTCAATGTTCTGGGCAAAATCTATGAGAGGCTTATATACAAGCGACTCAGAGATTTTGCCGAGACCAAGGGCCTCATCCCCGACGAACAGTTCGGATTCAGATCCCAACACTCGAGCGTCCAACAGGTACACCGCATCATCGAACACGTAAGCGCTGGTTTCCAGCGTGGGTTCATGACGGGTGCTGTGTTCTTCGACATAGCGAAAGCGTTCGACAAAGTCTGGCACAATGGCTTATTATATAAGCTTTACCAACTCGGTGTGCCAGACCGTCTCGTACTCATCCTGCGGGACTTTTTGGCTAACCGAACCTTTCGCTATCGTATCGAAGGGGCGCTTTCCTCCCCCCACCCTATCCGCGCAGGAGTCCCTCAGGGCTCTGTGCTAGCTCCCCTCATGTTCACCCTATTCACCAGTGACATCCCGAAATGTAAAAATGCGCAGTTGGCTCTGTTCGCAGACGATACGGCCATTTATTACACTGGGCTCGTCCCCGACTCGATATCTCGCACTCTCCAAACCGCAGTCAACAAGCTTGGCGAATGGTTCAGAAAGTGGAGAATCGAAGTTAACCCCGACAAGAGTCAAGCGGTTCTCTTCTTGAAACCGCGTGTCAAACGCAGACATGACGACGCCCGCCCGATCAAGATGTTTGGCAAGCCGATCCCTTGGGAGAAGCATGCCAAATATCTGGGTGTGACTTTGGACAGACGTCTCTCCTTCGCAGAGCACATAAAGGTGGTTCGTTCGCGAGCCGCCTTTGCTCTGAGTAGACTACATTCCGTCCTAAATGCAAGCAGTAAATTGTCACTCAGGTGCAAACTGCGCATTTATACGGCATGCATCCGACCTATTATGACATACGCCTGTGCTGTTTTCGCACAGGCCCACCCCCGGCACATCCACAGGATGCAGACCCTACAGAACCGTTTTCTACGTAAAATCACGGGTTCCCCCTGGTTCGTTCGTAACATAAACTTACATTTAGATTTGAAAATCCCCACCATTCAACAATTCATGAAACGCGCTTGCAAGCGTTTCTTCGATACCGCTGGCAGCCATCGCAACCCTCTGGTTGCGAAGGCCGCCAGTTATGTCCCCTCTAGAATCAGTAGAATCCGCCGTCCAAGGCACGCACTGACCGACCCCGACGACCCCACCACCCTCCTCCAGGAAAGCAGTAGGGCCACCAGTACAGTATACAAACAGAGACAAAACGAAGTTCCGACCTCGCCGCCGAGGTGCTTCGCATCCGCGTCCGCGTCCGCGTTCCTCCCCGATAGATTCCTCTTCCCCTCCCTTGATCGGATCCACAGAGCCAGCTGGTGGCGTAGCTGAGCCAGTAGTTTTACCCCCTAATAATAATGAACCCACTTTGATCCAGCCTGTCCCCAACTTGCTGTCCTTCCCCAGCGACGCCCTAAGCCGAGGTCCGTACCCCACAGGGGGTGCCCTTAGGTGATGGTCGCTTAGTTTATAATTAATATTATGCCCCTGGCTGGAGGCTTTGAGTTAGCTCGAAGGCACCACAGGATTGACCGGTTAAGCAGTCACGGCCTCTCAAGGCCAACTGCGAGATGCCATACAAAAAAAA
The DNA here is from genome assembly GCA_937001585.2 of Brachylomia viminalis. Taxonomy (NCBI): domain Eukaryota; kingdom Metazoa; phylum Arthropoda; class Insecta; order Lepidoptera; family Noctuidae; genus Brachylomia; species Brachylomia viminalis. The sequence continues at coordinate 10,711,996 of OW443297.2, read as the reverse complement.
AAAAAACGGAAAAATATACGTTCCTATTTCTACACTACTCTACTCTTGTTTTATTTCATCATTACCTACCAAGCTGCTACAATATAATATCACTATATTTTCAATAAAAAATACGCATCGACAAAGTTCGCAAACATAATTTAAAGAAAAACAGTACTCTCAAAATTCTGAGTACGACCCTGGTGCATTCTGCACTTAGTCAACGTAACTATCTCACACTAGATGTCACTAAGTCTTAGTGACATCTAGTGTGAGATAGTTACGTAACTACAAAGTAAAATCAACAGGACGAGCGAATAGTTTTGCTATTGACCAGTAGATGTAAAATAAAGAAGTGGGCGGGATCTGATCACCCCTCACCCCGTAAAGTGTCACCCGTTGTTTCACACAGAAACCTTATTACAACATCTCCTCTTTGTATTTGCTCCGTGGTTCATACGGTTAAAAACAAGTGCAATATGAAACTGCCACAAGATCCCAAAATTATACAGTAAAATATTAAACTAATCATCGCTGTGTGAACGGGGTGGGCAATAGTACATACTTTGGTTGAGATAAGAGCACCACGCGATCATCAGATTTACTGAATTTATAATTATATGTTATTATATTAATAAAGGTATGTTAAATTGCAAATAAATTCGACGGGAAAACGGTATGATCAAGTTAGTGTTCCATAATAAGTAGAAAAATGTTTTCTGTTTGAACCATGCTTAATATTAGTTCCTTGATTCCTTTTGTACTCGTTTAAGTACTTTAAGTTCACTTACTTTTGCCATATCACTAAAAAGGGAAAAAAAGGAAAAACTAAAAAGGAAAAACAAAAAAAAAAAAACTAAAGGATGGGAAAAACTAAAGTTTTTTTCTCGGATGTCATTTGATTGTATTATTTACTGTGTACCAAGTTCTTGTGACACATTGTACAACCTAATTCACAAATCTTCCTGACTGGGCGTGCTGTGCTGGCGCTGCTGCTGCGGCTGCGGAAAACCTCAAGCGGCGAAAGTATAATACCCTTATCGGTAATTATATTTTCGAGCCGTTTGGGGTTGAAACCCTCGGGCCGTGGGGTCCGAGCGCTCACGGTTTGTTCAACGAAATCTCCAAACGGCTTGTTGACACTTCCCGTGACCCAAGGGCTGGTCTTTACCTTGGCCAGAGGCTTAGCATTGCCATACAACGTGGCAATGCCGCCAGTGTCTTGGGTACTTTACCAGTCGAAAGCGATACGGAGGAATTTGTCGACACCATATTTTAATTTGTTAATAGTTTTAGTTAGTTTAGGTATATTTTAATTTTTTATAATTATTCATAAATAAAATGAAAGACATTAACAAACCTAACCTTATTTTGTCATCACGTCAACGCCGGCTTTCACTGAAAACCAGTGCTGGGGATCTGTCTCGCATAGGTTCGCAGCATTATGCTGAGCGATAGCCGCCTTGTGTGGATGTGACGCATATTTTCCCCAAACTTATTCTTTTTTGTGTTCATTCCTTACGTCATGTTTACCGCAAATAAACGTATTTTCTTTCTTTCTTTAGATTTCCAGAATGTTTTGTGTAAATTATTAGTTTTTGGTTACGGAACCTTCAAACACAAGAAAAAAAAACACTTCATTAAAAAATTAGCGCTAATTTTAATTTGCGTACAAAAGCAGTATTTTACAGAAATCATTACAACGGGCGAAGCGTCAGTTTTGTTTGAGCAGCAGTCAGTTCTAGTCGGCGCAGTGACGTCACGTTCATATGTGGTGTTGGGACAGATGAACATGATGATGAGGCGACGAATGGTGCACGATGGCGTTGAAACTGGAACAATTAGGATCACAGTTTAGACGTGAATGTGATATGTGCAGGAAAACATTGGTAGACAGAGAACATGTAGGTATGATTGGCATGCACCTACATAAATAATTTTCTCAGTTGTTATTAGATAGATTTGGTTGGGATCAAAGCAATTGGTTAAAACATGTTTAAGAACGATTTATTATGCTTATCAGCGGTATTCTTGTGCTAGTGCGTTATTTTGATATATTTAGATAAAGAGTAGAGAATGGGATTTTAAAATACTATCATAAACCAAACTGAGTTGATAGAATAATATAACCATGCTAAATGCATGGTCAGATGCATCAGATGGTTCAGAGCAATGCGATGGTTAATTCAGAGGACAGCCATCAAACTTCTGGTGGGTTCAAAATCTCGCTAATCTTCGTATAAGTTAAAGTTATTGGACACAAGTTAAAGTAAGGAGTAAATGAGGACATAATAGAAGAAAAACAAATGAAAGACGAACAAAAGCGTCACGGTTTCAAAGTTAAAATCATCGTTGCAATCTTACCCGGTGTGATCATCAGCCTTGTACTCCACCTTCCTGTACCTGCCGTCGGGCTCGATTAGCTCGTAGCCTCCCTTCACGACGTCTCCGTGGCGCAGCTCATGCTGGGACTTGACATCGCCAGTGTGGTGGTCGTGCACTGAGTATGCGAACTTGTACTCGGGGAACGCCTGTACAGTGGTATTACTTAGGGCGGATTTCACTATGATACTACATGATATGATCAGGGCATCTAAACTGCGTTCAGTGTCAATATACCACAATAATTATGATACTGACAGCTCTTGAACGCAGTTTCGATGTACTGATCGGGTTCAGTTTCATCGGTGAAATTGGCTCTTAGTGGCTTAGTACCCAAGGGGTTGACATATATGTATTGTTCTCGCCTTTCGCCAGCCTATCGACATTTATCTTTCGAGGTTCATTCATCGATCAATGAATTCAGGATCAATCTTAGCGACATTCATTCATCGGGTGCAGTATCAAACTCCGACATTTTCCTGAAGGAAAAACTTGGTTGCCGGGCTTAGGGATCAAACCAAGGATCTCACAAAAATAGTACCCGCACTTGCGACAACCAGACCGATGAGGCTGTTGGTTATTTAGATTTTATTGGTGTACGAGTATCTACATTTAAGTAAACAGTGGTATTGGTCATACTCGGCACAAAGTCTAATAAAGTACTTCGCCCAAGAGCAACTATGTAAGCACAGTCACTTGTTTTGTTAAAAGGTCATTCGCTTTTGAATTGAGAGATAAAACTAATTACACTAAACTAAATTCGATCTGGACTATAATCACCACACATATATATTTGTAGCAATATATTGCTACTCACGATCCAATAAAGTGTCACGCCCCGGACGCCCGTAGTCAATTGGAAACAGCTATTATATACATAATTTAATGACAATTATTGTCAATAAAAGATTATTATGTCCATGACAAGCATACCTTTACATACAAATGTTGGTACATAAAAACTGGAATATGTATACAGGAAGTGGACGATATAATGTAACCGCAAACCTTTCGCTTGCTTCATAGAATATTTTACCGAGCAATTACTCCTCGGGGAGTTTGTTGAATAATTTATGTTTGACTGATATTGGCAAGAAATGTCTGGTTATTTTCACGGTAATTCTAATTGACATTTAATAATTAAAAACTGCCTGTGGGCTGTGTCCCAGCAGTGGGGAAGTTATAGGCTGATGAAGACTGAAATAAAAACTACAAAGTTTTTAATTAATAAATGTCATTTGGCATAATATCAGTTTGTAGATCGAAGATCTACATATGTTTAGACGACTGTTTTGGCCATGATAATATGTATATGTGGCAGTGAGATGGTTGAAGCCGTTTTTTCGTTATTTTTCTACGGATATAGCTATATTCCGTAACCTATACAGGGTTATTGGTAAAACACCATCAACCTCTTAAGGGGTCATTGAACTCATCATTATGAACAACTTTTATTATGGGACCAAATATGAAATCGCGAAAAAAAATCAGTTGGTCCCCACATTTTGACGAGTTCTGCAAACATAAATATAGGGAACAGCGGATTTTTTTTTTGCGGAAAAACCTCGAGTTAAACTTTTAGGGCGACTTGCAGCTTTTACTTATTTATTTATTTTATTATTTATGTACACACAATAAAATACATGAGATAAGACATAATTATAAATTGAGTACAAAGGTACTGCTTATTTCTTAAGAAATTTCTTCCAGCAGACCTGCGAAAGGAGAAGTAAAAAAGAAACTAAAACTTTAAACATTACTTAAATCTCGATTTAAACTGGACTTAGGCTTAAATTTAATTTAACGATTTGCATGTCAATGACTTAGCTTAAATCTGGATCCAAATAAACGTCACAGTTAAACCAGCATGTAGAGTAGTTAAATCACGATTTTAGTATTTTATTTTCTATTATCGGGAATTTTCCCACGAGTCGTAATAATAGCTTTATTTCTGACGATGTAAAGTTAGGTATCCTAGAGATCTCTTCATATGTTGTATGTATTATGAATGAAGCTAAAGAAAACTGTAAAATAACACGAGAACACAACTACACCCAGCACTGACTTACATTGACATTATTGACAAATTAAATTCTTTTTTGAGAAATGATTTCCTTTCATTGTTCGTTGATTCATTTTTGGCCGGATTACATATCAGAAAATTTTCGTCGATTGAACTGCAATGTTCCCAACTCAAAACACTTATGTCTGCTTAACTAACCCGGTGTTACCATAAAACACCGCCCCACATATGTACTTCAACTGAATGAGACGAAATTCAAATCTTGTAAAGAACGCACACTATGCAGGCAGGCATATTATAAGTTGGGAGATTACATCGCTGATAAAAATGCCTGGCTCAATGCTGGTCCTGCTCCACAACGACAACAATTTTTTATTTTTTTTAATCGTTGCCCCACACTAGGAATTTCTCCTGTATCGTGGGTGCGTTTACAAACATTTAAACTCACATACACAAACAGCCAGACCCGGAACAACTACTTGCAGGTCATACAAATATTTGTTCCGCGCGGGGATCGAACCCGCGACACGTAACGCAGCAGTCAATCGCTTAACCACTGTGCCAACCGTGCCGTCAAATTAAAAAAAAAATATTAACACTTGAAAATACTGTTGGAGCTGCTGAAGATTGTAAGACTACTTTTGCATTGTATAAACTCAATATCCTTTGTATTGTATAATTGCATATATACATACATATATACCTATAGGTGTGAGTACTATGTACTATCGAGCTACCATTTACCGGGTAATGTCTATCATTGACTTAAATGTGGCGGCTGATAGATGTCATGCTCAATCTCCCTGACGGTGGCGCTTGTGTTGGACCATTTCGCTCCCTTCAAAATGCTTGAGCTGAATGGTGCTGATCCATGCGTCATGTTCGTGAACGAACGCCATCAGTTGGGACTGGTCATCTCTTAGCTGCCATGGCTTATTTTAATTATTTTATGTTTGTATTGTTTTTTTTATTAATTTCTATTTGATATTTTCTGGACCCTCTTAACGTGTAGGTACCTACGTCTTATTTACATCGTTCTGACATATAATTATAAATTCAACTTTATGATGTAACTAATATTTATATAACAATATAATTTAAAAGAGTGTCCGTGTAATTTCTTGCTCGTTCTTCTTCTTCTATGCCTAACTTACAAGCGTCCGTATGTATTTCTATTTCTAGCTTGGGATCGTATATCGCTAACACCGGTTTGGAGGACAAACACTTTTTTAATTCGTTAAAACTCTCTGATTGTTCACTTCCCCAATCCCATGCAACGTTTTTCTTTGTTAAATTTGTTAAGGCACGAGCAATTTGAGCAAATTTATGAATAAACTTACGGAAATAGCTACATAACCCGATAAACTGTCGAACTTCGTGTACATTTTTGGGCACCGGAAACTGACACGGCGGTTAATTTTGACTCTGCCGGTTGCACACCACTTTCGGAAATTTCATGTCCTAAATACGTTACTCGAGTTTCTAAAAACGTACACTTTTTCATATTTAATTTCAGATTCTCGGTTATTATTATATATTATTATTATTATATTATTCTAATTATTTACCTACTACGCTTTGGAATGGGCAACTACTAGCTTCATATTTCTGACTGACCGACTCCTTGTCAATTCAAGAGTGCCTGTAAATGGTTTAATTGAAGTAAATGCTTTGAGTTAGAGTTTCTTTTTAGTGGCGCAACGCGTAATAGCAGTTTAATTTTTAATTACTTATCTCAGAGTTTACAAACTCTACATTTATTCATTTAACCCGACTTAACGTGCATTTTTTTATTTTTAATATGGGCCTATTGCAGGTGGCTCTGAGGAACCTCCTCTGCGTAACCTAGCGTCGGCGGGGCCAGAAGGGCCTCTCGCCTTGGAATAGAATTTAAATTTACTATCTAAACTTAAGTAGCGTCACTAAGGGCGCCCCATAGTGGGGCTCGAACCTGGGCTTAGCGCGCTACTGATCACTGAACTAGCGGTCGTGAGACTCGGATCTGTGTGATTATTATTATTATTAGGGACATTTATTGATTTTACAGGCTCCGCACGGGCGGGCGGGGTCACGTGCAAGTGGGCCTAAGAGAGTTATATTACTAGATTGTGCTCGTACCATAGTTATAATTATTCCTAGTAAGACCGCTACCCGTAGCCCCGGCGCACCGGTAGTAGTAACCACTTTAATATTACTATATTACGGACTACGGTATATAGTTATATCCCTAGGGATATAACTATATCACGACTCCAACCATCTTACTGCGACATATAGATACATATCACAGAGCTGATAATGCGCTTAGGGTCTAGCAGTATAGCAGCGCAGATGCAGTGTCAAACGCTGTCAGACAGCCAAGTCTAAAAAATACTAGTGACTCTATGGGCGCAGTGAATGAACGTTTCGTTTTGTGCGAGTTTAATTCCAAAAGGAACAGCATGGTTGTTTGTTTCTTAAAATGGTGATGAATATAGCTTTTTATTATTGAGTACTTCAATTATGTACCTAGTAGGCATGGTAATACTTACATAATGATCATGGTGCGGAATGTGGTGAATGGGGATATGTTGAGGTATGTGGTGTTGAATCAGCGGCACGTGGTGCTGGATGGGGATCGGGATGATCGGCTGGTGATGGTGGATAGGCTGATGTTGGTGGATGGATATCGGGTGGTGCGGCCCGTCGTGCTTCTGCAGCTCCTGGTGGGATACCGCCGGGTGGCGGTGGTGGTGGTAGAAAGGGAAGATGGCCTGGCAGGCAGACACCACCGCGAACAAAGTCAGCACCTGTTAACATATACAATAATAAGTGTTTAGTTAAGTGGAGTTCTGATTGGTAGGCCCCACATGCACCACAAATCACTTAATGCGTTAAGAGCTAAACATACTTGTATGTAAAACATAATTCTGTCTCTGTCATCTTCCAACGATTGACAGAAACTGATTGATACTTTAAATACGTTTAGCGAGAATTTAGTGATTTGTGGTGCCGGCGGGCATTAATAAATATCCATTATCATCTACCTAAAGTTTCCCAACTATCTTCAGACTCAGCTTCCAGTCTAGCCGGATGCAGCTGAATACCAGTATTTTACATGGAGCGACTGCCTTTTTGATCGCCACAATGTAGTTACTAGGTAATGCCATACCCCTTGGTAAGACTGGTTCAGGCTTTCGGACTTCTGTCTAACCGCAACGACTGTCAACCATCTACAAATGACAGCCGGGACCAACAGCTTAACGTGCTTTCCGAGGCACGAAGGGGTCTCGACATGAAATGGATAGCCAACCATCTACGGACTAACCTCGGCAAGCGTACCTTCACCTTTGATAGACTCGAGTGGCTGTTATTACTTAGCCACGAGGCCCTCATTCTTAATAAGTAATGATTTATCTCAAAGCTATCGTCACTAACTTACGGATCTAGTTTTCAAGTTTAACCACTGAAATAGTAACCATCATCTTAATAGAACCCTTTCAATTAAGACACAAGAGTTTAACGACTGGACAATGCCTATTATTTATAGACATGATCTAAATCTCAAAAATATTATTGATAAACTACTCAAAACAAAATAGGACTCACCCTAATACAATTTTCTTTTGTCTTAGAATTACTCAAGAGGTGATGGTTACCAGCGGGGCGAGCATGGCCTCGGTGATAGGCTAGGGTCACGCATTTTATCACGGTTTTTGCTCCCAAACTGTGATAAAAATGTGTGACTCAAGCTAGCCTAACACAGTAGGCCATGCTCCCCCCGCAGAATAAAGCACTGATTGTGTAGTTGATAAATATAACTTAGCTAACCTACTTACTTATGTACTCTAATTGTTCGGCTTTATGTAATCGATATGCTATATATCTGTGGAGGCTTGTTATTAGCAACTTGATGATAATATGTTGTTGTTACCTATTTATTTGTAATTAGTCTGCAAGCCTCCAAGTACTTAATAAAATAAAATAAATAATCATTAAAAATGTTTCGAGCGACAACTTGAGGGTTTTGTTCAAGTGGGTAGTTAGGAAAAGTGAAGTACTTGAAAAAAACATGAAATGCACAAATTGGTCAGTGGGTCGTCTTAGGAGCGCGGAGTATTCTGTCACTTGTGTCCTCAGTGTCACTCTAAGCGTTGTTGTTAGACGTTGCTTTCTTGAGCAGTTTTGTTCGATTTTTGTAATAATCGTGATCACTATGGCTAGTTCTCGACATCATATAGACATGGAAATCGCAGTTGCAGCAGAAATCGGGCAGTTGCTCTGCTTCAGAAGGGAGAGTCTCAGAGGTCTGTAGCAATACGTGTCGGTGTATCGCGAAGAGCTATCCGAAACGTGTGAGAGCGCTACCAGGAAACCGGGAGTGTCGCGGGGAGATCTGAATATCTATCTATTCTATTTTTTTCTATCTATTCACAACCATTCGATTCGCTTTCGTGCCGAATCAAACATCAATCAACGTTATCGAAGGAGTCCTCTAAACACCGTTCACAATTCCGGAACCCGAAAATATTACAGTTTTAACCAAATAGGTGACCACTATTTTTCCGACGGCTATTTGCGGTTGGGCCTAGTCAAACAAGGTAGCTAAAATGTGTAATTTTTGACTCGGAAGTCTGTCGAATGATTGTGAATAGCTAGTTTGGAACAGGAAGAGCCTTACAAACCCGACTGCGGCAATCTACTGGTACACAAGTCAGTGATCAAACCATTCATAATCGACTCCAAGAAGAAGGCTAACGTTCCAGAGTACTTGCCGTTCTAGTCAAACTGGGGCTCATCGTGCAGCTCGTTTAAGGTATGCTCGCGAACAATTGGACTGGTCCATGGATAACTAGAGCACGTCCTTTACAGTTGAATGTAAGGGCAAGTTTTACAGTGATGACAAACGAAAACGAGTGTGGAGAAAACCAGGCAAATGCTTTACAGAACCATGCATCGACGGAACAGACCGTTTCGGGGGTCCACATAAGCTTGGTAGGCAAAACAGAGTTGGTAATTCTAGATGAGGTTTCTGTAACTGCTAAAGTTACGTTGAGCGAGTAATCCAACCTAATTCATCCCATGTTGACAGAGAGTGGGTTCTGGTTTTGTTTTAATGCAAGATAATGCTCGTCCACATACGGCCCGTATCACACAAAGAGCTCTTTCTGGGGCCCGTATCACAGTTTTGTCACGGCCTGCAATAAGTCCCGATTTCAATCTCATTGAATATTTATGGGATCAACTGAAAAGAAGCACCAAAGAGAACCACAGTCAGGTGAATAATCGACAGGAGATTATAAACGCGTTAAAACTCTGTCGGGAACGAATACTGGAACAAAATGTTACCATTCTGATTGAATGTGTACCAGAGTGGCTCAGAGAGCGCATACAGAGTAGAGGAGGCCCCACTCTACTAAGCATAACATCGCTGAAGCAATAGTCACACAAAAATAGCGATATGTTTTTTTTCTCATTATTTTGCTGCAATTTCCCTAAAAAGTGATTTTTTGTGAGTGTTTCTGAGCAAATAAACAACATTGCATATGGATTATGTTAAAACAATTTCCTTATCATAATAATTAGAATTAGCCTTAACACATATGTGCATAAAAACTAGATAACCATTAATACTTTTTAATGACAGCCTATAATGTGGTGGGCCCTATTTTGTTTTGAGTAGTTTATATCGATAAACTGTTATAACCATTATAAATTAAGTAATCTTTTAAAAGTTATTTAGAATGCTTAGGGTCTGCATTTATAAATACATCGATATTCTTGATAATTATTGCATGTTCACTGATTACAGTGTATGGATTATTTAGAGCACTGAGTTAATTGAAATTATAACCATAGTTATTTAAATACTAAACATTTTTGTGCTAAAGTTACGGCATGGTTAATTAAAAATAATGGTGTTATATAAACATGCAATTAGGGATACTTTAATCATAATTGTTATGTATTTTGTTACCTATTAAATAAAATATGGAAATAACGAAAGGCACACACAGCTTTAACAATTAGTACCTATCGTATTTATTAGAAACCAACATTGTTTTTAGGAGTGAAAAAATGCGAAATGTTTGTAAAAAAGCGTCAGCGAAAGCTTAAAAAATAAAATGATTTAATTAAATTACAAATTTATTACCATAACCATATGGTTATGGTAATAAATTTATTTTGTTTAAGAATCAATAGAATATTAATAACCCTATTGATTCTTAAACAAAATAAAATCAAAAGAAAATTGAACCACTATCAATGATTGTAACAGTTGTCTAAAGTAACATTTTACACTCCAAATCGTCCTCAAACAGTACGCCCTAGCAACGATAAGAGCCACTTGTTAAAATTGAAAACTGTAGGAACTTACTTTGGAAATCATTTTAAAGATAAACACAAATAATTAACACTTAATATGCTCTCGATATGAAAACGTACAGACAATACTGCCACCAGCTTTGGTTCATTAGTTTATATAGAGGTTTTAATTGTGGGAATTATTAGAGCAAAAATCAATTGATCAATTTCTCAGGGTTTGCTAACGGCCCTATCGTAACGATGGAAGTATGCACTTAAGTACATATATCGTTCAAAGCCGTCCGGTGCAGCGGATGTGAAGTTAAAAACGGATACCAGTATGTACTTACATCCAAAAATATTGCAGGAAAAAGATGATAAATTCTTTCTGCCAACAAAATTTGACTATAAGTCATTCTTTTGATTTGTTTTGTGATCTGTGTTCGGTACGTGCAACAACTCAGAACCATAGACTACTTCTCGTTTAGCTAAAATGTTTAAAAAAGAACAAAATATATAGAATAGTGTTTTCCCAATACCGGAAAAAAACAAAGGAAAATCAAGAAAACGTAACGAATTAAGTTCTACGAAAACATCTCTGTGTTTATGTTGCTTTAGCTATTTATAAATAAACTACTCTGTTGTATTTAGTAATAACTCATTGATTTTTTGTTTCACCTTCTCAATTTCGTTCAAACGATTTGTGGTATTAAAAGTTAAACGAATTCAAGTTGCATGGTATTTGTTAGTACAGTTATTAACGCATTTTTAAACGATTTGTTTCGGTATTAATAGTATGTTATTATGTGTTTCGTTGGGTATGGCATTTAATCGCATTCAATAAAATCAATGACCGCATAGCTTGTTTCCTGTTCGGAAGGACAAATATGTATTCATTGATGTTTTAAGTTTATTGCTGTGATAAGAATCTTAAGGTTATTTTCCTAGATTTTACGCCCTTTCAGTTTTCTCATGTGGAAATTTAGACCTTAGCACATAAGGAAGCGAGACTGGGATCCCTGGTGGAACGCATCATTGACTTTGGCATGTCTCTGACTTGAAAACGCCTATTCAATTTAACCAATCATCCAACAGAACTTCTACAACTTACATGACAGCATATTTACATACCGGCTGACATCCATATTTCAGAAGCATTCTGCTATTGCTACCTATTTCTCAATTTGGTATGCAACTGAACATGTAAGTACTTAATTCTCGAATGTCTCATTGTCGCGTTTCTTTCTCACATTCTCACGTGAACGCAACATGCGACAAATCGTCTTGAGTAACATTTTACACTGGCTTAACGTTGACACTGTTTTTGTTAATATACCTAAACGCTAAGCAAATTTTAATGCAGTGTTGTTCAACTTTTCATGAATTGTAACATAATTTTGACTACATGAACATGTATTTTTATTTCAGATCGCTAAGTAAATAATCACATCGAGCTAAAGTACGACAATCACATCTGGTTGAGTAAACCAATGTTAAGGAGATATTTAAAATAAAAAAAACCTGGACCTGGATTATTAATTATCTACATATAAGCTCAGACTGGCAGGTATAAACTTGTAGATAATTAATAATCCAGCAAAAACCTGTAAAAGAAAAGGAGGTACCGTAAATTTATTTTCACAAAATATTAACTGTAGGTAGCTAGCAAATGACACTTTCAAAAACAATAACTTTATCAAGATTTTGTTAAACCTTAAGTTTAAACTAAAAAAAATTAGCCTAGCTTAACAAGCTATGCTAAGAAGTCGGTCTGGAGTTCTTATTGCTAGTCTGATTTTATTTTATTATGATTGGCACAGTGACATTCAATCATTTTATTGGTGCAATTACGTCTAAACGCGGGCCCCTTTATGTCCTACAATGATTAGTTGCTCTGTACTTGGGACATTAACCTTTTTCTTGAGGCAAAAACTTACAGGTACTTAGATTATCAATAATGAAATAACGACATAATTGATATGCATGGCGCATTCAAATGCCCAAGAATATGATGTACAGTGGGCTGCATCAATAACTTCCAAGGGGGGTACCCACATCGTGAAGCTGACTGTACCTACCAACATAAATTGTGGTACAACACAACATATCTCTCCCATACCTGAATCAGCGAACAGTTAAATAATGCAGTTGGTGATGTCTTAATAAAGTCTGACAGAGCAGTTAATTAGGTACTTAGTACAGCTTTGAGAGCCAATAAAAAAACAATTACGCTTAATATTATTCAAAACATCGTGACTGTATCGTTGTTCTAGTGGCCGCAAGGGCTGAGTATGAGGTCCTGGGTTAGATTCCCGGGTCGGGCTAAGTGTAATTGCATTTTTCCATCTGTACTTTCTCAGTAGCAGCTCGCAGTCTGGATTAGTGCCAGGTTGATGACAATAGGCTCGCCCCCTTATAACATGGGACTTAAACATAGCTGGTGAAACTTTTGTGTACTAAAGGTGCACCTCTGCCTAAATGTTTGTGTACTATAGCAGGCTGCCCCTCTGTCTAAATGTTGGTGTACTATAGCTGCCCCTCTGCCTAAATGTTTGTGTGCTATAGCTGCCCCTCTGCCTAAATGTTGGTGTACTATAGGTGCCCCTCTGCCTAAATGTTGGTGTACTATAGCTGCCCCTCTGCCTAAATGTTTGTGTACTATAGCTGCCCCTCTGCCTAAATGTTTGTGTACTATAGGTTCACCTCTGCTTAAATGCTTGTGTACTATAGGTGCACCTCTGCCCAAATGTTGGTGAACTATAGGTGCACCTCTGCCCAAATGTTTGTGAACTTCAGGTGCACCTCTTCCCAAATGTTTGTGAATTATTGGTGCACCTCTGCCCAAATGTTTGTGAACTATAGGTGCACCGCTGCCCAAATGTTTGTGAACTATAGGTGCACCTCTGCCCAAATGTTTGTGAACTATAGGTGCACCTCTGCTTAAATGTTTGTGTACTATAGGTTCACCTCAACCTAAATGTTTGTGTACTATAGGTACCTCTGCCTAAACCTAATGTTGTTAATACTGCTAAAACCCTTCTGGGAATACAGGCGTGATGTTATGTTAGGTCGTGTCATTCTGTTTAAAAAGATAAGCATTCATATTTTGCTATTTATTACCTATGCTGCATTTGATTCGTAACAAAGATTGATGATTAAATTCAAATATAATTTGAACTAGGTAGATAGCGTGTGTATTTGCAACCTACTTTTTCGTAACGAATAAAAAAAAAACACAAGACAAGTCCACCTTGTCCTTAATTTAATTTTCTTTTTGTTATACCATATTAAATTACTGTATAATGCTGATAATAATATACTAAACATAGCTATTTAAGTGAAATGAGTGTTCATGTTTAGTGGTTTTGTTTTGTCGAGGACTGGCATTACTCAGCGTAAACGAGCCGTGTTACTCAATACGAACAAAGCCACACTAGTACATATAACACTGTTACACTTAAATTGTTTTCAGGTCAATGTCTCACCAAGGAGGTAGTGGACGGTCCGTCGACGCCACCGACCGTTTACAACACATAAACAAGTGAATATCGCTATCTTTATTAAAAATCTATTTTGTACCAGTATTGCACGTGCTCGTGGCCTAACTTTCCCCGATTCTAATCCACTCTAAGATTGTCAGCTGTTTTCTGTGTCAAAAGCTACTTAAAAATATGAAGTGTCATTGCGTGCCTTCCTAGAAGATTGCGTATTGTAGGTACTAAAGATATGAGACGATTAGATTAGTTAGGTGACACTTAGATGTGTAATGCCGAATGATCTAGAAGCTAATAATTTTGACCTTAAGAGAGAAGCGCCAGGTTACCCGCACAATGTTGAACAATATATGATTCGCGATCGTAAAAAGTATGTATTTACAGAATTATAATCATTAAAATCATCAATAAAATCCTCTAAGTTCATGTCATCCTCCTAGTGACTTTATAGTTTTCATTATTAATGGTAATCTGTGAACAGCGCTGTGGGCTACATTATTAATTAAGTTACTTATGAATTTGGTTTTAATATTACATAATTTAGCTGTTTGTTGTTCCTATTTAATAAAATTAAATATCACCACAAGAACAACAATGACAATATTGCATAAAATATCAATCAATAGGAGTGTAGGAACTTAGAGGGTTGTATTGATGATTTTAATGATCCCCTTAACATCTCATGGTTACTCTCTACAAAAGCCTAACAATATATTATTTTCAGTTTCCTTTCAGATTTAATTTCTGTACCTTTGTTATGCAAACCTTGCAACTAACGTACGTGATACGTGCCTACCGTAAATGGTTCTCAGAATTTACATGACAGATTAATTTTCTAGTTTAATTACTGTTACAATTTACAAGGTTGTAAATTCAATTAACAATTCAATTAGGTTATGTATTTATTGGGCTTCTAAGTCCGGTAGCATCAATTACAGAACATGACAGCTTAAATAAGTAGATTTGAGGATTATACACAGTTCCGACATAGTTCTCACATTCACAATAATTAGAATAATATTATAATAATCTTTGAGGACCATGTAGATTTGTGTCTGAAATGGTCTTTTGAGGAAAGAACCACACAGATTGAGTGGACCTGTCCAGTCAGTGCACGCATTTGTCAGTAACCGTGCAGAAGGCCATGTTGTCAAGCTAACACATATTTTATGCAGTGATGAAGTAACAAAGCAATTAAATCAGCTCTATCGCTATGCACGACGCGTAAAATCATAATTGTTGGTAATTTCTTAGCCCAAGTAGGTACTAATACAAGTGCCTGTGACTGCGTGGGAATATTTGTGTATATGCGGAAAATGTAGTACCTACATAGCG
This sequence comes from Brachylomia viminalis, assembly GCA_937001585.2. NCBI lineage: Eukaryota > Metazoa > Arthropoda > Insecta > Lepidoptera > Noctuidae > Brachylomia > Brachylomia viminalis. The sequence continues at coordinate 10,696,498 of OW443297.2, read as the reverse complement.
GACAGTATTGCCCTCGATTAATGTTTCTTAACATTGCTAAGATATGGCATTTGAAAAATTTGATCCAATATTTGTTGAAGTGTTTGACTTGGTAGGACATCAAGTTCAGTAAACATGAAGTCGAAACTTTGTATTAGGAATTTTCTAGAAAGGCAGATACAGTACTTTTTGTTAATGACGTGATTTCTATATGACTGTCGCGTTGGAGTTAAGACTCCTGCAGACAGGCGAGACGCAACGGTGTGACGCAATTCTGGTAGAACCATTTCCATGAAGTTTTCATAGAAATTGTTCTGCTAAAGTCGCGTCGCGCCTGTAAATGTAGAAAAACCCAATACGTATTAATAGACGTTGTACAACACGGGTTTTTCAACATTTCAAGCAAGTATGACATTCAGTTGACATTGTCTCTCACTAAAGAGTAATAATGTACCCAAAACTGAAACGGATGTGATTGGTCTTTCGGGCGTTGCCGCGACGAATTACGACAGCGACAACAAATAAACGACTAACTACTGAATAACCTTCACACCGCGGTGAATAAAATGAAGTTATCCTAAACATGTTTGCTTCCTATTTAGCTTTAAGTTATTAGTTATTACTGAGACTGATTGATTACAATATTTAATATTTGAATAACCGCCGCGCCGTTACAGAAGTCACGTTGAAAATCGAAGGGCTTTGTAGGTGTATTGTCGTAAATACTCCTACATACCCAATTATGACATTTACTGGCCCTCTGTACTTATAGGTACATACCTATATACGAGTAAATAAATAAATAAACCGTTATTTGCAGACCTTACAGTCCATAGTGTTAGTGAAACTATTTATTAAACTATTGCTAGCAACATATACAACCACAAAGATAATGTAATAGAAACAAAAAGAAAACAATTGTTTGCCCGTATAATTACATAATTAAAGCCGACTTGTGTGTGCCGACTCACCCATCGGCCAAGCATCGGGTAGTCCCATCAATGCCCTCAACATGCTGTGGGAGCTGACGTGTGTTCTGTACCGGAGAGAAGCGCATCGCTTTCGAATGATGGCATAAAAATCTTCTACCCTCGCATCGGCAAACATACCCGAAGCGCTACAATACCGCGGCAGCCCCACAAGCATTCTGAAGGCATTGTTATATTGTACAAATGATCAGATTTGGATTTTGGGTTTGTAACTCATGTAACAAAGCCAATCTTAGCATTATGATTAGGCCGCGAGCGTGTTCGGTTCAGGCCCGGACTTAGAGAACCAGGTCCCCTAGGCACTTGCCATTTTAGGCCCCCCATCCCGAAGCCATTTTGGAAATTTTCAAATAAAATATAATTTTTTACCAACTTTAATTGCTTACTATAAAAAAAAAACATTATAAATCATGCAGTCTGCAGCTGCCTGCGAAATGGCGACAGAAAAAATATATTTCCAGAGTCCGTCAGAATCCAAGATGACCTCATATTTTTTAGCCTACCGACTAGGTTAAGGAAAACAGAAAAGTCCTGAGTAGGTAGGTACTAAGTTCAGCTGTCTTGGTGATAAAGTTAGTATGAGAGTCGCTACTAATGGTTTCTTTATTAGACTACATTCACTGAAAGTTTTCAGCATCCTTCATACAACACATCAAGATAAAAACTTTGTTTTCATTGTGACTACCTAGACAGAGTATCTTATAACAAAAGGTTTTGTGAACTATTCAGTATTTTCCTCGAATACTATTGTGACGGAACGAGTCATCAGCAACACAGTTTGACAATCCTTTTGTTATATTGTACTCTGTGCTTTATTTCAGTTTCTTAGACAAATTACATTTTCAGATCGTTTAATTCAATATTTTCTATGCTCCATACTACCAATGTATACTGTGATAACGTTTACTGACTTAAATGTCACATACATACCTAAATACCTACTATGATCCAGATGAACTAACTGATGGTCAAACAAATATTTATTCCATGCAGAAATTGAACCTGCGACCATTCGCGCAGAAAGCAGAATCTAATCTACTGCGCTAACGATACCATTAACAGTGTTTAATTTACACAATTGAAGTTGTTCTTTTAAAAGCCTACGCTTTGTGTTAACAATTAATTATAATGATATTGTAAAACTGATTATTTAATTAACAATTCAATTCCAAAGCACGAAAAGCACAAGAACGCCAGCATTCCGGCTATCGGCTGAGAATTGTCATCAATGGACAGAAATGGACACCAATTCGCGACACGAAACAATGCAACACCAACTTCAGCTCACGTTTGTACAGTACCTAAGTCACGTTCACACTGTAGACAATAACACATAAAGTACTTGAGTGGTACCTGAGAAAAGTGTTTTATGTTTAGCTAAATTCATATTTCAGTTGCTAAATAAATAAACGGTTAGTAACAATACCTAAATCGCTACGTCATGTAAGTGAATAGTAGATCTTTTTCTTAATATTAGTCATATGAAGGTGGGTATAATGTGCTTTGGTCGGCTTTAAGACAGACAACAGCGTCATTTGGTTGGATTGGAAGCCAACCTCAAAATTATCTGAAAAAAATATAATTATTTAAATTAAATTTATTTATTTATTCCAGACATAGTTCTAGTCCATAGTTTTACACTCGTAGGTACATTTAAATTATAAACTATTTTAAATTCAAAACAGATTTTAAAAAAAATTGTGATTAATTAAAATGTTCAACAACTCATTAAAAAAAATGACAGAATCGTATAAAAAATAAAATGTCAAATCAATGTCAATAAAGGATGGAAAAGTAAGTATACGCGAATGGTGGAAGGTGGCTGGAATCTACTATGTTAGTTCCTCGTTGGATGCACGGTCATCTACCACGTTACCATTTATTTTTAAAGATTTTTTATGACATACAGGATTATTCTCTCCTGATTCATAAATTGCCTGGCTTGTCATTCTATTTAGAAAAATTCGTACTCAAATAAACATTCCCACACTTATAATCGTATTAAATAACACATAACAGACGACCTTGACTAATTACAGTATCTTTTGGCGTAGATTTCATCTCGCCGTTACGACATCTCGCCTCAGAATGAACGCGGCCTATGTCACGCGTAGCGTCGCCGCCTCAGATCATTATCTCGTGGGCTCAAGGTCGCAGCCACTCGAAAGGTTCAACCAACTCAAAACGTGATTTACCCCATTCCCTCAGTTCTGAGTAAAAACTTCAGGAAGTTATTTATACAAAGGATATAAGTCACATTTTTCGGTGACAACTATTTAAAGCAATTTGAGAAGTCTGTTGTAAGTCTGTACCTAATAAGTTTGTTGTGAACTCTTAAATTGCAATTTTTTACAATGTATTATTCTATCATTCTGTTTTTACAATATTCCAACATGGTTTTGCAAATTTGAAAAAAGAATACGCATGAAAATGAACTAATTATGAATGTCACTATGCTTCGGTTATTCAGAATTTTGCGGATCATTGTTCTAATGTTTTAAACAGACCTGAGTCTAATGTTGGACAAGAAAAGAACAAGGCATATTGGTTGTGATTGTCAGATTCTACGCCTGTATTCATATCAATTCACATGCCTTGGGTTACTTTGGTTTATTGACGTACCTACGTCCTGACGTAAGCAAGACATGGGGAAACTCAAGGTTGAAGGATTAACTTCTCTAATTTGTTTATCTCACTACCGCAAATATCTACCTGCATGTAAGTGAGTGAGTTGCGGACACCTTGTCTTACCAATATCTACAATCAAGTATATTGGTATTTTGGAATTTCCATTCGTTTTGCTCGGTAGACATTGCCATTTTGGATTAAAATGATATTTCGTTCACGGACCTATTTTGTCACGAAGCTGCAATTATAAGAACTAAACTAAAAACGTTTGACGAATTAATTCATAGTTAGACGTCTAAAGTTATCTAATAGATTCATTGAGTTATTATTAGGTACTAATTTACGGGATATTTGTTTCAGACTCTTGAATAGGCTTTTGTCATACTTTTTTTTTTGTGGGTGGTAAATCATCAAATAACTTCTCCCGCTCTGGGCAGAGCAGGAGGGCGTGTCAGACTCTTACTGACAAAAATCCATCCGTGTTCCTTCAGTTGCCTGTGCCAGGGGCCACGGTAACCCTCTTGGACTTTTCCGCAACCCTAGCAGGCATCGGTCCTAGCAAACCCCGTCATTGGTGCTGACATCTCTTTGAGGCGCGCGTGGAACACAACGCACCGTCGACCCGGGCCTGATCCTTATCGAACGGCGAGCTGCCCATCGCTCGCCGTTCGCAAGCCCGCGCCTACGGTGGCCGGGAATCGGCCTGCGATTCCCGACGCCCAGGGCGTTTCCTGTGGCGGCTAGAGGCGTGAGGGCGCAAATTTTGCCTCTCCCTCACGCGTTCCGCCTCCTCCTTCGCGTATATTACTGCTTCGCAGAAGGAGGTGACGGTTTCCCAAGCCCTCTCGCTCCGTACCATGGCCTGGACCAAGGCCGGACGCGAGAGATCGCCACCGCCAATCGCCTCCACGAGGACACGGCGGTGCTCCGCCCAAGCCGGGCAGACCTCCACCGTATGCTCCACCGTGTCCTCCGGGCGATCCACACAATGGTGACACCCGGGCGTTTCCTCCCGCCTTATCCGGAACAGGAACCTCCCGAAACAAGGCTTTTGTCATACTGACGTTTTATTTCAAGTTAGGTGAAGAATATTACTAGTGCAAACAAAAGGAATGTAGATACGGTTAAATGATAAATGATTTTATTTCTGTAAGTAGGTTTGTACAAACACTTTTACACGTCAATCATATTTTAAAAACTAGATGAGGTCGGCGTTTCCTATCTGACTACTCTGAGAAGAAAGGCCGAAACAAACTCAGAGGTCACAGTCTCTTTTAAAGTCCAGACATTATATTTGTCAGATCATGTGAAGACCATGTAGATTGGTGTCTGAAACGGTCTTTTGAGGAAAAGCCATACAGATTGAGCGGACCTGTCCAGTCAGTGCACGCATTTGTCAGTAATCTTGCCGCTCAACTGAGAACTTAAGGAGCACAACGATACGACGAACAACGGTTCCGTACTATTGTTTACACCTCTACCTAATGCACATGATAGGCACACATTATGCAGGTGATTGATCACCAGTAGCCTGGTGTCGAAATATAACCTTTATTGACCCTACATGTGCACATTTTCGTAGACAATTGTGGCAATTTATATCATTACGATTTACACATAATGGGATTTTGTTCGTAGGCTCACAAATTGGCAGTCGTTATGTTATAGTGATTGCATTTAAATTGATGTCATTTATTGCAGAAATTACCCATATGAAGGGATGTGTGTTCCTAAAGAAATAGAAATGTACCTTGCCACTACAAAATTGCAATAATTGTAAATTGGCCTACATGGTAACAATGGTCCTAGTTATACAAATTACCTTGCATTAAAGATAAAGATGCAATAACAAAAAAAAAGGTGCGTTTTCTAGGTCGTCGCGCAGTAGTTGGGGCGGTGAAGAATTTTGCGCAACTCTCCATATAATGTTCTGTAATTATCGCACCAATCCAGCGAGGAATGCGCAGCGCCTTCGTCCGTCAGCACGCAACCAACTGCGCGTGTCCACATAAATAACAACAGTAATTATTTCAAGCCAATGTCTTACTATTCAAGGGCATAATCGAAATTAATTGTGCTCACTGCATTTATTTGTTACCTTAGGGCAGTTACCGCGTAATCTGTAGTAGGAACTAAACTTGTTGAAGTGCTTGTATTGTTTTTATTACGTTCCGTTATAGGAGTCAGTCAATTGATTTTCTGTGTTGTATTATCTTTACTGAGACACTGATTGCTTTTTCATAGCAAACGTTTGAAGTGAAGCTGTTCTTTTACCAGTGTAGTTCGTCGAATGGCTCGAGCCATCATAGTAGGCCTGATGTTATAATCAGTTTAAAAGTTTTCATGTCATCAATGCATCGGTCATTTTCAATGAGAGGATATTTTTACAGTGAGACAAAAAAGTAAAGTTCAGCAGCTGAGTATTTTATTTACATTCGAGTATAAATTCATATCATCATATTTACACATAAATATCACATTCAGTCATCCGTCATCATATCACACGAGTAAGCTAGAGTAGTTGTTTAGTAGTGGAGGCCATGATGTCCGTGGGCGAGGGGGGCGACAGCGTAATGCGCGAGGGGGGCGGCGTGGACCACTGGGGCAGCGTGTACCACGGGGGCAGCATGGACCACGGGGGCGGGGTGGTGGCCGGGGGTCTTGTGGACCACAGCGTTGAAACTGGAATGAGAATTCGGTAATTAGGTTGTTGTCGTCAAATTAAGTTTTAGTTTTACAAACTAGTTGGTCGTGACTTTGGCTGTTTGACAGTCCAGGCTACCCTGAAGGACTTGGTCCCTCTTTGCTTCGGGCAATATAGCATCAAACCTTAATGTTTATATGAAAATGTAGGCTTACCCGTGGTGGTCGTCAGCGGTGTATTCTACTTTGCGGATTGAACCGTCAGGTTCGACCAAGGAGTAGCTTCCGTGCACGGCACCACCGTCGCGGCTCTCGTGCTGGGACTTGTGGTCGCCGGTGTGAGGGTCAGCCACGGAGTAAGCGTAGTCGTATTTGGGGTGGGACTAAAATGAAATAGATTTGGATAATTAATCGTGGATTTGGCCTACAAATCATTGTTTTCATAGATTAAAGGAAGACAGAATGACTTTAGGATATCCGTAAGGTTGGTAATACATACCTAATTCGAGGCTGAGACCTTGTTTATTATCAGTTACCAAACGAGTGAGGAATCGAATGTTGTACTCACGTATTCACCATGGGCAATGGCGATAGGGGCGGCGTGGACTACGGGTGCGGCGTGGACGATGGGGGCAGCGTGGACGACGGGGGCAGCGTGGACGATGGGGCCGGCGTAGTGTGCTGAGGCGTAGTGTGCTGGAGCGTAGTGGGCAGACGCGTAGTGCGCAGGAGCATCATGGCGGACGATGCTCTGGGACGACACCGCACTGTGGTGGAACGGCAAGAGACCAGCGCTGGCGGCAGCCAACACGGCGCTGAGGGCGAACACCTGGACACAAAAAACACATTTAGAAATTCCCTTTTGATATTAAAATTCTCAAATAGATTTTGAAATATTACTGTGAACTTACTTTGGTGAACATTTTGCACTAGTTAATCAGAGCAGGTGACTGATACCATTATCGGTCCGGAGTGTGACTTTTATATGAAAAGCAAAACGGAGCCGCAGTCCTGGCTGTGGTGGGGAGTGCGGTCACTTCAGTTCCGTAACTTTGACACCGCGAGGTCGTTGGTTACTCGCACACATAGGCCGGTTATAATCCACAGACAATCGCCTTCTCGCGCCGCCTGTGGGCGCCCTGCACATAGCCAAGCCGACATTATCTCCAATATCGATGTTGCGTGAGTAATTGCGATAATCAATATAGTTTTTATTCTGATTTGGACTACAGGAACAAGGGCAACATTTGACTGATTCGAAGACATTCGTTGGCACATTACGTATGAAGGTTTTCGTTAACAGATCAATACTCATTAGGAAACCGTATTATTATCTTTAAATGGTTCGATCTGATTAGGTTTTGTGTTGTTATACGACCTTTGATTAATACATTGAGATACTGTCAGAAAATGTGTAATTAAACACAAAGCTTTCTCAACATACTAGCTTTAAAGTTTCTACCTCAATTTAAAACAATACTTAAATATACGAGCAGAACTAGCTTTTGATAATAATAGCCAACTAAACCGCATTTAAGCCTATCGCATCAAGCATCTTTTAACACGTAAAGTGTGAAACACAACCAACAGCAATAAACTGTACTATCACAGCCATATTGTTTGTTTGAACTCGAATTGAAAAACATTGCCACACATGAATTTTAATTATTCACGACAGTTGAAATTTGATTGCTTCAAATTATCGACTTGGTGTTATTATTACAGTGACTATGTGATTGCGACAAAGTAATATCGAATGCACCGGGTTCAACCACATGGCGGTCAAATACTAGAGTACAACGCAGTTGGGTAGTATTTAGTTTCCTAACCGATGCTCGTAACGCGATCACAGACACTTGATATCATAAATTAAGTGTTGTTGTAACTAATAAACCGATATACTCGTAGGTTCACAAAAATAATTTTGATAATAGCTTAGCCTTGCCAAACACGCGGTTGAGCAAAGCAATTAATAGCAGTTTCAGTACTTAATTAGATATAAACTAAAATCACTTTGCTTAATGACCACAGTTTAATTTTAAGTAGTTTATTTAGAAGCACCCGCCGATCCGTTCGATTATCCAACATTAATTCGATGTTGAATTTAGTCCTACAGATTACTGTAGAAAACGATTTTGGGAAATCACGATCCGATGTTGTTCCATTGAATTAATATACACAGTTTAAAACTTACTCAGCAGTAGATACTGTCCACTGCACGCTTTTAAGAAATGCACGAGGTAGTACATATTTTTTTTTGTAATTCTTCGGTTTTTCATAGGGTTCAAATCCGAAACCAGTTCAGATAAGCAATATGTTGTTATTGTGTTTTTCAATGTCCTTAGTCATAAAAACAACTTAGGTATGAATGCTCCGACGATGGCTAGGCTAACGTCCACGTACAACAATTTATGCAATCTTTATGGTTTCGATATCTTCCACGAAAATCCCACGCGTTTTAGATCTAATATCATAAATGAGGGGAAGACTGAAGACAACAAAACAAAATAATAGTATAATTAGTCAATGTTTAAGTCGATGAGGGTATTCTCTCTACTACCGAGATTTTAGCTAGAGCTTTTGTTCTTAGATTGTTTTTGTTTTGTTTTATATATATATATTTTTTTTTGTAACGTGAATACTGTGTTTTTTCTTCTATTTTGTCGTGAATGCTGGACACGTCTGTAATTGACGTAAACACTAGTCCATTTTCTCTGTTATTTGTAAATGTTTGTGTTGTTGATGTGCCTTAATAATAAATAAATATATGTATTGTTCTTCTTCATCTTTTATCTTTCTTCTTTTTCTTTAGTCGACATATGTTACGGGTCACGAAGGCAGCACTGAAACCTACACCCCGATATTAGCACACAGTTACTTTAAAACCAAATGAAGTGTAATACACTCGAGAGCAATGAATCCGGGTCACTTAAAGAATGTTAAAAATCTCGGAAACTAAAAATGATAGGTTAATGCAATAAATTGTATTTAATAGACAATGTAATACTCCTTAAATGAAAGTAAAAAAAAAATACATTTTATTAACACAAAATTACATAAAGAAAAAAACTGCTGATCTCTCCTTAAAACAAAAATAGGAAACATGAAATTTTTGAACTTTAATACTTCGTATTGCCTCCTCGTGCTTCCATTACTGCGTTTACGCGGTTTGGCATGCTGTACACCAAGTTCCTTATACGATTTTGGGGAATATTCTCCCATTCCTCTGTGAGAGCAATTTTGAGCTCACGAAGCGTGATTGGGGGAGGGTTTCGTTGTTTTACGCATCTGCCTAGCTCGTCCCAAGCATGCTCGATCGGGTTGATATCCGGGCTGCGCGCTGGCCACTCCATACGAGTAATGTTCATCTCTTGAAGGTAGTCATTCACAATCCTACCTGTATGAGGTCGGGCATTGTCATGCATAAATATAGCATCCTCACCTAAATTGACCATAAATGGACCAACGTGATCATTGAGGATTTCTTCCACATATCTTACGCTAGTTAAAGAGCCGTTTTCTATGATCACCAGCTCTGTGCGACTTTCAGAAGAAATTCCGGCCCACACAAGTACAGACCCACCACCGTAGGCTACTTTTTCTTCGATGCATGCTTGCTTGAATCTTTCCCCTGGTCTTCGATACACTCTGTGTCTTCCATCGTGCTTGTAGAGCATAAATTTTGATTCGTCGGAGAACATAACTTTTGACCAATCTTCAATACTCCAATTTACGTGGCTCTGGGCATATCTTAGTCTTGAAATACGATGCCCACGCTCCAGTTTAGGGCCGTTTGCAGGTCTAAGGGGTTTTAAGTTAGATTCAGCAAGCCGACGTCTTACTGTCCATGCACTTGGGTTACTTCCTCCGAGGCGTCGAAACTGATTGGTGAGTTCAGTTCCTGTGAGAAAGCGATTTCGAAGCATGGTGTTCACCAAGTATCGGTCTTCTCGTGCTGTGGTACACCTGGTTAGAACCAGTTTCTTCGTAACGTCGGAGAACTCTTTGTACTGTTGACAGCGACACACCGACAGTCCTGGCTGTATCGCGCTGACTCCGGCCGGTTTCCAGCATTGTAAGTATTCTGGTGCATTCTTCAGGCGTAAGCGACATAATTTCAGCTTGAATAATGAATATAGAGCACTATCAACATGGTTTATGTACCCACATAAATGACAGATTACAAACAAAAGCAAAACCAAATGCTGTAATTTCGTAGTTCCATCTTCGAAAGTGGCCCTTTTTCAAATTTGATTTTTTTATGATATAACTTTACAATAACTAAGACGTTTTAATACCTTCATTTAAGGAGTATTACATTGTCTATTAAATACAATTTATTGCATTAACCTAGCATTTTCAGTTTCCGAGATTTTTAGGATTCTTTAAGTGACCCGGATTCATTGCTCTCGAGTGTAGATATAATATAATAATCTTCTATCTATACATATAATAAAATCGTAGCAAAGTCAAAACTGTACTAAGTTTGTTTTTTTTGTAATTTTTGCGAAGTCTGGGAACGATTCTAATGTCGAGAAAAAAAAATCCAGAATCACGCAAAAACTAAGGGATAGATTTTGTTAAAACTTTGCGTAGATATATAGGGGATGAGTGATATTGCAATTTGTTCGTATTCTTCAATAGTTTACCGCAAAATGCTAAAAGACGAGCCAAAAGGGTAGAATATTGCAGATAGTTACAGATTTAACCTTTTAAATAATTATCATCCCGCTATACCTTTAAAGAGCCAAGCAGTCAATCAAGACATAATACAGGGTGGCATCCCCATCGAAGCACAAACAGTAACCATCGATTCAGTACATGATTTTGAACCTTCAGAAAAAATTCTACGTTGCAAATTTTCGACGGTTATTTAAAAAAATAAATCTGTTCCATACATTTTGACCGCGTAGGTATTGCAACAATTAAACAACAACCTAAATAAACTAACTACACTAATGAGCACCTTAGCGACCACAGTTGCTAAGGTGCTTGGTGGTCTGCTTGATACAAAGCTAAACGAACGTCTCGTGCTGCGCGACAATCAGTTCGGGTTTCGGCCAGGCCTTTCTACAGAAAGTGCAGTTCTTTGTCTCAAGCAGGCCGTCAGGTACTACACAAAAAGAAGAACACCTGTTTTCGCTTGCTTCCTCGATCTGTTTAGGGCTTTTGATCTGGTTTCCTACGATATATCATAATATATGGAAGAAACTTGAAGCTATAATTGTTAATTTTAATTGAATTATAACTATATTAAATTATAACCCAAATGTTTGCATATCACATTATTATGAGTAAGTATTATGGATCCGTATAACTATTACGTATTCGTATTTCCGTATTTACGTTAAGACCGAAATTGTACCAACACGTACAGCAAGTAAATTTATTTGATTTGATTTTGATTTGATATAAGCTTGCGTATCGAGCTTATAAGCATCTTCAAGTATTGGTGTGGAAACCAGGTCAACAATGCTTGTGGGAGAAATATTCCCAGGCGTCGTATATTGGCCATTGATGTCAAATTTAATAACGTGTTCTAAAAACTGATAGGGTTGCCATGGCGTTGCAGTGCGTCAAGGATTTGTGTTTGACACAATGATGCGCAAGCGCGCAGCATCAATGTTGGCCCTAGTCATGGGCAGCTTAAGAGGGTTTTGAAAATGATTGATGACAGAGTGGACTGTCCATATATAATTCACTACTGTCAAGTGTCACCGTATCGTGTTGTTTAGTAACACTAAGGGTCAGTTTTTGGATCCGTAGTTAACTCAAACATTAGTTAAAAATTTATTTTTGTTAAAATCTGTTTATCAAATGAACACATTTTGCCAACATTTAAACATTAACTCAACCTTAGTTAAAAAAAGTAATTAATGGTTCAATTTAGGCAAAATATTTTGATTTGATCAACACATTTTGCCAAAATTTAACCAAAGTTACAATTTTTAACTAATGGTTGAGATAAATGCGGATCAAAAAAACGTCTTTTAGTTATAGAGACAATGTTACTAACCCTTTAAGACGCGGACCAACTACGATTTTAATCGCTATTACCGCACTCACACAACCGCATCTGCGCGTTTTACGGTAATTATGCACACACTCGCAAACGCTAACACGGGCGTTTGTGTGCTCAAGGAAAGTTGCATAGTATACGTAAGGAAATCAGATGTTTTCTGTTGAATATACTTACTTATGACGTGCGTTCTAAAATTCGATGTAATTACAGTGTCGGTTCATAATATGATACAATAAATAATTACACATAACAATTTAAAAAAAAACATCACTACTGTTTATTTTTATTACAGTACATGATAAACAGGTCAAATATAAACATTCCGAATTTTACCCGACTGCTCTAGAAGGGGAATTATGCTTTTCGGGTGTAAGTCAGTATCAGGGATGGAAGGGTTAATTAAATGGGTAGTTATGCCATTTCAAACTAATGTTTGTGTTTTAGATAGGTACTTAGTGGGTGCGGTAAAAAAATAGAAAACAAAACCAACATAAAGGCCCTCGGACCACTTAAAAATCACATAAACTCTAAATAAATGCAATAATATCACAGCTCCAAAGTGACAAATGCCATAATGTTTCTAAGAAAATGCGGAGCCGGGACGGAAGCTAGAATTCTGAAAAATTTTGACGATAGAGGGATCATCCACGGGAATGGAAGCTGCTGCTGGCTGAATATTAGTTGGTATTTGCTAAAATTGGTAAAACAGTGCGTGAATTGAACTAAAGTTCTGTGGCGGACTACTAAGGCTACTCACTGCCTAATATTGAAGTGAAAATTCAGTCTCAGTGGAAATATGGGCAATAAAAATAAAATGTTGCGAAAGAGTTTTACAAGAAAAAGACGAAAAACTCGAAAAAATGATGGAATGTTTGGGTAAGTAGGATGATTACGGTATTGTATCATAACATTTGAAATTTGTATTTAGTTTAGTTTACTTACGAAACTGTATAAATCTATAGAAACGGCATTGACAATTTCTACAAACATTTTGCTAAATCCAAAAACAAATAGGTGCACTCTATTTTGATGTCTATAGAATGCATATTTGAATGCGCCTAGTGCAAACGTCTCTGGTCGAAGCAACCATCGAGGCGATAGCCATATTGCAATAGTAGGTATAAGTAACAAAAACAAACTTGCAGATAAATCAGAGTGCGTTCGTAATTATTATAATAATATAAATACTGCACACTAGTTATATATAAAGCATTTTGATTCTTTTGTAAGATTATTTTTATAATATTTATTGAGTCATTAGACCAGTGCCGATAATTTTTGAAAACGAAAAAAGTCACAGTAGGCTGAAACCCATTGGAAAAGAAAGAGAATATAACAAAAATGAAAGGAAAAATAATTTACGGGCGATCCGAGGTCGGGAAGTGGGGGTTATCTCGATTTCCGGCAAAACTACAAGTCTTATGGAAAAAAGTGTAATAGCAAAGTTGTAGGTAATAAAAAGATCTACAACTTTTGTATTCACACTTTTTTCAAGTAACCTCAAAATTTATGTGAAAAATTCAAATAACCAAGTTCTTGGTTTTTTATTTTTATCTTTTACACAGCAATTATTTTTTACCGAGTTTTAAAAAAGCAGATATTTTCACGTGAGAATTTTCGATTGAAAATTAGGGTGCTTTTTCGATATTAGGTCAAAATAAGGTGAAAAAAACAAATATTTTAAATCAATAAAAATACAGTGTGCTTGAAACATAAAAAGGTAAGTATTCGGCAAATTTCGCGAAAAAAAAATGCTGATAAAAATATAAAACCAAAAACTTGGTTATTTGAATTTTTCACATAAATTTTGAGGTTACTTGAAAAAAGTGTGAATACAAAAGTTGTAGATCTTTTTATTACCTACAACTTTGCTATTACACTTTTTTCCATAAGACTTGTAGTTTTGCCGGAAATCGAGATAACCCCCACTTCCCGACCTCGGATCGCCCGTAAATTATTTTTCCTTTCATTTTTGTTATATTCTCTTTCTTTTCCAATGGGTTTAATCCTACTGTGACTTTTTTCGTTTTCAAAAATTATCGGCACTAGTCTAATGACTCAATAAATATTATAAAAATAATCTTACAAAAGAATCAAAATGCTTTTTATATAACTAGTGCAATATTTATATTATTATAATAATTACGAACGCACTCTGATTTATCTGCAAGTTTGTTTTTGTTACTTATACCTACTATTGCAATATGGCTATCGCCTCGATGGTTGCTTCGACCAGAGACGTTTGCACTAGGCGCATTCAAATATGCATTCTATAGACATCAAAATAGAGTGCACCTATTTGTTTTTGGATTTAGCAAAATGTTTGTAGAAATTGTCAATACCGTTTCTATAGATTTATACAGTTTCGTAAGTATACTAAACTAAATACAAATTTCAAATGTTATTATGATACAATACCGTAATCATCCTACTTACCCAAACATACCATAATTTTTTCGAGTTTTTCGTCTTTTTCTTGTAAAACTCTTTCGCAACATTTTATTTTTATTGCCCATATTTCCACTGAGACTGAATTTTCACTTCAATATTAGGCAGTGAGTAGCCTTAGTAGTCCGCCACAGAACTTTAGTTCAATTCACACACTGTTTTCAGTCATAAATTACTTGAAAACTACAATCGAATTATGCACAGAGCGTCCGGTGCCAACCATCCAAGTCGAGCGCTGCCCGACGACTAAAGTATGACCGCGTAAACGATTGTCACCACTATGGAGCGTCAATAAGATTGAAAATTGAAAATGATATTTGTGTTGAAATGTGACGTAAGCTGCGAATGGGCATTTATTTTACTGCTTTTCTTTAGATTATTTAAAATATAGACATAAAATTAAATAATGGTTTGGTTAAAGTTTTAATAAAATGGAAAACCTACTAAATTCTTAAAAAAAAAACTGTTGTTATCGCTGGAAATACAGAGATCTTCGACGTCAAAGTTTATTTTTGTGCTACAACTTCCCAATTTTTTATTGGGAATATCAAACTATTATTTATTATTCTGTTCGGTTTAAATTCTTCTTTATACCCTTCTCTGTTCACTGTATTTTTCGCGTTACTTATTTTTATTACATTACGTCATACTCGACGTTCTAAGAAACCAATTTTTGGGAATATTGAGATAACACCCCGCCTTAAGAGTCTTCGCTCCAATTAAAGATTTTGAATTTGAATTGCACTTTTCTATAAAACAGCTGTTTTTTTTTTGGTAACCGACGACAAATTTCTACGTTAGGAGGTCTAGAATCATGTGCTGAATCCATGGTAACAGTTTGTACGCCGATGTCTCTGCCACCCTGTATAAGAACGGTTATTTTAGTCAACTTTCAACAAAGCAAATAGCTTAATAGTTCGACGACTGCCTTGCAAACCTATGTCCGATTCCTAACAATTTATATTTTTTATGCTTCCTTTTTTACATTTTGTTTAATTATTAAATGATAGTTCGTAGAACGTACACAGAAAAACATTAAATTTAGGCCTCTTCCTGGTTATTATACCAATTAGATTAGGTGACTGGTACTGGGAAATCCCGTGTGTTTACAATCTGCTGTAATAATATTTTTAGTGATAGCTGTTCGTCAGGTATAATCTGTAAGAATGCATTAGTCAGTGTATCAGTGTTGTGCCATTAGGTAATTTACTAAAAACGAAAAACTTAGCAAGCGATGGTGAATTTCTACCGGAGGCTGCGGGTGTCGACCCCAAGACGAGCTGCTTCTCACACGGACAATGACCTATGTCCTTACCTAGGTCATGGTCTATCCGTGTGCCAAATATCATCCGAATCCGGTCAGCCGTTTTGGCGTGAAAACGTAACAAACAAACAAACATACTTTCGCATTTATAATATTATATACAGGGTGTGGCGTAAATAGTGTTCCAACGTTAAGGGGTCGAAATACCATATATTTAGCTATGACATACGACAGTTTGAACCATTTTTACCATAGGTCTCAGAATAAAATATTGTTTTATTAATTTTTTAAAAATTAACACCTTGCCTTTCTAAATTGGCTGAAATTTCTATAAATTACATAATGTTTTTATTTTGTTTTTTGTTTATAACTGCTGAATACACGTGCGATCACATGCAAATAATTTAGTAAATGTAATTTTACAAATACTAAAGAAAAGCTCTGTTTCTCAGAAAGGGGGGATACAGTTTGTATGAAAAATCTTATTCCTTTGGTTAATAAACTTGAAACATGGCAATATTTTCCTCAGTCAATAATAAAAATTGGCACTTTTGGTTTTTTAAAACAGCACCTCACAGACTAAATGTCAAAGTTAGTAAGTAAAGGCGCGGTCGGATTAATTCGAAACTCGGCACTAATATATAAAACAAAAATAAAAATTACGTAATTCTGGGTTTTTCATAAATCAACTCCTGTGTGGAAAAGGATTATAAACTTTGGATTTTACTGCTCGTTTCAATTAATTCGAAAATGGGTATATATAATTTTAAATCATACAATGGAAACGAACCAAACGCTTTTTTGTTTGAATGCGCTTATCCCTGGAACTACTAGTCGGATTTGAAAACATATTTTAGTATTCGGTAGTCCAGTTCTTGAGGATGGTTATAGGCTATTTAACATCACGCTACGACCCTTAGGAGCCGAGCAAAGGGAAAAAAGGCAGAAAGAAAGCTAAACGAAAACGAAGAAATGGGACGATGCGACGATGCGGTGGGTGGGGGAACAAGAAATTGCGCGCGGATGACATCGTGGACAGAAACTAGTATAATATAATTTATTTAGGTACATAAAGGTTTTCTAGTACATGAAGGACTTATAAAGTATGTGTGGGGGCTGACGCGACAAAACGTGCGGTCGAGATACGGGAGCACGGTGTGCGCGAGTCCCGTATTAGCAGTGGTAGCGCGAGCATGTACCTACTTAGATTATTAAACAACATATGTAATCGTGTCGGTATTCGGTTGGAACAATAAACTACGAACAAACTAAAGTGACTTTAAATTATCTTCCCAGCGCAGGGCCACTTCTCACCGAAGACACACCTACCACACACCAAAATAGGGACTCAACATATGCATTATTAATTTCATGGTGTAGGTACAACGAATTGTTGGGTGAATCACTGTTCTTAGCTAGATCACTGAGTAATCTGTATATAAGAGTGTCGTTTAAAGTTCCTAATGACGTCACTTCTCGTAGATCTAACAAATTCTGATAACGGACACGCACGTGGGAAATCATTTAACAATCAGATTCGGAACCAAACTATTTCAAAACTTTCAGCATGGAATTCGATCTAATTTCGTTTGAGTATTCAAAATATTTGAAAGGTGATCACGATTACTGTTCGACTGATTTAATTGTTAAGAACATATTCTGTAAAGGTTTCTGTTATCGTGGCCCGAAGGTCCGGCAATCTGGGTGTTTCGTGAGCCGATACCGCCATCGTCACGGAAGCTAAGATATATACACACAGGGTGTCAGTTAAAACGAGGGACAAAACTTTAAGGTTTTGTCGTACTCATGAAAATAAACAACTTTTACGATGGAACCCAGCGTGAAATCGCGAAACATAAAGTAACTCGATAAAATGTAGGGAAGTGCTGTTTTTTTTTTCATATTTCAGAGTTGGCCGCATAGCAAAAGTTGTTCATTTTCATGAGTACCTACTACATTCCCTTTAATGATGTCTCTCGTTTAAACAGCCTGTATAATTCGGCTAACATAATATTGTTAGCAAGGTCATACGTAATAATTGATTTTGTTGAAAGGTAGGAACGATAGTTCAGAGGTTACTCACCCGTTAATTGTCTGACCGTGACTCGGAACTGACTATTAATATTAATCAGAGCTTATTGTTGACAGCTTTTCTTTGTCTGTATTTAACAATAGGGTATGTATGATATGGAGTTCTTAGAATTTGGGTAGCTTTTGCGTTCATAAAACTAATGTGTTGTGATTGGACAAATTACAAGACATACTAATACATTCGAATTATGAATCTATACGTTGAATAATGGAGGTTAAAATTCACGTTTTTTGTTCAAGAAACCTCGCACAGGTCTTCTCTTTATTCTTTTTTTTTTGTTTTCATGATTTTTTAGATTTAATGCTCTTTTTTATTTTCTTTTATTTTATTATTATTTCCTTTATTTAATTTACATACATATGAATTACATTTTTAAATATTTTTATAAACAAAAAGATACCAAAAACATTTAAAAATATAAAAAATAGTAGCCCACCGGTATCGGGAACAGGGTCCAAGCTACCGGCGGTCAGGGCTCCAGAGAGAGAAACTTCCTAACAATGCGGGCCGTGTCCAGAAGTACCGCTTTCTGAATCAAGCCCTTGATCCAGCTGCCTAACGAGAGCCTCCTTAGGTGTTGGTCGAGGCTCTTGGGTATTAGCCCATTGGCTGTCACGACTATCGGCACAATGACCGCTGAGCCCACATCCCAAATGTCGACAACCTCGTGAGCCAAGTCAAGATACTTGATTTGTTTATCTTTCTCGGCTTTCACGAGGTTCTCATCATGCGGGATGGTTATGTCAACAATCATTGCGCGTCGCTCCAATCGATCCACCACCACTATATCAGGCTTATTGGCAACAATAGTCCTGTCAGTGATGATGGATCGATCCCAGTACAATGTGATATTACCATTTTCGAGAACTGGGTCGGGCACATACCTCTACAGGTACCAAAAACACGGTGTAGTACGGTACCTCCGATTCCACAAGGTTGTATTTCAGAGCAAGCTGCTGATGGATTATCCTGGCTACAAGGTTGTGTCTATGCAAGTACTCTCCGTTAGCTAGACGAGAACACCCGGAGATGATATGCCTGATTGATTCTCCCGGCCGGTGGCATGCCCGACAGATGTCAACCGTGCCGTCTTTCACAATAAATCTCCGGTAATTGTTCGTCATCATAACTTCGTCCATAATTGCACAGACAAAACCTTCGGTTTCTCCAAAGAGGTCACCGAAACGCAGCCAGGCAACCGACGCTAGCAGATCTACATCCGGTCCATGTAGGGCCCGGAAAAAGCGTCCGTGGAGCTCCTTACTCTGCCATACCTCCATGCGATCTTATTATTATTATTATTATTATTATTAGTATTTCCTGTGCGTGTCCCAAATAAAATATTTTTCTTTTTTCTTTCTTTCTTTTCTTTATAAACTGTATTTAATCATACATAATCTTTTGAGGAATTCCGGGCCGTAAATCCGTATCCGGATTCCGGAAGTTTTAATACGAGCTCAGCGGAACGTTTAATTCGATTCAGTTCTAACATTAATTAGCATACGTTTGGATAGTTTAGCCTTCGGCAGATAAACTTACATTGTTCCAGATTAGTATATTGACAAGCAGGTCTACTGTCAAGTTACCCTACCGTGTCAATAACGTCCAGTTTTCGTTAAGATATTATAACTAGTGCACCACTGAAGACACAAACAAACTTTATTCCAAAAATAAAAATACAACCAACTTCCAAAAAAAGCACTACTAAGTGTGAAAAATAACTTTAATTTGGGAAGTCGATGTCTTTGGTTTTTTATTTTCTTTTATTGCCACCGACTTCCGAAATTAAAGTTGTTTTTCACTTGGTAGTACTTTTTTGGAAGTCGTTGGTTTTTATTTTGTAATAAAGGTTTCATTTTTCAGTTTTTAGTTGTGGTACCTACCCCACACAAATTCGTATACCTTCATTTGCTAAGTAAATAACAGTGACAGAAAGTTATGATAACATCATTAGTAATTAATTATTTATTTAATTAATTAATTAATTATTCAATAAGTGGAAAAAATACGTGTAATTGAAGCTAACAAAAAAACCACTCATCAAAAATTTACCAAATTTATATGGGACCACTCTATAAGTACATCCCATTATTGAAGCTAACTCAAAAACCACTCATCAATACTTGACCAAAATATGGGACCACCCTATAAATATACCCTATTATTGAAGCTAACTCAAAAACCACTCATCAATACTTGACCAAAATATGGGACCACCCTATAAGTATACCCTATTATTGAAGCTAACTCAAAAACCACTCATCAATACTTGACCAAAATATGGGACCAGCCTCTATGTATACGAGCTATTATTGAAGCTAACTCAAAAACCACTCATCAAACCTTGACCAAATTCCTAAGGGACCGCCCTATTATTGAAGCCAACTCAAAAATCACTCATCAATACTTGATCAAATTTATATGGGACCACCATATAACCTTTTCAAACATAAGATGAATTTTTGAAATCGGTTTATAAATGACGTAGTTCTGAGCCTCCTCCATTTTTTTAAGTCGGTTAAAAATGGTTTGTAGAATTCTGAAGATTATCATTACGACTGTGTTTAAGTCAGTAACCAAGTTATGACCTCTTTAGATGATCATAGGCAGCAAGTTTTGATTTAACATCCGCAGTTTAATGTAGTTGCCTAGGATACCATCAGGCACTCGACCTGAATGGCTAAATATGATAATTTACCCATAAACCGGTTATACACCAACGAATTTCTTCATCAAAGAAAAGTCCAGTAGCAAATTACCTTTTTAGCCTTTGGAAGAATAATTACTTTGAAGAGCCTAATTATATGGCGGCCCCTATAATTTAATCGAGGTGTTAATCTAACTTTAATTCACATATAACTTTGACGAAACCGTTTGAATAAAATTAGTAGGTATGTGTAATGCGCGGTAAGAAGCAACATTTTTGGTAATTGACACTAGCGCATCGCGTTAACAAAAAAAAGTTCAAAACAGCGCGATGCGTTTGATGTTAATTGAATTGAATGATCACCAAATTTTGCAGTTTTAATTAAATTAAAAAATAAATGCACGGCACAGTGGAATAATTTTTAGGTATTTTTTTTGTTGATTGAATTTCCTATAATATCATTCATCATATCAAATATGATAGTTTACGCTAAAAATTTTGAGAATTATGCGACGAGAAATATTTTTTGAGCTTTGTTATACGATTTTTTTATCATGATATATTTTGAATCAGTCTTTTCTTGAACATTTGACAATAAACAAAATTTTAATATGTACCAATACCTACGCCTAACTGAGCGTTCTACGGTGTCCTACGTTTGGGCAGCGCGTTAACTGTGGCGTTGCGTTAAATGATGCTATTGCAAAACTAAACTTCAACGTTAAAATGAAATGAGTGCAGTATCAGCAGGCTGAGTGAATATTAGGAGCAATGTGCCGAACACTCCAAGATAAAACTCGTTGCTTATGACATCGTAAACTTGTAAATCCAGACAGTTATCTCTCTGAAAGGGGCGTTAACAGCATTGCTTTGGACTAAGAAATTTTATGTGTTATTTGTCGGTAGTTTAGCATTATGTATTGGCAAACTGTTGGCACTGTGTAGGCCTAAACAAAGAACAATCTTTCAAATATTGCGTAACCACAGTGTACACTGTACAGGTGTTCTTGTTTCTACCACTTCGTATCTCTCACAAGATAAGCCATTGTTTCAAAAAGGCGTAAATAAAGGCAATGGTTCGTACAATTTGGTCGAAATTACCTTGAGACTGTCTCAAGATATCACGGCAGTCACGACACGTAATAAACTGTAGGCCGTAATGATATGAATAGTGTATGAGAGAGACAATTTGCAAAATTATGGTTTATGACAATCGTACATAGCTATTCCTTGAAAGTTTTTTTTAGAAGCTGCTACGAAGATAATGATCTGATTCTTTACTACAACACAACA
Organism: Brachylomia viminalis; assembly: GCA_937001585.2. Taxonomy (NCBI): domain Eukaryota; kingdom Metazoa; phylum Arthropoda; class Insecta; order Lepidoptera; family Noctuidae; genus Brachylomia; species Brachylomia viminalis. The sequence goes on along the minus strand of OW443297.2, from coordinate 10,674,493 downwards.
TTGCATTGGAATACAAACTGTAAAAACCTTGGTTTTGTTCTTTATATAATTTTTGCTCTTACCTTAAATATTCAAGTTAAATTGTTCCAGATTACACGAGTGTTCCGTGTCGGTCGGTAATTTGTTCCTTAACTCTCGCAGTTGGCATTGTACCCAGTGAATGTCAACCTTCACCACCCATAGATTATGGGCCATGGTTTTAATCTGATTTAACGATAGTTGTAGACAATACAAACAATATCTACAAATACTTACTCGGGATATATTGTCATTGGCAAGATCGGGTGAACTTATTATTTTATCTCTATCCAAAGCTTTGCGGGTCACAGGTGTAAAGGGAATAAACAATTGCAAGTTTATTAACCTAACTGTCACGACTGGACTAATCTCTTTTATCTCTAAGCCAACACGTAGGTGCAAATTAATTACTATCGCATTCCTGATAGATAGTCGACAGCCTGACTAGCTTTCGACAGACTACAGAATTTGCATGTTCTACGAAAGGCAAACTTTCGTAATGTTGATAGCGAGTTTTCATACTTTGTAACATAAGGTGTACCTACCTATTAATTAGAATTTAATCGTGCTTACCCTTACTGTTACACAGGCCATTAATTCGTACGTAAGTTTACAATCAAAATATATCTTGGTTTTTATGTTAATTTTAATGACTATTTATAAACAAAAGAACATACGCGAAGATCACAGCGAGTTTAAATAAGGTACATTGTGGTTCTTAAAGGTTCTAAGTTGAAGAGATCTAGTAGTGATGCTGCTGGGACGAGTAAACGTGATGGCTGGGGCCAGAGTTGTGCACGACCGCGTTGAATCTGCAACCAAAACAAACAATAATAAATGTTATGACGAGATAATAGCGGTGAGTCGGAACAGGTTCGGAAACCAGTTTGCTATCACGACACCTGTTCACCGATACCTGTTGTCAGTCAGTAGCACATGTGCCGAGTTCATTACTCACACGTTACTGGTCTAGTAACCACTTACCGGTTTGACCAGCATGTGAGTGCGTGACTTAATACGATGTAATTTTACGACTCACATGCGTAAACAAACAAAGCTCCATAAGCGGGCAAATATGGCAGGTCAGTACTGTTATGCGCAATTGGGGGAAAGTTGCACTCTCATCAACGGTTCGTCATTACGTATGCAGTTTGTGTTTAGATTTAACTTTGCGTAATTTTAGAAGTTAACGTGACAATCTTTGTAAGTATACCTGAAGTATAGTCTGACTAACTAGCAAAGCTTTTATTCAACCTGCTCCTAAAATGCAAGACGGTGACTTTAAGTAAAGTCACCAATGCAGGAAATTGACTGATTGGTCCGCTTACTGACTTGTTTTACCAACGTGAGGACTGAACGCCTGTCCCTAACTTTTGTAGTGATCAAGTGTCCAACGCCAAAATAGGTTTGACAGGCTGGTAGTTTGAGAAGTAAAACTTACCCGTTGTGGTCGTCAGCAGTGTAAGTGACCTTGCGGAAGGAGCCATCGGGCTGCAGCAGCGAGTATTCTCCCTTCACGACATCACCATCGCGGACCTCGTGCTGGGACTTGTGGTCGCCAGTATGGGGGTCCTCCACGGAGTACGAGTACTTGTATTTGGGGTGAGCCTGAAAATATCGTTCGAGAATTACAATTCGTTTAGAAAATAATAACGAATGTTTCTGTTTGACATAGTCCTAGACAATGGAACCTTTCCTTTAGGTTCCTGGATTAGAAAATTACTGATTGCTTAAAATATACGTACATAGTAGTCCTCATGTCCTCCGTGGCTGTAGTAGCCCTCATGCGTGTCAACGGGCGCGTAGGCGTGAGCGACGGGCGCGGCGTGAACAACGGGAGCGTGGACAATTGGGGCAGCGTGGACCAGGGGCGTAGCGTGGGCATAGGTGGCAAGGGGAGCCGCTGCGTAGTGGTTGTCGTAGTGGTTGTCATAGTGCGTGTCATGATGCACCAGGTTGTGTTGGGATGACACCGTGTACCCGCCGTGCCCGAGGTGACCCGCCCGGGCAACAGCCACCAAAGCGCTGACTGCTAAAATCTGCACAGATAAAAAAAACACGTTAATTCTTTCTCACTTTTAGAATACACTTTTCACTTCACATTTGAACACGGGAAGATGACTTACTTTAATGAACATTTTTGTGTGGGATAGTTGTGCGTGACTGACATACATATGAGAAGCAGCAGTGGGTTTTATAAGAATTGGCTCGGGTAGTCCGGTGGGGCGCCGAAAGCGATCTGCGCGTCCCCGCGGCCGCAAGGTCAGCACGCTTTGTCTTCGACATTCTCGCGGCCCATTATCAAAATGATTATTACTTACTGAAAATACTCTGTGAACTGCGATACTACACTTTGTTATACTAGGTCAATGCGTACAATGATACGTTATTGTCGTTTGTGCGTCGCCTTTTGTAATCCAGTGTTATTTTTTCGAAATTTTTGTATGGTTTTGCTAAGTCGTAGGTATATGACTATTGATTCAAATCTTCTGGCCCATATAGAGTGGCAAAAAGGCATAGTTTTGTTTACTTGTTGAATCTTGACCCGCGAATTCACTTAACCATCAAATTACAGAAAATAAGGTACTGTAGTAGGTAATATTTTTTTTTTAATAGAAACTTTGCCCCACACTAGGAATTTCTCCTGTGTTGTGGGTGCGTTTACAAACATTTAAACTCACATACACAAACAACCAGACCCGGAACAACTACACGTAGGTCATACAAATATTTGTTCCGTGCGGGAATCGAACCCGAGACACGCAGCGCAGCAGTCAATCGCTTAACCACTGCGCCAACCGTGCCGTCAATTATATCATTACCATTGCGTTAACTGTAACTCGGCCACCAGAACACACATAACATTTGTGGAGGTAAGATTATGTAGTAAGTTTCTACAAATACCGTAAATAAATAAAACAGCTCAGTTTTCTGTAATTAACACAAACGCGTGATATATGGAAAATAAACCAAAAATACTTACTGCGAAAGCTGCTGCGAAGGTAGCTCTCTGTTGGGTTTAATTGATTGTTCCAAAAGGAATTAGAAATTAATTGAAAGGAAACAATAAATAACAAAGTGGAACGTAATACTCTGACATAATTTGGTGATGAATAACGTCCGACACAGTGAACGATCTTAGAGCGGATATTGCTATAATCATCATTATTCGGTACCTGCCCGATTAGAAAAACAGTAAAATGGCAAAGGTACTTACCAAGCTAAGTAAGTATAAAGGTCTCTTTATTGTGCTTGGACATTGTATGACATATGATTAATAATAATAATAGTTTATTGTCACAAAGAAACATACATTAGTAAACACTAATAATTAGTATACATTAATTTTTTATTATAGGTGCATCGCCTTCACATAAAATTATATAATTAATGTATACAAAATATTGTAACAAATTTTAAAAGAGTAACGGTGGAGTTTCTTGCCCATTCTTCTCCATACGAAACTACCTTTTGGAAGGGGCGACTAGAATCAATTTTATTTAAATGTAAATGTTGACGTTCAAAAGTGCCTTTTATGTGCCTATTTGAAATAAATGCTTTGACTTTGACTTTGACACTGATTGACTAGATGCTAACTAACGCTGCAGAAGTCTGTATACAGATATTATGAGCCCTGCCTCTTAAACTAGGATAACCTGTATCTTAAGAGACAGTCTTCAGCTGTGAGGTTACTTCAAAATAGGGATTATACAAACTGCGAACTGTGCCAACTTAATGTTCGTGTAACAGTCAGATTTACTTTATGTCATTTATTTCTGAGTAACCTTTAACCTTTAGTAACCTCCCGCTAAGTTACAGAGCTTTTGTCCACTAGGCCTAGCACGATTAACGAACTTTTGTAAGTACTAATGTAAACAGAACGTATGATTTTTTGCGTTTAAATTAGTAAGTTCGTGCTAGTACCTACTGTTCCCATCCTTTAAGCTTCTCGCAAAATCTGGAACACCTTGTTCTTCGTCTTTCATAGCTCCTAGCTGCCTTCTTTTTGAACTGTTTAGCAAATCTCCAGTAAGGATATTACCTGCTTTATTTTAAAACGTAAATCTAGCACGTAATTTAAGTTGCTAGGTATACCTAATGGTGTTGTGGCTTTGCTAGTCATCCGAGAGCTCACGAACGGAAAGAAAATTTGACACTTTGTGAGGCGTACGGCCGGCGTATCGCAAAGTGTGTATCCACCTTTACACGTATCGTTATTGTTGTTTACTTTCCGTAGAACGTACATCGAGTAACTCCTGTCAGTAGTTATGAACGTATCAGCGTACATTGTTTACATCTAGATTATGAGATTTTGGTGTCTATTGTCTAGCACAAACGTGTTTCCCATCCCTTGAAACTTTATTAGAACGGTTGTGTCGAAGAGATTATTACATGTAGCGTTGATATGTAAATGTGTATATATATATAAGTATGTATATCAGTTATCAGGTTACTGTAGTACAGGCTCTGCCTAGTTCGGGACTTGAAGACCTTGTGTGGATGTTGTCTCATATTATGTGTATTCAGTTGACACAAGTCACAATATACACACGTATAAAAAGCATTACTATAATTATGTTATCAGATACCTTTTCTTACTTAAAATCAGATTAGTTTTTCTGGGTTTCTGGCTTCTTCAACAGGCTGTCAGAACTCACCAGGCTAGGACAGAAAGTGGTAATGTCACAATAGGTAATCGCTCTTGTGAGTGGAATTTATTGCGAAACGATCTCACCAATACCGATGTATTTAATAAGGTCCATCCTTTTGGTAAGATTTATCAAGGCCTTTTAACATTAGCCCTTTAATACAATTAGGATATTTTATGAGTTATTGATTTGATTGCTCAATAAAGAGGATGTTCATGTATTGGATTAATTGTATATAATTACTCGGATATCATTAATACATTATTAAATTAATATTAACACACTGTAAAACCATTTTCTGTGGTTGTTCCACATGTACGCACGGCTACAGATCAAGCTATACATTTTTAGTATAAGCTGATCTCGCATTGTATAAGATTCCCTTACAGTGAGAGGTCAGTGTAAACTGGAAATTTATAGCTTGACGTGCAGCCGTATGTACAGTCAAGAGTAAAAATATGTACTTAGGTACCTATGCAGTAAGTGAATTTAAAGAGCCCTTTGTGTTGATATTGTGACATGTGAAATAATTAACAGATACCAACACAAGCTGTTAGGGTGAGAATACCATTTCGTTTTTTTTTTTTTCTTGATAACAGTCGTAGTTATGTTTAGCTAACCTATGCATGTTTTTCCGTATGTACCTACCTATTAATATTAATACATTTGATTATTTTCCATTGCGCAGAATCCTTCATATTAATTCAAGAAAACAAGCCAGCAAAAAGTTACAGGAAGCGGAAGATTTCAATTATGTAAAGTTCGATAATAGGTTTATTTTTCTCAAATTACCAATTGACTTAATTCGTAATAAGAGCATTTATTGGCTTCTGGCTATATGAATAGCCGTATGAATGGACGTAAAAATAACTTTTTCACCTCACAACCTCGGAAAGATTCTGTTTGTCATTCGAAATCTGAGAGCGAAAGTGCATTTTATCTGGTAGCATGACAAGATTTTTTAAAATTCGAACCGTTTTATTCTTTAATTTTCGTTTTATTCAATAATTTTCGTTTTATTCAATAATTTTCTATACTGCCAGTCCACTGAGTTACGTAATTTATTTATTTTTTATTTATTTATTTAGTCATAAAGGTACACCAACAGCTTCTGTATACAAAATATCAAATAACAGTAGATAATAGTTGAGGGCTTATACAGTTGCCAATAATAGGAGAACCAACATTCTCAACTACAGTGATAGCCTAAGGTAAAAACGAAATGCATAAAAATGAAGTGGTAACAACTATATAAACAGAAATATAAAAAATACATACATACGTTATAAGATTGCAGAGGTTGCAAGAAATAACTAATAATAGGTAGGTACTTATTTCATGTCAGTGCGCCAACCTCATTTTTAGATTAATTGCACTGGCCAGCACGCAAGGTCAGCACGAAAAAAAAAATACTTTTAATTTTTTAAATAAATAAGCACTAATTTAATATATCATTTAAGCTGTTTTTCTTGCACCTAGCATTTTCCTCGCTGTAGTGAGGGGAAAAGTTGTGTGTTTCGTTCGGCAGCAAAGTTATTCTGCTTCTCTTACCTTTGAAACCCTCACTACGCTCAGGATTTAATACAAGTACTCGCGCCAAAAAAGAACTTTGTAGCCTTGCATAACAAATAACTATTATTTTATCATACTAAGTTGCTCAAAAATAATGAAGATATTAGGATTGGTAAAACTGTAAAAGAAGTCAATTAAAAATGTGAATGCTGAAAATTCAATTTCTAGATGTTGATGATATTTGCAAGATTTATTTTTGAAGGTCATAATTGTTTTTTTTATTTTTTTATTTATACTTACTTAGTCTTAATACAGGTTCATATTTGTTTTGTAGGTACCATTAAACCAGCAATGGTTTCTATTGGTAAGAATAGTAGACATCTTACACAAGCGAAGTCATTCAGTGGCTAAATAGTATTTATATTTTTATGGCCGGAATCACGCAAGCGCAACAGCCTTGTTATAAAATTATGATCTCTGATAAAATCGGCCTACCGCCAAATAGTTTTCTTTGTTACGTAAATATTATAATGCTTGAACTTGTCATGTTTTAATGACACTTTACTCCTTGGATCTTAATTAAGGTAATTTGATAATTTGTCATGATAACCTCTTGCGATCATTGAACAAACGCTTGTGTTAACAAATACTTACATAAGATTACGTTAATAGGAAAATAAATAAATTTAATTAATTGAGGAATCATTAAGTTGTAGCAAAAATAATAAAAAACAAAATAAAATAAAATAATAAATTCGTAACCCTATTTTGTCATAAGACTCGAAGCTTAACATTTTCTATGTCAATGGGGACTAAGAGGAGAACAATAATAGATTTCATGTACAGGTTATAAATATTTTAATAAATTAATTTATAATCGTATTTGGTTTCAGCAGGTCGAAGTAGATAATAATATCCACTAGGTATAACTTTATTTAATAGTGATGGTACTCAGGCGCGGGGTGGATGGATGGAGCCGAGGTATGCACAACAGCTTGGAATCTGAAGATAAACAAAAATATTATTACTTGGATTAATCGAACAATCCCCAAAATTTCATCGGAAACTTCTTAACGCACATACGCTGTTCTGGTGTCAAAAAACTGAAATGCAAGTAGGTACCTATTGGGTATAGTAAGATTTGCGTAACACGTTCATTTATTTCAGTGGGTCACTAATACGATAGTTTGTACTCTTACTAGTATTACCTTACAGGAATTGATGTTGTAGAGAATGGATTAAAAAATTTGCGACTTTCTTTGATATCAAGAGATTATCGGAGGAAAGAAGATAGGCAGATAAGGTGAACTTTTGAGATTTCCTAACAATTTTTCTTGACTTACCCATTGTGGTCATCGGCAGTGTACTCGACCTTGCGCACGGAGCCATCAGGCTGCACCAGAGAGTAGTATCCGTGCACCGCGTCACCGTCGCGGCTCTCGTGCTGGGACTTGTGGTCACCGGTGTGAGGGTCCGACACGGAGTACGCGAAGTCGTATTGCGGGTGAGTCTGAAATAAGTAACATTGGATAAATATATATATAAATCCTACTACTGTTGAGCTGTTGTGAATGACTTATCTCAGTTGTATCAACATCAAAATACTCATGCTATTCTTTTTAATTATGACAAAACAGAATTGGAAATAATTACGTAAGTACGCGCTAAATCAAAGAATCAGAATCAAGTCTGTAATATTCTACTCTTTAACCGTGTTTTAGTAAATCATAATTACCTAATTGTCAACTCAACTCAACTCAAAGCATTTATTTCAAATAAACCAATTACAGGCACTTTTTAATTGTCAAAGGATCGGTCAGTCAGAAAGATGAAGCTAGTTGCCCATTCCAAAGCTTAGTAGGTACCTATGGAGAAGAACGGGCAAGAAACTCCATGGACACTCTTTTAAATCAAAATATTGTTACACAAAAGTGGTTACATCACTCATGTTGTAATTATACATGTGAGAACGATGTAGAAAGACGTGTACGTTAAAAGCGTCTGTAATAAAAAGATAAAAACAATTATGAAATTAAAATAAGCCGTGGCAGCTAAGAAATGACCAGTGCCTACTGACGGCGCCCGTTCGCGAACATGACGTATGGATCAGCACCATTCAGCTCAACCATTTTGAAGGGAACTCAATGATCCAATACACACGCCACCACCAGCGACACATTGTATTAATGACAATTAACTATGTCATTTCTGCAATGCAATCTGATACGACTGGAGAGAGAACAGGCGCAGGATCAACGGCAGTGACACCATAGCGAGATTTGCGCTTTCAAACAGACAGGGAATGCTGACTTTTTAATTGATTAAGCCTCCCAGCAAAATCTGCCCTTATTAACATTATCAGCCTGCTGAGCTCCAACGAGGTTATTCTTAATTTTTGTAAATAATATCGATCATGTGACACTGCACTTTTGTATGGAACTTTTGTGCGAGTATAAAGACTAGATTGTTGTTGTTAGTTATATTAACTTACATGTTCATCGTGGCCTTCGTCGTAGTGTCCAGCATATGCTACCGGAGCGGCGTAGGGAAGGGGTGCGGCATAGGGCGCAGCGTAGGCGCCGTCATATGGCGCAGCGTAGCCACCTTCATAGGGAGCAGCGTATGGCGCAGCGTAGCCGGCTTCATAAGGAACGGCGTATGGCGCCGCGTAGGGAGCGGCGTAGTGACCCCCATCGTGACGCACGATGCTCTGAGAAGACACGGCGTGACCATGCGCATAGGCCGACGCCAGCATCGCACCGAAAGCTACCAGCTGAAGACACAAGAAGAGACATTTTTAATTTAGACACTTCAATCTGTGATTCCGTCGTTCCACAATTTTGCTCCATTTGAGAACCTAACAACTTTTCACTCCACTTTATGAATTCACTTGTTTTACTGTTACAAATCGCGTATTCTGAATGTTGTTTTAGGGAATTGATTCCTCAAATTAAATAATTGTTTCACTTACTTTGCTGAACATTTTGTTGTTGTTTAGATCAAAGTCAATCAATGATTGATGACAAATGCTGCTGACCGTGGGTTTTTATATGAGTTAAAACAGAATAAGAACAAGTGGGGCTGACCACACCGCATGCGGACCTCGCGACAATGACAATAGTCAAGGTTGTCTTAAAAAAACCGATTATAGAATTGCAATATATGTCATGGTATCGATAACGGCGTGGCCATGTCATGCCGTCTAAATGAGCATGTTTTGTTCAGCTACACAAAAAATATCGTTCGCATGAATGAAATTTTCAAGTGCGTGGGTTTATGGATCAAAGAGTGTTAAAATTTGTTTAAGGATATGGAACATTTGTCTTCTGTTTAGTTATTGCAGTCACATGTCAGACTTTGCTGGCTCTGAACCATTGCAATAATGTATGTAAAATTCATATGATACTAATCTGGTCGTCATCTTCTTCCTTCCCCAATTTATTTGAGTTCTCTCTCTCTTCAAGCCATTTTGTTAGTCCTACTTCCATCTAAGGTCATAATATTATCTTATGAAATGGGCCTACCACTGGCTGCTCCAATAATGAATGGTCATAATAACTAAGATGATTGCTAATCTTAGGGAAATATAACTAAAGGTAAATAGGAGGGCGAGAATCAATGTCCTCTTGTGTTAACGAGTACGATGCTTCTCGTTTACTTTGCTTTATTACTTTTAAATTGGTATGAAATAGGCTAAGGGTTTACGAACAGCTCCAATTTGAAGTTTACTTAGTGATTATTAATTTTTCATTACCCCTGCTACGTAAGTATAGGTAGAGGAGTAGTGGCTTAGTGGTAACGGAACCGGCTTACGAGTTGTAGGTCGTGGGTTTGAACGCAGGCAGGCCCTTTACTTTGTGTAATTTATTTCATCACCACTGCTCTCAAAACGGTATAAAAACATCGTGAGGAAACCGGCATGTCCTAGAACCAACAATTTGAAGAAATGTGACATCTACCACTGGGCCCGCGTGGTGGATTACGGCCCACTGCCTCTCACAGAGAAGAGGCCTGTATCCCAGCAGTGGATACGTTATAGGCTGATTATGCCTGCTACGTACAGGTAGATCTATAATTGATGTGGCGACGTCAGAACGTCGAGATTTCAGTGCTATCTCTAAGTTCAGGACTCATAATTTGCATGGTGCCTATACTTCATTCAAATTCTTCAAATCTAAAGGAAAATAATTTTTCATGGATTTTATGTCGTTTATTTGTTGAAGAAGAATGTTGGTCGCTGCTATGTCGTTCGATGCGAGCAAGGCCGTACCGCGAGGTGCTACGTGATCTCAGTCTAAATGAACGGAAAAAATACCCGAACCGATTATACCGTTCAGTGCAATGTTGACAAAAACTGTCGATATTTATCATTCCGTACTGTTATTATGCTGAATATAATATTTTTTGTTGATTCACTCAGGTTAGTAAGTTTAAGGCTGTGTTAGTACAGGAACGGCCACCGAAGCTAAATAGCGTGGTTAATCGTTTTTTTAATTGCAGTTATTATTATATAATAATAACTGTGTAAATACTGTACTACTGTGTACTGTGCTGTGTAAATGAAGAAACATAGACTTTATGATAAGATTATCATAAAGTCTATGTTTCTTCACACATATTACTGTATAGGCACTAACAACTATTGAAAGATCATTGCTCTGGTGCCATATTGCGTGCTTGTGATCCTAAGAACCAACTGTCTCCTATAACTACTTTCTACGTTATACATTTAGGACTTTACTCGAGTTAAATTAAATTAAAATAACGAACGCAGCTGTGATTTGTAAAATATCAAAATGATTAGGTATCAGAAGGCCAATTCCCGTAATTAAAAACGTTCAAATTCAAGTCACAATCCCATCTCAGCGACAGTCTAATGTCAAAAATTTAGGTAAACGCCATACAATTTTTGACAGATTGACACTGAGATTAGAATGCGAACGTTCTTAAAAATACGGGAATCGTATTATGTTGTATTCAATACATAATTCAAATTGCAACCCACAATTTAAACTGAATATTTCTATTATATTCATACAAGGAACTAAAGGCAGACCAGTCGGAAATTCTTGTGTTCAAAATTCTTACATAACTTATAGCCGTTCTATTGTAGTAAAACTAAATCTGGAACTATGACATACGAGCTTAGTTATGAGCTATTTAGATTTATTTATGAGTTATTGCAATTAGGTAGTATTACAGTTCCGGAATAGTAGATTGGAAAATGTTAAACGTAATCTTAACATAATAAATTTATTATTGTGTAGACACTATATGCCTATTTGAGTAAGTATTATCCGCCTTCGGCAACAGACTTCATTACGTTCGATTTTAGCATTACTGAACAATAAAGCTGTCAAAGTTTAGTGTCTTGCTCAGCTGGTAAGTGTAACATTAAAAATTTTGATTTACAACTCGAAAGGATTAAAAGATCTAGGTGGAGGCCCTAATTCAAGTATCTCTTTGTGCTTTGAAGTAAATTTTTATCATTCATTTTGCTTTGCAGGTATTTTTTTGAAATTTTCTTCTATTATATTCGAAATCGTGACTCTAAACATTTTATTTTATATTATGCAAGTAAACATTCGGCATGGTATATGGTTATGCCAGGCAGTGGTTACTTTATTTGGTCAGCTTAAGCGTTGTTTAAGCAATCTAATAATCTATTATTAAAGCTTAGATTATAAAATTTATAATCTAAGTATTAAAGGTGAAATTTATGACGTGACGGTAATATTTATTAACCACTTTTTTAGGAGTGACACACGGCACAATTTGTCAAATAAATATCAAATTAGCTGTGTAGGTAATACAGGGTGGCCAGTGGCAGATTTCAAAGTTATATCAAAAGGTAATTTCTGAACGCAACATATTAGAGGGGCGCGGGGCGGGGGCGTCGTTGAAAGCGTAAGCTCTGCGGATATTTCGTAGCAAAGTCAAAGTCAAAGCATTTATTTCAAATAGGCACCTATATGGCACTTTTGAACGTCAACATTTACATTTAAATAGAATTGATTCTAGTCTCCCCTTCCAAAAGGTAGTTTCGTATGGTGAAGAAAGGGCAAGAAACTCCACCGTTACTCTTTTAAAATGAGATGAGAATGGAGATGAGAGCACCGCACTTTCGCCATCGAGACGTAAATTTCAAATGGATTTTCGCTTACTGAAGCACGTCGTCGATTTAATAATCGTTAAGATATTCGTCGATTACGTAATGGACCATCGAGAAACCTGATATAGTCTTGGGTAGCAAAGTTCAGAGCTACAGGATCAACATTAAACAGACCCAGATCAGGACCAACACCAGCGGTAGCCACGGACGAAAATGTTGAACGTGTTACAGTTTCTGTGACTGAAATCCCCGTTTATCACTTCGTGCACGTTCGGAGAGAAATAGCGAGATGATAAATTACTTTATTAGACTGTAACTACATATTTTCCATACTTCAATCGAAACACGTGGTTCCAGCAGGATGGGGTCACTGCTGAATTTTCTGAAAAAATTAAACACCCCGAAACGGCACCGTACCGTGGCCATACCAGTATTAAGGCCGTGTGACTTTTTTTATGGGGATACTTAAAATCCGTCGTTTACAAAACAAATCCGAGAAGTGTGACTAAAGAAAATATTCAAGCCGAAGTCAGCAGGATTCCCCAGTCATTCTGTAAACGCGTTTTTTAAAGCATGCGTGCTAGACTCGAAGAGTGTGCTAGCCTTGATGGAAAAAGTGCTTTACAATAATTTTGCCGCATTTATTATTTTTAATTTCAATAAACATTCTTTGTATTAGAGGTGTTGATTTCTTTTTTATTATTCGAACTTTGGATTTTGTTACTGGACACCATGTATTAGCCCATAATACTAAAACGCAAAGAACTTACTTGATTTTTATTAGTGTCGGTCTTAGGGATTTTGGTAGCTCTCTAACTATGTAGGTTATATTGTATTCAAGATTGCTGTAAAGTAAATCAAGATACTGAAGGTTTTATCAGTTTATTCACATTTCGCACACAATAAATACATACGCATAAATAATTACAGAATTGTTCAAACATTCACACAACAATCAGAAATAGAGGATCAGTTGATCAGTAATGATAGTGAGAGTGTCCGTAGATGGGGACGGGGTGCACCGAGGGAGCGGAGTTGTGTACCACAGCGTTGAAACTGAAAATAATAACAACAATAAATTAAATATTCACTATTATCCTGTAACAGCTATCGTAATCGAAGGATAGGATATGTCGTTACGTACCCATGGTGGTCATCAGCGGTGTATTCAACCTTGCGCACAGAGCCATCAGGCTGCACCAGAGAGTAGTATCCGTGCACGGCGTCACCGTCGCGGGTCTCGTGCTGGGACTTGTGGTCACCGGTGTGAGGGTCAGACACGGAGTACGCAAAGTCGTAATTGGGGTGAGCCTGTAGTATAACATCATTAAAAAAATTACTATTAACAGATAATGTTCGAAAACATAATATCAATAACATTGTCACTTACGTATGTGTCGTGGCCGTCGTAGTGGTCTACGGGAGCTGCGTAGTGTTCTACGGGAGCAGCGTAGTACCCTACGGGAGTGGCGTAGTGCAGGGGCGCAACATGGGCCTCATCGTGGCGCACGATGCTCTGGGAGGACACGGCGTGACCGTGACCGTAGAGACTTGCGTTGGCAGCGGCCAACAGAGCGCCGAAAGCTACAATCTGAAAGTGAAAGATACTTAGAAAAGTACATAATTTATTATATTTTAAGTTCAAATGATTAATGTAGGTAAACTGCTAAGTAGGTATGTGGTTATACTAGCCAGTACTATGATTGATTCTTGGGATAATTTTGGGATGATAAAAGTATTAAGCTTTAGAAAGCTCTATTGATAAATGAATCAACGTTTTTATAAAGATCTCACGAAACCGAGTTTTAATTTCAGTACTCACTTTGCTCAACATTTTCGTAGTATTGTTTGTTACGATCAAGCGTTGTTGATTGATGTCCATGGACTCGCAATTTGGTTTTATAGATCAAGTTACTGAGTACTGGAGCGCGGTGGGGCGGAGCATGCGTGTGCGCACTTGACATGTAACTTTGACATGTATCAAGGTCACAGTTTCGATAAAACAGTAACGACACAGTTTAATAAAAAAAACAATTTATTCTCGCATGTGTATTGTTTTTTTTTGTATTTTGCATGTTTAATGTCTAGAATGCCTATTTCGTTTTTAAATCGGTTTTATTTGTTGATTTGAAAATTATGTGTATGTAAATGCTTTAGAATGCTGTAATACTGTGATAAAGGTACGGATGGGTTGCCGAGAATGCTGTGATTTAAGTACGGATGGGTTGCTGTACCGTTAAACTTCACATTGAAAATAAATGGTTCTGTATATGATGAATATGATTATGTTTGTTTCTCTTTGACGTATGAAAATCTTGTATATAAAAAAAAATACATGTACCTATCTACCTATGGTGGGGAAAAATTGCTTTCAATGGTTCCTCTAGCTAGTACTATGGGCTACATATTATACCCATGGTGTGGTTAACAGTATCTACTTTTTAGTTCTTGAAGTATTTCCTTTAATACTTTGTATATATTCCAAATAATTAATGTGATTCGTGTTCTATGTGCTAGAAATAACGTAGAAATTCAAACAAAACATTTTCTATCACGTCGCAATTTCATAATATAACAATATTCTGGACTTATATAGTTAATATAAGTCTGAAATCGCCAACACGTCTTGAGCAAGCGTGGTGATCAACGCTCGTGCCTTCTCTGTATAAGAAGAGGCTTTTGCCCTGCAGTGGGACAGTAACTGGCTGGTATTATTTTTACGTATCTCGGGACCCTGGGGACCCGATCTTTTGGGGCGTACAAGGGGCCGAAGCCAACTCGCAGCGGCCCCTTAGACAATTTTAATGAAATGCCGCACCAATCGACGATTATCCCTGTATGCACTGTGCAAGTGCACCCAAGGACAAGGGAAGGTCCCGCGAGGAGTTGGTGGAGACTCTGAACGGAGATCCATGGGGGCGCCCTTACAAAATGGTGCGGAATAAACTCCGCACCTGGGCCCCCCCGCTGACGCAGAGTCTCCGCCCCCAGCTGGTGGAGGAGGTGGTGAGCGCTCTGTTCCCTTCACGGGGGGAGCATACTCGCCCGCCCATGGCTCCGCCATTCGCGGTGCCTGAAGCGGACCACGCGGACGACGACGACACCCCTGAAGTGACCGGGGTAGATCTGAGAGTGGCGGTAGGTAGGCTGAAGGCCAAAAATACCGCCCCAGGACCCGACGGCCTGCCAGGGAAAGCCTGGGTCCTGGCCTCGACGGCTCTTGGGCCTCGACTGGAGGCGCTCTTAAGCGCATGTATGGAGAGAGGCCAGTTTCCACTCCGTTGGAAGACGGGGAAGCTGGTCCTCATTCGGAAGCCAGGGCGCCCTGCGGACTCTCCGTCCGCATACCGGCCCATTGTGCTGCTCGACGAGGTCGGCAAGCTCTTTGAGAGAGTAATTGCAGGCCGCCTCGTCGGGCACCTGGTGAGGACGGGGCCGGATCTTGCGGATAGTCAGTTCGGCTTCCGCAAGGGGCGCTCGACGGTGGACGCCATCATGCGCGTTAGAGCCCTCACGACGGGGGACGCGGTGTCTCGGGGCGGGGTTGTCGTGGCGGTGTCACTCGACATCGCCAACGCATTTAACACCCTGCCCTGGAGTTGCATTGGGGAGGCACTCCGGTATCACCGGGTGCCAACCTACCTCCGTCGAATAGTCGAGGCATATCTGACGGACAGAGCCGTCATCTACCCCGGTCGCGATGGAGAGTGGAACCGGCGAGAGATGTCGTGCGGTGTCCCACAGGGATCGGTACTAGGGCCGCTCCTGTGGGACATCGGTTACGACTGGGTGCTGCGGGCCGACCTCCCTGATGGCGTCAGCGTGGTGTGCTACGCTGACGACACGCTGGTCCTGGCGCAGGGGAGGTCGCATCAGGCGGCGGCCGACGCGATGACACGCGGGGTTGCGATAGTCGTGGAGAGGATCTGGCAGTTGGGTCTCGAGGTGGCTTTGCACAAGTCCGAGGCCATGTCTTTCCATGGGCCCCGGAACAGGCCACCATCGGGATCCCAACTAACGGCAGGAGGGGTTCACATCGGCGTCGAGTCCACGATGAAGTACTTAGGACTCGTGCTCGATAGCCGGTGGAATTTCGTGGAGCACTTCCGACGTTTGGCCCCTAAACTGGAACGGACTGGGGCCGCCCTCAAGCGGCTCCTGCCCAACCTGAGGGGTCCAAACGCCTCCTGCCGGAGGCTTTACGCGGGGGTCGTGCGGTCCATGGCTACATATGGGGCCCCGGTGTGGGCGCGTTCACTGCGGCGGAGAGCCGCTCACTATCTGAACGCGCCCCAAAAGGTGGTAGCCGTAAGGCTGATCCGGGGCTACCGCACGATCTCGGGCGAGGCGGCAAGCCTCCTTGCCGGACTGCCGCCGTGGGATCTGGAGGCGATAGTCCTCGCGCGCCTGTATGAGTGGCGCGCGGAGGCACTACGCCGGGGGGAAACCCCGCTTCCGCGGCAAATCGCGGCGGAGCGGACGGACCTCCGGCGCGATCTCATGGCGGCATGGAAAGAGCGACTGTCGCAACCCAGCGCAGGGCACGCCACGATAGCGGCGGTAAGACCCCTCTTTGAGGAGTGGCTAGAGAGGCGTCACGGCGGCCTCACCTACCGCCTGACGCAGGTCCTCACCGGACACGGAAGTTTCGGGAGGTTCCTGCACATCATCAGGCGGGAGGAAACGCCCGGGTGTCACCACTGCGATGATCGCCCCGAGGACACGGTGGAGCATACGGTGGGGGCCTGCCCTGCATGGGCGGAGCACCGCCGTGTCCTCGTAGAGGCGATCGGCAGCGGCGGCGATCTCTCACGCCCGGCCTTGGTTCAAGCCATGGTCCGGGGCGAGGGGGAGTGGGAGGCAGTCGCCTCCTTCTGCGAAGCAGTCATGCTAGCGAAGGAGGTGGCGGGACGGGAGAGGGAGAGAGTCTCCCGTCCAAGCCGCCGCGGTGGACGCTCCGGGCGTCGGGAGCCGCGTGACGACTCCCGGCCACCGTAGGCGCGGGCCTGCGGGCGGTGAGTAATTGGTAGCTCACCGTCCGATCAGGACCAGGCCCGTGCTGGACGGCGCGTACGTGTTCCACGCGCGCCTCAAAGAGATGTCAGCATCATAGAGGGGGTCCACTAGGGCCCAAGCCTGCCGGGAAAGCGGGATCATCCAAAAGGGGTACCGCTGACCCGGAACATAAAGGGCCAAGGAAGGAACACGGGTGGGTTTTAGTCAGTAAGAGACTGACACTCCCTTCCGCTCCACCCAGAGCGGGAGGAGTCATTTGATGATTTCCCATCCTCAAAAAAAAAAAAAAAAAAGGACAAGGGAAGGTTGGTGTAGGTCTATTGTGGGATACGCAAAAAAAAGATATTGGAATAAGGGTATTTTGTTTGTATATTTGTGTTCCTCGGCCTAGCCGGGTAGAACTGATGGCACGGGTCTAAGCCCAGCAGTGGGAGAGTAATATTATAAGCAGACTGTATGGTAGCCGAAACTATAATTGTGTGGGAGTATTGGTGCAAGTTGTCCGAATCACACTGAAGAACTTTTCTAACTAGCGAATCACTGCCTTCTGCAGCAGGTGGTATGCGTTAGATGGCAGGTTGAGGGAACTAAGAGACTGATGAAGCTGTTTAGGAATTACTCCTGATTGTTGTGAGTTTGAAGTCGGGTTATTTCGTCTTTTAGTTCGGTGTATTGTTGTATGCGTATTTGGCTCAGCAATGTCTATAAGGAACTAAAGGAACCCAGTTTTGTTTATTTTATCCTATACTAAACTCGGTTCAAACAAAAAACAAATACGTATGACTTTGGCTACTTGATCGTGTCCATGTTCGTAGTCTGTATGGGCCAGGTCAATACCTGGCCCAGACAGACTACAAACATGCAGGCGCCGGCGATATGTTGGATTGTCACTGCAGAACTATTGCATTTTTTACAAGTAGATTGTTAAATTCTTTATAATGTATTTTCTTTATATTTTGTATGTTCTTGCTCTTAATTATTTGGTCCTGAATTGCTAGCATGAACCCTTTAGTAACTCCGTAATTAGTTCGAATCGATTAAACCACGCGTTTGACGTATTTTAATACGTTTTTTATGTAATTAGACAACAACAGATCAAGATTAATGCTTGGGTTGGGTTTAGAAACGTGCTGCCTCGCTAGAAATAATGATAGACTATTTGGGGGTTTTAGAGGGTCTTCTGAACCCTCCACAACAACAAATATTTGCCGGAGAGGCGTATAAAAAAAAAGTAGCATTCTTTAGGTTAGGAACGTAAATACATACGTCAAAAGCCCCAAAATAAAGGCGATTGAGCATCTGCCCTCAAGCTCAATAGCGTTAAAATGGAAAGATCACACCGAGGAAAATATTTGTTATTATGACGACTTCTCTTGATTGTTAGTACGTCGTGTTAGTACGTAAGGACCTACAGAGCTCTAAATGTGAGTAATTAAGTATTATTGAAATTCTGGTATTTCATCAATTAATTAACTTTCATTAAGCCTATAAAACGGACACTATAAAACATTGACCGCCTAAATTAGGAACAATGATTTTAAGAGCGGGTCGGCCGGACAGAATGTTAAGCCTCCCGCATCCCCCAATAGCTTTAAGGCTCCAACAAACAGGAGCAACACGCGACATAAAGTCACTGCGTGTCGCGCGACGAGGGTTGCCATTGGGTCGCGAGCGATTCACGTCGCGTGTCGCGCCTTTTTAAAGCAGCCGTTAAGATATAATATATGCCAGTGGAAAGATCGTTCAAGGGATTTTTTTCGTGATATTACGACTTCTCTCGATTGTTAGTCAGTAAGGTGCTACAGAGCTCTAAATATGAGTAATTAGGCATTATTGAGATTCAGGTATTTCGACAACTACTTAACATTCATTATTTCTGTGCCTTGCAAACATCATCTTTATATGTAATAATTTTCCTGTTTTTAGTATTATTTGTAACGGCGACGTAACTAATTGTTGTTGCAATAAAATAACGCAAGTTTAAAAAAATACTGATAGCTTTGTTTACATCACGTGAACGCGCCGATTGTCCGACATTTCGTGTACCTATACGTCGGACAATGTTATATGTCCGTGTCTACTTCGTCTCTTTTTGTAAAATAGTTGTAGTTGTCTGTATATAATACGTGATTTATTGTTAGTAAAAATTGAGAATTATAAAGAAAAAATAATCCTATGATAAAACAACGAATTCTGAGTCGAATTATAAAAAAAAAGTCAATTTCGTAAAACAATCTTCTTTGTTCTTTGCTGCCATCGAAATGACAATCCATAAATAATTTCAAATAGTATTTATTCCAAAACTACATACACTACGCTGCAAAGAGTGCGAGTTTTCCCTGCAACTACATCAGCGTGACGTCAGTGTGACGTAGTTCGCACGTGGCGATGTAGATACCGCTACATTACTCCCCTCCGGAGACCGGAGCTCGATAGTGGGTTGAGTCGTGTATCTTGCGATGCTTGCCAGTGCCAGGTGAAGTTCCAGTGAGTCGGAACCGGGTGCCGCATAGTTCACGGTGAGTCGGAACTATCTGCGGTGATTCCCCAGTGAGTCGGGGTGGCGCTGCGTTATGTTCCAGAGCGTCGGATGTGATACAGCGCCGGGTTGAGGCTGACTGCTGGCGTCGACCAGGAGAGGTGTGAATGGCTCTGCTTGTTGACCGGCCGAAAGTGCAGTGTGCTGTGCCAAGGTTGCTGATGAGGCTGAGGGTGATGACCAGGAATGCGCGTTCGCTGCATGGTGGTGGTCAGGATACCCGTTTGAAGCCGTGGTTGCTAGCTGAGACTAACGCTGAACTAGCTGCTCGAAGGCTGTGTCAATGTCCTTGTTCGGGGTCACCAGTATAGAGGTATGAGGAACAGGGTGTAAAGTTCACTCATACCCATAGAAAAGGGAGGATCGACCAGACGGGTGACGTGTCTGGTGGGCAACCGCCCGACGATTGATGTCGGGAAGTTGTATATATATATGTTAGTTGCGCGGTAAACTCTGCTTGCGCGATGCAGGATTTTGCGTGACGTCAGTGTGACGTAGTTCGCACGTGGCGATGTAGATACCACTACATGCGTATAGCACGCATCATAATCATGCATTGACTATAGCGTTTGAAAAAGTTAAATTATTTGATTTGTTATGTACCTACTACCTTCATCCCAGGTCGCATAATATGCTCCAACCCGTTAGATGTCAGCATCATATTTTTTTCAACCGATTAAGTAATATAAAGCCACTTGCAAGTTTTTCTATTTTAAAAGAGGAAGATAAATGCTCGAATATTTTGAATAGTACTGTATAATTGTATTATATTTTGTTTTTCCTGACCCTCAAGTCTTTGGATCGTTTCGGATCGGCGTCCCATCTAAATTCGTTTAAGTAACAAATGTTTCTCTTAAAAAGTTTCACTATCCTCAATTAAGTAACTAATGTTTCTCTTAAAAAGCACTATCCATTGATACAAGTATCACTTATGGCTGTTGGGCGCCAAGAACATTTCTAAATTTCGGTGCCCAAGTTGTCACCTCTTTAGGTTATTAAGTCCAAACTGACTCGACTCACAATAGTCATTTTACTGCTTACATTTAAATAGTAATAAATAAATGGCCAGGAAAAATGTTGGAATAGGTAGTTAGGTAAATAGTTCGGCAGTTCCTACATATTTACGTCCCTAACCTAAAAAATAATACACATTATTTTTTATTTAAAGATAATACGCGACTCCAGCAAAAAAAAAATTGTCTTGGAGCTTCAGCAGACCATCTAGAACCCCCAAATAGTCTCACATTCTTTCTAGCGAGGGAGCTCGTTTCTAAACTTTAACCTCTTTTAAATAGATAACCCTTATAAAAAGAGGTGTAAAGTATTGGTCGTTGTGTGCTATTTGTTTGTGGAGTGGGGAAGATTCAGTTTTGGCAAAGAAGTATTTATTGCCTAAGAGCTGTGATCTGTCTGTTGTGTAAGTTTAGGATATCTATAAGTGCTCTGCCTCCTTCTTTTCTCGGTAACGTTAGCCTTTGTATACAAAATCTTGGATCATGTTTGCGAAATTTTGTAATTGTAGTGTTGATTTTCCGTTGTAAGTTTTTTAGGTCAGTTTTGGTCCAGTTTATTATCCCGAATGAATATGTGAGCACATGTATAGCAAAGGAGTTGATTGATTATATGGTGTTTTGTGAATATAGCTGTGTTTGTAGTATTATATTAAGTCGGTGATGAAATTGTTGTATAAGTTTATGTTTAGTATCATTGTAGTGTATCTGACGGGATTAATTGTATCCTAAGTATTTACAAGTGTCTGGTACATCCAATGGTTCTATTGTTTTTCCTGTACCTAAGGTGTACTGGTGTTGGTAGTTTTGTCCTGTTCAACTGAATTTATTTTGCATTTATCAATGCCAAACTCCATTATAATGTCATTTGTGAATGTTTTTGTTTGGTTAGCTAGCTCGTAAAGTTGTTAAAGTTAAATCCATATACAGTAAATTATTTAAAACGCCTTTCTGTGGGACAGTCTATCGATCAGTAGCTTAGAATTTAAAGGGATTCCTAATGAGGTAGCGTTTAATGTTTTAGATAGGGGGTATAGAGCAAGCCAGGACCACAGTGGGCTGAGTGCATCTCTTTGGACGATTCCTCTCTGTAATTTAATTGGGCTATTATCTGTTGTTTCGATTGGGGTAGTGAGTCTTTGTCGTCATGGTCTTCAAAATGAAACTATTTTTGAGTTTATTTTTTCAATTTCTAACACTTGCAATAGCCATGATGTAGCACAGAATCATACGCTTTCTTGTAATCAATACACATGGTGAGTAAGTCAGTTTTGGATGTCAACCCGCTAGTTTCAATAACCATCAGTAATCTGCCGTCATCATAGGGTTCATTTTCCTTAATATCGTTTTTCAATAACCGCTAACTCGTGGTGGAATTGATCTCCATGTTCAAAGGCAAGTAAAAAAAAAGTATTTTTTTTAAATACAGAAATGTGTATTGCATTTCTTTTAATGAAACACTTTCAAAATTTCCTTAATCAGGTCGTCGTATTGCGGGGATTCCCTTAAACGTTTTAAGTGACTGCAACGAACGACTTCCGTTTCTAAATCACTTAAGCTTTGAAGTGAATGCTGGATCTTTTATAAAATATGTTTCTGATAAGTGCCTGGACCTGAATATTTTTAATTTTGGCTTCGCTCAGAGAAGGAAACTTGTGTCTCAAAAACTTAAATCCTGTGCTGTGTTTGTTCATAGCTTTTACGACGAAGACAACATGATCCGGGTATTTTATTGTGTACTTAGATTTTCTTGAAAATGTTTTTCTCTAGAGTGTGTGACAAAAGTAGCAGTCACTTACACCATATTTAAGTAGGTTCGTTCCATATCACAGGTTGACCAAAAGGTAGTCCATTATATTTTCTCTAAACCAACACGTCAGATTTGTGGGGCAGCTAAGACAACAATGTGGCCACATTCAGTATTTATCTTGATTACGAACATCCAAAGTGATTGCCTTTTCTTGACTTCTTGGTGTGTATATTTGTATAAACTTGTGGTTTGTACAAATATACAGCAAATATGTTAAAAAAAAAATAGTTTCTTAGAATTCAAAAAAATTGCCAGTTTTAGACGTAATGTAAAGTAACGATGTTTCTCTGGTAATAGGATCTATGTCTACGAAATGTATTCTTTTTACTAGGTATATTGACTAGTATTACTATAACTACCCAGGATGTGTTGATAATGCTGTCTGTCGAAGACAAGTGGGTAATAAACGTTGTTCCACAGATATTATTATGCGCTTCTGCATTTGTTATATCTTAGTTATGCATCGCTTTACGAAGAAATTCAGAGATGGAACCCGAAACTATAAAATACCTACCCTGTTGGTATTTATTACCGTCAAAAGTCCAGACGATTTGTAGAGAAAGTTCTCGATATAATTTCATTGTTACATTTAAGTATTTTATTGAAGTGAGTAGGCGCCTTACCGGTTTCAGCAAGGGAGACAAATTCATAATGAATGATACTGTAACCGACATGATAGTTTATTTCCTCGTTGAAGGAGTTATGGTTTGTAATTGAAGTTAGAATCAATTGTTTTCCTGGCGGGCTATTTATTTATGGGCTCTATTACGTTAGTTTTCGATGACAGTCTGCCGATAGGTAGTGCTTGTTAGTTATGTGGCTGTAATGTTAGTTTTGTCCATTATACTAACTTTTTATATACAATGAGAAATCTTTTTTACCGTTTTCGCATCTGTAAAAGCTTCTCGAGTTACATTCTGCCACCGACAATTGATCAGTTAGGTATCCAAGATGCCAAAACTATACAGGGTCTGGTCTAGACCTAGTAAGGTGCTACACAAGTTAAAGTTTTAGAGAAAAAAAGCCCAGTTGTTCTTTACTGAGCAGCTCTATTCGCCCCGAATTTTTGTCCACTTGCGTTCAGCAACAGAGATTTTTGAAAGCTATGTAGGTAATTTTTATATATATAACACAGCTCTTTAACGAAACGACTAAGTGAGTTACCTAAGGCTTATTTTGTAAGGGCAGTAGATGCTTTTGTTAGACTCATAAAGATTATATTAAAATAACCTATACCTACGTATTAATGAAATTGCATCAGTAATAAGCTTAATACGATCTATATTTTCTTAACGATACTTATAGGGTACTAGATAATTATGATGTTTATTAAAAAATAAGTTAGTGGTTTATCACAGTGTATTTTGAAATCGCATTCACGCTCATTTGGTATGTACAAAACAATAAATAGGCACAATACAATCAGTCATCGATATCACTCAGTAATGATGGTAATCGTGTCCGTGGACGGGGGCGGGGTGCACGGAGGGAGCTGAGTTGTGTACCACAGCGTTGAAACTGAAAGTATAGAATATTGTTTATATTAGCACAATGTTAAAAAATTAACTTTAGAGTGTTCGACCTCCAGTTTTCAAGATAATAGTGCTATGCAACTTACCCGTTGTGGGCATCAGCGGTGTACTCAACCTTGCGAATGGAGCCATCAGGTTGAGCCAGGGAGTAGTAACCGTGAACAGAGTCACCATCGCGGCTCTCGTGCTGGGACTTGTGGTCGCCGGTGTGAGGATCAGCCACGGAGTAAGCGAAGTCGTATTTGGGGTGAGCCTGATATAATAATGAAATTAAAATATAGAACTCTCTTCCATTAATTATACTGGTGCAGTCACCATCAACGGTTGACTTACATAAGTGTCGTGGCCGTCGTAGTGAGCAGCAGGAGCAGCATAGTGAGTTTCGGGGGCGGCGTAGTGAGCCACGGGGGCAACAGCGTAGTGTGCAACGGGAGCGGCGTAGTGGGCTACAGGAGCGGCGTAGTGGGCTTCGGGAGCGGCATAGTGGGCTACGGGAGCAGCGTAGTGCAGGGGTTCATCGTGACGGATAATGCTCTGGGAAGACACAGCGTGTCCATGGCCCAAGTAGCCAGCGTTGGCAGCGGCCAATAGCGCGCTCATAGCTACGATCTGAAAATGACACGTTCAACTTTAGTCTCTACAACAACATGTTAACATGTTGTATTTTACTCGTGTGAAGTAGGTAGTTTAAAAATATGTATTGTCGGTAACTAAAATCTTTCGGAGAAACACTCACTTTGCTAAACATTTTTGTTGTTTGATTTGCGACGGTCAAATGTTGTGTGATATCAAAGTAATTCTTGTATGGTTTTATATATGCAACACAAAGCCGCATGCGCTAGCGCGGTGGGGAGGAGAAATGCGTGCACTTGACTTTGAATACTTTGACAAGGCCCAAGGTCGCAGTTACGATACCAATATTATAAAAAAAATATTGATAACAAATATAGTGTTGTGAGAATTGTTTGTTACGTGCAATATAAGAATTTGTATATTCTAAAATAATTTATTTTCAAGTTCAACACATTTTATTCAAATCAGGTTACAAGTGTAGGTAGATGTTTTATTTACGTAACTATATAAAAACATTTTCATCACATTATGCATCATAAGTTCAGCAACGTACTTTTTATAGGCACATGGTGACGAGTGACGATACTTTTTAGATTACGTTAAAGAAAAATAAAACACACTAGCTTCCGCTCGCGATTTCATTCGCCTGAAAGTCGTAAGACACCGCAATATACTAAAATAACAGCCACATTTTTATATAACTTTCCTGTATCCTACGTTGGTAGTTATGGTCTCAGCAGCCAAAATATAAAGAGATTCAGGACTGGTGACGCGGGAGCGAGCGACGTAAAGTTATCCGTGTGAGAAGCAGCTCGTCCTGAGGTCGACACCCGCAGCTTTCAGTAGTAATTTCCCATTGCTTGTGAAGTTTTTCGTTTTTAGTGAATTAATGAATGCCTGCGCTCCTATATATACTACTTAATGGCACAACACTGACAAATTCACTGATGCATTCTTACAGTTTATTCCTGACGAAAAGCTATCACTAAAATAATATTATAGCAGTGGATTATAAACACACGGGATTTCTTATTAACAGACACCTAACTATAGATAATATTATTTTTTATTATAAGTTTTACCTATAACAAAAAATGACCAAAAGAGGTCTAAACTTAATCTTTTTCTGTGTACGTCCTGAGAGCTATCGTATAATAATTTAACAAAATGTAAAAAAGGAAGCATAAAAAATTACAATGGTTGGGAATCGAATATAGGTTTGCGAGGCAGTCGTCGAACTTTGAAGCTATTTTCTTTGTTGAAAGTTGACTAAAATAACCGTTCTTATACAGGGTGACAGAGAAATAAGTAAATTGTGTGATGTATATTTTGGGATTTCTAAGTAGTTGGGAGGTTAAGGGAGTTGGTTTAGCGAAATCGACGCACAAACTGTTACGATGGATTCAGCACATGATTCTAGACCTCCAGCGTAGGAATTTTTCGTCGGTTATCAATAAAAAAATTAAATTGTTTCATAGAAAAGTGAAAATCTTTAATTCGAGCGAAGACTCATATAGGGTTAGTAACATTGTCCTTATAACTGAGTGGTAGTAAACAAGACTAAACGATGACACATGTAACTGACAGCAGTGAATAACATATGGGCATTCCACTCTGTCAGAAATCATTTTCAGAACCCTGTAAGGCTGGCCATGACTCGAGCCACAATTGATGCTGCGCGCTTGCGCATGTTTGTGTAAAAACTATCTAAATGCGCCATAGGAAAACCCCTGATACACTGCAAGGCCATGGCAATACCATCAGTTTTCTGAACACGTTATTAAATTGGCCACGAAGGACTCCATACGACGCCTGCGAATATTTTTCCCACAAGCTACATTATGTAGAAATTAGTACAAAATGCTCTAAAGAACCTCAACTATACGTCTGCAGTACAACGTGCAAACCTGCCGCTATCATATTCGCACGCACGGACGAAACAGCCCTCCATTCCCTTTCAATGTCAGCATTGTCTTTGAGGTCGGTGGTGGCCAAGTGACCAAGGTAGGTATTTAAATTGTTCCACTCACTCAAGAGGAACAGCGTTTAGCTGTATGGAAGACACATCAAGATGGTATTTGGTTCGCGTCTCAAAAACAATGTACTTACTTTTCTGAACATTATACAATAACCCATGCTCAGAAGCGTAACGTTCGCATGTGGTCAATAGTGTCCTAGTACAGCTAGCTGAAATACCTACCGCACTCAGCAGCACCATTTCGTCCACGTAACCTAAATTATTGACGCAGACACCATCAATATGACAACCGATATGATGAATGCTAAGAAAATAATTAATTATACATTTATTTTAAATTTTATTTTATAGTAACCCTTTGATTTGACATTTTTCAATATTAATTTATGTATGTATAATTGTAATAACTCTGACTGTGACATTTTAATTTGTAATTTTACATCTGGATAGCTTCTTAACAATTTTTATAATTTTTGCGTGCCTATTTCCAGGCAGAATGTTCATGGCTCACTCCTATCTACTCCACCTGTATTTAATGTAACCTACATTCGTTGCAAACAAATGATTGATTGATTGATTAAGTGCCTCAATCAGGGCATTCATATACAAATTGAAGAGGGCAGGGGAGGTCATCCCCCTGTCTCACTCCGCACTCCAATTGATATGGCTCCGACGGCGCAACTGCCCACTGACCATTGTCGACCTGGTTTCTATACCAATGCTTGAAAATGCTTATAAGCTCGATAGGCAAGCTTATAGTTTCATGATTCTTCCATAATATATTGTAGGAAACCAGATCAAAGCTCTAGAAAGATCGAGGAAGCAAGCGAAAACAGGCATTCTTCTTTTTGTGTAGTACCTGACGACCTGCTTGAGACACAGAATTACACTTTCTGTAGAAAGTCCTGGCCGAAACCAGAATTGATTGTTATGCCGCACGAGACGTTCGTGTAGCTGTGCATCAAGCAGACCATCATGAAACTTAGCGACTGTGGTTGCTAGAGAACTAGGTCTATAGTTAGTGTAGTCAGTTTCGTTAGGTTGTAGTTTATTTGTTGCAATACCTACGCCGTGAAAATGTATGGAACAGCATTTTTTTTTAAATAACGGTCGAAAATTTTCGACGCCCATGGTTGATATTTTTTCAGAAGGTTCAGAATCAAGTACTGAATCCATGGTAACAGTTTGTGCGACTGCTTAGCTCCTAAAATGTATAGCGAGATGATTATCATTTAAAAGGTTAAACCTGTAACTTTCCGCTATATTCGGTCCTTATTCAGCCCAGTGAAGTAGTAATGGAATAATTCGACTGTTGTCAAACACTGGTTTAATTATTGTGTTCTCTCTCGTCTGTCTCACTTCCTACGACATATATGGGTTTTTTTTTGCGATTCCCGACTTTTCTAGTACTCAAACCTCAGTAGTACTGTAATGTTTTTTGATCTGTTTAAGGAACAGGATCGATTGGCATTGACAATTTTTTTTATCTGAAAGTTGCCCATTTTCTTGTATCGACCAATCTCATGAATTATATCTTCAGTCTCGATATTTACAAGTATATATCGTGATTGACTGCTCAGCTCTATAAAGGTATGGCGAGATGAAAATCATTTAAAAGGTTGAATATGTAACTATCTGGAATATTCTAACCATTTGACTCGTCTTTGTATTGTTTTTATATTATTTAAAATTATTGACATTTTATGAATTAATTTTTGTGTTTTTAATGTTTGAATTGATGTTTAATTATTATTATTTATTTCTAATTTTATTGTGTATTTCTATTTTTTTTTTTTTTTTATGTTCTTGTTTATTTTAAATGAAATTGTATTGCAGTATGGACTATGTGTCTGAATCAAATAAATAAATAAAAAATAAAATAAATTTACAATTTACTGTAAACTATAGAAGAATACGAATAAATTGCCATATTGCTCATATTGTAATTATGTATCCCAATTTCTCATTATGTTTTTATTATGTGAGTCCTGCCCCGGATAATCGGTCAGTTGACCATGATGTAAATTTTTTGTACCGGTTTCTGTACCTACTGGGGTGCTGAAGAAAAAATGTAGAATGCATTGTTTGCATTATAAATATGTACAGGAAAAAAATTGCAAGAACTATGCATAGTTATAATACAGCATGAACCACAGCTCAATTCGTTTCAATTAAAAGCTTTAAAATGTGCCATACTTAATTATTCAATGATATTAATAAATTAGGTACCCCTTTTAGTATGTGCAACCAACAAGTCATTTGTATTTTCATCAGGAAACATGACATTACAATGAAAACTGTCTTTGCAGGTACTCGTATATAAAAAAAATTGGTTATTGGTATATCACATTTATTTTGAAATCGCATTCATACTCATTAGATATGTACAAAACAATAAATAGGCACAATACAATTATTTATCGATGATCACTTAGTAATGATGGTAATCGTGTCCATGGACGGGGGCGGGGTGCACGGAGGGAGCTGAGTTGTGTACCACAGCGTTGAAACTGAAAGTAAAGAATATTGTTTATATTAGCACAATGTTGACAAAGTAACTTAAGGGAGTTCGACATCCAGTTTTCAAGATAATAGTGCTATGCAACTTACCCGTTGTGGGCATCAGCGGTGTATTCAACCTTGCGGATGGAGCCATCAGGTTGAGCCAGGGAGTAGTATCCGTGTCGCGGGCCTACCGCACGGTGGGCTTCGCGGCAGCGTGTGCTCTGGCTGGCACCCCTCCTTGGGAACTCGAGGCGTGGGTGCTCGCCAGAGTATACGAATGGACGGCGGGGCGGAGGGCGAGAGGAGAACGCCCCGCCCCGGAAGAGCGGGAGGCCGTCCGGCGGGAGGCGAGGGACGCCATCGTCGTCCATTGGACGAGGGACCTCGCCACCGCAGCCTTCGGCCGCCAAATCCTCGACGCGATCGGGCCGATCCTGCGAGACTGGCTCGATCGGTCGCATGGGTTCCTCTCGTTCCGTCTGGTGCAGGTGCTGTCCGGACACGGTTGTTTCGGATCGTACCTGCACCGAATCGGACGGGAGGAGACACCGTCGTGCCACGACTGCGGTGCGGCGGAGGACGCGGCGCAGCACACCCTCGCGGTGTGCCCGTCGTGGTCCGAGCCGCGCCGCAGTCTCACTGCGGTGATCGGACCGGACCTCTCACTCCCCGGTTTGGTCAACGCCATGCTGGGCGATGAGAGGTCCTGGGCGGCAGTGGCCTCCTTCTGCGAACACGTCATGTCCCAGAAGGAAGCGGCGGAGCGCGCGCGGGAGGACGATCCTCACGCGGCGGCGCTCCGAAGACGGAGGAGGGGTCGGAGAAGACGTCAGTATGACGGCCATCAGCGACTCCTCCCCGGTGGAGGCCAGCAGGCAACGGGTGCGGGGGCACCCTTGCCTGTATTGCACGGGCCTCCACCAGTGTCGGACGGGAATGGCCAGGTGTTCCCGGCCATTCCCGTAGCCCCCCAGGCAGGGGGGCATGCGGGGCCCGCCAGCTAGGCGGGCATACGCCGGGAGGGCTGTGGAAGCAGAGGCTGAGCCAATTTCCCATAGCCCTCCCATCACGGCGTCGCGGGAACACCGCTGAGTTTTAGTGGGTATACTGCCACTCTGGCAGGGAGTCCCACATACTCCGTCTCGTCCCCCGACGAGCGGAGATGCGTAATGTCATTTCTCAGCGACAAAAAAAGGGAGTAGTATCCGTGAACAGAGTCGCCGTCGCGGCTCTCGTGCTGGGACTTGTGGTCGCCGGTGTGAGGGTCAGCCACGGAGTAAGCGAAGTCGTATTTAGGGTGAGCCTGAAATAATAATGAAATTAAATTATAGAACTCTCTCCCATCATTTATATTGGTGCAGTGACCATCAACGGTTGACTTACGTAAGTGTCGTGGCCGTCGTAGTGAGCGGCAGGAGCGGCATAGTGAGCTACGGGGGCGGCGTAGTGAGCCACGGGGGCGGCATAGTGAGCCACGGGGGCAGCAGCGTAGTGTGCTACGGGAGCGGCGTAGTGCGCTACGGGAGCAGCGTAGTGCAGGGGTTCGTCATGACGGATGATGCTCTGGGAAGACACGGCGTGTCCGTGGCCCAAGTAGCCAGCGTTGGCAGCGGCCAACAGCGCGCTCAAAGCTACGATCTGCAAGTAAGACTGTTAAGTTTAGTCACTAGTCCAGTTAAAAACTAGATATTGTTGGTTACTAGGACACACTCACTTTGCTGAACATTATTGGTGTTTGATTTACAACGGTCAACTTTTGATTGATATCACAGTAATAGCTGTATCGTGTTATATATGCAACACAAAGCCGCATGCGCTAGCGCGGTGGGGCGGAGAAATGCGCGTGTTAAATATAGTGTATAAATATGTAGATATGTAACTAGATGTATGTAAATACTTAATTTTTGTTACTTATTAGGTATTGAAGGGAAAATACAAACAATAGGATTCAATTCATAATAACATTATATTTACATAATTCATAAATATAAAAATACAATATACATCATCATCAACAATAAATCAACAAAATAATCAGAATAATAACGTACCTTAGATGTTAACGTCTTGAAAGTCGAAGAGCAACTGAACTACACCACTATGGCTCCGCTCTTTTATACCCGTTAACAAACAAGTATGATTCACAACGGTTGAGTCAAACCGGTATTTGACTTACAAAAATAAGTTTGTTATAAAAATCATTTAGTAAATTAACAACAGATAATAATTATATTTATAGGTATATCAAGTATTTATTTTTAGACACATACTAATTACATTTATATATCACGGCCATACTGACAAGTACTTCGCTCTCGAAGTACATCAGATACCCCTTTTCTACAATTATAATTTACTTTTGTTTTGCCAATTGCCTAGACGTGTCAAGTCCCCTCCACCCGCTGCTAGTGGGATAGACTTGCACCAAGCAAATGACCGACCAGCGGAAACAAATTTTATCGTTTACCTCGTCATGCCAGTCCCATTCACCCGCTGCTGGTGAGATAGACAAGCACCAAGTAAACGACCGACCAGCGGATTTTTACTTTCTTTTTAAAATTTAATCAGTTACCTCGTCATGCTAGTCCCATTCACCCGCTGCTGGTGAGATAGACAAGCACCAAGTAATCGATCGCCCAGCGGATTTTTACTTTCTTTCCCTTTTTTTTTTTTTAAATTAGGTAAACTATTTATTATAATATATCTCTTTAATCAGCAGTACAATAATATAAATGTAATTAGGTAAAGTGAGTATTATAAAATCTTAAGGAATTAATTAATGTGCCATATCATTTTCGACACTTACATTTTCATCAATTAATTCACCTGGCCAGAATCTTAATTTTTCTTTGGCTACTGTAATGTTTCGTAAATTACCTAGACCTTGTAGAGCAAAACGATCATTAGGAAGGATAGAAGATATTTCATAAGGCCCTTTAAATTTAGGTGCCAATTTATCATTACGCCTATGATTCTGTGAGACATACACTACATCTCCTACGTTAAAATTTACGTTGTTACGACGAGTGGCATCGAAACGCTTTTTGAATTTTTCTGCTATTTGTGATAGGCGTTGTCTAGCTATTTCTCGGTCAGCCTCTAAGCTATTTGAATTTTGTCTATCATGTTCGTCTAGTACGTCGTCTAAACGAGCTTGGACAGATGGAATATTTGCGTATACGCCGATAAGTAATCGCAAAGGGGTAAAGCCTGTGGACTTTTGAACAGTTGTGTTAATTGATTGTTGTACTTTCCACAGAATGTTCGGCCACTCTGACTGTTCATTGCACATAGTGTTAAGCATATCAGTTATAGTGGACACGTAACGTTCTACTTGACCATTACTTCTGGGAGTACCCGTGGAAATCAAGTGATGTTCTATATTTAGTTCATCGAAAAATGACCTAATCGGACCACTGCTAAAATTAGTTCCTCTATCAGAAATTACCATAGAAGGAGTTCCAAATAAGGTGATGATATCTCGTAAAACTGGTACTAGTTCTTGGGCATTAAGGGTTTTGAGTGGTTTAAGCAAACAGAACTTGGTAAACCCGTCTACTATTAATAAAATATGTTTAAAACCTTCATTTGATTGAGTAAAAGGCCCTGTACAGTCCATGTGTATTGTATGGAAAGGTAGTGCAGTTTTTTGAATGGGGTGTAGAAAGCCTTGCTTAGGGCCATGGTGACCCTTACGTTTGATGCAAACCAAACAATGAGATAAATATTTTTTTACAAAACTTGTCATAGCAGGAAACCAGAAATGCTCACGTATTTTAGCGATAGTTTTTTCAAAGCCAACGTGACAATTTTCATCATGGTAGAGACGCAAAATACTCAATCTTGTACCCTTTGGAATGTACAATTTTAATACCCCGTTTGGTTTAACTTTGTAATATAGTAAATTATTACGGACTACATATTGGTTTGCATCATACTCTCCTGTTTGTACTCTATGAATAATTGATAGTGTTTCAGGGTCTCTTTGTTGTGCAAGTTCTAACCAAGACTGTGGGTCATTTATTAAATTTACTGTGTTATCAACAGTCATGGGGACCTCAACAGGATTGCGACTGAGGAAATCGACATGGCTTATATATTGTCCTTTCT
Source organism: Brachylomia viminalis (assembly GCA_937001585.2). Classification (NCBI taxonomy): domain Eukaryota; kingdom Metazoa; phylum Arthropoda; class Insecta; order Lepidoptera; family Noctuidae; genus Brachylomia; species Brachylomia viminalis. The sequence continues at coordinate 10,641,129 of OW443297.2, read as the reverse complement.
TATAGGTAATTTCAAATTGGAAATCCTGCATATATGTCCACCAGCGAGCTACTCGTGGTGATAAATCTTTTTTATTCATTGTTGATTTAATAGCGTTACAATCTGTGATAATTATAAAGTTAATTCCTAGTAAATAGACTCTGAAGTGTTTCAAGGCGTTGTAAATAGCTAGAGTTTCTAAATCATAAGAACTATATTTTGACTCTGCAGGTGTAGTTCTTTTACTAAAATAAGCGATGACTTTAGAATCATTACCGTATTTCATCAGTATATAACTCGGTTTTTGAAGCAGGATCAAAGATTGACAACAATGGTCCAGATACTAAGTAATTTAGTACATAATTCCTCGCAATGTCCTGTTCAGAACCCCAAACCCATTTTTGGTTTTTCTGTGTTAATCTACTTATACAAGCAGTACGTGTTGCAAAACTAGGGATAAATTTCCTAAAATAAGAAGCCAGACCCATAAATTGTCGTACTTGTTTAATGTTACGAGGAATTGGTGAATTTATTAGGGCAGAAACTTTAGATGGACTTGGCCTGACACCTTCTTGAGATATTTGTCTACCCAAATACTCGATACAGTTAACAAAGAATTGACACTTTTTAGGGTTAATTTTAAAACCAGAAGTAGTGAGAGCTGATACTGTTAGTTCTAGGTATTTTAAACCTTCTTTAATGGTTGAAAATGGAATAAGAATGTCATCCATATAGACAAGTAGGAAATCTAAATGCGAAATGGCCTTGGAAATTGCTCGTTGAAATACGGATGGCCCATTACAAATGCCAAATGGCATTTTTATAAATTCAAAATGTCCGTCAGGGGTTGAGAAAGCTGTATATTTAGAAGAGTCTTCAGACACTGGAATTTGATAAAAACCGTTTTTCATATCTATTGAGATATAAAACTTGGCCTTTCCTAATTTGTCAATTTGATCCTCAATAAGAGGGAGAGGATATGGGTCTCTTTCAATGATTTTATTTAAGGACCTATAATCGACGCAAAATCTATCACTGCCATCTTTTTTTTTTACTAAAATCATGGGACTTGCAAATGGTGATTCGCTTTCACGAATTATATCGCTATCTATTAAATCTTGGACAATGAGTTTTACTTTATCTCTTTCACAAGGTGCCAAACGATAGGGACGATAATTTACTACTTTGTCACTTTTTAACCTTATCCTTAATTCTCCTGTTGTGACTGAACCAGTTTTATTTAATATAGCTATATGTCTCTCAAAAATATCTATGATTTGATTTTGCAATTTTTCTTCCAAGTGAATTAATTTTGATTTTAACTCGGCCATTTGGACATTACAATAACCTAGCTGGAGCAAGGTATTTACGTGTAAGGCTACATTATTAGGAGTTTTCCTCCGAATTATACTTCCTTCACGATCTGTAATTATCTCAATATCAGGGTATTCAACAGCATTTCTACCAATTAAAAGATTATAATTAATTGTTTGATCATTAACAACAAGTAAATCAAGTTCAATATATATGTCATCGAATCTTACAGGGACAGTTATTTTACCAGAGACTTCTAATTTAATGTTACCTATTCCTGTAAGGTATTTGAAACAAGGTAGTATATTACATCTAAGTTGTTTAGCAATGGATTGTCTAATTAGGCTACAATTGGCACCTGTGTCTATAAGGGATTTAATTGGAATATCGTGAATAGATACAACGGTAAGCTTTAATTCGCTTTGCCTAAAAAATTAACCTCATTTTTATCAGTGTTGGTTTTCTCTAAATCAGAACGTGCTTTATACCAGCATACCGAGTCATTGTGACCGACTTTTTTACAGACGGTACAAGTAACCACAGGAACCTTATTTCCTAGAGTACTGGCCCCTGTTTCAGATAGCGGATATCGGTTTCTATTGCAGTGGATTTTCATGTGACCTGTTTTACCACACAAGTAACATCTTTTTTCTTCAGAAGTATTATTTCGGATCTCTAACTTTAGGCGTTTGGCTTTACTTTGTCCTGTTATACTGTCAGAATAATTTTGTTCTATTGGTCGTTTTTTGAGTTTTATGTAACTGGAGAACAAGGATATTAATTGAGAAGTAGTTTTAACATTACTGTTGAAAGCAGCCATTCTAACGTTTACATCGGTTACGCTACCGCAGATCAATTCGATTAATTGGTCTTCCGTAAACGATATTTTCGTATTGCGTAACAGTCTAACTTTTTCCCTAGCGTATTCGCAATACGAATCTGCAGAATCAGAATTGTATAACACGGCCTTGGATAGTTTTTCAGACAGGTTCCGTTTTTCTGGATACAAGTCTGTGAGGTCTGTACGGAAATTTTCCCATGTTCGGCCTTCAGATGGTACCCAAGACTCAAACCATAATAAAGCAGAACCTTTCAAAGCCTTACCAGCCCTTGCGACTGTTGCGATACTGGTCCATCCCATTTCTTTTGATAGCTCCTCGATGCTTTTACACCAGCCTTCCGCCCCGCTGTCACTAGTTGCTGGGTCGAAGACCGGGAGTGCCACGTCGTTATCAGCATGGCGACGACCAGAAACAGCATCGCTGATTGCCTTGAGAAGACCTTCCAAGACAGTAGGATCCATTCTGAAACTTGTAAATAAAACGTGTTAGTGAAGTCTATCCCACTTCTGATGTTAAATATAGTGTATAAATATGTAGATATGTAACTAGATGTATGTAAATACTTAATTTTTGTTACTTATTAGGTATTGAAGGGAAAATACAAACAATAGGATTCAATTCATAATAACATTATATTTACATAATTCATAAATATAAAAATACAATATACATCATCATCAACAATAAATCAACAAAATAATCAGAATAATAACGTACCTTAGATGTTAACGTCTTGAAAGTCGAAGAGCAACTGAACTACACCACTATGGCTCCGCTCTTTTATACCCGTTAACAAACAAGTATGATTCACAACGGTTGAGTCAAACCGGTATTTGACTTACAAAAATAAGTTTGTTATAAAAATCATTTAGTAAATTAACAACAGATAATAATTATATTTATAGGTATATCAAGTATTTATTTTTAGACACATACTAATTACATTTATATATCACGTGCACTTGACTTTGAATACTTTGACAAGGCCCAAGGTGGCAGTTACGATTTCAAAAATATTCTTGAAAGAATTGGTTGTTACGTGCAATATTAGAATTGGTAACAATACAGTGAGTAAAAAAAGTTGGTTGGTTTTTACGTGGTGATGTAAACACATTTTCAGTACATTACAGGTGGGTAGGTATACGTTTTTGTACACGTTTACATGGTGACAAGTAACGATCATTTTTGGAAGATTGCTATATAATCTGCTTGTGATAGGTATTCCGAGACACATAATTTTCTTCTAGATTTCAATCCATTATTATATTTAAAATAAGTCGTGATGCCGCTTATGTTCACACACATGAATTGAAATCTCGGTTAAAAGCTGAGACTACTACGTAGTCAGGAAGCGTTATGATAATGTTTTGTGTGTGGCTAAATTATGTATATTGTTGGATGGTTTTTGATTGAAAATAAGTATGTAGATGTTTACCTTATTTATTTAAATATGTACCTATTTTATTTATAAACATTTATTTATTTTTCTCTTGGTCTTCTTAAAAAATCTATAGGTATAGGTCTATCGAAATGCATTATTCTCTAAAGATGGTTGACTGAAAGGAAAACCTTAATAGCTTGAGTCGTTTTTTGTTAAATTTAGTTTTATTTATTAAATAAACTTCAATCTCTATAATTGTAAGCTTTTAAATCAATTGCAAGTCATCTACAAGTGATTCTGATTATAGCACAAAAGGCTCCAACAAACAGGCGCGACACGCGACGTCAATCGCACGCGACACAGAGGCACCGCTCTTCGCGCGACAGGTGCGCGGCGGCTTTATTTCATAATCATAATCATTTATTTATTTGTTAACATAGGTGTTTATAAAATATAGATCTTAGCTTAGATGAGATAGAGCGCTATGTTATGCCATGAGGCGTACAAATATGGTGTTCCAATTTAAATTAGTACAAAATAATTAAAAACTTATTTCAATAAAAATGTAAATTTAAAATAGCTACGATATAATGTCAATTATTTTAAATCACTCTTATAGATCGGTAGTTAATAAAAAATAAATAAAATAACAATATACTAATGTCATTTTAAATTAATTTGTCATCTAAGTATACGTCCACAGTATAATAACATTTATCAACAATTAGTAATTTTATTTTAGAATTAAATTTTTTTATGGCGTCGGGAATTTTATTTTAAATACGTGCGTACCCAAAACACTCTTTTTTATTAATGCAGTTTTACATTTACTATTACATATGGAATTTTTGTATTGATTACACTTGTCGCACCTGTTCTAGGAGCCTTAATTAAATTCCTCTAATCCTAATCTCCTCCTAAACTTCCTCTCCTAATCTATTCCTTTAATTTTATCCGGGAAGTCAAGCTGTTTAAAATAAGCAGCCGTTTATAACTAAATAGGTACCTATCTAAAGTATAAAAATACATTTATCATGGATCTAACTAAATAAATAGTTTAAAATGAGAATACCTAGTGAATAGTAACGGTAAATAGGCAACTTTATCCATGTTGTCGTGTTCCATTTAAATACCTCCATTGGCTTTTCTATGTGATTATTTTTGTATAGGGGACCTCGTAATTGCTTAATCACTTTGGACAACAAATCGCTGTAAATTAAAACTTCACAAAGGATGAAATTATCTAACTGTCACAGACAAATGGACCTTTTACCTTAGGATAGTAAGCAATTACGAGGTCGAATATACTAATACATATTCCATCCTGACGAATTTTACGCTTAGCTAGTAGAACACACGTTAAAATGCAGAATAACTGCTTCTTTCAAAACTAATTAACTTAATGAGCTGGTTGAACGTCTGTGGTGTAATCCATGAAAAGGCGAATATGAATCTGGACCGGTCCTCTCAATCTGTGTGGTTTTTCCTCAAAAGACCATTTCAGACACCAATCTACATGGTCTTCATATGTTCTGATCAAGATTATGTCTGGACTTTAAAAGAGACTGCGATCTCTGAGTTTTTTACGGTCTTTCTTCTCAGAGTAGTCCAATAGGAAACGCCGACCTCATTTACCTTTTAAAATAAATTTATTTAACCATTTATGTACACACTTATATAAACAGACAAGAAGAAAATAACAGAAAAATAGGTACAAAGGTGATGCTTATTTCTAATGAAATCTCTTCCAGCATACCTGACAGTACATTGACTTGTAAAAGTGTTTGTACAAACCTACTTACAGAAATAAAATCATTTATCATATTTAATATGATGATTGCTAAAATTCATTGTTTAATCGTTTGGCGCTGGTCTGGTCAAATCCGTCCCTCGCTACCAGTTAAGCTGTGCATGTTGCTGGACGTAGGAGTATGTGGAAAAGCATGAATGAGGAGTAAGTTCAAAAACTATAATGTGGTTACTACCTCCAGGATTGGATAAACGATGCACAGTGGATGGTAATTTTATAAACTGGAGTTGTTTTTAGAACCATCAAAATGTAATAATTTTAATTCATTACACTCTGCTGTATCATCATATACGTTCATTTATACTTAGTATATATAAATAATTAAAGTCGCTTTTCGTGTGACCGCGTTTTATTCTCAACTACGAAACGGATTTAGATGCGTTTTTCACCATCAATTAGAGAATTTATTCCCGAAGGTTTATGTGTGTAATAGATTAATATTTAACTTGAATATAGTACAGAAAGTACAGAAATTTCAATGTTTTCACATGTCGTCACATAAATACAGGGTTATTTGTAATATGACGGCGTTCCATTCAGGGGTGTAGGGGAGATTTTATTTGCATAGGGGTCATACGGGGTTATTTGGTTGCAAATGACCTCTCTTACATCCCCTTAATGGATTGGCAACATATTAACAATAACCCTGTATATTGTACCTGTGCGAAGCATGGACGGGTCGCTAGTTTGTCATAATAATATACACTTCACAGTATAAGTATTATTAAATAAATAAAAATAAGTTTCTGTTAAGTCATTCACAGTCAGTGTCATTCACATTACATTTAGGAATCGCATATCACATTCATTATGTACAAAATAATAAATAGGCACCATACAGTTAGCTGACCATACATACAATAAAAAAAATTTAATTGATAACCTCCTCCACTGAGAACACAGAAAAAAAAACTATTTGTGCACTAGAATTATGCAAAGTTTAGGGTAAACAACCCGATTCGCCCCTGATTGGCTCTTTACTAGCTCTTACACTTTACCTAACAAAGCTTTTAAAAAGCTTCTTATATATTAAGACACGCCTTATTTTTACTTTGTGTCAGTATTTGTAATATTTCGTTTGTATTTTCATCAGGATGCTTACAGGATTAAATGGAAAACTGTCTTTGCAGGTATATAAAAACAGATTAGTGGATTAGTATCACATTTTATTTTGAAATCGCATTCACTCTCATTAGGCACAATACAATCAGTCATCGATATCACTCAGTAATGATGGTAATCGTGTCCATGGACGGGGGCGGGGTGCACGGAGGGAGCTGAGTTGTGTACCACAGCGTTGAAACTGAAAGTAAATAATATTGTTTATATTAGCACAATGTTAAAAAATAAACTTTAGAGTTTTCGACCTCCAGTTTTAAAAATAATAGTGCTATGCTACTTACCCGTTGTGGGCATCAGCGGTGTACTCAACCTTGCGGATGGAGCCATCAGGTTGAGCCAGGGAGTAGTATCCGTGGGGTGCATGTTGAAGAGCCTCCTCGTGGCGCACCCTGGGCAACGTCGGCTCCAATTTCTCCCAGTGCGGTTTTGGTGGACAATTGGGGCTGGCGGCTAATCTTCAACAAGCGGGGAAAGGTCACGGTTCCAATCACTGATCATGCTTGATGGTCGGTGAAGGGAACCGGGCTACAGAGGGTACGCCCACTCCTCCTCTGCTTACAGAGGGAGGTGAGTGGGCGTAGACTGGGCACGGCCGCCGCTGCGGAATAGGCGGTCGTGTCCCGGAGGGATGCAGTGGCGCGCGCGCGGGAGGATGATTCTCTCGCGTGGCGCCGCTCTGGAGAGGGGAGGGGTCGAGGAAGACGCCGGTCTGGTAGTCACCTCCGGCTCCTCCCGGGTGGAGGCCAGCAGGCGGTGGGTGCGGGGGCGCCCTTTGCCTGTATTGCACGGGCCTCCACCAGTGTCGGACGGGAGTGGCCGGGTGTTCCCGGCCATTCCCGTAGCCCCCCAGTTAAATGGGGGGCATGCGGGGCCCGCCAACTAGGCGGGCATGCGCCGGGAGGGCTGTGGAAGTAGAGGCTGAGCCGATTTCCCATAGCCCTCCCATCACGGCGTTGTGGGAACACCGCTGAGTTTTAGTGGGTATACTGTCGAGTGCGGATTTCGACAGGAGTCCCACATACCCCGTCTCGTCCCCCACGAGCGGGAATGCATAAAGCATTTCTCAGCGACAAAAAAAAAAAGAGTAGTATCCGTCGCCGTGCCCTCATCTCAGAAGTAGGCAGTGACTTGTCGCTGCCGGCCGTAGTCGAGTCGATGGTCGGCAGCGACTAGTCCTGGGACGCGGTGGTTTCCTTCTGTGAGACAGTCGTCTCGCAGAAGGAGGCTGCGGAAAGGGAGAGGGAGATCTCGTCAACTCACCCGGCCCTCAGAAGGCGCACCGGGCGTCGGCGGAGGGCGGACAACGCCCTCTTCCAGCCCCCCTAAATGGGTCCAGGGGCGACGGACTCCGGGACGTCTGTCGCCCCCCACACACCTGAGGGGCAATTCTCCTACTTAAAAAACGTTCAAATTCAAGTCGCAATCTCATCTCAGCGACAATCAATGTCAAAAACTTGTCAAAAATGAATGGAAATTTATTGTATTTCTGACAGATTGAGACTGAGATCAGACTGTGAACGTGCTTAAAATTACGGGATTTACCCCTCAGGACCCGAGGTGGCGGCGCGTAGTGTTCCACGCGCGCCCCTCTTAGACGTCGCGGGGGGAGTCAAACACCTCACTCCCCCCCAGACCCGAAGAGGCCCGCAATGGCTGGCCGGCACCAGTCGGGGGTTGCGGAAGGATCGTACATTCCCGCGACCCCCGGCGTAGGTGTGAGATGGAACACCGGGATGGTTTTTAGTCAGTAAGAGTCTGACAGACCCCGCCGCCCGCCCCAGGGCGGTGGACATCCATGAGGATTTTCCACACCGGAAAAAAAAAAAAAGGGAGTAGTATCCGTGCACGGCGTCACCGTCGCGGCTTTCGTGCTGGGACTTGTGGTCGCCGGTGTGAGGGTCAGCCACGGAGTAAGCGAAGTCGTATTTAGGGTGAGCCTATAATAAATAATAACCAAATTAGATTGTAAAACTCTCTTTAATCAATTCTAATTATGGTGTAGTCACCATGAACAGATGACTTACGTAAGTGTCGTGGCCGTCGTAGTGGGCTGCGGGAGCGGCATATTGAGCCACGGGGGTGGCGTAGTGAGCCACGGGGGCAACAGCGTAGTGAACTACGGGAGCGGCGTAGTGAGCTACGGGAGTGGCGTAGTGAGCTACGGGAGCGGCGAAGTGTGCCACGGGAGCAGTGTAGTGCAGGGGTTCGTCATGACGGATGATGCTCTGGGAGGACACTGCGTTTCCATGGCCCAGGTAACCAGCATTGGCAGCAGCCAACAGCGCACTCAAAGCTACTATTTGAAAATCACACAGGCAACTACTTTTTTGTAACAATATTTTGATTTAAATGGATGAATGGAGAAGAACGGGCAAGAAACTCCATGGACACTCATGGAGTTTCTTGCCCGTTCTTCTCCATAGGTACCTACTACGCTATGGAATGGGCAACTAGCTTCATCTTTCTGACTGACCGATCCCTTGACAATTTAAAAGTGCCTGTAATTGGTTTATTTGAAATAAAGGCTTTGAGTTTATATAGTTTTTACAATTTTTGTACGTTTGCGGATGTATGTTCCGTATTAGCGCAATACTTCTGAACGGATTTGAAATTTTGCGCACATATAGTTTATAACCTGAATGAACCTGAACACATAGGATACTTTTAATCACCGTATTTCGTTCCCGTGGGATATTTTCCGACATCCACACGGGCGAAGCCGCGGGCTAAAGCTATTAGTTAATATAAGTCTAAAATCGATGACAAATTGGATTCATTCATGGCAGATTGGCCAGAGCAGAAATCAGAAAGAGAGATGTGGAAGCCTATGGGGGAGATATTGGCCCAGATGTGGAACAGTTTAGGTTATTTTTTTTAAACCCAGGTGCATTATATATGCTGACTCCACTCAGGGTTTACTGGTAGGAAAAGTCATTAATGTAGTTAATATATAGTACATATTAGTGTTAGCTATTTATATAAGTTTAGGTATTTTATTATAAATATTTACAGTACTTTTAAAATAACACAATATTGTATTTGGTCATAATTTGACTATTATTTGATTTATTTAAAATGCTAAAATGGCGCCACCGGATATTAACTGTCAACTGACTATTTGAGTCTGATAATGTGGAGGGATTACAAACTTACCTGGTAGCGCCATTTTAGCCAGGCAGTGTTGGTTAAGCTGTGAAAGTATAAGGACCTTATAATACCCATGTAAGTACTGAGAATTGTAATAACATAACTATAAATGTATTGCCGTAATATTTGTGCTTTTATTTTACCCAGTAAATAAATCATGCATATTTGTTTAAACGAACACTCTTATTTCCCTTTTGCTCTGGTTAGTCTTACATTAGTATGTCATTAATGTTAAGTAGTCCTGTATGTACTTTAGTTGAATGAAGTTTTATTGAATAGATAATGATGGTGTTTCTAATATTGCCGCAATCTCTTCAATGAATTGCAATCTCTATCAATCTGCATGTGTGGATAAATAAACAACTCGATGCTTTGTTGGTTGGTTCACCCATTACATTTTGTGTATGTAAGTGTTTTGTTCTGTGTTGTGTTTTGTTTTGTCTCTTGATACGTAGTCATCACCTAGTTGTCAGTTCTTTGCAATTGATAAATAATTGATAGGGTTCTAATTCTATTGATTGTTCACGGAAAATGTTGAATTGGCTCGATCGGTATAGATCTTCCATCAATGTTCCAATACTATTGAGAAATCCAATCCGGGAAGTGAAGCTGTTTAAAGTAAGCAGCCGTGTGTACAGTCTACATATAGGGTATAAAGATATTATGTCTAACTATATTAGACAATACACATTAATCAAGGACTCACATAATTATGTATGTGGGTCTTGACTATGTGTGGAGTCAAAAATTAAAAATAGTTTACACGTTTATTTATTTCGTAATCAACAGGTTATACCATCCATGCCATCGGCAACCATGTGTGGAGATCTCGAGACAAGCAGGGCACCAAAAAATCATGTGTAAATCTCCATATCAGGATAATAATTGTGGTGTTCGTCAAGGAACCATACTGGGCCACTTTTGTTTTTGCTGTATGCTAATGACTTAGCTAGCGTTACCTCCCACAACTGCATTTTATATGCTGACGATACGACCCTCAGCATTCAAAACGACAATTATGACGTAGGTGAATACCAGACTGAAATAAATGAGACACTAAATAAAATTATCACTTGGCTCAATCAAAACAATCTCCACATTAATATTAGCAAAACTAAAATGATACAGTTGCAAACATATAACAGTAAGCGTCCACAGTTAAAAATACTACACGATATTGACACAATTGAAGAAGTTGAGAGTACAAAATTCTTAGGGATAACAATAGACAAATACTGTAACTGGAAAGCTCATATTGACGAACTCTGCACAAAGGTAGATACATTCGTATTCGTTCTGTATATATTAACACGTGTGGCTAGTGTTGATGCGGCACTATGTGCATACCATGGTTATGTGTCATCAATTTTGCGTTATGGCATTATAATATATGGGGTAATTCGGTAGAACTCAACAGAGTGTTTCGAGCTCAGAAGAAATGCATTCGCTCAATATGTGGAGAGCACCCCCTGGGCAGCTGTGTTCCGTTATTCAATAAATTAAAAATATTGCCACTCCCAGCAATATATATTTTTGAAATTTGTATTTTTGTGTATCATAATAAGCATGAATTTAATCTGCATAATGATCTTGAATCCAGACCTAGCCGCAAAGTCCACATGCTCCGTGTACCTAGACGAAATAATAAACTATTTTCTAATAATGTATTTTGTATGGCGACCAAAGTTTATAATACACTACCAGACTGTTTTAAAACTCTTAACTTTAGGACATTTAAATCTAAGTTATTCAATTATCTCTTATGTAAATGCTACTACTCGACTAATGATTTTATGAATGAAAAGAAAAGTTGACTTAAATATTATAATAATCGTATTCTGTTATTAATATCTCTTTGACTTAATTTAATCTTTTGGACATTTCCATTTCTAATATTTGATTAAATTGTAATTTGAAAGCTATACAAATTTATTTAATTCAATATTATATCTAACAAACTTACCAAAACCCTGAAATTGTATTTTTACGTCGGATACGGCAAAATATTATGAACTTTTAAATCTATGTAACAACTACGTACCTACAATATTCTGACAAATAAATGGACTATTACTATTACTATAACAAATACATTTTAGAGGCCTTCTTTTAAGTATGGAGATACCTGTAACAGAAGACCTCCCTCTTCCATGTCTATGTGTACACATACAAAACATGTTAATGACAGAATCAATAGCAATATAGTACCACAATAAGAAATATAAACTAGAGAATTTGCAGATAATTAGTTAGGTACTTGAATTCGTAATCTCACATAATTTACATTTTTATCCCCACTGAGAAGAGCAGAAAAAATTGGTTGCAATAGAATTTGAATCCTGTCATTGAGTTTGTTGTTCCACATTTGATCAGTATATCAGATTCCAATTTCAAGTATAGTAATGTGTGGAGTGTATGTGTGTGTGCGTGCGTGTGTGTGCGTGTGAGTGAGAAAGAGAGAATGGGAAACCAAAAGCATAATATATTATTAGTGTGAAGGATGTGGGTGACAAATTGTATATATTTTTTTTAAACCTTGCCCCGCACTTTGAATTTTTCCTGTATCGTGGGTGCATTTACAAACATTTAAAACTCACATACACAAACAACTACCTATAGGTCATACAAATATTTGTTCCGTGCGGGAATCGACCCCGCGACACGATATTAATTAATAAGTCTGCGTTTTCATTAACTCCTTGTGTAAGTTACATTTTTTATATGATTGTTATATAACTGGATTTAGGTATACTTAAGTTTCTTCATAAGGGTCTTGAACCATGCAGTCCGGGTTTTTTTCGTAATGAGTTTTTTTTGGTAAATGGGAAGTTTTTTGCTTATGGCATTATAAAGAAAAGTAGTTTGGACAGCATATTGCCACCTTGCGAATACAGTACGAGCCCTAACACCAGTACTGACCGTACTTCCTTCTTTTCCTGAGAAAATCTAACCAGAAAATAGCTAGTGAATGGTAACGATACATAGGCAACTGTATACAATGTTTTCGTCTTAGATCATATAAACACATTATGATGTGAGGTTTTCTTCTTGCACTTACAAACACCTCATTGTATTAATACTATTATTCACAAATTTTACCCTGAGCTAGCACACAGTTTTAAATGCAAAGTAACTAACTGCTTCTTTCAAAACTAATTAACGTAACAAGCTGATATCTTGACCGTCTACGATATAATCTACGAATATGGTAACCGATTGCTTAAAGTCTTTCTTTAATCGTTTGGCACTGGTTACATCAAGTCTGTACCTCGCTAAACCTGACAGCTTCTAAAGCTGTGTATGTTGCTGAAAGTAGGAGCAGGTGGAGAAACATGAACAAAGAGAAAGTTTAGATACCATTATGTGGTCACTATCTCCTGCACTGAATTAACGATACGAAGGAGAAGGATCGTTTTATAAAGAACTGGATGAGTTATTTACAGAATCTTTAAAATGTTGTGTTAATTTTCATTCATTACACTCTGGTGTATCATCATATTATCAAAGATGTTCATTTGTCATAAACACTTTGCAGTATAGGAAATAACAAATAAATAAAGGTTAGTTTATTTTAGGGTCAATCTCATTTTATTAAGCAATCGCGTATTTCAGTCATTATGTACAAAATAATAAATAGGCACAATACAATCAGTCATTGGTGATCACTCAGTAATGATGGTAATCGTGTCCGTGGACGGGGGCGGGGTGCACTGAGGGGGCGGAGTTGTGTACCACAGCGTTGAAACTGAAAATACAGACAAATCAATTAAAGAAGATTATGTGAAGAATGATTTAGATATGAATACACAGAATATGAATTAGAGCGAGGGGCGGGCATTTTGAGGGACTGTCTTATGTAATTTTGACGTTCAAAAAGTGCTGATTCTCAGCCTAGTTTGTATAAATGACTCTTGATTTGACTGTGATACATAAAGATAATGTTCGTTAAGTGTATGTACAACAATTGTCTACTTTTACATAGAAATAGGTGATAAGACAAAACGTACCCATGGTGGTCATCGGCGGTGTACTCGACCTTGCGCACGGAGCCATCAGGCTGCACCAGAGAGTAGTATCCGTGCACCGCGTCACCGTCGCGGCTCTCGTGCTGGGACTTGTGGTCACCGGTGTGAGGGTCAGCCACGGAGTAAGAGTAGTCGTATTTGGGGTGAGCCTGAGAATGTAGAAAATAAGTCAGCATGTAACTTACTATGAACTCCAAGAAGAAAAAAATCTAGTACTTTTTAGTTAAATAAAGACTTACGTATGTGTCATGTCCTTCGTAGTGAGCGGGAGCCGCGGAGTAGTGAGCTACGGGGGCAGCGGCGTAGTGCGTGACGGGGACAGCGGCGTAGTGTGCAACGGGAGCAGCGTAGTGTACTACAGGAGCGGCGTAGTGAGCGGGTTCGTCGTGGTGGACGATGCTCTGGGAGGACACAGCGTGTCCATGGCCCAAGTGACCAGCATTGGCAGCGGCCAACAGCGCGCTCAAAGCTACGATCTGAAAGTTTTGTGTACAGTGTTAGACGAGTGAATTAGTTAATATTATCTTTTTAAGCAAAACGTGTCCCACCACGTTTATGTTAATTATAAACTTTTTAAATGCAACTTAATATGACTAGATTAAAGAAGTGTAATTATATTTACTTTGCTGAACATTTTTGTTGTTTAGTTTTCAACGGTCAAGTGTTGATTGATGTTAATGGACTCGCTGAATGGTTTTATATACCGACTAATAGCATAACCACACGCGTCGCCACGGTGGGGCGGCGAAATGCGTGCGCGCTCTTGATCTTGAATACATTAATTTGTCCCAAGGTCGCAGTTACAATAAAAATGATAGAATTGACTGTAAACTCGATGTTCGCATAAAAAATTGTGTTTTATTTGACTTTGATTTTGTATGACTGCTACTTGAGAAAATATGTGACAGTCGAAAGAATGGTAACAAAACATTTATATACATTAAAAATAAATACTTATATCTAGGCAGTTAGCACCCTGATTATATTTGTCTTTTGAAATAGCTTAGACACTATATTAGAGCACAAAGGTACAGCTTATTCTATCAGCTTCCAACAGGTTAGCATCAGGAGGTCTGGATAAAGTTTGTAAACAGCGATATGCAAGATAAACTTAAAAAAAACTACTACTCAGTCAGAAGCTCTACTACTGAAGTCAGTCAAGTGATTGTTTGCGGAGCTTATAATTGCTGCCTTTTATTAAACAACAAACATGACTTGGACTGTCAGTGGAAAATCCTACGTGACAGCTGTGTGTTTCTAATTATGCCCGATATTGTCTCTCTATATAACAGTTTGATCTTTTGTAAATATATCAAATGAGCAAATAGATGAATCAATTCATTAGAACAATTTGTTGATGTCCAATAAGCTCTTTTCGTTTTTTTATACACATCATTTTATATATTTTTGTGTCAGCTTGTATAATAATAATAATAATACAGGCGTTATCCCCAACCATCTTCTCAGTAGCCTTAAATTAATAGATTTAGAAGAATCCGTTTATATTAACCTACAGAAAACTGCCATCTTAAACACCTGCAGAATAGTTAGGAAGTTCAAGCAGTTAGAGGAAGAAAACACACTCTCATCTTATATACACACCACACGCTGAATTTACTTGGCTTTGGCCCATAAATGTAGCTAAAACCAGCCTAAGATCTGAGAAAACTAAACACTCTACATAATAATAATAATGGCCCCACCGCCGCGCCGTATCTCTACGTTGACGTCGTGGTGGGGCTTGCGTGCTCTTATGAACTCTAGGTCTGTGCCGGTAGAGTTTACTTTACCTAAACAGGCCCTAGGTCAGGAGCAAGACCAAGAGAGATACATAAACCCGCTGCGCGGGGAAGCATGTGGCGAGCTGTTGGGCAGTAGCGACCCGTCGGACTCTATCTCCCGGAAGAAGTCTTATTCCTAACCTCTGGCTTGCTTTTATTGGCCGACTGCAGTGAACACTGAAAGATTTCTGACTGAGAGCAAGTTACTAATCGAAATAGGTCTTCGGTAGACTATCTCTTTTTTTAAGTACATGCACTTGATACGAGCGTGTTGTGCCCTTTCCAACACTAGAAATGTTCTTTTTGCTGCACCACCCCAGACAGGTATACAATAGGAAAGTACTGACTGGACTAGCGCAACATAAATCTTCTTAAGCCTGAATGATTACTGGCAGTCTTGGGTCCGACTTATCTAAGAGTCCTGAACATCCAGCTTAATTTCCTGACTCTATTGGCAACCTGCTCAATTTGTGGGTACCATATATTCCATCCTGACAAATTTTTCGGTTAGCTAGTAGAACACAGGTTAAAATGCAGAATAAATGCTTCTTTTAAAACTAATGAGCTGGTATCTTGAACGTCTGCGATGTAATCTATGATAGGTTGCTTAAATTCATTGTTTAATCGTTTGGCGCTGGTCTGGTCAAATCCGTCCCTCGCTAAAGTGGAATGGAACGGAATGGCATCCTGAAAATGGTTGTTGCGAGACCGGAGTGCCTCATCCAAAGGCACGTAGTGGAGGGGGTTTTAGGTTTAACACAGAAAAGACATTAAGAGTTATCTACTAACATTAATACCATAGCTGATTACCACAAATAGTTACTAACTTATTGCTAACAATATTTTTGCTGAAAGTAGAAGGTATGTGGAAAAACATGAATGAGGAGTAAGTTCTTAAACCATGATATGGTTACTACCTCCAGGATTGGATAAACGATGCACAGTGGATGGTAATTTTATAAACTGGAGTTGTTTTTACGAACCAAAGTAATAATTTTCATTCATTCATTACACTTTGCTGTGTCATTATATACGTTCATCTATACTTAAAGTGGCTTTTCGTGTGACCGCGTTTTATTCTCAACTACGCAACGGATTTAGATGCCTTTTTCACCATCATTTAGAGAATTTATTCCCGAAGGTTTATGTGTGTAATAGATTAATATTTAACTTGAATATAGTACAGAAAGTACAGAAATCTCAATGTTTTTACATGTCGTCACATAAATACAGGGTTATTTGTATTATGAAGGTAATCCATTCAGGGGATGTAGGGGAGATTTTATTTGCATAGGGGTCATACGGGTTATTGGGTTGTAAATTACCTTTATTATATCCCCTTAATGGATTGCCGACAATAACCAATAACCCTGTATATTGAACCCATGCGAAGCATGGGCGGGTCGCTAGTTTGTCATAATAATGTACACTTTACAGTATAGGTATTGATAAATAAATAAAAATAAGTTTCTGTTAGTGTCGTTCACATTATATTTAGGAATCGCACATCACATTCAGTATGTATAAAATAATAAAAAGGCACAATACAATTAGCTGAACATACATACAAAAAAAACCTGTTGAAACCTCCTCCATTGAGAACACAGAAAAAAAAGCTTTTTGTGCACTAGAATTATGCAAAGTTTACGATAAACATCTCGATTCGCCCCTGATTGGCTACTTACTAGCTCTTACACTTTACCTAACAAAGCTTTTTAAAAGCTTCATAGATATTAAGATACGCCTTATTTTTAATTTGTGTCAATATTTGTAAAATTTCGTTTGTATTTTCATCAGGATGCTTACAGGATTACATGAAAAACTGTCTTTGCAGGTATATAAAACAGATTAGTGGATTAGTATCACATTTTATTTTTAAATCACATTCACTCTCATTTGGTATGTACAAAACAATAAATAGGCACAATACAATCAGTAATCGATGATCACTCAGTAATGATGGTAATCGTGTCCATGGACGGGGGCGGGGTGCACGGAGGGAATTGAGTTGTGTACCACAGCGTTGAAACTGAAAATAAATAATATTGTTTATATTAGCACAATGTTAAAAAATAAACTTTAGAGTGTTCGACCTCCAGTTTTCAAGATAATAGTGCTATGCAACTTACCCGTTCTGGGCATCAGCGGTGTACTCAACCTTGTGAATGGAGCCATCAGGTTGAGCCAGGGAGTAGTATCCGTGGAGTGCATGTTGAAGAGGCTCCTCGTGGCGCACCCTGGGCAACGTTGGCTCCAATTGCTCCAATTGCGGTCTTGGTGGACAATTGGGGCTGGCGGCTAATCTTCAACAAGCGAGGAAAGGTCACGGTTCCAATCACCGATCATGCTTGATGGTCGGTGAACGCAACCGGGCTACAGAGGGTAGATACGTCCACTCTCCCGCTGCTTACAGAGGGAGGTGAGTGGGCGTAGACTGGGAAGGGCCGTCGCTGCGGTTTAGGCGGTCGTGTCCCAGAAGGAGGCGGCGGAGCGCGCGCGAGAGGAAAATCTCACGCGGCGCCGCTCCGAAGACGGGGGAGGGGTCTAAGAAGACGTCAGTTTGACAGTCATCTCCGACTCTTCCCAGGTGGAGGCCAGCAGGCAACGGGTGTTGGGTTTTGACTAATGCACAAACCGTGCGAAGCCAAAACGAAAAAAAAC
Organism: Brachylomia viminalis; assembly: GCA_937001585.2. NCBI lineage: Eukaryota > Metazoa > Arthropoda > Insecta > Lepidoptera > Noctuidae > Brachylomia > Brachylomia viminalis. The sequence goes on along the minus strand of OW443297.2, from coordinate 10,623,067 downwards.
GGGAGTTGGGGCGCCCTTGCCTGTATTGCACGGGCCTCCACCAGTGTCGGACAGGAGTGGCCGGATACTCCCGGCCATTCCCGTTGCCCCCCGGTTAAATGGGGGGCATGCGGGGCCCACCAGCTAGGCGGGCATGCGCCGGGAGGGTTGTGATAGTAAAGGCTGAGCCAGTTTCCCATGGCCCTCCCATCACGGCGATGTGGGAACCCCGCTGAGTTTTAGTGGGTATACTGTCGCTGGCGGATTCCGACAGGAGTTCCACATATCCCGTCTCGTCCCCCACGAGCGGGGATGCGTAATGCATTTCTCAGCGACAAAAAAATAAAAAAGGGACTAGTATCCGTGAACAGAGTCGCCATCGCGGCTCTCGTGCTGGGACTTGTGGTCGCCGGTGTGAGGGTCAGCCACGGAGTAAACGAAGTCGTATTTAGGTAAATAATAAACAAATCAGGTTATGAAACTCTCTTCAATTAGTTCTAATTTTGGTGTAGTCACCATGAACAGATGACTTACGTAAGTGTCGTGGCCGTCGTAGTGGGCTGCGGGAGCGGCATAGTGAGCCACGGGGGCGGCGTAGTGTGCTACGGGAGCAGTGTACTGCAGGGGTTCGTCGTGATGGACGATGCTCTGGGAGGACACTGCGTGTCCATGGCCCAGGTAACCAGCGTTGGCAGCAGCCAACAGCGCGCTCAAAGCTACTATCTGAAAATCACACAGTCAACTTTAAGTCACTTTTTAACATGGTATTTTTAATTGTGTGAAGCTGATAGTTTAAAAACTATTTATTGTCGGAAACTAAAGTCCTTCTAGGATCTCACTTTGCTAAACGTTTTTGATGTTTGATTAACAACGGTCAACTGTCGGGTGATATAAGTTTTTTTTTTACAATTGCATCTCGCAGTTGTCCTTGAGAGGCCGTGATTGCTTAACCGGTCTTTCCTGTGGTGCCTTTGAGCGAACAAAAAGCATCCAGCCAGGGGCGATATCAACGTAATTATTGTATGGTTTTATATATGAAAACACAAAGCCGCATGCGCTGGAGCGGAGAAATGCGTGCACTTGACTTTGATAATCAAAAATATTGTTGCAAAAATCGGTTACGTGAAATATTAGAATTTGTAAAAAAAAAACCAGTAAATAGGACTTTAACGTTCAATTTCAGAACTATTTATTAAAAACCAGTAAAAAGTTTTGTTACTATTTCCGTGGCGATATAACTTTTTACTTTTTTGTATGGATGCTTAAGTTCAGCAACGTACGTTTCACAGGTACATGGTGATGATTACTTTTGATAGAAACCCATCAGTTCCACTAGTGATATTTCGAGAAACATAATTTCCTGTTCGTTTACAACTCAACAAAATCCGTGATGCCGCTAATGCGCATGGGTTAAACACGGTTAAAAGCTCAGACTATTAAGTACTAAGTCTCGGAGTTAGAGCAGTTTTATGATTATGTTATTCTAATTATATATGTTGTTGAATGACTTTTATTTGAAAATTGCTACGTAGAATTTTATGGCCCAGTGGTTAAGGCCTCGCCTCTCATTTACGAAACTGTAAGTTCAAATCCGAGCAAGTCAAAACTCAAATCTCAAAGCATTTATTACAAATAAACCAATTACAGGCACTTTTGAATTGTCAAGGGGTCGGCCAGTCAGAAATATGAAGCTAGTTGAAGCTAGTTGTGACCAAGTACCAATGTGAATTCTTCCATTCAAGTTTATCTTGGACATTACCGACCTCGGTAAAGGAAAACATCGTGAAGAAACCTGAACTCATATATACATTAGACAATAGTAACTGTACAATTGTACATTGAATAGTTTCATGCCGAAAATATAGTATTTACAATTTTTGTTTGTTTGTCTGTTTGTCCGGATGTATGTTCCGTATTAGCGCCAAACTTCTGAATGGATTCGGATGAAATTCTGCGCACAGATAGTTTATAACCTGAATGAACACATAGGGTAACCACGGTAGTACGTTCCCGTGAGATATTTTCCGAGATCCATACGGGCAAAGCCGCGGGCTAAAGCTAGTATAGTTAATATAAGTCTGAAATCGATGACGAATTGGATTCATTCATCGAGCAGGAAGCAGAAAGAGAGATGTAGAAGTCTATGGGGGTAATATTTGCCCAGATGTGGGACAGTATAGGTTAATTTTTTAAAGTCCAGGTGCATTATGTGTGTTGACTCCACTCACGGTTTACTGGTAGGAAAAGTCATTAAATCCACCTGCATGTATTTAGTTGACTGAAGTGTTATTGAATAGATAATGATAGTGTGTCTATTAGTGCCGCAATGTCTTCAATGAATTGCAGTTACTATCAATCGGCATGTGTGGATAATTATACAACTTTGTTGGTTGGTGCACCCAGTACATTTTGTGTGTGTAAGTGTTTTGTTTTTTGTTGTGTTTTGTTTTGTCTCTTGATATGCAGTCATGACTTAGTTTTTTGCAATTGATAAATAATTGATAGGGTTCTATTGGTTGTCCACGGATAATGTTGAATTGGGTCGATCGGTATAGATCTTCCGTAAATTTTTCAATAATATTTTGAAATCCAATCCGGAATGTGAAGCTGTTTAAAGTAAGCAGCCATGTGTACAGTCTACATATAGGGTATAAAGATATTATACCTAACTATATTAGACAATGCACATTAATCAATGGACCCACATACATAGTCCAGTCAAAGTTTATATGTTTATTTATTTCGTAATCAACAGGTTTTAACAAATACCATTTTGAGGCCTTCTTTTAAGAATGAAGATACCTGTAACAGAAGACCTTCTTCCATGTCTATGTGTACACATACAAAGCATGTTAATGACAGAATCAATAGCAAATAGTACCACAATAAGAAAAATAAAAATATAGAATTAACAGATAATATTAGTTAGGTACTTGAATTCGTAATCTCAGATAATTTACATTTTTATCCCCACTGAGGAGAGCAGAAAAAAATTTGTTGCAATAGAATTTGAATCCGGTCGTTGAGTTTGTTGTTCCACATTTGATCAGTATATCAGATCCCAATTTCAAGTATAGTAATGTGTGGAGTGTAAGTGTGTATGTGTGTGTACGTGCATGTGTGTGCGTGTGAGTGAGAAAGAGAGAATGGGAAACCAAAAGCATAATATTAGTGTGAAGGATGTGGTTGACAATTCGTTCATTTGCGACAAGCTTGACATAATTCAAAAAGAGCAATTTTAGGGTATGACGATTTAAAAGTAGCGGTAAGAGTGCGACGAAGCATACACTCACATCTGTCTAGCTCCCTCATTTTTAGGTTTTAGCATAATGTCTTTTTTGTAGCAAAAATAATAAATCTTTCACCTGCATACTTAACTCAAAATTGCTGTTTTTTTTTGTTAGGTCACCCTTCTTGCCAATGAGCGAATTGTATATTAATGAATAATAATAATAATAATAATAATCTTTATTTTATCCAAAAACATACAGAATTTTAAATACAGTTTGATATTTAGTTTAAAAATATATTTAAAGTTTGTGTTGCAAGCTCTGTACAAAAATTATACTCTACCTCTTAAACTAGGATATACCTGTATTTTAAGAGGCAGTAATATACGGTCAGGGTTTACAATTACCAACAAAACTTATCTAGAGTGGACTGTGCCATTCTACTGTATGGTATACAAATTTTAATAGTGAAATTGTGTGTGAGTGGTGGACGTGGGTGTGTGTATGTGTGTGTGTATGTGTGATGGTGTGTGGGTGAGTTGTGCGTGTATTACACTAGATATGTAAGTAAAGACTCCGTGTAAGAGTAATCCTTTAGGAGCAGCCACTCTGTTACTTTGGATTTTAGTGCATGTGAGTTTAAATTTATGATGTTAAGGTGATTATTTATGGTTTTATAAATATGAGTACTTAGTATATAATATTGGCGTTTAGCGAAGGAAGTCTTGTGTTGGGTAGTTGGTGGTAGGTAAGTGCGTTTATTTGGTATAGGAGGTGGAAGGCCTGCGTGTTTTCTAAGGGTGGATCTAAGCACATAAAGCTGACGAACGGTAAGTACTTTACAGTCTGAGAATAGTTCAGTTGTTGGATACCTATTTGAATTAGTCTGGTTTTCATTAACTCCTTGTGTAAGTTACATTTTTTATATGATTGTTATATAACTGGATTTAGATATGCCTCAGTTTCTTCATAAGGGTCTTGAACCATGCTGTCCGGGTTTTCTTCGTAATGAGTTTTTTTGGTAAATAGGAAGTTTTTGGCTTATGGCGTTATAAAGAGAAGTAGTTTGGGCAGCATATTGCCGCCTTGCGAATACAGAACGAGCCCTAACGCCAGTACTGACCGTACTTCCTTCTTTTCCTGAGAGAATCTAGCTAGAAAATAGCTAGTGAATGGTAACGGTACATAGGCCAATCCAATCTATCACAATGTATCCTATGTTTTCTGTCTTGCACTTACAACACCTCATTGTATTAATACTATTATTGACGAATTTAACCCTGAGCTAGCACACAGTCTTAAATGCAAAGTAACTAACTGCTTCTTTCAAAACTAATTAACGTAACAAGCTGATATCTTGACCGTCTACGATATAATCTACGAATATGGTAACCAGTTGCTTAAAGTCTTTCTTTAATCGTTTGGCGCTGGTTACATCAAGTCTGTACCAAAAATCTGAATCTGAATCTTGTCTGTGTGAAAATACACAGCTTTAGAGCCTGTCATGTTTAGACATGACAGGCTCTAAAGCTTTGTATTTTGCTGAAAGTAGGAGCAGGTGGAGAAACACGAACAAAGAGAAAGTTTAGATACTATTATGTGGTCACTAACTCCAGCATTGAATTAAGGGTACAAGGAGAGAGATACTTTTATAAAGAACTGGATGAGTTATTTACAGAATCTTTAAAATGTTGTGTTATTTTTCATTCATTACACTCTGGTGTATGATCATCCTGCTAGGGTTGCGGAAAAGTCCAAGAGGGTTACCGTGGCCCCTGGCACAGGCAACTGAAGGAACACGGGTGGGTTTTAGTCAGTAAGAGCAGACTCTTACTGACTAAAACCCACCCGTGTCCGCTCTGGGCAGAGCAGGAGGGCGTGTCAGAGACACGCCCTCCTGCTCTGCCCAGAGCGGGAGAAGTTAATTGATGACTTCCCACCCACAAAAAAAAAAAAAAAAAAAATGGTGTATGATCATATTATCAAAGATGTTCATTTGTCATACACATTTTGCAGTATAGGGAATAACAAATAAATAAAGGCGTGTTTCTTTTAGGGTCAATCTCATTTTATTTAGCAATCGCGGATTTCAGTCATTATGTACAAAATAATAAATAGGCACAATACAATCAGTCATAGGTATCACTCAGTAATGATGGTAATCGTGTCCGTGGACGGGGGCGGGGTGCACTGAGGGAGCGGAGTTGTGTACCACAGCGTTGAAACTGAAAATACAGACAAATCAATTAAATAAGATTATGTGAAGAATGAATTAGATATGAATACACAGAATATTAATTAGGGCGAATGGCGGGCATTTTGGGGGACTGTCTTATGTAATTTTGACGTTCAAAAAGTGCTGATTCTCAGCCTGGTTTGAATAAATTACTTTTGATTAGACTTTGATACATAAAGATAAAGTTCGTTAAGTGTACGTACAACAATTGTCTACTTTTACATAGAGATAGGTTATAAGACAAAACGTACCCATGGTGGTCATCAGCGGTGTACTCGACCTTGCGCACGGAGCCATCAGGCTGCACCAGAGAGTAGTATCCGTGCACGGCGTCACCGTCGCGGCTCTCGTGCTGGGACTTGTGGTCACCGGTGTGAGGGTCAGCCACGGAGTAAGAGTAGTCGTATTTGGGGTGAGCCTGAGAATGTAGAAATGAAGTCAGCATGTTTAACTTACTATGAAATCCAAGAAGAAAAAGTTCTAGTACTTTTTAGTTAAACAAAGACTTACGTATGTGTCATGTCCTTCGTAGTGAGCGGGAGCCGCGGCGTAGTGAGCTACGGGGGCAGCGGCGTAGTGCGTGACGGGGACAGCGGCGTAGTGTGCAACGGGAGCAGCGTAGTGTACTACAGGAGCGGCGTAGTGAGCGGGTTCGTCGTGGTGGACGATGCTCTGGGAGGACACAGCGTGTCCATGGCCCAAATGACCAGCATTGGCAGCGGCCAACAGCGCGCTCAAAGCTACGATCTGAAAGTTTTCGTACAGTGTTAGACGAGTGAATTAGTTAATATTATCTTTCTTAGCAAAACGTGTCCCACTACGTTTATGTAAATTATAAACTTTTTAAATGCAACTTAATGTGACTAGATTAAAGAAGTGTAATTATATTTACTTTGCTGAACATTTTTGTTGTATAGTTTTCAACGGTCAAGTGTTGATTGATGTTAATGGACTCGCTGAATGGTTTTATATACCGACTAATAGCATAACCACATGCGTCGCCACGGTGAGGTGGGGCGGCGAAATGGGTTCGCGCTCTTGATCTTGAATACTTTAATTTGTCTCAAGGTCGCAGTTACAATAAAAATTATAGAATAGACTTTTTTGACGATTTATTTGACTTTGATTTTGTATGTATGATAGTTGAGAAAATATGTGACAGTCAAAAGAATGGCATCAACACATTTATATACATTAAAAATAAATACTTATAGTTAGGCAGTTAGCACCCTGATTCAAATATCAAATATTTTATTGGAACAAAAAACAGGTTTACAAATTATTTGTGTTCGTTAACAGCTACATTAGTTAAAAAACTGTTTTGCAGCCATTAGCGCCCAACTCCGGAAGAGAGAGTTATATTTGTCTTTTGTTGATAGTACACAATTTAATGTTTACAAAATAGTTTAGACACAATCTTACAGCTAAAAAGGTACTGCCTATTCTATCAGCTTCCACCGTCCACCACCGTCAAAAGAGCTGGATAAAGTTTGTAAACAGCGATATGTAAGATAAACTAAAAAACTGCTACTTATTACTGAAGTTAGTCAAGTGATTATTTGCGGAGTTTATAATTGCGGCCTTTTATTAAACAACAAACATGACTTGGATTGTCTGTGGAAAATCCTGCGTGACAGCTGTTTGTTTCTAATTATGCCCGATCTTATTTCTCTAAATATAACAGTTTGATCTTTTGTAAATATATCAAATGATCAAATAGATGAATCAATTCATTAGAACCATTTGTTGATGTCCAATGAGCTCTTCTCCTTTTTTTATACACATAATTATATATATTTTAGTGTCAGCTTGTATAATAACAATACAGGCGTTATCCCCAACCATCTTCTCCGGAGCCTTAAAAAAATAGATTTAGAAGAATCCGTTTATATTAACATACATAAAGCTGCCATCTTAAACACGTGCAGAATAGTCAGGAAGTTCAAGCAGTTAGAGGAAGTACACACCACACGCTGCATTTACTTGGCTTTGGCCCGTAATTGTAGCTAAAACCAGCCTAAGAGCTGAGAAAACAAAACACTCTACATAATAATAATAATAGCCCCACCGCCGCCGCGCCGTATCTCTACGTTGACGTCGTGGTGGGGCTTGCGTGCTCCTATGAACTCTAGGTCTGTACCGGTAGAGTTTACTTTGCCCAAACCGGGCCCTAGGCCCTAGGTCAGGAGCCAGACCAAGAGGGATACATAAACCCGCTGCGCGGGGAAGCATGTGGCGTGCTGTTGGGCAGTAGCGACCCGTCGGACCCTATCTCCCGGGAGAAGTCTTATTCCTAACCTCTGGCTTGCCTTTATTGGCCGACTGCAGTGAACACTGAAAGTTTCCTGACTGAGAGCAGGTTACTAATCGAAATAGGTCTTCGGTAGACTATCTCTTTTTTTAAGTTCATGCACTTGATAAGAGCGCGTTGTGCCCTTTCCAACACTAGAAATGTTCTTTTTGCTGCACCACCCCAGACATACAGGGTGTCCAAGAACCTGGCGTCCAACTGGATTCCCACGATGCCCCAAGTTCTAACAGTACTCAGAAAAATATTTTAAAAAATCCACCCCATGTACTTACAGAATTATACTGATTTCAAAAAAAAAAGGGGAAATGAGCACCCTGTGACATACTTTTGAATGCTGTGACTGCTAATGCTGATAATTTCGATATTTCTTGGAGGTTTTGTAATCTAGGGTATTGCTGTGTCTAAATAGAATGTAAAAATAATGTACTTATTGTACCATTTTAAAATAAAATATTATTTTAACTAAAGGTGATATGGAAAACTATTGAATTTCGCAACTTTGACCGACTGTAGTGTAAAAAAAATGTACCAAAATAGTATGGCAAGTGACGTCAAATTTTGACGCGTTTATTCCTCTTTTTAAAAAGGTATAATACTTACACATTAATTTGAAAAAAAAAATTTTTGATAATATTTTTACTCAACAACCCAATTTTTACGATGTCTTACAGAATTCTTAGAAAGAAAAATTTACGACGAATTGAATCTAACCTCTAAAGAATTACTATTGTATGCTCATAAAAATAACAACAGGCCTCTCAAAAAACAGGTTAGACCGTAAGGGACGGTATGTGCATGCATCTCACCATAGTGATTCGTTATTACAACAGGAGGGAGCAAGACAGAAACTATCTTTGCGATTTGCTGGTTCTTCTTTATGGTACCCCATTATTCAGGTAAGAGTGAGGGAGAAAAAGGTTAGAGGTGCGAGTGAGATAGATAGTGACGCTATCTGGGATCGTGCTATTTAGGATAACAGTACGGTCAGTACGCGTCACTGCCTCCTGCCGTTACTACGCACCTCTCTCTTATTGTTACCATTGATCACGTACTACGATTTAAAGCTTTGTTTATTGGACTCGATTACTCTTTGTGCTCTGGACTTTGAAACGAACTCTTTACGACGACCTTTGCCTGTGTTTGGACAGCTTGTGTTTTGTGTGTGCTACCATGGCGACCTACACTCCGCAAGAATACGCAAATATGCACTACATTTATGGAGAATGTAGAGGTAATGGACGAGCTGCAGCGAGACTTTACAGAGAAAGGTATCCGAGGGCTACGCGATATCCCGACCATCGAGTTTTCATTAATGTGCACAGATCACTATGTGACGGGCGGTTCCCCAATCAAGTAGCTGGTGAAGGACGACCCGTAAATGACTTCATACGCGATGAAGTTTTAGAGGCGGTGTCGGCAAATCCAAGCATCTCTGTGCGAGGAATAGAAGCTGATACGGGGATACCGAAGAGCACAGCACACAGTATTCTCCAAAAAGAAGAATATCATCCGTACCACGTACAGCGAGTGCAAAGTCTTTTACCTCGAGACTATCCGAGCCGAGTCGCGTTTTGTGAAACAATCCTGCAAAAACATCGAGAAGACGAAAACTTTATCGACAAAATTTTGTGGTCAGATGAATCAACATTTAAGAAGGATGGCTACATGAACCTACACAACTTGCACGAGTGGCATGTGGAAAATCCGCACTTGATGCGAGAAGATAGATCCCAGTACCGGTTCAAAGTGAACATGTGGACCGGTAATCTCTGTGGGAATATTATTGGTCCATTTGAGATGCCCGAGAATTTGACTGGCGAATCATATTTAAATTTTCTTCAAAATGATTTGCCAAACTTACTAGAAGAGACCCCACCAGATATGTGGTTCCAACACGACGGCTGTCCAGCACATTTTCGCGTATCCGTTAGAGAGTTTTTGGACGAGCAATACCCGAACAGGTGGATTGGGCGATCAGGAACAATCCCGTGGCCAGCCCGCTCACCTGACTTAAATCCGCTGGATTTTTTTTTCTGGGGAACTATGAAGGAGCTCGTTTATGCGAAGCCCATTAATGACATCGCTGACCTTCGTGAGAAGATAACACAAGCAGTGCAGGTGATACGTCAAAAAAGTTACTCGCGAAACATAAAGCGGTCCTTTTTAAGGAGAGTGAGAGCTTGTATTGCCGCGGGTGGTCAACATTTTGAACATTTATTGTAATAAAATATCTTTAAACTAACATTCTTTGCTTTTATTCTACTGGGAACCCATCTACCTGTGTGTATTTCCTTCTTGCTCACTCTTGGAACCGAAGTAAATAATAGTAGTAACATAACAGTTTCTAAGATAAGAAAGGGTCCGACAGTTACCGTTAGTAGGTAGGCACTTCGTAAAAATTGGGTTGTTGAGTAAAAATATTATCAAAATTTTTTTTTTCAAATTAATGTGTAAGTATTATACCTTTTTAAAAAGAGGAATAAACGCGTCAAAATTTGACGTCACTTGCCATACTATTTTGGTACATTTTTTTTACACTACAGTCGGTCAAAGTTGCGAAATTCAATAGTTTTCCATATCACCTTTAGTTAAAATAATATTTTATTTTAAAATGGTACAATAAGTACATTATTTTTACATTCTATTTAGACACAGCAATACCCTAGATTACAAAACCTCCAAGAAATATCGAAATTATCAGCATTAGCAGTCACAGCATTCAAAAGTATGTCACAGGGTGCTCATTTCCCCTTTTTTTTTTGAAATCAGTATAATTCTGTAAGTACATGGGGTGGATTTTTTAAAATATTTTTCTGAGTACTGTTAGAACTTGGGGCATCGTGGGAATCCAGTTGGACGCCAGGTTCTTGGACACCCTGTATACAATAGGAAAGTACTGACTGACAGGTATACAATAGGAAAGTACTGACTGGACTTGCGCAACATAAATCTTCTTAACCCTATACTTGACATTGTGCACTTACATGCACATTAAATTCAGTAATTTTTTTCTAAAAAATATTACATCGTATCGTTATAAAAATAACTCTAAGTGACTTCGTAAACGTCTCTTTACGTAAGAAAAAGAAATCTATATCTGTCTCGCTCACACATTGTCAGTGGTGAACAAAATGGCGAGCCGTCGGTCAGTGCCTGCGCAACGCTCTGTAAGTATCCTAATTAATCTCAACTAAATTAAGTTATATGTATGAAATTTTTATGATTTTACTTTCTGCAAGCTTTATGCAATTGTTTGGTAATATTATTTTTGTGATATATGTTTTGAATATACAGTAATTCACGATTTTCTTTAGGTGTGCATTAAAATACACACTGCCTGGTGCAGGGTGAATAACTTAATATTTGTTGTGTATATTTAAATGCACACTGCCTGCTTCGCTGTGAATAACACCCTATTTGTTGTGTGCATGTAAATACACACTGCCAACGTCATAGACTAATACTATTTATGAATTTTGTGTCTATAAATGCACATTGCCTACTGTGCTACTATATACTCGAGCCTTTGTTCACACAGAGTTTTTTTCATAATGCATGACAGCAACTCGTATTACACTTTCCACCAAATTCCTATTCCTTAGCTTGCAATACTTTTATTTCAGATGACTAGAAGTCGAAAAATTCTAGCTTTGGTGCCTAAATGCGGAGCTAAGTCTGATGAAGATTCTAGCGAATCTTCGGAAGATGAAATCCAGATGTGTAGGCCTCATCAAGATGACTCCGAAGACAGTTCCCCTGTCCGATCAATAGCGTCTTCTGTCGAAAATGTGAACATCTCCGATAGTGATGACTGTGAGTATCGAGAAATATACGCCGTTGCTTCAGTCCATCAAGAGCCGAGATTCAGACACAACACTACCGATTCTACTCCATACTCACCTTCTATTCTGCAACATGATCCTGACATTATACCGCCTTCACCATCAGTTTATATTCCACCGTCACCGTCTATAGAATCAATCTGCAGTCCCGCATCTTCAGCACCTGCCGCATCTTCAGTGTCTGCCGCACCTACCGCAGCTACTGTGCGTCTTCGGCGTTATAAGAAAACTCCGGTAATCGTAAAAAAAACCGTATTGAAACCTACCAAAATATCTCCTAAATGGACAAGAATGAAATTTCAAGGATCAGCAGATATAGAAGATAATATGTTTTTTGATTCTACTGATATTGAAAAATCGCCGCTTGATTACTTTAAACTATTTTTTACTGACGATATACAAGAACTAATAGTATATCATTCTAATTTGTACTCTGTGCAGAAAAAGGGCACTTCAATTAATATAACCAAAGACGATATAAAAGATTTTATAGCTATAAATATTCTAATGGGTGTTGTAGATATGCCAGCATACACCGATTACTGGTCAAATGAATTTAAATACAGTAAAATTGCTGACGTCATGACACTAAAGAAATTTCAATCTATTCGACGTTACATTCATTTTAATGATAACTTAAAAGATGACGGTGACAGGTACTATAAAATAAGGCCACTAGTAGAAAAAGTTCGTCATAACTGTGCCTCGAATATTCCTGAAGGAGTACGCTTCAGCATCGACGAGATGATGGTACCTTACAAGGGTACTAGAGCCGGAAGCCGTAAACAATATGTACGGAATAAACCCAAAAAATGGGGTTTTAAGTTTTTCGTTCGTGCGTCTCCATCTGGCCTCGTACATGATTTTATTATTTATGGAGGAGAAGATACTTTCAGACTACATACTTTTACTGAAACAGAAAAAGGTATGGGTCTTGGAGCCAAAGTTGTAATAGCTTTGGCCAAATCTATCAAGCAAAAACCATGCTCCGTACTATATTTTGACAACTTTTTTACGTCAATTGAATTGATGCACCATCTAAGGAACGAGTATGGTATATTCTCCCTAGGGACAGTCAGGGCAAATCGACTTCGTGGGGCAGAGAAAAAATTACCAACTGATAAGGAGTTGAAGAAAAAGGGCAGGGGAGCTTTTGCACAGGTCGTGTCTAACGACTACAATATCGCTGTTGTGAAGTGGTTCGACAACAAATTTGTTGTGGCAGCAAGTACTTATGTGGACGCCCACCCTGTGCAGAATATAATGCGATACAAGAAAGAAGAAAAGAAGAAAGGTCTAGTCACATGCCCAAATTTAATAAAGCACTATAACGGAAATATGGGTGGAGTTGATCTAGCTGACATGTTAGTTGCTTTATACCGTACTGATTTGAAAGGCCATCGTTGGTATTTAGTATTATTTTCACAGATTTTGGACATATGCGTGAATAATGCTTGGTTGCTGTATCGTCACGAGAACAATGGTAAACAAAAACTGTTGCCACTCAAAAGGTTTCGTGTCGCTTTATTTAGGCAACTGCGTTTTTTTGAGAGGAGTACTAATCTACAACCTGATGCTCTTCCCAAATCTGTGAGAAAAGTAAAAAAACCAGTTGCAGAGAGGCCTGATGATGCTACTCGTTACGATCTGATGGGACATCTTCCTGCTTTTACGACAAAAGGCAGGTGTAGACACTGTACCAAACATCAAACCAAATATTTTTGTCCAAAGTGTAATGCACGACTATGTATAGTTGAAGGGCGAAATTGCTTTACAGATTTTCATACCAAGTAGTGTATTTTTTTATGTTGTTACATAGTAAATAGATAATATTTAAGTAAACTTTGATCTCAGAACGTTAGGACTGAATATTGTGATAAATAATAATAGAAAGTTTAACTTTGGTATAAAAAAAATGTTTAACTATATGTCATATATCGTAACATACTATACTCATTGACCTAATTCCTAGCAGATCTCAAAAGTTGTTGATATTTTCAATATTTATGTTATTTTTTATGTTTTTGTTTCTTTTTTAGTTTAGTGGTTACATGGCAGTGTGCATGTAAAGACACATTTTTGTTTGTAATTTTTTTCTTGTGAGCTTGGCAGTGTGCACTGGAAGACACATAATATATCCTGAAAACTGAAATTCAGAGATTTTTTATTTCATTTTTCCCGATATCCTTATAATCCAATTAACGTAGGGAAGTAGTAAAAGTTTAATTTTTTGAAGGTAAAATTCCCTGCCAAGTATAGGGTTAAGCCTGAATGATTACCGGAAGTCTTGTGACCGACGTATCTAAGAGTCCTGAACATCCAGCTTAATTTCCTGACTCTATTGGCAACCTGCTCAATTTGTGGGTACCATATTATTATATTCCATCCTGAGGAATTTTTCGGTTAGCTAGCAGAACACAGGTTAAAATGCAGAATAACTGCTTCTTTTAAAACTGATTAACTTAATGAGCTGGTATCTTGAACGTCTGACAAATTTTTCGGTTAGCTAGCAGAACACAGGTTCAAATGCAGAATAACTGCTTCTTTTAAAACTGATTAACTTAATGATGTTGAACGTCTGCGATGTAATCTTTGATAGGTTGCTTAAATTCATTGTTTAATCGTTTGGCGCTGGTCTGGTCACATCCGTCCTTCGCTAAAGTGGAATGGAACGGAATGGCATTCTGAAAATGGTTGTTGCGAGACCGGAGTGCCTCATCCAAAGGCACGTAGTGGAGGGGGTTTTAGGTTTAACACAGTAAAGACACTAAGAGTTATCTACTAACATTACTAACATAGCTGATAACCACAAATGTTACTAACTTATTGCTAACAATCTATGGATTGTCTGAAACTTTTTTTTTAGTAATGCTGTGCATTTTGCTGAAATTAGAAAGTATGTGGAAAAACATGAATGAGGAGTAAGTTCTTAAACCATGATGTGGTTACTACCTCCAGGATTGGATAAACGATGCACAGTGGATGGTAATTTTATAAACTGGAGTTGTTTTTAGAACCAACAAAATATAATAATTTTAATTCATTACACTCTGCTGTGTCATCATATACGTTCATCTATACTTAAAGTTGCTTTTCGTGTGACCGCATTTTATTCTCAAGCATCCAATTAATTAAATGAGAGCCTTACTTACTGATACAAATACATGTGTGGTAAATATATGTTCATTATGTATATAACCTAATAAAATAATAATTTCGTGTCTAAAGTTCATTATTTTGATTTCGTCATAAAATGTGGTGTTATATGGGTAGTTAAAAATCAACGGAGCTCAGGTGTCAGGGGCATTTTATTTTAACGTACCTACCTACAATAAAGGAAACTACACAGTACCTAAGTGCAAAGTAAGGTTACTTAAGTAGTTAATTGACATACCACAATGTTAAAGTCAAATACGTGATTTTTTCTCGTAATAAGTGTTTAATTTCCAATAATCTGAATTCATTACTTACTATTTAGAACGGGCTTTTATATTAATATGCGTTTTTTAAAAGCTTTTTCATTATAGTAAAGCCTTTCCGGTTCGACTTGCTCTAAATTGTGATCATTTTTCATCTGACAAAAATTCAGAACCACTGGTAGAATTGATAAATAAGAAGGTAAGAATAATAATTTAGTTTTAATTAAATGTATGCAGAAAACTCCACTTAAAAACTGCAAATACCCAGCGGTTTGTTGTAGTGACTTCCTACGCGTGTGATCTCATACTCAAAATTCAATATATCCGAGATATACTTAACCACGTTTGCAGGCCATGCTAAGGTTTGATTATGATCTGTGTCCTATGGGAGTTAATCTAATTTTTGCAATATCTGTACAATCTAATGACGACATGCATCCTATATCTTAGTCACCTAAATGTACATTTACATCATAATATATAATTACATATTAATAAACAGCGTGAAATAATTGCTAGTTTCAAGAAACTTCGCAATTTAACTATTGCATTGTTGAAATAAATAAATATGTATGTAGGTAGGTATGCTTATTTCAGATTGCACAAAACTGTCATTGATTCAGTAATTCATATTTCTTTGTTTAATTATGATTGTAAAACACTATTTTTACTATCACGTTGCAATGCGGGGTCGCATTCTAAAGTGAGTCCTTTTTAGCCCGGTCAAGTTAGCCCAAAAAATAGGGGTAATGTTACATTAGTCCCCATAGAGTTGAATCATAGTTTGATTGATTATATCATCAATATAAAAGAAATGTCAAAAGTCCCCATGGATCCCGCTTGTGCAAAAAAAGTTATTATAAGTCAAAGTTCGCAAAAATGTTATGGAAATTGCAACTTATTTAACTATTGAATCGCTTTATCTTAAATACTGTGATTCTTAGGAAAAAAAGTGTTCGGAAATTTTTGTAGACAATTGCTTGCTCTATAATTTTTTTCGATGTATTTTTATGATATACGAGGGGGCGTTTTTAAGTTCGCGGAATGGGGGGGAGGGCATAACAATAGGTCATTATCGGGATGGCAACAACTTCAGCCACTCAATATTAGTATAAATACCAGGTTTTATCTTAATTGGATCATTAGTCTTTGAACTATCGTCGAGCAAACAACTCAATTGGGAAGAAAGTGTGAATTATGGAAAAAATCGAGTACCGTGCCGTAATAAAGTTCCTTACCAAGCAAGGAAAGTCAGTTCAAAATATACTGGAAGAGTTGGAATCCGTTTACGGGGACTCTTGCCCGGGTAAAACCATGGTTTACAAGTGGCACAGTCTCTTTAAACAAGGCAGGACCTCACTTGAAGAAGAAAAATCATGGCAACAGTGTTTTGGGATTCAGAAGGGATCCTGTTGACCGATTATAAAGATAAAGACGTTTCTATAACCGGAGAATACTATGCTTCTATCCTCGAGAGGTTGAAAGAAAGCATTAAAGAAAAAAGGAGGGGTAAATTGACCAAAGGTGTCTTTCTTCTTCACGACAACGCGCCTGTTCACAAGAGCCGTGTTGCGTTGGCTGCCCTGCATAAGGTGGGCTTCGATATTTTAGACCATCCACCCTACAGCCCAGACCTGGCTCCCAATGATTATTACCTCTTCCCAAAACTGAAAAAAGAACTTCGTGGGAAGAAATTTTCAACTGAAGGACGCGGTTTCAGCTTATTTTTCGGACAAAGACAAAGCATTTTTTTATGAAGGTATACATAAGCTAATTGAAAGATCTGAAAAATGTATAAGGGTAGCAGGTGAACATATTGAAAAAGAAAAATTATTTTGTATTTTTATTTTCACTTCTCACCCTCCATTCCGCGAACTTAAAAACGCCCCCTCGTAACTTACCGTTTTGCTGAAAAATGCGAAAAACCCATTTTTGCGAACATTGACCTTAAATAACTTTTTTTGCACAAGCGGGATCGATAGGGACTTTTGACATTTCTTTTATGTTGATGATATAAACAATCAAACCAAGATTCAGCTCTATGGGGATTAATGTAACCTTGAATGTCTATTTTCACCGGGCTATTTCACTGTTTGGAACTACGACAGTATTGATTTGAAAGCAGTGGTTAAGGTATCATTAACTTGTTACTTTTAATTGAATGTTGTGTGCATGTTTGTTGGTATTCATTTAGCAAGAAATTATAATACAATGCTAGTGTTTTTAAATCACACTTTATTTTTGCATCTCATATCACATTTGTTTACAACAATAAATAGTTGTGGAAGCGTCATTCATAGATGAGCACTCAGTAATGATGGTAAGCGTGTCCATGGATGGGGGCGGGATGCACCGAGGGAGCGGAGTTGTGTACTACAGCGTTGAAACTGAAAACAATAATATTTGAAGAGTTAGTAAAAATATCTGTGAAAACGTGTTCTAAATCGCAATCCACATAAACTTCGATATCTTAGTTTTTTAATCGTAGGCACCGACTTACCCGTTGTGGGCATCAGCAGTGTACTCGACCTTACGGATGGAACCGTCTGGTTGAGCCAGGGAGTAGTATCCGTGAACAGAGTCACCGTCGCGGCTCTCGTGCTGGGACTTGTGGTCACCGGTGTGAGGGTCAGCCACGGAATATGCGAAGTCGTATTTGGGGTGAGCCTGAAATAATTACAAAATATTATAAAAATATACTTCACACAAGTTTAATCGGAGCATTTGCCACATTTTCCATATAAATAGGTAACTGACGTAAGTGTCGTGGCCGTCGTAGTGAGCTGCGGGAGCGGCGTAGTGAGCCACGGGGGCGGCGTAGTGGGCGACGGGGGCGTAGTGTGCTACGGGAGCGGCGTAGTGCGCTACGGGAGCAGCGTAGTGCAGGGGTTCATCGTGTCGGATGATGCTCTGGGAGGACACGGCGTGCCCAACGTGACCATGGCCATACAGGCTGGCGCTGGCAGCGGCCAACAGGGTGCCGAAAGTGACGATCTGGAAAAAAACGTATTTGATTAGTACCCCAATAGTCACTTACAGCTAAATTGCAAGACAAGAGATGACACTTGGTGTATGTAAATCTATTTAAAATAAATAAATTCCACCGATTAGTATCTTTTCAAAAAATTATGAATTAATTTGCTTTTGTATAACACTTACTTTGCTGAACATTTTGGTGTATTGTTTGTAACAATCAACTGTTGATTGATGTCAATAGATTTACTGTATGGTTTTATAGAACTTGGCCTGAATAGGTAGTGGCACAGGGTGGGGCGGAGAAATGCGCAAACGCACCTTGACTATGTAACTATGACAACAACGCTTTTTAGACCTTGTAGGTTATAGTTCCTATTGTAATGTGTAATGAGGGTGTTGTGTATGAAGTGTTTTTTGTGTAAGGGCTAACTATTTTTACTATTGTACATTTTAATTGATGGAATGTGTATTAAGAAAGACTTAATAGCGGCATAAGGTTTATTTATTTTAAATGATTAAGTATTCATAATTTTATTCCAATTAACATTCAATCACTGAACATAATCATTTCAATTATCATCACTTAATCATACCACTTACTAGTTATCTACTAATTTTATAAATTTTCAGAAAACTGACAATGTATTTATTATTCGTAAAAGTTTTTGATCAGAGTGATTTTGTGAATAGAGACACAAAAGTAATTAAAATATTTAGTTTGACTACTTTTTTGTGCATGTTTTTTAACAGTTTTTAATTCGTGAGCTAACAGTTTTATTGTTATCATATCAAGTAATAATATGTATAAATTAATAACGATGAGTATAAAACAGGGAAAATCCCGTATGGCTTCAAAAAATCCGTTCGCATCGCTGTCAACGAGAATTGTGATTCCCGTATATTTTTTTTTTTTTGTTTTGGCTTCGCACAATTAAATTAAATTACTCCTGTGCCTGTGCTGTGCAGTGTTTTCATGTTATGGTGTGTTTCTTATTTGTCAAACAAAAGTCTAATCCACAACAAGAAAAAATACCTAAATGAGTCCAGTGTCTTCTTTTGCAGGGCAATTGCAAATCCAAATAAAATAAATTAGCAAAAATATTTTGATTGTTTTATTGTTGTTATTATAGCTTCAATTTAGGGTGACCGCCTAATCCTTCTATAACGGTAAATTACTAAAATAAACTCAAGTGACTTTGAGGCTAATTATGTTTTTTTTTGTATCACATTTAGGTATGTTTACACCAAGTATAACATTTACTAACTACGTTCACTTATTGTGACGAGGTTTGTGCTTAGATCAGTGTTGACTAATTAATGAAATCTTTCCTCTGTATTTTTGAACATTTGCTCTCAGTTACGTATTTTTTTAATAAAAATTCTATACCTACTATACATTTATACATAATAATAAAAAAAGTAACTTGTCGGTTCGTCTGGATGTATGTTCAGGATTGGTGAAAAAATCGCAAAACGGATTTAGATTCAATTTGGATCACAGATGGTTTATAACCAGGATTAACTCAAAGGGTACTTTTAATCCCGGTAGCGGTAGTACACACGGCTACACATCAAGCTATAGATTTCCAGTTTACACTGACCTTTCACTGTACGGAAATCCTATACAATGCGAGATCAGCTTATACTGGAAATGTATAGCTTGATCTGTAGCCGTGCGTATGTTCCCGTGGGATATTTTCCGGAACCACTTGGACGAAGCTGCGGGCAACAGCTAGTATCAAATAAACTATGTGTTTTAATAATTTTATGGTTTTATTACGAAAAATATATTATATGTATACGGTTTCTATGTACATTTATTTTAAGCAGCCGTAATCTCGTAAGTTGGTTTTGAAGAACCCTTTCTATTTCATAAACATCCTCTCTTATTACGCTAACTACCATTTTCGAGTCTATATTGCATGGTATAACTCAAGAAAGTTATAGCATGCGATGTAAGTAATACCCAGGAGAGATGGGCTAATAATAAAAAGCAGATGGATGGAGTTGACTTGATTTGGTCGGTATCGTAGTCCTACTTGGGTCTGACATTGCCTTTTGACTTTGACTAATCAAAGGTTAACCCAAGTACAGACTACAGCCGTATAAACGCGATCTAAAATGGAATTCACATCTCTTCTTTTCTCTCGTCAGAAAAGTAAATTCTGAGTGAGTTCTACTATTTTTTTCATATTTTCGTAAAAGGTTCACTTTAAGAGTTTTGCATTTCAATATATTCAGTCCTGTACTTTGTTTTTGCCATTTGGCTGCCATCTATAATAAATCTTTACCATCGGTTTAATTAACTGCAGGATATCAGTACTAAATAGTATAATGTTAAATGAAAAAACCGAACTTACTAATGTCCGTGAATTTTAGGTTTAACATTGGAATAGGTACAAATTGTAGATTTTTGGTTATTTTTCTTATGTCCAGAATCCGGAACACACGATTTACCTCAAAATAAATGACTTACATATATTTCATATAATGAGCACGAAAAGAATTGGTATTGTAAAAATAACCAGTTTTATTTTGTTGTTAAATATTGTTTATTTTATATATTTTTATTTATTTATTAGTTATTTAGGTACATGTCTAGGTAAACAATAAACAAGCACAGTTTATTCAGACGTCAATGCTCACTTATATGATGAACCGAGGGAGCTGAGTTGTGAACCACAGCGTTAAAACTGAAAAAGATAATTATTTATTTAAGTTTTCTTTCGGAATAATGTACCGATCAAAAGAAATAGTTAAAAGTACTTCCGTAAAGACGGAAACTGGTCACACCAATTTTTAAGCAATTCTCGTTCAAATGTTGATTTGCAAATCCTATGGTAGAAGCTTACTCATGTTGGTCATCAGCGGTGTACTCGACCTTGCGCACGGAGCCATCAGGCTGCACCAGAGAGTAGTATCCGTGCACGGCGTCACCGTCGCGGGTCTCGTGCTGGGACTTGTGGTCACCGGTGTGAGGGTCAGACATGGAGTACGCGAAGACGTATTGCGGGTGAACGTGAACAAAAAGGTTTAATTATTTATTTCTGGATAAGGCGGACAGGTTAAACACCTAAATGGATAACTTATGTATGTATCGTGGCCGTCGTAGTCCTCTACGGGTACGTCGTAGTGCGTTACGGGAGCGTCATAGTGTGCTACGGGGACGGCATAGTGTAGAGGTAAAACTAGAGCTTTATCGTGGCGCACGATAGACTGGGAAGACACCGCATGGCTGTAGGGGATGGCGCTGGCAGCAGCCAAAAGAGCGCCGAGAATAAAGATCTGAAAGAAATAGATAGAGGTTAGATAATTTACGAAGTTAAGGTTCTGCAATGAATGAACTCTTGACAGTTTATTACCTAGATATTACATTTTGACAGGGTTCAGAAAAAAAAAGTGGTGGCCCAGTGGTAACAGCCGCGACTTACGTGTTGTAGGTCATGGGTTCGAACCCAAGCAGTCACTTTACTTTGTGTAAATTATTTCATCACCACTGCTCTAAAAACGGTGAAAGAAAACATCGAGAGGAAACCGGCGTGTCTTAGAACCAGAAATTCGAAGGCATGTGACATCCTCCAATCCGCACTGGGCCCGCGTGGTGGATTACCGCCCACTCCCTCTCACAGAAAGGAGGCCTGTGTCCCAGCAGTGGGAACATTATAGGCTGATTATACTTATTATACAGAAAAAAAATCCACCAACGCAGCTGCCATTTGGTTTTATAGAAAAAATTAACCACGTGTGCAGCTCTAGTGTGGGGAGAAGTACGTGCGTGTTTATTGACTCCGTGACTTTGACATACACAATTATAACATTTAATTCAAATACAAATAACTGTGTAACGTGTTAGTTAATGTGCCGGCCCAATTTATTTTAATTAGAACATGATTGTGTTGATAATTGTTGTCAATTTATTCATGTGCGATAATAGATTTTAAGATTGGCCATTACAACAATTTATTTTATCGTTATGATTTTGAAGCATGTGTTGAAATTATAAAGGCTATATATAACGTATCAGACTAAAAAAAAAGTGTTACAACTAACACTTTTTTATCCAGTTCCCGTAGACGAAAAACATTATTTGATTCCCCCATTTAACCTACACGCGAGTTTTATTATAATGCCTAAAAGTATATGATCCACTGCAGAAAACAAAATCAAAAAAATATATGATATTCTTCAGGTTAAATACTAGTTAGATAGTGTGTTGAAAACATAATATAACTAATTTGGTACGATAGATACATATCTAAAAAAATATTTTAACCATCAAAAACCATACATGCAATAATTCAGGTTTTATTTCAGATTGTTCTTCAAGCAACATGTTAACGTGATAGTGTTGTAATTTTTAAGTCCAATCAATAGATTTTTTTGTAAAGAGAGATTTGCTTCATATTTTGCAATAAATTACCAGCTTTGTGTCATCGCGCTTCTCTTTCTTTTCTATGCAGTCCGAAAGTGACCGCACTTTAGCTGTTGTCAGCCCCTTAAATAAAATAGCCATGTGGGTAAAACTGTGTAAAAATATAATTTATTTTAGTTGTGAATTTCTGTGCGTGATAAATATGCATTTTCTTGTCGTAGGTATCGTCAAATGCGAATGAGGGGTCCATAACAGCTGATAATTTAACCAATTCGTTAAAATCCAGTATTATTTTCAGTGGTGTCTAGAGGTATTTACGAGATAATTGTGATTATGGCTGTTTTCATAAAAGACACTACGTTCACGAGGGACACTTTATTCATATTCTTAAAGAAATCTTCATAATGTTAGAAGCAAAGAGCTACTTAAATTATTACCAAAAATAATATTACCTATGGCAGATTATAAATTATATTTATTTCTGTATATAGGTTTTAACAAACACATTTATACGTAGAAAAAAATATATTTTAAAAAATTGATGAGGTCAGTGTTTTCGACTAGTCTGTGAAGAAACACTGAAACCAACTCAAAGGTCAGTCTCTTTTAATTTAAAGTCCAGACTATCATAAATTTGAGTGGTCCTATACAGTCCGTGCATGCATTAGTCAGTAATCGTCAAGCTCAACATAGAACTTGAAGAGCTCAACAACTCGACGAATAACACCAAAGACTGGTAATTTGGTTAGACCGAATAAAGTACCTAGGTAGGTACTCACACTGCCAAACAGTCATTAAAATTAACTGAAAAATAAAAAGTTGCCCACACAGTCCTCATTTAAATTAAAATAATATAATAAGTACTCTACGACGTAAATATTAATGCGATTGTGTAGGTAAATAATATTCATCAAATGTCAAAAAGTTGTGTGTTGATTGATCTCCAACGTTATTAGGTTTTATGTCTCTTTTTGTGGATGAGGTGCATTGGGTGCGGCGAATAGCTACATTAACGATACATTCGGTTCGTTTTAAAAACAGTATCTTATGTCAGTGAATCCAGAGTGCTAATAGGTCAATGTTCCAGTTATCTTTAGTTACCCATAAAACAAACAATACGTTCATAAAATAATAATTATATGTCGTCTTAATAATTTAAAGATAGACAGAAGATGGAATATGTTTCATGTATGGACGCAAAGCCCGTGAATATGACCGATGTCAAATATTTAAGTGCAGCTAAGAATATAATGTACCTAATTTGTGTTTATGGACATAATCTATCTTTACTAAGGGAAAACCAAGACTAAACAAACAACAAAAACATTTCCATCCCAGCAAGCAACATTATCGTCGTGGGTTCGAACATGGGCAGGCGCTTTACTTTGTGTAATTTATTTCATCACCACTGGTCACAAAACGGTGAAGGAAAACATCGTGAGTAAGCCGGCATGTCCTAGAGCCAAAAATTCGACGACATGTGACATCTACCAACCCGCACTGTGGCCGCCGGGCCGGCGCGTGGTGATTTACGGCCCACTAACTCTCATAGAGAGGAGGCCTGTTATGACAGTTCAAACTACTGTAACATATTACAATTTCACATTAGGTATAACTATTTCAAGTTTTTTGACTAACAGTACCTAATCTAAAGGGAAAGCTTATAGGTTATATAAGGTAATTGCAAGTTACTGAGCAATAATATTGAGCTAGTTACTACATGGCGATTATGAAGGTGTGAATGTTAATAGCTGATCTATTAATTAAATAAAAAATATACAGGATAATATATTCTAAAACGACAAAATAAAAGAAAGAAAATATATTTTTATGTTATATTTCATCAACATCATACACGTATCACACTTGTTTCATACAAAAATATAAATAGGTAGGTTGTAGGTCGGACATTCATAACAATCACTCAACTAGGAACGCTCAGTAATGATGGTAACCGTGGGCGGGAGCGGGGGCGGGGTGCACAGCGGGGGCGGAGTTGTGCACGACAGCGTTGAAACTGGAAAAACAAACAAGCTCAAGTTAGTCCAATAAAACAACAAAAAAAGAAAACAAGATCGCTGTAAAGCACTGGCTTTCCAAACTTACCCATGGTGGTCATCAGCGGTGTACTCGACCTTGCGTACGGAACCATCAGGCTGCACCAGAGAGTAGTATCCGTGCACGGCGTCACCGTCGCGGCTCTCGTGCTGGGACTTGTGGTCACCGGTGTGAGGGTCAGCCACGGAGTAAGAGTAGTCGTATTTGGGGTGAGCCTGGAAACGTATTAATAAAGTCAGAATTTTAAACTTACTACGAAACCCTAGAATAAAAGCTTTTAGTACTTTTTAGTTAAATAAAGACTTACGTAAGTGTCATGTCCTTCGTAGTGAGCGGGAGCGGCGGCGTAGTGAGCTACAGGGGCAGCGGCGTAGTGAGCGACGGGGGCAGCGGCGTAGTGAGCGACGGGGGCAGCGGCGTAGTGAGCGACGGGGGCAGCGGCGTAGTGAGCTACGGGGGCTGCGGCGTAGTGTGCTACGGGAGCAGCCGCGTAGTGCAGGGGAGCGACATGGGTCTCGTCGTGACGGACGATGCTCTGCGACGACACAGCGTGGCCATGTCCCAGGAGACCAGCGTTGGCAGCAGCCAAGAGGGCGCCGAAGGCTACAATCTGAAAAATCAATTTCAGTGATTACTTAAGATATTTAAACTTTTATCTTGCTATGTCTTAAAATTATATTGTGATTAAATACCAGAAGAAATAATTAAATCACATATTTATCTAGTCTTCAGTTTGAAAATATGATCTAATTATTATTATTTGAATAATATTTTTTAAACAATAATTGTAACAACTCACTTTGCTGAACATTTTTGGTTGTTTAGATTGTGAGAATCAAAAGTTGATTAATGTCAATGGTCCTGCCGTATGGTTTTATAGAACGCGAGCGCGTGCGCAAGCTAGCGCGGTGGGGAGGAGAAATGCGCGCGCACCTTGACTCTGTAACTTTGACATGTACTCGTATCAAGGTCGCAGTTAGGGATGTCGGAAATGTAAAAATATAATTAAGACGGCATGCGTGCGATGGGAGTGCTGTATTTTTTAAGGATCAAAACTGCAGCCTTTCGAAATAAGATGTTTTTTTAATCGACTTTTTAAAAATGAGACTTTCTTTCTTAATAAGTCTGTTTTTTTTGTATATTATGCGATATCTACAGCAGTTGTAAATCGATTTCGAAAATCGGTGTTAAATATATTGTTATCGATACGTTTATATGATACGCGGTGTTTAATATAGAAATATTGAATAATAAAAAAATATCTATATTTCGAATGTAAAATATCGGTATATGAGTAATTATGGATACATTCTGAGATCCATCCATCCATGATACCTCTGAGTTTGTTTCGGCCTTTCTTCTCAGAGTAGTCAGATAGGAAATGCCGACCTCATCTAGTTTTTAAAATACGATTAACGTGTAAAAGTGTTTGTTCAAACCTACTTACAGAAATAAAATCATTTATCATTTATCATCGATATTTTTTCGACAAGCCTAGTCGCGTTTCCCATATCAGTCTGCTAATACGAACGCGTTGATTTGTGCCCGGATCTATTTTAATTAATACGTAGGCTTCAATTGTTAATTATTCTTGTAATATACCGTAGGCATTGTTGTCTATTTATAATATTGGAATCGTGAATTATCAATCATTGTGATGTGATTTACCGATTCGCAATGCGGATTGGTAATGTTAAAATGTTGAATTATTTAGGATCTCTTTAAAAAAATACAGGATTTTAATAAAAGGAAATGAAAATCGTGGGTGTTTTGTTTTTACATTGTTTTCAATAGATATGCGTATGATTTTAATTCGTTTCGTTAAAATTTGTAATAGAACTTTTTGTAGGTGTATTGTTAGGTTTATCTTAACCTAGTTATAGTATCAGCTTAGGTAAACGAATATTATTCTCCTAACTACAAATTTATCTTTCCAATAATTAGTCTTTGGAGCTTTGACGACATGCAGCTTGTAAAACATGTTTTTTTTGATAGCTACAGTAAAAGAGAGTAAGAGTATTCTATTCTATTCTAATAAGAAATGATTTCTTTAACTAGTATGGTGTGACTTAATGCCTTTTAGACGTTTTGTACATATTTACCCGACTGCGCCAGAAGGAGGGTTATGTTTTTATTATTCGAGTGTACCTATGTATGTATATTTCTTTGGCACGCTCTGTAGCCTAAACGCCATGATCGATTTCAGCTTAGGAGTTGCTGTTAGATTCGCCTTAATTGTGAGAATGACACTGGGTATATCAAAATTGAAAAAAATCAAAATGGCCGATTTTTGGCACCAAATTGTGTCTTCAAAAATGTTTTAAGTTTTTTAAGTTCAAGTGGGGTGGGTATCAAATAAAGGTTTCCATAAATAGCTTGCAAAAATGTATGCAACTTGTATGTTTACTAGTAATTTGGAATTAAAAACGCTAAAAAAAAAACAAAAAACCCGGCTGCGGTAAAAAACTTAAGTTAACAAAAAATAGATAAGCTAAAAACAAGCCCATTTTTAATTAAATAAAAGTTAGATGCAGGCGGGACCCATTTGAGTTTGAAAATATAATAACAATGGAATGGGACCCGCCTTTTTTTTGAGGATGTGAAATCATCAAATAACTTCTGCCGCTCTGGGCGGAGCGGGAGGGCGTGTCAGACTCTTACTGACTAAAACCCACCCGTGCCCCTTCAGTTGACTATGCCAGGGGCCACGGTAACCCTTTCGGGCTTTCCCGCAACCCTGCCAGGCATCGGCCCTAGCGGACCCCGTCATTGGTGCTGACATCTCTTTGAGGCGCACGTGGAACACAACGCGCCGTCGACCCGGGCCTGGTCCTTATCGGACGGCGAGCTGCCTATTGCTCGCCGTCCGCAAGCCCGCGCCTGCGGTGGCCGGGAATCAGTTTGTGATTCCCGACGCCCTGGGGCGTTTCCTGCGGCGGCTAGGGGCATGAGGGCGCGAATTTTGAATGGGTCCCGCCTGCTTCCAACTTTTATTTAATTTAAATGGTCTTGTTTTTGTTTTCTATTTTTTTAACTTAAGTTTTTTACCGCAGTCAAGTATTTTTGTTTCTTTTTTTTAAATTCATTTCTTCCTGCATTTTTGACGCGTCCCACTGAAATTCTTCTCCGTTGATTTCATATTACCTCATGTATATTATATATCCAATTACGTGCTTTCTGTGATTTATTGATATCGAATCAAATTCTTGTTACTAGGTACATGCTATGTCTGTCGACAATAGTTAGTAATCTGTTTGTTATATCTAATACATAAATTATAATAAACTGCGTAACTAGAGCGCTTTTTGCAATTCCAGTTTGGCATGTAGTCATGTTTCAAGATTTTGAAAGTGGTTCATACAACTGCTGTAGGATTGGATATAGGTTACGTAAATGTCTCTTTCCCAATGTAAATCGACTTATTAGCAGAAGTAGATTAAAGTACTAAGTAAGTTTTCCTTAATCCTACCGTTTGTGGAGGTTTCCAGACCAAAAAAATCTCCATGTCATTAAAAATGGAAACAAAGCTGTCTATTATGCCACAAGAAAATGAGATTCTGCATGGTTATCCCGATAAATTAGAGAAAATTAACGAACATGCTAACAGCTCCCTTAAGTTTACAAGAAAAAAAAAACATCGTAGACAAAACATTATGTAATGTCATGAATTAACAGCTTTGTCATAATTAATTAATTTGTTTGTAGTTGGAAAGGAGATATCCCAAGGGTGTTACCATGATAAGGAAACCAGGATCTGATGATGGCATCACAGAAAAATCGAGGGGAACCTTCAAAAACGTAGTGGCGACTAGTGCGTTTGTTAACTTTTTCATTAAGTATTTTAAAGCACTAAGTGGTATTTAATGAATGTAGCCGAAAGACAGTCGAGGGAACTTCTCAACAATTTACAGCAGAACAGTTACCTTTTGTTGGGCTTACTTTATACGGTTCAATATGCCAAAATGTTCAGTTCGTACAAAAATAATACCTAATTAAGATTGAAGTTTTACATAGGAATACCACTACCGGCATGCTGATGCGTCAATTTGAGACTGAATTTAAGTTGCGTAATCGCGTCATCTCTAGCAATGCTCTTTCGTCGTGTGGCCTACTCAATAATTTGTTTGAATCTACATAAGTCAGACAACGCTATTCCTTACAAGGTTTTAACACGACTTAGAGCAACATTTTAGCGAAATTTTTCTTGCCTTGATCTTTAACAGCTTTTTCTGGTGTTCCCTGTAACTTGTGAACCGTAACTGCCCAACTTAAAATCGAAGGTAACATTCGGCACTCGACATCTCCGTATCCTTTTGTAGCCTGAAATGTTGCAACAGTAGGAGTAATCGGCACCCAGCCATTTTCATCTTTAATTCTACTTCCAATCGTATCCTTATCGGAACCGATTACTCGAAGACGCCTGAACCGATATAGAAATTTATTTTTTGTTTCAAAATGTATACTTCCGAGGTGGTCCCATTTAAATTTTATCGAAATCGGTCGAGCGGTTTAAAAAAATCAACAATATATTATTTTTAAATAATAAAAAAACGCCTTCAAATGGACGTAAACGTGTAAGACGATTGTTTTCGAATTGGTGTGGGGTTGGTAATATAACTAAATAGTGAAAAATAATTGTTAAAAAGTTTTTTATTTAATCCCATAATGTTGTCATTTAGTCTTTTATAAGTAGATTCCTATCTATTTAAAGCCCAGCGACTATTCTTGAGTAATATTGCACTTATTTTACTTTGATTAAAATCTTCTTAAAACGGATTTCTGTGACCATATCGGGCTATTATTGACTGTCTACTTCATTTCACCTATAATTTTAGGTGGTGCTGATATTCTATAGCCCCGGTGACCTAGATTTAAGTGCTGAGCCGGAGTGCGAGTGCGCAGCCTTCAAACCAGGAAATTCCGGGTGTAGCCCCGAGAATAAAGCGTTCTATCTGCAATAAATCTCAATGAGATTACGTGCGTGAGTTGTATTAGTCAGCCCACCGAAACCATGCGGTATTGTAGGCGGTACGTCCGTCTTTGATTCTTTAATTTTAAAGCTGAATTTAACCGACTTCAAAAAACGGTTAAAATGTGATGCAATCTTCGTTACTTAGTTTTTGTGCGAACTAATGAAAATAAGTTGTTTACTGAGCTGACTCCTTTTTGTAACCTTATCATGTAATGATCTTGGCACGGGTGAAAAGTTGCTCGTTGCAATTTTGCGGACAAGCTAATAAAAATTTTAGGCTTTAAGTAAATTGGTAACAATTAAGTGTTTAGGTTAATCTCTGTAATTGATCGGTTGGTTTAAGAATTTGCACTGTATAAAACAACTGCTTATCTTACTGTTCCAGTTGAATCAGATAATTGAGGATATTGGTAATTATAGTGTTCAAGGACACGTACTTCGTGAAAGTTAATGAAAAAAACTAAGCTAAAAATATCTAAATTAAAATACAAAACCAGTTCTTCTACTTTGATTTCAGCAAACGTTTAATATATGCGCATTTTATATTCATAGTGGTAATACAAATAAAACGTGTTACTAAAACAATAGCATTCTTAATAGAAGCGGTTTCATAACATTTCATTGACCAAGCTACGAGTCTACGAGGTATTTTAAGAGTGGCTCGTGTCATAAATAATTTCATAGATTGGGCATGTGATCGCGGCCTACACTCAAGATAAATTATCGTGATTTTTATACAATGTGGGTCAGGTTTAATAGAAAGGCCTCACTTTGTTTACATCGGTACAAAGATACAGATTACACGTGTGAAGTTTGTCTCTCTTAACTTGTCATAATTGGTAAACAAATGAGATTCCAATTTGGAGAACAGTTATTAGTGTTATAATGGTTAATTCGAAGCAGTTTTTGATTTAATTCCTAGTTTTTTTTTTTTAAATTAAATTACATCAAGAATTAGTTTAGATAAAAATAGTAAATAAATAAATCTACCTAACGTAGTGTGAGATTGATGTGAAAACCCGTAATTTTCGTACGGTGTTTGTTTACCAAATAAGACATGCAAGGGGTAATAACTGTATGAAACGATTTTGCACCAGTTTAACTGAGGTAATGTAGTAAAATCTGTGTTGTTCGCTCAGGGGCAGCCATTCGAACTTGATAGCTGTAATAACAATTAGCTCAACATCGAGTTAATGATTCTGTTTGATATCTGTAATTTCCTCTGTTTTCGAGGTTCCGGATATTTTATACAGGTAAATAATCGTTTTGTTTATTATCATACTAACTTCTGTTCGCTCGCGTGGATATGAGATATGATCTCACTGGAACGCCCCCGCCGGCCGCTGCCACCCGGTACGGACGTACGGCCCGACAGGCCACCCTGCCCCCGTATTTTAAATCTCTGTAATCTTCTAACATATTCATATATATGATATGCTTTGAAGGGCAATTTTAATCTACATTAAATGCAAAACGTATCTAACGTATTTAATTGGATAAGGAATAATACTGTATTGTTTAAAATTGCTTCTTAAATAACCCATTATTTATTTGTAATATGTAAAAGACAAAAATGGTTACTGTGGGTTATGCTTAGGAGATAGACCTGCACCATTGCAAACTTTTTTGTAGATCTTTTTTAAATATACAATTCCTTAGAATATTATTTTGATCCATCTCATAAGGTTTAGCAGGCGTTTACAATGTAAGCGCACAAAAATATGTTTTTTACAACATCGCATTACAAATCATTAAAATTATCGGCTTTTCTCTACTATAATATGCATGTATTATACATAAAAACCTTTGTCTTAAACCACTCTGAATATTGATGATAACTGCATTAAAATCCGTCGCGTTGTTGAAACGATCGACTTTGACCAAAAAAGCGACTTCGTTTTAATATACCTACTATGTAAATATTTTGGTCATACGAATTATCGATTTATTACTGAAAGAGGAAAATCTAATGTTACCAACTGGCTGTGGACTACTTGTAAGTAATCATTAATTTAGTTATATTGATATGTAATACTTAAAATGCAAAAAAAGTTTGGATTTGTTTATTAGGCTGGGTGATGATGCATACTTTAAATTCTATGTTAAATGATAAATTATTTTATTTTTGTAAGTAGGTTTGTACAACACTTTTACAGGTCAATCATATTTTAAAAACTAGATGAGAATTAACATTACCAATCCACATTGCGAATCGGTAAATCACATCACAATGATTGATAATTCACGATTCCAATATTATAAATAGACAACAATGCCTACGGTATATTACAAGAATAATTAACAATTGAAGCCTACGTATTAATTAAAATAGATCCGGGCACAAATCAACGCGTTCGTATTAGCAGACTGATATGGGAAACGCGATAGGCTTGTCGAAAAAATATCGATGATAAATGATAAATTATTTTATTTCTGTAAGTAGGTTTGAACAAACACTTTTACACGTCAATCGTATTTTAAAAACTAGATGAGGTCGGCATTTCCTATCTGACTACTCTGAGAAGAAAGGCTGAAACGAACTCAGAGGTCACAGTCTCTTTTAAAGTCTAGACATAGTCTTGGTCAGATCATGTGAAGACCATGTAGATCGGTGTCTGAAATGGCCTTTTGAGGAATAACCACACAGATTGAGTGGACCTGTCCAGTCAGTGCCCGCATGTGTCAGTAATCATGCAGCTCAACTCAGAACTTAAGGAGCTCAAAGATTCGATGAACAATACCAATGAAAGGACCGCGGTAGGCCGCATAAACTACTTAAACTGCCAAACCATGATTAAAACTGAAACAATGACCCACATAATCCTCACATTCACAAGAATTAAAATATAATGTTATACTTCTCAAGGTAAGTATTCATGTCATTGTGTATATAATAATAATCAAATGTAAAAGAGTATGTATAAAAAAACAACACTCAGCAAAAATTGGAGCAACTCAATCTCAAGCCTTTTTGTCCTCGATATAATCATTAACGGTATAAAAGGCTTTCTGGCACAACTTACGTTTAATGAATGATTTGAATTTATTAAGACCTATATCTTGAACGTTATATAAAAAATAAAAAAAATAAAAATGTTTATTTCATCAACTTATACGTTTTACATAATATGTGTGTGGAAGCACCTTTTAAGCAACAATATGCTTGTGTTAGGTGGTTCCGCTCTTCCAGTTTGCAATAACTAAGTGTAAATGCTGTGAGATAAACAAAGGTAATCTAAAATAATCCAAAATAAGCATGCAGTGGAAGATGGGCGAAATAACAACGCACGCGGTGTAATAAGTGTGAGGTGTGTCTGCGTGTGTATGTGTGATTGTGTATATGTGCGTGAGTGTGTGTGAGGATGTCAGGGATGTGTGTGAGTCATTTGTGCTTTGTCTGTTTTGGGGTCAGCCCTACGACTATGTCTTGGGGTCGGAAGACACTGTAACCAGTATCTTCCACTGACTGTAGAAGTCCCTAGTGATCAGTCACGTAGCAGTTTGTAATATTGACTCGACTTCTGCGTAGCTTTTGGTTGCTAACCACTGTGTGAGGGTCTTTCGACAGTCACGGTAACTCATTGGGTAAATGCCTAATTCTTTGTTTAGAAAGTTATAAATGTGGGTCGACTGTCTATTATATTGTCTAGCAGCAAATTTGGTGTTAACAGGTGTAGGTGGAGCTACTCTGTTTTTCCTCCTAGCCACTGTCTTGGAAGGGACGAAGGAAAGTGACTTGTGCTTTTTCAGGGCTATCTGAAGGATGTATAATTTCCTGACTGATAGAAGGTTAGAGTTTAAATAGAGACTTTCTGTGGGGTATCTGAGTGGCTTGAAGAACATGACTTTAAGAAGGGCCCTTTGTGCTCTTTCAAGTTCTAGAAATTTGGTCTTGGTCGCTCCACCCCAGACTGGTAGACAATACATTAGGATAGATTGACCCAGAGAGACGTAAATTTGGTCAATCAGTTTTTTTGTCGCAACGTGCCGTAGTGTTTTAAATGTCCAGATCAATTTCCGAACTCTATTCATTATAAGCTCTACGTGGAGGTGCCATGATAGTCTTTGGTCCAACATTACTCCCAAGTATTTGGTGTGAGTTACTTTATTTATTGTTAGACAAGAGCAATCAGGGCAAGAAGGGTTGAGGCAGTTATGGATTTTGATCCGGAAATCCTGTGGCGGCTGGGTACGATCGGACATGGTAAAGCAAATGAAATTTGTCTTTGAAATGTTCAACGTTAGAAGATGATGGTCTAGCCAAGCAGCAATTAAAGTCAAGGCATGCTCAGCGGTTCGGCCGACGCTGTCCCAGGTTTTACCTGAGAAGACAATAGCAGTATCGTCAGCGTATGAGAAAAATTGAGCACCGTCGATCTTCATACTGCAGAGGTTGTTAATGTAAATGAGGAACAGCGTTGGCCCGAGCACACTACCCTGCCCGACCCCGTATGTGACAGATATCTCAGAACTAATAGCTTCCCCTATCTTCACCACATACCTGCGCTCACTCAGATAATTTTTGAATAGTTTGAGGGGGGTCCCTCTGACACCAATGGCTTCCAGTCTGTGTAGAAGCGTGGGGACGGAGACTGTGTCGAAGGCTTTTTTGAGGTCGAGGAAAACAGCCAAGCACCTGCCACCACCGTCTACCTTGGTGGTGACAGTGGAGGCAAGCGCCAGGACTGCATCCTCGGTGCTCATTCCCTGCCTAAAACCAAACTGCGAGGGTGAGAGAATATTATTCTTATTTAGGTAACGAATTAAACGTTGGTTTAATAATCTCTCGATGATTTTAGACAGGGATGGAAGGACAGAGATTGGCCGGTAGTTCGAGGGGTCAGCCTTGTCCCCACCCTTGTGCACTGGTGTAATTACAGCTTGTTTTAGTGCAGTAGGGAAAGTACCCTGGTCAAAACAGAGGTTTGCAAGATGGGAAACAATAGGGGCAACGATGGTCTGGGAAATTTTTAAAAAGCTGATAGGAATTTTGTCCCAGCCGGTAGCGCTATCAGATTTCAGACTCCTAATTACGGTTCTCACTTCATCAGGGTCTGTGTCTAATAACATAAAAGATGAGACCGGCGGGTTTACGGGAGTTAAAATTTTAGGGTCGCTTATTGATACCCTCTTGGGGTTGTTTAAGATGTCGTCAGCAAGAAGTTGACCTATAGTGCAAAAGTATTGGTTTACACCATTTACCGAATCACCTGGAATAGGGGTTGAATTTAGTAACTCCGAGTTTTGCGCTTTTGCTGGTTTTCGCAAAGTAATTTTGTTGATGGTGTGCCATAGCTTTTTAGGGTTTTTTTCGGCCTTTTGTAGCTGGTCTCGGTCGTATTTCCGTTTTTGTTTTTTAATTATACCGTTACAGAAGTTACGATATCTTTTGTAGGTGATTTTTAGAATGTCATTGTGTGGGTCCAAATTTAGCTTTTTTTGCATATTATTTCTGTTATGTATACATCGTAGTAAACCGATAGTCATCCAGGGTTTAATCAGTCTATTTTTC
Source organism: Brachylomia viminalis (assembly GCA_937001585.2). Taxonomy (NCBI): domain Eukaryota; kingdom Metazoa; phylum Arthropoda; class Insecta; order Lepidoptera; family Noctuidae; genus Brachylomia; species Brachylomia viminalis. The sequence goes on along the minus strand of OW443297.2, from coordinate 10,588,160 downwards.
AAGGGGATTCTTGTGACGAGGGTGTTGGCTATAAGACAATTTTGCAGTAGAGTTATTAGGCTGTTTGTTAATATTTCAGGGTTAGTTTGGTTTAGTAATTCTTGGGTGTTCTTGGTTTTTAAGAGATCTAGTGCATTTTCTAAGTTTATAGTCGTTCTTGTTTTGGTAACCTTATCTGTGTTTTTCAAATTGGATAATTTTAAGAAAATCATTGAATGATCGGTGATAGTAGTATTAATAACTGATATACTTGCGGATTTATTACCAGGTGTCAATTTGAGTATGAAGTGGTCCAAGCAGCTTTTGCCTCTAGTGGGAAGTGAATGCCCGGGAAGTAGGCTATGCATAGCTAACATGTTTAAATAATTAAGCCTGTTTGATCGTTCGTAAGATTGTTCGTCTTGCTTATAGATTAAGTTTATATTAATGTCTCCCGTGATTATTATATGTTTACATGACGCTATGGTCGTTAGGTGGAGGTTTAATGAATTAATGAAATCATCCGTATTAGTTCTTGATGGTGACCGATATATACCTAGAATTATGAGGTCGGGTATAACGTTAACCTGTAGGCAAGAAGCGTGAATTAATTTGATTTCTTTTATTTTTATTTTGTGTCTGTTATTTACAAAAGCGACGACTCCGTCGGCTTTGTTTACGTGTTGGGTGGTGTGCTGTGCCGAATAATTTGTCAATTGTGGAATATTTTTGTTTTGATTCAGTCTGCATTCACTTAAAATTATGAGGTCAACGTTAAAATTTAGGTTTATTATGTTTAATTGTAAGTCATTAAAATTGGAATAAATACTTCTGATATTTTGTGAGATGATCGTAAAATCCGTGCTTTTAACTCTTATTGCTTTGGTAAAATCACTAAATGAACAGATTGAGGCTTGGGCTATTTCTGTTTTATCTAGTTCGGATAAAACTGTCAGTGTGTCACTCATATTTAGGGGTTTTGTAAATACAGTAAGGCATAGTAACTGGACTAATATCAGTGTGTGTGGAAGTGTGTGTAGTATAACTGTGAGAGTGCGAGATATGTAAAATGGTTGTTAGTTTGACATGTAAGAGTAGTTTGTTTGTGTATGTTATAAGGATGTGAGTGCGCGCTTGTTTAACAAAATTTCTAATCCTATTTCTAATTAATATTAAGTTATGATAGATACAAAGAAAATAATGCAAAAACATAAAATAGTAGAGTAAGTCTGTTAAGCATGGAGAACAAAAACTAACAGAATTTAGTCATATTTGCTGCATAAGTTTGTTGACTTGTAATTAATTTTTGATAATTATTTTCGGCGAGTTATCGTCTTTTTTTACATAAACGCGGCCGTTAGCAGTCCAACAGTATTTAAAAATTTTTGCCTTGAAGCTTGCTTGCTTGACGTTGCTTTGAAGTTTATACATTGACATCTGAACGAGCCACCTATTTTCTTGAGCCTTATTGTAAGTACAACAAATTTGTGTTTGTTCCTAGTATTTATATTATGGATATCACTGTATGTTTAATCAATTTTATATTTTTATGGCCGTATAAAAGATTTTCAAAAAATATACCGAGAGGGCACAGTCATTACATTAATCTCCTTAAATTTCTCTCTGAAGGTGTGTCTTTATAAATCGACCGAACAGCTCTTTTCTGCAAAACAAAGATAGTCTGAATGTCGGCGGCATTTCCCCACAACAGAATACCGTACAACAATACACTATGAAAATTGTTGTTATATATGTATAAACGGGCTGTCGCTATGTCAGTTAAATTACGAATTTTTCTAACAGCGTATGCTGTGGAGCTAAGCTTTTATGTATTTTTTTTTAAATTATTGGTTCTTTGCCCTTTGTTGACACATAAGTTAACACCTGTCTAACGTGAGGTAGCGGAAACTTAATGCATTTGGTTTTTTTTATTATAAAGTTTGACATTGAACCAGTGAACTACTTTTGAGATCGCGCTATGTACATTGTCAGTAACCGGGTGCTGACGTTTAAGTTTAAACAAAAGTGAAGTGTCATCTGCAAACAACACTATATCATGATTATCCTTTAAGAGGTAAGGCAAGTCATAAATATAAATAAGAAATGACCAAAAATTGAGCCCTGTGGGACTCCCATTGTTACTATAGATCCGGGAGATCTTTTTACATTAACGTCAACGCTCTGAATCCGATTACTCAAGTATGAAGTAAGAAGATCCAGAGCGGTGTTCCGGAACCCGTAGTGGCGGAGTTTCCTGATTAGCGTTTTATGAAGAAAGCAATCGTACGCCTTCGACAAATCACAAAAGATGCCCCTGCATTCTTCCCATGCATTATAAATATGCCCTTAAAGACGACTCCTTGTAAAACGGAACTGTTTGCTATGTAATAATTTACGTCTATTGAAAAATATTTGAAATTGGCCTAAAATTAATTTCTCAAAAATTTTACTAAAGGTAGGTACTAAGTACTAACCTAACTGATTTAAACATAAGTATTATTTGACTATTTTTCATAATGTCACGAAACTCTCCACAGTCGATACAATTATTAAAAACAAGAGCTAATGTAGGTGGTACAAAGTCAATAATAGACTTAGCAACTTCTACAGAATTACGCCACAGATCTAGCTAATTTATGGAGGGAGGTAGGCTGGTGGGAATGAACCAATGACGGCCGCCATGGCCCACGCACACTGGTCCACCTGAAGGACTAAACCAAAGCCGTTAACATAGAACATAGATAGAACCCCACAAATCTGCAGTATTTTTTACATGTATAGTGTGAAAAGTTTTAATTATATCTCTACAAATAACATGTTCAAAATGAAATTCCGAGTCGTAAACATTAACATTTTCTTTAAGCAAAAACTCAGCAACAGAAGGTGATGAGTTTAGGGATTTAGTAGTTGAAAATAGAATATTTGAAAATAAATTTTCAAAGGCCCCGGTGACTTGTGAGTCAGATTTTATTATGTTGGTGTTGTTAATGGACAGGCTGTAGTCAGTATTTTGGTTACCAGACCTTCCGTTTCACTATTAACAATATTTCAAGTCGTTTTAATTACATCACTACTGTTTTAAATCTTCAAACTCAAATAACGTGACTTGGCCATACCACAAACTTTGTAAAAATTATTTTGTATAATTTCTAACATATAAATTAACTTCAGTAATATTTGACAACAGGCCTTTCATTGTACAGCTCATAAAGCCGTATTCCACTTTTATGAATACCAATGGTAGCCCAATTACTGAGGATGCGTTGCTATTAACCGAGGTAGTCTTGGGAATAATGGTGGAATTAAATTCTTTACAGTATATATTAACAAAAAACATCATATATATGATTAGGATCAGAATTAATAGACAAAACTGGTAATTTATTAATGAGTTTAATGTTAAAAGCTTCCAAACGACTTGCAGTTTTAGTGTTGACAATGATATCCTTTTTAGCCACTTTGTTGTTTTGGTTTTGGATATCAATCCTTTGGCCGCAATGATTAGAATCTAATAAATTTATAATTTCTTTGTTGCTTGGTTTAACATCTGTTGAAATATTATCTACGCATGTTGCACTAGTAGCGCTTATTTATGTGGGCTCCAAAAATAGGTTTACAAGATTGTAGGACTGAAATAGACTTAATATTTTACTAGAACCTGAGTTCTCTAATAAATTAACATTAAAATCACTGCAAGTGATAATGGACTTGTTCGAGTTACAAATCTTATTTAACACTTCATCCATTACCTTTTCGAAGCAGTCATAGAATCCTGAAGCGGAGATTGATTAAAATATTAACAAAACATTATTTAAAATCCATTTCGCTGTTTTAATTATCTTCTGTGAAATACCTCTAATATTTCCTTTTTGTTATTTTTGGTTACGTTGTTCATTTTTGTAACTGTACAATTATTTTGAAAATAACCTATCAACAGTTCGCTCAACAGATAGGCTCACAATATTCTTACGTTCTTTAAATTTAAACTGGTTACTTACTAAAATTAAGAAGCCACCATGTATAGCATTTACTCTGCTGAATGAACTACAAACCTGGTGATTATTAAAATTGAACAAGGACTGGTGCATTTTAAGCCAATGTTCTGTTATACAAAGAATATCAATTTTAAACATTTTTCATTATGCCCGATTAAGAACATCCAGGCATACAGTAGTTCATGATTGAGTGTCCCGGATATTTATTTGTCAACTAGTGGGCTATATCCTTTCCAATTTTATCACAAAATAATACAATTTCTTTATTAACACTCTTTAGGTTGTTAATAAAGAAATTGTTAATTAATTATTCAGTTAGTAATTGATAATGGCAGTTGGTAATTGAGATGTTACGAATTAGGTACTCACGGACCACAAAACTTTACCCAGTTTATAATAAACAACCCATTCTAAGGTAGTTACTTTTAATAGCTATTATCATGGGATTTTATAGATTAATTTACAAACACAACGCGCCTCAACGTTGCTTAAAAGTTTTGCTCTTGAGAACTTTACTGTCGTTTGTGAAATAATGAAATAAACACATTCTTGTGGTCGTGAGCCTTGGTCAACTAGACTCGACCACTTGCACGATTTTGTTAGGATATTTCAGCCTATTGCACCCTCGTTATAATTAATATTTCAAACATATTTAATACAAATGCAGGTATGTAATTAGACCATGAACATTTCTAATATGAGTTGTGGTACATTTTGGCTGTCATTACTAAATATTTGAAGGTCGCTGGACATATTTAATAACTAGTATTTGCCAACAAACGCAATCGGATGGTTATTATCGATCTAAATTAAATGTGGACTTAAAAGGTTCGACAAGATATCGATCTATTGGCTAATAGCGACATTATCTTTGTATTTAGTTACCCAGTGATTAAATACTGATTGATGTCTTTTTGTTCTTATTGTTTTATTATGTACCATAGCATGTTCGAGAGCATTCATGCGGGTTCAACTTTTTTCTGCGTGTTTGTAGAAACACTATTCAGATTTTAGAGAATCTTTCGCTGTTTTGGTTTATTGAAAATAACTACCTATCAGTAGTTTGAAACCAACTTACAAAGTCAGTAGCAGTAGGTGTCTCTTGGTATTGGTCAGGCAGATTTAGTACTTAAACACTACTGATTTCTATGATAAATAAATACTGATATTCCTTGCGAGACAAATTCATAGTTATACCAATAAATGCAATAATATTGGGATATTCGAATGCCAGCCACCGTGACCAATGTTTGGCACTAAGAAGTATTCACGCTTTGCAATTATCTCAACACTGAGACAGGACCATTTTAAGCGTAGTTTGCAGCACGTTAGCGACACATGTTTTAAAGCTTTATTATAACACACATTCGTTATGACATTCTGTTCATATTAAGATACAGTTTATCATCAATCTCGGTCCTCTCATGTAATAATTAAGTATGAACTAACTATCTTGTACTATATTTTTTAGACTGAGGAAATATGAATGGCATTGATATAAATTGCTGTGTCATAAGCCCCTTTACGGTGCTTTTCCCTGTACGGGGTATCGAGATAAAAGTTCAGATATGCAACAAAAAATGTAGCGATTAGATACTTAGCGATTATGTAATGTGAGGGTAGTTGCTTTAGAATGTGTGTCAATGTACAAGTGGCTTTTGTCATGCAGCTTTTATTTCTTGTAATAATGTGATAAGGATTTAGTTTACATGCTTACATTTACAATGTGTTTGGATGTATCTATGAAACAATTATAACAAGCTACGACACAATATATGCTTCTCGGGGAGAAAGAAAACTGAATTATTATTTTACTTGCAAGTTTTATTTAGAATATTGTTTAAACATAAATACGTCACTTAATATAAAATTATTGTGTGATTTCAACAGCAATCATTATCGGCTAGACCATTTTCAATTTGATCTCTGTGCTAGCACGGTTTGTTCAAGACTATGTACGTTAGAGCTGAGGGTTCCTGTCTCATGGCGGCTGGCACTCCATAATTTCTCCTCTTCGCCGCTTCAATACATCTGACTATATCGTTATACGGTACAAGTGTCTCTTGATTAGGTTTTAATAATTCGTGAACCTCTTTATTAGGTTTTAATAATCCGTAAACCTCTTTGTGTTTACCATGACCTACTTCTTCAGATTCCTCTCCAGAATCTTCACCAGACTCTTCTTTGGATCCCTTCTTAGATTCCTTGTGATTCCTTTCTCTGGACTCATCAGATCCTTTAGAAGAGTTTTTTCGAGATTTCTCTTTTAATTCTTCTTTAGACTTTTCAGAATCAGTCTCTTCCTCAGATTCTTCTCCCGACTCGTGGGATTCTTTTTTAGCTTTTTTGTGATGTTTTTCTTTAGATTCTCCAGTAGACTCCTTTGATTTATTATGGTGTTTTTCTTTTGATTTTCCTTCAGATTCTTCCCCAGATTCTTGTTTGGAATGTTTGGGTTTCATGTGTGGTTTTTCATTAGATATTTCTTCGGATTTTTCTCCAGATTCTTCTTTTGTGTGTTTGGGTTTTATGTGTGGTTTTTCTTTCGATTTCTCTTCTGATTCTTCTCCAGATGCTTCCTTGGAGTGTTTGGATTTCTTAGACTGGTTTTCGTGGGATTCTGCCCCAGATTCTTCTTTTGATACTTTTTTAGTGTCTTTGTGATGCTTATCTTTGGAGTTTTCTTCTTCTCCTGACTCTTTAGATGTACCGTGATGTCCCTTTGATTTTTCAGCTGATTCCTCATTGGATTTCTTATTATGTACCTTTCCGTTAATTTTCATATTTTTTTTAATTGAGATTTCTCCTGAGTTTTCTTCTGATTCGTCTTTCAATGATTCATTTTTGATTTCGTGGCAAGGTGGAGAAGATTCTTTATTTTCATGTTCTTCAACTTTTCGGTAGCCATCCACACCAGCGGGCAAGAATTGTTTAACCACTGCGTTGAAACTGCGAGAGAAAGAAGAATATTTATTGCCACTTATAACTTAAACAATGATTACTAAGTAACATGGATGGTAAATAATGCATACCCCGAAATATCGTCAGCTACATACTGCACTTGTCGGACGTATCCATCTGGCTGCAGGAACGAGTACTCCCCTCGGACTACTGAACCATCACTAAGCTCACGTTGCGCCTTATGGTCTCCTGTATTTTCGTCATATACTACGTAAGAATATTCGTACCCTGTGGCGTCCTGAAATAAATACATGAGATTAAATTTTTACTTGGGATAAAAAGGAAAATGTAATTTAATATTGATATAAATACCTGTTGGGTTGGTGCAACAACAATAGGAACATTTGGCTCATTGTAGGATAATACGTTTGGACTGGGGTTCACTGGAGTCAAAGTGGCAACTGTTTGGGCAGGATAAACACAAGGTGACACACAGGGTGCAACATATCCAGGTACAGAAGCTAGTGAATTGATTTGAGATAGTCTTGGATTTGTTATTGATGAATATGGTGGACCATATGAATAGTATCCTTTAGGGACAACTTCACTCTCCACATAGACATTGGAGTAAGAGGCACCGGTAACGTCACATATTAAGGCATCACTTAATATAAATATGACTATGAAAGTCTGAAAAAAATAAATAAAAACAAAATAAATTAGGTGCGCAGCTATTTATGTTTGAAACTTTAAAGGAAGGAAAAACACTTACTTGAACAATCATCTTTCCCAGTGATCGATGGAAGACTACTGATATTTTTGAGAATGAAGCTCCGCTTATAAGTGATGCTTTGTTGTTCCTAAAATATTCTGTTCGGTAATACCGAAACAAACCATCAATGTCGTAGACTAGATGAATAGGGCATAACAATTAATATGTTAATGAAGATTTAACGCAGACTCCGTCATTTTTCTCCTGTATTCGGAACACGTGGGTGTACAAAAAGTAGGTAACGTGGCGTGACAATAGTTTTTGTCTACTTTGGTCCAGTCAGTGCGTAAGTTATGCAATGGCACAGGGTACTGCTTGCTATTTCTTTATTCCGTGAACACATAGTCGCTTCCAGTTGCACGATTATTCGGAAAAGGAAATCTTTCACTTATTCAAATTTGTCTGCGCGGTTATTAGCGACATGCATGGCTCTAGGTGAACACAATCTTTCGGATTTGCATAAACAGCTAGTACTGTTATCTGTTATTAGAAGATATTTTCTCCCATTGCTAGTGGAACTGGTTCATGGTCAGTAAGTACAGTGCGTCATTTATATGCCCAATAACAAGCTACTTTATTGATTATCTTTTTATAAATAGACAAATGACCATCGTTGTGTATTGTCATATTCTCTATCCAACTTTGTTGAATCAACTACATAATTATTTAGCTGTTTTATCTGTATTGTATTGACATCATTATTATTTTGTGTTTACGTAGGTTGTTTAAGGGTTTATCTAATCACTCGTGAATGAAGACTAGCAACGTCAATTTAGTAATGCTCTTAAGGTTACAAGTTGAGTGTATCGAAATTAACAGTCGAAAAAAAAAATGCACGCCTCATTTGTGGCTGTTGCTAGTAAATAACGCCTGTATTGAGTTGTTTGGCAACATTTTAACATTGTTCGATTGCTCTATGTATAACGCAGGCGTAAATGTATTCTGACTGTAGCAAATTGTTGCCGAAACGGCTGAGACTTTAATAATACCTATTAAGTTTTAATAAGGCTGTACATTATTTAATAAAAATAAGTATTTTAAATAAAATTCAAGTTCAATAATTATTTTAATTATAACTCTTAATTGATATTTTATTAAAATAATGGTCAATCAATAGGATATATGAACTTAAAGGGTTGTATTATTTTAATTATAATAATACTGTAAATACGTACTTGTTACGGTCGCGAATCATATTTTGTTCAACATACAAACTGACACTGCCCTGCAAATTGCAAAAAAACGTAAGTCTAATTTGAATTTCGCGGGCACCCTGGCGCTTCCCCCTTAAGGGTTACCTAGGATACCAGTGCCAGGTACTCATTTAGTACCTTAGCCATTTATCTTTGTTTGACCGTCGCGTCGTAGACGAGACAATATAATTTAGTAGCGCCTGAATTTAGAACCTCATGATAACTCATTATTTGACGTTCGGGTGTGTTGAATTTCGTGATGTTTTGAATCGAGGGGTGATCAGAGGGGCAATTCCCGTATTTTTAAGAACGTTCGCATTCTAATCTCAGTGTCAATCTGTCAAAAATTGTATAGCGTTTACCTACATTTTTGACATTAGACTGTCGCTGAGATGAGATTGCGACTTGAATTTGAACGTTTTTAATTACGGGAATTGGCCTTCTGATGTGAAACAAGTTTAATATACTTTCATGGCTTGATTAGTAAAAGTGGAGAAAGGTTTCAATAAGTTGCTTCGTCTTGAGATTAAAAGTTAAGCAAAAATTTATATGATGGAATTCTAGAAGAAGTGCATAACGTAGTAATAAAAGTGTATGCTTCTCCAGATAATTTGGTCATCGCTGTATCTGAGTAGGCTGTTTAAATGATGTGTGAAGATAAATCGTTCAATATTTGACTTTAGTGCCATTAGCTTAAAGCGACACATACTGGCATAAATTCCTCGAAGGGTTAGGCAGAAGTGTACCTATAGTACACCCGTATTTAACCAGTTATGTATAATGTCTTACTGGCATATTTGTTTTTTTTTTCTAAATCTTAGTATAAGAATCTGTATTAAAAGAGCTAGGTTCAATTGAAGGTTAGCTGCCTATATTTTGTAATATTTTTTTAATGTTCATCAATGCGGTTCCATATCTCTGGGTAATTCGAGAATTTTTTTAAATTATTGTTGCGTTGCCTCAGTGGTATTTAATTTGTAAAAGTTTTGATTACATCACAAAGTAAGTTTAGATACTTATTATACAGAGTTGTCCAAATAGTGACGTCAAAAAAAAAAAATTGAATCCTTATACCTAGGGGTATCCGAAAATACCCCATGTATGTTCCGCGATTTTTGATAGTTTAGAAGATAGGAATGTTAGGAAGATATTTTTTTTTATACATGAAAACCCTTTCATGTATAAAAAAAAAGTTTAGTTTAGTTTCACGATAGTCTCATCACAAAAAAAGAGCTGATAAAAAAAAACCTATAAATGTTTAGATTCCCCAAAAAAATTAAAAATAATATTCATATCTCCTAAAGTATCAAAAATCGCGGAATATACATGGGGTATTTTCGGATACCCCTAGGTATGAGGAATCTATTTTTTTTAATTGATGTCGCTATTTGGAACATCCTATATATGCCTAGTTAGAAATCCATACACGTTTCATACAAATCACGTTCAGCATGCACCTAGGGAGCATAAAGGCCAGCGCATACCGGTGGACGGCGGGGGACGGCATCGAGGAGGATTTGGAAGGAGGAGGAACATGCTGTCATATACATATATATCATCGATCCCCCGATCGTATGCTAGCGTGTCTCGACCTGCTAGAGCCACCCCGCGCCACTTAGCCTGTAGCTTTAAATTTGTCCATAAATAATAATTCCGATTCAGTCTGTCCCTTCCTGCCCTCTTCCAGCGACGCCCTAATCCGAGGTCCATACCCCACAGGGATGCCCTTAGCGTGTAGTCGCCTAGATTATAAGTTTTTAAGCTCTGGCTGGAGGCCTTAGTTTATTAAGACAACCACAGGCAAGCCCGGTTAAGCAGCCGACAGCCTCCTAGGTTGACCTGCGAGATGCAATTTATATTTAAAAAAAATATCGTTTGCTAGATGACTCCAGCGCGTTCCGCCACAATGTCGTCGCATCCCATCGCGGTAACCTCCAGCGCGCTCTTCAATACCCCAGAAAGAAATCCCCTTTGATACTCCGTGGTCAGTCTCTGAGCTTAGGAATTTATATCTTGTTGTCATTAGGATACGTACGAATTTACGTTGGTAACAAGGGGACCAGAACAAGCTGCATATTTGGCATAACAATTCATAAATGACTGAAATCGCTTGAACCAACTTTGAGGTACTCTTACTGACACTGCGTTAAGTCCATATACGTCACACATTTTTTTTTCGCGGCTTGTGTCGCATTTTTCCCTTTTTTGTAATACAACTTTAAATGTACCGAATATCTTCGTTAGATTCACTCATATTGCTGGACAGAAAAACAATTGAAAAATGGCGGGAAATTGTTTTATTTTTTTAAATGTCCTATTTAACGGTATCAAAACCAGCCAGATACAGAGTCCACGGCCGTTAATATCGCACATAAAATTTTCGAAAAATATCGGCTTTGCTGTAGAGCGTCATCTGCAGCACTTTTAATTATGCGTACATTATATTTTACTAGCTGACCTCGTGAACTTCTTACCGCCTAATGTTTTTTTTTCTCTCTCTCCGTACGAACCATCCTCGTAGGTACTTCAAGGAATATTCTAAAAAAAGAATTAGCAAAATCGGTCCATCCGTTCTTGAGTTATAAAATTACAACGAAAAGTGGCATTGATTTTTATTATAATAAATTTATTTATTTCAGATTTGTACATCCATAAAATTGTTAGTAACACAAAAATACTTATAAAACGAATGTTATAGTTAAGGATTTATATTTTATTAATTCAGTAGTTCACATACATTTTATACATTTAAGTTGATGCCAACATAAAGTCATTAGAGTTTTACCGTGCACCAAAATCATCGACCACATAAATTAAACAACATAAAGAAGGTACTTAGTTAAAAAACAAATCAAGAAAAATAAAAACGGGGGTGTAAGCGGAATAGTAACAGTTATCTATTACTAACCAGCGAAAATTGGTGACCATTTGACCGTCCGTCCTTAAAACAATAGTGGCGATGGCCGTAGAATGTTTTTGAGTTGATGCAGGTTGTTCCTAAAAGTATAAATGTTTTGACTCATTTCAATTTTCCCAATTTTATTTTTTGTGTTACCCACGTACAGCACTACAGCAGCGGCGCAGTAAGACGACGTACCAGCTCTTCGCGGCCAACGGCGCGGCGCCGCCATAGATACATACGGTTGGGTTGGTTATATGACAATATATTTCTTAGCCTTGATGTGCCGTATCAACGCCCGGGCACATTCTGTATTCAACAACAGCGTACTAATGAAAAATTAAAAAATCTACTTTTTTAATTTTTCATTAGTACGTTGTTGTTGTTGGAGTACCTATAGTTACAAACAAAATTTTCAGAGTTTTTAAGGAATTTTGTCACAATTAATTTTTTTAAACCGTAGTCATCGTGGTTTTCGTATAGGTAAGTTAGTATACTACTCTGTCAAGAAAGTACCGGGAAAAGATCAATAATACACAAAATGTCTGTTATTCATCCAAATTTATTTTATCACCTTCAAAGTATGCTCCTTTAGAAACGATACACTTGCGCCAACGAATAATCCATTCATCAAAACATTTTTTAAACGCTGCTTCCGGAATTGAGTTCAGTTCTCGCCGCGAATTCTCCTTTATGTCTTCTATCGATTGAAAACGGGTGCCACGAAGTGGTAATTTGAGTTTAGGAAAAAGAAAAAAGTCAGCAGGAGCCATATCTGGTGAATATGGTGGTTGCTGGATGGTATTTGTTGAGTGTTTGGTTAAAAATTCTTTCACAATGATAGCCTTGTGCGAAGGCGCATTGTCGTGGTGCAAAATCCAAGAATTTTCTTTCCACAAATCTGGCCTTTTTCGTCGAATTTGCTCTCTTAAACGCCGCATAACGCTCAAATAATATTCTTTATTTACCGTTAGACCTTCCGGTAAGAATTCAGAGTGCACAACACCGCGATAGTCAAAGAAAACAGTCAACATGACTTTGACTTTTGATCGACTTTGGCGTGGTTTCTTCGGTTTCGGTTCAGTTGGAAGGCGCCACTCCGAAGCTTGTTGACTAGTTTGCATGTCAAACTCGTAAACCCACGTCTCGTCACCAGTAACAATGCGTTTCATGAATGTTGGGTCCGAACTGACTCGTTCTAGCATGTCCTCAGCGACTTTCATGCGATTGAGTTTTTGGAGAAAATTCAGATCTTTTGGGACTAGCCGAGCAGCAACATGTTTCATACCCAAATGATTAGTTAAAATGGTACGGATCGACTCGTGAGATACAGAAAGTTCGGCGGCTATCTCTCTCAGAGTTGAATGGGGATTTTCAGTCACTATTTCCTTCACTTTTGCGATGTTAACTTCAGTTGCAGACGTTGACGGCCTACCAGAGCGAGGCAAATCTTCCATCACATCTCGACCGCTTTTGAACGCTTTGAACCACTCATAAGCACGAGTTTTTGATAAAGTCGATTCACCGTAAGCCTTCTGTAACATTTTCAGTGACTCCGAACACGAAATTCCATTGGCGATGCAAAATTTAAGACAAACTCTTTGTTCGATATTTTTGTCCATTATGAAATTCGCAATACACACTATATATGATATTACTAAAACCAGCACTGTATTTAATATAAATAACAGATACAACTCAAACTCCGCGCCAAAATGGAAAACAGTTGTGCCAATCTAACAACTACAAAAAAACAAAAATTTGAATTTGGAACCATAAACAAATCATCCATTCCCGATACTTTTTTGACTGAATGTAAGACACATCTCAAGTCTAAGACGAGTCTCTTAATTTTATATTGCATTCGAAAATGAGAGAAGTACCTATCACATTTTCTCTCATCTAAGTTCTGAGTTGAGCTGCACGATTACTGACACATGAGTGCACTGACTGGACAGGTACAATCAATCTGTATGGTTTTTCCTCAAAATACCATTTCAGACACCAATCTACATGGTCTTCACATGATCTGACCAAGATTATGTCTGGACTTTAAAAGAGACTGTCTTGCCTGTCTTCTCAGAGTAGTCCGATAGCAAAAGACGACCTCATCTAGTTTTTAAATATGATTGACGTAAAAGTGTTTTACATACCTATTTACAGAAATAAAATCATGTATCATTTATCGGGGGATGCCTATTACAACATAAAGACTCCTTAAGGGGTTGACAACAGGTGGCGGGACGGGAGAGGGAGAGAGTCTCCCGTCCAAGCCGCCGGCGCCGCGGTGGACGCTCCGGGCGTCGGAAGCCGCGTGACGACTCCCGGCCACCGTAGGCGCGGGCCTGCGGGCGGTGAGTAATGGGTAGCTTACCGTCCGATCAGGATCAGGCCCGTGCCGGACGGCGCGTACGTGTTCCACGCGCGCCTCAAAGAGATGTCAGCATCGAAGAGGGGGCCCACTAGGGCCCAAGCCTGCCGGGAAAGTGGGATCATCCATAAGGGGTACCACTGACCCGGAACATAAAGGGCCAAGGAAGGAACACGGGTGGGTTTTAGTCAGTAAGAGTCTGACACTCCCTTCCGCTCCACCCAGAGCGGGAGGGGTCATTTGATGATATCCCATCCTCAAAAAAAAAAAAAAAAGGGGTTGACAACAGCTAAAGCGCGGTCACTGCCGAACTGCTAAAAGAAAGAGAAACGCGATGACACAAAGCTGGTAATTTATTGCAAAATATGAAGCAATTCTCTATTTACAAAAAGTCTATTGATTGGACTAAAAAATTTAAAACTATCACGTTAATATGTTGCTTTGAGAATAATCTGAAAAAAAACAGAATGGTTGTATGTACGTATATATTAGTATAGTTTTTAATCGTTAAAATAAATTATTAGAGGTATCTTCGTGATATTTTTCTAGTGTACCAAATTAGTTGTATTATGTTTTCAACACACTATCCAACTAGCATAATAATATATCTTGAAGAATAGCATATTCTGATTTTGTTTACTGCAGTGAATCATATACTTTTAGGCATTAGAAAACTTAGCGTTTAGGTCATGCAGTCCCGTCGCGCGACACGCGGTGCCTTTCTGTCACGTGCGATTCTCGTCGAGTGTCGCGCCTGTTTGAAGGAGCCTTAAGACAATCCCAATGTACCTTCATTTCACAAGGGTAACTACAACAGATTGTAAGTAGGTACAGAGCTTATCATGTTAATTACAATTAAATAAGGACAATATTAAATTGCTGATTATTTTGTTATTACCTATTTAGTGATTTTATTAAATAATTCCAAGAATATGAATGGTTTTTTTTTGTATGTTTTGCTGTGAAAGTTTCTTTCAGGCCTTCTCGTCTCTTGTATTGAGATTGTTGGTTGGTGCTAGAAGGCAACTACCTAAAAGCATAAGTGGCTTGTTAGCTGCAAACTCCGGATTTTCAGATAATAATTATGATTAATGGAAGGATGCAAGTAGGAATAGTCGGAATGTAGAACAAGCAAATAAGACAGCAGCAAATTGGTCAACTTCCTTCACTCACTCATAATAATATACAAGCTAGTATGAGTATCTTAATTTTATTATTTAAATACTTCCCTTTATTTTTTTTAACCTTATGCGCGAATATTTTATTGTGACTTGGTGTTAAATTGCTGTAATGTAATGTGGCGAAATATATTAGATTTTATTTAATCCAATTTTATATTATCGTCTTATTTGGTAATTTTAATATGTATTTATTTTTTCTAATTTGTATTGTAATGATATAAAAATTTAATAGAGAAGTTGTTTACCTATTAGTAAGAATGTTGTGCATGCCCGTAGGTGATGTATTTACACCTTATTGAAGACTCGTGATTACCTATTGTTATATCCTTGTACAAAAGTAGTTGGTGTGCCTCGCTCAATAAATAAATTATGATGTTATGAAATATTTGTTATACATTCTACATAATATATTAAAAAAATCAAATAGGTACAGCACAATATACAGGATAGCACCATTGTCACAAAATCTGTTAACATGGCTTCAGTAAATTATTCTAGACCCCCTTTTTTCGAAAGTTTTCGCTGAAACAAATTTACTGTTCCACACATTTTGACCAGTATTGCAGTTTTGTAGGAAACAACAGATTTTTTTGTAAATAATCGACGAAACATTTCATTGCACGGCGTGTCCAGAATTATTTACTGAATCCATGGTAACAGATTGTGCCACCCTGTATGATAATATCAACGTAGGACGGTTGGTAAAAAATGAAAGGAAAAAACAAAAAAAATATTTTCTAAAAGTTTATTTTCGCCGCAGTCTTATAAAATAAAGAAGTCGTTGTCGACTAAAGACTATCTACATTAAGTATTAAGTGTATAATATCACATGAGAAACAGTGTCAGTGTGCACTTGCACTAGTGGTACTCGTGGTGCGCGGGCGCAGTGTTGTGCACGACCGCGTTGAAACTGCAACACAAGGTAATTTTGTAGCAACGTAATCGACTCGAGGAAACGCTAAATATATTGCATTCCAATGTTCAGATGTAAGCTTGTTATGAACTGTTTTCATTGAATTAATTTACATTCAGTTAGGCAAGCATAATTAAAATTAGTTGATGTTCTGTTGTTACTTTACTTTCTTGTTTATTTGATAGAAAATAAACAGGAAAAATAAACAAGTAGGTACTTTGCAACATTACCCACAATTTAAATTCATGGTAGATTTGGTTGCTTGAATTTTTGAATTGGAAAAGCCAAATATTTTGTAACAAACAGAAACATCGGAAAGCAACAGTTTTTCTTCATCATCGGTCATATAAGGTTTCCTTACCCATTGTGGTCATCAGCGGTGTACGTAACCTTCCTGAAGGAACCGTCGGGCTGCAGCAGAGAGTACTCTCCCTTCACTACGTCACCATCACGGACCTCGTGTTGGGTCTTGTGGTCACCAGTGTGTGGGTCGGATACGGAGTATGAGTAATCGTATTTGGGGTGGGCCTGAGGAAAAATATGAAAATTGTTATATTTTCCAGTATTACCATCATTGGAGCGAAAGAGATGAATCGTCTATATCACCAGCCGGTCGATTCTGTAAAAATCTCACCGTGAAGACTTGCGTGGAGTGAGCTGTCAGTGTCATCCCACTGATGCTAGGGATTGACCAACGTTACATTTACAATCATAATCGAGATTTTAATAATATTTTGTATGTAAATCTATTGATCATTTTATATTATTTCACAGCTAGTATGTAGTTAAGTTGGTTAAACATTACTAATTTCGGGGTTTTAAAATAAAATAGCAAAACAAAATTCAGTTTCAAAACACAATGTTGTTGTTTTTTTAGACACTTAGTTACTACTAGCTTTGAAATAATATAAAATTATCAATAGAAATTGGCATAAAAAATATTATCAAAATCTCGATTATGATTGTAAGTGTAATGCTTGGTCAATCCCTAGCATTAGTAGGACGACACTGACAGCTCACTCCACGCTAACTTCGCCTAAGTGTTCACGGTGAGATGGTTACAGAATCGCACTGCAGTTGTCAATATTAAAAATATCTAAGGTGCATTTTTGAGCGCTTATTAGCAACGAGATCATTACCAAAAGTCCTACATATGCTTTTCGTCATGTCATTGTTTGCACTCCTATCTAAATATTGATTTAAAATAAATTCCAATTTTATTGCTTTATTTCTTGTACGTGTATGCAACGGAAATGTATCGTAATGTTTTCATGTTGGCAAGAATTTAGGCACTGCAAGATTCTAATCTATTATCATGCTTCGTTGCTTACAAAAATAAATTTTCATGTTAAACAAGTTGTGTAAACTGTTTCCAAAATTGATTGGCAGTGTATGTGCTAATCTTCGATCTACGTTAGTGGCCTGCTAGTGCAGTCTAGGAGATCGAGTTGATCCCATTATTGTTACACACACTACAATGGTTTATACTGTCAAATGCCTTACGCAACTCTGCATTTGGGTCGACATCGGTCGGCAACGATTCCACATCTACCATTAAACGAGCGTGAGAGCACGAGCCACCAAGTTTATGCAAACAACAGTCCAACGGCCTGGATATCATGGCAGTCATTACGTCCCGGGCCTTAAGCGCGAATGTTGCAACCTCCCTGGGAACCGCTATGTTATCGCTCCTCCAGTCACGACTGGGATATACTTGGCTTTGCAAACAGTTATGTAATTCTAAGCGGATTACTTCAAACCATAGCCAGCGGCGGCGATTTATGACAGCTTATAGACTATCGACAACAGATTAAACTAAGCTTGATGCCCGAGAGTTATGATCTTTAATTTGATTCACAAAATACTATGTTATACAATAGATTTGTAGTCGTCATTTTAAAGCGTTTACGTTTTACAAAGAAAGAACACAGTGAGTACATAACTTCAAATGTTTTCTTTGAAAGTAATCGTTAAGTTTAATTTTGTCTTGTAACAGCTATAAAAGTTGTTACTTAGACTTTGTAATGTAACTCCATAAAAAACTATGAGATGCTAAGCTCTGTAGCTTAGAATGAGAATTTCTCAGATGAAGCGGATACAAGACATGCGCTTAATTAATATTTATTGTTGAGACCGTCGGAAAGCTGCAAAAATTCGTCATTAGTTATTTGCGTGCGATTTGCGTGATTACGGCAACGGCAACGCTCCGGGAGGAAACGAAATAATTATTTATATTTATTTGCTTGGTCCCATTTTGTGAGAAAATTGTCGCGATGATGTAAGTTAGCAGTCCTGCCACTGGGGGATTGTGTGACTGTGACGTTGATAGGTATCGTATCCCGGAAACCGCTTCGTTTGTGTTATATCGGGCGTACAACACGCGCGGTTTATGCAAGCTATCAATTAGCTTGTTACTATTGTATTACGAAACCAAATAGGTAACACAGGCCTAGGGAAACAAAACCAGCTTTTGCTGCGCCACTTACCGACGAGAAGCAACAGTTTGTTTGCCAGTAACGTAACCGTTATAATTAATAGAAATTAGCGAGATCATGAATGCAATTCACGGGTCGTGACGTTACTTCGTGATTACGAAAACGATAACTTTATGTGTCAAGTTTTTGCGATGTTATAGTTTGCTAGCATGAATATGTGTACCTAATACGGTTTATTCGTGTGTCGTCGTAATAGTCTCTTTACTAACATGCGTGAAGGTACCGACAATAATGACGTCAAAATATTAAGATGCGTTTTTTCTTGATTTGTGTATCCTTGACCAATATTTGTTATGTTGATGTGTGAGAACGTTCCAGTTGGTGCGACAGTGAGTGCAGTGTTGTAACGACCGCGACTTTTACTGTGTGCACACGCTCTTAATGCGAGTAACGGGGAACAATGCTCATTAGCCGAAGGTTAGTTTTTTACGGTTTTGTTGCTTTTGCTGAAGTTTTTTGATCTCATTTAATTTAATGTGGGTCACAAATGTTTGTTTAAATTGTTTGGCTTCAACTAAGTTCTCACGACTCAAGTGCGATACATTGGTTTGGTTCTTGAAACATTTTTGTTTATTATTTGGTTCTATACTGTAGATAAACATCATTATCATCGTTTTTGTAATTTATCAATTTTATTTTGACTATTTAAACATTTTCTTCTCACGTCTCTAGTTTAAACCCTCTTCCATTCATATCTCCTTCGACTCTCACGTGCATGTCCTCTTGTTCTCCGTAGTGTGCTACCGGCATTTACGCCACTGTCTCATGTCCGGACACCTCTCTCGTCCCTATTCCAACCGAATATACTCTATAAGCCACTTACATGATAGTCGACATGCGTGTCCTCATGTCCTTCGTATTGTGCAACGGGCGCGTATGCTACTGCTTCGTGTCCGTACGCCTCGCCTGCGTAGCCGTGTCCTAGTGACACCACGCCGGCGGAGGCCAGCGCCAACGCACCGAGGATTACTGTAGCCTGTATAGAGAAAGATTTTATATAGATTTGTAAAATAATAGATTAAGCTGCTGAATAAGAAATTCAGTATAAAAGATGGCAAAAAGAACAGCGGTTATCCTGCACTAAGTGGTTGAGCAGCAGATCACCGTAATGACTGCTCAGTATCTAATTGCTAAGTTATTCATTTAAAAAAGTTAGAAATTCAAAATGAGGTCCTAGCTTTTGTTTCTAGGGACTATGTTCGTTAAAAGCAAAAGCTCGAGTTAGTAATAGAATAAAATTTCTGAATACGGTAATCTATATACAGTTATTGTATTTTCTATAGTTGTTAATTATCGAATACATATCACGAAAAGAAGACTCTATCGTTATAAATGATAACGATCTATTTATAGACAGTTACGTTGCTGCGTAACCCTTTATTTACAGCGATGTTAAATTAGGGTAGTGTATCACGAACTGTCACAGCACTAGATTATAGTGCAGTAACAGCCTTTCACTTGATAGGTACTTTGAAATCTAGGTTTATTACATAGTAAATCTTCAGTTTGATGGTATTAGTAATAAAGGTGCCAGTTAAATCGATCCAGATATCGATCTATATAGAGCAGTAAATACAAGAAAGGATTGATATGCGGAAAGGGAAATTGATATCCATAAGAAGTGCCTGAAGTGGTACAATGTAGCTTTCGTCGTTTCGATATTCAGTTAGCATTTAAAAAAGAATAGAAATTTCTAAAAATATTATCTTTAAATGTTTCGCAATTACCAAACATTTGATTGATTTATTGCTATAAAGCAAAATAAAAGAATTTCGTAACTTAGGATTCAAGTTGCAAGCGAGTTACAAAATATGCATATACTACGACTTAAAATGCCATAGAACGTTATAGAACATAACTTATAATGTTCTTATATTGAGACATCTCTTTTAAATTTGAACGAGCAGTAGTTAATTGAGACGGAAACTTCATAGAGTGGATGATCAACAAGAACTTGCGAAAGCTTCGTACGCGCAAATGACTTGCGTGGAAACGCGCTTTAGTGCGGGTATACAGATTGGATCCTGGCAGGACCAGAACTTGTGACGAGGTGACTAAAGCTACAATATTGATCAGATCGAAATTTAAACCCGATCTAGATCACTCTTGTCACCAAAATCCCTCAAAGAAGATTTAATTGAAACGTTTTCAGGAACCGATCCTGGAATATTTCGATATGTACAAAAGTCTCCAAGCACTCATATAGACCACTAAGGGAAGAAATCTTGAACTGCTCCAATTCACTAGCAGCAACGTCGCAAGTCCTTTCACAAAACAGGAGTAAACCACAGGATGCACTTACTCTAGCGATCATTTTCCGTTTGGATTAGGTTTGGCCCGACTGCACGATCACACACAACTGATGCCGACGAGCGCAGCCTTCCACTTTTATATTAGTATACCGGCGAGATGCGACGCCGCACGCTGCCTGCCTCTACGCAAGAATACGGTAGTTTGATAATGATACAGCAATTACGTAAAATTACGTAGCATTCTACGGTTCAAGGTGATACATTTATGGATTTTTGACAATTGGTACTTTGTAATTAAAATAATTTTAGGCAAACACGTTTATTGGTCATGTGTATGGCCAAGATGAAGTGTTATTAGAATTCTATCACGCCTCTTGACGTTGTTTTCTCTAGCGGGATGCAGGAGATATAGACGTGTCCGCATATGTCCACCAAAGTTACGTAGAACAAACATATTTCTATATCCTCTTGAAGCTGTCTATCTTCACACACGGTTTCCAATTTTAGTTTAATAATAAAACGAAATTAATATTATCTCATTTTAAGAGGTGTTTTATTGTTATTAACACAGACGTTAAACATGCTTCTCAAAGTTAGATGTTAGAAAGTTGATATGGAGATACATATTACGTTATGTCTTATTAACAGTTGGTAAATAATACTAACCTATTGCAATTTTTTTTTAATTTAACTACAAATATTTAAACAAAAAATGGTTGTTTCTTTATTTCTACAAACTTAAGACAACACCGATCGACTCTGTTTATGAAGGCTAAATAAAATATGAATATCGGAACCAGAGGAGATGGATCGGAATTAGTAAATCTGCCAAAATATTTGAAGGCTGATATTTAGCAATGATTATGCTTATTTTGCTCTTTAACGTTTTTTAATATGTATTAAGTTGGAAAGGCCACAGCATATACTTGCGTGAGTGATAGATGTCTATCATGCATTTAATTGGGTCAAGCATCCAGTTGCATTGCCGGGAAAGCGGGATCATCCGAAAGGGGTACCGTTGACCCGGAACATAAAGGGCCAAGGAAGGAACACGGGTGGGTTTTAGTCAGTAAGAGTCTGACACTCCCTTCCGCTCCACCCAGAGCGGGAGGGGTCATTTGATGATTTCCCATTCTCAAAAAAAAAAAAAAGCACCCAGTTGCATACTTGAAGTAGCGGTGTTTTATAGTCGTTGTGTTCAAAAAGACCGCTTCCGGATTGAAGTTCTGAATTTGAATTCGATGAATCAAATATTAGTTTTGAGTAAACCTTCTTTGTAAATTATGCATCTACACTTCGCTTAGTACGTTTTTCGTGTGAAGCATTCCTAACCTACCAGAATTGACGAGTTATGAACTTATGTAGGTACGCGTCACGGCAAGGTGTTGAAAGTGATTTAACACCCGAAATGTGGCTTTTTGTTCCAAAAGAATTAAATTATGTGTGCGCTAAAATGTTATGACTTGAGTAATAAAATGTTTTAAGACAAAATTAGTTTCAAGTCGAGCCTACTGTTAGCTAATCGTTTATAATAAAATATTAACACTCGCTTCATTCTTACTCTCATCAAGGTACATCGTTAACCTGTAATTACTACGAGTAAGTAGAGCGTTGCCATGCGCGAGAGCAACAAAAAAGACATAACGGTTGCAACTCGACCTTGCTAGGGATTATAAAACAATGTGTTATAGTTTTCGTCACTCTACATTAAGTAATAAACCGAATTCTCTGTATTGCCCGAGGTTATAAACGCATTTTAGTGTGTAATTTTAAATTCTTCAAACGAATTGATGCAGTTCTCGATGTAGAGATAAGCTCCTGCAGCAGCTTATGTGTAAGCTTTATAAAATAAGACGTCCTCAGTGGAAGGTTTATTGATAGATGATCAGTATCATATTATCTCAACAGGTAATAGCATACATTAACATAAATTTCTGATAATAATTTAATTCTATTTAATAACCTGGATGGTTAGCTTAGAGAAAACATTTTTCGATCTGTTTATTTATTGACAATTTGAATTGGTAACTCGAAATTATTTCGTATTAATCCTTATATATAAAAATCAATAGGAACGGATGGACCGATTCTGCTAATTCTTTTTTTAGAATATTCCTTGAAGTACGAGGATGGTTCAAACGGAGAGAAAAATTAAAAAAAAAAATGTCAGACGGTACGAAGTTTGCGGGGTCAGCTAGTATTTTATATAGATGAGTCACTCACATCTTTTGCACATATGAACGGTATATGTAAACTGTTTATTACATTGTTACTGTTATTTTAAATAAATAATAAATAACAAGATAAAAGAAATACATTACAAATAGACCGAAATTATTCTCAATCAATCAAATTCATAATTTTAATTCGATTATTTCATTTGAATAAAATACTAGTTGTTAACAGATAATAAATAAGGTTCCGATCGAGTGATGGTGTAATTTATACGCGTAAGTTGTTAATATGTTTTATTGACTTACACAAAATTTTTATTATGGTGGGTGATCGATATTGTCCTTTCTTATGACAGCATACGTACGTCCGTCATCTAGTGCTACCTTTATGAACGATCCCACTAATGTATTGTTTTCAAAATCAATCAAAATTCTATTTAGAAAAAAATATTAATCTGGCAAACATCTTATGAAAATAGTACCTATAATGAATGTGTTTAAATCTGACTACATTTTATAAACTCTTCAGTAAACTTCCACTACTCAAAACAGATTTCCTATTAGTCTGCTACACAAAACAGTTTCGTATAAAGGTGGTTATGGACAGATAGCATACAAAAGAAGAGGCTGATGCTTGAAATGTAAAAAGGATGATGATGGTTGCTGCATATTGATATACTTCTTCTCCTGTGTCGGCCCTTTACTCGGATATTAAGTAGCTTATTTTCTGTGATAAAAAGCTTAGCCAGTCAAGTCAGGTTTGGTCAGGAGTAGGGGACGAGCAAATATACGAAGGATGGATTGTGTGAAAGATGATATCGCACTACCGCTCAAAGACCGTCACAATTCAAAAATCATGAAAATTCGACTCATCATAAAGTAGAAATTTCTTGTATTTGAATTGTGACGGTGTTTGAGCGGTAGTGCGATATGGTTAGAAATAGAAAGAGGGTTAATAGCTGAGAAGACGGTTCAAAAATACGGATAGAAGAATACATGCTGTGCCAAACTCAAACCAATTGGGGTTAGCATTGGAGAACGATGTGCATGTTGTGATAAATACATGAGTAGGTAGTGTACCTATATTTTTTTTCTTGATGGAGGACACTAGTCGCGTTTTGCGACACCTTCGTCGTAGAATTGTAAGTTAAACTTTATAAGGTAATGTTCGAGTAAATCTTTTTAGTAACGTTTCGTGCTCTCGTATAACAAATACAGTTGGTTTTTATAATTTCGTGACTGTTTGCCACATATTCGTGAGCTACATTTTTCATGTCATGACCATAATATCAAGATCTCTCGAAAAGAGTAAGTTACGTATTTTGAACCACTTCCGTATCTGATAAAGTTGTGATGTAATGTACCTACTCCTAATACGTATGATAAAATAAGTATACATATTTTAAATATAACAGTACTAATGTTATCAGATTCAGAATAAATGAATAAGTATCGTTGGTGAATGATTCGTGATTCGATATCGTTGGTTCGATATCGTTGCCAATTCATCTATGAAAATATTATGTACGTAAGAAAAAATCTACATCTTTTTAATAAAATAAGTGATAGACATAATTTTAATACAAGAAATAAAGATAAAATTGATCAACCATTTTTCAGATTAGCTAAAGTACATACATCTTTTATGGGGTACTGTGTTAAATGCTACAACAAAATACCTTGTAATATATTGCAATTAAATGAAAGAAAATTTAAAACTCATATAAAAAGTTCACTGTGTAAACAAGCATATTACAAATTAGAGGATTATATCCAAGATAAGAATGCTTGGAAACATGCTGGTCCAGCTCCACAGGACAATCTAGGGTCTTGACAAAATTAAAACTTGTTGCTACTTTAATTGTATGGTTTGTTATTTTTATGACATTGGTTTACATTTTGTGTCTACTTTAACTCACACACTGACATATTAATTGGTTACGTAATTTGGGAAATCGTATACTTTTACAATGTTTGTAAATATGTGAACACCATGTATCTATCATTTAATTAACTTATTTATCATTGCTACGTTTATTAAATTCTTTTTACTTATTTTGGTAGGGTAATTTTTATTATAGGTGCATCGTCTTCACATATAATTATATAATTAATGTATACAAAGTATTGTAACACATTTTAAAAGAGTAACGATGGAGTTTCTTGCCCATTCTTCTCCATACGAAACTACCTTTTGGAAGGGGCGACTAGAATCAATTCTATTTAAATGTAAATGTTGACGTTCAAAAGTGCGTTTTATGTGCCTATTTGAAATAAATGCTTTGACTTTGACTTTGATCTCACAATCAATTTCGGCTTAACTTTCTGTGACCAAATGACTTATGAAAACTTTTCTAAGCTACTTAGCTACTAACAAATATTTCATAGTCTCGATTAGGATACAAATATCAATAAATGGTTTCTTACGATTACCAAACTATGATACAAGTATCCTGTTTTTTTCCAAATGGTTGTTTTCTGTAAAGAAAACCTGAACCAACATTGTTTTTTCTGTTATTACGTCTTAATAAGCTTGAAAAGTGCAATTAATAAGCAATTAAAGTTACTTAACGTTACACATCGGATGCTTGTTTTATTTGAAGCGGTACGGGCGCCCGGGCGGTGCGGCGTCAACGCAACGCTAATCCAACCAAACAAATGTTCGCTTTCTGCCAACTTAATATATACGTACCATTTCCTGGATTCACTTGATGCGTGGAATTGATTTTTTTCTAGTTATAAATTCTTAATTGGATTAATTTGTTAGTGGGTGGGTGTTAGTTTTCATCGTTTATGTACGGGTTTCACGGACATTACACATCTTTTATTAGTATTGGATCATTTATTATCTATTAATTTAATTAGGAACATTCGTTTCAGAATAAAAATGTGAAGGCGTGCTTAGGCGTGCATAAACACGATACGACGTCGCATCGTGCTTATGTGTAGGAGCCCTTAGCTGGTAGGAAAATTCAATGTTTCAAGCTATTGGCCGATATAATAAGTGGTGATGAGTGAATGTTCACCACTCGGTCACCCGTCTGTAGCGGTGAATGCGCATTCTGTGTAAAACTGGTTAATATTGCAGTAACGTTCCAGTGGTAACAATTCCAGTATATGCTTACTTCTTATTCTATTAAAACTCCGTACTACACTAGGCCCGCTAAATATTAAAGTGTTACATCGACGTGCAGTTGAATGTACGTGTGTCGTGTATAGATACTCAATATTAGTAGAACTATTAATCAAAATCACTTTAAATTAATTTGATGGTTTACAGTCCTCCGTAAACATTATTTAAATATTGTGAAAATAGGGTTAGTATGGATCAACACGCAAAAGGAGGGGGTTTTCGCAAAGGTAATAATAAGATCCAGATTATTCATAAGTATAAAAATAATAACAGTATATTCATAGAAACTACCTAATTAATAGGCTTATACATTTTCAGTGTGGTACTACAATTTAGTGGTGGGCAGTGATGTAGTGTGCAGGTGCTGCGTGGACAAGAGGGCCGGCGTGAACGAGGGGGGCGGCGTGAACAACTGGTGCGGCGTGAACTTGCACTGGCGCGGCGTGAACCACGGGAGCGTGGGTCGGCGGGGCCGCGTGCGCAGACGGCTCGGAGTTGTGCACGACGGCGTTGAAACTACAGTTCATAATAAAGTTATTACTACATAGGTAAGAAATGTTAAGTTCACGTAACCAAGTTGCCTATTTACAGTATTCAATGCATTTCACTAATGGTGCTAAACTGATTCTACGAGAAAATTGCGCCTTATTAAGTTAATTGCAATGGTATATTGTTATGCAGTTTGCCTGCAATTTATTTACGCGTTATACAACAAACATAACGATTCGAGGATAGACAGGTGTTCTTCACAATTGCAGCACTTGCAGCGATCGGTGTAACGATACTATCAGCGTTATCGACCGAAACAACACCCAATTTAGATTAAAACTCTAATAGATTACATTTCTAAATGCTATTAGTCTCGCCAGCGCGGATTCATTAGTAATTTATATGTTGGATTGGCCTTAACATAGTCGAAGTATTACGAAACAAGACAGATGATCAGCAAGATCATATGAATGGAATCGAAGCGCGTGTTACAGTTTTATTGTTACTTTCCGTGGGCCGCTGCGGTAGTTAACAATTTATTCATTGAAGTCAATGATAGGGAACTGAGTCAAACTTGCGTTTTATTATTCAGTGACACGATAAGAATGTCTAATAAATGAATCATTAACGCACGTATGTGTGATTTAGCGCCAATTTTTTTTTTTTTTTTGATATTCTGTTTTTAAAAATTGTCCTTTGACTACTACGTTTTAGAGGTAGTTAGTAAAGGCGTTTTATTATAACCTAATAGTCTATCGATATTTCAAAATGACGCAACATTGAACGCACGTAGAGCTTTAGCAGGTTTAGGTAGAAAAAGTGACAATGTGCCCATTAATGGCGGTCTTTTTTACTAATGACAGTGAAGGAACTAGTTCAACAATTAAAATTAAGTCAAAAGCTATGAATGGTTGGAATGGGTAGCTTTTGATTTTTTTATATCCAGAAAGCCAATTCCTGTAAATAAAAACGTTCAAAATCAAGTCGCTATCTCATCTCAGCGACAGTCAAATGTCAAAAATTTAGGTAAACGTTATACAAGTTTTGACAGATTGAGACGGAGCGGATTAGAATGCGAACGTTCTTAAAAATACGGGAATTGCCCCTCAGTTATCTGCCCTTGAATAGGTTAATGAGCATTCTTTGTTATAATTTATTGATATCTAATTAATTAATGTTAATTTTACAACATTGTCATGTTTTTATCAAAATGCTAATGCAATAATATTAAAATGAAGGTTGTTCAACTTTAATTTTAATATTGGCGCATTAAGGTTGAAAACCTTCATTTTAATATTGGTGTTCAACATTTTCAAAAAAGTTCATTAATTCATACCCGTTGTGGTCGTCAGCAGTGTATTCGACCTTGCGGATGGAACCATCGGGCTGCAGCAAAGAGTATTCTCCCTTGACGAGGTCACCGTCGCGAGTCTCGTGCTGGGACTTGTGGTCGCCGGTGTGGGGGTCCTCCACAGAGTACGAGAACTCGTACTTAGCAGGAGCCTTGAGGAAAAACAACATATCATAAAATTACTCCTATTTTTCCCGAAGACTTCAGTACACTTACATTTTGCTTATATTAATGTCCCATGTAATAAGGGGCTAGCCTAGTGCCATCAAACGGGCACAAATCACACTCATCATCAGACACTGAGAAATTCCTGATAGAAAACTCTAGATCCGGTTTTTGGGTTGGTAATCGAACCCAGAACCTCATGCTCAGCAGTAGCGCTTGCGACCTCTACACCAAAAACATCAAGATTTTTCAGAAAATTCGATTGATAAGTTTTGTTTTTTTTAAAACGTTGCCTCACACTTGGAATTTCACCTGTATTGTGGGTGCGTTTACAAACATTTAAACTCACTTACACAATCAGCCAGACCCGGAACAACTACTTGTAGGTCATACAAATATTTGTTCCGTGTGGGAATCGAACCCGCGACACGCAGCGCAGCAGTCAATCGTTTAACCACTGCGCCAACCATGCCGTTAATAAAGTTATCTAGTTAGTTATTTAGTTAGTTAGGTGTATTGGAAACTATAAATCTCTTTATCGTTTTGAAACTGTGAAACCACTTGAGTCTGTCGGTATACTATTACGATTTAACGGTAAGTTCTACATAATACAGGGTGTCCCGTAAATAATGGATCAAACGTAATGGGTAGGTAGCTTACCTCATTTCAAACAACTAATTTGAACAGTTAAAAAAAATCGGTAAGGTAAACAAGATATTTTTTTTTTTCGAATTTTACCATTTTCTCTAACAGCATTCAGTGTTTTTAATGCTGTCGCTGCAACTAATAACATTTTTAGGTATGATTTTTCTCAAAAACTTCTGAATAGCTTATTGTTAATATTTTCTTTTTCAAATATAATTTTATTTGCCTTGGAAAAAAAATGTTCAATTGATTTTGTTTTTCAAATCGAAAAAAAAAATCTTGGTTACCTTACCGGTTTTTTTTAACTTTTCAAATTAGTTGTTGGAAATGAGGTAAGCTACCTACCCGTTACGTTTGATCCATTATTTACGGGACACCCTGTATAACAGAGTTAATTTTGAACTAGTGATGCTTAAAACAATGACTAATTGAAACAAGTCAGACATTTAATTTATCAGAGTTGTATCATACAATTAGTCTTCTTTTTCTCAAGATGATTGTTTAATAATTACAAAAAAGCCAATTTAGTTGATACTTTAAACAGGGCTTGCTACGTAAATGTTGATCAACATAATCTAATGATGTTTTTGATAAATAGACGTTAAAACCTATCACAGCTTGATAGACTGCCGTACATATTACAAAACTCTATAGTCTTGTAATAACTAGGGGCTTACACAATACATATTTAATTGGGTTGTATCAATTGATCACGATTTTAATTGTATTTGTAATGTAAGTACCTTTCACTTACTTTGTGTTTGTTTTGCACACGTTGCAGTTTGATCAAGATTTTTCCTTGACTTTGACCCAATGAATATTATTATTATATTATCAATTATATTCATTGGGTCATTGGGTCTAATTAGGTAGCCACCATCTTCATTCTAGCAATTTCAGACTTAATATTTGAAGAATTGAACGCGAACGGAGATCGCAAGGCAGACTCAGGTACTGTGCCTGTCAACTCGCAGGAAAGTATGAAGTGAAGACCCACGAAATAAGGTATAATAAAATTATATTAAATTTAAATTAACGTAATATATTTGCGTATAAATTGTAGTTAATGTATTTAAATGTGACAAGGCTCATTATTAATCACTTTAACAATTTATAATATTATTAATTGGTATTGATTTATAAGTTGTTGAAAAAGATGTGCGTGCTAATTAATGACACATTTTAAAATTAAAACATCCTCACATGGGAAAATGCAATAAAGTACCTCGTTAAAACATTCATGAGAAACCCTATAAGGAAATGGAAACAAGTTTAATGAAATGTATGTCTGCGTTAAAAAGTAAAATCTTACTTAACAAAAGCGTGCTCATCTGTCCGAATATCATTTAAATAAAACGAATGTACTTAATTATTTAGTTACCGAACGGATCTGACGTAATGTGATATAATATAAGAATGTACTAGATACTAGTGATTAAAAATCGCGAATCTAATTACCTATACAATAAAAAGAGATCAAGATTGAGATGCCGCTGCCTACTCTTGAAATAATCCGTCAGGACTCGTTGACTATGGCAGAGTAAGTAATCTAGAAAGGCCTGTCGAATAGTAATAGAAATACAGTGAAACGTGCCCAGAACACTGGGCACGTTTCCGGATGACAGCGATGCGGACACGATGCGGACAAGTACTTCGACCACTAAGTGTCCTTCTGTTTTTGTATTTATTAATTGTATAGTTAGTTAGTTAGTCATTTAGTTTCGTACCTTGTGTAAACAGTTAGTTGTGTTAAATATTGTCATATAATATTAACATTGCTTATATAACAATGGTAATTACCTACTAACCCAACTATGGGTATATAAGCTTACTGGGCTATCCATATTTGGGCTACCGATACTCTAGCATTTAGGTACACTATCCTGGAGGGCAATTCTCGTATTTTTAAGAACGTTCGCATTCTAATCTCAGTCTCAATCTGTCAAAAATTGTATAGCGTTTACCAACATTTTTGACATTTGATTGTCGCTGAGATGAGATTGCGATTTGATTTTGAACGTTTTTAATTACGGGAATTGGCCTTCTGGTAATATCACTTTCCTAGCGTGTACTCGGCGGAACTACAGCTATTTATTGTCTGTAGTTTACCGGACTTTTCTAGATGGCTTCTTCTATGAATGTAAACTTTATAAAAGACTTTCGTGACAGGCAGAACTATGGGCTAGATGCTTCTTGATAAAATCATACGATGCCTTTCCACTATTAGGACCAACTTCTCAGATTTTTGAATTCTTTAAAATGTGTTACTTACATGTTGTTCAACTTGTTCATTGTGTCCAATGGCGACGGGAGAGTATTGCTGGACTACGGGAGCATGATGGATGGCCGCTGGCGCCACGTGCTGAACCAAAGGAGCGGCGTGGACAATAGGACCACTATGTTGAAGGTACGCAGCCTGTTCAATCACTGGAGACGCATGGTGCAAGATCGGGCCAGAATGTTGCAGGGTCGGGACAGAATGCTGCAGGATCGGGGCTCCATGTTCCAAAATAGTTGTAAAGTGTTGCTGCTGCCCCAAATGCTGCAATGGTTCATCGTGACGAAGTATGCTTTGGGAAGAAACTGCTTGCCCGTGTCCCTCTTCAATCAAACCCGCTTGACAGAAAGCCAGTAAGGCACTGATGAATGCAATCTGAAAATGATAATAATACATTATGAAATTGACGAAAACTTTCTTCCAATTTATTAAAAAGCAATTTTTCTCACTTTGAAGTACATGTTGGTTGTTGATGTGCTGTACTGAAGTGTGGTACTCGATTGATAAGGATGCTGGTAGGGTTGAAGTTTTTATACGTCGGAGGAAGCGGCGCGGGAGCATGTCACCCGATACCAAGAAACCGGCCCGATACGTGACACCGCCTCACACGATCACCTTTACACCTTACCTTACGTCATTGCGTTTTTCATTTTCGTTCAAGGTTAGGGTAAAGCTGTTTTCATAATCTTCTTCGGTTTAAAATGTTGTATGAGGATCTTATTGGATCCTCCACTTATCACAAGATTAATATTTTATATCATTTGATGCTCATGTACTTGCGTGCTATTGGTAGGTACTTGAACTTGTATTCTTCTCATCTAAATAACGGTTCCTTGCGTGACGCCTGAAGTATACATAAATTGGCTTCAAAGGAAATACTCTACTTCCATTTTAAATAGCCAAATGCCATTAAATTTGCTATTTGTGCAAATAGACATGAACACACACACACATGACACACGATACTACATGTGCTGAACAAACACGAAATTTATAAAGTTTTTCATTAGTCCAACAATTTTGAAGTTTTTGATACAATATTTGTTAAGAGCTTTTAACGTCTTTCATAGATGATATAATAATTGCACTTCTAAACCAGTTACTGTATCGTATTTTTTCAATGCTGTAGTGGCTGCATGACATGCGTGACTTACATTTATCAAATTCAATATCTTTTACGAACTGTGGTGTTTGTGAGAAAGCTATGTACCTATAGCTTAACATATTTTCCTTTACAAATATTAAAACGTATGTTTGCATTGACGAAATCATAATTAGGTATAAAGAAATCATGTCCATCAACTTCAATTGCACGGATACAGTCAGTTTCCAAAATTGGTGCAATATCTAGGTCAGTATGGATACGCCTTTTAAAAATAAGTGCCAATTTATGTGACGCTAGGCAACTTAGGCAAGTGCTAACGAGCATTAATTAGTCTGTGCAGTAACCGTTAACAAAAGGCTACTATAGATTATCGGCACATAAATAACAGAAGGAACGGAGTCGAGTGGCCAGTGTGAACGAGTCCGAATAGCATCGGCCGGTAAGAAAGTAGCGTTCTGGGTTGCACCGACTGATCCAGTAAACTGTTATGCAACGTTAGGGCTTTAACACAACGGGTTTGTAATCTTATACTGTTGATCACAGAGGTATTTAGTTTGGGATTTATTTTTGTGGTTTTTGAAGAAACGTGCTTAGTTTAAGGGAGGTTCGGAAATGGAGAGTTTTGAATGTAAAACAGAAAATTATAACAATTTGTGAGCATTGAAGAGTAAATGCTAGATTTCTAATTTCTGTCAAAGTAGATTAAATCGATATGCTACAATTTTTTTTTGCGTCTGGCATTTCTAATCTTTAAAAGCTTTTTCAGTTACTAACACTGCAGTAAATACTTTAACCTGATATAGAAAATTTTGCTAAGCCTAAAATTTTGCAGCAAGTGGTAATAATTGTAAATTGCTACTTTTTTATGATGTAGACGAAAAAAAATTAAGCGAGCTTATAGCTTTCAATGCTCTTGGTGTACTCCCAGCTCTACGACCGGTGTAACGAGTCCTCGCAAGCGCACCGCATATTTCTCCGATCGACTCGCATCTCGATTGTGACTCCTCGGCGACTCTCGCGGCTTTCTGTGAAGGTTACGCGAATCATCTTTCATACGCACTTCGTCGTGAAACCTTTAAACTACCACCATATTTTATGCAGATTCTTATTTTGGAGTGTAAATTTTTAAGCTGTCACGACTTCGAAACGATATTACGGAGATAGCAGCGTTTATATTAATGATGTGACTGTTGTGTAATAAGATTATTTATATTTTAATGTTACGCATCATTTAATCATTATCGTTTATTTCTTTATAACTATTACGTGTTGCGGTATAAAGTATTATAATATGTGATAATTAAATACGTATATCGCTGGACACATTCCCACGCTACTGATACTAAAATGCATATACTAGATGCGTCCTACATAGTGATTGATGTGTTAGACTTGGTAGGCTAGAATCTCTAATGCAAATCTGAAATCTTGGGGCAATCTATGTAATTTACACGAACATAATAGAGATTTATCAAACATGATGAGTGTAATGACCTTGCGGTAGGAACCATGACGGATCGTATCAATATTATTAAAGCTTGGAATGTTGGTAAGGGTTCCAAGTGTATATGTATCACGCAACTACACACACGTTGAAATTATCTCCAATGTCATTGTTAACTTAATTCACTGTTCAACTGTACTTCATCAAGGCAAAGACCGTAATTCAATATCGAATATTGTTTCCCTGTAAACAAAAACTGTATTAAAAACTTATTACAAAAAAAAAAACACAACCGATTTAAAATAAAATAAAACACTACAAAGTGAAAAATTACTTTAATTTCGGAAGTCGGTGTCTTTAGATCTGTATTTTAGTTTATGCCACCGACTTCCGAAATTAAAATTATTTTTCACTTTGTAGTGTTTTCTTTTTGTAAAAAAGTTTTATTTATATTTCACTTTTTAGTAATGGTACCTACCCTACACCAATTCGAAAAAGATCGTCTTACACGTCCACGTCCGTTAGAAGACGATTTTTTTATTTAAAAATAATTTATTGTTGATTATTTTAAACCGCTCGTCTGATTTCAATAAAATTGAAATCCACATGGGATGTATACCATTTGACACAAAAAAAGAATTTTCCAAATCGGTTCAGGCGTCTTTGAGTAATCGATAAAATAGATTTAAAAAAAAACAACCGAATTGCGAACCTCCTTTTTGAAGTCAGTTAAATATAGGTACCTTCTTTCTTGACATATGAACCTGATTTCCCCGAGCTTTGATTAAGGTACTTTGCATACATAATATCGCCGTATAGGTATGAAATAATGCCATTTAATCTTCGAAAATTACTAAATAAGATGGTGTATTGTGATGAGTGTCCGAAAGGGTCGCTGTTTCATAACCCGCATCAATCAACATGTTAATAAAACGAGCGACACTCAATAATCCATCGAAAATTACTTTTCATTTTGGATATTGCGATAAAGTTTTTGTAAGATGATCTTAAATCCAGCGCAATTAATTAACTTTAATAAACTTATTGACACGTGTAATATTAGTTGCTATTATAATTTAGGGAGAGGTGTTTCAAATGTCTAATTTATCATCATTTGACCTAATTGCATTAAACGCATCTTCATGTTCAATATCGGCCAATTTTGTTGCATTTTCGCAATTAAACACAGAACTCTAAAATAATTTATTCCGACTGAATAATTTTGGTACATGAACATCAATGACGAAATTTCGGGTTGAACTTTCCTGGGTTTCACCTTACCATGGGGTCATAAATCGGCCATCGTCGTTGCTACATCAAACAATATATCGCAAATTCTTATACGAGGATTAATTTTGAATTTCAGCATATTTCGCCTTCAAAAAATATAAGATAATAATGTGCAACACCTACGCTTCGTCGCACTACTATCACGTAGCACTACGCAATAAAGGTATATATTCAATTCAAAGTCGTTATGTAGTCAGTCGATATCTGTGTGATCTCAATTGCTAAATGTTTGAATATTAAATAGGAAATATAGGGTTTACCGGCTACCTGTGTTAGGTTGCGCGGTACGGTTGGTAGTCTAGTCCCGCCAGTAAATTGCTTTCACTCCTTATTTCGGCTCGGACATTGTATGGTAATATTGTGATATGCAATTTGGATGTGATCTCATATCTTCTCACGCTCCACTGGACTGGTTACTGCAATTAACACTTTCGGCCCAATGCATGCACTATCGCAATGTGTTGTTTCGTCTATCACCGTTTACGATTGTTCTAATTGTATTTTCAGATTGTGTTCATATTGTGTAACTGAAGAACTGCGATTTTGATCTTATTTATGTATGTTATTAATTAAATTGTTGCCCAATTCTGAGGCAATTAATATTCTTATAAGCTTTCATCCGCACCGAGACGTCGTATTGACAAGATTATGATTAATTAATACCATTTAAAAAGGATCAATATTTCATATTATATCCGACGATATTAAATTAGCTATCAAAAAGTGTTTCCTTTTTCGTAACACCAACTTCCTCTGCATTATGTTTTCGTCATCGTCATGCGACATGTCGTTAAAGGTGACTTGACGAACCGGCTGTCCTGTTTATTAATCTTCATTAACATTAAAACCATCTTCAATTGCAGTAGGTATACTTACTTATTAACTTTGCCTTCTAAATATATAAGGTATAATTATAGTCACCACACTGGATAAGTTGGTCGGTGACCACAAAGTCAGTTATCTTGGTGGCGACGTTGCTACTTATGAGGGGTAAAGGGAAGCAGCTTATGAAGCTCTCTTAATCATTGGTTTGACAACTCGTGATGCTGCTGCCAAAATATCAACATCAAAAAACCAAAAATCATTTATTTAAACTAGGCTGAGAATCAACAGCTTTTCGAACGTCAAAATGACATAAGACAGTCCTCCAAAACGTGCGCCCTTCACCACTTTGTAGTGCTTTAGCTGGGTAGAAGAAACGTAAAAAAACTCCCCAGCAACAGATACCTACAGACAGATGACTCACTCTTTATCTACCAAAAAGACCCTGGTTACAGGTACTAATTTATAAACGTTTTAGTGGTCTCTCAATAGTGTTTGATACATTTTGTAAGCATGACCAATCTGTTAAAAACACAATCGACTAGGTACTAAAAGTTTTTAGTTAATCTGGGTCCCGTTTGGGTTTCACAAGCAAAGCAATGAGAACTTAGAAGTTTTTGTAACTCATGAGAGATTTAAAGAAGTTAATAGAGTACGTAGAAACAAAAAAAAAAGACCTTTCATCCAAAATACATCTGGCACCTGGGTTTCTCTTAAATGGAGAAAACTTATCGAATTCTTAAAAGGTTATTCGAGTGACCCGTAGCCGTTGTGCATTTTTAATCATCGATCAAGCTGACCAACATACATTAAATACCTACATGTGCTTATTCAACGTATGAAACATTAACATATTGCTCAAATAATATTTGCAAAAAACAGTTACCATAAAAAGTTTGCTAAAATGGTGTAAAAATAACAGTGGGTGTACAATAAACATCTAGCTAAAATAGTACAAATTAAAAATAGCACTCGTAATTAAAACCGTTCGAAATCTAGTCTAAATCTCACCTCAGCGCCAATCAATGTCAAAAATGTTCGAAACTTAGAGGAATTTTTGACTGGTTGTGACTGAAATTAGAATGCGAACGTTCTTAATTATGGGAATTGCCCCTCTGGCCTTTGAGCATGGCCATGAATCAATTGGCAACCTTTTTCATTAATTTCCTTTACCAAAATATCAGCATACCGATGAGTTGTATGCATATTAGACTGATAAATAATAATTAATATTCCTACCTGAAACTGTGAAGTTTTTGTGGCAACCAATCACATTAAAGATTACACTAGTGCACAAAAACTGACATGTCTTTTGCTCGTTACTTGCGATCGGTAATGAAGCAACTAGTTTTCTTCAGATGCCTCTTGCAAGAATAAAGATTGATAAATCGAATCATGCGCTTGATGCTTTTTATACTTAGTTATCATAAAATTAAACAAAACGAATGCTGTTAATATCTACTGTTGTATGAAATATGTTTGGAAGGCATACAAGCACATTTTTGACGTGAAAACGTCTTTTCACTTGGGTTACTAGTGGTAAGTTAATATTTTTGACCGACAAAAACATGTAAGATTTCAACCGCTAATAGCTACAAGAATTTTAGTGCTAGAGTAGTAGTTGAGCATTCAAAAGATAGGACATATTATATAACAATTTCGGGGCAGATTTAATTTGAGAGAATTTTGATATAATTTTTTTATGACTCCACACTATGAGTGCACATGCATGCGTGTGACCCTCTATTTTTCACTATGTGACGAAATTCGAATTCGTATAACGCAAAACGGGTTTAGTTAGAAAAGTAGTTTTGGTGTTGTTGTCAAGAACTGACGAAGCACTACCGGGACTTAGAGAAAAACGACAGCAATATTGGACACAATAGGGTTAATATTAATAAGAAGTTGACAACTGCAAAACTGCAACTGTGGTAAACCAAACCGTAACCATTGATAATGCACCGGAAAATAATTTCAGATGTCGTCTTGTATCGGCCGTAAATCTGCTCAGAAATGAAAAATAAACCCAATCGTAGAAACCTTGCATCAAAAGAAATGCAATGAGCCTATACTTAATACATTCGCGTTAAGAATGCAGTGAGTCATCATTATCTGGCGGCCTAGCCCCGCCCCCTAACCAATCAAATCTTTTCAAATTACAAAGTCAAGTTCACAATGACAGTTGAAGGCATTGCCTCGAACCATTGCTCTATGCCTCGAACGCAACGGTTGTGTCCTGTCATTTGTGTTAACTGATTTAAATTTTACTGATTGACTCACTGCATTCTTAACGTGAACGAACTGTAGAAAGTCTAGTTCCAAGCAAATACAATATCTACGATAGTATCAGAAACCGTAAGAAAATCTGTTGCAAAAAGCATAAAAAGTTTAAGATGTCGTCTCATATCGGCCTTAAATCCACTCAGAAATGAAAAATAGAATTTTCGGTGAAAGCTTACTTCATAATGAGCCTCCTACATCTTGTGTCGAGCAAATACAATGGCTACGATATTATCGGAAACCGTAGGAAAATTTGTAACAAATACCTATGTAAGAATACGTATCGGCTGTAAATCTGCGCATGAAAGCGAACGTAGCGAGCTGTTTCTTGCCGAGTGAGCGATGCAATCCCTATGACGCCACATCTGAGCAGAGCGTGCTTACTCAAGCAATGAGCGATTGAAGTGCGCCAAGTGGGCTAGCATATGACAAGAGCGAGCGAAGCGAGCCCAATGACGCCACGACTGAGCAGAGCACGCTTACCTATGCAATAACGCACGTAAAGCAAGTTCACTATCAAAAGGAGTGAGCGGAT
The DNA here is from genome assembly GCA_937001585.2 of Brachylomia viminalis. Lineage (NCBI taxonomy): Eukaryota > Metazoa > Arthropoda > Insecta > Lepidoptera > Noctuidae > Brachylomia > Brachylomia viminalis. Next base: position 10,549,498 of record OW443297.2, on the reverse strand, counting down.
CGAGCTCAACTACCCCAAGAGTGGGTTCACGCTTTCACATGTGAAGAGCGAGCGAAGCGAGCCTCCATTACAAGAAAAGTGAGTTTATTGAGCCTACTTTAACGACGAGTGAGCTCCGCTCCGCTCACTCTTGGCGAAGGTGGGCTCGCTCCCTCGCTAGTCTCGAGAGTAGTCTTCCTCAAATCACTTGCCGAGTGGAGAAGGCTCGCTCCGCTCGTTTTTGTGATGTGAAAACTGTCTTGTGTATTGCACTCGCTTGTCTTGTGGGGGGCTCACTTGCTATGCTTGAATAGTCGCGTTCTGCTCTATCGTGTTGTCTGAGGGCTCGTTTCGCTCGCTCATCACGAACCTGAGCTACACTGAGCTACGTAAGAGAATCCTAACACTAAGTCAGCTTAATGTGAATATGAGCACCTTTCATTAGTCGGGATAGAGCAAGCTTGGTGTGATAGTCGCTGGCAAAGTGCTAGCACTGAATAGGGATTGTACTCTATACTCCTCTCACTAGGTTGACCAAATGTTTTTATGAAAACAAACGGCGCAGACTCGAACTGCACCTTCTTAATTTTTTTTTTTTGTATCTTGTGTTGAATTGAAAAGTTAGCGAATCGCAATGAAGGATGACATTCTCTGTAGGTAGGTAATAACACAGCACACAATGTAAATAAACATTAGATACTTTGTAATAAATGTACAACGATAAAATTATATATTGTGCTTCACTATTTCATTACAAGACACGTCAAACACTTTTAGAGAAATTAGGTATACGGTTATGTAACACAATAAATATACACCTACAAGAAAATATTATGCGAAACACGTCTTTTGCTTTTGGATATTTACAGTTGTAATCTTATCATGTGTTTTCATATTGTTTTTATCAGGTTGTTTGTTTGTTGTTATTGTCATCATATTTTTTTTTCACAATCAGAATTATCTCTTTAGCATAAGTGCCATGCTAGACCGAACTATCGGAAGATTAAAATGGTACAGTCAGGAACAAAAGTCGATTAACAGATCAGTTTTGGTTTTTTAAACCATCATTTATTAAATACCATTTTACTCGGTTAGCTACACTCATTCGCACACATTCAAACATAGGTGTCATGGTTTGAATGGTTACCTTTTTAAAACATTGTCCTTTTACAAAGTTAAAATGAATATAAAACGGTTTATTTTATCATCACCTTTATTGGACAAAGCTAAGCTAAGATATATACAGCAAGATGCCCACACCGATCAGAAAAACGTTATACTCGCCGATTACATACAACAATGACAGTCCATTCATGAGATAGATTAACGCTATGTGCGCAAATAATATGTACAGAAAATATAGCATTTGACCTATAACACTCGACGATGGCTGCAGTCTTCTCGTTCAAGTATTTTTCATTATCAACAACCTCTATGCACGGTTTACTATGTTCCAATGTCTATGGTGTGTCAAAAACCAAAAACATGTTTAAATTTAAAACAACGCCATCTTGTTTTTTATTTTTGACAGCCTCTTTTGAAAATTCGCGGGAATTCGTTGGTCGTAGTAACTACTGTTTTATTGCATTGTAAGGTATATTACTAAATATCATTAATGAGAACAGATGGAAGGCTACAAACTCGACTACAAGAACACATTAAAACTAATATCACAGATAGGGTAAATATTCTTCTAATGGTGGTGGATCACTGGCGGAGAGTTGTGTACGACCGCGTTGAATCTATAACACAAATATAATGTTTAACAATAATGTCACACAAATTGTTTCTTATTTCGTTGATGTGAAAGCTGAAGCTGTTTTTATGATTCTATTTAACTTGTGGCATAGGAAACAGTTTCCGTTTCCATTTTCTCTCATCACTAGGTTTTGATTAGTTAAGCTATTAATAACCAATTATAAAAACTAATCCATTTCTAATTATGAATCCAACCCCTAGCATATGATAACAATGCCAAGCGGAAACGGAAATCATTTCCTATGAATGTAATATAGTTGATAATCTGTGACTTTGGTTTCCTTACCCATTGTGGTGGTCAGCGGTATAGGTGACCTTACGGAAAGAGCCATCAGGCTGCAGCAAAGAGTATTCTCCCTTCACGACGTCACCGTCGCGGGTTTCGTGCTGGGACTTGTGGTCGCCGGTGTGAGGGTCCTCCACGGAGTAGGAGTAGCCGTATTTGGGATGAGCCTGTAGTATGCAATACATTGAATTAGAGTGAGGTGATTGACTCGATGTCCCCGCAAAAAAAGTATGCAATCAAATAATTTAATGTTGAGTTGCAAGCTCAATAGCAATTCCTCATAGGTTAATTGTAATCTGTATAACCATCTAATTGAAAGGGAATTTTGTATTTGATTATAATTTCTGGTTAATATAATTATTAGACTTACGTATTCATCGACATAGTGGTCTTCGTGGGAAGGAGTGGCATATACGGCATGGATGGCGGGGGCGGCGGGTCCGGCGTGGATGGCTGGAGCAGCGTGCACGATGGGGGCAGCGTGCACGATGGGGGCAGCGTGTACGACTGGGGCGGCGTGAGTGATGTAAGTGGAGTGAGCGCCTGGAGCGCCGTGAGAAATGGGAGCGGCGTGAGCAATGGGAGCGGCGTGGACCACAGGAGCGGAGTAGTGGATGGGAGTCTCGTGGTGCACAGTCTGGTCGTGTCGAACGATGTTCTGTGAAGACACTGCCGGGGCGTGGTGGATGTAACCAGCCTGGCACACCGCCACCAGTGCGCAAGTCAGCACGATCTAATGAAGAACAATCAGTTTTATTAGGTTATACCATTGAAGCTTTGAAACCCTCATGTAAAGACAATGCGTTCAGATTTTCTAGGAAAAAAATAGGTATCATATTTTGAATTGATATCAAAGCCCTAATTTGAAGCAGTCTGATCATTTTGTGACAACAGAACTTTCAAAGTACTGGTAAGCTCAAAACTAGCAATTGGAAAATGTAATCATAAATTACATCGAGCGAAATTGTCCTAAATATTATGTAAGTAGGCACTTAGCCTTGGAACGAAATAAAGCTTACTTTGGAGAACATTTTGCTTTAGACACAAATGCCTTGACTGGTATCGGTATGATAGTGCACTCTTTTTATATAACAAACAAAACACAAGCGGTGGTGTGGAGGGGGTCTATTCCCGACGATATTCGATCGGATCACAGTAATTGCCGCATTGCCAATCTGCTCGCTTTATCGAGTGTCGCAACGCTCGATATCGCTACAATATGTACAGAAAATGGACGATAAGTGAGAGGCTCATATTGTTATAATTTTTTGCGATTGTTTAATCCAAAGGTACAAACCAGGCTAGACGATCAGATTTTGTTGTAATTAATTATATGGGTAATGTAGAGCTGGCGTTTAAAGATGAATAGGAATTTGCAACGCTAATCTCAGCAGCATTTGTTTATTCATTTTAGCTGTTCTATCGTATCTTTCGTTTCGTTTGAGCTATTTTTAAGTACGTACGTACATACCTTTACGATGAATAATCTGTTAAACTTATTACAAATTTGTATCCTCTTTCCATTTGTCCCGAGGGTACTTTATGAACAGCACCCTTATTGCGCAAAACATTTGTAATCAGTGTTACCTACAATTGCTTTCATTTTAGCAATTACACAATATCCAATGCGTTGATCTTATCGTCATCGGATATTGTATATAGGTTCAATGTGACATGATCCACTTATTTGTTAGGGAGGGGTGGTTATTAAAGCTATATACTCTCACGCCTGCTCACGTAACCATCTATTTATAGATAAAAAGTCTAGATCGGAAGTTACGGGTTTATATTATGACGAAACATCTTAGATATTGTTCATGATTACTACCATCCTATTGTTTTCATCGTATTACGAAACGTTTTTAGGAATTATATTTTCCACAGTAAAAGCATATTATATCATCTAGTTTGTTAGGATCCATGTTTAGTTATCTCGTCGTAAATAAGCGATCGTCTTTAATGAATTCATTTTGTATTATATAGAACCTACATGTACCTAGTTTACTATTCTGGTAATCGTTGTCTTCAATTAAAAATAAGTTCCAGCGAGATGACAACAATTTAGTGAGTAGTGTTACAAACAAAATAAGATCACTATGTGGCTAACTCACATTGCCATATTTTTACTTATTATTTAGGTAATACTAAAAACTATTTTCGAGTGTTTATCAATATTGACGCTACGTTTTTATGAGTCAGCTAGTCATTACCGTAATTTAGAGAAATGGACGTTATATTTTTTATATAAATTATTGTTGTTTTTTTGTCAATGAATGATAGTTGCCGTGTTTCAAAAAGGGTGATAGGTACTAAGAATTTTCGAGCATGGATTTTAGGTTTCTTCTGTCGCTAGTAACCATAAATTGCGATCACTTATCCATTTTTAGGGTGGTTATCATGCCAATTATTGTTCCTTTTGACCGTTCGTAAGGACATTTTTGTGTAACAGTGGACTTTAACGAGTTGTATTGTATAAGTCGAATTGAGTCGAGCTTCTGTGTAACAAGCATGTATCGTAAACAAAACCCATATAATTATCAGATATACTTAATGATATCTAAATGTGCCCTTTCCTTACTTTGACGAGTAAAAGCTGTACATCGCTATGAAAATATCTAGGATTAGCTTCTACCTGCAACTTTGTCTGCATGAAATTTCTTGTTTTAATATAAAATACACTGGCATTCAAGACTTAGTACCACAGTTTTAAAATTGCAATAACTTTTAAAATACACAAGAAATTACAAAAAGGATTACAAAAATAATTACATTTTTCTATAAAAACTTTATAGTCAATAACCTTCTTTTAAGGAATGGCTACAAAATACTTTTATAAACAAAAACATTCCTTTTCAAATTGCTGTCTTACTTTTGACTTTTTGTTTCTGTTTTCACATTCATTTCTTGATCGATGAAGTTTGATTCAAAAGCCAAGGTGTCTAAATCACGTAAACTTTACTTATCATGCCTCTTTCACCTGAAGAATGTGCAAGAATGGTTGGTGTAACATTAAGAACGGTCCGGCAAATGAAGCGAAGGTACGAAGAAACCAAACCAAACCATGACTGGAAACCATCTGAGGAGACCTTGTAATGGCAGGCCCAGATGTACTAGTACCCGAGAAGACCGCTATATTATCTCCACTGTGTTGGCAAATTGGCACCGCAATGCAGTTGAAGTTCAGCAACAGCTTCTTCAGACCCGAAGAGACTACATTAGTGAGAGTACAGTGAGGAGAAGACTTGCTGAAGCAAACCTGAAACCCCAAAGGCCACCAAGTGGCCCCAAACTCGAGAGAGGGCGTCGAATAGCAAGGCTGCGATACGCCCGTGAAAACATACAGCGGAGCGAAGAAGAATGGGCAAGAGTTTTATTCACTGATGAGTCTCAATACTCACTATTCACTTCCGATGGAAGGCGAAGAGTGTACAGGTGACCATGATGAGCGATACATTCAAGCCTGCTTCACAGAAAGAGTCCAATACAGTGGAGGCTTTGTACACGTATGGGCTGGCATCTCTTCAGAAGGTCGTACAGAGCTAGTAGCCATATAAAATGACACCCTGACTGAGGAAAGATATACTCAAGAGATCCTTAATGAGTATGTAGAGTATACTAAATATGGGTGATCGATAAGGCCTGATAAAGCCCGGCCACACACCACTCGGTTCTTACAACAGTACATTCAGGAGGTTGGTGTCAACTTGACGGCTTGGGCATCAAGTTGACACTCTTTCACACAACATGACATCAACTTGAATCTCAACCCAATCGAGCCCTGGGATGAGCTCGGGAGGCTGGTCAGAAGCCGCAGAGCACCTCCTGTCACCTTCAGGGCCTTAACACAGGCCCTGATGGAAGAATGGGAGAATATTCCCCAACATCGCCTCCGTAACCTCGTCTTCAGTATGCCAAACCGGCTCGAAGCTGTAATCAGAGCCCGCGAGGATACAATACCAGTTATTAAAATGTAAATAAGGCGTAAAATATACTCATAAATGTAGTTTGAGTTTATGATGTAGTTTGAATTTTTGCCAGAAAGTTAAAAACTATTTTTTTTGGTTTTTATATTTTTTTTTTTGGTTAAAAAAGTTACATAGGTAAACTACAATTTCAAAGGAAGTTGATGAAATTTGCTACATAGCGTTTTTTACTTCAAATCTCTGAGTTCTATTGTAGAAGTCGGAGTTTAGTTTAGCAAAATTTTTAAACGTGTGGTTCTAAGTTTTGACGGCCACTTTATATCCTATGATGACACTCTGCAATACCATAGCTTTCCATTAGTGAAAGAATTTTCGTAATTTGATCACGGGGCCTACTCTCAAAGTCCGTCAACGAGGATATGGGCCCGTCCGAAAGTAGTTCGATACTTAAAACTGAACCCTACTCCCGATTAATCGAAATTGAAAACGAAAGAAACACATCGGGAGTAAGGACAATTGTCTAAACGTTTAGTCATTAATTTTTAGTTCGGGACTCGGACTAATCTTATGTCCGTAAGTGATACGGAGTAGGAAACTTCCGTAACTTCGGCGGAAGCGATGGACTTCGTACGTAGGCAGTAGGCTCTTAATAGTTCCGATGATTACCCTCTACGTACAAACTCACTTTACCTCTTTAAAATATTATTAAATTAATATTTAGCGGAAATTGCAGAGTTATTTTCGAAACAAATAGAGTAAAGTCATCTCAACATCTATCTTCCTGGAATTTGTATATATATATTTATGTAAGTATATAGTATAGTAAATAGTATGTATGTGTATAGGACTTATTTATATATTTGTGTACGTTATTTTGATAGTTAATTTTATTTTATCATTGTTAAACATCGCTCAAATCAATGCTTTCCTTTCCTTTCAATTAAAGCACCTGCCATCTAATCTCTTCACCACCCTTGGTTGACTGGTAGAGAATGCCTAAGGCATTAAGTCCGCCTTTGTACCTTTTGTGCGAAAAGTTATAAATAAATAAATAAATAAATAAATATTAGTAAACATTTTACCTAACACAATCAATGTATCACACAATACAACAGCAACAACACAACAATCAACACACAGTCAATGTATTGTTTGAATGCTGATTTAGTTCGAAATATTGGATATTAGAAGATAGAGGGTAGGGTATATAATGAGCAGCTCGCCGTCTGATAAAGCGCCTCAAAGAGATGTCAGCATGAATGACGCGGTCCGCTAGGGCTGATGCTTACCAGGGTTGTGGGAAAGTCCGAGAGGGTTACCGTGGCCCCTGGCACAGGCAACTGAAGGAACACGGGTGGTTTTAGACGTACTCCCGCTCCGCCCAGAGCGGGAGAAGTTATTTGATGACTTTCCACACTCAAAATAATAAAAAGGGTAGGTATATTGCAAAAGTAATATGAAATTAACATAGTCTGTATCCGATCACGGATCAATCGTTGATGCAGACGGTTTATTTCCTAGATCATACTGGCATTTCTGGCTTATGGAGATTGTTAATAAGGAAGTAGCAGTTCTATTAAGGGTCAGTGAGCACCAATATCGTTGCTTTGTAAATAACTGCCAACATTTATCAGCGAAGGCTCCAACAGCGAAAGTGCGGTTCCCTGTCGTTCTTGCTCTACTTTATACTAATTATTCTAAGATAAAGCGAGTTATACAAATATTTTACGACCGTTGAGTTACATTGGTATTACATAAAGACCGAGGGCGTAAGAAAATTGGGAATAATTCAGTCTAATCGAGTTTGTATCACACTTCCTGTCGTGCAAAGTAGGGCTTCGATTGGTGACTATGAATAATGATTTGGTACGCGGTTTTGTCAGCGCTTAACTGGTCCGACGCTGTAATTTACAGCCGGCACTTAAGAATTTCCTTAATAGACTATCAGTATTTAAAGTTGGAGAGTGTAAAGGAATGTACGTGTTCGTAACCGTAATTAGGAGTTAGCCGGTGATCCAGTTCTACAAGGTATATATTATATCAATCTAATTATTTAGTGTCTATTGGTATGCATTTATATACTTTTGGACAATCTATATAACATAAAATAATTTCGGCGAGATTGATCAAAAACTTTACCTTTGATTGATCACAGCAGAACAAAGGCGCTATTCTTTTAACACGAAAATAAAACTTTAAAAAAATCTATTTAATTAATATGCAATGATTAGTCAACTTTTGTTGGGTTCTGCTCAAATTAACTTGAACCCGAACATGCAGAAGTTACAAACTAGGAATATCCTTTTATAATAACAATCAACCTAATCATTTTAATAAATAAATTACCTCATAGGGAGGGGCCCTATTAAGAAAACAATAAAATCATGCAACAATAACTCCCATTTTACAATTAAGGTCTACTATTGTGTGTTACGCGAGCAAAGCAGCGGGTAGCCACCATACCTAATAAATGTGAAGGGCATGACATGGGCGATGACAATGAATCAATAGTAATAGATAGTAATTAAAGTATGAAACACGATCCGTTTCGATTACAATGGTGATATATAGCCGATATTTTAGCCGAAAAACGTACAATCAATTAACTCAGTCTATCGCAGTCTACTGCTGTACATAGGCCTCTCCTAGGCTGCACCACAACACCCTGTCCTCCGCCTTCTGCATCCAGTCAGTTCCAGCCACCATCTTAAGCTCGTCGGTCCACCTAGCTGGGGGGCGTCCCACACTACACTTGCCAATACGCGGTCTCCACTCCAAGACTCGTCTGCTCTACCTACCACCGGCCCTTCGACAGACATGGCCAGGCCACTCGATGTAAAATGTACCTACACTACTGGACAAAGGCCTCCCCCATGTTTCCCCACATTGAACGGTGCTTCAAGCGTTTAAAGAGGCATGCAATAACTTCAGGGTTACTAGACTAACGCATGTTGTCATTAAACCTTTGTTTGTATGAACCTACTTGGATGAAACTGGCGTAGATGCATGGAAGTTGGCACAAGCATAGAGTTTTATTACAGAGCTATGCCCAGCCGTGAGTGAAGTTGGGCTGCGTATGATGATGAGGCTATGCACGACAGCACCCAAATTAAAATAGCATTCAACTAAACAAAAATAAACACAGTTGATGATACCTAGTGCTGTGACCTGGTAAAAGCAGATTGAGAATTATTCAACCAGGTTTTTATTAAAAAATAGCAGAGACCCTATACGTATGAATATGTAGAACGTGTTGCGCGGAAGTTGACAGAAAAATTTCATGAAAAAATTACAGTATTTCCAACATGCTTGACACATGAAAAACATAGGTACCAAGGTAGTTTAAAAAAAATTGGCAACTTAGTAATGCAAAATTCCAGTAAAAAAAAAATTGTCAGTGTTTTACTAGTTTTATTATTCACTATGCTCTTAATTCAAAAACAAATACATACAATTCGTGCCACTACCTCACACATAAATAATTACTCTTGTGAAACAGTCATTATAACATGCAAAGCATTGTCAGACACATGCGTAAGTAGTCTGCGCAACATCTTGCAAAAACTTAAATCTGGGTCTCCTAATTAAAAGAGAATTCACATTAAGGTCTTTTAATGGCAGCGTACACTGGTCGCATTCATTCGGTGAGATAAGTGATGCATCTCTTCATTCTTTACTTGGCCTCTTTTTTTCAAGATTCATTGGCTGTCCGCGAAATTTCGGTTTCGTAATTTTAATTTATGGCTTCACTACACCAGCTTTCTTGTGTGAGTAATAATTTATGTTGCAAATAAAATAACAGCCGTGTAAATTCTGCGCACTCAAAAATATTTCAGGACTTAAAAATATTTCTTAAACTGATGGTACGGTTATGAGTGCGTTTAAACAGCTAATAAATTAAAGTCAAAGTAAATTACAATTCTGTATTTTACCACAAAATAATACATGCATACGGGGGCACACTGAAAGTTTTTGGAATAGGCCAGTAAGAAAATCAGCTGATGAAAAATTTATTTAAATTTCTAATTAAGAACTCTTTGGAAATCTAAAGATGTATAATGAATTCATAATAGGTCACTTGTTTTTACAAATTGGCGGCATATAAAAAATAGACTAGAGAACATTTTAGTTCAATGATATATTACAACTTTCGTTGCGGTCTTACTCAACAATAATGTTACGACAGACTTCGATTAGCATTTCATGACGAAGCCCATTCCTGTGCCACTGTTTACAACTGGTTTAATGAGTTTAAACGTGGTCGAAGCAAACTCACTGATGATTCGCGAGAAGGACGTCCTTCTACGGCGACTACTGAAGATAACGTGAGTGCTGTGCGGCTAATGATAGAAGCTGATAGAATGGTGACATATCAACAGATTTGGGCAGCTTTAGGCGTTGACATGAGTCAAGTACAAAGAGTCTTACATGAACATTTAGGTGTCAGAAAGCTTTGTACTAGATGGATACCTCATAATCTGACGGAAGATCAAAAACGCGGTTGTTTGGATTGGTGCCGCTCAATGCTTAAAAAGTATGACGGAGGTGACTCAAATGCTGTATATGACATCGTCACAGGTGATGAAAGCTGGATATATTGTTACGAACCCGAAACCAAAAGACCATCTGCGCAATAGATGTTTCTATTCGAAGACTTGCCGACAAAAGTAAAGAAGGGCAGAAGTCAAGGGAAAAAGATGATTGCCTCATTCTTTGGACGGACGGGTCATATCGCAACAATTGTCCTAGAACATAAAAAGACTGTTACTGCAGATTGGTATGTCAGTCATTGTTTACCGGTTGTCTTGGAAAATGTTAGGCAGCAGCGCCCAAGAAGCAGGATCCTCCTCCACCAGGACAACGCTCCAGCTCACTCCGCGAGACGGACTATCGAATACTTTTCTATCGAAAGTGTGGAGTTAGAAAGTCATCCTCTTTACAGTCCTGACCTGGCACCTTATGACTTTTAACTGAGAAATGAATAATTAAAAGATAAACTTAGAGGAATTCGTTTTATGAACCCTGAAGATGCCGAGGCTGCGTTTGAAAAAGGCGTGAAAAAAATCCCTAAAGAAGAGTGGGTCCACTGCTTCAGCTAATGGTTCCATCACATGCGACTGTGCTTAGAAAGGAACGGAGAGTACTACGAAAAGCAATAAAAATATTACCAGGCTTCTAGATCATTCCGTTTTTTATTTTCTAAAAACTTTCCGTGTGACCCACGTAGGTACTGATACGTAAAATACAAAATAAAAATATATACACAAACATTACCTACACGGAAAGAAAAAAATACACAAAATGAAATTGAGACGTGAACAAGACTTACTACAACTATACCCACCCTGAAAAACCTACGGAAGAAAAAGTTTCATGTGTGAAGGATCCAAATTATATAATAAATTAGGTACCGAAATATTCCACTGAATCCAAATCCATTACCATTTTTATAAAACTAGTCAAACTAATGTCAAGCCACATCCAGCTACACTTATCTGTGTTTAACGGAGGTTTTAACCCCATGTATCAAGTGTAACATTGGATTGTTATTATATTTTCTTCCCACAAAATAAGTATTGTACAAATGACTAGTTTTTGTAAAATGCCCAACAGTATTGAATTATGTTATAGTTTTAATATTCTCATGTTAGGGAATTATTATATTCTTTTGAGAATAAAGTTATCTCAAACCACAAGTAGTACGTAGTGCCCTCTAGGAGAAACAGTCCACAATTCATACATCGTTAGTGCTGCCATCTTACGGCTTCCGTTGGAAACCTTAACGTCAATCGATACGATGGACAGTTCACGATACGAAAAGGTGGTGTTAGTATCGCCAAAAAGAAGATACATAGTTACATATTAATTTATTTAAATTTATTTCATGGACAACAGACAAGCATTTCTTAAACAATTTAAAATCTACATACATGACTTATGCTCTTAAAAAACTAATCAACAATCGCTGTAACAAAGTTTGCCCTAATTAAAAGCCAACATAATACATTCTGGAATGGTAAAATGATGATGCAACCTCTGAATCTAAGTTTTGGTCTTCTTTTTCTGCAATTTGGTCCTTGATCTCTGCGGTTTGTTCCTCAAGGGTTGAAGGCAAGTCGTTTGAAGGTAAAACTTCTGTTTTTTCAACAACTGGTAATGGGATTTCATTATTGATTTTGTCATTTTCGGGATTTGGAGGAATTTCTGAAACTATTCCTGGAACCACTTGAATAGTTTCTACTATTTCAGGTTTGGGTGTCGTGGCTACTTCCTGGATTTGTTCTTGTTCTACCAACATAACTTTATCACCTGAATCAATCATTAGCATCTTGGGTTCCTCATTGTTGATAACGACAGGTTCCTTCTCTTCGTGGACGGGTCTGCTATCATTGCTGTTTTCTGGTTGTTCTATGTTTTGGTACTGATAGTTCTTGCCGGGGAAGTAGTGATTGATCTTGATACCGTGACCGACGGGGTAAAAAAATCTTGTGTGGTCAGTGACTGAAACGGCATGATCACCATGCTTGTTCACAGTTTTGCTTACGACGGCATTAAAACTGGAAGTAGGAATGGTCTGTATTAAAACATTATATATAGTTAGTGGTCGGTATAAGGCAAATAAAAAGGTGCCGCAGATGATTTTAAGGGCATTGTTTTACAGAACTACTTTTTCTTTGTATTAAATTGCGAAACGATATCGATACCTCCAAATAAAAACATATTGGTAATTCCAAATCCAATTAGGTATTTCAATTATATTTGTTTCGCGCAATATTAATTACAAGCTTAAAATAGATTAAGTAGAACGTGTTTACGCAAACAACAGTATTTTAACCAAAAACTTTGCAAATTTATCAAAAACGTGATTCTATATTATGGTCATGGTCAGAACCAGGGTCATGGTGAGCTGGTCTATGATTGTTTAATTACCCGTTGTGATCATCGGCGTGGTACTGCACCTTCCGCAATGAACCGTCTGACTCCACAAGGCTGTATTCACCACGAACTCGGTCCCCGTCACGTGTCTCGTAATGATGCTTGTGGTCTCCGGTCTTTTTGTCCGAAACTGAATACTCGAACTCATACTTTGGGTACGCCTGTACAACATTATTATGTGTCAATTCATAATTAAGAAAGTAGGGTACGTTATCATTATTAGCCCACACTTTGCTGTCTGTGTGACAGTCCTCGTTAAGTAACTTGAGATCGATATCGGTTGGGTAATTACAAATTCTAATGAGTACATGCATGAGTAAAGTAGAAATATGAAACCGTCACAGTGTCCCATTCTCTGCATATTTCTTATACCGATATGGTCCTTGAGAGAGAAGTTATACTTACGTAAGGCTCGTATTTGTATCCGAATGGCTGGGGGTTAGGCGGGTGATACACTTTGACCATCTGCCATCCGTGAGGATTTTGTTTGATCAAGTCTTTGTAATTACTATCTGATTGCTCGATGAAGACTGCTTGGCTGACTCCCATGAAGTATATGCATAATAAAATCTGAAATTAAATTAATATTACAGCATAAGTTTAGTTAGCCTATAATGTTCTGGGACATAGGCCTCCTCTCGGTGACAGGGGAGTGGGGATAGTAAAATCTGAAATTAAATAAAGGTTAAAATTTTGACTTAATCAATTAGGTGAATATGGAATACATAATTAATTAGGAATGCATGTTTACAAATTGTAATGATTTTTTTATCAATTCACATTATTATTAGGGAGAGTTTGACTTGATTAAGGTTTTTTTGTTTTAAACGAATAAATAAATAATATAATGTTACCTTTCCGAACATATTGAAGCACTTAATTTGAACTGTCGCCAACAAAATGTAATAGCCGACTGTTGATTAGAAAGAGAAATATAAACCGTTTTATACTATTCCAATACTTATTACATAAATTTTGCCAAAATTGTATTATTGACATACTATTGTTAAGTTACTATACGAAAGATTATAGAGGACCTGCTCAGAACTACGTTTTCTGACAAAACAGTTAAAAAAACAGTCTTGAATTTTTGAACCAGACGTGTTTCCGTTGGATTTTCTTAAGCTTTATAAAGTTTATTTGTAACATCATTGCAAAAGAGATCCATTGATTAAAATAATTGTATGAATACTTTATCAGCTTATCCACGTTAGTTTAGCCCGGAACTTTAAAGATGTTATCGTATCATCTCAATCCGTACGATCAATGGAGGCTTTGAGTACATTTTTCTTGGTATTGAGAGGAGGAGACTTGGCTCATTCGATAGTAATAATTTTTTGTATAATAATACCTTGTAGGCACTAACTTAATATTCATGTAATTTGTTATTATTTAATCGTGCTGTCTCTTGTGTGCACCAAATAAATTTATCTATCTATCTGTAAATAAGTTGTAACAAGCCTCATAAAGTACGTATGATTTAGCTTAAACTAAATATTAAAAAAAAAACGCTTATTTGAAAAGAACCTTTGGGTATACATTAACCGGAAATTGTGTCGTATTAAAATTTTGTTATAACCGAAAACAACCTTTTGGTTGCGATAAGAGAATTTTCGGCTAATCTAACACTTTTCTTAAACTAGAATATAGACCCACCTCGGTATAGGCACTAAAGCTTTCGACCTTCAATCTCCTTCGAGAAATAAAATAATATCACGCCCGTCTTCCTCGCTGGATAAGGCAGAGGTGTATCATAGTACAGCCACATTTCACCATAGTACGTAATTAAACAAGAAAATGGTTCCTTATTAACTACATGCATGTTTTTTAGAACATTGACTCGTCGCTAGGTACTAAAACCAGCTTATAAATTACTGAAATTTTATTCGTAATTTATTTTTCTGTTACACTTCTCATGTGGCAATATCGCAATCTCACTTAACTGGCACTTCTTGCTAACCTTAGCGCAAAAATTAGCTCACTCCGTTATTGCGTAGTGGTCTGGCCACTTTAAGGTTTAAAATAGCCAGAGGGCAAATACTTGGCGCGGTGTACACGACTACATGGCCTTTACAGAGTTTTTCTCCTTGCACTTCAAGTTGGCCCATGACCCATAAGGTTGAGTGATACAAGCTGTGAGCTTTTGACCTATTTCTTATGGGTTGCACTTTTTTCATAAAATATAGCAAATTATATATATATATAAAAGCTTGATTTCAGGCATACGCGTTAACCTGTGTGTTTGCTTTGACTGTGTTATTTAACATTATGTTTTATAAATAATGTAATTTATTGAAGTGATCCACTTAGCCTAAGTTGACTCTATAACACATAAAGTTTCACAAAAGAGAGAGGATTCTGTCGCTAGTACTATCTCACGGTATCGATGCAATTCAATAGACGCGAGGAATCTATTGTTCAGATGCGCGTAGCGACATATTGTATTTGCCAGCTTAATCAATAATAGAAGAATTATATTTAATGAAGATTGTCTGCTAATTTAGTTTAAGTAAATGATAGGCACCCAAATTGTGATAAAAGTTAATTTTCAGACTCATAGCTAAAGGTTACAAGCAATTAGGTGAAATGAAAGGGCACACTATCGCAAAACTTGGCGACAAATAATAAATCAAATTTATCAACGAACTTATTCGTATATTTCAATAAATAAATAAATCAACATTCATTTTGGTCGATATGCTTAGTTGGTAAGATGTTTAGTCTTAGTGGTGGTAGTAGTGGGCGGGTGCGGCGGCCTTGACGATGACTGGGGTGGCTGTGGGGGCTGAGTTGTGCACCACCGCGTTGAAGCCGCTGTGGTCGTCAGCGGTGTACTCCACGGTCCTGATGGAGCCGTCGGCTTCATGGAAAGAGTATGAGCCCTTCACAACATCACCATCGCGGGACTCCTGCTGGGACTTGTTGTCTCCGGAGTGGCCGTCAGCAACGGAGTAGTTGTACTCGTATTTGGGGTAGGCGATCTCTTCAGGTTGAGCGATAACTTTGGCAACGGGAGCGGAGTGGTATGCTACGGCAGCTGGGGCAGAGTGGTAGGCGACCTGAGCGGGGGCGGAGTGGTAGGCGACCTGAGCGGGGGCAGCGTGATAGGTGACGGGGGCAGGGGCAGCGTGGTAGGTGACGGCAGCGGGTGCGGCCTGATAGGCCACGGCAGGGGCAGCGTGGTAGGCCACAGCGGGAGCGGCGTGGAGTTGAGCCTGGTCGTGACGCACGATGCTCTGGGATGAGACTGCCGCAGCAGAGGAGTAGTGAGCGGGCGCGGCCAGGAGACCGGCCTGGGCCACAGCCACGAAAGCGCACAGAGCTACGATCTGAAAAAGATTAAAACACCGATTAGCATAACTTTATTGTTCAAATCCAGAAATAGATTTGCAATGTGTTTGCAAATAGATATGACTTATTTTACGATACTTACTTTGGAGAACATTTTGGTTTATTCACTGATGTGATCGAGTTGAATGATGCATGTAGTGTCAGAGGTTTACTTTTTATACTGATAAACGCTTGTACGATCAGCTGATTGTTGTAAGTAGTGGAAGTTGTCAGTCGAGTTCACGGCGACCTTGCCTTGCCTTGTCCATAGTTTCGCGAATCAGTCCATACACAAAAGCTTCGCGAAGTTGAATTATTAGTACGCTAATTATGATTTCGAGCTAGAAATTGGATATAGATTTTGTCAATTGATCTAAAAAGTGACCTAATGGTGTATTCTGTGGTGTTAGATTAGGATGCCTCAGTCGCAAAATTAGTACTTCTTAAAAATGTATACCGGACGCAAAATCACTATTTCTCAGCATGTCTTTTTCACAAAATTACTACTTCGCAAAATGTCCCTTTCGTATAATGTTCATTTCTCAGCATATCCCTTCCCCAAAATGTCCCTTTTTTCCAACGTACAGACGCCAGCTGCAGGTCAAGCTACCTGAAACTGTCAAATTTTCCCAATCAACCTTGAACCTTAATGCTTTAGTGATATAGTTGAAAATCTATTAAAGAAATTTGACAGATTGTAGTAGCTTGATGTGCTGGCGTCTGTACATTCAATCCTTCTCATCAGTACAAAATCGGTCGAGTGCGACTCGTATTCGCGCACAATTGTTACATAATAATCTTTTAATCAGATATGGACGTACAAGTACAATAATTCAATACACACAAATAAAAATAAAAGACAAAAATTTAACATTTGCAATATATACGAATAAGTTCAAAGTACTCGTATATTATATTTTAAGCCACGTAGGTACAATAAAGTTTTAAGAATTATTCCTGGACCAATCCACCTCACAATTTTTAACATTCGGCAAAAGTTACTATTGATTTTACAGAAAAAGTTAACGTCAATTCATTATGGTTTGTTTCTGGACTACAATATCTTAAATGCTGAAATTAGACTGCGGTATATATTATTTATATTTTATACCTTTTGACTATACGAAAAAAAACTTAAGCTGCCGAGAATTAGAAACGATTTTAATAAATTTCACCAATCCTGTCGGAGCCAAGCAGTTTCTTTCGTGTCTAACATCTAACCTTGTCGCCGCAATCAACCAAGTTTTTATCTTTACATAAATGATGTAATATTTCTTCGAACCTGATGTAGAACCAATTAAGAAGGGCTACTTCCGGCCCTTTTTTCGGGTACCGGTCTGTCCACGAGGATTGCGAGCTGTTTGGTCTCTGTTACTAGCCGCATAGTATCCTTGAAGTTTGAGACTGGCCAGTCAAAGTTGACGGCACGGTTGGCGCAGTGGTTAAGCGATTGACTGCTGCGCTGCGTGTCGCGGGTTTGATTCCCGCACGGAACAAATATTTGTATAACCTACAATTAGTTGTTCCGGGTCTGGCTGTTTGTGTATGAGACTGTAAATGTTTGTAAACGCACCCACAATACAGGAAAAATCCTAGTGTGGGGCAACGTTCTAAAAAAAAAGTCCTTTCTGGCCCGCGACACTTGATCGTCGTGTCACCTGCGATTCCGTCGAGGCGTGCTTAGAGGAGTTCTTGGAGGCCACGGTTCGTCAGCATCCTGGAAACCACCCAGGCAACCATCCCCTTTATATTAGGTAATCGTTAATATTTGTAGGTTTTACATTCGAATGGTAGTTGATCTTTAACCATGACTGTTTGCGATCGGGATAGCTTAGGTAATCTTTATATGGTAATATTAATTTGAAAGTTTACGTAATTTAGCGGCCACGAACCTAATATCCGTTTGCAATCGATTCCCTAGTTCAGGAATCATATATGTTACATAGATTTACCATCCGCTAAACATTAAGTTTTCTCGTACTGTCTTTTCGTTTAAGACTAGGGAGGGGTTTGAATACGTAATATTTAATTTTAAAAATTTGTATTTTATTTTCTTTCGGTTTTTAATACTAATAAATTATACCTACGTGTTAAAGTGGTAGAATTCCTTCTTTATTTCGCTACACATACATAATACCTTTTTTATTATAGCATATTATGTTTTAAGGATTATTTCACTTTCCCTCACCAATTTTTCTCACTAGTGCAGCAGTGGGACAAAGTGGAATGTTCACAATTTTGTCATCCACTGAGTCCAAGTAGTTAATTTTGGCAAAATAAACTCGTGAGTTCACTTTTTCCCACTAGAGCTGGCACTGTTGGGTTTATTAAATGTTATGGCAAAAATAATAATAGTTCAACTTAAAAAAAAAACACAAAGAGAAACTATTCGTACGTGATTAGGATGACTCTGAAGTAGCTTAAAAGTAACAACGCTCGCCGTAACGGTCTTATTTACAATGCTTGGACTTAATAACCATTTCAATGGCATTGTATAATATATTATAGTATATTTAATGCCTTCGGAGATGTTTCTCCCCGATGCCCACATGAACAACGTACTCAATGTTACAAAATGATAACTCTGCGCAACCGTCGACTGGTACATGATCTCATGTTCTTTTTCAAATTAGTTAACAATGTATTGGACTGCGATAAATTAACTGAACGAATTGGACTAAAACAAGTCCCCCATAATTTACCCAGATTTCCCATTACCCATTTATTCCACACTAAAGCATCCAAGTCATCCAACACAAATATAGGAGTAAACTCACCTCTGAATAGGCTCAGTCGTGAGATGAATTCTTATATAAAATCCTCACCAGAGGTTGACATATATAATGACTCAATAACACACTTTGAGACCCAAATTTTGACGTCCCTAAGCACGCAACTCACACAATCTAAAGATTGATTTTATTGTATTATTATGTAGGTATTTCTTGCAACCTCTGCAATCTTATAACTTATGTATATTTTAAATTTCTGTTTATATAGTTGTTACCACTTAATTTTTATGCATTTCGTTTTTACCTTAGGCTATCACTGTATTTCAGAATGTTGGTTTACCTATTATTGGCAACTGTATAAGCCCTCAACAATTATCAACTGTTATTTGATATTTTTTATACAGAAGCTGTTGGTGTACCTATAATAACTCTTTAATTAAGAGTCTGAAAATTAACTTTTGCCCTATCATAATTTGGGTGGTAAACATTTAGTTAAAACAAATAATCAGACAATCTTTATTTATTTAATAAAGCAATTAGGTGAAATGAAAGGGGTCGCAGCACTGTCACACAACTTGGCAAGAAATAATAAATCAAATTTATCAACGAACTTATTCGTATATTTCAATAAATAAATAAATCAACATTCATTTTGGTCAATATGCTTAGTTGGTAAGATGTTTAGTCTTAGTGGTGGTAGTAGTGGGCGGGTGCGGCGGCCTTGACGATGACTGGGGTGGCTGTGGGGGCTGAGTTGTGCACCACCGCGTTGAAGCCGCTGTGGTCGTCAGCGGTGTACTCCACGGTCCTGATGGAGCCGTCGGCTTCATGGAAAGAGTATGAGCCCTTCACAACATCACCATCGCGGGACTCCTGCTGGGACTTGTTGTCTCCGGAGTGGCCGTCAGCAACGGAGTAGTTGTACTCGTATTTGGGGTAGGCGATCTCTTCGGGTTGAGCGATAACTTTGGCAACGGGAGCGGAGTGGTATGCTACGGCAGCTGGGGCAGAGTGGTAGGCGACCTGAGCGGGGGCGGAGTGGTAGGCGACCTGAGCGGCGGCGGAGTGGTAGGTGACGGGGGCAGGGGCAGCGTGGTAGGTGACGGCAGCGGGTGCAGCCTTGTAGGCCACGGCGGGGGCAGCGTGGTAGGCCTCAGCGGGAGCGGCGTGGAGTTGAGCCTGGTCGTGACGCACGATGCTCTGGGATGAGACCGCCGCAGCAGAGGAGTAATGAGCGGGCGCGGCCAGGAGACCGGCCTGGGCCACAGCCACGAAAGCGCACAGAGCTACGATCTGAAAAAGATTGAAAACACCGATTAGTATAACTTTATTGGAAATCCAGAAATCGATTTGCAAGTATGACTCATCTTACAAAACTTACTTTAGAGAACATTTTGGTTTATTCACTGATGTGATCGAGTTGAATGATGCATGTAGTGTCAGGGGTTTACTTTTTATACTGATAAACGCTTGTACGATCAGCTGATTGTAGTAAGTAGTGGAAGTTGTCAGTCGAGTTCACGGCGACCTTGCTTTGCCTTGTCCATAATTTCGCGAATCAATCCATTCACAAAAGCTTTGCAAAGTTGAATTACTAGTACCTACGCTAATTATGATTTCGCTAACGTCTAGCTAGAAATTGGATCGAGATTCTGTTGTCGACTGAGCTTAAAAAGTGACCTCTTTAAGATGAACTAATGGTGTATTCTGTGGTGTTAGGTTAGGTTGGCTCAGTCGCAAAATGACGACTTCGCAAAATGTCTACCGGACGCGTAATTTGAAGATTATACCGGTTGTAATAAAGATACAACGCCCCTCGTTTATTAATTAGGAGGTTAGAGCTTATAATGTTTTATTTTTAGGCAACTTAAACGACGTAGGCCACGAAAACTGACAAAACTTTATATGGTACTTCTGTTTTAAGTCTATTTCGAAGCAAATCAGTGGCTGCGAGTCTACGACGATAACTTCAAGGCTCTAATTTAAGCTAAAGTTGGCAAAATAGCTATTATCAAATAACTATCGCAAACTTTTAAAAACACACCGCTGTCTGGTTACAAAAGTAACGTCACTTATTGGGGTTTGTCTTTTTATTTACAAAACTACATAAATGGTCTACCTGTAACTGAATTTGTACCTTTTTAAATGTACGTTACAATATTGGCTATAATATCTTTAATAGTGAAACTAGACTGCGGTTGATCAACATCAACTAGTCGATATTGATATTCTACCTACTGCAGCATGACCTCTGCGGTTGCAACCTATTTCATAAAACTGGCCATCAATTTTAATTATGAATCATTAAAAAAAACGTTAGGCCCCTTTTGGTTATTAGAAAAAAAACTTGAGCTGTAGAGCATTAGAAACGGTTTCAGGTCGACTTTTATAAAGGATGATGCGACAGGATGGCCCCATCCAGGAAACCATCCAGGCAACCATCCCTTTTATCATTATCATCAGCCTATAATGTTCCCACTGCTGGGAGAAAGGCCTCCGTCCCCTTTGTATTAATCGTTAATATTTGTAGGTTTTACATTCGAATGATAGTTACTGTTGATCTTTAAGAATGACTGTTCTTCTATCGGGATAACATAGGTAATCTTTATAAGATAATATTCATTTGAAAATTTACGTAATTTAGTGGCCACGAACCCAAAACCAAATAAAGAAAGAAAGAGTAAAATTTATTTGGACACAATTCGTGAAACACAAAATACAGTTAACAAAATAAAAAGAGCAAAGAATGTAAAACGTAACAAACGTAACGCAACGTAACGTGTGAAATACGTAACAAAGTTTTACCAACCGATATAAATTAAGTTTTTCGTACTGTCTTTTCGTGTACGACTATTTTATTTTTATTTATTTATTTTTATTCGATTTTTACACTAATAAATTATACCTACGTGTTAAACTTGACAATTCAAAAGTGCCTGTAAGTGGTTAGTTTGAAATAAATGCTTTGAGTTTGAGTTTAAAGTGGTGGAATTTCTTCTTTATTTCGCTACACTACATAATACCTTTTTTATTATAGCATATTTTTTAAGGATTAAGTATTTCACTTTGCCTCACCAATCTTTCTCACCAGTGCAGCAGTGGGACAAAGTGGAATGTTCATAATTTTGTCATCCACTGAGTACCATTAGCTAATTTTGGCAAAATAAGTTCGTGCGTTCACTTTCTCCCATTAAGCTGCCACTGTTGGGTTTAATAAAATATTATGGCAAAAATAAAAGCAGTTTAACTTAAAAAAAAAACAAAGATAAACTATGCGTACGTGATTAGGATGACTCTGAAGTAGCTTAAAAGTAACAAGGCGCGCTGGAACGGTCTCGTTTAAAAAGCTCGTACTTAATAACCACTTCCATGGCAGTAATCCAACCAAATGTACTACTTGGCTTGCATACAAGACGGTAATCTGTTCACGACACATTGTGCACAAGTTTTGAGTAGTAACCTATAATGATGATTCCTGTTTGGTTGATTCTCAAAACAAATGCACTAAAAAATTCACGCTTGTCCTCGAGGTTGGTACACTTAAAACAAAAATTGAAACGCATAAATAAAATACACAAATAATTAATTAAATATTCCAACTGAGGAATAAAGAGGCTACCTAATGGTGGGAGCCCAGTTATTAGTGATCGATAGAGCCCAGTGAGTTTTTAAGTAAGCATATTCAACTCGAAAACTTGATAGTTGAGTACGTAGGGCGTGTTGAGAGAACGTCAACACTATATTTGTACAGCTTCACATAGGATGATTTGAACGCGCGTAGCGACATATTGTATTTGATAGCTTAATCAATAATTAATGATTATATTTAATGAAGATTGTCTGATTATTTGCTTTAACTAAATGTGTAGCACCCAAATTGTGATAGGGCAAAAGTTAATTTTCAGACTCTTAATTAAAGAGTTAAAGCAATTAGGTGGAATGAAAGGGGTCACTGCACTGTCACACAACTTGGCAAGAAATAATAAATCAAACTTATCAACGAACTTATTCGTATATTTCAATAAATAAATAAATCAACATTAATTTTGGTCGATATGCTTAGTTGGTAAGATGTTTAGTCTTAGTGGTGGTAGTAGTGGGCGGGTGCGGCGGCCTTGACGATGACTGGGGTGGCTGTGGGGGCTGAGTTGTGCACCACCGCGTTGAAGCCGCTGTGGTCGTCAGCGGTGTACTCCACGGTCCTGATGGAGCCGTCGGCTTCATGGAAAGAGTATGAGCCCTTCACAACATCACCATCGCGGGACTCCTGCTGGGACTTGTTGTCTCCGGAGTGGCCGTCAGCAACGGAGTAGTTGTACTCGTATTTGGGGTAGGCGATCTCTTCAGGTTGAGCGATAACTTTGGCAACGGGAGCGGAGTGGTATGCTACGGCAGCTGGGGCAGAGTGGTAGGCGACCTGAGCGGGGGCGGAGTGGTAGTCGACCTGAGCGGGGGCAGCGTGATAGGTGACGGGGGCAGGGGCAGCGTGGTAGGTGACGGCAGCAGGTGCGGCCTTGTAGGCCACGGCAGGGGCAGCGTGGTAGGCCACAGCGGGAGCGGCGTGGAGTTGAGCCTGGTCGTGACGCACGATGCTCTGGGATGAGACCGCCGCAGCAGAGGAGTAGTGAGCGGGCGCGGCCAGGAGACCGGCCTGGGCCGCAGCCACGAAAGCGCACAGAGCTACGATCTGAAAAAGATTGAAAACACCGATTAGTATAACTTTATTGGAAATCCAGATATAGATTTGCAAGTATGACTTATCTTACAAGACTTACTTTGGAGAACATTTTGGTTTATTCACTGATGTGATCGAGTTGAATGATGCATGTAGTGTCAGAGGTTTACTTTTTATACTGATACACGCTTGTACGATCAGCTGATTGTAGTAAGTAGTGGAAGTGGTCAGTCGAGTTTATGGCGACCTTGCCTTGCCTTGTACATAGTTTCGCGATCAATCCATTTGCTAAAGCTTCGCGAAGTTGAGTTAGTATTCAAGTAGTATGTTAATTATGATTTCGCTAACGTCTAGCTAGAAATTGGATAGAGATTTTGTCGTCTGAGCTTAAAAAGTGACCTCTTTAAGATGAACTAATGGTGTATTCTGTGGTGTTAGGTTAGGTCGGCTCAGTCGCAAAATGACGACTTCGCAAAATGTCTACCGGACGCGTTAATTTGAAGATTATACCGGTTGTAATAAACATACAACGCCCCTCGTTTATTAATTAGGAGGTTAGAGCTTATAATGTTTTATTTTTAGGCAACTTAAACGACGTATGTCACGAAAACTGACAAAACTTTACATGGTACTTCTGTTTTAAGTCTATTTCGAAGCAAATCAGTGGCTGCGAGTCTACGATGATAACATTAAGCCTCTAATTTCAGCTGGAGTTGGCAAAATAACTATTATGAGGGCTGTTTTGGGGGACTGTCTTATGTAGCTTAGGAAAACTGACATAATTATCGCGAAGTTTTTAAAAACTCCGCTGTCGGATAACAAAAGTAATGTCACATGTTTGGGGTTGGTCTTTTTATTTACAAAACTACATAAATGGTCTACCTGAAACTGAATTTGTAACTTTTAAAATATACTTTACAATATTGGCTATAATACCTTAAATAGTCAAAATTAGACTGCGGTAGATCAACGTCAACTAGTCGATATTGATACCTATTATATCTACTGCTGCGTGACCTCTGCGGTTGCTACCTATTTCATATAACTGGCCACCAATGTTCCTTTGGTTTTTTAATTTTATAAATCGGATTTTGGCTTTTGATTATTTGAAAATAACTTGAGCTGCGACAACAGAAAAAGTGCGGGAAACTTCAGACATGGCGGATGCGTCCTTTTTGAGATAAAATTTTAAATTCCTGTTTTATAAGATCAGTGGTAGTAGTTTTAGTGTTCTATTTTCTTTTACTTTTAATTTTACTTTAGTTTTGTAAATTTTCTTCGGTAGAGGTAAGTTTTTTTTTTATTTAGTGCGAAGATGAACGACCCGCCTGACCCGACGGACTTCGTTCCCCTGGCAGGCAATTTGTTACCATATCAAACGAATCCGGCATGGATACGGATAGGTCATCTTCGGCTCGGCAACTAAAAAGAAGCCGTATGCATGTTTGCAAGCACGGCAATAAGCGCCGCCGTACTCGTAAAAACCATGGTTCCGTGTCTTCGGGTTGTGGTTGCACGGACTCTACCGCTACACTAGAAACTTTTACACCAGTGCCTAACTGCTCCGAAATTATCGTTTCTAGCGAAATTGCAGATAAAATTTCTGCTCCATCCTTAGTTGTTCCCAATAGGTCGAAAAACATAACATAACATAACAAAACGGACAGCACACCGTATATAATTCATGTTAAAAAAAAAAATCACCAGATAATGGTACGACATTGCACCCAATTACTTTTGGAAAGTTTTTAAAACACAACGCTTTCCAAAATATTATCAACGGTAGCGTCAAAAAAATCGGGCGCAATAAAATATCTTTATCCTTTTCCAATTTCCTGGACGCAAATTCTTTTATTACGCATACTAGACTCATATCATACTAGAGTATACATAGTCAATACCAGGCTTACTAAATTCTTAGAAGATGGTAATCTACTTTCTAACTCGCAATATGGTTTCAGGGCTGGCCGCTCAACAAATAATGCTGTACTTGATCTTGTTAACTTTCTGGTCAATAAACTCGATAACAAAAAGAAATGCTTGACTATATTTCTCGACCTTGCTAAGGCCTTTGACACTGTTTCTGTCCCCTGCCTTGTAGAGACGCTGGAAGCTCATGGTATAAGAGGCATCACACTGGCCCTTTTTTCTGATTATCTGCACAATAGAACACAATGCGTAAAAATAGGTGACAACATCAGTGACGAACTCCCAATTGCATTTGGGGTGCCTCAAGGCAGTATACTTGGACCGACGCTCTTCCTCTGCTACATAAATGAGCTCTGCGCACTTAATATTAAAAATTGCCGCATTTCAGCTTATGCAGATGATACATCTGTAACCTTCTACGCTGATTTATATAAGGAACTTTTTAATTATGCACAAGAGGGTTTCAACAAGATCTGTCATTGGCTAACATCACACTACCTCACTTTAAATGATGACAAGACAAAATTCATTGTGTTCTCTATTCAAAATCGAAGAGAAATAGCTGACCTTACCTATAACATATATGCCCACAAATGTAATTTTCCTCCTATCCCTAGCTGTACCTGTCCCAAAATTATACCCACTAAATGCATTAAATATCTCGGAGTCGAAATTGATGCTAATTTAAATTTTGATAACCATATACATTCGATATCCAATCGAATCCGAAAATTAACATATATTTTTAAAGCTCTGCATGACGTAGCAGACAGACAGACCATAAAGTTGGTATACGAGGCCTTGGCGCAGTCAGTTATATCCTATTGCATCACTACATGGGGAGGAGCATGCAAAACTAAAATTATTACCCTGGAAAGAGCGCAAAGGATGATACTGAAAGTAAGCCTATCTAAGCCTCGGCTATTCCCTACCTCTGAGCTCTACGAAGAAGCGCAAGTCCTCACTGTGCGCCAGCTTTACATAATGCAATCTATCCTCCACAAACTGAGTGACTTACCAGATGATAGAAGAAAACACATAGCTCAGACTAGAAGAAAGCACGCGGTTTGTGAGACGGCTGCTGTGAACACCTCATTTGCACAAAGATTTTTTCCATTCCGAGGTGCTATGTTGCTAAACAAAGTAAATAAAATAGTTCCGTTCTCCAATAATTCGAAAATAGAAAGTAAAAAAATAATTTATAAATGGTTACTGACTCTTAATTACTCCGAAACAGAAAAAATCTTAGAGGTACAAATATAAACTGAAGTGTTTATTGCATTATTATATTATTATTACAGTACATATTATAACAAACAAAATAATATGATTACAAACCTTACATATACTTCAAACCTACTTGCGTTTTTATATACATTAATAAATAATCATTTATATATCACTATTCTACACTTACCAAAATGTTATTTAACATAATGCGCCATAAAACTAAATAAATGTATATAAACACGCAAAAACAAATTTTTTACAAAACTACCTGCCCTTTGACACAGTCATACACACACCCCCTCCCAAGCACACCTTCATTTATACCCACACACACACACTCACACCCCCACACATAGACTCACCCACGCACACACATCATACCACACACACACACGCACATCATTCCACGTTTTTCTCAATCATTCCCACTCTTTCCGTCTTTCACTTGTTGACAATACATACAAATGTTATGAAATGGGGGGCCTGGAGATCTATAGTACAGGCCTCGGCTTAGTTTAGACTCCAGATCTCCCACAAATTACTAATTTTTCGACAATTTATCTTGTCAACTTTATACCTTGATGTAATTTGTGGAGATGAAATAAACAGATTTTTATTTATTTATATATACCTACTTTTAAGGTCACCAGAACGGGTTTAGTGCGTGGTGTTCCTGCGGAATGGTCTCCGGAGGAAGTTATTGATAATATAACGGTGCCGATTGGTTGCGGTGAAATTTTAAAAGCCAAACGCCTCAATTTAAAAACCATTGTTGATGGTACAACCATTTGGAAACCATCCCAATCCATAGTTGTTACATTTGATGGACAAATTCTATCGAAAAAAAATGTACAATGCTATAATGCATT
This sequence comes from Brachylomia viminalis, assembly GCA_937001585.2. NCBI lineage: Eukaryota > Metazoa > Arthropoda > Insecta > Lepidoptera > Noctuidae > Brachylomia > Brachylomia viminalis. Next base: position 10,521,851 of record OW443297.2, on the reverse strand, counting down.
ACCTGTAGATTTATATATTTTCTCTACTGTACAGTGTTTTAATTGCGTCGTTTTGTTCACACTAAAATTCAGTGCAGGTCCAAACCTCGTTGTTATAAATGTGGCTAAGACCACACTGGGGACAGTTGTGAAAGAGAACAAGAAAGTGCATCTTGTTGCCTTTGCTCTGGTTTTCACTATGCTACTAATAAGTCTTGCCCAGAATTTTCTAGGCAAACATTAATTAAAACATACATGGCACAAAGTTCAGTATCTTATGCTGAAGCGGCAAAAGTATATCCCCAGTAACTAAATCGTATGCAGATACACTTTTATCTTCTCCTTCCAAAAACTTTTCTCATACTCCATCAATCTCTTCACCTAATAGAATGCCTGCTTCAAGTAGCTATAAAAATACTGTCTTCCACAAATCACGCTCCCATCCAAAATCTGTACAAGGATATAATAAAGAGGCTCACAATGCCATTATTAAAGATTTTGACATTCCCCAACCACCAAACGGTTGTGCTTTTTCTAATAATTCTAATAATGATAAAAAATACACAATTTTTTCCATAAACGATTTTCTTTCCGCATTACACAATCTTCTCTTTCAGTTCAACATTTCACCGTCCAACGCTGCCCCATATTTCAATGTATCTTAATCCATTCATAATGGACAACACATCCAAAGTAATTCAGTAGAATCGCCGCAGTCTAGTAAACAAAAAGAGGGATGTTATACATCTTTTAAACAAATATTTGCCTTTGCCAAAGCAGAGACTTGGCTCAAACCTAATCATATTTTTAAAATTAATGGTTATTTAACCATTAGAGAGGATAGATCTAATGGGTATGGTGGAGTAACTATACTTATAAAGAATTCTATACCTTTTTCTATCATTTCATTACCTCCTCATAGTGAGGAAATTTCAATTGTAACTATTAAAGTGCATCACACTTGTCTTGTTTCTATTTACATTCCTCACCCTTCCTCTTCTGTTCTTCAAGAGATGAACAATCTTTTTTCTTTTCTTCCGAAGCCATTCTTAATATTGGGGGACTTTAATTGCCATCACCAATCATGAGGTGGTTCAACTTCTAATTGTTATGGTGATGAATTACTAGATATAATAGACTCATTTAACTTATACATATTGAACTCAGGAGTTGCCACACGTCGTTCAAATCCCACCCAGAACCAAAGCGCAATCGACTTTTCCATCTGTTCTCCAAACTTAGCCTCTTTATTAACTTGGCATACTCTAACCTCTACTTATGGTAGTGACCATTTTTCAATACTTATTTCTTATCCTCTTTCTAAACCAAATGCACTATTAAGGAGATCAAACTTAAAACATAAACTACCTAATAGAAATAATAATGAATGGGAAAAATTTTGAAACATTGTTGACAGCCATCTGGCAATGAAAATAGTTGTGCTGAAGCTTTAGCACTCATATTAATCGCAGCGGCAGCTGAAGTTTTTCCTGTAAAAAATAACAATATTAGTACAATTTCCTCACCTCCGTGGTGGGACCCTGAGTGCACAGAATTTAATAACAAACGTAAAGAGGCTGAATATAATTATAACCTTGACAATGTCTGATGTTAATTTTGAAATCGTTACTAACTTAATTAATGAAACTTGTAAACTTTTTAAGAAGAAAAAAATTTAATCTTGGCGTAAATTTTGCTCATCAATTACATCGAATACTCACCCTACGACTGTCTGGCGCAATATTCGTAGATTTAGGTCCATTTATAACAGCCTTTCTCTTATTTCTGATTCTTTAGCCAGTGAATTTTTTGATAAATTAGCTCCGCCTTGGGTTCCTGAAGCTATGAACCTTAACCTGTCACTCGTATCCAATAACCAAAACACTCATACGACGCTAGATCCTCCATTCACTCTCACTGAATTAAAGGGTGTAATTCATAATACTAAGGATTCTGCACCAGGCATCGATGGCATCCCGTGTTTCATTTTTTGCTAATTTAAATGATGACGTCCTCAGTTATTATTTAGAGCTTATTAATTCTATCATGATTCCAGGAAACATTCCCGTTGAATGGAAGCGTCAAACAGTGTTGCCAGTCCTTCATGATGCTTCCTCATACCGTGTCATAGTTTTATCTTAAATTCTGATGAAATTAGCGGAACACTTAATTAAAAGTCGCCTAGAATGGTATGTTGAAAGTACAGGTTTTCTGGCAGAATCACAATATGGCTTCAGAAAAGGTAAAAGTACCACTGCCTGTTTAAGTATTTTAACATCCGATATTCGGTTGTCCTTCTCTAATAACCATTCCACCATTGCAGTTTTCCTTGATATTATTAATGCAGCTTATGATAACGTTGTATTATCAGTTTTACAAAATAAATTATAGACCTTACAAATTTGTCGAATTTCATTATTAATTAATATCCTGACTGAACGCTCTGTTAACATGTTAATAGGAGATTATGAGGTACCTACCTACCTACCTCAATACTTTCTTTACTTTGTACAAATAGCTTCCCTGTACCTATATAAATGTATAGTCTCACTCATCACATTAAATAATGTTAAGTTGTAGATTGTCGTCATTGTAATTTGCTCATTATTCACTAATAGTATTCACCTTTATAAATACACTGATCCTATAAATCGTCCTATCCTAAATCTCGTTAGAAATTGATCATAAATATTTTATAGTTTTTTCTTTCGTTTCCCTGCCTTTGTTCTCAAAAACTAAACGTGGCATTGTCTAAATGAACAAACTGTGCGAAGACAAAACAAAAAAAACTTGAGCTGCAGAGAATTAGAAACGGTTTCAGGTCGATTTTCTTCCAGGCAACCAACCCCTTTATATTAATCGTTAAAATTTGTAGGTTTTAACGATAGTTGATCTTTAACCATGACTGTTTTTCTATCGGGATAGCTTAGGTAATCTTTATAATATAGTATTCATTTGAAAATTTACCAAATACGTAACAAAGATTTACCATCCGATACACTTTAAGTTTCCTCGTACTCTCTTTTTGTGACTAGGTGTTTTTTAATACCTAATATTACATTTTAACATTTTTATTTTTTTGATTCTATTTTTATACTAATAAATTATACTTACGTGTTAAAGTGAAGAAATTCCTTCTTTATTTCGCTACACTACTTATTACCTTTTTTATTATAGCATATTTTAAGGATTATTTCACTTTGCCTCACCAATCTTTCTCACCAGTGGGACAAAGTGGAATGTTCACAATTTTGTCATCCACTGAGTACCATTAGCTAATTTTGGCAAAATAAATTCGTGCGTTTACTTTCTCCCATTAAGCTGCCACTGTTGGGTTTAATAAAATATTATGGCAAAAATAAAAGCAGTTTAACTTAAAAAAAAAACAAAGATAAACTATTCGTACGTGATTAGGATGACTCTGAAGTAGCTTAAAAGTAACAAGGCGCGCTGGAACGGTCGTATTTAAAAAGCTTGAACTTAATAACCACTTTCATGGCAGTAATCCAACCAAATATACTACTTGGCTTGCATACAAGGCGGTAATCTGTTCACGACATATTGAGCACAAGTTCTGAGTAGTAACCTATAATGATGATTCCTGTTTGGTTTATTCTCAAAACTAATGCACTAAAAAGTTCACACTTGTCCTCGAGGTTGGTCAAGTACAAAAAGTGAAACGCATTCAGTTATTAATAAAATACACAAATAATTAATTAAATATTCCAACTGAGGAACAAAGAGGCAACCTAATGGTGGTAGCCCAGTTATTAGTGATCGATAGAGCCCAGTGAGTTTTTAAGTAAGCATATTCAACTTGAAGACTTGATAGCTGAGTACGTGGGGTGTGATGAGAGAACGTCAAAACTATATTTGTACAGCTTCACATAGGACGATTTGAACGCGCGTAGCGACATATTGTATTTGCCAGCTTAATCAATAATTATATTTAATGAAGTTTGTCTGATTATTTGCTTTAACTAAATGTTTAGCACCCAAATTGTGATAGGGCAAAAGTTAATTTTCAGACTCTTATTTATAGAGTTAAAGCAATTAGGTGAAATAAAAGGGGTCACTGCACTGTCACACAACTTGGCAAGAAATAATAAATCCAACTTATCAACGAACTTATTCGTATATTTCAATAAATAAATAAATCAACATTCATTTTGGTCGTTATGCTTAGTTGGTAAGATGTTTAGTCTTAGTGGTGGTAGTAGTGGGCGGGTGCGGCGGCCTTGACGATGACTGGGGTGGCTGTGGGGGCTGAGTTGTGCACCACCGCGTTGAAGCCGCTGTGGTCGTCAGCGGTGTACTCCACGGTCCTGATGGAGCCGTCGGCTTCATGGAAAGAGTATGAGCCCTTCACAACATCACCATCGCGGGACTCCTGCTGGGACTTGTTGTCTCCGGAGTGGCCGTCAGCAACGGAGTAGTTGTACTCGTATTTGGGGTAGGCGATCTCTTCGGGTTGAGCGATAACTTTGGCAACGGGAGCGGAGTGGTATGCTACGGCAGCTGGGGCAGAGTGGTAGGCGACCTGAGCGGGGGCAGAGTGGTAGGCCACCTGAACGGGGGCAGAGTGGTAGGTGACGGGGGCAGGGGCAGCGTGGTAGGTGACGGGGGCAGGGGCAGCGTGGTAGGTGACGGCAGCGGGTGCGGCCTTGTAGGCCACGGCGGGGGCAGCGTGGTAGGCCACAGCGGGGGCGGCGTGGAGTTGAGCCTGGTCGTGACGCACGATGCTCTGGGATGAGACCGCCGCAGCAGAGGAGTAGTGAGCGGGCGCGGCCAGGAGACCGGCCTGGGCCACAGCCACGAAAGCGCACAGAGCTACGATCTGAAAAATATTGAAAACACCGATTAGTATATTTTTATTGTTGAAATCCAAAAATAGATTTGCAAGTAATTATGACTCATCTTACAAAACTTACTTTGGAGAACATTTTGGTTTATTCACTGATGTGATCGAGTTAAATGATGCATGTAGTGTCAGAGATCTACTTTTTATACTGATACACGCTTGTGCGATCAGCTGTAAGTAGTGGAAGTGGTCAGTCGAGTTTACGGCGACCTTGCCTTGCCTTGTACATAGTTTCGCGATCAATCTATTTGCTAAAGCTTCGCGAAGTTGAGTTAGTATTCAAGTAGTATGTTAATTATGATTTCGCTAACATTTAGCTATAAATTGGATCGAGATTTTATCGTCTGAGCTTAAAAAGTGACCTCTTTAAGATGAACTAATGGTGTATTCTGTGGTGTTAGGTTAGGTTGGCTCAGTCGCAAAATGACGACTTCGCAAAATGTCTACCGGACGCGTTAATTTGAAGATCATACCGGTTGTTATAAAGATACAACGCCCCTCGTTTATTAATTAGGAGGTTAGAGCTTATAATGTTTTATTTTTAGGCAACTTAAACGACGTATGTCACGAAAACTGACAAAACTTTACATGGTACTTCTGTTTTAAGTCTATTTCGAAGCAAATCAGTGGCTGCGAGTCTACGACGATAACATTAAGACTCTAATTTCAGCTGAAGTTGGCAAAATAACTATTATGACGGCTGTTTTGGGGGACTGTCTTATGTAGCTTAGGAAAACTGACATAATTAGAAGAAAGAAAGAAAGAAAGAAAAAATGTTTATTCTGCACAAACAAAACGCACATTACAAATAAAAAAAAAAAATAAAAAAAAGACAAGTATACACATCCAACGTTATCAAAAGCCTCATATTCAAGCATACATATTGCCGACAATTTTGTCCATTGCTTGATGTGTCAGTGCCAGAGACCAAAGACAAGACACCTTAGTTGACATCTCTAAGTAGTATGTGACATTGACAATACAAATCAATCCAGATGCGTCTGCGACACTGACAGTTGACAACAAAAGTTGCAAAACAATCACAAACGAATCAAAACAAAATCACAATGCCAATTGCAGAGTGGAAAAATAACTACTTTTGTAACAAAAAAAAAAAAAAAAACAACAATAATATAAGCAATTATGCCGTGCGTCGTATCTGTGCAAGAAAAGGTCGTTGCTCAGCAAAATGCTGTGACTTCGGACGAACTTATCGTCAACAGCGCTGATTTTCAGCAACTACCTCTCGAATGACGTAATGACGTCCCACCGTGTGACTGAATCGGGTAAGTCTAGCTTTCCGCAGAATTAAACTAGTGTGATTAAATCTGATCATAGTGTGTACTTTTATAGATAAAATAAAGATAAATATATAAATATCTGTATTTTTAGGTAACTTATAAAATTAATGAATACATAAATTAAAAACATAACACAATTTTATAAAAAAGAAAAAACAAATGACAACAACTCTAAACGCTATGAACTGTACAGTGTGTTTTCTTATTTGCATGCTCTTAGTATTAATAGCTTTGATGTTATTTAAAATAAAATAAAAATTTTATTTTTTAGGGTGAATGCACCATGGGGAATTGGAAATTATCGCAAACTTTTTAAAAACTCCGCTGTCGGATAACAAAAGTAATGTCACATGTTTGGGGTTGGTCTTTTTATTTACAAAACTACATAAATGGTCTACCTGAAACTGAATTTGTACCTTTTAAAATGTACGTTACAATATTGGCTATAATATCTTAAATAGTCAAAATTTGAATGCGGTTGATCAACGTCAACTAGTCGATATTGATACCTATTATATCTACTGCTGACCTGCGGTTGCAACCTATTTCATATAACTGGCCACCAATGTTCCTTTGGTTTTTTATTTTTATAAATCGGCCTTTGGCTTTTGATTATTTGAAAATAACTTGAGCTGCGACAACCGAAAAAGTGCGGGAAACTTAAAACTTGGCGGACGCGTCCTTTTTGAAACAAAATTTTAAATTCCTGTTATATAAGATCAGTGGTAGTAGTTTTAGTGTTCTATTTTCTTTTACTTGTAATTTTACTTTAGTTTTGTAAATTTTCTTCGGTAGAGGTAAGTTTCTTTTTTTATTTAGTGCGAAATATGAACGACCCGCCTGACCCGACGGACTTCGTTCCCCTGGCAGGCAATTTGTTACCATATCAAACGAATCCGGCATGGATACGGATAGGTCATCTTCGGCTCGGCAACTAAAAAGAAGCCGTATGCATGTTTGCAAGCACGGCAATAAGCGCCGCCGTACTCGTAAAAACCATGGTTCCGTGTCTTCGGGTTGTGGTTGCACGGACTCTACCGCTACACTAGAAACTTTTACACCAGTGCCTAACTGCTCCGAAATTATAGTTTCTAGCGAAATTGCAGATAAAATTTCTGCTCCATCCTTAGTTGTTCCCAATAGGTCGAAAAACATAACATAACAAAACGGACAGCACACCGTATATAATTCATGTTAAAAAAAAATCACCAGATAATGGTACGACATTGCACCCAATTACTTTTGGAAAGTTTTTAAAACACAACGCCTTCCAAAATATTATCAACGGTAGCGTCAAAAAAATCGGGCGCAATAAAATATCTTTTCATCCCACCATCTCGGAAAGAGTATTTTTAATCTTCAATATCTGAGTGGAAAAGCCGTTTTTATTCTCTAGAGGATAAAGTAAATTGAATTTAGAACATCGTGTGCACTAAGGCCCGTATTCATGAACATTACTATGAGGTCTCACAGTGCGCGCGGGCGCACAGGGTCCTAAAACCTATTCATAGACCATACTTGAGTGGCAATCGGCACTATGCGTCCCTTAAAATGCACGCATAGGTAAGGTAGCCGGCTAGCTATATTAAGCCACGCATAGTGTCCAGCATACGTCAAAAAGTTGGTTATTTATGTTTCTCGAGGTTTGGTTTTGCGTTGTTTTTGATTCTAGTGCCGTTCTTTTATAATGGATTACAGTAGCGAAGAAGAATTTGATAGGTTATATCAATGAGCAAACAATAATAAGTACCAGAAAAGTGATACGGGATTTCCAAGATCTTTTTGATTATTACAGTTCGGATGAATTTAGACGACGCTACAGATTTTCGAAAGATGTGGTACAATTTATACTCTTGCCACTGATAAATGAAGACCTAGACAAATAATTGACTGCAAGAGGCCTTCCAGTGCCACCTATTTATCAGTTGCTAGTGGCCTTAAGGTTTAATTCTTCTGGCAGTTTCCAGGTACTTACCTTATTTAGTTAATACAATTAAAATAACTTGGGTACTTATGAAACCTAGCGTTAGATGTGTACCTACTACCTTACCTCTCTATGAAAGGTCTGAACTTTGATAAGTACAATAACAACTACGTACCTAACCTACCTACTACCATACAATGTTTTGATTTACAGATGATAACAGGAGACCTTATAACTATTCTATATAATATTCTACTAACATTACAGTTGAGCTTGATGAACCTAAAGACGTAGTTATATTATTTATATCCATATTTGTAGGAATTGAAGCAATAATCATTAGTAATCAGCACACAAAAAATTAACAAAGAAATATAGGAAATTGTTAGTTCACAACTGACAAAACGTTTAAAACTTTAAAGGTTATATTTATGTCATCCGCCAATCTGCCAAACATTAGAGAGAACTTAGCAACAGAATCAATCAACCAATCACCGATCTTTATTCGACGCAGTGCGTTCGCTTAGTGAAGTGTCGCTTGAGTATTGTTTGTGAATTAAATGGCCTGTCATGACGAACGCAGTGAGAAATGCCTTACTTAGCATAGTGCTGCTGCCATACTTAAATAAGTATCATTCTTGAATACGGGTGTAAGTTTGTGAATTAAAAAAAACATTAAACCTATTTACTGCTACCTCTATGGTGCCGAATATATCATACAACTTTTTTTTAATTTGTTAAAAACTCAGACTCGGAACCTTCTTGGTGTTCTTTTTTCAATTTGCTTTGTACGCGGTTCTTTACGCGGCATTTTTTCACGTCATTGTTAAACCTTATATTAAAAACAAGAAACTTGAAAACAAGTGAAAAAACTAAAATGAGTGATTCTAGCGACGAGGAAGTTTGCTTGACGCCAACAGAATTGACTGAAACTGTTAATAATGCGCAAATGAGCTTTCTCCCTCAACAATCACGCGAGAAGTATTTAAAACAGTACGATATGTTCAACACGTGGCGACTAGCAAAAGGAGCCAAAACTTTCTCAGAAAACGTTTTGCTGGCATATTTTATAGAATTATCCGAGAACAAGAAAGCAAGCACTCTATGGAGTACCTACGTATTCGATGCTAAAAGCAACAATAAAGATGAAAAAAGACAAACATATCGATACCTATCCTAAATTAGTGGCATTTTTAAAAAGAGCCTCATCTGGTCATCAACCAAAAAAATCGAAGGTTTTCACAGTATCTGATATTGAAAAGTTTCTTAACGAAGCACCCGATTCCGTATATTTGGCGGCAAAAGTAAGTCAGTTGCACATTCAGTATCTACTTAAGTATATTAATCTCAATTAAATAGTATACTTAGTAGATGTTGATAGGCATAATTATGCGTTCATATCAATTTTATTCATTTATCTACTACAATACTCTTTACGTTACAGGTTGTTCTTATTATTGGAATAAACGGAGCATGTCGAACTAATGAACTAACACAACTTAATGTCAAAAACATTGAGAAACATTCAGATGACTTACTATTAATTAATTTACCTAATACAAAGACAAAAAGAGACCGCAACTTCGTCATTCGCAAGGAATACGTAACGATTGTTGAGAAATATCAAGCCTTACGCCCGCCTAACACTCCAATCAATCGATTTTTTCTACAGTATCGCAATGGAAAGTGTGTTAGACAGCCTATGGGTACTAATAAAATTGGCAGTATCCCACGAGAAATAGCAACATTTCTTGAACTTCCAGAACCCCTGTTGTACACGGGTCATTGTTTCCGACGAACTTCAGCCACACTTTTGGCTGATTCCGGAGCTGATCTCCTGTCCCTTAAGCGCCACGGAGGCTGGAAGTCCAATGCAGTTGTAGAGGGATACATAGAGGATTCCATCCAAAATAAGTCTAAAATATGTGAAGGCATCGTAGGAGCCATTACACTGAAAGAGCCTCAATCGGATCCTTGGACTGGCCCTTCTACATCAAAAATAAGCCGTTATGAAACACCTAACCATCTCCCTCTCTCTCCAACATTCACGCCAAGGGAATCCGATGAATCGGTACAACTATTAAGTATGACAGATAGTTTACCGAAAAACAGTACACAAGTGACTAACACCAATATTACAGTACCAAACAAAAATATTACACTCAATTTAAATAACTGTAGCAACGTTACTTTAAAATTTTCTTAATTATACCTTAGTATTATTTTGTTATAATTTAAAGATTATTCTGTAATACTTACCTGTCATAATGTAGTAATTAATACATAAACTGAAATTAAAGTGTACCTATCTTGTGATTGTAAACGTTTTTTTTTTGCATTTAGTCATTTCCTCGCTGAGGTGGAATGAAAAGTTACGTGTTGCACTCGAGTGCAAAGATTTTTCACCTCGTGCTCTTTTGATTCCCTCGCTAACGCTCAGGATTCTAATTTTGAATCACTCGCTGCGCTCGTGATTCAATTTTAGAATCCTTCGCTTGCTCGGTCATCAAAATTGAACACGCGGTTAAAAAGCAACTTTGCACTCTTGTATAACAAATAACTATTATCCTTTTCCAATTTCCTGGACGCAAATTCTTTTATTACGCATACTAGAGTCATTACCTACTTTTAAGGTCACCAGAACGGGTTTAGTGCGTGGTGTTCCTGCGGAATGGTCTCCGGAGGAAGTTATTGATAATATAACGGTGCCGATTGGTTGCGGTGAAATTTTAAAAGCCAAACGCCTCAATTTAAAATCCATTGTTGATGGTACAACCATTTGGAAACCATCCCAATCCATAGTTGTTACATTTGATGAACAAATTCTATCGAAAAAAAAATGTATAATGCTATAATGCATTACCTGTAGATTTATATATTTTCTCTACTGTACAGTGTTTTAATTGCGTCGTTTTGTTCACACTAAAATTCAGTGCAGGTCCAAAGCTCGTTGTTATAAATGTGGCTAAGACCACACTGGGGACAGTTGTGAAAGAGAACAAGAAAGTGCATCTTGTTGCCTTTGCTCTGGTTTTCACTATGCACACACAATAAGTCTTGCCCAGAATTTTCTAGGCAAACATTAATTAAAACATACATTAAACATACATTGAAGTTCAGTATCTAATGCTGAAGCGGCAAAAGTATATCCCCAGTAACTAAATCGTATGCAGATACACTTTTATCTTCTCCTTCCAAAAACTTTTCTCATACTCCATCAATCTCTTCACCTAATAGAATGCCTGCATCAAGTAGCTATATAAATACTGTCTTCCACAAATCACGCTCCCATCCAAAATCTGTACAAGGATATAATAAAGAGGCTCACAATGCCATTATTAAAGATTTTGACATTCCCCAACCACCAAACGGTTGTGCTTTTTCTAATAATTCTAATAATGATAAAAAATACACAATTTTTTCCATAAACGATTTTCTTTCCGCATTACACAATCTTCTCTTTCAGTTCAACATTTCACCGTCCAACGCTGCCCCATATTTCAATGTATCTTAATCCGTTCATAATGGACAACACATCCAAAGTAATCCAGTGGAATTGCCGCAGTTTAGTAAACAAAAAGAGGGATGTTATACATTTTTTAAACAAATATTTGCCATTTGCCTTTGCCTAAGCAGAAACTTGGCTCAAACCTAATCATATTTTTAAAATTAATGGTTATTTAACCATTAGAGAGGATAGATCTGATGGGTATGGTGGAGTAACTATACTTATAAAGAATTCTATACCTTTTTCTATCATTTCATTACCTCCTCATAGTGAGGAAATTTCAATTCTAACTATTAAAGTGCATCACACTTGTCTTGTTTCTATTTACTTTCCTCACCCTTCCTCTTCTGTTCTTCAAGAGATGAACAATCTCTTTTCTTTTCTTCCGAAGCCATTCTTAATATTGGGAGACTTTAATTGCCATCACCCATCATGGGGTTGTTCAACTTCTAATTGTTATGGTGATGAATTACTAGATATAATAGACTCACATAACTTATGCATATTGAACTCAGGAGTTGCCACACGTCGTTCAAATCCCACCCAGAACCAAAGCGCAATCGACCTTTCCATCTGTTCTCCAAACTTAGCCTCTTCATTAACTTGGCATACTCTAGCCTCTACTTATGGTAGTGACCATTTTTCAATAGTTATTTCTTATCCTCTTTCCAAACCAAACGCACTATTAAGGAGATCAAACTTAAAACATAAACTACCTAATAAAAATAATAATGAATGGGAAAAATTTAGAAACATTGTTGACAGCCATCTGGCAATGAAAATAGTTGTGCTGAAGCTTTAGCACTCATATTAATCGCAGCGGCAGCTGAAGTTTTTCCTGTAAAAAAATAACAATATTAGTACAATTCCCTCACCTCCGTGGTGGGACCCTGAGTGCACAGAATTTAATAACAAACGTAAAGAGGCTGAATATAATTATAACCTTGACAATGTCTGATGTTAATTTTGAAATCGTCAACTTTTAAACTTTTTAAGAAGAAAAAAAATTAATCTTGGCGTAAATTTTGCTCATCAATTACACCGAATACTCACCCTACGACTGTCTGGCGCAATATTCGTTGATTTAGGTCCATTTATAACAGCCTTTCTCTTATTCCTGATTCTTTAGTCAGTGAATTTTTTGATAAATTAGCTCCGCCTTGGGTTCCTTAAGCTATGAACCTTAACCTGTCACTCGTATCCAATAACCAAAACACTCATACGACGCTAGATCCTCCATTCACTCTCACTGAATTAAAGGGTGTAATTCATAATACTAAGGATTCTGCACCAGGCATCGATGGCATCCCGTGTTTCATTTTTTGCTAATTTAAATGATGACGTCCTCAGTTATTATTTAGAGCTTATTAATTCTATCATGATTCCAGGAAACATTCCCGTTGAATGGAAGCGTCAAACAGTGTTGCCAGTCCTTCATGATGCTTCCTCATACCGTATCATAGTTTTATCTTAAATTCTGATGAAATTAGCGGAACACTTAATTAAAAATCGCCTAGAATGGTATGTTGAAAGTAAAGGTTTTTTGGCAGAATCACAATATGGCTTTAGAAAAGGTAAAAGTACCACTGCCTGTTTAAGTATTTTAACATCCGATATTCGGTTGTCCTTCTCTAATAACCATTCCACCATTGCAGTTTTCCTTGATATTATTAATGCAGCTTATGATAACGTTGTATTATCAGTTTTACAAAATAAATTAAAAACCTTACAAATTTGTCGAATTTCATTATTAATTAATATCCTGACTGAACGCTCTGTTAATATGTTAATAGGAGATTATGAGGTACCTACCTACCTACCTCAATACTTTCTTTACTTTGTACAAATAGCTTCCCTGTACCTATATAAATGTATAGTCTCACTCATCACATTAAATAATGTTAAGTTGTAAATTGTCGTTACTTTCGTCTTCATAGCTACAACCAGAACTTAATTCATCCAGCAACAATCTGATGCGATCATCGTCCATTTTGATATGAAGTATAATCTAAAAAGAATAATAAAATTAGTCAAAATATAATATAGAGCAACAAACATACATACATTTTACTATACATACGTCATAAAGTATTCAAAGTTTGTAAAAAATATATAAATGCACTAAATATATTAGGTACATTATTACTTACACAAAAAGTTGCACCTATACTCGCGTCGGTCTCACGGACCAATTGGCGCCAAATGCTACAACTAGTGCGCTTCGCACGAACATGCGGCGAGCCCTAAAATGAAGTTAGCAACAAATCCGGCAGCTAGCAAGGAACTCGACTTCTTAGGATTTTCGTGCTTAAAAATAATTACGAAAATAGGTTTCGTCGGTCTCACAGACCAACGCGCGAGTATAGGAAGGTTAAGTACAAGCTTTATAAATAACACCGTTCCAGCGCGCCTTGTTACTTTTAAGCTACTTCAGAGTCGTCATCCTAATCACGTACGAATAGTTTATCTTTGTTTTTTTTTTAAGTTAAACTGCTTTTATTTTTGCCATAATATTTTATTAAACCCAACAGTGGCAGCTTAATGGGAGAAAGTAAACGCACGAATTTATTTTGCCAAAATTAGCTAATGGTACTCAGTGGATGACAAAATTGTGAACATTCCACTTTGTCCCACTGGTGAGAAAGATTGGTGAGGCAAAGTGAAATAATCCTTAAAATATGCTATAATAAAAAAGGTAATAAGTAGTGTAGCGAAATAAAGAAGGAATTCCTTCACTTTAACACGTAAGTATAATTTATTAGGTGTTACAAAAATTGGCGCGAGTATAGGAAGGTTAATAACCACTTCCATGGCAGTAATCCAACCAAAAGTTCTACTTGGCTTGCATACAAGACGGTAATCTGTTCACAACACACTGTGCACAAGTTCTGAGTAGTAACCTATAATGATGATTCCTGTTTGGTTGATTCTCAAAACAAATGCACTAAAAAGTTCACGCTTGTCCTCGAGGTTGGTCTAGTAAACATAAAACAAAAAGTGAAACGCATAAATAAAATACACAAATAATGAATTAAATATTCCAACTGAGGAACAAAGAGGCTACCTAATGGTGGGAGCCCAGTTATTAGTGATCGATAGAGCCCAGTGAGTTTTTAAGTAAGCATATTCAACTCGAAAACTTGATAGCTGAGTACGTGGGGCGTGATGAGAGAACGTCAAAACTATATTTGTACAGCTTCATATAGGATGATTTGAACGCGCGTAGCGACATATTGTATTTGCTTAATCAATAATTAATGATTATATTTAATGAAGATTGTCTGATTATTTGCTTTAACTAAATGTTTAGCACCCAAATTGTGATAGGGCAAAAGTTAATTTTCAGACTGTTAATTAAAGAGTTAAAGCAATTAGTTGGAATGAAAGGGGTCACTGCACTGTCACACAACTTGGCAAGAAATAATAAATCAAACTTATCAACGAACTTATTCGTATATTTCAATAAATAATTATATCAACATTCATTTTGGTCGATATGCTTAGTTGGTAAGATGTTTAGTCTTAGTGGTGGTAGTAGTGGGCGGGTGCGGCGGCCTTGACGATGACTGGGGTGGCTGTGGGGGCTGAGTTGTGCACCACCGCGTTGAAGCCGCTGTGGTCGTCAGCGGTGTACTCCACGGTCCTGATGGAGCCGTCGGCTTCATGGAAAGAGTATGAGCCCTTCACAACATCACCATCGCGGGACTCCTGCTGGGACTTGTTGTCTCCGGAGTGGCCGTCAGCAACCGAGTAGTTGTACTCGTATTTGGGGTAGGCGATCTCTTCGGGTTGAGCGATAACTTTGGCAACGGGAGCGGAGTGGTATGCTACGGCAGCTGGGGCAGAGTGGTAGGCGACCTGAGCGGGGGCGGAGTGGTAGGCGACCTGAGCGGGGGCGGAGTGGTAGGTGACGGGGGCAGGGGCAGCGTGGTAGGTGACGGGGGCAGGGGCAGCGTGGTAGGTGACGGCAGCGGGTGCGGCCTTGTAGGCCACGGCGGGGGCAGCGTGGTAGGCCACAGCGGGGGCGGCGTGGAGTTGAGCCTGGTCGTGACGCACGATGCTCTGGGATGAGACCGCCGCAGCAGAGGAGTAGTGAGCGGGCGCGGCCAGGAGACCGGCCTGGGCCACAGCCACGAAAGCGCACAGAGCTACGATCTGAAAAAGATTGAAAACACCGATTAGTATAATTTTATTGTTGAAATCCAAAAATAGATCTGCAAGTAATTATGACTCATCTTACAAAACTTACTTTGGAGAACATTTTGGTTTATTCACTGATGTGATCGAGTTGAATGATGCATGTAGTGTCAGAGGTCTACTTTTTATACTGATACACGCTTGTGCGATCAGCTGTAAGTAGTGGAAGTGGTCAGTCGAGTTTACGGCGACCTTGCCTTGCCTTGTACATAGTTTCGCGATCAATCCATTTGCTAAAGCTTCGCGAAGTTGAGTTAGTATTCAAGTAGTATGTTAATTATGCTGTTGCTAACGTCTAGCTAGAAATTGGATTGAGATTTTGTCGTCTGAGCTTAAAAAGTGACCTCTTTAAGATAAACTAATGGTGTATTCTGTGATATCAGGTTAGGTTGGCTCAGTTGCAAAAGGACCACTTCGCAAAATGTCCATTTTACAGAATGTCTCTTTCGCAAAATGTCCTTTTGTCCAAAGTACCTTCAATCCTTCATATCAGTACAAAATCGATCAAGTGCGATGCAAAGTCGAATTTGCGCACATAATGTTACATAATAGTAATTAGATAGATATTTATTCAGACAGGTAGGTACATTTATACACACAAATGAAAATAAAGGACAGAAATTGACTAGTTGCAATATACGAATCAGTTCGAAGTAATAATCACAGTGAACCAAGTTTTTTTCCGGTAGGAATTTTGCGACTGAGCCGTTAGATTTTCACACTACAAAGCTTTGAAATGTTTTAATGAAATATTAATTCCTATCGACATAGTATTATCAGTGCATACACAAATATTGGCCAAATAATGTACGTACTTAAATAATTTACCCCCTTAATAATAAAGGCGGAATAAGGTTTTACCAAACTAAAACACCGAAAAATGTATGGTTAATCTGAAGATTATACCAGTTATGATAATGATGTAACGCCCCACGTTTATTAATAAGGAACTAAGAGCTTATAATATTTTATGTTTATGCGACTTACACGACGTAGATCACGAAAACTGACAAAACTTATGGTAGGTACTTCTGTTTCAAGTCTATTTCGAAGCAAATCAGTGACCGCGAGTTTACGAAGATAGATTAATTATTAAATCAAGCCTCTAATTTAAGCTAAATTTGGCAAAATAACTATTATGAAGGCTGTTTTGGGCGACTGTCTTCTGTACCTTACGAAAACTGACATAACTATCGCAAACTTTTTAAACACTCCGCTCTATGGGTGGTAACAAAAGTAATGTCACTTATTTTGGGTCTGTATTTTTCTTTACAAAAATGGTCATAAATGGTCTCTCTGAAACTGAATTTGACTTTGAATTTTTGTACAGATCTTACAAGGGTTCGTTTACCTAAATTGCCTACACTAAGCGTTACTTATGAAACGGTTCAGTGAATTTTTGCATCGCGTAACTATAACTATTTGGCCCACCGTAACGTGTGCAAACTTGCGATTAGTACCTATATAATCTAGAACTGTCATTTGAAATTCATTGTTTGATCAATGATCACACAAGTGGAACATTCAATCTAAACATCTGTTCGCTAAGGTAATCTTTTTTATTTAAACGTTGCCTCACACTATGAATTTCTCATGTATCGTGGGAGCGTTTACAAACATTTAAACTCACATACACAAACAGCCAGACCCGGAACAACTACTAGCAGGTCATACACATATTTGTTCCGTGCGGGAATCGAACCTGCGACACGCAGCGCAGCAGTCAATCGCTTAACCACTGCGCCAACCGTGTCGTCACAAATTAATTGAAAACCTTCCTTTAAATATGTTGTCTTGTAACATTGAACAAAAATTAATAGAAGTATTTAATGGATTTCAGATTGTATTTTCATATTTTTGCTTTGTGTGGTTTGGTGGCGGTGTGCCAGGCTGGTCAGCTGACCACCCCCGTGCACTCTGTTTTGCGGCTGCCTCCTCCCAGAATATCGTGCGACGCGACCAGCTTGCCAGATACGTCGCCGTCGCCACCCTCGTCGCCTAGCAAGCTGCTCCAGCTGCTTACTCCTACCGGGCCGCTCCGGCCGTTGCCTACCAAGCTTCTCTAGCTCTGTACTCCTCGCCTGTTTGTTCTCAAAACATTGTGTTTCACGAACAGCCAGACCAACATGTAGAAGTCGTCGCCGCCGGCACCATGCCCATGTTCGACGTAAGTTATTATGATTGTAAATGTAATGCTTGGTCAATCCCCAGCATCAGTGGGATGACACTGACAGCTCACTCCACGCTCACTGCACCTAAGTTATCACGTGAGATTTTTACAAAATCGACATACAGGACCGTGGAGAACTCCGCTGACGACCACAGCGGCTTCAACGCGGTGGTGCACAACTACGCACCCACGTCCACGCCAGCGCACGTCGCGCCCTCTCACTATTACCATTACTTTTCAAAGACCCTCACTAGTCGCGCGTCACTACTATCGCGCCCATCAAAACAATGCTTATTAGTAATTGTTTTTTTTTTGTTTTTTTTTTTATTGTTTATGTTTTAAGAATTATTCCTGGACCAATCCACCTCAAAATTTTAACATTCGACAAAAGTTACTATTGATTGTACAGAAAAAGTTAATGTCAATTCAGTATGATTCGCTTTTTAAAATGTACGTTACAATCTGGGCTACAATATGATGAAATTAGACTGCGGTTGATCAACGTCAACTAGTAGATATTGATATTATACCTACTGCACCGTGACCTATGCGGCAACCTATTTCATATAACTAGCCATCAACTTTAATTCTGTTTTTTTTTTTTAAATACCCCTTTCTTATTATAAAAAAAACTCGAGCTGCAGAGAACTAGAAACGATTTTTTCTTATCACAGGCTACTGAAGGAACACGGGTGGGTTTAAGTCATTGAGAGTCTGACACGCCCTCCCGTTCCGCCCAGAGCGGGACAAGATATTTCTATAAATAATTTATTTATAACATATTTAAATAACATAAAAAGGTCGATTTTCGTCTTACCAATCCTATAGAAGTCACGCAGTTTCTTTGGTGGTTCAGTCAACCAAGTTTTTATCTTTCCACAAATGAAGTAATATTTCTTTAGATCTGGTGAAGAACCAGTAAAGAAGGGCTCCTTCCGGCCCTTTTTCCGGGTACTGGACTATCCACAAGGCTTGCGAACTCTTTGGCCGCTGTTACCAGCCGCAAAGAATCTTTGGAGTCCGAGACTGGCAAGTCCTTTGTGGCCTGCGACACTTGATCGTCGTGTCACCTGCGATCGAGGCGTGCAGTTGTTGGAGGCTACGGTTCATCAGCATCCTGGAAACCACCCAGGAAACTATCCAGGGAACCATCCCCTTTATATTAATCGTTAATATTTGGAGGTTTTACATTCGAAAATGACTGTTTTCTATCGGGATAACTTAGGTAATCTTTATAAGATAATATTCATTTGAAATCTCTGGCGGATTGATGAAGATCCTTGGCAAATCTGACGAGGTTTCATAAATTCAGAAACGTATCCAAAAAAATAGTCATAATTTAACATTTATCTCTAAAGCAACGAATCTCAAAGCTTTGATTACTGAATTTAATGCTGACTCTTTTGTGAAAATCTTTCGGTATTCTTAGAACTATGGGTAATCGTACATTTTACACCGCTACTATTCGTAACTATATTCAGATAAGTTTATTAATTTATTTATGTTTAATTTAAAAACTTTTTATGAATACCTAAGTATGTAATTTGACTACAATTAAAAGTGAAGCAAAAATATGTTTAATAAATGTAGAAATAGTCTAAAATTGTAAGAATCATATTTGGATAATTATTTCTTATTTATATATCTTGTTAAGAACTGCTAACGGATTGTAATAATTAATAAGAACAAGTTGACAAAAGCGGGATGGGGAGGGCATTCTTTGGCAGACCGTCGAATAGGACGGACGTAACCTGATAAGTGTATCCACTGGGCTAGAAAAAAAACAACTATCTACTTACGTACATTTTGTTTAATTTGCCACCCTGATTTTTATAGTATTAAAAGTTTTAAAGTTATGATTCAACGTTAAGTAGCAAAATAAGAACACCGTTGGAGTACTCCCTGACAAGAAGTAAATACATATTTCACAAACATCCTCATTTTATGAGATATCCATCGAACTAGAAATATTCAAAAAAAGGTATCAGAGGTGTTCGTAATTGTTTTGATAAAGCTGGCAACGATGAAAAACAAACACTATCTAAAATTAACGAAAACACTTACGACTTATTTACGTTGTAACATTTTTCTATTCAAGGATTTATTGTAACTATGAACCTCTCGATATCGTTACTGCTATCGTCCCTAATTCTTAGTGATGGGTCGTTTATATTATGTTTTGATAAATTTGCTTCGACAGTTCTGCATGGTAATACGTTTATTTTAAAGATCATGAGATAGAAATGAGATGTTTCATTTTCGGCTATTAAGTGCACGGTAAAGAAAAAAGAGGAAAATAATCCACGAATTGAGGAAACATATTCTTTACTGAATATTCCTCTGATTACTTCGGAACAAAAAATAATAGTTTTTCAAATTATCGCCATATTCTACTGATCATGGCTGGTCTTACTTGCATACTGCTTTCGTCCAGAAATCATGTAACAACAAAACATAATAATATCACGTAGACGTTATTTATGTAAATATAAAAGGCATATTTTTATGTGCTACTTAGATGATCTTACACAACTTATTAGATTTATAAAAAAGTTGATTCATAGTTTTAAAAAAACACTAATTTGTAGGTACACCTGGACGAAAGCAAAAAGCTTTAAATGTTTAAAACAAAGACAATACCCATTCTAAGAAGGTTAACACTTCTATAACCTTTAATAAAGATGATCTGAAACCAATGATTTCAAAAGGAAGGATACGCCCATCAGAACATTTTACATAAACCTTCTTCATACAAGAAAAAACTAACGCCATCTATGATAACTCATACGAACTACGTGAGTTCCGCGTTGCATAGGCCGACGACGTAACCTTGTACACACGGCTACATTTATTTATTTCTATACAATGCGAATCTGGAAATTGTAGCTTGATTATGTAGCCGTGATTTTTTAATCACATTTTATCGGAAACAATTTAAGGCGAAAGCGTCAGAGTAGCCCGCGAAATTCAATTTTCTTACGTTTTTTGCAATTTGCAGGTCAGTAACAGGTTGTATGTTGATCTAAAATGTAAGATCGTAATTTGGCATCGCATATTTATATTTTTTTAAATCTCCTATCCATTTTTACCCGAAGCAAGCTTCCGGTAAAAATGTCGCAAACTGAGCGAAGCTACTACCGTCGTCAATGACGGTAGTAGCTTCGCTTAGTTTGCGTGAATAAATGAAAACAGCATTTCAAAATATTTTATGAATTCGATTTTCATATCATTTCTAGACTTCCTCTTAAATTTTTGTACTCTTTTTGTTTCACTCTTATGTTGAATATAAAACATATTAGGTACTTACCAAAAAAAAATTCAAAATTACTTACACTAAGTTCCTAAGACAAAAATAAAACACAAATAAAAAATGACGTCCGTACAAGGTTACTTCACGCGCTGCCGACAGCGCGCGACATGGCCGCCATTGTGGATTTCGGTGGTAAAATTATCACTTTAAAAATATGTTTATTTGATAATTTAATTGCAACAAAAATAATGTAAGATTACTTACCGATGATACGATATCCCATGTTCCTTTTTAACTTTTGTGTCATAATTTTTGCAGCCTTTTACCACGCAACTAGGCATTTTAATGACAGTACTACGCATCCGCGCGCGGACCGCGTTCGACTGAGTCGCGCTGGCCCTAAACTGATATTTTAGGGCCAGCGCGTTGGTGCCATTTCGCCGCGCGGTTAGCCTGGTCCTTACTATATATGTCTATGTCTGAAACCCAGAAATGAGTCTAAAGATTTGATCGTGTCTTGGTTAATGTCATAATAAAATAACGAAAACAGCAACAAAGTTTTAACAATTCTAGGTTATGTAAATGTCATCTCTCAAACCTGTCATGGCTGGCTGTCGATGGTCGTAAGTTCGTAACTCTCATGACAAACCTCAAACATTTTCAGTTTTTATTTAGTGCCTAAAAAATATTAGTTATTATGAAAAAAAAACAGTCTTTACTGCACCTATTCACGTTTTCGTTTCCCATGTTTTGTAAAACCGGAGTCCCATACAAACATGAAACGTTTCCTTTATAATCTACTTAAAAAAGAAAGAGGTTATAATTCGTAGATTTTTGATAAATTTGTGTTCTTGGACTCGAAATAATTGAATTTGAAAATGACCCAAACCACATTTGCCGGACAGGGGAATCAATGAAGTGGTCTATTTTTATCGAACGTATTCGTATATTGCAATAAATAATTAATAATCAACATTGTTTTGGTGAGCGCGATACATGACTAGTGAGGGTGCTTCAGTGGTGGTAGTAGTGAGCGGGCGCCACATGCACGGGCGCGGCGGTGGGAGCGGAGTTGTGCACCACCGCGTTGAAGCCGCTGTGGTCGTCAGCGGAGTACTCCACGGTCCTGATGGAGCCGTCGGCCTCGTGGAACGAGTACGAGCCCTTCACAACATCACCGTCGCGGGACTCCTGCTGGGACTTGTTGTCGCCGGTGTGGCCGTCAGCTACCGAGTAGTTGTACTCGTATTTGGGGTGAGACTGTGGTCAAAAATTCATAAATGTTATTCAAATCTATGGGATAAAGAAATTACAGATGTTAGTAGACTTGATAAAAGACTTACGTCGAACTCTTCAGCGCGAGCAACGACGGGAGCGGCATGGTAAGCGACAGGGGCAGGAGCAGCGTGGTAGGCAACGGCGGCAGGGGCCGCATGGTAGGCGTAGGCAGCCGGGGCGGCATGGTAGGCGACCGAGGCGTGTTGAGCAGGCTGGTCGTGACGC
This sequence comes from Brachylomia viminalis, assembly GCA_937001585.2. Taxonomy (NCBI): domain Eukaryota; kingdom Metazoa; phylum Arthropoda; class Insecta; order Lepidoptera; family Noctuidae; genus Brachylomia; species Brachylomia viminalis. Next base: position 10,499,158 of record OW443297.2, on the reverse strand, counting down.
ACGATGTTCTGGGAGGAGACAGCCGCAGCAGAGGAGTAGTGCACGGGGGCGGTCAGCAGACCAGCCTGGCACGCCGCCACCAAACCGCACAAAGCTACGACCTAAAAACCATTAAATACTTCGATTAATATTTGTTCAATATTACAAGATAACACATTTAAAGGAAGGATTTCAATTTATTTACCTTAGCGAACATTTTGATTAGATTGGTTGTTTCACTTGTGTGATCAAACAATGAGTGATAGAGTTCAAATGATTGATCTAGATTTTATACTAGTTGCCATTTGTACGAGCACATACATTACTTGTAGAACAGGCTTAGAGCGACCTTACGCTACGACATATAGCAGTACGATGCAAAACATTCACCAAATCATTTCATCACCGAATCCTAAAAATAGAGCCTACAACCATGCAAGTTTCACATGACAGGTGCGAAAAAATTACGATATTATCAAAGCACATTACAATGTCCGATGATTACATAAATATTTAAAGAAAGCAGTCATTAGATATGTAATGACCAGGCTACAAATGAGGGTTTGTAGATAAATAATTAAATATTCATAATTTTTCCTAATTATTAAGTTCACAAGTGTTAAGTCATTACGGCTAGGGACTCAGATTATATAAACACAGAGTAGGGACCTGTTATGGCTCTCGGAGAGAAAACGTGGACTCTTACGGTTAGATCCCGTGCGTGACCACGTTTCGCTTACGTTATTCCAAATTGAACGACGTTTAACGAGCTTTTTAATAAACACGAGCTTTGAACAGGGCTACGTAGGCTAAGGGTCTCTGTAAGTAATCGAATCCTGGATGAGGTTTTTTTTTGTGATTTGACAGACAAGGAAATTAGTTCACAGTTTAAACAAGCAGAAATGGCAACGGGCGCGGCGGTCAAATTTACTGTAAAACCGTGTTTATAAACGTGTTGTCGAGTGTAAACCTTTTTAATCGGGAGACGTAAAGTTAGATGCCCTCATGCTAGGTGAAGCGATAATCTTCGCAGGGTGGCTAGTAACAGCTGGATGAAAGAAACCAAGTATCCAGTTAAATGGAGTGCCATGTGCCATGCCCAGCAGTGGAGTGGCAGGCTGATGATGACGATAAATTGTGAAACTGTGTTTTATTTAATTGGGACAGTATAGACAGTAGAAATGTTAGTATAATCTAATAATTTATATTTGCTAAAATATAATAAGCTGGACATTTTTTTTTTTTTTGGTTTTTACACACAGTTTTTTTGTTTAGTTATCGTCTCGTTGCATCGAAGTTAAACATCTCGGGAAAAGGCAGTTTTGGATATTGCTGTTAATATTATTTAGCTTTTTTATTGCATGGGACAGAAACGTAACTGGCGATTAGTGGGTGTACTGTACTACCCGGTACCCCTCTGCCTTACCTTTCAGGGAAAACGGTCGTGATTTAATGTTTAAGTTGTTTCTTTTATCCTCATCGACAGTATTCCCAAATGAAGTAATTCTAACAGGGTGTACAGAAGAATGGCAGATTTGGTGTCGCTTAATTTCAGAAGCGTTCACGAATAAAAGTATAGAATAGAATAGAATACTCTTTATCATGTACACCAAAAATTTACAGATATAAATGTAGAAATTTTACATAGGGTTACATAATGGGCGGTCTTATCGCTAAAAGCGATCTTTTACAGACAACCTTTGGATGGATTAAAGGGAAAAGGAGAGACAATACTGCAGGTCTGGTAGTCAGTGGTGTACCAATAACATATACAATAAGTACATATATACATAAGACATATACTTATCTATATATATATATATATATACATATATAAACAATAATAAACACGAAACAAGAGCAAGGAAACCATATGTAATGATGATCTTTAAGGAGAGAGGGAGTGTTTTTTAACCAGAATTTTAAAAGTGGACAAAGATTGTACACGCCTTATCGACACGGGCAGGGCATTCCATAATCGTACTGCTTTCACTGTAAAAGACTTGTTCTTAAAAACTGGTGGAATGCATCGGCATCTCGAGTCTTAAGTTTTCCGGTGTCCTCAGATATCTATTATGTGTGACATGAAGGAACTTGAAACGTTCTTTAAGATAAGAGGGGGTTTTAGGGTTGAACAGAATACTGTAGAGCTGAACCAAGATATGAGAATTCCGGCGAAGACGTATAGGAAACAACTTCAGCTTTGTACGAAATTCAGAAATGTGATCATATTTGCGCAGGCCAAATATAAATCATATGCAAAAGTTTTGAAGTCGCTCAAGTTTATCTAGTTGTGCCTCAGTGAGATCGAGATAACTGACATCAGCGTAGTCAAGGATGGGAAGCAATAGGGATTGTGCAAGCGCAGTTTTAGTGGCAGTTGGAAGAAAGTTCCGCAATCGTCTCAGGGACTTACCAAAGGAAAAAAAAATTTCGACTTACGTCCTGTAACTGAGGACCCCAAGAAAGATGTACGTCGATCCAAACCCCAAGGTTCTTAACCTTGTCACTGACTGGAATAACAGTTCCGTTAAATTGAACTTGGGGAAGCTGCGACTAGTTTATCTTGGGGGTCATACTTGAGCTGCCAACAACAATGACCTGAGTCTTTGATGGATTAACCTGCAACCCATGTGCCTCAGTCCACTCGCAAATCGAACCCAAATCCAACCCAAATCCTTGTTTAGGATATTAATTGCATCGGGCGAATCCGAAAGGGCAGCTTGCTTATATATTTTTGTAAATCATCTGCACAAAGGTGGTAGGAAGAAAGAAGTTTTTTGGAAATAGAGTTTATAAATATTGCGAAGAGTAAAGGAGATAAAACGCCACCCTGAGGTACACCGGCAGAAGTATAACAGGTATGTATATAAAATAATACACATATATAAATAATAGTACATTATATGAAACAGTTACAGGGATTTACTTTATATAATTTCGGGCATTAGATTCCAAATGAGGAGTTTCGCTCTTTCTCATAGTTTTGGATTGGACCCTTCAGAAAATAGGTGTTGTGTTATTTTTGGTCCTCCATGAGTCACTCCCTCTCACAGAGAGGAGGCCTGTGTCCCAGCAGTGGGGACGTTGTAGGCTGATTATGTGTGAGCCACATCCCTTTTACTTTATCTAGCGCCAAAGTTCAATTATCACGACGCCGTATACTTACTTATAAAAAAACACAGATGAAAAGGAAATTTAAGTTATAATGGGTGTAAACATTTTAATGAACTTACGAAAAGTATGCATACATAAACTCACACCTTGTCACCGACTGCTGCGATCCTTACATAATATCTACTCCCTTGGCTTCGTCATGTGTAGTTTTATGTTTATATAAAACGGTATTCATGCGTAATTTTTATCAAAGCTGTCTTAATTATAGTAAAATTATTAATAAGCATTTAAAGTGAACTCTCTAAATATTTGTTAATATCTAATATTACTATAATTGATGAAATAGGTACCACAAAACAACAATACACGACAACAAACACACACAAACACTCATCATTACATCAATTTCTTTCCACTAAAGCTCATATGGGATCGATCGCCAGAGTATCTAGTTTTGTTATAGGTCACAAATCATATTATAATTCAACGGGCAGGCAGGTCATGCTAAAAACTGATTATACAGCGTGTTGCTTTAATAATAATAATAATAATCCTTTATTTCAGGCAACTAAGGCCCATAAAACACAATACATACGAGTATATAAGCATATAACAATAACTATAAACTAATACATATCTAAAAGTAAAGACTACTGCACACGAAGTGACGGCGTCAAGTTACACTGCGAGGTGTCGCGTAGCCGGCCGCGGAAACGCCGATACAGCACACCTTTCGGCCAAAACTCTCCCTTGAGGAAGGTCATCAAATTGTTAGTAGGAACCACGAACGACTTGAAATTAGGGTCATGGCGCCCCTCCAACTTCTCCACCCTCAAGGTCCAGTTGATCTTCACCCGTATGTACTCTACGATGCCCTGAGCCTTCGTAGAGTGGTGCAAACGGGACTCGTATAGCAGCTTCGCCGCATTAAATTATTGGCGACATTAATTTAACACACATTTAAGGTTTCGCGTTATTCTTTCATGAACATACGTATTTTAATTTCAATAAACGTTATAATTTATTAATTTATTTTCAATTTTCTAAAATAGCATCGTGGTAGCCTGTACTTAATTAAGTACACCCCGGCAAAAGACCTCTGCGCTGGAGTCCTAGGACTCCAGCGCAGAGGTCTTTTGCCGGGGTTACCGATCATAACATCGCATGAATTAAATTAAAACGAATAACGTACAAAGAGTAAGCGAATTGAAGGAAAGAGAGAGCCCTATGTCCGGCTAGCGGCGCAGGCAGTAGTTTTCAATTTACGAATTATATTATTTTAATATATTTTTAAGTTATTATTATGATTACTGGCCACTAGCCCTGCCCGTGTGTTAAATTAATGTCGCCATTGTAGCGCCACGTTGTATACATAAACTCATGCCTTATTCCCATGGGGGTAGGCAGAAATTACAGAACACCACCTGCTACGGTCCTTACATACTCCTTTAGCCTCGTTTACGTTCATACATCTGGTCATACATGCATGACGGTTGCGAGTACTACGCACCTGACCTTTCTGAAGAACATCATCAGTAAGGTCACTATATGTCCTCCAAGGGCGTCCCCCTTCCTGCGTTTTCACTCCCGTCTGCCTTTTGTTAGTCGCCGTTAATTTATCAAAAACTGAATATTGTTTTATATCCTAGATTTCGTAATTAAACAATTGAGTTTGCTCTAAACCACGTTCCGAAACTCCATTTTTATCCGATGTCCGAGTATAAAAAGGTTCTATGTTCGCCTGTATATAATTTTTTTATGTAGGTATGTTTATCGATATTTTTCGTTTTTTTTTCTTATGTGAAAGACACCGAACGGTGGTCCCGTTTAAATTTGGTGAAGGTCCGATGAAAACCTTCGGAGATAGACAATGGAACTCTGCAATAAAGGAAAGTGCACGTGATTTGATTATTGTACTGAAGATCAAAGCGGAAAATTAAATAAATTGCTGAGCATGGAGGTCGGTCGCATGGAATTCATGTATTTGTGAAACCACAACTAGAACGGTGTTAACCCTAGATAGCTAACGTTCGTCAAAATGACGAACATCTAATAAATATCTCCCTCTCCCTTTCTAATGGTTTTACCTACACACTCGCTAATTCGAGCCAACTTAGTGATCGCTAGACTACGTCGCATGGTGGTCGCTTTTAGCCGGTAAGTACTTTTATTTTTGAGATACCTACTGCTTACTCGTCATTTTGACGAATGGTTAGCTTATGCGTAACTTTTAAACCTATACTTGGTGTTGATTTTTGTTTTGGTTTTTTCTTTAGTTATATCGTCTATAGTGAAGAATGGCTGCAAGGTTGATCACAGATGACGACATAAGTAGTTCGTGCCTTAGATGATGAAGGTAATGTCAACACAAATGATGTTTTTTTCTGATAGTGAAAATGAGGATGGTTTGTTGGCTAATGACGTGGAAAGTGACTTTCACGACGAACCCTCGGACATTGAAGAAACACAACTAAGTCCACCTTTAGATATTGAAGAGGAACAAGGAAGGTCACCTTCCGATGCTCTTCCTCTCAGTGAGAATTCTTCACCTGCTTCCAACTACATTATTCAAAGTCTCAACACGAAACATGCAAAGAGGAACTCAACGCTCTCTTCGGTGTCTTATTACTAGCAGCCGCGTTGAAAGATAACCATCTTACAAGTGATGAATTGTTCAACACGTCTTTCTGCGCAACCCGATACATCTCGTGTATGAGTCGAGAAAGGTTTGATTTCCTCATAAGATGCCTTAGATTTGATGACAAAGCTATAAGAATAGGAACCTTGCAGTCTGATCCACTCACACCAATCCGAAAAATATGGGACTTGCTGATGATGTAATGCCGAAACAATTACGTTCCTGAAACTCTTGTTACCTTCGATGAGCAATTGCTGGCATTTCGTGGTCGGTGTAAATTTGTGTGATGTGTTCAAATATGTCGTGTAATCGTAAGACCAACCGGTGGCCCATGTGCATGTTTTATGACATACTCAATATATCGAGTATCAACTCTTACGTCCTGTATTGCCATAATGTCTTGGTGTCTGGAGGTAAACCCCTGTCACGAAGAAGCTATATGAAACAATTGCATGAACAACTCGTTGAACCATGGCTAAAACGTCGACTTGAAAGACCAACAATGCCTAGAAGAATAAAAGACAAAATAAGAGATGTATTGGGTTTGAATCATGAGGAAAGCGCTGAAGGTCAAGGTCAAATTCTTGAGCTAGCTGGTTCTGGAAGTCCTCTGATACCTGAAAATGCCCCAACAAGGAAATGGAAAAGCTGCAGTTTGTGTTCCTATAAGAAAAGGCGCATGACAAAGAATCTGCAATAGTTGCAGAGTTCCCATTTGTGGCGAACATACAGTCGACTTTTGCCCAACTTGTGCCTAAAAAATCTAAGTAATTTGATACTTACGGTTAATTTTAAGCTTTTTGCTTTAGTGTACCAAAAGAAAAAGAAGAAATTTCTAAAAAATAGTTCCTAATTTAGTCATTGTAAGATTTAGTCCCTTATTCATCTCAAAGAAACATGTGCCATTTAAGATTTGTGATTTAGTACTTAAAAGTTAAATAAATATTCATTTTTGTAATAATTATCTTTAATTTATGTCCCATATTTTCCATGAATATTTAAACCTGATTAAAATATCATATGATTTTAATAAAAAAATACGTTTAAAAAATGGTCGTCAAAAAGTCGAATGGTTAGCTTATCATATAAGTTTAGGAACGTTAGCTATCTAGGGTTAAAATAAAATACTTTTTTTTATAAAAAAATACAAATGATTTCCAAACAGAAAACACTACAAAGTAAAAAATAACTTTCGTTTCGAAAGTCGATGGCAACTGGCAAGAAATAAAATAAAACCAAAGACACTGGTGCCGATTCCCTTGTTCACAAACTAAAGTAAATTTAAGTTGAGTGCATCTTTTTCTTTCTATATCATTATGAAAAGGACAGAAGATAAATATTAGTTCAGTCCTGTCAAATTAGTCAGCACCTGACGTAATTTGATGTAGGTAATTTTAGTAGTCAACTTTTTAATCACGTCTAAACTTGTATGGAGTAGTGTCAGGCGCTGATTAACTTGACAGGACTAAACTAAAATTTATATTCTGTCCTTTTCTTAATGAAATAGAAAGAAAAAGATGCAATGAACTTAAATTTGGTTTAGTTTGTAAACAAGGGAATCGGCACCATTGATATCCAAACTTCCGCGCAAGAAAGACTAAATCTTATCAAAAGGTTAAAATTCAGGGCTAAATTGATTCACACAGGAAATAATATTAACACAAAATATTTATCGAACTTATTCGTATATTGCAATAAATAATTAATAATCAACATTGTTTTGGTGAGCGCGATACATGACTAGTGAGGGTGCTTCAGTGGTGGTAGTGGTGAGCGGGCGCCACATGCACGGGCGCGGCCGTGGGAGCGGAGTTGTGCACCACCGCGTTGAAGCCGCTGTGGTCGTCAGCGGAGTACTCCACGGTCCTGATGGAGCCGTCGGCCTCGTGGAACGAGTACGAGCCCTTCACAACATCACCGTCGCGGGACTCCTGCTGGGACTTGTTGTCGCCGGTGTGGCCGTCAGCTACCGAGTAGTTGTACTCGTATTTGGGGTGAGACTGTGGTCAAAAATTAATAAATGTTATTCAAATCTATGGAAAATAAATTACAGATGTTAGTAGCCTTGATAAAAGACTTACGTCAAACTCTTCAGCGCGGGTAACGACGGGAGCGGCGTGGTAAGCGACAGGGGCAGGAGCAGCGTGATAGGCAACGGCGGCAGGGGCCGCATGGTAGGCGTAGGCAGCCGGGGCGGCGTGGTAGGCGACCGAGGCGTGTTGAGCAGGCTGGTCGTGACGTACGATGTTCTGGGAGGAGACAGCCGCAGCAGAGGAGTAGTGCACGGGGGCGGTCAGCAGACCAGCCTGGCACACCGCCACCAAACCACACAAAGCTACGATCTGAAAACCATTAAATACTTCGATTAATTTTTGTTCAATGTTACAAGATAACATATTTAAAGGAAGCATTTCAATTTATTTACCTTAGCGAACATTTTGATTAGATTGGTTGTTTCACTTATGTGATCAAACAATGAATGATATAGTTCAAATGATTGATCTAGATTTTATACTAGTTGCCATTTCTGTGAGCACATTTATTACTTGTAGAACAGGCTTAGAGCGACCTTACGCTATGAGTTATAGCGCTGTAAAACATTCACTAAATTATTTCATAACGAATCCTATAACTAGAGCCTATAATCATGCAAGTGTCATAATGACATGACAGGTGAAAAATCCATGAAATTATCAAAGTACAGTCGCCATCACATCAGGTTATACGAAACTGTAAAATTTCTCCAAATGATTTTAAACCTTAAAATGTTGAAAGTTAAGTTCAAAATCGAATGAGAAAATTTGACAGTTTATGGTAACTTGATCAGCTGCTGTGTGTGCATTACCAAGTCCGATACAAACATAAATATTTAAATAAAGCAGTTTTCACATATGTATTGACTTGGCTAGAAATAACGGTTCGAAGATAAATTATTAAATATTCAAAATTATTCCTAAGGTCTTCAATCAGATCACAAGTGTTAAGTCATTACGGGTAGGGATCAGTAATGGCTGATGGAGGCGAAACGTGGACTCTCACGAGTCGTTCCCGAGAGTCTATACGTTACGGTTTTGTTATTCCAAATTGAAAATCGCTCATCGAGATTTGCAATAGCAACGAGCTATGGCATGGGTTAGCTATGCTTAGGATCCCTGTGGGAAATCCTGAATGTTTTTTTTTGTGATCTGACAGAGAACAAAAGTGACATGGGTCACATACCAGGCAAACAGACGTGGCAACGGGCCGGTCATATTAGGCGTAGAACCGATGACTGTGATTAAGATAAACGTGTTCTCGAGTATAAACCGCGAATCGTGACGCGTAAAGCTAGATGCCCTCAGGCTTGGTGAAGTGACGATCTTCCCAGTGTGGCTAGTAGCTGCTGAATGACAGTAGCCAAGTATCCAGTTAAATGACGATCGATTATAGAAGCCAGGCCATCTCCAGTAGAGGACTGGTAGGCTGATGATGACGGTCATAAATTATATATGTGGGTTTTATTTAACTAGGACAGTATATTCAATATAGGAACTAAAAAAAATTGTTTTAGATTGGGCATTTTGTTTGCATTAAACCACAAGCTTTCACTAAATTAAAGAAGCTGAACATTTTTTGCTTTTTTCGCTCAGTTCATTGTATTGGAGTTAAAACCTCGGGTTAAGGCAGTCTTACGTATAGCCGTGCGTTTTTCATTGTACAGTCGTGTTAGTACCCTCAGTTGTTAATATTCTTTTGTTTTATTTTATACTCTTCGGCAACAATACCCAATGAAGTAACAACGACAGGCTGTAAGTTTGGTTGTTAACTGATTTCCCTCCCGGCTAGAGTAGGTACTACAATTGAGGCTTTTTCAAAATCGAAACTGAATATGTATTGTTATGTATTTACATAATGCAGTTCTCGTCTGTTTCTCTTAGTTTCGGATTGGGTTAGATCCACCATTTCACGCCGAAAGATTCGCCCACGTCAGGACTTTTTCCTCCATATAAAAATTCTTAGTAATACAAAATTAGTATTACAAAAGCATTAGTAATATAAAACGTGTATATTTTTTGGCACACAATATCGTATTATAATTGGCGCATGTGTGCAAATATGACAAATTGGCGGCGAGGATGTTAAGAAACAAGGTTTTGTATTATTTCTGGTCCTCCATGAGCCTACTTTTTAACCGACTTTAAAAATGAGGAGGTTTTACTTTATCTAGCGCCAACGTTCAACAAGCACGAGGCCGTTGAATCCCTACTTATAAAAGTTATGAATGAAAAAGAAATACATAGGTACTTAGGTACCGTCTGTATTTTATTACACATTCCAATGAATTTCCTGATGTCATACTTACCTACATAATACTGCATACATAATAAACTCACGCCTTTTTCCGAGCAAGCAGGTTTAATATAACTATAGAATGCCATCTGCTACGATCCTTACATAGGTAGGTAGGTACTCCTTTTGCTTCGTCACTATGTGCTTCAAGGATCTTTTATAATAATAATATAATAATAAAACATTTATTTCAGGCTACAGTGGCCCATAGACATATACCTTACAAACTAACTTATATAAAGTACTTAAATAAATCAAAATTTGTGTTAATAATAGCTTAAAACTATCTTAGTAGCACTTCACTAGCTTGTCCTTGAGCTGTCCTGTGGTACTTTCCGCGGAAGCGACGGAACACCACGTCCTGCGGCCAAAAGTCATCTTCCATGAAGACGGGCAGATAATAATTCGGTACGCGCACCACGAACGCCTTGAAGTTGACGTTGCGGTGCGACTCCAGTAACTGCACCCTCGGCATGTACCTCGTCTTCTGGCGCACGTACTCTGCGATGTCTTCCGCCGTAGTGGAGTAGTGTAGGCGGGAGATGTACACCGGTGTGTTAGCGCCTCAATGACTTTGACAGCGGAGCGTTGTTGGTTAACATTTGTGGAATTGTCAGAGAAATTGTATCAAAAAAACAAGATGGCGATGTTAATTCCGATTTTGGCGACGTGCCAAAATTCCCTTGTACCGTAGTTCCTACATATAGTTTTTTTATGTTTAAAAGAACGGTTTTCTATTTTAATTTTTTTGTCAAAGTTGTTATAATTACTAACTGTTAATAAGTGGAGTATTCATAAGGCTACCTCGATTTAATGACAACTTTGACTTATTTAATCAATTTCTTTCCACGAAAGTTTATAAATAGTATTTCGCCATAGCAGTTTTTCCCAAATAATTTCTAACTTTACATGCGGGTTATTGTCGTGTATCCTAGGATCGAGTTACCCCTGAATTGCATTCTGATTCAACTCCATTTTATTGTTCCAAATCTTATCTAGAGTTGAAATTCAGGGGTGGATTCCAACCCAGGGTTGCGGGAAAGTCCGAAAGGGTGTCCGTGGCCCCTGGCACCGGCATCTGAAGGAACACGGGTGGGTTTTAGTCAGTAAGAGTCTGACACGCCCTCCCGCTTTGCCCTTTTGCCTTTTTTTTTTGCGTGAGAAGTTATTTGATGAATTCCCACACACAAAAAAAAAGGAGTGAAATCGAACAGGAAATGATATTAACATACAATATTTATCGAACTTATTCGTATATTGCAATAAATAATTAATAATCAACATTGTTTTGGTGAGCGCGATACATGACTAGTGAGGGTGCTTCAGTGGTGGTAGTAGTGAGCGGGCGCCACATGCACGGGCGCGGCCGTGGGAGCGGAGTTGTGCACCACCGCGTTGAAGCCGCTGTGGTCGTCAGCGGAGTACTCCACGGTCCTGATGGAGCCGTCGGCCTCGTGGAACGAGTACGAGCCCTTCACAACATCACCGTCGCGGGACTCCTGCTGGGACTTGTTGTCGCCGGTGTGGCCGTCAGCTACAGAGTAGTTGTACTCGTATTTGGGATGAGCCTGTTATCGAAAATAAACAAAATAAGTTTGTGATACAACAAAGGAAAACTACATTTTCTACTTTGGAGGCCATCGTGACTTACTTTGAACTCAGCAGCGTGGGCGACGACGGGAGCGGCGTGGTAGGCGACAGGGGCAGGAGCGGCGTGGTAGGCGTAGGCAGCTGGGGCGGCATGGTAGGCGACGGGGGCGGCGACGGCTACGTGTTGGGCTGGCTGTTCATGACGCACGATGTTTTGAGAAGAAACGGAAGCAGCCGAGGAGTAACGAGCAGGGGCAGCTTGGTAGGCAACGGCCGGAGCGGCCTGGTAGGCGTAGGCAGCCGGGGCGGAGTGGTATGCGACCGAGGCGTGTTGAGCAGGCTGGTCGTGACGCACGATGTTCTGGGAGGAGACAGCCGCAGCAGAGGAGTATTGCACGGGGGTGGTCAGGAGACCAGCCTGGCACACCGCCACCAAACCAACCAGAGCTACTACCTGCAAGTAGATTTTTTATCAAGTAAGATAATATTTTTTACTAACAACTTATGAACTCTTTTCTATCCACTGACTTACTTTAGTGAACATGTTGATTAGATAGTTTCAGTAATGATATCAACAACTGAATGATACATTTGTCGCCAACGATTAGTTTATATACAGTATTAACTGTCAATGATACACACGCATGTGTAAGAAGTTGTAGAACAAGCTCTGAGTAACCTTATATTGGGTGACATAGATTTGCAAAACAAACCATTCACTTGAGACAGGTTGCTAGCCCATCATCAACGACAATGCATTTCCTTAGCATTACTATTATTTATAAATGCCGAGTTTTTGAACAATGAAAGGAAAACGAAAAATGCCTTTTGCATCTTTATGTAACAGATAAATAAAAAAGTAAATAAATAATAGTAAACCTTCAATATCAGACTACAATGAAACGCAAAGCAACTTGTAATTTAATTGAGAAACCATTATATTGTAAATGGAATCGTTTCAATAACTTGTTTACTTCAAACTAGTTTGGATATTTCCCAGTTATATTTTACTGTCAGGTATATTGCACATGATAGTTTTTTCTTCTTGCCAGAAGCAATGAGTTCGTTTTTCTTGCTAAAAAGTTAATTAAAATAAGAAATAATATTCAATTGTGGTTTTCTCTGTCGGAATACTTTTCTGATTTATCACACTGCAATCCAATCTGAATCACTGCTATGTCTACAATTTCCTTACTTACAGAACTTAGGTATAGAACACTTACAGAATCCGTTTAAATCCGTAATATTTTAGAAAATAATTCAAATACCAGTAGATTATTAAATTTGTTTAAATCATTTAATTTGTCAAATGTGTTTGTAGAACCAACCCGAATAACTACAGCTACAGCTACATGCATTGATAATGTTTTTTGTTGCTGCAACTATTTAGATAAAGCCATCGTTAATTATCTCCCTTCCGATCACAGTGGTCAAACCGTAACTTTTGAGTCCAACATCCTAATACAAAAACTGCAGATACAATCCAGACCAATAACATCTGTTAACTTAAATAATTTTAATAACAGTTTAATTTGTAAGTTAAGTAATCAGAACCTTACAATGAACAATGTTAATATTTTGTATAAAGAATTCTTTTCGGTAGTCCAAACAGAGTTCAATTATTCTTTTAAGAAGAACACTAAAAGTATCAGCCCTAAGTTTTTATTTAGTGACTGGGCTACTAAAGGACTTAGGAAAAGTAGGGAAATACTTTTTGAGCTATATGGCCTTAAGCCTTATATTAACACGGAAATTTTTAATAAGTATGTTGCTACTTACTCTAGAATTTTTAAGAACACTTGTAAGGCAGCCAAAGCCTTATACATTAGCAACAAGGTCAAATTAGCAGACAATAAAATAAAGACTGTTTGGAAAATTATTAATAATGAAACGAACAGGAACAAAAAGCATAATTCTGATTATACACTGGAGACGACACGTGGTCTCATTTGCGATAGCAAAGAAGTTGCTCAAGAATTTGTAAATTTCTTTACCAGTATCCCAATTAAAACTACTGACACTTTAAATTCCTCGCCCACGCTCGCTTTTGATTTAGTAAGGGCGAACGTTTCGGTCTGCCCGATTGAATTTAACTTTAAGCATATTAACCCCGTAACAGTAATAAAAGCTTTTAAGCAAATCAAGATCAAATTGACTGAAGATCTTTGGGGAATGTCCATTAAAGTCTGTACATCCATAATTGACACTATAGCGCCTTACTTAGCCTTCATATTTAATTTGTGTGTGGATCAAGGAGTCTTCCCGGATTTAATGAAATACAGTAAGGTAATACCGCTTTTCAAATCCGGGGACAGTAAAGACACCAATAATTATAGACCCGTATCCGTGTTGCCAGTTTTCAGCAAGGTATTTGAAAAGGTAATGCTTAATCAAATGCTCTTTCATTTTAACACCAATAAAATCTTACACAATCAACAGTATGGTTTCACCAAGGGACGTTGTACGACTGACGCCGGGGTCACCTTATTAAAACACATATTTACGGCGTGGGAAGAGGCCCAAGACGCCATAGGAATCTTTTGTGACCTCTCCAAGGCATTTGATTGCGTCGATCACGAAACCTTGCTCTTGAAACTTGAGCATTATGGACTTGGAATACTTGCGCTCAGTCTAGTAAAATCTTATTTAAATGATAGGCAGCAGCAAGTTCAAATAAATGGTGTCAATTCACTTAGTTTGAAAGTAGAAATGGGAGTTCCACAAGGCTCGATATTGGGTCCTTTCCTCTTTTTAGTGTATATTAATGATCTACTCCATTTATTAAAAAATCAACCACAAATGGTGTTATTTGCTGACGATACTTCTTTAATTTTTAAGGTAGAAAGAAGTGCTAAAAATTTTGACGATGTTAATAACGCCCTAATGCAGGTCCATAATTGGTTCACTGCTAATAATTTAGTATTAAATGGGAAAAAAACTAAGTGTATACGATTTTCTTTACCTAATGTCAAAAGTAGTGATTGTGAGATAGTATTGAATCAAGAGAAACTAGAATTCGTCGATAAAACTGTTTTCCTGGGGATCACGCTTGACTCGAGGCTACAATGGGGTTCTCATTTAACATCTCTGGCGGGACGGCTAAGTTCAGCAGCATATGCTGTCAGAAAAATCCGTCAATATACCGATGTTGATACCGCGAGGCTGGTCTATTTTAGTTACTTTCATAGTATCATGTCTTACGGTATTTTACTTTGGGGACGGGCTGCAGACGTCGATTCTATTTTTATTCTGCAGAAAAGAGCCATCAGAGCCATTTATAATCTCCGCAGGCGCGATTCTCTAAGGGAACTGTTTAAGGTTATTAAGATCTTGACGGTACCTTGTCAATATATCTATGAAAACATCATGTACGTAAGAAAAAATGTACATCTTTTTACTAAAAGAGGTGATAGACATAATTATAGTACCAGAAATAGGGACCTATTAGTTCAACCAGGTTTCAGACTGGCTAAAGTAGACTCATCTTTCATGGGGTACTGTTTAAAATGTTACAATAAAATACCTCCCCACATACTTCAACTCAATGAGACGAAATTCAAAGTTTGTATAAAACGCACACTATGCAGCCGGGCATATTATAAGTTGGGGGATTATATCGCTGATAAAAATGCCTGGCTCAATGCTGGTCCTGCTCCACAACCACAACTAATTGATTAACATTTGAAAATACTGTTGGAGCTGCTGAAGATTGTAAGACTACCTTTGCTTTTTATAAACTCAATCTCCTTTGTATTATATAATTGCATAGAACAAGTGTGAGTACTATGTACTATCGAGCTACCATTTACCGGGTAATGTCTTTCATTGACTTGAATGTGCCCTGGCGGCTGATAGATGTCATGCTCACTCAAATGTCTCGCTGACGGTGGCGCGTGTGTTGGATCATTTAGCTCCCTTCAAAATGGTTGAGCTGAATGGTGCTGATCCATGCGTCATGTTCGTGAACGGGCGCTGTCAGTTGGGACTGGTCATCTCTTAGCCACCAAGGCTTATTTTAATTATTTTATTATGGATTGTTTTGTTTAAATTTATATTTACTGTACACTGGACACTCAACGTGTACATCTTATTTACATCGTTCTCACATATAATTATACCTATATTCAACATGAATGATGTAACTAATATTTATGTAACAATATAATTTAAAAGAGTGTCCATGGAGTTTCTTGCCCGTTCTTCTCCATAGGTACCTACTACGCTTTGGAATGGGCAACTAGCTTCATATTTCTGACTGACCCACTTGACAATTCAAAAGTGCCTGTAAATGGTTTAATTGAAATAAATGCTTTGAGTTTGAGTTTGAGTTGAGTTTAAAATATGCTGTCATTCTAAGTCAAAAGTCATTTATTCAAACTAGTCAATATATTGTAAAGCTTGTATAAAATACTAATAATATATAGTAAAGCTTGTACAAAAAGAACAAGCCGAGAGTTTCACAATTTTGCCGTCATTCTTATTATTTTTGGTTACCGTACTTGGTTATGGAAATAATGAAAGCCAAAGTCTTGATGTTTTTTTCTTTAAAACTATTAAGACTTTTTGAGAACAAGTTTCAAATGTTGTCTTTAGAAGGCAAACAAAAATAAATGCCGCAAGAAAGTAAAAACTAATTTTAGTTTCGAAAGTCAGTGGTAATTTGGCAATACACAAAAATCAAACAAAACCAAATGTAGCAATTTCTGAACCATATATTATTGTTCATAAAGCCAGCGACTTTTACGTTTGAGCCGTTTAAGGTTGAAACACTAAGGCCATATGGGGTCCGAGTGCTCATCAAGTTTTTCGGGGCGTTTCAAGCTCTCTTCATGTGACCAGAAGGATCGCCTATTTTACCTACCTAGGGAAGGTCGGGGTTCAAAGTGCCGGGGGTAAGTTGTTCCGGCACGAGTAACTTTGTTAAGTAAAGAGGTTAATAAAAAAAAACGTCACCGCGAATCTCTCAGGGAACAATTTAAAAAGAATAATATTATGACGGTACCTTGCCAATTCATATATGAAAATATTATGTAAGTAAGAAAAAATCTGCATCTTTTTAATAAAATAAGTGATAGACATAACTTTAATACTAGAAATAAAATTAAAATAGATCAACCATTTTTCAGATTAGCTAAAGTACATACATCTTTTATGGGATACTGTGTTAAATATTACAACAAAATACCTTGTATTGCAATTAAATGAAAGAACGTTTAAAGTGAACTTTTAATAAAGTTCACTTTGTAAACAAGCATATTACAAATTTGAGGATTATATCCAATATTATATTCTTGGAAACATGCTGGTCCAGCTCCATAGGACAATCTAGGCTCTAGACAAAATCATACTTGTTGCTACTTTAATTGTAAAGTATGTTATTTTTATTACATTGATTTACATTCTGAGATTACTTTAACTCGCGCACTGACATATTACTTGTTTAAATAATTTGGAAAATCGTATACTTTTACAATGTTTGTAAATATGTGAGCACCATGTATCTATCACAAAATTAACTTATTTGTCATTGCTACATTTTTAAATTCTTTTTACCTTAACTTATTTGTCATTGCTACATTTTTTAAATTCTTTTTACCTTAAGTAATTTGTCATTGCTACATTTTTAAAATTCTTTTTACCTTTACCTACTTATTTGTCATTGCTACATTTTTGAAATTCTTTTTACCTTAACTTTTTTTTTTTTTTTTTGTTTTGGCTTCGCACGGTTTGTGCATTTAGCCAATGTCACGTTTAGTTTAGCCAATGTCACGTTTAGTTACCTTAACTTATTTGTCATTGCTACATTTTTTAAAATTCTTTTTACCTTAACTTATTTGTCATTGCTACATTTTTTAAATTCTTTGTACCTTAACTTATTTGTCATTGCTACATTTTTTAAATTCTTTTTATCTTAACTTATTTGTCATTGCTACATTTTTTAAATTCTTTTTACCTTAACTTATTTGTCATTGCTACATTTTTTAAATTCGTTTTACCTTAACTTATTTGTCATTGCTACATTTTTTAAATTCTTTTTACCTTAACTTATTTCTCATTGCTACATTTTTTAAATTCTTTTTACCTATTGTGGTACGGTAATTTTGTAATAGGTGCATAGGTCCTCACATATAATTATATAATTAATGTATACAAAATATTGTAACACATTTTAAAAGAGTAATGGTGGAGTTTCTTGCCCATTCTTCTCCATACGAAACTACCTTTTGGAAGGGGCGACTAGAATCAATTCAATTTTAATGTAAATATTGATGTTCAAAAGTGCCTTTTTTATGTGCCTATTTGAAATAAATGTTTTGACTTTGTCTTTATTTTCAGTTATTGCATCACTAATCATCACAATTGCTACCGGAATATTTTACCCCAATGTTGGAACAACCAACCCCATGACGGGGTGGGTTGTTTCTTGTCGACTTTTCACAAAAAAAATGTTTCTGGCCGAATAAGATATTACTTACTTATTAAATATTATGACCCTTTAATTTAAAACAGAATACATTTTTCTCTATATAGTTATCCTAAAATCTTGGAGATCAGACCATAGTACGGTTGTTTTACGTGTTGTTTGAAAATCGGCACTTTGAACCCCGACCTCCCCTACTTACTTCCTCTTCTCGAAGCAACTAAAACCATAATTATATCGTAACAGTTTGCTAGGAAAACAGTTTGCAGTTTTCCTGAGTGAACTAATTAATTCAACTTCTTTTCAGTCCATCTTCACTCATTCTTGACAGACCTTTCTTAAGTCCAGTTCCTCGCAATTTTCAATCAAAAGGTTTGAATGCTTATCAAATATACCTCCACTTTAATATAATCGATAGATGACTCAAAGTATCGAGATGATAAGGGCTGTGGCACTAATTACTTTCATATTCTAGAGCCAACACTGTCAGCGTCGTTGCGATTAATAAAAAGCAAACATGATTACTGTATGTTTTTGTTTAATAAATAGTTTTATTTTGGTTTAGTGATGGTAGTAGTGGGCGGGCGCGACGTAGGCAGGGGCGGTCTTCACAAGTACAGGGGCGGCTGTAGGAGCGGAGTTGTGCACCACTGCGTTGAAGCCGCTGTGGTCGTCGGCGGAGTACTCCACGGTCCTGATGGAGCCGTCGGCCTCGTGGAACGAGTACGAGCCCTTCACAACATCACCGTCGCGGGACTCCTGCTGGGACTTGTTGTCGCCGGTGTGGCCGTCAGCTACAGAGTAGTTGTACTCGTATTTGGGATGAGCCTGTTATCGAAAATAAATAAAATGAGTTTGTGATACAACAAAGGAAAACTACTTGTTTCATATTCTATTTCGGAGGCCATCATGACTTACGTCGAACTCAGCAGCGTGGGCGACGACGGGAGCGGCGTGGTAGGCGACAGGGGCAGGAGCGGCGTGGTAGGCGTAGGCAGCTGGGGCGGCATGGTAGGCGACGGGGGCGGCATGGTAGGCGACGGGGGTGGCGACGGCTACGTGTTGGGCTGGCTGTTCATGACGAACGATGTTTTGAGAAGAAACAGAAGCAGCGGAGGAGTAATGAGCAGGGGCAGCTTGGTAGGCAACGGCCGGAGCAGCTTGGTAGGCGTAGGTAGCCGGGGCGGCGTGGTATGCGACCGAGGCGTGTTGGGCAGGCTGGTCGTGACGCACGATGTTCTGGGAGGAGACAGCCGCAGCAGAGGAGTAGTGCACGGGGGCGGTCAGTAGACCAGCCTGGCACACCGCCACCAAACCACACAGAGCTACGATCTGGAAATTAAAATAAAAATATTTTTATGAACATAAGTACATACATTTATGCCTGCCAACGAATAAATGCGAACATTTAATCATACATTTATTAAAATTACAAAAAAAAAAAACTTACTTTGGAGAACATATTGTTTGACTTGTGATCTAACAATGAGTGATACATTTCAGCTAATAGATTTACTTTATATACTAGTCGATGGCTGTACTAGTTCACTATGACAAGTTGTAGAACGAGCTTACGGTGACCTCCATAGATATCGGTGGTGACCTCGCTCCGGGTCACACAGTTTCGCGAACCCATTCACAAATTTGCAAGCTATTTCTACAAGTAAAAGTTTATGTCATTGTATTCGTACTCACTGTATCGGAATGATAAGGTTTCAGAGACAATTGCAGCAAGATATATTTGAGATTAAATATAGGTTATTATCATAAAAGTAAAATCAAAATCAAAAGTCATTTATTCAAATTAGGCTGAGAATCAGCACTTTTTGAACGTCAAAATCACATAAGACAGTCCCCCCAAAACGCCCACCCTTCACCACTTCCTAGTGCTATAGCTGGGAAGAAGAAGTGGCGGAACAAACTCCCCAGCAGCACTGCTGTCTGTTCAGTTAGAAGAATTGGATTCTATACATATAGTAATAAGTAATTAACATTACGAAACACAAAAATATTAAAATTATTTGCCATATGTCAGCTAGCACACGCCAATATTTAAAACTATACTCAAGCAGAAATAAATAATAAAAACAAAAACGCAAACAGAACTTAATACATAATAAAAAGCCTCCTGGCATAAAGGGCGTGCCCGCTTACATATGCAATGCTGCATTATGTTTTTATATGTATATAGCTGTAACTAGTAGCCACAAATGATAAACTAGGACCTTCGAAGTAAAATAAAGAAACATTAATTTCTAATAACAATAACAAAACCATAGTCAGCAAGCTGACCTGTCACCACAAGCAGCACCCGTTCACGAGCATAACGCAAAGATCAGCCATTACCCCCCTCGCCATATTTGAGGGAAGGAGGCAACCCGACCCCCGACGCTACCGCAAGCATTGACATCTAAGGGAGCATGACGAACTTGCTGCCGGTTGCTCAAAAGAATAATATGATGAACTGTCGAGGTCGCTAGCTAACCATATATTGCAATACAACTCATTAAAAAACATTGACATGAGTAGATTATGTCAATAATAAATAAAAATTAAATTAAACTAAGATGACTAATATAGTCAAATAAAATAAACAATTATATGAACTCGTATAACTTGTCAGTAGGTAAGCTAATTTTGGAGAAAGAACATAAACATTGTCTTGAGTTAATCACAGCGACCAACTATTTTTATCGTTTATGTAATCGTTGATTGAATAGTATGCCTTTGAACAAAGGTTGGATTTTACTTTAGCTTTAAACGCATTAAAAGGCAATTCTAACAAAGAAGAGGGAAGCTTGTTATAAAAGTTTAAACCAAGCCCAACAAATGAGATATGGACCTTATGAAGCCGGTGAAAGGGAGCACGTAGTTTCTCCTTGTTTCTAGTGTTAATATTATGAATATCACTTTTTTTGTGTATAAGTGTATATTTTAATTTTTTATTATTTTAATTTTAAATTATTTATTTTAATTAAAAGTATTTTACTTGGCAACTGAAATAGTGTCAACCTAAGTAAGTGCTTCGTAAGTTTTTAGCCGACTACAATAAACAAATGTTCACGTCACGTCAGGCAAACGGACGGGTATCGATAAAGTCTTTAATTTAGTAAGAAATAATCTTTGTAAAATAAAACTATTATTCGCTAAATATTTTTTCATAATAACAATAATTTATGTTTTTTTAATACAATAATTCGAACGCTTTTAAACTGTTCATCACCTCAAATTAAACTCCAAGCACAGTGTGAAATGTTATTCGTGTGTAAATAAACATTACTTTCTTAACGTGCCTGATAACTTGGTGTTTTTGCTATTCCTGTTACAGCTAGACTGCCTCGTTGGTCTAGTGATCACAAGCGCTAGTTTTGAGCACGATGTCCTGGGTTCGATTCTCGGGTCGAGCAAAGTCTTATTGAGTTTTTCCATATAAAATTTTCACCCTCTTTTACGTGGGACTTAAACGTAATTGTTAAAATGTGGGTGTACTGTACGGTGTGTAAAGTTTGTATGCAAAAGTCGACTTTATAATGTATATTGTGCTGCGGAGCCAGCACAGACTCTGTGATAGGCTTGAGACACGCATTTTATAAAGTATGTTGTACGCCAAGCGAATATAGTGAGCTTTCAAATAATCTGTATTAGGTTTTTGTTTGGAAAAACCATTGAAAAAATAGGCGCGTTGCCCATTGTAGATCTCGTAGGTGGTGTGATAGGTAGTAATTAATAAGTCCCAAGTATACAAGAAGAAGAATGAAAGTTTATTAGTTCACAGTCACAGGTTTCAGTTCACACACACAAGAGTTCCACTTAGTTAAGAAGGAGTGGCTGAAATACAGATAGCAGAGAACAGCACGGATAAACAATTAAACATAAACAAGAAGGTTTTAAAGGATAATTAGTTTCGCGAGATTAGGATAGACAACATTGCACGCAGTGATCGTACTAATTCGCGAGTCATTTGTGGCCGGGCGCATGAGTGCACCGCACGATGATGCCGTCCCGCTCATGCGCACGGCTCGCGTGACGTAGCACGAGCGGTCGTCGCTAGAACAATAGACGCGTCATAGCCGCGCCGGCCCACTGATAAGTAATTATCTACTAATACAATATTTTGTACTTGTCTGTTTGTTTGTTGAAAATTAAGTGAATTATTATTGTAAACAGTTTTATTTTAAATGTTGAACATAAATAAGTCTAGTTTTAAGTTCTGTTGTAAATATGTGTATATAAATTATATTTAATTTTATGTAAGAAATATATAATTTATATTGTTTTACTTTAATGATTTAATTAGAATTAGATTTTAATTTTACTTAAGTGTGTAGGTCACTACATCACCCCCTTCCAAAGACCGTCAAGGGCGATAATAGTCGGGAAATCTCACGCGACGTCCAGACCGCGTCGTTCTGACAACGTCATCGTCAGCCGAAGGTAAGTTTCGGTTATCCGCGTTGGGTGAGTAGTGATGAGCGTTAGTGTTGAGTGGTGGCTGTGGTGTGTTATGATGCATGTCAGTGGTATGTGGTGGGAATGGTGTGCTTCCAGGGTCACGTAGTATGAAGGCCGGCTTAATGCGGTCTATCGATACGGTAACCTGTTTACCATTTACCTCTACTCTGAACACCTTGTCACCTCTTTCAATGACCTTATGTGGACCAGAATATGCCGGTTTCAGACCACCACCAGCGGTGCAGTCCCTAAGGAAAACGTGGGTTGAGGAAGCTAATTCCTTGTAAATGAATGTTTTTAAACTGCTTTTGTGCCTGGTTGCTGGTGATGGTTGCAGATTCCGGATAATATTCCGAAGCCTTGACAGGTAGACGGTCATGTCAACGGTCTCGTCAGCCTGAGGGTCGAAAAATTCACCAGGTAGCCGCATTGGCTGGCCGTAAACTAATTCGGCGGCCGAAGCCTGAGCGTCTTCTTTGAAGGCACTGCGCACACCTAACAGGACTAGTGGAAGAGATTCCACCCAACTGTTATTTGCGTGGCAGGTGATCGCAGCCTTGAGTTGACGGTGGAATCTTTCCACCAGTCCGTTACAGGCAGGATGGTAGGCAGTTGTTCTGCGATGTTGGAATCCAGCGATGGCAGACAAGCATTTGAACAGTGCTGATTCGAACTGCCCGCCTCTATCGGTTACGATATCCGATGGGCAGCCGAAACGAGCAATCCAGCCACTAAGTAAGGCCTTTGCCACTGTTTCAGCCGTTATGTCTGGTAACGGTATTGCCTCAGGCCATCGCGTAAAGCGATCGACGGCTGTGAGACAATAGCGGAAACCTTGGCACAATGGCAAAGGTCCCACGAGGTCGATGTGGATGTATGCGAACCTTGATTTTGGCAATTTGAAGGTTCCTATCGGAGCAAAGACGTGCCGCGTGGTTTTTGAGCGCTGGCAAGCCAGGCAAGAACGAACCCACTCTCGACAGTCTTTTCTAATGCCAGGCCACACATATCGGTCAGCAACCAACCTTGCTGATGCCTTGGTGCCTGGGTGACTCAAGGAGTGGAGGCTAAGGAAAACTGTCCTGCGCAACTCCTTGGGTACAAAAGGTCTTGGCGTAGGGGTGCTGACGTCACAGTACAGCTGTGTCTGCGATCCTGGTACGCTAACTTGTTGAAAGCGTAACGCATTGTCCCCGGTAAGCAGTTGTTTCAGCTCTTGGTCCTCCAGTTGTGCTGCAGCGATCCTTTCAGCGGGCACAGGTTGAGTAATCTCCTCGACGCGTGAAAGGGTGTCTGCCACGACATTGTTCTTCCCAGAAATATGTCAGATGTCCGTTGTAAACTGGGCTATTAGATCCAGGTGACGGAACTGTCGTGGAGAACAATTCTCTTTTCGAGAGTGGAAGGCGAATGTGAGTGGCTTGTGGTCTGTGTAAATCACAAAGTCGCGAGCCTCCAACATGTGCCGAAAATACTTCACACTCTCGTAAATGGCGAGCAGCTCGCGGTCGTAAGGTGAGTACTTAACCTGTGCCGAGCTCAGCTTCCGTGAAAAGAAGGCAAGGGGCTCCCAAGCTCCCGCGTTCAGTTGCTGCAAGACCGCGCCCATGGCTTTGTCAGACGCATCCGTGACCAACGCCAACTTAGCGTTGCAGTCAGGATGAGCCAACAGTGCTGCCTGACAAAGGCTATTCTTGCAGTCCTGGAATGCCTTATGCTCCTCGGGTGACAAATTGACTGGGTGTGAACCCTTCACAGAGCCGGTAAGCAGAGCGTTTAAGGGTGCTTGGAAGTTTGCTGCGCCTGGGATGAACCTGCGGTAAAAATTGAGCATCCCAAGAAATCTCCATAGCTCTCTTACGGTCTTGGGAGCGGGAAAAGTTTGTACGGCTTCGACCTTGGAAGGTAATGGTGTGGTGCCCTTGGTTGAGATGTGGTAGCCCAAAAACTGTACCTCCGACACTCCGAAGACGCACTCAGCACTGTTGATGACCATACCGTAGTCTCTGAGTCTGGTGAAAAGTTGACGCAGGTGATGCTCGTGGGTCTTCTGGTCTTTCGAGTAGACCAAGAAATCGTCCAAATATGCATACGTAAAGTCCAGACCCCTGAGCATTTCGTCCACGAAACGCTGAAACGTCTGTCCGGCATTCCGTAGACCGAACGTCATGTACGGGAATTCGAAAAGGCCGAACGGTGTTGTGATCGCGGTCTTCGGGATATCGTCTGGATGCACAGGAATCTGATTATACGCTTTCACCAGGTCTATTTTGGAGAACACGGTACAGCCAGACAGGCTATGAGCGAAGTCCTGGATGTGCCGGATGGGGTATTGGTCAGGGATGGTTCGTGCGTTCAACATCCTGTAATCGCCGCAGGGGCGCCAACCATCGTCTTTCTTAGGTGCTAGGTGGAGAGGCGTCGACCACGACGACTCTGACAAGCGACAGGTGCCACACTGCAACATTGCCTCGAATTCCTCCCTGGCGATTTTTAATTTGTCAGGGGCCAATCTGCGAGGTGAACAGGATACTGGCGGCCCTGGTGTAGTGCGGATGTGATGTACTGTATTGTGTTTCGGAGTGCGGTGTACACCATGTGGGCGGGTGATGTCAGGGAATTCCCGTAGTAAGTGAATGTATGCGGAATCACCAAGACTTACTTTCACCGAAGAGACGACATCAGAACGACGGACACGCGACGCCGGGGCGTGGAGCGTTGTATGATTGTCGATGAGGCGTTGGTTCCTGCAATCAACAATCAGATCATAAAAAGATAAAAAATCCACGCCTATTATCGCCCTTGTAACATCGGCGACGATAAATCGCCAAGCGAAGTCGCGGCGCAACCCTAGGTTCAGAGTTACGCTAATGAACCCATACGTGGTAATCGATGTCCCGTTTGCCGCACATAGCTGGTAATTTGTTTTTTCTAGCCGTCTTGTAATTGCCGATCGGGGGTAGACGCAGAGGTCGCTACCGGTGTCGACCAAAAACTGCACCTTCGACCTTTGATCGGTAACGAATAAGCGACCAGCACTCGGACAATCATCGGTCGCCATTACTGATTGCCCCGCACATTTCCCGATGTAGGGTAGTCGCACGGCTTCACGCACTTTTTAGCCCGTTCCCCGAAATTCTGATGGTACCAGCACTGTGGGAACTTTCTATAGCTGGACTGTGACCTGTTGGAACAAGACCGACGGCGCGTACGACTATGGGAACGTCCTCTATGACGAGACAGCCGCTCCACCTTCTCCGCCAGGTTCTCCATCTGCTTGGTCAGGGCGGCGATCTCGGAGTCCCTGCTATTGCCAGGGGTGCCCGACGACGCAGTTGTAGTGATGGCAGATGTTGATGCCACCTGGTTGCCGACGACGTCGTGGATCCGGTCCGCCAGCTCAGCCAGCTCACCCAGGTCAGCCTTGGACTGGGAAGCTATGATCGCCTGTGTACTTGCGGGTAAGCGGCTCGTCCAAATGGTCCTCAGGAACTCCTCCGGTACACCTGGACCAGCTAGGTTGAGGAGGTGCCGGTAAAACTGTGAAGGCTTCCGGTCGCCCAGCTCTTCATGCATTAGAAGTTGCTTAATCTTCTTCTCACGCGATGCCGATAGCCGCTTAATGAGCTCACATTTGAGTTTTTCATACTTTCCGGTGGGTGGAGGGTTGCCGATAATATCCTCGACTTCGGCAGCGTACTGCGGGTCTAGGTTGCCGATCACATGGTAGAATTTAGTTTCGTCCGCCTTGATGCTAGCCAGTATGAACTGCGCCTCCATTTGGTTAAACCAGAGACTTGGCTTCTCCGGGTAGAACGGCGGTATGCGCACACCCACGCGAAATGCTTCTGCTCCCGACACATCTTGGCTCGTACGCGCTTTGTCCTCAGCCATCTTCGTGCTCTTTGACGGGGTCACCAATGTAGATCTCGTAGGTGGTGTGATAGGTAGTAATTAATAAGTCCCAAGTATACAAGAAGAAGAATGAAAGTTTATTAGTTCACAGTCACAGGTTTCAGTTCACACACACAAGAGTTCCACTTAGTTAAGAAGGAGTGGCTGAAATACAGATAGCAGAGGCAGCACGGATAAACAATTAAACATAAACAAGAAGGTTTTAAAGGATAATTAGTTTCGCGAGATTAGGATAGACAACATTGCACGCAGTGATCGTACTAATTCGCGAGTCATTTGTGGCCGGGCGCATGAGTGCACCGCACGATGATGCCGTCCCGCTCATGCGCACGGCTCGCGTGACGTAGCGCGAGCGGTCGTCGCTAGAACAATAGACGCGTCATAGCCGCGCCGGCCCACTGATAAGTAATTATCTACTAATACAATATTTTGTACTTGTCTGTTTGTTTGTTGAAAATTAAGTGAATTATTGTAAATATTTTAAATGATGTAATGTAACATAATTATTGTAAACAGTTTTATTTTAAATGTTGAACATAAATAAGTCTAGTTTTAAGTTCTGATGTAAATATGTGTATATAAATTATATTTAATTTTATGTAAGAAATATATAATTTATATTGTTTTACTTTAATGATTTAATTAGAATTAGATTTTAATTTTACTTAAGTGTGTAGGTCACTACGGCTCGTATTCATGAACATTACTATGAGGTCTCACAGTGCGCGCGGGCGCACAGGGTCCTAAAACCTATTCATAGACTATACTTGAGTGGCAATCGGCACTATGCGTCCCTTAAAATTCACGCATAGGTAAGGTAGCCGGCTAGCTATATTAAGCAACGCATAGTGTCCAGCATACGTCAAAAAGTTGGTTATTTTTGTTTCTCGAGATTTGGTTTTGCGTTGTTTGATGTTGTTTTTGATTCTAGTGCCGTTCTTTTATAATGGATTACAGTAGCGAAGAAGAATTTGATAGTTATATCAATGAGGAAACAATAATAAGTACCAGAAAAGTGATACGGGATTTCCAAGATCCTTTTGATTATTACAGTTCGGATGAATTTAGACGACGCTACAGATTTTCGAAAGATGTGGTACAATTTATACTCTTGCCACTGATAAATGAAGACCTAGACAAATTGACTACAAGAGGCCTTCCAGTGCCACCTATTTATCAGTTGCTAGTGGCCTTAAGGTTTTATTCTTCTGGCAGTTTCCAGGTACTTACCTTATTTAGTTAATACAATTAAAATAACTTGGGTACTTATGAAACCTAGCGTTAGAATGTGTACCTACTACCTTACCTCTCTATGAAAGGGCTGAACTTTGATAAGTACAATAACAACTACGTACCTACCTACTACCATACAATATTTTGATTTACAGATGATAACAGGAGACCTTATAACTATTCTATATTGTAGGAGTAGGAACGGCAAGGGTGGGGAGAGTTAATAAAACTCGGCGCCTCACCCGGGCTCGCCCCTTTTTTTTGCGCTCGCCTTCGTTGAGATAGGTCGTTACTCTGTCCGATTGTACCTAACTTTTGCTAATTGTTTAGTCATAGATAGATCGTTTCTAGGTCTTAATTAGATTCATTAGTTTTGTATAACTTTTGTGTGTTAGTTAATTTAGAGGTAAAATCATTTTTGTTGTAAAGTTGTTTGTGTTGAATTTATTTTGTCAGGTAGTATTAAAAATTGTTTTTAAAAAAATCACTCCTGGTCTTATTCCTTAGATCAGGCGTGGGATTCTTTCCCAATTGCCCACTGTTATTTTTGTTAAAGGATAGTGCTTATCAGTTAGTTTTATTCTAGAAGTTTTGTCGTTTAGTTCGGTTTTGTTCAGCTACCCTCAGGTAGTACGATTTTTGCTGGAGTGTTTCATGGTGATTAGTAAGTGCTTTTGATTAGTTTTTCGTGTCATCATTTGTGTGTCATAGCGGTTCATTTATTTCTTTTTTACTTTAGACTTTTGTTGATTTCGTCATGTCGAATCGTGAGCGTGAATATAGTGCGGATCGTCGCGATACTCGTAGTTCCAATCGTCATAGTCGCGACAGACGTGATAGTAGAAACCGCGAGCGATCGCCTGACGAAAGTTTTAAGTTGCGGCTCGAGATGCAGGCTATGGTGACGCGTCTTAAAGCGTTAGAGGATAGGTCTAGGGCCTCGCCTTTGCCAGGGCCTGATTCTACTTCGTAGGGTTCTTATACCTTGACTGAGGCTGGTTTCTCAATTAACTTGAAGAAGGGTTCGTTCCTAGCCACGGAAATTGAGTATTTGGGGCGGACCATTAGTGAAAATCAGGTTAGACCGAGTCATGATAAAGTAAGGGCTTTGATTGACTCAGCTCAACCGCAAAATGTAAAACAGGTCCGCCAGTTCATGGGCTTAGCCAGCTATTTTAGACGTTATATAGCTGACTTTGCCCAGAAAACTGCTTGTATTGCTGCGTTGACTAAAAAGGGGGTTCCCTTTAACTGGGGTTCAGAGCAACAGGCTGCTCGAAAGTACATTGTAGAATGTCTAACGAGTGAGCCAGTACTGGCTATCTACGATCCTTCGTTACCAATAGAGGTCCACACAGACGCGAGCTCTATTGGCTATGGAGCAGTCATGATGCAAGTACATGAGGGTAATCGCAAGCGTGTGATATCTTATTTCAGCAGGCTTACACAGGGGGCTGAGAGTAGATACCACTCGTATGAGCTGGAGACGCTTGCTGTCGTTAAAGCTCTTCAGTATTTCCGGCATTATCTTGTGGGGGTTCATTTCACCGTAGTTACCGATTGCAACGCACTCAAACTTACTCAACGTAAGAAAGATTTGTTGCCCAGGGTAGCTCGGTGGTGGGTATACCTTCAGGACTTTGATTTCAGCCTCGATTACCGTAAAGGTTCCCAGGCTTGAGAGTTTTTGTTCTCAAATATGTAACACATTGTTTAGTGTGTCTTTCACACAAAAAAAGTCGCCCGTGCCCCACTCCAACCCATTCACTCTTGGGAAAAACCAGACTCTCCCTTCGAAACTATCCATTTAGATGCTCTAGGTCCTTTACCTGAAGCAGATGGTTATCGCTATGTTCTTATCGTAGTCGATGCGTTTTCTAAGTTTGTTCTATTATACCCTATGTACCGCCAGGATGCTGACAGGTTAAAACGTCACTTCACTAATTTAATTTCACTTTTTGGTACACATAAGTTAATAATTGTAGCTGATAGAGGTAGGATGTTTCAAAGTGCGGACTTCCTCAACTGGGTTACGGATATGGGCTGCGACACGCATCTCATAACGCCCGAGACCCGAGATGCACCAATCCAACGGGCAGGTGGAGCGTTATTGTCGCACGGTACTCAACATGGTACGTATCGAATGCAATCATCGACAGCAGAGGTGGCCGACTGTCATGTGGAAGCTCCAGTTGGTTCTGAACATCACCAAGCACAGAACAACTCAACAATCTGCTCTTAACCTGCTGATTGGCATCGATGCGGCTACTCCACTCATCCGAAGTTTGGTACGTGACGTGGCTATTGAAGGTTCCAGTCCGAACAGGGAGGCTCTTCGTGAGATGCGTCGGCAGAGGGCGTCTGATCGTCTCCATTTAAATCGTGAAGCTCAAGATACTTACGTCAACCAAGGACGCAAGGCACCGCGCGTTTTCGAAATAAATTCATTGGTTTTTGTTAGAAAACAGGCGCAGTCGACTGGGAAGCTGGATTCCTGCATGCGAGGGCCATACCGTGTGGTGAAGGCTTTGTTACACGGTCGTTACGAGCTTCAGCTCTTGGCCGGCTCGTATGGGAAAACGACGCAAGCAGCCGCGGAGTATATGATTCCGTGGCATGGAGAGTGGACTCCTGATGTGTGTGCCGATTTTTTCCTTGGTAAGTGATCTAAGTCATCGCTTTGATGTTTTTCCTCTTAATGATTTGTAGACATGCCATTGGTGGTCTCTGTCCTGTGTAATTGTTTTAAGAGTACGTATTGCGTTATGTACTACGTACCTACTTACTGTGTGTTTTCTCAAGGGATAAAACGCAATGAGAGAAGTTTTGTCTTGCGGTTGGGATAGCCTCTGTCTCGGATGTCCTCGTACTCAGATATACTATCCTGACTGACGGATACACTTCAAGTGAGGTTTGGTTTCATGTTATTGGATGCTGTCTTGGAGTGCGCTCAGTCATGCGATCCTAGTACATGGAACATGCCTTGGGTGGTTTGTGTTTTTATTTTGTTGTGCTCGGACATGGTCCTGGAGCTGTGGTACACGCAGGGTTATGCCAAAAGGTTGGCTTTAACGAGTCGTGGTGCGAGACATGTTTCTGTGACGAACATGGTCTCTGTGTATTTTATTTTGATAGTTTGGGTTGAAACATACTTTTATGTGAATCGTTTCACACACGCAAAGCTATGTCTCACGTAAGTCCGCGTAGATCTCTAGCGAGTCGTGAGGTGGCACTCCCCCGACGGGAACTGCCCCGGGTGATCGATACAGATATTTGTTTGTTTTTTTACCCTGTGCTTAGGTTTAGCTAGTTGAGCCTAGCTATCATGTGTCATAGTTGTGTAACTTGACAAGAAGGACACATGGAGCCTCCGTGTTTTATTTTGTGTGTGAACATTGTACTTTGCTGTGATTTATTCTTGTTACAGAATCGGACGTCGATAATGAGGAGTCTACCGCTCCAAGCGTCGTCGTCCAGCCTTCCGAAGTCGAGACGCCTGATGTTGCGATTGAACCACAGCCTAGCACGTCCGGGACACAGGGACGCATCGAAGAACCTCCAGTCCCGTTCAGCGCTTCATCGGGTGATGAAGGTCCAGAGATATCGTTGACGACCCTGGAGACTGACCTCCAGAGTTAGAAGATGGAGCCCGAGGACGGACTCCTGTCAGGAGAGGCCGTGTAGGAGTAGGAACGGCAAGGGTGGGGAGAGTTAATAAAACTCGGCGCCTCACCCGGGCTCGCCCCTTTTTTTTGCGCTCGCCTTCGTTGAGATAGGTCGTTACTCTGTCCGATTGTACCTAACTTTTGCTAATTGTTTAGTCATAGATAGATCGTTTCTAGGTCTTAATTAGATTCATTAGTTTTGTATAACTTTTGTGTGTTAGTTAATTTAGAGGTAAAATCATTTTTGTTGTAAAGTTGTTTGTGTTGAATTTATTTTGTCAGGTAGTATTAAAAATTGTTTTTAAAAAAATCACTCCTGGTCTTATTCCTTAGAATATAATATCCTACTAACATTACAGTTGAGCTTGATGAACCTAAAGACGTAGTTATATTATTTATATCCATATTTGTAGGAATTGAAGCAACAATCATTCGTAATCAGCACACAAAAAATTAACAAAGAAATATAGGAAATTGTTAGTTCACAACTGACAAAACGTTTAAAACTTTAAAGGTTATATTTATGTCATCCGCCAATCTGCCAAACATTAGAGAGAACTTAGCAACAGAAACGGACCAATCACCGATCTTTATTCGACGCAGTGCGTTCGCTTAGTGAAGTGTCGCTTGAGTATTGTTTGTGAATTAAATGGCCTGTCATGACGAACGCAGTGAGAAATGCCTTACTTAGCATAGTGCTACTGCCATACTTAAATAAGTATCATTCTTGAATACGGGTATTAATCTACGAGATCTACAATGTAAACACGAACGTTTAGAATAAACGTAATAATTAGAACATTGTATCACTCCATAGCCCCCATCACTCATTATAGTACCTTCACTTCTGATCAAACCTTCTGGTGATACAGGCATTATGTTAACCTATGTTCCTTTTACAATTAAAACTGTAGAAGTTTCGGACTGAGAAAAAATATTCGATATAGCACACTGTATCTTGTTACATTGTCAACATAACGAAGGGCTCGTGGCTAAGTTATAACAGCCGAATGGGTAAGTCGATCAGGTTAAGCTACGCTTGCCGCGGTTGGTCCGTGGATAGGTGACCATCTTTACATACCGAGACCCCTTCGTGCCTTGGTTCCCGGCTGTCATTCGTGGATCTTTAACAGTCGTTATGGGTCGTCAGTATCCCGAAAATCTGACAACCAGTCTTACCAAGGGGTATCGTATTAAGGGGTAATATTAGGCGTAGAGCCGATGACTGTGATTAAGATAAACGGGTTCTCGAGTTTAAACCGCGAATCGTGACGCGTAAAGCTAGATGCCCTCAGGCTTGGTGAAGTGACGATCTTCCCAGTGTGGCTAGTAGCTGCTGGATGACAGTAGCCAAGTATCCAGTTAAATGGCGAGCGATTATAGAAGCCAGGCCATCTCCAGTAGAGGACTGGTAGGCTGATGATGACGGTCATCGTATATTATATATTTATTTATTTATTTAACCATTTATGTACACACTTATATAAACAGACAAGAAGAAAATAACAGAAAAATAGGTACAAAGGTGATGCTGATATGTGGGTTTTATTTAACTAGGACAGTGTAGTCAATATAGGAACTAAAAAGTTTTGTTTTAGATTGGGCATTTTGTTTGCATTAAACCACAAGCTTTTACTAAATTATAGAAGCTGATTTTTTTTTCCTTTTTTCGCTCAGTTAATTGTATTGGAGTTAAAACCTCGGGTTAAGGCAGTCTTTGGTATAGCCGGGCGTTTTTCATTATACAGTCGTGTTAATAGTACCCTCAGTTGGTAATATTATTTTGCTTTATTTTATACTCTTTGGCAACAATACCTAATGAAGTAATAACGACAGGCTGTAAATTTTGTTGTTAACTGATTTCCCTCCCGGCTAGAGTACTACAATTGAGGCTTATTCAAAATCGAAACTGAACATGTATCATTATGTATTTACATAATGCAGTTCTCGTCTGTTTCTCTTAGTTTTGGATTGGGTTATCCACCATTTCACACCGAAGGATTCGCCCACGTCAGAACTTTTTTCTCCATATAAAAATTCTTAGTATTACAAAATTAGTATTACAAAAGCATTAGTAATATAAAACATTGTGAACGCCATGAGCACGATGTATATTTTTTGGCACACAATATCGTATTATAATTGGCACATGTGTGCAAATATGACAAATTGGCGGCGAGGATGTTAAGACACTAGGTTTTGTATTATTTCTGGTCCTCCATAAGCCTCCTTTTTAACCGACTTTAAAAATGAGGAGGTTTTACTTTATCTAGCGCCAACGTTCAACAAGCACGAGGCCGTTGAATCCCTACTTATAAAAGCTATGAATCAAAAAGAAATACATAGGTACCGTATGTATTTTATTACACATTCCAATTAATTTCCTGATGTCATACTTACATAATACTGCATACATAATAAACTCACGCCTTTTTCCGAGCAAGCAGGTTTAATATAACTATAGAACGCCATCTGCTACGATCCGTACTTAAGTAGGTAGGTACTCCTTTTGCTTCGTCACTCACTGTGCTGCAAGGATCTTTTAGCGCGTAGACCTATGGCGTAGACAGAGAAAAGTCTCCGTCTACGTTTTAGCGCCTCAATGACTTTGACAGCGGAGCGTTGTTGGTTAACATTTTGTGGAATTGTCAGAGAAATTGTATCAAAAAAACAAGATGGCGATTTTTTTTTTAAATCTTTTGTTTTAGGCAAGATGGCGATGTTACCTAATTCCGAATTTGGCGACGTGCCAAAAGACCCTTGTACCGTAGTTCCTACATATAGTTTTTTTATGTTTAAAAACGGTTTCCTGTGTTAATTTTTTTGTCAATGTTGTTATAATTACTAACTGTTAATAAGTGGAGTATTCATAATGCTACCTCGATTTAATGACAACTTTGACTTATTTAATCAATTTCTTTCCACGAAAGTTTATAAATAGTATTGCTCGCCATAGCAGTTTTTCCCAAATAATTTCTAACTTTACATGCGGGCAGCGCATGTAAAGTTAGTAATTATTTGGGAAAAACTGCTATGGCGAGCGATACTATTTATGCAATGCTAAAAAACTAGTTATTGTCGTGTATCCTAGGATCAAGTTAAGCCTGAATTGCATTCGGATTCAACTCCATTTTATTGTTCTAAATCTTATCTAAAGTTAAAATTCAGGGGTAGATTCGAACCCAGGGTTGCGGGAAAGTCCGAAAAGGTTACCGTGGCCCCTGGCACAGGCAACTGAAGAAACACGGGTGGGTTTTAGTCAGTAAGAGTCTGACACGCCCTCCCGCTTTGCCCAGAGCGGGAGAAGTTATTTGATGATTTCCCACACTCAAAAAAAAGGGGTGAATTCGAATAGGAAATAATGTTAACACAAAATATTTATCGAACTTATTCGTATATTGCAATAAATAATTTATAATCAACATTGTTTTGGTGAGCGCGATACATGACTAGTGAGGGTGCTTCAGTGGTGGTAGTAGTGAGCGGGCGCCACATGCACGGGCGCGGCCGTGGGAGCGGAGTTGTGCACCACCGCGTTGAAGCCGCTGTGGTCGTCAGCGGAGTACTCCACGGTCCTGATGGAGCCGTCGGCCTCGTGGAACGAGTACGAGCCCTTCACAACATCACCGTCGCGGGACTCCTGCTGGGACTTGTTGTCGCCGGTGTGGCCGTCAGCTACCGAGTAGTTGTACTCGTATTTGGGGTGAGCCTGTTATCGAAAATAAACAAAATGAGTTTGTGATACAACAAAGGAAAACTACATTTTCTACTTTGGAGGCCATCGTGACATACGTCGAACTCAGCAGCGTGGGCGACGACGGGAGCGGCGTGGTAGGCGACAGGGGCAGGAGCGGCGTGGTAGGCGTAGGCAGCTGGGGCGGCATGGTAGGCGACGGCGGCGGCGACGGCTACGTGTTGGGCTGGCTGTTCATGAGGCACGATGTTTTGAGAAGAAACGGAAGCAGCCGAGGAGTAACGAGCAGGGGCAGCTTGGTAGGCAACGGCCGGAGCGGCCTGGTAGGCGTAGGCAGCCGGGGCGGCGTGGTATGCGACCGAGGCGTGTTGAGCAGGCTGGTCGTGACGCACGATGTTCTGGGAGGAGACAGCCGCAGCAGAGGAGTATTGCACGGGGGCGGTCAGGAGACCAGCCTGGCACACCGCCACCAAACCAACCAGAGCTACTACCTGCAAGTAGATTTTTTTATTAAGTAAGATAATATTTTTTACTAACAACTTATGAACTCTTTTCAATCCACTGACTTACTTTAGTGAACATGTTGATTAGATAGTTTCAGTAATGATATCAACAACTGAATGATACATTTGTCGCCAACGATTAGTTTATATACAGTATTAACTGTCAGTGATACACACGCATGTGTAAGAAGTTGTAGAACAAGCTCTGAGTAACCTTATATTGGGTGACATAGATTTGCAAAACAAACCATTCACTTGAGACAGGTTGCTAGCCCATCATCAACGACAATGCATTTCCTTAGCATTACTATTATTAATAAATGCCGAGTTTTTGAACAATGCATGGAAAACGAAAAATGCATTTTGCGTCTTTATGTAACAGATAAATAAAAAAGTAAATAAATAATAGTAAACCTTCAATATCAGACTACACTGAAACGCAAAGCAACTTGTAATTTAATTGAGAAACCATTATATTTTAAATGGAATCGTTTCAATAACTTGTTTACTTCAAACTAGTTTGGATATTTCCCAGTTATATTTTACTGTCAGGTGTATTGCACATGATAGTTTTTTCTTCTTGCCAGAAGCAATGAGTTCGTTTTTCTTGCTAAAATGTTAATATAACAATATTATTCAATTGTGGTTTGTAATAAAAAATAATATTCAATTGTGGTTTTCTCTGTCGGAATACTATTCTGATTTATCACACTGCAATCCAATCTGAATCACTGCTATGTCTACAATATCCTTACTTACAGAACTTAGGTATAGAACACTTACAGAATCCGTTTAAAATATGCTGTCATTCAAAATCAAAAGTCATTTATTCAAACTAGTCAATATTCATTAGACTAATACGTAAAGCTTGTATAAAAAGAAAAAGCCGAGAGTTTCACAATTTTGCCGTCATTCTTATTATTTTTGGTTACCGTACTTGGTTATGGAAATAATGAAAGCCAAAGTATTGATGTTTTTTCTTTAAAATTATTAAGACTTTTTGAGAACCAGTTTCAAATGTTATCTTTAGAAGGCAAACAAAAATAAATGCCGCAAGAAAGTAAAAACTAATTTTAGTTGCGGAAGTCAGTGGTAATTTGGCAATACACAAAAATCTAACAAATAATATTATGATATGACGGTACCTTGCCAATTGATTTATGAAAATATTATGTAAGTAAGAAAAAATCTGCATCTTTTTAATAAAATAAGTGATAGACATAACTTTAATACTGGAAATAAAGATAAAGTAGATCAACCATTTTTCAGAATAGCTAAAGTACATACATCTTTTATGGGATACTGTGTTAAATATTACAACAAAATACCTTTTTTTTTTTTTTTTTTTTTTGAGGATGGGAAATCATCAAATGACTCCTCCCGCTCTGGGTGGAGCGGAAGGGAGTGTCAGACTCTTACTGACTAAAACCCACCCGTGTTCCTTCCTTGGCCCTTTATGTTCCGGGTCAGCGGTACCCCTTTTGGATGATCCCGCTTTCCCGGCAGGCTTGGGCCCTAGTGGACCCCCTCTATGATGCTGACATCTCTTTGAGGCGCGCGTGGAACACGTACGCGCCGTCCAGCACGGGCCTGGTCCTGATCGGACGGTGAGCTACCCATTACTTACCGCCCGCAGGCCCGCGCCTACGGTGGCCGGGAGTCGTCACGCGGCTCCCGACGCCCGGAGCGTCCACCGCGGCGGCTTGGACGGGAGGCTCTCTCCCTCTCCCGTCCCGCCACCTCCTTCGCTAGCATGACTGCTTCGCAGAAGGAGGCGACTGCCTCCCACTCCCCCTCGCCCCGGACCATGGCTTGAACCAAGGCCGGGCGTGAGAGATCGCCGCCGCTGCCGATCGCCTCTACGAGGACACGGCGGTGCTCCGCCCATGCAGGGCAGGCCCCCACCGTATGCTCCACCGTGTCCTCGGGGCGATCATCGCAGTGGTGACACCCGGGCGTTTCCTCCCGCCTGATGATGTGCAGGAACCTCCCGAAACTTCCGTGTCCGGTGAGGACCTGCGTCAGGCGGTAGGTGAGGACGCCGTGACGCCTCTCTAGCCACTCCTCAAAGAGGGGTCTTACCGCCGCTATCGTGGCGTGCCCTGCGCTGGGTTGCGACAGTCGCTCTTTCCATGCCGCCATGAGATCGCGCCGGAGGTCCGTCCGCTCCGCCGCGATTTGCCGCGGAAGCGGGGTTTCCCCCCGGCGTAGTGCCTCCGCGCGCCACTCATACAGGCGCGCGAGGACTATCGCCTCCAGATCCCACGGCGGCAGTCCGGCAAGGAGGCTTGCCGCCTCGCCCGAGATCGTGCGGTAGCCCCGGATCAGCCTTACAGCTACCACCTTTTGGGGCGCGTTCAGATAGTGGGCGGCTCTCCGCCGCAGTGAACGCGCCCACACCGGGGCCCCGTATGTAGCCATGGACCGCACGACCCCCGCGTAAAGCCTCCGGCAGGAGGCGTTTGGACCCCTCAGGTTGGGCAGGAGCCGCTTGAGGGCGGCCCCAGTCCGTTCCAGTTTGGGGGCCAAACGTCGGAAGTGCTCCACGAAGTTCCACCGGCTATCGAGCACGAGTCCTAAGTATTTCATCGTGGACTCGACGCCGATGTGAACCCCTCCTGCCGTTAGTTGGGATCCCGATGGTGGCCTGTTCCGGGGCCCATGGAAAGACATGGCCTCGGACTTGTGCAAAGCCACCTCGAGACCCAACTGCCGGATCCTCTCCACGACTATCGCAACCCCGCGTGTCATCGCGTCGGCCGCCGCCTGATGCGACCTCCCCTGCGCCAGGACCAGCGTGTCGTCAGCGTAGCACACCACGCTGACGCCATCAGGGAGGTCGGCCCGCAGCACCCAGTCGTAACCGATGTCCCACAGGAGCGGCCCTAGAACCGATCCCTGTGGGACACCGCACGACATCTCTCGCCGGTTCCACTCCCCATCGCGACCGGGGTAGATAACGGCTCTGTCCGTCAGATATGCCTCGACTATTCGACGGAGGTAGGTTGGCACCCGGTGATACCGGAGTGCCTCCCCAATGCAACTCCAGGGCAGGGTGTTAAATGCGTTGGCGATGTCGAGTGACACCGCCACGACAACCCCGCCCCGAGACACCGCGTCCCCCGTCGTGAGGGCTCTAACGCGCATGATGGCGTCCACCGTCGAGCGCCCCTTGCGGAAGCCGAACTGACTATCCGCAAGATCCGGCCCCGTCCTCACCAGGTGCCCGACGAGGCGGCCTGCAATTACTCTCTCAAAGAGCTTGCCAACCTCGTCGAGCAGCACAATGGGCCGGTATGCGGACGGAGAGTCCGCAGGGCGCCCTGGCTTCCGAA
Source organism: Brachylomia viminalis (assembly GCA_937001585.2). Classification (NCBI taxonomy): domain Eukaryota; kingdom Metazoa; phylum Arthropoda; class Insecta; order Lepidoptera; family Noctuidae; genus Brachylomia; species Brachylomia viminalis. The sequence goes on along the minus strand of OW443297.2, from coordinate 10,460,287 downwards.
TGAGGACCAGCTTCCCCGTCTTCCAACGGAGTGGGAACTGGCCTCTCTCCATACATGCGCTTAAGAGCGCCTCCAGTCGAGGCCCAAGAGCCGTCGAGGCCAGGACCCAGGCTTTCCCTGGCAGGCCGTCGGGTCCTGGGGCGGTATTTTTGGCCTTCAGCCTACCTACCGCCACTCTCAGATCTACCCCGGTCACTTCAGGGGTGTCGTCGTCGTCCGCGTGGTCCGCTTCAGGCACCGCGAGCGGCGGAGCCATGGGCGGGGGAGTATGCTCCCCCCGTGAAGGAAACAGAGCGCTCACCACCTCCTCCACCAGCTGGGGGCGGAGACTCTGCGTCAGCGGGGGGGCCCAGGTGCGGAGTTTATTCCGCACCATTTTGTAAGGGCGCCCCCATGGATCTCCGTTCAGAGTCTCCACCAACTCCTCGCGGGCCGTATATTTGGCCCGCTGGACAGCCTCTTGGCACAACAAAATACCTTGTATTGCAATTAAATGAAAGAACATTTAAAGTGAACTTTTAATAAAGTTCACTTTTTAAACAAGCATATTACAAATTAGAGGATTATATCCAAGATTATATTCTTGGAAACATGCTGGTCCAGCTCCATAGGATAATCTAGGCTCTAGACAAAATTATACTTGTTGCTACTTTAATTGTAAAGTATGTTATTTTTATTACATTGATTTACATTCTGAGATTACTTTAACTCGAACACTGACATATTACTTGTTTAAATAATTTGGAAAATCGTATACTTTTACAATGTTTGTAAATATGTGAGCACCATGTATCTATCACAAAATTAACTTATTTGTCATTGCTACATTTTTTAAATTCTTTTTACCTTAACTTATTTGTCATTGCTACATATTTTAAATTCTTTTTACCTATTGTGGTACGGTAATTTTGTTATAGGTGCATAGGTCCTCACATATAATTATATAATTAATGTATACAAAATATTGTAACACATTTTAAAAGAGTAATGGTGGAGTTTCTTGCCCATTCTTCTCCATACGAAACTACCTTTTGGAAGGGGCGACTAGAATCAATTCAATTTTAATGTTAATGTGATGATCAAAAGTGCCTTTTTTATGTGCCTATTTGAAATAAATGCTTTGACTTTGTCTTTATTTTCAGTTATTGCATCACTAATCATCACAATTGCTACCGGAATATTTTACCTCAACGTTGGAACAACCAACCCCATGACGGGGTGGGTTGTTACTTGTCGACTTTTCACAAAAAAAAAAAATTCTGGCCGAATAAGATATTACTTACTTATTAAATATGACCCTTTAATTTAAAATAGAATACATTTTTCTCTATTTAGTTATCCTAAAATCTTGGAGATCAGACCATAGTAAGGTTTTTTTACGTGTTGTTTGAAAATCGGCACTTTGAACCCCGACCTCCCCTACTTACTTACTCTTCTCGAAGCAACTAAAAGCATAATTATATCGTAAAAGTTTGCTAGGAAAACAGTTTGCAGTTTTCCTGAGTGAAGATGGACTGAAAAGAAGTTGAATTAATTAGTTCAACTTCTTTTCAGTCCATCTTCACTCATTCTTGACAGACCTTTCTTAACTCCAGTTCCTCGCAATTTTCAATCAAAAGGTTTGAATGCTTATCAAATATACCTACCTCCACTTTAATATAATCGATAGATGACTCAAAGTATCGAGATGATAAGGGTTGTGGCCCTAATTACTTTCATATTCTAGAGCCAACACTGTCAGCGTCGTTGCGATTAATAAAAAGCAAACATGTTTACTGTATGTTTTTGTTTAATAAATAGTTTTATTTTGGTTTAGTGATGGTAGTAGTGGGCGGGCGCGACGTAGGCAGGGGCGGTCTTCACAAGTACAGGGGCGGCTGTAGGAGCGGAGTTGTGCACCACTGCGTTGAAGCCGCTGTGGTCGTCGGCGGAGTACTCCACGGTCCTGATGGAGCCGTCGGCCTCGTGGAACGAGTACGAGCCCTTCACAACATCACCGTCGCGGGACTCCTGCTGGGACTTGTTGTCGCCGGTGTGGCCGTCAGCTACAGAGTAGTTGTACTCGTATTTGGGATGAGCCTGTTATCGAAAATAAACAAAATGAGTTTGTGATACAACAAAGGAAAACTACTTGTTTCATATTCTATTTCGGAGGCCATCATGACTTACGTCGAACTCAGCAGCGTGGGCGACGACGGGAGCGGCGTGGTAGGCGACAGGGGCAGGAGCGGCGTGGTAGGCGTAGGCAGCTGGGGCGGCATGGTAGGCGACGGGGGCGGCGACGGCTACGTGTTGGGCTGGCTGTTCGTGACGCACGATGCTTTGAGAAGAAACAGAAGCAGCAGAGGAGTAATGAGCAGGGGCAGCTTGGTAGGCCACGGCCGGAGCGGCCTGGTAGGCGTAGGCAGCCGGGGCGGCGTGGTATGCGACCGAGGCGTGTTGGGCAGGCTGGTCGTGACGCACGATGTTCTGGGAGGAGACAGCCGCAGCAGAGGAGTAGTGCACGGGGGCGGTCAGTAGACCAGCCTGGCACACCGCCACCAAACCACACAGAGCTACGATCTGGAAATTAAAATAAAATTATTTTTATGAACATAAGTACATACATTTATGCCTGCCAACGAATGAATGCGAACATTTAATCATACATTTATTAAAATTACAAAAAATAAATACTTACTTTGGAGAACATATTGTTTGACTTGTGATCTAACAATGAGTGATACATTTCAGCTAATAGATTTACTTTATATACTAGTCGATGGCTGTACAAGTTCACTATGACAAGTTGTAGAACGAGCTTACGGTGACCTCCATAGATATCGGTGGTGACCTCGCTCCGGGTCACACAGTTTCGCGAATCCATTCACAAATTTGCAAGCTATTTCTACAAGTAAAAGTTTATGTCATTGTATTCGTACTCACTGTATCGGAATGATAAGGTTTCAGAGACAATTGCAGCAAGATATATTTTAGATTAATTATAGGTAATTATCATAAAAGTAAAAGTATTTTACTTGGCAACTGAAATAGTTTCAACCTCCATTGCTTCGTAAGTTTTAAGCCGACTACAATAAACAAATGTTCACGTCACGTCAGGCAAACGGACAGGTATCGATAAAATCTTTAATTTAGTAAGAAATAATCTTTGTAAAATAAAACTATCATTCGCTAAATATTTTTCCGAAATAACAATAATTTATGTTTTTTTAATACAATAATTCGAACGCTTTCAAACTGTTCATCACCTCAAATGAAACTCCAAGCACAGTGCTGTGATGTTATTCGTGTGTAAATAAACATTACCTTCTTAACGTGCCTGATAACTTGGTGTTTTTGCTATTCCTTTTACAGCAAGACTGTCTCGTTGGTGTAGTGATCACAAGCACCAGTTTTGAACACGATGTCCTGGGTTCGATTCCCGGGTCGGGCAAAGTCTTATTGAGTTTTTCCATCTAAAATTTTCGCCCTCTTTTTTTTTAGTTTTTGACTTAAACATAATTGTTAAAATGTGGGTGTACTGTACGGTGTGTAAAGTTTGTATGCAAAAGTCGACTTTATAATGTATCTTGTGCTGCGGGGCCAGCACAGACTCTGTGATAGGCTTGTGACACGCATTTTATCACGGTTTTTGCTCCCGAACTATGATACAAATGTGTGACTTAAGCCTATCGCAGTAGGACGTGCTCGCCCTGCAGGCTGGCAGCAAAATAAGTCAGGTGGCATTCGAACAGTCAAGCGAATATAGAGTGAGCTTTCAAATAATCTGTATTAGGTTTTTGTTTGGAAAAACCATTGATAAAATAGGCGCATTGATGTAAACACGAACGTTTAGAATAAACGCAATAACTATAACGTTGTATCATTCCATAGGCCCCATAATGAATTATAGTACCTTCACTTCTGCCCAACCCTTCTGGTGATACAGGCATTATGTTATCCTATGTTCCTTTTACAATTAAAACTATAGAAGTTCCCCCATCATTCTTTATAGTACCTTCACTTCTGATCAAACCTTCTGGTAATACAGGCATTATGTTAACCTATGTTCCTTTTACAATAAAAACTGTAGAAGTTTCGGACTGAGAAAAAATATTCGATATAGCACACTGTATCTTGTTACATTGTCAACATAACGAAGGGCTCGTGGCTAAGTTATAACAGCCGAATGGGTAAATCGATCAGGTTAAGCTACGCTTGCCGCGGTTGGTCCGTGGATAGGTGACCATCTTTACATACCGAGACCCCTTCGTGCCTCGAAAAGCACGTTAAGCCGTTGGTCCCGGCTGTCATTCGTGGATCTTTAACAGTCGTTATGGGTCGTCAGTATCCCGAAAATCTGACAACCAGTCTTACCAAGGGGTATCGTATTAAGGGGTAATATTAGGCGTAGAACCGATGACTGTGATTAAGATAAACGGGTTCTCGAGTATAAACCGCGAATTGGGACGCGTAAAGCTAGATGCCCTCAGGCTTGGTGAAGTGACGATCTTCCCAGTGTGGCTAGTAGCTGCTGGATGACAGTAGCCAAGTATCCAGTTAAATGGCGAGCGATTATAGAAGCCAGGCCATCCCCAGTATAGGACTGGTAGGCTGGTGCTGTTGGTCATAAATTATATATGTGGGTTTTATTTAACTAGGACAGTAAGTATAGTCAATATAGGAACTAAAAGGTTTAGTTTTAGATTGGGCATTTTGTTTGCGTTAAACCACAAGCTGTCACTAAATTATAGAAGCTGATTTATTTTTCCTTTTTTCGCTCAGTTCATTGTATTGGAGTTAAAACCTCGGGTTAAGGCAGTCTTTGGTATAGCCGGGCGTTTTTCATTATACAGTCGTGTTAATAGTACCCTCAGTTGGTAATATTATTTTGCTTTATTTTATACTCTTTGGCAACAATACCTAATGAAGTAATAACGACAGGCTGTAAATTTTGTTGTTAACTGATTTCCCTCCCGGCTAGAGTACTACAATTGAGGCTTATTCAAAATCGAAACTGAACATGTATCATTATGTATTTACATAATGCAGTTGTCGTCTGTTTCTCTTAGTTTTGGATTGGGTTAGATCCACCATTTCACACCGAAAGATTCGCCCACGTCAGGACTTTCTCTCCATATAAAAATTCTTAGTAATACAAAATTAGTATTACAAAAGCATTAGTAATATAAAACATTGTGAACGCCATGAGCACGGTGTATATTTTTTGGCACACAATATCGTATTATAATTGACGCATATGTGCAAATATGACAAATTGGCGGCGAGGATGTTAAGACACTAGGTTTTGTATTATTTCTGGTCCTCCATGAGCCTCCTTTTTAACCGACTTTAAAAATGAGGAGGTTTTACTTTATCTAGCGCCAACGTTCAACAAGCACGAGGCCGTTCAATCCCTACTTATAAAAGTTATGAATGAAGAATAAATACATAGGTACCGTCTGTATTTTATTACACATTCCACATTCATGAATTTCCCGATGTCATACTTACATAATACTGCATACATAATAAACTCACGCCTTTTTCCGAGCAAGCAGGTTTAATACAACTATAGAACGCCATCTGCTACGATCCTTACATAAGTACCTAGGTAGGTACTTCTTTTGCTTCGTCACTATGTGCTTCAAGGATGTTTTAGCGCCTCAATGACTTTGACAGCGGAGCGTTGTTGGTTAAAATTTGTGGAATTGTCAGAGAAATTGTATCAAAAAAACAAGATGGCGATGTTAATTCCGATTTTGGCGACGTGCCAAAATTCCCTTGTACTGTAGTTCCTACATATCGTTTTTTTATATTTAAGAACGGTTTCCTGTGTTCATTTTTTTGTCAAAGTTGTTATAATTACTAACTGTTAATAAGTGGAGTATTCATAATGCTGCCTCGATTTAATGACAACTTTGACTTATTTAATCAATTTCTTTCCACGAAAGTTTATAAAAAGTATTGCTCGCCATAGCAGTTTTTCCCAAATAATTTCTAACTTTACATGCGGGCAGCGCATGTAAAGTTAGTAATTATTTGTGAAAAACTGCTATGGCGAGCGATACTATTTATGCAATGCTAAAAAACTAGTTATTGTCGTGTATCCTAGGATCAAGTTAAGCCTGAATTGCATTCTGATTCAACTCCATTTTATTGTTCTAAATCTTATCTAAAGTTGAAATTCAGGGGTGGATTCGAACCCAGGGTTGCGGGAAAGTCCGAAAAGGTTATCGTGGCCCCTGGCACAGGCAACTGAAGAAACACGGGTGGGTTTTAGTCAGTAAGAGTCTGACACGCCCTCCGCTTTGCCCAGAGCGGGAGAAGTTATTTGATGATTTCCCACACTCAAAAAAAAAAGGGGTGAATTCGAACAGGAAATAATATTAACACAAAATATTTATCGAACTTATTCGTATATTGCAATAAATAATTAATAATCAACATTGTTTTGGTGAGCGCGATACATGACTAGTGAGGGTGCTTCAGTGGTGGTAGTAGTGAGCGGGCGCCACATGCACGGGCGCGGCCGTGGGAGCGGAGTTGTGCACCACCGCGTTGAAGCCGCTGTGGTCGTCGGCGGAGTACTCCACGGTCCTGATGGAGCCGTCGGCCTCGTGGAACGAGTACGAGCCCTTCACAACATCACCGTCGCGGGACTCCTGCTGGGACTTGTTGTCGCCGGTGTGGCCGTCAGCTACAGAGTAGTTGTACTCGTATTTGGGATGAGCCTGTTATCGAAAATAAACAAAATGAGTTTGTGATACAACAAAGGAAAACTACATTTTCTACTTTGGAGGCCATCGTGACTTACGTCGAACTCAGCAGCGTGGGCGACGACGGGAGCGGCGTGGTAGGCGACAGGGGCAGGAGCGGCGTGGTAGGCGTAGGCAGCTGGGGCGGCATGGTAGGCGACGGGGGCGGCGATGGCTACGTGTTGGGCTGGCTGTTCATGACGCACGATGTTTTGAGAAGAAACGGAAGCAGCCGAGGAGTAACGAGCAGGGGCAGCTTGGTAGGCAACGGCCGGAGCGGCCTGGTAGGCGTAGGCAGCCGGGGCGGCGTGGTATGCGACCGAGGCGTGTTGAGCAGGCTGGTCGTGACGCACGATGTTCTGGGAGGAGACAGCCGCAGCAGAGGAGTATTGCACGGGGGTCGTCAAGAGACCAGCCTGGCACACCGCCACCAAACCAACCAGAGCTACTACCTGCAAGTAGATTTTTTATTAAGTAAGATAATATTTTTTACCAACAACTTATGAACTCTTTTCAATCCACTGACTTACTTTAGTGAACATGTTGATTAGATAGTTTCAGTAATGATATCAACAACTGAATGATACATTTGTCGCCAACTATTAGTTTATATACAGTATTAACTGTCAGTGATACACACGCATGTGTAAGAAGTTGTAGAACAAGCTCTGAGTAACCTTATATTGGGTGACATAGATTTGCAAAACAAACCATTCACTTGAGACAGGTTGCTAGCCCATCATCAACGACAATGCATTTTCTTAGCATTACTATTATTAATAAATGCCGAGTTTTTGAACAATGAATGGAAAACGAAAAATGCCTTTTGCGTCTTTATGTAACAGATAAATAAAAAGTAAATAAATAATAGTAAACCTTCAATATCAGACTACACTGAAACGCAAAGCAACTTGTAATTTAATTGAGAAACCATTATATTGTAAATGTCATCGTTTCAATAACTTGTTTACTTCAAACTAGTTTGGATATTTCCCAGTTATATTTTACTGTAAGGTGTATTGCACATGATATTTTTTTCTTCTTGCCAGAAGCAATGAGTTCGTTTGTCTTGCTAAAAAGTTAATTAAAATAAGAAATAATATTCAATTGTGGTTTTCTCTGTCGGAATACTTTTCTGATTTATCACACTGCAATCCAATCTGAATCACTGCTATGTCTACAATTTCCTTACTTACAGAACTTAGGTATAGAACACTTACAGAATCCGTTTAAAATATGCTGTCATTCAAAATCAAAAGTCATTTATTCAAACTAGTCAATATTCATTAGACTAATACGTAAAGCTTGTATAAAAAGAACAAGCCGAGAGTTTCACAATTTTGCCGTCATTCTTATTATTTTTGGTTACCGTACTTGGTTATGGAAATAAGGAAAGCCAAAATCTTGATGTTTTTTTCTTTAAAATTATTAAGACTTTTTGAGAACAAGTTTCAAATGTTGTCTTTAGAAGGCAAACAAAAATAAATGCCGCAAGAAAGTGAAAACTAATTTTAGTTACGGAAGTCAGTGGTAATTTGGCAATACACAAAAATCAAATAAAACCAAATGTAGCAATCTGAACTTTATTATTGTTCATAAAGCCGGCGACTTTTATGTTTGAGCCGTTTAGGGTTGAAACACTAAGGCTATGGGGTCCGAGTGCTCATCAAGTTTTTCGAGGCGTTTCAAGCTCTCTTCACGTGACCAGTAGGCTCGCCTATTTTACCTACCTAGGGAAGGTCGGGGTTCAAAGTGCCGGGGGTAAGTTGTTCTGGACGAATAACTTTGATAAACATAGAGGTAATTAAAAAATAAAAGAAAATGCAGTAAGTTTGAAATGCAGCTTGATCGTCTTACCATCGCGCTAATTCGGCAGCCGTTTAAGAGACGGACGCTGTAAAGGCGTGTTAGTTTGGTTTTCGCTTGGTGCTACCATATTTGTTACAGTAAAAAATTCCGTTCTTACACTTTTTGGTCTATTTCAATAAATTTTTAACTCCCGACGGAAACAGAGGGGTATTATTAGTTTAACGTGTGGTGTGTATCTGTTTGTCTGTCTGTGGCATCGTAGCTCCCAAACGGCTTAAGCGATTTTGATTTTTTATGTTTTGTTTGGAAATTTTAATACTATCAGCTCTTTTTTAGTCGATGACGGCACGTGAGCATTCATCAAGTTTTTCGAGGCGTTTCAAGCTCTCTTCATGTGACCAGTAGGCTCGATAGAGTCGAAAATGTGTATTCCGTTACTTTAATGATATTAAAAGAACGTTGTAACCTTGAACTGATGCTGCAGCATCACCTGGAATTTTCAGGATTCCCAACTCCCTAACCAACTATTAGCGGAGGTATTGCGTTTGGGCTCATTGGAATTGTCTCAATGAATCGGTTAAAGATAGACGGTGACCAGGCTAGGTAAATTTGAGGCTAAAAGTTCCGCTGATTTTGGGTCAGTTGACAAGTATATAAAATAAAGCAACTGATAATAAAATGAAAAAATAATTATGTTACAATGAGAACAGAAAAGAAAGGAAATCCGAACGAGCCAAGAACTCGGATGAACTGCGGTAGCGGTTAGCCTATGCTGCTGTCATGTGATCTGACTTCTGATTGTGTCTGTGATCTTTCATGTCACTTGTTTGAAACTGTAATAAGTACTATGTTCTTTTTTTCTTAGAGCAGACACGAATATTTGACACTCGATAGTTTTGCTTTATTGTGTTCTAAATCTATTCAAATCCATCAGACACTTCTGCTGAAACTAGAGTACTATGGGATTAGAAATACAGCTCTTGATTTACTAAGATCATACCTTAAAGACAGAAAGGTTCAAGCAAACGGCATAAACTCATTAGGGTCTAAAATGGCAATGGGCGTTCCTCAAGGTTCGATATTGGGTCCATTCCTGTTTTTAGTTTATATTAATGATTTACCCCAATTACTTCAAAATCAACCGAAGATGGTGTTATTTGCATCATTAATCTTTAAGATAGACAGACGGTCACAACATTTTGACGACGTGAATAGCTAGCTCTATTCTTCGGGTCCATGATTGGTTTACGGTAAATAATTTGGTAGTAAATGAAAAAAAAAAAACAAAATGCATTAAATTTAAATTACCAAAAGTTAGAAGTAGCGAATGTGACATCATATTGAATGGGGAAAAACTGGAATTTATTAATCACACGGTTTTCCTAGGAATCACGGTAGACGAGACATTACAATGGGGACCTCATATAACATCTCTTGTGGGGCGGCTAAGCTCGGCCGCTTATGCGGTTAGAAAGATAAGACAGTTAACAGAACCGCGCGTTTGGTCTATTTTACTACTTCCTCAGCATTATGTCGTAATGGCATTTTACTGTTGGGTCGGGCTGCTGACATTGAATCCATCTTTATTTTGCAAAAGAGAGCTGTCAGAGTCATTTATAATCTACGTCACCGCGAATCTGTCAGGGAACTATTTAAAAAGAATAATATTATTATGACGGTACCTTGCCAATTCATTTATGAAAATATTATGAATGTAAGAAAAAAATCTGCATCATTTTAATACTAGAAATAAAGATAAAATAGATCAACCATTTTTCAGATTAGCTAAAGTACATACATATTTTATGGGGTACTGTGTTAAATGTACTGTGTTAAACAAAATACCTTGTCATATATTGTAATTAAATTAAAGAAAATTTAAAGTGAACTTTTAATAAAGTTCACTATGTAAACAAGCATATTATAAATTAGAGGATTATATCCAAGATTATATGCTTGGAAACATGCTGGTCCAGCTCCATAGGACAATCTAGGGTCTAGACAAAATCATAATTGTTACTACTTTAATTGTAAAGTATGTTATTTTAAGTCATTGATTTACATTCTGAGATTACTATAACTCGCACACTGACATATTACTTGTTTAAATAATTTGGAAAATCGTATACTTTTACAATGTTTGTAAATATGTGAGCACCATGTATCTATCACAAAATTAACTTATTTGTCATTGCTACATTTTTTAAATTCTTTTTACCTATTGTGGTACGGTAATTTTGTTATAGGTGCATAAGTCCTCACATATAATTATATAATTTAATGTATACAAAATATTGTAACACATTTTAAAAGAGTAACGGTGGAGTTTCTTGCCCATTCTTCTCCATACGAAACTACCTTTTGGAAGGGGCGACTAGAATCAATTCTATTTTAATGTAAATGTTGACGTTCAAAAGTGCCTTTTTTATGTGCCTATTTGAAATAAATGCTTTGACTTTGACTTTATTTTCAGTTACTGTTAGTAGTTGCTGTTTTTAGTTACTAATCATCGCAATTGCTACCGGAATATTTTACCTCAACGATGGAACAACCAACCCCATGACGGGGTGGGTTGTTTCTTTTCGCTTTTCACAAAAAAAAAATTCTGGCCGAAGAAGATACTACTTACTTAATAAAAATGACCATTTAATTTAAAACAAGAATAAATTTTTCACTATATAGGTAACTTAAAATCTTGGACGGCTTACGGTTTTTTACGTGTGGTTTGAAAATCGGCACTTTGAACCCCGGCCTCCCCTACTTCCTCTTCTCGAAGCAACTAAAAGCATAATATCGTAACAGTTTGCTAGGAAAACTTGTTTGTTTATTATTGTTATGATAATTAGGTCAACTTCTTTTCAGTCCATCTTCACTAATTCTTGTCAGACCTTTCTTATCTTCAGTTCCTCGCAATTTTTAATCAAAAGGTTTGAATGCTTATCAAATATACCTCCACTTTAATATAATCGATAGATGACTCAAAGTATCGAGATGATAAGGGTTGATGACTCAAAGTATCGAGATGATAAGGGTTGTGGCCCTAATTATTTTCATATTCTAGAGCCAACACTGTCAGCGTCGTTGCGATTAATAAAAAGCAAACATGTTTACTGTATGTTTTTGTTTAATAAATAGTTTTATTTTGGTTTAGTGATGGTAGTAGTGGGCGGGCGCGACGTAGGCAGGGGCGGTCTTCACAAGTACAGGGGCGGCTGTAGGAGCGGAGTTGTGCACCACTGCGTTGAAGCCGCTGTGGTCGTCGGCGGAGTACTCCACGGTCCTGATGGAGCCGTCGGCCTCGTGGAACGAGTACGAGCCCTTCACAACATCACCGTCGCGGGACTCCTGCTGGGACTTGTTGTCGCCGGTGTGGCCGTCAGCTACAGAGTAGTTGTACTCGTATTTGGGATGAGCCTGTTATCGAAAATAAACAAAATGAGTTTGTGATACAACAAAGGAAAACTACTTGTTTCATATTCTATTTGGGAGGCCATCGTGACTTACGTCGAACTCAGCAGCGTGGGCGACGACGGGAGCGGCGTGGTAGGCGACAGGGGCAGGAGCGGCGTGGTAGGCGTAAGCAGCTGGGGCGGCATGGTAGGCGACGGGGGCGGCGACGGCTACGTGTTGGGCTGGCTGTTCGTGACGCACGATGCTTTGAGAAGAAACAGAAGCAGCAGAGGAGTAATGAGCAGGGGCAGCTTGGTAGGCCACGGCCGGAGCGGCCTGGTAGGCGTAGGCAGCCGGGGCGGCGTGGTATGCGACCGAGGCGTGTTGGGCAGGCTGATCGTGACGCACGATGTTCTGGGAAGAGACAGCCGCAGCAGAGGAGTAGTGCACGGGGGCGGTCAGCAGACCAGCCTGGCACACCGCCACCAAACCACACAGAGCTACGATCTGGAAATTAAAATAAAATTATTTTTATGAACATAAGTACATACATTTATGCCTGCCAACGAATGAATGCGAACATTTAATCATACATTTACTAAAATTACAAAAAAAAAATACTTACTTTGGAGAACATATTGTTTGACTTGTGATCTAACAATGAGTGATACATTTCAGCTAATAGATTTACTTTATATACTAGTCGATGGCTGTACAAATTCACTATGACAAGTTTTAGAACGAGCTTACGGTGACCTCCATAGATATCGGTGGTGACCTCGCTCCGGGTCACACAGTTTCGCGAATCCATTCACAAATTTGCAAGCTATTTCTACAAGTAAAAGTTTATGTCATTGTATTCGTACTCACTGTATCGGAATGATAAGGTTTCAGAGACAATTGCAGCAAGATATATTTTAGATTAATTATAGGTAATTATCATAAACGTCGACGGCGTGAGTGATTCAAAAGAAATTGCCAACCTTTTTAAAGAACGGTTTTTTGTAAAATCGCCACTAGGGCCGTCACGTATGGTGTTGGATGCTCAACCCGGAGTGGAATTACAGGTTAAATTTCATGCGACTGAGATAGCTAAAATTATAAAATCTATGACGCGAGGTAAGTCCCCTGGCCACGATGGGTTAAGCATTGAACACCTTCAATATGCGGGTCCACATCTACCAAGGGTCCTTGCTATGTTGTACAGCTTTTGTGTGAATCATAGTTACATGCCAGATGAGATGACGCGTACAGTTGTTGTACCCATTGTTAAAAACAAAACTGGGGACCTCGCAGACAGTAGCAATTATAGACCGATTTCACTCGCCACGGTAATGTCAAAGGTGTTTGACAGTGTGCTTAATGCTCAGTTGAACTCTGTCATCAGCCTTAACGACAACCAGTTCGGATTTCGTTCTGGGCTGTCAACGGAGGCTGCAGTGCTGGGTCTTAAGCATACTGTCACGTATTACACTCAGAGAGGAACACCCATTTACGCCTGCTTTTTGGACCTTTCTAAGGCATTTGATCTGGTTTCCTACAATAAGTTGTGGCAAAAATTGGAAAACACTAACCTGCCAAAAGAACTCCTTAACATCTTTAAATATTGGTATGGAAGCCAGATCAACAATGTGCGGTGGAATGGAGAGCTGTCTGAACCATATAGATTGGAGTGCGGGGTGAGGCAGGGGGGGTTAAGTTCACCTACGCTCTTTAACCTTTATGTGAATGAGCTGATTGAGGAACTTGGCAGCACCAGAGTCGGTTGCCATGTAGATGGTGTCTGCGTCAATAATATTAGTTACGCAGACGATATGGTGCTGTTAAGTGCGTCGGTCTGTGGGTTGAGAAAACTTGTGGCCCAATGTGAAAGATACGCAGAACAACATGGTCTGACGTATAATTCCAAAAAGTCGGAAATCATGGTTTTCGAGGTTGGGGGAAAAAACACTAGTGCTATACCACCTGTTACACTCAGTGGAATGCCATTAAAGAGAGTGTATAAGTTTAAATATTTGGGCCACTTATTGACCCCCAACCTCCACGACGATGACGACATTGAACGGGAGCGGAGAGCGTTGTCGGTTCGAGCGAACATGCTGGCCCGTAGGTTTGCACGTTGTTCCCTTCAGGTGAAGATCACACTCTTCCGAGCTTACTGTGCTTCTTTCTACACGTGTAGCCTTTGGGCCAGATATACTCAAAAGTCGTACAGCGCTCTCCGCGTTCAATACAATAATGCGTTTAGGGTACTGGTGGGGCTGCCTCGCTTCTGTAGCGCATCGGGGATGTTTGCTGACGCACACGTAGATTGCTTTTATGCGACCATGCGAAAGAGGTGTGCTTCTCTGGTGCGCAGGGTGCGGGCCAGCTCCAACAGTGTCCTGAGTATGATTGCTGGGCGTCTGGATTGCTCATACGTGAATCATTGTTGTGCCGTCTCGCATGGGGTGAAGCAGCGGTGACTCGTGTGAGTTGATTGAATATTGTCGGATAAATTAAATTGTGAAATGATACTAACATAGTTTTAAGTATTACTAACATTATTGAGTCATGGTTACTCGAATAAAGAATTTTAATAATAATAATAATAATAAAAGTAAAAGTATTTTACTTGGCAACTGAAATAGTTTCAACCTCCATTGCTTCGTAAGTTTTAAGCCGACTACAATAAACAAATGTTCACGTCACGTCAGGCAAACGGACAGGTATCGATAAAATCTTTAATTTAGTAAGAAATAATCTTTGTAAAATAAAACTATCATTCGCTAAATATTTTTCCGAAATAACAATAATTTATGTTTTTTTAATACAATAATTCGAACGCTTTCAAACTGTTCATCACCTCAAATGAAACTCCAAGCACAGTGCTGTGATGTTATTCGTGTGTAACTAAACATTACCTTCTTAACGTGCCTGATAACTTGGTGTATTTGCTATTCCTTTTACAGCTAGACTGTCTCGTTGGTCTAGTGATCACAAGCGCTAGTTTTGAACACGATGTCCTGGGTTCGATTCCCGGGTCGGGCAAAGTCTTATTGAGTTTTTCCATCTAAAATTTTCGCCCTCTTTTTTTTTTAGTTTTTGACTTAAACGTAATTGTTAAAATGTGGGTGTACTGTACGGTGTGTAAAGTTTGTATGCAAAAGTCGACTTTATAATGTATCTTGTGCTGCGGGGCCAGCACACTCTGTGATAGGCTTGTGACACGCATTTTATCACGGTTTTTGCTCCCGAACTATGATACAAATGTGTGACTCAAGCCTATCGCAGTAGGACGTGCTCGCCCTGCAGGCTGGCAGCAAAATAAGTCAGGTGGCATTCGAACCGCCAAGTGAATATAGTGAGCTTTCAAATAATCTGGTTTGGAAAAACCATTGTGAAAATAGGCGCGTTGATGTGAACACGAACGTTTAGAATAAACGTAATAATTAGAACATTGTATCATTCCGTAGCCCCCATCACTCATTATAGTACCTTCACTTCTGATCAAACCTTCTGGTAATACAGGCATTATGTTAACCTATGTTAATTTTACAATTAAAACTGTAGAAGTTTTGGACTGAGAAAAAATATTCGATATAGCACATTGTATTATGTTACATTGTCAACATAACGAGGGGCTCGTGGCTAAGTTATAACAGCCGCATGGGTAAATCGATTCGGTTTAGCTACGCTTGCCGCGGTCGGTCCGTGGATAGGTGACCATCTTTACATAACGATACCCCTTCGTGCCTCGAAAAGCATGTTAAGCCGTTGTTCCCGGCTGTCATTCGTGGATCTTTAACAGTCGTTATGGGTCGTCAGTATCCCGAAAGTCTGACAACCAGTCTTACCAAGGGGTATCGTATTACCCAGTTTGTGGAGGTAAGATACGCAGTCGCTCCACGTAATATACTGGTATTCAGCAGCATCCGGTTAGACTGGAAGCCGACCCCAATTTAGTTGGGATATGGCTAGGCAGACGATAATATTGTCAACATAACCTATAATCTAAATACACTTTGTAGGTACCGTAAACCGGGGCTACTTTGATCAATATTGAACTTTGAAAGTCCATATCTTTTAAATTAGTGGGTATAAAAAATACAAAAAATGTCTAATAATCGGTTTTTTTATCACTCTCGATTCCTGTAATGATAAGTGAAAAAATATGGCTTGAAATTGAGAAAAAAAATAAAAATTGGCTGATCAAAGTTAAACGTAGGATGGGGTTACTTTGATACCCCCGATTTTAATGCGTGATTAATGATGATGATTAAAAAGTAACTCCAATAACAATGCCAATTCAATTTAAAAAACCAAAATCTGCCAACGGGAATAATAAATATTGACGTTTTTGTCGTATGGGGTAACTTTGATCTAGTAAAGCTATTAATAGAGATATATTTACCTTTTTTAATTAAAATCGTTGACGAAGTCTCCGCGTGTCCTCAGAAAAGGATATGACAGTTCTTCAGTGTTGGTAACATCGAAAAAAAAATTACCAAATTGCGTTTCGTTTAACGCAATTCGCGATTTTATACGAAATGGAAGTTTTGATCAAAGTCATCCCGCAATTCAAAGTAACCCCGGTTAATGGTACCTACTAATTACTAACATACTAATCAAATCTTTTATCACTGTGTTTTTAAATCGAATTGTTCTCACATTGCATTACAAAACCAAATCAGTGAATTAACATTTGTTTTTTCAGTTATTATTTCGCTGTATGGGACATTTTTTTGTACGATTTGAGACTTTTTTAGTACTTTAACCTCAGTTAGTCCAGAAGAGACTTTTAATATATAATTTTACGACACTGCACCGATATGCGTCATAAAAATAAAACTTGAGAATTGACATTTGTCTAGGTGACTGTACTATTTTACAAAAATCTGTGAATGCTGTTAGCAATAACTTTAATTATTATTATGGTTAGATATCTCATGATGGAACTTTACTTGATAGGGCAAGAAACTCCTAATCGGGTCTCAGAAAATAAGCGAAACAAGCGCGAGTAGGGCTCTAAATCAAATAAAACATCAATTAAAATTAAAAAGCGCGTTTGAATACGCGCCTTCGTTGCTTGTATCGTCAATCATCAAAACATGCGCGCAAATCATGTTTGTTCACCTTCCTTTGTCAAATTTCGGACGGCGATTTTCGTGATTTTGACGATAAATATTTTTAATAGACTAATTTTATATTCCTAATGACGTTATCGATCTCCCATAACATTAGGAATATAAAATTAGTCGATTCACTTGCACGTTGGAAGATTGTATAATAAGATAATGGTTTTTATACCATATTATTATAATATTTTTTTTTTTGATGCGGACCTATTGCAGTTGGCTCCGAGGAACCTATTCTGCGTAACCTAGCGTCGGCGGGGCCAGAAGGGCCTCTCGCCTTGAAATAGAGGTTTATTATCTAACTAAATTTAAGTAGCGTCACTAAGGGCGCCCCAAAGTGGGGCTCGAACCTGGGCTTAGCGCGCTACTGGTCACTGTACTAGCGGTCGTGAGACTCGGATCTGAGTGATTATTATTATTAGGGACATTGTTTAATATTACAGGCGCCGCACGGGCGGGCGGGGTCAAGGGTCGGGGGGGGTTGTCTAGCTACTCTAGTTCGCGGGGGTACTCGCCGGCGGGTACGGAGCGTAGTTAGTCTGTTTTGTGTTATAGTGTTAGCTGTTTTGCGGGCGGACATTTGACTCTGTTGAAACAGAGTTATGTCGTCGTCTTTGTCTAGTAGTGCGTGTTTTGGGCGGCGTATGCGAGATATGCGTGACGGTGTGTAATGGGTAGCTGCTCTCACTAGTGGGTTTGTGTGTGTGGTAGCAGAATCGAAGAATTTGGTACTCGATTTTTTAATAAACTGCTTGATGGTCGGCAGATTTAAATCGGAATGTAATTGTTCATTGCGTAAGTACCAGGGGCTGCCTGTGGCACGGCGCATGAATCGATTTTGGAGGACTTGTAATCTATTTAGAAGTGACGGCTTAGCGTGTGCGAACACGGCGCTAGCATACGTCATAATGGGGCGTATACACGTAGTGTAGATGCGGACTTTTGCCTTAAGGGCTAGTTTGCTACGTGTATTGAGTAGGGGGTGGAGGCGACCGAGCGCAAAGCAGGCACGGTTGCGAACGTCCCTTATGTGGTCGGTGAATTTTAATTTGCTGTCGAGAGTGACCCCTAGGTATTTGGCCTTTTTATCCCAGGGGATTTTTTGGCCAGACATAGTGATCGGACGGGACCATATAATCTTTGTATAGTATTTGTTTTATATATTTGATTGCACAGTCAACGACAAAAGTCGATGAACATGTACATTATGCCACTAGTCGTGTACACTTTAAGCGTCATAAGCCCCTGATTAGCTCTTGGCGCACAATACTGTGGCAACAATTAGGATGACATGTCAATAAATGTTATAGCTAATAATATCACAACGTCTGCACACCAACAACAGATTAACTTTTTTATAAAATTAATATTCTAGGTTTTGTTCATTGTATTTTATTTATTATATGGATGGATGGATTATTTTGTTGCACTCCTTTCAACTTTAGGGGTCCAATTATTTACAGGAAATATTTAGTTGGTCATCCAAAAACTTATTTATCTTATAATGAAAATCATCCTTTTAACTGATTGGTCGTCTTTAAAGCTATTTGGTAACTACTTTAGTCCATATTACCACCTTTGCATTAAAAACGAAGATGGCGGCTACGAAAATGGTTTAATGGTAGACCACTTCTGGTGTAATGACTTCCATTTTCGATATTTCTCAAGGATTTGTTTTATGCGTTATTTATGTTCACAAGAGTTTTATAACCATTTTAACTTCGTTACTCTTTTTAATACTAAGTACATAGGTACTCTGTACATTACTAATTTATTGGAAGCTCGACAATCCGATCTTTCCTATAATTTAGATACATCTGAGATCTATAATTACTTCAAAGATTGTGGATTAATGCTGTGTATTTTGGGTATAAATAAATTTATTCACAATTATCTGCTTATAAATGTTCCCAGTTCATACGGGACTCCTACTTGTCAGCTGCGTCAAACTGTTCTAAGGGAATGTTTCCATGTCGAAGCGAGATTACTGAGTTGTAAGAACAGGTGAACGCCAGTATTTTCCTAATACAAGGTTGTTGTTGATCTTTCTGAATTAAGTATTGTACTAATGTGCTCTTTCTTGAGTCCATAATTATGTTATAAACAGTGTAGTATTTTTCATGTTTACCTTATTTTGATGATTTCTGACGAAAATCGTGCGTCATTATTCATTAATAGCTATTTTAGACAAGGGTTCATAAAATGCAATAATTTTAATATGGCAGTTTTTTTAATAAATAATGCTTTTGGCTTAGTGGTGGTAGTAGTGGGCGGGTGCGACGTAGGCAGGGGCGGTCTTCACAAGTACAGGGGTGGCTGTAGGAGCGGAGTTGTGCACCACTGCGTTGAAGCCGCTGTGGTCGTCGGCGGAGTACTCCACGGTCCTGATGGAGCCGTCGGCCTCGTGGAACGAGTATGAGCCCTTCACAACATCACCGTCGCGGGACTCCTGCTGGGACTTGTTGTCGCCGGTGTGGCCGTCAGCTACAGAGTAGTTGTACTCGTATTTGGGATGAGCCTGTTATCGAAAATAAACAAAAAGAGTTTGTGATACTACAAAGGAAAACTACTAGTTTCATTTTCTACTTTGGAGGCCATCGTGACTTACGTCGAACTCAGCAGCGTGGGCGACGACGGGAGCGGCGTGGTAGGCGACAGGGGCAGGAGCGGCGTGGTAGGCGTAGGCAGCTGGGGCGGCATGGTAGGCGACGGGGGCGGCGACGGCTACGTGTTGGGCTGGCTGTTCGTGACGCACGATGTTTTGAGAAGAAACAGAAGCAGCGGAGGAATAATGAGCAGGGGCAGCTTGGTAGGCAACGGCCGGAGCGGCCTGGTAGGCGTAGACAGCCGGGGCGGCGTGGTATGCGACCGAGGCGTGTTGGGCAGGCTGGTCGTGACGCACGATGTTTTGGGAGGAGACAGCCGCAGCAGACGAATAATGCACGGGGGCGGTCAGTAGACCAGCCTGGCACACCGCCACCAAACCACACAGAGCTACGATCTGGAAATTAAAATAAAATTATAAAAATATAATATATGCTTGTCAATTATGGAATGCTAATTTTAATAATATTTTAAATATATTATTATTACTCAATATTATTGATTTATGTACTGTATCAAACTCTAATATTAGATTGACTTACTTTGGAGAACATATTGTTTGACTTGTGATCTAACAATGAGTGATACATTTTAGTTAATATATTTAGCTTATATACCTTCGATGGTCGTACAAGTTGATTATTAGCAATAGTAGAACGAGCTTACGGTGACCTTACTCTGGGTCACATAGTTTCGCGACTCAGACCATTCACTAATTGGCAAACTATTTTTATAAGTAAATCATGTTATGGTATTCGAACTCACTGTATCGAGATGATAATGTTTCACAGACAATTGCAGCAAGATTTTATATTACCATAGAAGCAAAATCATTATATGAATCGTTTTCAAGCTATGTTTTAATTTAATGTGTAATTATTTACGCATAAAGCAGTGCATGTTGTGCTGTTTTAAAGCAATGGGGCTTATATCCTTGCTTTTGCAATGTCAGATTGTTAAGTTATAGTTGAAGACCCTAATAAATGAATAAATAAATTATCCTTGGAATACACACACAATTAACAATTCAATTTGTTTTATGGATTACCATCATTTATTTACCCATTTATTAGGACAAATAAACATTGATATTATGGATATACATGTTTTCACGATAGAACTTTAGATGACAGGGCAAGCGACCCCTAAACGGATGTCTGATATTTATGATGTCAAAATAAAATAAAACGTGTAAATGTGTAAAAATATTAGTTGGGAAAAGGCTAGACAGATGACAATGACCATCTTCTTACAGTATTGTATTTATTTTATTGTACTCGACAAAAGTAGATGAACAATATTCCACAGGTTCTTGACAACTAAATCATCTAAAGTAGATGAACAATATTCCACAGGTCCTTGACAACTAAATCATCAAAAGTACATGAACAATGTTCCACAGGTCCTTGACAACTAAATCATCAAAAGTAGATTAACAATATTCCACAGGTTATTGACAACTAAATCATCTAAAGTAGATGAACAATATTCCACAGGTCCTTGACAACTAAATCATCAAAAGTAGATGAACAATATTCCGCAGGTCCTTGACAACTAAATCATCAAAAGTAGATGAACAATATTCCGCAGGTCCTTGACAACTAAATCATCAAAGCCGCTGATTACTACTGTCCACTCAGTACGGTAACCACCATAGGATTACAAATATTTGTGAAAGTTATAGAAACTAATTGACTGCACACGTCGATACCTATAACAGCACCCTAATTGCGTAATGCACTTTCAGTCATAATTAAAGGGTTTTAAAGGAAAGTCCTAACTTCATAAGTGGTTAAGCGATTGACTGCTGCGCTGCGTGTCGCGGGTTCGATTCCCGCACGGATAATACGAATATTTGTATGAACTGCAAGTAGTTATTTCGGGTCTGGCTGTTTTGTATGTGACTTTAAATGTTTGTAAACGCTTCCACGATACAGGAGAAATTGCTAATTTAAAAAAAAAAAGAAAAATTAAATATGTTTGAAAAATGGGTTTGCTCAACTAAGTAAATAACGCAGTGAAAATGGCTGAGCTGTCAAAATTAAAGTAATTGCTTTTAATTATCATTATGTGTGTTACGCAATTACCCCCGCTGGTTAACTTTTATAAAATTGATATTCTAGTTCACGAAATTTTATCAGGTTCGTTACACTTTGTTGCACTTCTTTCAAGTTAAATCCATTGTTTGCAGGAAATATTTAGTTAATTATACAAACAATTATTTATCTTTTTATGATATTCGCCTTTTGAGATGATTGATATTCTTTAAAACTATTTGGTTACTTCATTACCCTGTTTTACCACTTTTACATTAAAAACAAAGATGGAGTCTACGAAAATGATCTAATGTTAGACCAACAGTGGTCTAACATTAGAACCAGATGGTGGACTCTTACCATTTTCCATAATTCTTGGTCTATGCGTTATTTATATCTGCAAGAGTTTTATAACCATGTATTACACTTCATAACTCCTTCATTACTCTTTTAAATACTAACTAAATAGGTACTCCATACATTACTTATTCCCCTGGAACTCTACATATGTCACACACGGTAGCATACGGGAAAGCAAGGCTATCCGTACTTTCCTATAATTTAGATACATGCGAAAGCTGTAATTATTACAAGAATTACGGGTTAATACTCGTACTGTGTATGTATTTGGTCTCTAATATATGCCCTTTCTTGCATCCCTATTTTTTGTGCACTGTAGTTTGGTTTCATGTTTTTTTTCTGATTTAAATAATCTCTTTTGAAATTGGTGCTCATTATCACGAATAATTATATTTTTAGGGTTTAATAAAATGCAATAATTTTCTTATGGCAGTTTTGTTTAATAAATAGTTGTTTTGGCTTAGTGGTGGTAGAAGTGGGCGGGTGTGACGTAGGCAGGGGCGGTCTTCACATGTACAGGGGCGGCTGTAGGAGCGGAGTTGTGCACCACCGCGTTGAAGCCGCTGTGGTCGTCGGCGGAGTACTCCACGGTCCTGATGGAGCCGTCGGCCTCGTGGAACGAGTACGAGCCCTTCACAACATCACCGTCGCGGGACTCCTGCTGGGACTTGTTGTCGCCGGTGTGGCTGTCAGCTACAGAGTAGTTGTACTCGTATTTGGGATGACCCTGTTATAAAAAATAAACAAAATGAGTTTGTGATACAACAAAGGAAAATAACTTGTTTCGCATTCTATTTCGGTGGCCATCATGACTTACGTCAAACTCAGCAGCATGGGCGACAACGGGAGTGGCGTGGTAGGCGACAGGGGCAGGAGCAGCGTGGTAGGCGACGGCAGCAGGGGCCGCATGGTAGGCGTAGGTGGCTGGGGCAGCGTGGTAGGCAACGGGAGCGGCGACGGCTACGTGCTGGGCTGGCTGGTCGTGACGCACGATGTTTTGGGAAGAAACCACAGCAGCAGAGGAGTAATGGGCAGGAGCAGCGTTGTAGGCAACGGCAGCTGGGGCAGCGTGGTAGGCGTAGGCAGCCGGGGCAGTGTGGTAGGCGACCGAGGCGTGTTGGGCAGGCTGGTCGTGACGCACGATGTTCTGGGAGGAGACAGCCGCAGCAGAAGAGTAGTGCACGGGGGCGGTCAGCAGACCAGCCTGGCACACCGCCACCAAACCACACAGAGCTACGATCTGAAAAAAAAAATACATATATATAAATATTGTGCTTAACCAGTGCATTTAAATGAATGAAAGCTATTTCTTATAATATTTTACAAGTATACATTGTTTTTAGAGTTTAACAGGTTGACTTACTTTGGAGAACATATTGTTTGACTTGTGATCTAACAATGAGTGATACATTTCAGCTAACAGATTTAGTTTTTATACTAGTTGGTACGAGTTCAAATTACAAGTTGTAGAACAAGCTTACGGTGACCTCACTCTAGGTCACGTTGTTTCGCGACTCAAAGCATTCACTAATTGGCAAACCATTTTCGGTAAGAATTCAAACTTTTCTTTTAAATGCTTATTTAATTTCATAGTTGCCCGTGCGTGAAGATTGTTAAATTATAACTTTATGAAAGTCATATTAATTAATTATTGGAAATATCACTGACCGAGGGAAAATATCATTCATAAGACATTTCTGGTAATAAGTAACTACTTATTAGTTATTTTATTGGTCTGATGTCACCAACTATCACGCAGCAAGTCTTTTCATTAATAAAAGATGCAGTGGTATACAGAACAGGAAGACACCGGGTATGTATATAACTTTTCCCGCAGCAAAAATTGTTAGTGTCAGGTAGCCCGCGAAATTCAAAATATCTTTTTTCAAATTTTTAGGTCAGTATCAGGTTTTATGTTGATTTAAATATGATTTGCGGCCGTAACAAATATGTATTTATAGAATTATGATCATAAAAATCATCGATAAAACTCTCTAAGTTCATATTAGCCTATTGAATGACTATTTCATGCAATCATGGCATTTGAAGACAATTTTAACTCAAGGACTTGTATTGCTGATTATAATTAAATTAATTCTGTAAATAGGTGCATACTTGTTACGTTTGCGAATCATGTTTTAATCAACATACAACCTGACACTAACCTGCATATTGCAAAAAAAAAATAAAAAATTGAATATAGCGGCTATTTTAGCGCATTCCCCTTAAATTGAAATTGTAATTGTCACCAATAGGTTTCAGGTACCTATTACCTACCTAATTTTATTTTTACAGTCAACGTATGACCTGTAGGCCAATTCTCGTACTTAAAAAACGTTCAAATTCAAGTCGCAATCTCATCTCAGCGACAATCAATGTCAAAAACCTGTCAAAAATTTATGTAAATTGATTGTAATTTTGACAGATTGAGACTGAGATTAGAATGCGAACGGTCTTAAAAATACGGGAATTGCCCCTCTGTTATTTGTTATGTCAGACATATATGTTAGGTTTGATTCTAGCCTTATTTTGACTGATGTCTGGAACGGTTTTGGTATCTTTATCGTTCTAATGACAAAATAAAATCAAACGAAGAAAGTCGATGGAAAACGTCATATTTATACTAAGTTCAAACTGAATTTTAAATCACTGTTTTAAAACAGTAACGAAGAATTGACATGAAACCCACTTGCATGCTTTAAAATGTTCAGCATTTGCAAGTCAGTTCAAGCTATTTCTCATCTAATTGTACGAGTTTTGTGGTTTTCAAGATTTGAAAAGATGTTATTTTATGAATTGAGTTTCCTCATACTCTTTTCGGCTGTACCGTAACTCTGGAATAGCTCATCGGTTACATGTGACCGCATCCTAGTGACTACACAGTAGACAGTCCTCACCTATGGAATAGGTGAGTAGGCTTATATATGAAGATTTGTTTTTTTTTAGGAATCTATAGCCAAATGGCAAAAGGGAAAGCCTTATAATTTCGTCCGGTCCGTCAGTCCATACGTCACTCACACATTTTCCTCTGAGACTAATGGCACTATATTGATAAAAATTTGAATGTGGGCGTATTCTATGAACCGTTAAACAAAGGTGTGGGAAATGGAAATAGGGAAAAAATAAAATAGCTGTTGGCACTTCCCCTACATGCAATCGAGGGATGAAAAACAAAATTGTGCACATCAGCGTGTGGAATATGGTTCAAATCCTTAATTAAAAAATATTATGACGTTTATTCGTGACTTTATAATTTAAGTCAATAGTTGATGACACACCTAAAGTCGGAAAAAATGTGTCGTTCCTCTAACTTATCAATGAAACGGTGAAGAATACGAAAAAAAATTCAGTTGGCAGAACTTAAAAATAAAATTTTGAAAGAAAATTGTTTTGAGGACAACACGTAGTTTTTAGATAATTATGATATTCTAGGTAACAGCCGCAGAATAACTTTATTTTTCACATTTCCTTACATAAATACCTACAAATTTATTTTTGCGGTCGATTACGTCAGTATTTGTACAATACTGCTACTGTCTATATCTTCTATATTGTGAATATTCATCCCGACTATGGAACCCTTCAATGTGCGTAGACCGCACTATGGCGGTAATTTTATTCATTATAAAGTTGAAAACCCAACAATTAGGGGTTCCATAACCTCTTTTATTTTACCTATTCCACGTGTAAACAAAGGTCACTTCGGTAACATAACATCCGAAATATTTGGGTGTTGTGATGTGTTCCCAGTTTCCCACATCGTTTCGTTCAGAGAGAAGAAAGAAAGAACAAATCCGCAGATTGAAAGATTATATTTTCGGGTCAGTTGCACTAACATGTCACGAAACCTAGTAGGTTTAATAATCACGTATTTTTAGTTTTATTTAGATAATAGGACATAGTACATTTTGCCCAAGACGATATTTGGATAAATCACAAATACTCTTAAAAAAAATAGGAAAAAGTAGTTGACAGTGCGTGTTGTGCATAAAGGTGACAATCACGATAAACAATACATGGTATGTCGTTAACAGCACAATAGTATCCAAAGTACCTTCATCAAGGAGTGTAACGGGCATCATTTGTGTAAAATATACCGAGGGGCCAGCTCTACCATACCATAATCATTTGGTCTTATAAAAACAACATTGGAGACAGAAGCGCGGATGCGCCATTGTCTAAGCAATGCATCTGCGTCTAAGCATACTCGCTGCTTCAATCACGCGAAACTGTAGGTAGGTCTATGTTATTGGGTAAATTAAATATATGGTATATTTTACTTCAATTTGAATTTATTATGAATAAATAGTATTTTTTGGTTTAGTGGTGGTAGTACTGAGCGGGCGCAACGTAAACGGGAGCGGCCTTGACGTGCACGGGCGCGGGCGTAGGTGCGGAGTTGTGCACCACCGCGTTGAAGCCGCTGTGGTCGTCGGCGGAGTACTCCACGGTCCTGATGGAGCCGTCGGCCTCGTGGAACGAGTACGAGCCCTTCACAACATCACCGTCGCGGGACTCCTGCTGGGACTTGTTGTCGCCGGTGTGGCCGTCAGCTACAGAGTAGTTGTACTCGTATTTGGGATGAGCCTGTTATCGAAAATAAACAAAATGAGTCTGTGATACAACAAAGGAAAACTACTTGTTTCTTATTCTATTTCGGAGGCCATCATGACTTACGTCGAACTCAGCAGCGTGGGCGACGACGGGAGCGGCGTGGTAGGCGACAGGGGCAGGAGCGGCATGGTAGGCGTAGGCAGCAGGAGCAGCGTGGTAGGCAACGGCGGCAGGGGCCGCATGGTAGGCATAGGCAGCTGGGGCAGCGTGGTAGGCGACCGAGGCGTGTTGAGCAGGCTGGTCGTGACGCACGATGTTCTGGGAGGAGACAGCCGCAGCAGAGGAGTAGTGCACGGGGGCGGTCAGCAGACCAGCCTGGCACGCCGCCACCAAACTACACAGAGTTACGATCTGAAAGTAATTTTCGTTTTAATTAACCATCTTCTTCCATGACCCCAATATCACAGTAATCAGATTTAGTATGCTTTGCTGCACTGTTTAAGTATTTTTTTATAAGTTTATTTTTATATCCATGTACTTACTTTGGAGAACATTTTGATAACGCTTTTTGTATGATCAAATGCTTAATGATACAGTTGTATTCTCGCATTTCGTTTTTATACCAGTCGACAATTGACCGAGTGTAGGCTGCGGAAGCTGTTAGACGAGATTTTGGCAACCTTGCGCTAGGTCACATAGTTTTGCGAGTGCACCCATTCACCAAAAGGTTTCAAAAGATTCGCACGAGTGTAAACTTTCTTATGATCATGATTGCGGGCAGTCTTTGTTTGAATATGTCAATACATTCCGGTTGTGCTTTTTCAGAAACGACGTAAAACAAGAACGTTCAATCGTATTATTATTTTTGAAAAATCGTTTCTCCTACAAACATTCTACAATATGTTTGTACTAACATACATGTTTTTGTAAATATTACTATAAATAATTAAGAAATAAAAAATCAAAATAGTCCTGCACTCGCAGCGAGGTAGTGGTGGGTGATGGTAGGTGGTGGCGTAGTACCTACTCGCAACTGGTGTGCGTGTATGATGTTTGAACGTGAACGAAGCAAAAGCAGTATGTAAGGAACGGGATAAAGGGGGAAAAAGACGTGAGAGTAGATTAGGGTAGGGTAGATAGGGTCGCGGCATAATGCAAATAAACGCATTTTCTTTCTTTCTTTCTATTAGAACAGAAAAGATACTCTTTATTAATTACGCACACCATTTTTGAATTATTATTATAATATTATGACACGTTGTATGTTATTTCGTAACAAAAAAACCACTTTGTGATCATTATGGCAATACGAATGTTTACTGGGTCATAATATTATGGAGACATTAAATGCTTACACCTTAGGCTCCCGGTTTCCTCCCATTATTTCTCCAAGTGCGTTTTTGACACATTAGTTCCAAGTCCCAAGTACCAGGAAATAGCCAATTGATTGTATGAACTTTTCGGATTACAATTGAACTAGAATCATTAGAAGCGTTTGCTAAACTCTTCAACACTCACTTCGTTTTGCATAATTATAATTAGATAAGCCGTTTGGGTGCCTAATGGGGTTCTCTATCGGCAAAAATGCCGAACTTCTATAAAAACTTTCACCCCTACTTAACCCCTTTAGGGGTTGAATACTCAAAAATCCCTCTTTAGTGGAACTATATACACTTTTATTAAATAGAATATTTTGATACCGGAACTTATGACGACTAGTAGACATTACTACAAAAAAAAAACACCCACATACCAACCAATATTATACTTACTATGCTAAGCTATGGTAATATACTGGCTTGTAAAATGTGGATGTACTTTAGTATCAAACTTATAGGTCTGCCTTACCCTTCGGTGAATATAGGCTTTATGTTATGTTTTACCAATATTAAAAGTCTATTGGACATATTTTAACCAATATTACAAGCTTAATTGACATACATTTCACTTATGAGAACTAAGTACGTTATAATAAATAATATACCTAATAATTTATTTCTGAGTATATGGTACATTAAGATCTTATTTATATATATATACTTTACCAGAATATACATCCAAAACATATTTAACACTACAAAACATACAATGGGTGGCCTTATCGCTTTCTGCGATCTCTTCCAGGTAACCTTGGAATGGAAAGTGAATGCGTGGAATTAAAAATGGGGTTATCGTTGGTGCAAAATAATAAGATCTAAATATTAATAAACAGTTTTACATATACAACCGTTGCCAGTGCACCATTAAAATCACTTATTTTAAGTAAGTTTGAATTTAAAATGGGTAATTTTTTAATACATGTCGGATTTTTTAAGTTTTTTTTTTTTACTGTTATTTATGAATGAAATGTCAAAATTAACTAATTATATAATGACAACTGCTATAAAAAAAATATGACAATATACGCACACGCAAAGTATTGATAAAATGTAATGTCAATATGTATAATTTAAATATTCGTTAACTGAATAGAAACAGTTGTCTAAAAGCCAGGCAAATATTGTTTTCCTGAAATTTATTAGTGGGCGTGATGCGCGATGCATGCTCTGATGCGTGGTGTAAATTGTTGACGATTTTGATTGCCATGCAATTGGAGTTCCTGCTATACAAATGCAGTCGCTGCCTAGGTGCAAATAATTTATTTGGGCTTCTGCTAATAATACTTTTTGAAATGTGTTCACATAATGGGAACATGTGCGAATTTTTAGTGCTTTTTATGATGGCTTTAAATGGAGCAGAATATTACACAATACAATACACAACAACACAAACAACACAATACAATATACAAATATTCTGCTCCATTTAAAGCTCTGACAAAAAAAATTGCGACCTTTGTAACCTGGTGACATACATGTTTTGTTTTATGAAAGGAAAGCACAAAAAAAAAAACTTGACGTTTACGAAGAATAAGTTGATTCTGGTTCCAAAAAATCTCTTGTTGTGCAAGAATCAGCCACTCAGTATGACTCAAAATTGTGCTTAATTATCTTAAATGAGAATTAAATTGTCACTGAATTAGCAGGTAAAATAATTTAGCCCAGAACTTCAAGCGCGAAATAGTTTATGTTCCATATATTTAGCAGTCCATGGAGCAGCCGCGCCGGTTGCGGCCAACGAAGAGTCTCCGCGATCTGTGTTGAAATCGAATGTGCTAGTTTGGTAAAATTTGCACCTGTACTTATTAATATACACTCGCGGTCAAATAATACGGGTCGATGACGAACATCCCTGTAACTTGCAAATTAATTGTGGTACATGCATGAAACTAACTTTATATTACAGAGAATTTTAATATCGTATGAAATGCAACCAACCCGTGATTCAAAAAAGTTTTTTTTAAATTAATTTGGATATAAATTTTAAATTCGCGGTTGTTTTACTTTTGTTTGTTTTCTCGCTTTTGTTTTCTATCTGTCAAATCCAAATGAAAAAAGGCGGTCATTGTTGTCTTTCACCATCATTATTGAATTACAATCAACTTCAGAAGACCCGTAGAGACGACGACGTCAGCGAGCGCACTGTAAGGCGGCGTCTCCTTGAAACAAATTTATCTCCAAAAGACCCGCAAATGTTCCAAAACTTGAAAGGGAACATCGGGTAGCAAGATTACGCTAGGCCCGCGAACACGCACAGTGGGGAGACGAAGAATGGGCAAATCGTTTTCTGACGAGTCCAGATTTATGCTGTACACACACTGTGCACATGATGGGCGGCGAAGAGTCTATCGACGGCCAGGGGGATATTTTATTCTAGCTTGTTTTGAGGAAAAAGTGCAGTTCGGGGGTTATCTGTTATTGTATTATCTGTTATGGTTTGGGCTGGAATCTTTTCAGACAGTCGCTCGGAGTTATTTTTTATTTTCCTTTGTTTTTTGTAACGTTGCCCCACACTAGGATTTTCTCCTGTATCGTGGGTGCATTTACAAACATTTAAACTCACATACACAAACAGCCAGACCCGGAACTACTATCTGCAGGTCATACAAATATTTTTTCCGTGCGGGAATCGAACCCGCGACCCACTGCGCCAACCGTGCTGTTAGTTAGTGCTGATAGAAAATGGTATGCTAACTAGTGCACGATATGTGGAAGAAATTCTTAACGAGTATGTCAGCACAAATTTAATTAATAGGGGTGATAATCAATATTCATGCATGAAAATGTAAGGCCACATACAGCTGAAATTGTTAATGAAAATTTTCAATACGTTAGCATCAATCGCATGGACTGTCCCGCGAGAAGCCCGGACCTGAATCAAATTGAACGCGCTTGGGACGAGCTTTCGAGGTGTGTAAGAAATGGAAACCCCACCCCAGCTACACTTCGAGACCTGAAACATGCGATAGTGGCAGAGTGGACCAATATCCCACAACACAGCATAATAAACTTAATAAACAGCATGCCCAATTGCCTGGCAGCTGTGAGAAGAGCCAGCGGCGGAAATACTAAGTATTCATTTTGTTTTAAAGTAGTTCGTTTTTATGTTGTACAATGTGAGGTACCAACCATTATTTTTCAACGTAAAAATTATTGATATTTTGTTATTTATATGTAATTTTGGCAATTAAGCTAATAATGTTTCCAACATTTGGTGTTGTTTTATTAACTGGTAAATTATCTACAACGTACAGTTTCATTCATGCCGCAAGCTCTATTTTAGTTTTTCGTACTGACCCGTATTCTTTATCCGCGAGTGTACATTTATGTAGGTCTAGAATGTAATTCTAGCAACAAACATATTTGCAAAAGCAGTAATAAGCATGTAGGAATCTATATTTGGCAACTGTCTGAACTTGATCGAATTGAAACAAGTGCCATTAATTATTTACTAGAGACCTGCTTCTGCTTCGCACAGTTGCAATAGCGACTTGACAAAACTTCAAGATTTCTTTATTATAATATGTAAGTTTAATATATTACGTTTTACACACATTAACACATTAAGCTTTTCAGAATAATTTTATTTATCATAATGATGGTGAAAACCGCATCGACATCCGTTGCGAAGTTTAGAAACACAACACGGCCACACAGATACGAAATTAAAAAGCGACTTTAATTTATAATATATTATGTTTTGGATGTAAATAGCTAGAAGCGAGCTTCTGGTACTTTTTAAGACACGGCTGCCTAAGCGATTAACGGAATGTGTTCTGATATCATCAATTTATTTCAGATTTTAATGAACTATGTAGAATGAGTTATTTAGATAACATATTTTTTTTATAAAAGGTAGTAGAAAAAATGTTTTAGTGTGTACCTATGTGTCAAGTTATTTTTATAAAATATAATTAGGTAGGTACTAAAATTAACAATGATTGAGTAGGATGATGGGTATTTAGGCTAACTATTTAAATCTAGTGTGCCAAACGTGATTGATCACTCAGTGGTAGTGGTATTTGTAATTCTGATAGTTTATAAGCATCTCATTAGATAACCAAAAGTAAATGAAAATACAAGATTAAATTTGTTTCGAACTTATTTGTATTTAGCACAACTTTAACAACAATATACAACTAAAACGATGCCAATAGCGCCACTTTAGTGGTGGTAGTACTGGATTGCGGGTGCGGCCTTGACCAGCAGGGGCGCAGTCTTTACATGAACAGGCGCAGCTGTAGGAGCGGTGTTGTGCACAACTGCGTTGAAGCCATTGTGGTCATCAGCGGAGTACTCCACGGTTCTGACGGAACCATCAGCTTCATGGAAAGAGTATGAGCCCTTCACAACATCACCATCGCGGGACTCCTGCTGGGACTTGTTGTCGCCGGTGTGGTCATCGGCAACCGAGTATGAGTACTCATACTTGGGGTAGGCGATCTCTTCTTGATGAGCGACAACTTTGGCAACGGGGGCGGCGTGGTAGGCAATATGGGCTGGAGCGGCATGGTAGGCGACGGGGGCAGGGGCGGAGTGGTAGGCAATCTGCGCAGGGGCGGCATGGTAGGCGACCTGGGCAGGGGCGGCGTGGTGCGCGACCTGGGCAGGGGCGGCATGGTAGGCAACCTGGGCGTGTTGGGCAGACTGGTCGTGACGAACGATGTTCTGGGAGGAGACAGCTGTAGCAGAGGAGTAGTGGGCAGGTGCAGCGTGGTAGGCGACGGGGGCGGCGTGGTAGGCAACGGGAGCGGCAGCGATGGCGAGCTTAGCCACGGGTGCAGCATGGAGTTGGGCCTGGTCGTGACGCACGATGCTCTGGGATGAGACCGCTTCGGCGTGAGAGTAGTGAGCGGGCGCGGCCAGGAGAGCAGCCTGGGCCACAGCCACAAATGCGCACAAAGCTACCACCTGGAAAATGAAAAAAATGTAAAGTTAGTAAAAATGTAAACAAGCAATTATTTATTCTTTTATAATAATTATTTTTTCTTTGTGTAACTTACTTTGGAGAACATGTTGTTTCTTTTGTGATCGAAAGGTGATTTGATATCTAAATCTCGAAGTTAAACTATTTATAATACATATCATTGCGTATTAACAAAGTCTTAGTGTAAGTAGTGGAAGTTGTCAAACAAGCTATGCGCGACCTTGCATCAGGTTATACGGTAACTCTAATCAATCCATTCACTGAAGGTACTTCGGCGATTGCAAGAAATTTCACAAGTCGTCTGTCATTTAATTATGTCAGGCAGATATCTCGAGGTGTATGTCCAGCAGTTGACATCTTTCGGCATAGGTATATTACGATGTTGCCGATCTTTTCTGAAAATCATTACCACCTACCCTCCTTGAGTTGGTTCCACAATGATGAGGGTCATGACCACGTCATGTTTTCAACACATTCTCTAATAATCTGTTCCTCCACCTGCACCTACTTTGAGCAACATGCACGGCTTCAGACGCGTTGATGTTGACTTCTAGTAAAATCAGATTTAAGTTTCTGACAAGTTTGACACTCAAAATTATGGTCGAAATGATAGTACATGGTTTCTGGGCGTAACTAAATTTCGTATAGTACGAGGAATTCTTTTATTATACCTATTATGTTGAAGAAGTCATTATATAATCATAGTTAAAGACAAACACAATTCTAAATTATAGAATAGAATACTCTTTATTATGTACAACATACGAATCATATGTATAATTATGTATGTATTCACTACTTTTGCAGATATGCACAAATTTAACCAGTTCATTTGTTGAAAGCAATTTTATAACTTTCATTGTTTAGAGAATTAAATAGAGAAACAAATACAAAACATGGTAAATATCTGGACGTTGTGAGAATTGTATCATAAGCCAATCATCATATTTTTAACTCATGCTGGTTGCAACACCTACCTGTTTTGTTAACTTGAATAGGTCAAGTGTGAATACAAATGATACGATTTAATTTTAACATTGTTATTTGCTTAAAATTAGTATTGTTTCATTCATTTACTTCAGAATTTTCACCATTTTACCATAGTTTTGTTTTGCCTTTATTATTGATGCCAGACTCGTAACATGCCTAGATCAATATAAAGATATAACTTTGTTATAGCAATGCCCGGTTCAACTGCCACTGCTTTTTACCATTTTATAATAAAGAGGACACATAAAGATATACTTAGGGATGTGTGTGTGTCTGGCAATGAATTAAACCTTTTAATTGGATCTGTCATTGTTTCAAAAATACAGTACATCTTTTATCTCGGCATCTAACCCGTCATTAAGGGTGACACATCTCTGATAAAACGAATAGTTGTTAAGACTCTGATATGTTAGGAGTCTGTTATGAAAATGTATTTATTAAGTATAAAAACAAATAAACTACATAATAATAACTATATTTCGGGTGGCATAGACCCATTAAACCTTAACCTAGTACAAATAAAACAGTCAACCTAGTACAGCTATTGCGTTCAGAATGCCGTTGTTGCATTAATTAATTAATGCATTCGAACAAAACACACTTTTGTATTTTACAGTTTGTTTTTTTTAATCATTGGTTTAGTGGTCTTAAAGTAAATGGCTCTCTCAAAGTCATTCTGTCATCCTTTGCAACATGAAAATTATTTCCTGTACGATTGTACTATGATGCTATAAATATAAATATTGTTCTATGGGATAGGCCTCCCTTCCTCAACTTAGTACCTCACTTTTTTAAAATTGCAATTTTTCCTGAACTATAGAACTCAGGGTTTTGAAATAATAAACATTTTATAGCAAATTTCATAAACTTTCTTTCAAATAAAATTATAGTTTATTACTAACGTTTTTAACTTAAACAAAGACAACAACAAAAAAAAAGTCATTTTTAAGTTACTGGCAAAAACTCAAACAACATTTTATTATAATGCTTTACGCCTTATTTACATTCTACTAACTGGTATTTAATTGCCTCCTCGGGATCTATTACAGCTTCGAGCTGGTTTAGCATACTGAAGATGAGGTTTTGGAAGCGATGTTGGGGAATATTCCCCCATTGTTCCATGAGTTCGTTCATCGGTCAGTTTTAGGGCCCTGCGGGTGGTAGGAGGTGGTATGCGGCTTCTGACCAGCCTCCCGAACTCATTCCAGGCGTGCTCGATCGGGTTGAGATCAGGACTTCTGGGATCAGTAGGCCAATTCTCGTACTTAAAAAACGTTCAAATTCAAGTCGCAATCTCATCTCAGCGACAATCAATGTCAAAAACCTGTCAAAAATGTATGTAAATTGATTGTAATTTTGACAGATTGAGACTGAGATTAGAATGCGAACGGTCTTAAAAATACGGGAATTGCCCCTCTGGAGTTGATACCAACCTACTGAATGTACTCTTGTACGACCGAGCGGTGTGTGGCCGGGCGTTATCTTGCATCAGTATCGATCCATTACCCATATTTCGTAAATATGGCCCTGCGTACTCATAAAGGATCTCTTGAGCATATCTTTCCCCAGTCAGGGTGCCATTTTCTATGGCCACATGCTATGTGCGACCTTCTGAAGAATATGCCAGCCCATAAGCGTAAAGAGTCTCCACAGTATTGGACTCTTTCTGTGAAGCAGGCTTGAATGTATCGCTCACCAGGTCGCCTGTACACTCTTCACCTTTCATCGGAAGTAATTAGTGAGAATCAAGAGTAATCAGTCAACAAATATCTTGCCCATTCTTCTTCACTCCACTGTATGTGTTCACGGGCGTAGCGCAGTCTTGCTAGAATGCCCTCTCTCGAGTTTGGGGCCACTAGCTGACCTTTAGGACTTCAATTTTGCGTCAACAAGTCTTCTTCTAACTGTACTGTCACTAATGAAGTCTCTTCAGGTCTAAAGAAGCTGTTGCTGGACTTCAATTGCATTGAAGTGGCGATTTCTCAACGCAGTGGAGACAATATAGCGATCTTCTCGGGTGCTAGTGCACCTCGGTCTGCCATTACAAGGTCTGTCAGATAATTTCCAGTTTCTTCGTAACTTCGCTTCACCTGCCGGACCGTTTTTAATGTTACACCCACCATTCTTGCAGTTGCCAAGACTTGGCATCAGTATGCGTCGTATCGTTCCGGAAACGCCATGATTCTTGCACATTCTTCAGGTGGAAGAGGCATGATAAGTAAAGTTTACGCCCTGTAGATGCTATTGAATCAAAATTCATCGATCAGGAAATAAACAGAAACAAACGGCCTTATTACAAAACAAGGTTTTTCTTTTGACATGGTTTAAACCATCGAGCCTGTTTTTGAAATAAGAACATAACTGAAATCGAAATACAGTTCCTTTTACAAAACTGTCAACTTAGTCCGGTCTTAGATTGTCAATTTTGTATTCAGAACTTTACTAAAGTCGGCATAAAGTTCCAAATACAAAAACTATATCGAATGTGTAGGTTGGGGCTAAAGTTAGATCGTGTTTTGTAATAAGACGGAAAAAGTCGAAAGTAAGACAGCAATTTGAATAGGAGTGTTTTTGTTTATAAAGATTTTTTTAGCCATTCCTTAAAATAAGGTTATCGACTATAAAGTTTTCATTACAAGTTGAATTCTTTTTGTAATCCTTTTTATTTCGAAAATATAAATCTTCTGTACTTTAATTAAAAGTTATTGCAATTTTAAAAGTGTGGTACTAAGTTTTGAAGGCCAGT
The DNA here is from genome assembly GCA_937001585.2 of Brachylomia viminalis. Lineage (NCBI taxonomy): Eukaryota > Metazoa > Arthropoda > Insecta > Lepidoptera > Noctuidae > Brachylomia > Brachylomia viminalis. The sequence continues at coordinate 10,423,638 of OW443297.2, read as the reverse complement.
GTATTTAATATTGTTTACCTATCTGAATTTGACAGTTATTTCTTTTGAGTATTTTTATATACAATAATTCTGTGTGTACGTGTGTAAGTAACATAAACTCCTGAACTCCTCCTAAACGGCTTGACCGATTTGGATGAAAGTTGTTGTGTGTGTTTGAATGGGTGGTTTAGATTCACGATTGGACCCAGTGGCGCTGCGATCGAGTTCCAGAAATGGTTTTTTTTCTGAACCCGCTAAAGGAGACAAACCAACGTTCGGACAGGACAAGGTCTGTCAGGTCCGCTAGTTCTAAATATGTATAAGTTTGTATATCGTTTACGGCAATACTCGAGAAAATTATAAAACAAAATATTAATCGAACTTATTCATATATTGCAATAAATAATTAATGATCAACATTGTTAAAACATGACACATGACTAGCGAGGAACATTTAGTGGTGGTAGTAGTGGGCGGGCGCGGCGTAGGCAGGAGCGGCCTTCACAAGTACAGGGGCGGCTGTAGGAGCGGAGTTGTGCACCACTGCGTTGAAGCCGCTGTGGTCGTCAGCGGTGTACTCCACGGTCCTGATGGAGCCGTCGGCCTCGTGGAACGAGTACGAGCCCTTCACAACATCACCGTCGCGGGACTCCTGCTGAGACTTGTTGTCGCCGGTGTGGCCGTCAGCTACAGAGTAGTTGTACTCGTATTTGGGATGAGCCTGTTATCGAAAATAAACAAAATGAGTTTGTGATACAACAAAGGAAAACTCGGTAGCTGACGGCCCAGCTACCGAGTAGTTATACTCGTATTTGGGGTGAGACTGTGGTCAAAAATTAATAAATGTTATTCACATCTATGGGATAAAGAAATTGCAGATGGTAGTAGACTCGATAATAGACTTACGTCGAACTCTTCAGCGTGGGCAACGACGGGAGCGGCATGGTAAGCGACAGGGGCAGGAGCAGCGTGGTAGGCAACGGTGGCAGGGGCCGCATGGTAGGCGTAGGCAGCCGGGGCGGCGTGGTATGCGACCGAGGCGTGTTGGGCAGGCTGGTCGTGACGCACGATGTTCTGGGAGGAGACAGCCGCAGCAGACGAATAATGCACGGGGGCGGTCAGTAGACCAGCCTGGCACACCGCCACCAAACCACACAGAGCTACGATCTGAAAGAAAATTTAATTGGTTTTATACATCTTTGTGACATATCAATTGATCATAAAAATGTTTATTTACTGTTTTTTTTATTACTGATATAGAACAAGTTTAACTAAACTGCACTTACTTTGGAGAACATTATGTTGATTGGTGTACTGTGTACAATCAGGGACTGATACCCAGGGCAAACGTTCTATATTTTTATACTAACTCGTTTGACTATACATAGTGTGACTAAACCAACTGAACGGCCTTGCCCCCGGTCATAATATTTAGACCACTTAGACATTCCAAACATTCACTATAAGTACTATATTACTTTCATTTATTAGCTTAGAAATTATGTACGTGGAGAATAATTGCTATTAAAACAACAGGATACCACAAAAAAAAAATACATCACGAATCTTTTAGTATTTATTATAGTACATAGAAGACACCAAAATTACTGACTATTTTAACCAAATTATGGCACCCTTGATTTTCAGGGTGACTAGTAATTACGATCATGTGAAGGGGGTGTAGGACACGTACCCTTTATAACCCATAAAATTTGTACAACAACATCATAACTAAAGATCGGATATTCGGATGCATATACACCTAAAGTTGAGACGTTGGGTAATAAGGAATGCGCTTTTAGAATTAGAATTTTATTTATTTGTAAGATTGTAGTTCTACATAGTATGGCGTAAATGTTTTTTTACGTTCTATACATTCTACCACAACTTATGGTGTACAAATTTTCAATGTCATTCTTAACTAATTAAGTACAACACAAATAAGTTTAAAGATTTGCGATTATAAAATCGAATGTACATATTTACTTACTTTCAATGGTTGGCTTATATAAAATGCTCTTTTGTGTCGATCGTAAAAATACCGTGATTCCGGATTCGAAAATTTTTCTGATAAGATAGGTATTTAAAATAATTCATGTAGAAACACGTAGATTTTTTTATTTAATAAATAATTTTTTAGAAGTCACTTCCATAATATACACCCGACTAGTTATGCATTCCCGGTGTTCCTGGTATCCCGGGATTATTTTTACGAAATATATTTTTAAAAGCCGCTTCCAAACTTTTATAGCGAAATCACCTTTTGGTAAATATCTATCTCATATTTTATCTCTGATCATAACATAACATTGTGTCTGAATTTACTGAAGGATTAGGCAGAGGTGTCACTTTATTACAACAACTCGTAAAATATACCTACTAACCAATTTTTATTTTTAACTAAAAAATTATTATCTGTTATACACTTTATCAGGAAATTTTTTTGTAAGGCGCTTGCCACAGTGCATGTACATGTGCATTGTGCACTGACGGACTACACTGGAAATTCGCAAAATAGAAATCCTAGGATTTAAAACAATTTTATTGTAGAACGAATCTAGGAATTTGTAAACAAATATATTAAAAACTGCAGCCCTTAAAGTGTGGTCAATCAGTTCTCATAGACCATCTGCCAGAACTCGGACGCCAACTTCCGAAATTAAAGTAATTTTTTACTTTGTAGTTTTTTTTTGGAAGTCGGTTGTTATTTTTTGTAAAAAAGTTTTTTATTTATCACTTTTTAGCTATGGTACCTAACCATTCGAAAATGATCATCTTACACGTCCACGTTCGTTCGAAGGCGGTTTTTTTTATTTAAAAATAATTTATTGTTGAATTTTTTTAAACCACTCGACCGATTTCGAGAAAATTTATATGGGACCACCTCTAAAGTATGACACCAAACAAAAAAATAATCATTAAAATCAATTAATAATGTGCGGAATGATCGCGTAACAAACCTACAAAAAAAAAACAGTCGAATTGAGAACCTCCTCCTTTTTTGAAGTCGGTTAAAAATTAAGGTTATGGTGATTACAAACATTTAGCAAAGAATTTGTAAAGATATTTACTAAATAACAGAGCACAAAGCATTCAAGATAAAACAATATAACGACTAAACTGTGGTCCTTCAGTCCACACAACAAAGATAAATATTTTATTGAATAGTAGCTTATACCCACGACTTTGCCCGCGTCAAATTTCTTTTTCCTGAGACCCACCCCGTCGTATCGCTTCGCCCGCACTAATACTTAATTTTCACTAAGCAATCTTTCTGCCCTTTTTCCCTTTGCTCGGCTCCTAAGGGTCGTAGCGTGATGTTAAATAACCTATAACCTTTTTCAAGAATGGGGGTATCATATGCAAAAAGATTTTCAAACAAACAAAAAAATACAAACTCTTTAGCTTTATTATATTAGAAATATATTATTATTATTAGTGTCTATAGATTTAGATATATAAGTATTCGGGACAATTTTTAAGTTAATAGATCAGTGGAATAAGATTTTCAACTAAACTGAATCCTTCCTTTTCACCACGACAGGGCTTGTTTAAAAAAAAGTGATTGGCACATTTCCATTGTATGATATAACATATTATACCAATTTTCAAGTTAATTGAAGCAAGCAGTAAAATCCAACTTTATTACCTATTTTCACCCCGCTAGAAGTTGATAAAAAAAAAACAGAATTACGTACTTTTAGTTTTTTATTTTAAATATTAGTACCGAGTTTCGAGTTAATCTACAGCGCCTTTACTTACTAACTTTGACACTCAAAATCCTCTGCAAGGTGCTGTTTAAAAAAACCGAAAGTACTAATCTTTATTGTTACTGTGGAAAATATTGCCAAATTTCAAGTTTATTGACCAAAGAAATAAGATTTTCCAGTTGATGAGTTAATCAAGCCACGCAAATCATCCCTTTAAAATTTTTATAACCCCTCCAGAGGACTATTTAAAAAAACTCTGATACAGATTATTCTTTATTTTTGGCCTTATGTATAAGTACTGAGTTTTGAGTTAATCGGACCTCGCGTTAAAATACTTCGATACAAACTTTGACATCCCCCAATCCCTCTTTAAGGGGTATTTAGAAAAATAAAAATATTACGATCTCTACAATTGACTTAGATAATTATGTATTCGTGCCAAATTTCAAGTTTATTAACTTAAGGAATAAGACTATTCATATAAAGAATATCTCCCCATTTCACCCCCTTAAGGGTTGAATTTCAAAAAACCCTTTCTTAGTCTCCCCTAAATTATAAAAGGACGCTGTCTGCAAATTTTCACGTACCTAGTCCCATTAGTTTCGGCTGTGTGTTGTACAAATTTTGAACCCCCCTTACACTCGTTTAGGGGTTGACTTTTCAAAAATCTGATCTTCGCGGATGCCTACATAATAATAACTTCGAAATAATAACAATCTGTGTGCCTAATTTCAGATAGATTAGTCAGTCAGTCACGATTTCCTTTTATTTTTATAGAAGATTACCGAATCAAATAACTAAAACTGTTCTTTTTCTACATACAATTTTAGTAAAAGTCTTCAAACGAATTTGCAAAAAGAAATAGAGCAAAAAGAAATGGAGCAAACATTTCAACGCAATTATAAGATAGCAATTATTAGAACTGGTCCCTCAATCCTCACCTCCACTGACATATTATTCTGTGTGCTAGCTGCTTGACGAAAGGACCATCAGATAGTCTAGTGTACTTAACTTTTAGTAAAAAGTTTATACTAAATAATAGAAAACTAGAACGTTCTTATTGCTTACCTCTTAGCTGAGATAACATTATTTTAATAATTCTATGAAAAATGGACAGAGTAGTGTGATAGTGTCACCACACAATGAAACAAAACGTAGACGGTAATATTATACTTAATTTAAAACGAATTACATTTAAATTTTACATTAAATGAAACGAAAACAAGTTTGTATGGTTAAACTAATCTCAGAGACCGGATATTTGGATGCATATTTACCTAAAGTTAATTTGCTTAGAAAATATGGAAGCGGCTTCTTAAAATATTTTTTTGTAGATCCCGAGTTGCCAGGAACCCCGGCAGTGCATAACTTGTCGGGTGTATAGTATGAAAGCAATTTCTAAATATTTTTTATTACAATAAAAACTAGGTATTTGTTGTAATAAAAAATGTTTATGTTGTTTTTTTAAATTGCTTATGTGTATTTGGATAGGTACTTACATGAATTATGCTAAATATAATGTAGACCGCTATCTTATTTTGACAGTTTTTGCTATGGCAGTTCGGTATCTACTTACCTACTTTACAATACTAGGTAGGTAGATATGCATCTGATTCTATAGTCAGAAAAAACACATAATTTGTAGATTCCGAAATCGCGGGATTTATACGATTGATACAAAAGTGCATTCCGTATGAGCCACCATTTGAAAGTAAGTAAATATACATCCGATTCTATAGTCGGAAACCTGAAATTGTCAATCCCAGAACTGCGGGATTTTTTCGATAAAAAAGCGCATTCCATATTAGGCAACATCTCAACTTTAGGTGAATATGCATCCGAATATCCGATCTCTAGTTATGGGTCGTTCCACAGTTTCGTGCAAAAAACATTTCCAGGCTATTATGGCAGGCAATTTATGATTTATTGTTAATAATTTATAGCACAAAATATAGTAAAATAATTACTCTTAAAGGCGTATCTTTTATATTTCAGGATTATTCAATAGATTTTTCAGGAAAATTAAAAAACTGTGTAAAAATTCACTACCCTCCCTTTCCAAGCAGGGACCTTGGCAAGCAATTAACTTGTAACTTAAATGCTTTTGAATTAACTGTTTTATTTTGTACATAATATTAAAGCTGCACTTCTGAGCTATTGATAAAAAAAAAACTCACTAAGAAAATCATGCTGTAATAATCGAAGAACGCTCATTTTCAAATTGTCACGCGAAAAAGTTCATCACCTTCCATGTTCAGATTTTATAAAATTATGTAGGTATAATACGCGATCACGTATTCTGCTTGGTTGCTACCTGTTTAAATGACCGTCAGTGGCTGGCGACATCGGAGCGAGAAGGATGTGCGCACATCGCCGTCGTAAATACATTCGTTCTCCACCACGATTACGGTGCTTCGTCCGCGAAGTGACTCATTACATTCCAGTGAATTAAAAAATAACTGCAGTAAGTAGATTATTTTAATTTATTGATATATTTGCCTCATAAGCTTATTTTGACATTATGTTAATATTTAACTTATGCTGTAGTAATTAACAATTATATCCATAAAAATGTTTGATTTCTTCATTCATCTCCACTTCATTACCATCTTTTCCCTCCTATATTTTGAAAGATGGTAATGAACAGGTTTTGGAAAGAAATGAATAAGTTTAACCTTAGTTTATTACGACTTTTATTACAGTTCTGAGCCTAGTATTGACATATTTGTTCATGTTTTTGCATTTATATAGATGAGTTAAATTATATAATCATAATATATTTTTATTTTTTTCAGAATCAACATGGGGAAACCACGTAAAAAGTTAACGAGAGAAGAACAACTAGAAAAAGATAGATAACGTTAACGGCTCATCTATCTTTTTCTAGTTGTTCTATATTTTAGATACTGGCCTATATTTTAAAGATGATAAGATATTTAGAGCCTTATGAAACCGTACACTTTCTATCCGACTCTGCCTCAAGCCAGTATTGCAATAAGTTTATTTTTTATTTGGTCACAAAATTTAAAGATATTGACCAAAATATAAGTAAAGTGACTTGGAATTATCAAGAATCCGGGCATGGCAAGGGAGCTCTGGACGGTATTGGGGCAGTCGTGAAACGGGCTGCCGATAATGTCGTCAAATATGGTGGAGATGTTGGTTCTTATGAAGATTTTTGGGCTTTGGTTACTAAGAACATACCAAATGTGCATTTCGAGATGATAACAGAGCGCGATATTAAAGAAATAATATTTCCACCTGACATTCCCGGATTCAAAGGCACAATGAAAGTTCGTCAGTTAATGTGGACAGCTGATAGTTCAAAAATGATAACTTTGCGTATCCTAAGTTGTTTCGAGTGCCATGATTGCCGCATTACTTGTATACACAATAAACATTTAGGCTTTCTTTGCTTTGATAAATGTAACGAGGATGAGATCACAGAGCATGTAACTAGAGAGATCAATCTATCTGTTGTTCACTGTGATCAGAATGAAGTTTTATGTGCCAATGACAATGAGTCTCTATATAGCATAGATTCGTCCGTAGTTTTAAAGAACATAGATGATTCAGATATTTTCAAAAACATAGAACCTCTAGCAGGTCCAATTGATTTACAACTATGACCGTTGGTTAATGTAGGTGCATCTACGTCTGAGGCCAAATCGCCTATAATTAAGATTTTGTCTGACGTAAAATGAACTTGGGAAAATCGCAAATTTTATCGGAAACTAAAGGAAAATGTGGCCCCAAAAAGTTTGACGCCAGCATTTAACTCTGAACACCAACGGCAATTCGAATCATTTGTTAATTTTAATAAGACTGGTAAACCAATTAGAGATGATAAAAAATATTATGAAGATTCGGATGACAGTGATGATTATAATATTTTTTGAAAAACGCTTCGGGTTGATTTCAGTTAGATTGTTACTTATAGTAAACTTTTCATGTTTGATTGTTATAGTTATAATATTTTGATAATTTTACTAACATTTATTCAAAGAAGTTTATTGAAATTAGAAGTCTGAACCTTATTAATAATCGTAAATTTCGACTTTATGGAGAGTATCGATAACGTGTTTTGTTAACTTATTTTAAAATGTTGCTTTTATTATGGTTTTATTATTCTTAAGTAAAAAGACTATTGTGATTTTGCATGTAAGACCAAAAAACCTGTTAGCACTTAAGTGAGTATTTACTATTATTGATTTAACGGCTATAAATAAATAATTACATTACTGTTAAACATTTGTAGTTTTGAAGCTTGTTTATAAACAAAAAAAACTGTGATTAATCTATCTTTTCTTCATATTGATTTAAAGGAAATCAAAGTCTGATTATTAAATGTGGATTAGGTATTAAAATTATATATTTGTTTTATTTGCATTCATCTTTTTTCACAATTATTGTGCAGTAGGTATTTCATTACCAGCCGCTTTAAAAATTACCATCGCAGCTCAATTCATTACGTTCTTTCCTGTTTTCATTACCATCCAACCATGAAATTTCAGTTATCATTTTCTCCGGAACTAAACAAGATAAAAGAGTGCCTTCGAGTTTTTATAAATCTGTTAGTCAACTGTATTCGATATTTCGCATAAAAATGCGGAATATCTAAAAAAAAAATTGATTCTACAAAAAGGTGCTTTTTGCACGAAACTGTGGAACGACCCTTATAATATATGGCGTTTGTGTATGGAACTAAAAAATAGGATAGACTTGATGTGAATAGCACAAACACAGATGTTGCAGTACAAACTTTAGAGATGTCTCTAAGTCTGGTCGACTGCTAAAAGCTGAGTTGCCAGGATGGTAAAAAATGAAAACGACATGTCCTGTTTTGTGTTGGATTACGTAGTGCAGAAAGTTTCCATCTTGTGACTTCTTTACGCCTCCAGTACCAAGAGAAAATCACTCTTTCGGCTTGTATTATAAGAGCCATTACGTAGGCATAGGTGTACATGATTCGTAAACACCTCTTAAAAGTGACTTGAAAACCACAAAATGAGTATTTCGTCGTTCAAATTAAAAATCCTTTCCCGCTCCGCTCATCACTAAAAACAAACCCTAACTCAACCATTGTAAAGCGCGTAAGCAAATGATGATCACAGAAAAAATATATGTCAATCTTCCTTTATCTACCAATATGACTGTTTTATGAATGAGCGTTTCCTTTACTATGATGATCAACATTTCAAATTATTGAAAGTACTGAGCAACAAATATTCTTACATTCATCAACATTCCTTTGATAATATTTAAAACATCTCTAAATAGTATAAAGCAAAGTCGCTGTTTTCGTCTGTCTGTTTCTCCGTTTACTTCTTCTAAAGCACGCAACAAATTTTGATACATTTTTCACTATCTTTTAGAGAACTTCTTCCGAAAGGTTTATATGTATAATACATGCATATTAGTAGAGAAAAGCTGAGAGTTTTCAAATATTTGTAATGATGTCGTAAAAAACATATTTTTGGGCGCTTACATTGCTAACGCATCGCTAACATTGCTAGCTAAACCTTACGAGAGAGACCAAAATAATGTAGTACGGAATTGTATATCTTAAAAAGGTCTACAGAAAAGTTCGCGATGGTATATGTCTGTCTCCTAAGGATAAACCACAGTAACCATCTTTATATTTACATATTACAAAAAAAATCAAAAATATGAAGCTATTTTAAACAATACAGCATTATACACATATTACAAAAAAATAAAATATTTACGAAGCTATTTCAAATAATACAGCACTAATCCATAACCAATTAAATACATTGTGAATTTAATTTAGATCAAAATTGCCCTTTACAGCATATGATTAAAATGAATATCTTAGAAGATATCACAGATCTCAAATTATTAAAAAAAAACATTAAAATACATTTTATTGTTATACGACCTCCGTCACATACACTGTACACCAGTGCAAGGCCGGGGCGGGTCGTTAGTATATTTATATAAACCAAAAATCCAAACGAAATTACAGCTCGCGCGATAAGAGTTTGGCTTTGACCTTCGGATTTTTGAACTTTTGATTGTACAACAGGAGTGCGCGGTACGTCGTATCGATGCGAGAGGCAGGGAACGACTGGAGCGCCAATCAGAGCACCGCGTGCGCCTACACACCCGCCCCGCACCCCGCTAATTGCCCGTTGATACCCAATTTCTGATTTCTGCGCAATAACGGTCAAAGCCAAACTCTTATCGCGCGAGCTGTAACTATCTTTAAAAACATGAGCTAATATTTTTATTAAAAGGAACAAAACCTAACAAACGTCCGTCCTGACATCGTGTGCGGCTCTCCACACGGCGCGGCGCCGGGTGCAAAGCTAACAATTCTACATATAAATTTCCCTTATTTAAATAAAAGAAGTGGCCCACTCCCTCTCACAGAGAGGAGGCCTGTGTCTTAGCAGTGGGAACGGTATAGGATGATTGTGCTAGTTTGTCTTCTAGTTTATTAACATTATTATAAGATTTCTCCACTGGTCAGCTGCATGCGGTAGCCCCCCAACATAACTGGGAAAGGGCTAGGCAAGATTTCTCCATACTATCGTAACGGACGGGCAGGGAACTCCGTCCAACTCCTGAAAAAGTAGTGGAGTTCCAATCATGATAGATGCAGGCTAGTGTTTATTTTCCATTGTCTCATTTATGACGCTGCTGTGTTTAAAATGTTGCTTAAGACAGACAAAAGTATTGTTCACAATAATGTTTACACTATATTTGTTTTAATGTTTATTGAATGTTGATCAACGAAATTACTGGAGAATCAAATAGGCTTCACAGGCTCCAATTCTTTTATATGTAGGATTATAACACTAGCTGATGCACGCGAATTCGTCTGCGTGTATTTTGTGATTAATTTTATTTTTTCAAAAGTTTTTTCCGACTTCAAAAAAGGAACAGGTTTTCAATTAGGTTGTATTTTTTATTATGTTTTTTTTTAACTCAGAACTCCGTTATTTATAAACCGACTTGGGAAAATCTTTTATTTTATTTTATATATATTTTTGGTAAAGTTCAGATGAGTGGTTTTTGAGTCAGCTTCGATACTACGTATTTTTTCCTTTTAGGGTAATAACTTCCTGTCACTGTTATTTACATTGCAAGTAGACGATACGACTTTGTTTGGGTCATGTACCACAACTAAAAAGTAAAAAATAAAAACTTTTTCACAAAAATAAGCCACTGACTTCAAAAAAAAAACACTATAAAGTGAAAAATAACTTTAAATTCGGAAGCTGGGGGCAAAAAACGAAAATACCAAAACTAAAACAAAATATCAAGTATGCAAATTACTTATGTTCTCCTCTAGGTCCCAGAGGCTAACCCAGCGCTGGGCACGCCACAATTCCGGCGATAAGCCCCCTCTTTGAGGAGTGGCTAGAGAGGCGCCACGGCGTCCTCACCTTCCGCCTGACGCAGGTTCTCACTGGACACGGTTGTTTCAGGAGGTTCCTGTTCCAGATAAGGCGGGAGCAAACGCCCGGGTGTTACCATTGTGTGGATCGCCCGGAGGAAACGGTGGAGCATACGGTGGAGGTCTGCCCTGCTTGGGCGGAGCACCGCCGTGTCCTCGTGGAGGCGATTGGCGGTGGTGATCTCTCGCGTCCGGCCCTGGTCCTGGCGATGGTACGGAGCGAGAGGGCTTGGGAAGCCATCACCTCCTTCTGCGAAGCAGTAATGCTAGCGAAAGAGGAGGCAGAACGCGTGAGGGAGAGGCAAAATTCGCGGCCTCACGACCCTAGCCGCCGCAGGAGACGCCCTGGGCATCGGGAATCGCAAGCCGATTCCCGGCCACTGTAGGCGCGGGCTTGCGGACGGCGAGCAATGGGCAGCTCGCCGTCCGATAGGGACCAGGCCTGGGTCGACGGCGCGTTGTGTTCCACGCGCGCTTCATAGAGATGTCAGCATCAATGACGGGGTCCGCTAGGGCCGTTTTCATATTCATAGGACGTTTAGATCAATGTTCTTTCATAACGATCGTTTCAGTGGCTGAGGCGTGAAAAGGTAACAGACACGACAGACAGAGTTACTTTCGCCTATTAAATAATTATTGTTAGTATATGGATTGAATCATACGCACAATATTAAAAAAACGTAGTCGGGTAAACAACAGTGAAACAATCAGTATTATTGTACGACTAGAAATTATCAATAATTATAAGTACTTTAAAAATCTAAACTATTACAGTAAAAAAAACAATTGAATGTAAATGGAACATTGCAACTGACCGCCAAAAAAGGAAAGCAATCTTAACATATAGGTAAGTACAGGTTAAGTTTTTGAGATGAATGTTGATTTCCAATAAAATCACTTTCGTCAGTGTTAGCTTTCTCCAAAGTCCAGTTCGCCAGTCATAATCAGAGGGCAGAATTTGGTAGAGTTATTTATGTACTTACACTGATTTCAAGCGAAAGAATAAAGTGGATATGCCTCAAATCCCGAGATTAATTTTAAAGAGCAGAAAAATCCCGTGATTTATTAAATTAAAAAGTTATGCAGTAATGTCGGAAGCGAACACTTCAAATCTTAGTGGCACTTTGAATGAAGCGGACAAGGAAAATAATTCTGATGGGCCGTTTGAATAAGCAAACCCTCACGAGTCTAGACTAGAAGCAAAAGTATTTTCTTATTTATAAAAAAGGCCAAGTATAAGTATGGGAATTTGCTTAAGACTATTAATAATTTGTATTGTGAATTAATGTAAATACTAATAAAAGTTGTATGTTAATTATCTATGTTTTATTTGTCTGTCTATCTCAGAGGTTTTTATTATTATTTATCAGTAATATTGTTGGCTACATGGGATTGTCCATTAGAAATCCCGGGAAGATCCATATTAATATCAACATTTCGATGCAAGCACATAAATAACTCTACCTAATTCATCATTCATTCACCTCTGGTCATAATATTGTTTTATTTTCTTTTATTATTTTGTTGGTTTTTATCAAGCAATCTCATATCCCTCTTGAAATATTGGTTTGAGATTGCAACGTAACGCTGTTTATTTAAATATATTTCAAACACAACTCAGCACCAATGCAATGATGTTGATAAATAAATACAATCTTTAAAAACGATGCAGGTACGACGTCAAATGACGCTACAGTTGCTCAAAACTAACACTAGAGCCACACAATTTTCAACGGTCAGAAATTGAAACAATTGAGCAACTTGTCTTGGCATCTAAACTATCTGTGGTGGCCATCGTCAAAGGTGGTAGTCAAATAAAATATAAATACAAATCAATTAAATATAAATAAATTATACTTAGACATTTACAAATGTATAATCGATGTGCGAAAACGATAACCTTTCCGATGGGGCTTCACTGGGTATAGCATGGTATTTTGGTTCAAATCAGGATAAGCTTGAGGTGCGTAAACTTGCGGATGCGGTTGCCTCCTGCCGTATAAGTTCCCAGGGAATACGCTAGGGAAGACTGCCGGCTTTGGAGGCACCTGCCCTGGGCTGTATACCCTCGCGATGTTCAGGTGTAGTCTATGGTACTTGGCGTGTGGTGTGTAACGTTTTGATTTATCCTGCACGGGTACTATGGTTTCAACGCTGCAATGTTTTTTTTTGTTATATCAGTAAATAACAGTAAAGCTAGAAACAATAATTGTCGGATGTGGGCTTTCTGGTCAGCCCTGTTACTGCGGATATTCAACAGAAAACACGTGACTGGTGCGTCCAACCGATAGCTAAATTCACCAAACCAGATTTTCACTCAAGGCCACTTCGGCAATTGATTCTACGGACCAGAGGGGCAATTCCCGTATTTTTAAGACCGTTCGCATTCTAATCTCAGTCTCAATCTGTCAAAATATACAATCAATTTTCATACATTTTTGACAGGTTTTTGACATTGACTGTCGCTGAGATGAGATTGCGACTTGAATTTGAACGTTTTTAAGTACGAGAATTGGCCTACAGATACAACATCAGTCACGTACAGTTACTTGTAGCTACTAGCCTATCGCTACAAAGTTGCTCTAAGGGTCGAAAAGGGACAGGAAAATTATTGAACAAAGTTGAATAATTGTTCATTGAATAATGGTAAAGTTAATTGAATAATGTTGCAGTCACGAGAGCACCGAATGGGCGCAAAATATTAATGCTACTGGGTACTATGCAAAATTGGGATAGCGAATGTGTTTTTAAGTACTTACTTAACGGGGTTTATAACGAACTGTCCGTTGGTTAAAGTCAAAGGCCTGTCCAAGTGCTTAGAAGCAAGATCAAGCGATGGCTTAATCTTCGTGGGCAATGCTTCTAGTTTTAGGTTTATACCGATTGGTTTGACGTAGTCGGAGATCTGAAAATATGCATTATAATAATAACATCGTAAAGTAAACAATAAATTCGCTACATATATATTGGTAAAACACATGGTTATTGGTAAAACACCATCAACCTCTTAAGGGGTCAATGTACTCATCATTATGAACAACTTTTACTATGGGACCATATGAAATACATTTTGACGAGTTCTGCAAACATAAATGTAGGGAACAGCTGATTTTTATTTCGCGAGTAAAAGTTGTTCATAATGATGAGTACAATGGCCCCTTAAGAGGTTGATGGTGTTTTACTAATAACCCTGTATATCTGTTGGATGCGAGAAGCACAGAACCGGTCGAAGTGGTGGTGCTTGGGGAAGCCTATGTCCAGCAGTGGACGTCTTTCGGCTGAAATGATGATGAAGATGAACACACACGATGACTACAAATGAACGATGTCGAGCATATGTAACTTATTTTACTCCCGATTCAGAAAAAAACTAGTTTCAGGTCATCAATTCAGTCATCAATTACACCTTCATAATGATTTACTTTGCGTAAATTATTTCATCACCACTGCTCTCAAAACGGTGATGGAAAACATTGTGAGGAATCCGGCATGTCTTTGAACCAAAAATTTGAAGACATGTGACAGCTACGAACCCGCACTGGGCCCGCGTGGTGGATTATGGCCCATTCCCTCTCACCAAGAGGAGGCGTGTGTCCCAGCAGTGGGAACATTATGGGCTGATTATAATGAACGATGAAGGTACTCAAACAGCTTTGGGAATATTAACTAAACGGCACGATTGGCGCAGTGGTTAAGCGATTGACTGCTCCGCTGCGTGTCGCGGGCTCGATTTCCGCACAAAACAAAAATTTGTATGACCTGCAGATAGTTGTTCCGGGTCTGGCTGTTTGTGTATCATGTGAGTTTAAATGATTGTAAACGCACCCACGATACAGGAAAAATTCCTAGTGTGGGGGCAACGTATAAAAAATATTATATATATATATGGCGGGTACCTCAAGGTGTTACCTATATTGTGCCTAATAGCTCTAAGCTCTAACCACACCTAACGCGAATCCCGCGCGGGATGCGGGAGACGACTGCGCGCGTCGTTTGTTTTAAGGACTAGGAAGTCACTCGATTATTGGCGCCAGTTCGAACACCTCCATACAAGTTACTTGAGACAATCATCGCGACCGAATTTCGTCCCACATCCGACGCGGTATTTGCTTCAGTTTGGCTTAATAATACCTTAACCGGTTTTTTTATCTCAATTGGTTCTGCTGGGGTTATTCTATACACGGCATTGTGGCCTGGACTCCGGCTGACTGATGCCGCACCTTCAAGCTTATAGCATTTCGCGGCATAGCATTTCGTATCTGTAGCCTCCGTACGGGGCTCCAAATGGGATTTGGCATGTAATTGTGTATTTTTATCTGGAAAAAAATCACTTGGTTCCGAGGTAGCACTGGTGGGAGTGGGCGTGAATTTCGTGTATTCCACATCAGCATTTTTATGTTCCTGACTGGCTTCTTTATATAGTGGTGCGTATTGAAACTTCCGAAAAATATTTGGGAGCGCAGATCTAACAGGTCGCAATATTGAACTATGAGTACTGTAGTGATCAACTTTAGCGTATTTATAGATCGTCGGAAAAAGTACGTGTCCGTTAAACTGTAGTGCAGGGACTTCTTGTTCACTTCCGAGTTCTGTCAGTAACTTTCGGGTATCCGCTGTACATATAGTTATTAATGTAACTGTTATCGCCTGGAAATTTAGAAACTATTAATCCAAATGATAATATCACAAAACTATACACATTTTTGTTAAATGTTACATACCATGAAAAGCATTTTGTCTTTTGGAGATATATCAATGTTAAAAAGAGCGACTGGAAGTGAAGTTTCACTATGAAATATCCAATAAACACAAAAAATAACACTTTTTGCTAGATTACAATGTGTTTCCTGCCACTGTACACACTTCACTATTCACAATTTTTTACAAGAGAACGCGTATTCTCTCATTCCACAACACGGCCCATCTGATCACCGACTTGCTGACGAACTCAATTGTCTATGTTTAGAATAATGTTTTCATTCACATTCAATGATATCAGTGCCTGAACTATTATTCCATGTACATCCATTGTTTATGCTTTCTCAAAGGGAAGTCATTGCGTCACCCTTTGTTTATACTTTCAGAGGGAAAATCTTTAAATGGCAAGTGTTTCTCAAGCAAAGATTGATCGTCTGGTAAAAAAATCAATACTTTCTCAGATAATCGCGTTTACAAAATGTACAGTAATTTGGCAAAATATGGCACATCGACTTTAATATAAGTCATTACTACAGGTTACAAAAAAACAACTTACTTCTGAAATTAAAGTTATTTGTCACTACGTCGTGTTATTAGTGGAAGTCGGTTGTTTTTTTTTTCAGTTTTTAGTTGTGGTAGCTACCCTGCTCAATTTCGTAAACTAGTACCTACTTGCTATGTAAATGACAGTGACAGGAAGTTATCTATAAAATCATCAATAAACACAAAATGAAAGAAATACAACTTAAATTAAAACACTGCCCAAGCAAAGTTAATAAAATATAAATGGGATCACTTCGCAAGCTTCTTCTACCAAATTAAAAAGAATCACGTAAATCGGCCCGTTTATCACGGTGAAATCAATGAAAAAAAACTCGTCAAATGCATAACTTCCTCCTTTTTTGTTTGCTAAAAGTTTGACTATCGCGTTATGTAAACGCATACCGTCATTTTTATTTAGATAAAAGTATTATCCTGGCAGAATAAAAATCTATAAATAATAAGTTTGTAAGATAGCAAATACTTACATTTTCATTGTATAATGTTGAAAACACGCTGTTAGAAGGAGAAAACGCTGTGACATTTTATTGTTGTAGGTATCCGTTTTTGAAAAACGATATCTTATTTTTTTTAGATTTTATAAAATAGTATAATCTTCATTTAAAACTGAATGTAGTCAGTGTTTAATGAGACGATTTTGGCTCTTATTATGTTGCCCTGTGAATGTATTTAATAGATCAAAGTTAAAGTTAAGCATATTAACTGTAGGATCTTTTGTTGTTCTTAGTTTAATGTTAATACCAAAAATCTATTATGGACAGCCTTAGAATGTCAGCAAACAGATACGAGTTGGTGGTGGACTATACAGGGTGGTATTGGCAGGGACATCGACGCACAAAGTGAATCCATGAATTCAGCAGATTATTCTAGACCTGAGTAAAATTGATATGCGGTTCAAAAAAAAATCTGCTGTTTAAAAAAACGTGCAATGCCTACGCGGTCAAAATGTATGAAACAGCAATTTATTTATAAATTACCGACGAAAACTTTCAACGCAGGGTGTTGGGAATCATGTAGGTCCCTGCCACCCTTTTCTTGTTTCCGGGGTGGAAAATCCTCATGGATGTCCGCCGCCCTGGGGCAGGTGGCGGGTTCTGTCGGACTCTTACTGACTAAAAACTACCCCGGTGTTCCATCTTACACCTACGGCGGCGGTCGCGGGAACGTACGAACCTTGCGCAACCCCCTACTGGTGCCGGCCCGCCACAGCGGCCCTCTTTGGGTCTTGGGGGGGAGTGAGGGGTTTGACTCCCCCCGCGACGTCTAAGAGGGGCGCGCGTGGAACACTACGCGCCGCCACCTCGGGTCCTGATGTGTGGGGAGCGACGGATGTCCCCGAGTCCGTCGCCCCTGGACCCATTTAGGGGGGCTGGAAGAGGGCGTTATCCGCCCTCCGCCGACGCCCGGTGCGCCTTCTGCGGGCCGGGTGAGCAAATGAGATCTCCCTCTCCCTTTCCGCAGCCTCCTTCTGCGAGACGACTGTTTCGCAGAAGAAGACCAC
This sequence comes from Brachylomia viminalis, assembly GCA_937001585.2. NCBI lineage: Eukaryota > Metazoa > Arthropoda > Insecta > Lepidoptera > Noctuidae > Brachylomia > Brachylomia viminalis. Next base: position 10,405,763 of record OW443297.2, on the reverse strand, counting down.
CGCGTCTCAGGACTCGGCGCTGCCGACCATCGATTCGACTACGGCCGGCAGCGACAAGTCACTGCCTACTTCTAAGATGAGGGCACGGCGCGGCTCCTCCCAAGCTACACACTCTGCCAGCGTATGCCACGCCGTGTCCTCCCGGCAGTCGACGCAGTGGTGACACCGGGCGTCCGGCTCCCTGTTTATGCGACACAGGTACTTCCCGAAGCAACCATGCCCCTAAAGCACCTGCGTCACCCGAAGCGACAGGGAGCCGTGCCTCCTCCCGAGCCAGCGCGTGAGCACCGGCCGGACCGCCTCGATGGTGACGAGGCCGGGGCGGTAGGGCGTGAAAGCCTGTCCCGCCATTCCGCCACCAGGACCTCGCGAAGCTGAGACCGACGCAGCTCCATGTGTCACTGCATTGGTCCCTCGCCCCGCGCCCTCGTTTCCTCGCGCCACCAATACAATGACGCGAGTACTTTCGCCTCGGTCAGCTTAGGTCCCAGGGCGGGGATCCGGGCAGTACGCAGCCCGCCTCGTAGGAGATCGTGCGATACTCCCTGGTGACTCTGACGACCATCGCCCTCTGGGGCTTTCGCAAAACAGCGATGCTGCCGGCCGTCAGGTCAGAGGCCAAACCGGGGCCCCGTACAGGGCCATGGATCGCACGATCCCCACGATGAGCCGCCTACAGGCGGCGCTTGGGCCCCCCAGATTGGGAAGCAGCGTTGCGAGTGCGCCAGCCGCACCCAGCAACTTGGACGCCAGCCGTCGGAAGTGGGGCCCGAAGTCCCACCGGCTGTCGAGCACCAATCCTAGGTACTTCATGGGGTCCCTGCCACCCTGTACCAACTCATCAACACTTCGCTGACGGGGAGTTTTCAGCCCTTTTCCCATCTTCACTCAAGTTTTTAAACACTTGTTTTGTTTTTAAAAACTTTAATAATACCGGTGATTTGAACCCAACATGTTTATTTCAGCCTATTATATGATAAGAGCAAAAAAGCTCCGGCTGAAATTACTCGCTTTAACAAAAAACCTAATAACGCATCTTTGTCTAGGTCTTTTTTTATGTAGACTGTTTCGGAAGCAAGATTTCTATCCTAAAGTGACAAAATCGGAGAAAAATTTTACGTCATACTTGACGTTGTAGACAATTGTCTACGGTAGTGAAGATACTTCTCTTTACATTTGATTTTGTAATCGCCATGCTAAAGACAGTAGAAAACTTTCCACTATCTACACGGAAACGTTGTCTACTCTTCCGTCGCCAAATCCTTTTTATACGGTTCTCGTGCTAAGCCTGCTGGAGTCGGTAAAGGTTAACCTACGAAAAAAAAAAAAAACTATGTTTAATTTATTGATATTAATATACACATTCATTGTTACGAAAACGATTTAGCTTACATGATATCGTTCCCATAAATATTTGAAGATAAGTTGTTGACACGTTCGAGGCGTGGGTCTAAAGCTCGAGGCAAAAAGAGGCGGTTTAAGATACCACCGTATAGCGTTTATCCTAAACAATTGACTCAAGAACAGCACACGCCATGGTCCAAGGGCAGCCAATCAGCATCTTTGGTCTGACAGTCCCTGACAGCTTATGTCAACCCAGTAACCTAATTGCGTAACACTTTTCAATCACAATCCGAGGGTTCTGAAGGAAATTCCTAATCCATTGCTTCGTATGTTTGAAACGTCAACGTAAATAACGCAATGAACGTAGCTGAACTGTCAAAATGAAAGGTTTGAGATTAATTGCCATTTTATGTGCCGCGGTAATTGCGTAACTGCGTTGCAAGTAGGTACGATTTTTTTTCTTCCGACTTACTTTTCGTCTTACGATATAATATCTTTCTAGGGCTTTCTTTTTTAAAGCAACCTACAAATATTCCAGAATAAATGAACTCTCATCCGGTATTTTCTTGCATGTTTGTCTTGAACAACTGCTCTATTCAGCAAAATGCCTGAATATGCATAGATACATTTTCTGAACTTACATTCAAAACTAAATTCAAAAATTCTAAATCGCTTTCGCTTATCCCTCAAACTACATGGGTAAGTCCATTCTCGTGAATGCATTGTAACATATTTTAAAATGAGTAGGTACCGTAATAAGTGCCGCGATATGTTCAAAAATGTGACGGCCCTGACCTTATAAGTGGGTCACCTTTCGTGATTATAATAACTACTGATAAGCGTAACCTTTTTAAATATATTTATTACTCACAATATTAGTAGATGCAATGATCTGGATGAACTTGTAAAAAATTATACCCTAAATAAATAGTTCTATGGGCAGGATTATGATAAAGTAGATAAACTAGTTAGGTAGGCTGTTTTCAATGCATTGACGAAGTCTTAGAAATTATATTCCCACCGTCGCGTCATTCATATTAAAATAATACCGCTGGAGTGGATGAGGTGACCAAAGTCGCCGCATAGAAAGTGGCGCCACACGTTAGCGTCCACTCGCGTAACCTTTTAATTAATCGAAATCCGATAAACTTTATTCAATTTTTCATTTTTAAAAGATCTGTGGCACACTGTATCCGATTGCTTAGTCGATTTCGTGCTTAAAAGCCGCGTATTCAGATGTATGATAACACTACAAGCGTTCAACCAAAAAAATCAAATAATTAAAAAAATATGGCGTCTTGTCAGTGACGTACGGACTCGCGCGTGTTTTGTTTACATGATAAATAATTTGTGTTTTAAGTGGGTTTTCAAGTGTTTGAAGTGCTATGGCCTGTTAAGTGTGTGATAAATATTATAGTGAAGTGAATTACTGCAGGATTTCAAGGTCGGTGAGTGAAAAAATATTACGTAATTTCGGTTTTATTCCACAACCGGCGCTGACCGATTCATGTTTATTGTTATTACGTGTATGTGTTTTCAGATCCTTATTTTAGTACAGTGTGTTATTCTAATACCACTACTTTTATAACAAAGTTAAAGCATTAAATAAGCTTTCCACAGGTACCAATATTTTTATTCTACGTATCAGATTTATATTTATAAAACAACATTTTGTTTCCATTGTCTTGGCGGCCATTGTTATTTTTTTGCCGTCGGCAAATATTTTCAACTTTGCACGCTCGTAAATAGTACATATTGTACTAATGCTATGTGGTTTTATTAGTGTTTTGCGTTAAGTATATACACATAATGTATTTAAAACCTTAAACAATATAGGTCAACGCTCGTTTTTTCGAACTATAACCATTTATTTGAAAACAAAGTTACGTAAATACTATCGTACGTACGTATCGTACGTAGTGTTTGCGTAAATACTATCCTATTTCAAACGAAACTCCGCTATCTTAAAGCCCCGTTCCTTACCATAACAAAAAACACAAGTGTTAGCACCATTCAAACAAACCCAAGTCGTAAAAATGCTTTATTTACATTATCGGGCGGCCGAGCGGCGCCCCGCCGCGCCGCGCGCGCCGGTGACGCATCTGGCATTCATCTGGCTCGATTATTTTTCCCGCGCTCTGCGCCCGAGCGGTTATGACGACCAACACATACAATTATATTCATATTTCCTTCACACCTCAGTGTTGGTACCTCTACAGATTACCTACATTGACTGAAAATACAATGCCCAATAAAAATAAATGGCGGTGCACTGTCTATGTAAAACTAGGTGAACCTCTTCATTGGAGGTGGGCCGACTATAACCGGCCGACTAGCCGACTGGCCGACTAGTCGGTTGCAAACAGACCTACTAGTCAGCCAAGCCGATCGGAGTTTTAGGTGCAGTTTGCGTTCGAGTTCGGTTCAAAACGGAAACTGTGATTCTAGGCCAGTCACCGTAGACACAAAAATCGAGTAAGGTCGCAAAATAATGCAGTGCACTAATTTTTTGGTGGGATGTGTGTGACGATAGATACCAACCAATAGTGTAAAACCAAGTTTGCAGCTTCGAAAGACCTGTGAAAATTTCAAGGTTTTTGACTTACAATTTCTAAAAGGTGCATCCCACGGAAAAAAATCATTCTATACATTTTTAATGTAGGTATACAAAACTTCACCTGTCATTGAATTTCCTCGTTGAATGAGTATTTAATATTCAGAGCTGTACAAAACCTCGTTTAGAATGTTGTTTTGTTAAAATGTTATTTTTCTTGATTTAATTTTAATTATTGACTACCGAATGAAGACTATTCCTAGATTAAATAACAAAGTGTAAGGCTGATTTTAAAATAAAAATTAAGATTTAATTTAAATCATCCTATTTTTATATGCATAGAAATATGAATAAAGTAAAGAGCCTACCAGTCCGCGTTTTTTATCGACTAGTTCCCTTAGCGACTAGTCGCCGACTACAAAATATGGCCGCATATTCGGCGTCTAGGCGGTACATCTCTAATCTTCATGAATGAATGAATCATCTTCATTGCATAATGCTAAGTTCATAGACCGCATCTTGAGGTCACGATGAGATCCCTGACATTAAACCGTGCATAAACGTGCTACATGGAAGAGGATTTGCAACACGATACTTAGGAAGATAAACCTTTGTTTAAACGTTTAATAAAATACTAATAACGTATAATAAAAGTAGGGGAAGACCAAAGAAACGATGGGTGGATTGTGTGAAACTTGATTTGGGTAGAAAGAGGAAATGACGAATAATAAAGAAGTAATTATGGAAAAAAATGAAAAGTTGCGCTGACCCCAAATAAATTGCGATAAGGATAGGAGAATGATGAACGTATATTAAGTTCACTCTTGAAAGAAAAGGCACAAAAAAGGCTTTAGTTTTAAAATCTTAATTATTGTGCGAAATTAAAATCGGAACAGAAACATTATTTAAAGCATATTAACATAATTATACATACACAATTATATACATAGCTATTATATGAAATACTGAAAAGCAGTTGATCGAAGCCGTTTGTGCAATTTTGATGATCTGTATTCTTCTATTTTGTTGTATTTGTATCTTGATTTTGGTTGCTGGATAAAAAAAAACCGCCAATTTTCATTTTCTATTTATAAGTCCGGCCACTTGTTCTTGAAACGGTTGCGTTTACAGGCCTGATTAAATCCACCTGTAAATAAAATGATTAGGTATGATAGAATGGCTACAGATTTCAACCTGAAATTATAATTTATTTTAAACTGCTGTTAAATTAGAGTCTCCGTTAAGCTGGAACCTACGGGTATGTATATTGTCCTCCAAATTTCATGTTATTTGTATAGTTCCCAGTCAAAATTCGTAATTTAACTAACGCATTCGTTCTTCTTTTATAATATTTCTTACTCGATAGAAATCAATTGAATACATTTTTTTAATCGCGCCGTGACTTGTCGACCTTGTCATAATCAAAATACAAACGCAAGGTATATAAACCGATTCTAACAAATGCAATGTATCAGTTGTATCTCAATTAATCATAAAAACATGTTCTCCAAAGTTAGTTTTAAAAATATATTTAAAATGCATAACTGTTTTTTTTTTCGTAATAGGCCTTTTGCTAACAATGTTGTGTGTTGTAGATCGTAGCCCTGAGCGCAGTGTTGGCGGTGTCAGCAGCTGGCCTGCTGCCCGCGGCGCACTACTCCTCGGCTGGCGCCGTCTCCTCCCAGAGCATCGTGCGCCATGATGAGGCTCACCCCGCCGCTCACGTGGCTCACCTGGCCGCCCCCGTCCACTACGCCGCCCCTGCTCCCGTCCACTACGCTGCTCCCGCTCCCGTCCACTACGCCACCCCCGTCGCCAAGGTTATCGCACCCGCCCACGCTGAGGAATACGTAAGTACAACACACGCCAACTCTTGCATTGACGCTGCACCAGCTGCAGCTCTCTAACTGAATCTAACTCTTGACATGTTTTTTAACAGGCTCACCCCAAATATGACTTCTCGTACTCCGTGGCTGATGGACACACCGGCGACAACAAGTCCCAGCAGGAGTCCCGCGACGGTGATGTTGTGAAGGGCTCGTACTCGTTCCACGAGGCCGATGGCTCCGTCAGGACCGTGGAGTACTCCGCCGACGACCACAGCGGCTTCAACGCTGTGGTGCACAACTCCGCGCCTGCGCACCACGCGCCTGCTCACTCCGTGCATGCCCCCGTCCTGCTCGCTCACCACCACTGAGTGCATCTCTAGTCGTAGCGAAACAATACTGTAGAGGTTATTTATTTAAAATAAAATAAGCAAGTTGTAAAAAGCTGTAAACGCTTTTCTTTACCTATATACCTACATGTATATAAATATTATATTCAAAGTTTTAGTAGTAGTAGTTACTAGACTTGACTTACAGAATTTAATTTTGAGTAATGTGTTCGGTTTTTACCCAGTATCCTTAAGTCCAGAATAGAATAGAATGTTTTTTATTTGCAAAGAATGTAGGTACAGTATATAAATCAGATGTTACAATTATTAGGGTTCCTTGTACATTCTACCTTCTATAGGGCATGCAAAAATTTGAAGTAATACAAAAAAAAACTAGTTCTAAATTAATTTCTAACTAAGTGACTTATCGGCAAAAAAATCTGTTACAGTAACATTTTTATATGAGTAATCTTGTAAGATTATTTTTAAATATTCTAAATGATTGCTCTTTAATATTGTTTGGAATTTTATTGTATACTCGTACAATAGGTGCCATACAAATAAAACTTTTTTTCAACAGCGATGCACCCGTACACCCGATATGCACCTGTATACAAGGAATTTTGATACTGTGATCTCAGGCAGGCAGTCAGATATTTAGTTTTGACCTTATTATATTTAACTTTTAACTGGTTACATGGTTTTTGTGGATCGTAGCTGGTGACGAGTGGCCTGACAGGCTACTGCCGTATTTAGTCTATAACATAGGAATTCTTTAGGTTAGCTTACTCTAGTACCTATGTATTTAGTGTTAAATAGGAAAGGATAATAGGAAGGTTAGGTGTTAGGAAGGATAAATTCAAATCAATTTGTGTATTCTAAAAATAAATTTAATGAGGAACTTGTATTTACAAGGTGCACGGTGCTTGCGACACAATACAACTGGACTTGAGATCAACAATTACGGATAACATAATACAAAGTGAAATTTTTCGTAAAAAAAAAACACTAATCGCAAGTTTCATTTCACAAAACTGACAGTTGGCAAACTTTGGTATTTTTTTTTTTTGCACTCTAGACATAGTTATTTCGCTCACATGTTTTTCGCACGAATAACATTAGTATTTTGATTTGCGATTCCATATTTATAGGAGGACAACTAGCACAGGTTTTCGTGTTTTCAGCCTGTTTTCGGAATTATGTGGTTCAAGTGGCCAACCACAAACCAAAATACGTGCCAAATTATCGAAATTCGAATTGGCGACTGACGAAAACTGTTTACTAGTACTTGGCACTATATTTCTGGCTCCCGATTGCCTAAGCCTCTTTTTTAGAGGTCCAGAATTATCCATTGCGAGTAAAAGCTGTAAAAACTAAATAAATCAATACCGTATAATTGCTAAAAAAGTTACGTTAGTGATGGTGACATAAGGTTTGAAACGCCGCGGCCGTTGCAGTACTCCGTGGCAGAACTTGACATCGACCTTACCACGGAGCAAATACATTTGCTCCGTGGACCTTACTTACCAATTTGTGCCTGGCCGACAAAGTTATCAACCTTTTCAGCGTGGGCGTACCTAAATTTGAAGCTACTCAGGCGGTCAAAGACGGGAAGCGCGCGGAACGGGGTGAAATTATATTTTGGTAGGGCCGCTCGTCTTGGCTATTTCTTTATTATTATCGATGCACTTTTGCTATTTCAATGTTCATCAACCATGTTCAACCTAGCAAAAAATTCCATCGACTCTTTAAAGGCGTGTTTCACCGCCTCACCTAAGTATTTTCTGCGTTAACTCGAAATTCAAATATTCATGAGAATATGAAGGATAAAAAGAATTTTCTGCAAACTTTACAGTAAGTATCTGTAAAGGTCTCAAAGTCAAAGTCAAAGCATTTATTTCATTTTTTTTTTATAACTCAAAAGGCACTTTTGAACGTCAACATTTACAATAAAATGGAATTGATTCTAGTCGCCCCTTCCAAAAGGTAGTTTTGTGTGGAGAATCAGGGTCAGGAATCTAAAGTAGAATGGCAGAAATCAGGCGTCCCGTTGGACGGAGGATGCCTTTCTAATTTTTAAAATATTGATAACTTTTGTACGAATAGATAGACTTGACCATAAAAAGTAGTGCTGTATCTGTAAGTTGTAGTTATCATTACTGAAAAAATAAGAAGAATTTAAGGCCCGACCACACTTAAAAACATAATAATTTTTAATAATTTGGAAACGAAAGAAGAGTATTAATAATACTATTAGACCCCCCATACCCATATTTTCAAACTTGTTAGTCTATTGTGTACAGAGATTGTGAAACGCCATGGCCCAATCAAGGAATATGATAAAAGCCTTCTGTTTACGATTGATATTATTAACATGATGATTTTTGAGCTCATGAACAGCATTGGCACAAGATTTCTGCGACTAATAAAGTGACAGTGATAGACATGTTTGTTTATGATTTTCTCGGCAAGAGCAAGGAAGAAACATCAAAAATGATCCTGGCTGCGAAAATATGCAGTTACCGGCAAAACAGTCAGTTAAGATCTCAACGAGGTGTCTTCGACACAGCACTGAATGAGACTGTAAGTATCATTCGAGGGGGGGGTCTGTATGTATGCTTTCGCGGTTGCGCAACGACATGCTTTGCTTTGCTTTGCTTGGTAGTATAGATGCAGGCCTACTCTGCCGCTTCCTTCAGAGGTGGTAGGGTGGCGGGGTCTTGAGGGAGAGCGCTACAGTCGTGATGATCCTCAAGGCAAGTCTGGCGGATGCACCTTCCCGAGGTTGCCACCCCGTTCTTGGTCTAATTCCTTAAGAAATAGACGTAACAAAAACCTCCAGGCGCCTTTTATCTTAACACATCCCTTCCCCATCCTTCATCCTACCCACATCCTCATTCCTCCCACCTCCATCTCTCCAATTCCCACTCCTAACCGCGACCCCTCAGTGACTGGGTGGGTGCGGGCTCGTCCATCACTAAAATAAGCTGATGACGAGTAGGAGTAAGTAGTCACCTGCGCTAGGACCTGCGCAGTTGAGCGCCGTGAGCGGGGATGAAGGAGTCCTGGGGGGTTGAGCCGAGCGGCTCTGGTTGTAATGTGCCCGTAAGGCAACACGCCCCCTTTGGTCTGGATTTCAAGCGAAACGGTGGCCCTACCCATTAGCCAAGGGTGGGGAAATGGCCACTGTGTCCCGTCAGAGGGCCACTGGCGAGGTGCGTGAGGTCCGCTGAGGTCGTCCTCGGACGGCCAAAGCGGTAGGTAAAGGTCATGCTGACGGTGTAAGTGAGGGTTGATCAGTTCGTTGGGGGTGGCCTTTTGGACCCCCTACGCCAACCCGATCGAGCACCCGATGTCGCACTGTAAGCCAGCCTTGCGCCCCTATATCTCTCTGGTAGTCCTAACGTTCGAGCTTCTTATTAGTGAGACGTTCCCAGTTGCGGGCTCCATGGAGGGTGGGAGCCAGAGAGACGAATTTAAAAAAATCATTTAACATGGAAAATTCAAGGCCAGTTAAATCTACAGACCTGGGAGTGGAGGCGAAAGCCAATGAGACTCCCAAGGGAGGTGCTTGCACTTCCCTCGCCCCTGGTGGCCATGCGGTTAACGCCGTGGGTACCAGCGCGGGTGCAGGTCCGGCTGTGGCGAGAACCACAGCTAAGACCAAAAACAAAACGTCCCGGAACAAACAAAGGACGCCGGCGCTGATTGGGACCAGTACCGACCCTTCTAATACTCAGGCGAAGACGGCGACGACTAATACCAGTGCCGGTCTGACCCTCCCCACACAGACTCCGGCGCTGGGTAATACCAGCACCGGGCTTCCTGCCAAACACCCTCATCCTTCTGTGGCTCCTCAAGCCTCCTCCCAACAGGCGGCCGTAACCGGTCAAACGGAGACGGCCGGCTGCGCTGAGGACGCTTTTTCGCGCGCCTGGCAGGTGCAGAAACGCAAGGGCAAGGGTAAACGCACTCAACAAGCCCGTTGCCCTTGCACTGAACCTTCAGTTCCATCCGAACAGGGTAAGAAGGAGGACAGAGTGACGAGGAAGGAGCGCCGCCAATCACGTTGGATGACAGGTAAGGGCTCCCGTAAACAGGCTACTGCCGCTAGGTCGGTCAAACCGGCAAGCGGCCAGCTGAACTTCTCCGACGGGAAGCGGTCGCAGGCAGAGACCGGCGCAAGCCGGCCAGCGCCCAGCCGACCGTCAACCAGTTTTCCGGAGAGACCGGCTAAAGGTAGCAATGACACACAGCGACCCGATTGGAAGGATCAGGCCGTGGCCAAGCGAGCTCTCAACGAGACCTCGTCACCTCGAGGGGAGCATAAGCGGCCGCGGCTTGATCAATCCAAGAGGGTTGATCAACGAAGCTACGCCCAAGCTGCAAGTGCTACCCTCGACGTCGCGATCACCTGCGACCGCACGGGGATCCTCAGCAAGGACGTATCGGACCAGGTACTCGCTGCTATCCAGAAGCAGATCATACTCGAGGCCTGCTCCCCCAAACCAGACACTCCAGGGCCGACCTTCAACGCCAAGCCGCTGTTCGCCGGGGGTGTCCTGAAGCTGTGGTGCGGAAACGACCACACCTTAGGATGGCTAAAGAAGACTGTCTCCGACCTTTCTCTCCCGACTAGCATCTCGTTGGTCGTCAAGAGTCAGGCGGAGATCATGAAACGTGCTCGATGTGGGATCGTGATCCCAGACGAGCAAGGGGTATTTGGTGAGCCGACCAATATTGGGCGTGCTCTCAGTTACCAAAACCCCTGGGTAGACATCAAGAGGTGGGTGCTCTTGCATGCCGACAAGCAGGCCGCTGCGTGGTTCGTGGTGGTCGGTATCCCTGAGGACCAAATCCCGGCCCTGATGGAGGCCGGACGCCGTCTCTCAATAGGATTAGGGGCGGTGTACGTGAAGTTCCAGGGTCGGAACGGCAGGTTCACCGACGTCCCTCAGGGATGGGACCCCACCACGGAAACCATTGGCGACGCGCCAACTGTACTGCAGACACCAGCAGGGGAGTCCACTCCCCCAGCATCATGCAACCCGGAAGCATCCGCGGCCGCTGCTACCACAGCAGAGTTGGCCGTGTTTGATGCCGCCATCGTGGGAGCCGTCCCTTCATCGGGCGAGGAGTTGGACGACATTACCCTGTCTCCGGCTTCGGGTCGGGGAGGGGACGGTTTCGACGAGGGCGACCTGTTTGCCGGGCTGAGACTGGAAGGGGACGAGGGGGGTTCGACCAACGATGGCGTTCCCTTCGTCGACCTGTAAAGTCCTCCAGGCTAACCTCCACCACAGTCAGACCGCGACGGCTCAGCTCCGCAAGTGGCTGGAGGTTCAGCACACGGCCATTGCCCTGATCCAGGAGCCGTGGATTAGGGCGGGCCGCATACAAGGACTCTCAAATCTTGGCGGTAAGCTCCTGGTCACCACAGATCATGATCACCCCAGATCGTGCATCTTTGTCACAGGTAACCTCAAAACACAGATCTTAACAGACTTCTGTTGCAGAGATGTCTCTGCAGCAAGTATGCGTATACAGCGTGACGACGCCCCGGAAAGGGTGATCGTTTTCGCCTCGGCCTACATGCCTGAGGCGGAAGCGCCGCCTCCGCACGACCTCGCCCGCCTCGTGAGCTATTGCGAGAGAGGTGGGTTTGCGGTCGTCGTCGGGGCCGACGCCAACGCTCACCACCAGCTGTGGGGTATGGACACGCAAAACGAGAGGGGTAAGGCATTGGTTGACTACCTATTCTCGACTAACCTATCCCTACTAAACACTGGCTCCGAACCAACATTCGTAACCAGGAGAAGCCGAACGATCATAGATCTCACGCTGGTATCGGAGGGCGCGGCGGAACTTACCACTGGGTGGCGGGTCTCCAAGGAGGCCTCCTGCTCTGATCACAGGTGGATCCGCTTCGACATCCAGGTCTGTGTTCCACCAACACCACCACGGCGCATTCCGCGAAACACGGATCGAGCCAACTATACACGTAGCCTTGTATCCAAGCTTACGACACTAAACAATCCGACGACATTTGCGGATACGACACAGATTGAGGTACATGTAAGCCAGCTTACTAAATCAATAATAGACAGCTACCATACTGCCTGCCCAGAGACCACCCCGCGTAGCGCTCCGGGCAAGCAACCCTGGTGGGGGGCTGATCTGGAGCGCAAGCGCGGTAAGGTAAGGAAAGCTCTGAACAGAGCCATGAACACATGTGCGGATGAGGACTGGGACAACTATTACGCAGCCAAATCCAGCTACAAAAAATGCATCAGGTTCAGGAGTACCACGGGATGGCGCAAATTCTGTGGTAGCATAGAGTCCTGTCAGCAGGCTAACAGGGTAAGGAAAGTACTGTCACAGCAGTACACACCTGGGCCCGTTACACTCCGCAAACCAGACAACACACTCACTTCCTCGCCAGAAGAAACGAGACGCGTCCTTATGGAAACTCACTTCCCTGGCTGTACCTTTGCGCAGGTAATCGCCTGGCAAGATGTACTACAAACACCAACAGAAAATGAATGGCTTTATGCAAGTAGGGTGATCACGTTGGAGAAGCTCCAATGGGCCATCCGTAGCTTCCATCCTTTCAAGGCAGCCGGTCCTGACGGAGTGTTCCCCGCCTTGCTACAGTGGGGTGGAACCGCTGTCGCAATAAGACTGGTGCCCCTAATGAGGGCGTGCCTGGCCCTTAGATACGTTCCTAAAGGTTGGAGGGAAGTGAAAGTAATATTCATCCCCAAGCCAGGTAAGGGAGACTACACAAACGCCAAATCCCATAGACCCATAAGCCTCACCTCCTTTCTACTAAAGACTCTGGAAAGGCTGTGTGACAGGGAGCTGAGGGACGGCGCTCTGAAAACCATACCGCTACACGGTAATCAACACGCATACAGCTCGGGTAAGTCGACTGAATCTGCCCTTCATCTAGTAGTCAGCCAGATAGAGGAAGCGATTCATCAGAAAGGCACCTGCCTGGGCACTTTCATAGACATCGAAGGTGCCTTCGACAAAACAAACTTCTCCAGCATCAGCGGCGCCCTCTATAGACATGGCGTCGAACAGGTACTAGCGGACTGGATTACTAACATGCTAAGCAAACGAGTAGTTCGCCTTGAGGATGAGCAGCAGCTGGCCATGATAGCCAGAGGCTGCCCCCAGGGTGGGGTGCTGTCCCCTCTTCTGTGGAATATGGTGATTAACGATCTCATAACCAAACTCAACGCCAATCGTTACTACACAATAGGGTATGCAGATGACCTCGCAATCCTTGTATCGGGGAAGGTGACGGGTACGATCTGCAACCTTACTCAGCAAGCGCTACGAATCGTAGAGAGATGGTGCAGGGAATTCGACCTATCAGTGAACCCCACTAAAACTGAACTGGTTATGTTTACCCAGAAACGAGCATTAGGCCCGTTCCGTCTACCAAAACTTTTCAATACAGAACTGCAGTTGACCAACGAAGTCAAGTATCTCGGGGTCATTCTGGACAGTAAGTTAAACTGGAGTAGTCACTTGGACAACAAACTAAACAGGGCCTGCATAACCTTCTGGCAGTGCAGGAGAATGATAGGTAAGAAGTGGGGCCTATCCCCTAAAATTATACTATGGCTGTACACCACAGTGATACGCCCTATGATCACCTACGGGGCCGTGGTCTGGTGGCCCCGTACTGAGTTGGGTACAGCTACTAGCAAACTACAACGCCTGCAAAGACTAGCCTGCATGGCCACCACAGGCTGCATGAGGACCACTCCGACTGCAGCTATCGAAGCCATGCTGGGACTACCACCGCTCCACCTGTTCATACAGCAGGAAGCGACGATGGCGGCGGTTCGTCTAAATGCACTAGATCTCTGGGGTAAGAGAGATTTACCACACACCGCGCTGCTTGAGGGACTCAGCAAGGAGTTCCCCATTACGAAAGCCATAAATGACCGGGTACCCAAACAATTTATATTTGATAAAAAATACAAAATCCAACTTCATGAGGATCGCCGATGCGAGGGCTTGCGCCCGGCAGAGCTGCGCATCTTCACGGATGGATCCAAAACAGGTAGTGGCACAGGTGCTGGAATCTTCTCGGAGGACTTCAATATACGCATCTCCACACCATTGGGGGTCCATAACACAGTGTTCCAGGCCGAATGCATGGGTATTTCTCTAGCCGCCTCAGCCATCATGGCCAGGGAAGTTAAAGAACACTCGATCCGCATACTCTCAGACAGCATGGCCGTTCTGCAAGCGCTGAACAGTCACACCGTTGATTCTGGGCTAATATACGAGTGCCACCAGCGCCTAAACCAGGTGGGCAACCTCAATAACATAACCATTCAATGGATCAAAGGACACAGCGGCTCGCTAGGCAACGATGCAGCCGACGAACTTGCCAGAAGGGGGTCGAACGCTGTACCAGTGGGTCCCGAACCCATCGTGCCACTCCCCTTCGGGTTCATACGCACTCTGGTAAGGAAACGCACCAGGGACCAACATCACAAACTATGGGTGGACCAACGTGAGTGCAGGCAGGCTAGGGAAGCACTCCCCACAATCGATGGCCGCTTCACGAAACAGGTTCTCCGACTAACCAAGCAACAGCTGCGTACAGTCACAGCAGCTGTAACTGGTCACGGATCATTTAATAAACACCTCTTTGTATTAGGAGTCACGGACAGTCCGCTGTGCAGGGCCTGCATGGAGGAGGACGAGACAGCAGCCCATGTGCTTCTAAGCTGCCCGGTGGTCACCACATACAGGGCAAAGTACTTCGGCAACCCAGGTACCCTACGTGAGATTGTCAGCAACACCAAGGCGTTGCTGGCCTTTCTCGAGGAGCTGGGGTGGATCGAATAACCGATTTTCCCACCCGTACGCAAAATACGCGCATTGTCGTGGAGTTGCGGACACCAGCCCGTATTATCTTATCTTATCTTATCTTAAGTATCATTCGAGTCGGGATTCAAATAGTATCACTCAGTTCTAACATAAAGAAAAAAAAAAAAAAAAAAAAAAAAAAAAAAAAAAAAAAAAAAAAAAAAAAAAAAAAAAAAAAAGAGCACTTTCTGTCCACTTGAAACATTTTGTTATACCTACTCTGGACTTTCAAAGCTGGGTCTAAAATTGACTTGAGTACTGGCCCTGCAGTCTCGACATAGTTAGCAATAGTTTTCGGTTGTTAAGTCCTAACAATCCAGATGTAAATGTTGATGTAAATGTTTGGTAGTCTCGACACTCAAATTGATCGGTTGTTACATTATCGGTATCTACCTAAAATACCAGCAACAACCGATAAATTTGAGTGTGGAGACCACCAATTATCGTTACATCTGGATTGTTAGGACTTAGCAACCGAAAACGATTGCTAACTATGTCGAGACAACTACACGTTCGTTTACGTTACGATCGTGTCTCGCTGTAGAGTACCTAATATCTAGTATCTTAGTCTACCCAATATGATCACAATGATGAAAATATTCCCCCTAATACCAATTATTTGTCATAAGTAGTTATTATTTGTGTTCCAAGCGTATAAAATAAGTTTCATTCAACTTTATTCAAATGTATTGATTGCTTCTACTTATGAGTTCAGCGATCTCATAAAGCACATAATAACAACGTAACCGACAGACAGCGTGTCGCAATATCACTAGACCATCTTCACGTTTTTGGATCGCAAACTTATGAATGAGTGAATCATTTTCATTACATAATGATAAGTTCGAAGACCGCATCTTAAGGTCACGGTGATCGATTCATGTTAAATTAAAATATGTACCTACCTAATAGTAAAGCTTTTATGGAAGTAGTAAATTAATCTAGTTTGTGTTCTATTGGTTTAGAGAAAGCACTTTTTGCTTAAGGTTCTTGCTACCAAAACATTAAGATTTCTACTATTCAAATTGCTAAATTAACTAAGGCCATAATGGCGCCATATAAACAAGCAATATCTGTCAAAATACATCACTTCAATAACTAGACTAGAAGAAATTGTGCAACAAGTTGCCAAACGGTTTCCTACGGCTATTGCTTCTTATTAATATAACATGTTTGGTAGGTACGTACTGAGAAAGCTTCTAAATGATCTATGGAGTCACATCGTGACCCGTCGACCTTGTCGCGCCCAAAATATTGAGCGCAACATATATAAGCCGATCTTAACTCATGCTGTGCATCAGTTGTGTGTCAGATAATCATAACAACATGTTCACTAAAGTGAGTTTAAAAAACTAAAATGAAATGATGTGAATATTATTTTATTACTCAAACGTTCTGTGCTAACAATATTGTGTGTTGTAGATCGTAGCCCTGAGCGCAGTGTTGGCGGTGTCAGCAGCTGGCCTGCTGCCCGCGGCGCACTACTCCTCGGCTGGCGCCGTCTCCTCCCAGAGCATCGTGCGCCATGATGAGGCTCACCCCGCCGCTCACGTGGCTCACCTGGCGGCCCCCGTCCACTACGCCGCCCCTGCTCCCGTCCACTACGCTGCTCCCGCTCCCGTCCACTACGCCGCTGCTGCTCCCGTCCACTATGCCGCTCCCGCTCCCATCCACTACGCCGCTCCCATCGCCAAGGTGATCGCACCCGCCCAGAAGGTGCTCGTCTCCGCCCACGCTGAGGAATACGTAAGTACAACAGACGTATAAATCTTGCGACGACGCACTTCTACCAAACCTGTTGCTATCTTGATTAATCTCACCTTTGTCGTGTTCGATAACAGGCTCACCCCAAATACGACTTCTCATACTCCGTGGCCGACGGACACACCGGCGACAACAAGTCACAGCAGGAGTCCCGCGACGGCGACGCTGTGCACGGCGAGTACTCGCTGGTTGAGGCTGACGGCTCCGTGCGCCATGTGCAGTACACCGCCGACGACCACAACGGCTTCAACGCGGTGGTTTCCAACTCTGCCCCCGCGCACCACGCACCCGCGCACGCCGCGCACGCTCCCGTCCTGCTCGCTCACCATCATTGAGTGCCACTCTAGTCCTAGCGAAACGAATCCCAAGAGTTCGTATCGAACGCGACTCGTTGTAAATAGTGTTTAGTTATTTATAATAAAACAAGCAAGTTTTTGAAAATGAAATCTACCTATCTATTTTTTGCCCTGTTTATTCTTTATTATTACATGTGTAAATACGAGTATATTGTTGAAGGTCTGACAAAGTGATCCTTCTATTGACCACACAAAATTTAATTTTATTACAATTGGCAATATCCTTCCTTCCAAAAACTCTAATGTAATAATACATGTACCAACTTAGCACCTAGAACTCTCTCTCTCCATCTTCTTCAACTCGTAGATATTAATCCAATTCTGAGTGAAGGTTTCCTCCATTGCACTTCATTTTACCCTGTCTTAGGCCTCCCGCATCTGACAGAGTACTTGATAAATTATTCATGAAAATGTTGTGTATCGGATAAATCCGCTATTTTCGCTTCTCTCTATATCTGCATAAAAGAGTATACATTGAATTAAAACGGAAAAAGTCATTATTTTGGCATAGGTACTAAAAAGCCCGAATGATACATAAATTAATAAAAAACTAAGCCTCATTTAACGAACCTGTAAAGGAACCAAAACAAAATCAAAAATCAGAGCCCAAAATCCAAATACAAGATGGTGCCTTACGACCATGTAAAATATAAATAAAAGTCATTTAATTCGAGTAAAACTGACATAAAATAAATTTTCACAATATATATAATAGATCAGGATAAAATAAAATGTCAATGCAATAAAAATAAAATGAGTAGTTAAAAATTATAAAGGTCACAGAATTAAAATTAAAATAAAATATCAATTAAATCATCAGTCATCTATAATCAATACAGTACCAATTATTTTCCCAATCAATCTGCCTAATCTTCTCACAAATAAGCTCCAGTCTATCCAGATGCATCTGAATAACAGTAATTTACACGGAGCAGCTGCCTATCTGGCTTCCACAACCCAGTTACTGGGTAACACGATACCCCTTGGTAAGACTGGTTGTCAGACTTTTGGGCTTCCGACTCCCCGTAATGACTGTCAAAGATCTAAGAATTACAGCCGCGACCGATTCGGAAGCACATAGGGGTCTCGATATTTAAAGGATGGTCACCCATCCACGAACCGACCGCGGCAAGCGTAGCTTAACTTCGATTGACCCGTGCGGCTGTTATCATTTAGTCGCGAGCTCGCAAATAATTTCTAGCCATAACCTTTGTCTTGGATTTCAACATAATTACTAACATCAGTGGACTTAAAAATGAAATCAAACTGATGACGAACAATTTTGAGATTTTGTTTCACAGAAACCTGCATGAGCACATACGTAATTATTTAAGGTCAGAAGCTAGGTGCACGGTTACAATAAAGTTCGAGTCTTATGGAAAAGAGCCGGCAAAAAACTCCACGGTTAGTATTTTAAAAATAATTGGCTTTTTGTTTTCAAATTACACTGTTAATACAATGTATGGGGAGGACAGCGCAGGCCTTTTAACAGGTACTAGGTCCTTAAAAGAAAAGGTCCTTAAAAAGGGCAGCAGTAGCTTTCTTCTGTGAGACCGTGATGGTCCAGAAGGAGGCCGCCGAGCGGGATCGGGAGAGGGCTGATCCTGCTCGGATTAGGAGGCGTCGGGGAGGCAACCGCCTTGGCGCCTGATACGACGAGGTCTGCTTACCAATCAAGGTAAGTGGACCTTTGGGGTCGCGGCTGCACAGAGAGGGGACTCTGTCCGCCCACCAAGTGTGGTGTGGTGTCCCACCACCCCAGGGAGGACGGTGGCACAGTGGTCACGTGCTGCCGAACATAGCGAGGCTCAGGGGAGGCCCCTTTACAGTCTCCCCAGGGATGTGCCTTACAGGCGTTGCACAGGGGTGGTTCCGGAATTGGCCTTTTAAGAGGAACCGGGACCGCCCCTATGTGCTGATGGTGATCACCGGGGTGGTTTTAGTGAGGTAAAAATCCCACACTCCCCGACCTCCCTCCCCGGAGGTCGGGTGCCTTTTGAAGGTTTTCCCCCGAATACAAAAAAAAAAAAAACGGTCCTTAAAAATATTGAAAATGATTAGAAAATCAAAGCAACTTTGAGTCTACATGGCCTCAACGTTCTCATATTTATTTACAAAATAGAAAAGAATGTATATAAAAAGAAAAGAAAATAATCCTAACTTAATTAATTATTATAGTTTTATTTTTTTTTATGTATGGCATCTCGCAGTTGGCCTTTAGAGGCCGTGACTGTTTAACCGGTCAATCCTGTGGTGCCTTCGAACTAACTCAAAGCCACCAGCCAGGGGCATATTATTAATTATAAACTAAGCGACCATCACCTAAGGGCAGACCCTGTGGGGTACGAACCTTGGCTTAGGGCGTCGCTGGGGGAGGACCACAAGTTCGGGACAGGCTGGATCTGAATGGATTCATTATTATTAGGGGGGTTTAAAACTACTGGCTCAGCTACGCCACCAGCTGGCTCTGCGGATCCGATCAAGGGAGGGGAAGGGGAATTTATCGGGGAGGAACGCGGACGCGAAGGACCTCGGCAGCGAGGTCGGAACTTCGATTTGTGTCTGTGTGTGCTGTATACTGTACTGGTGGCCCTACTGCTTTCCTGGAGGAGGGTGGTGGGGTCGTCTGGGTCGGTCAGTGCGTGCCATGGACGGCGGATTCTACTGATTACTAGGTTCTGCCCGCGACCACAGATTATATAATAGTGCCGCGACTCAAATTTCTTGTTCCCCCACCCTACGCCGCGCGCCGTCGCATCGCATCGCCCGCCGTCGCTCTTACTCCGTTTTCGCTTAGCGTTCTGTCTGCCTTTTCCCTTTGCCCGGCTCTTAAGGGTCTTAACATGATGTTAAATAGCCTATGAATAATTGGGGTCTCAAATGAATACCGCGAGATTTCAGAGATTAGCGCGTTCAAACAAATTTAATTTGTATAGATTTAGATAAATAAGTATAGGGGCCAATTTTTTAATTAATAGATTAGTGGAATGAGATATTTCAAATAAACAGAATCAGATTTTCACCACGATAGGGCTTGTTATAAAAAAGCGTTTGTTACGTTTTCATTGTTATGGTTTCACATTATTTATACCCATATTTGAGTAAATTGAAGCAAGCAGTAAAATCTAAACTATATTACCCTTTTCCACCCCGTTAGGAGTTGATTTTTTCAAGATTCGACTTAATCCGCCAGCGCCTTTACATACTAATCACTACTCATTACTTCACATTCTCATTATTATTTTTTGTCATTACTTTTGCTATGTGAATATTGTTTTTATACCAGCAGAGGTTCAGAAGGTCTAAGGTTACTATTTCATATTGCATGCAGTACTTAGTATAATTTTTAACCAACTTCAGAAAGAAGGAGATTCTCTAGTCGTTGATGAAAGACGTTAGAGATACATACCGAATTAAACTCTTTAATCAATAGCATCAAATCACCAGTGATTTTAGTAGCATTCGCTTGTTCAGTGCATTATACCACATTTAAATATAAAAATGAAAATAAAAAAACGGAAATCTGTGCCTCTGGTTTGATCAACCTGCCGTAGTCAACTTCCGGATTTCTTTCACATAATTATAAAATTAATTTTGTTTTTGTACGAGTAGAAGGCGGTTATTCCTAATTTGTTTTAGAAGATCCACATGATTTTTTTTATTTTCTCAGCATTGTCTTATTTGATAGATTTTAATTGATTTATTTGTCATTATGTGTAATTTTATTGTACTTTTGTGACGTTTCCTGTTGGTATGCCTACAAAATAAATTAATAAAGTAAAAGTATCATTAAAGTTAAAGTATCATTTTAGGTAACATCCAAATCATTCTAAATATACAAAAGTATTTTCAGGGTCATACATTGTCTATCGTCGCTAATTAGGGGTCGTTTTTTACGTAGATACTTTGGTAGATAATAAAAATAAATACGTAAATTTTAATTTGCTTGTTTTATTATAAATTATCTAAACACTATTTACAACGAGTTGCGTTCGATACGAACTCTTGGCTTCGATTCTCTAGAAATAGAGCAGCACTCAATGATGGTGAGCGAGCAGGACGGGGGAGTGCGCGGCGTGCGCGGGTGCATGGTGTGCGGGCGCGGAGTTGGACACCACCGCGTTGAAGCCGTTGTGGTCATCGGCGGTGTACTGCACATGGCGCACGGAGCCGTCAGCCTCAACTAGCGAGTACTCGCCGTGCACAGCATCGCCGTCGCGGGACTCCTGCTGTGACTTGTTGTCGCCGGTGTGTCCGTCAGCCACAGAGTATGAGAAGTCATATTTAGGGTGAGCCTGTTAACAAACACGATAAGGGTTAGATATTGTTAGAGAGCTGTAAGTGCAGCATCATTGCAAGAGTTAGCGTCTGTTGTACTTACGTATTCCTCGGCATGGACGGGTGCGATCACTTTGGCGACGGGAGCGGCGTAGTGAACGGGAGCTGCAGCAGCGTAGTGGACGGGAGCGGGGGCGGCATAGTGGACGGGAGTGGGGGCGGCGTAGTGGACGGGAGCGGGGGCGGCGTAGTGGACGGGAGCGGGGGCGGCGTAGTGGACAGGGGCGGCCAGGTGAGCCACGTGACCGGCGGGGTGAGCTTCATCGTGGCGCACGATGCTCTGGGAGGAGACGGCGCCAGCCGAGGAGTAGTGCGCCGCGGGCAGCAGGCCAGCTGCTGACACCGCCAACACCGCGCTCAGGGCTACAAACTACAACACGAAAACAAATATTTTATTACTGTCACGTCACTTCCAACACGCGAAAAATCCTTTCTGGGAAAAATCTATTTCCCATTATTTTGTTGTTTGTTCGAACACTTACTTTAAAGAACATATTGATGTGTTTATGTGAGGTGCACAACTGATGGATTGTATGAGTTCAGAGCTGTTTATATAGCAGTGGAACATTGGGTGCGACAAGGTCGACAGGCCAAAGTTGTTCTAAAGTTTAAAGCTCCTCAACGTTCAATGAGATATGACGAATTGTTATGTACTTCTCGATTTGAGAATAGTATTTTAAAACTAAATACAATTCGGTTTGGTTTTTGATTGCATTTTATTGTTTATATGTTCTATAGATTAATTTTATAACTGAATCGTTTTCACTACATCTGAGTCTACCCATTTTTCATAGAGCTCTATAATTATACCATGTAGCCATACATATTGCTATTATATCTTTGCATTAGGTTTGAAAGCTTGTTATAAAACACTGTTAAACGTTCCTACTATAATTGTGTTTAGTTTTCATGTTAAAAAAATATTCCGTTTCAAAACCCTGACAGGCGCTTTACTTTGTGTAAATCATTTCATCACCACTGCTCACAAAACAGTGAATTTCCTCCACTGTTTTGTGAGCAGTGGTGATGAAATATCAATATAATACATCGGAATCTGGCATATTATAGAACCAAATATTCGAAAACATGTGACATCTACCAACCCGCACTGGGCCCGCGTGGTGGATTACGGCCCTCTCCCTATCACCTGTGTCCCAGCAGTGGGAACATTATAGGCTGATTATGTATGTCATGCCATCGACACGAAGAAGAAGAAGAATTAATTCAATTAGTTATATTCATATTTCTATCTTGTACATTAAATCATTGAAATGCCATACCTTCTTCACATCACACTCTAAACCGCATTGAGGTCCTCTTCGGTATAACATCCCTATCCACACTGATATTATTGTTACATAATAGTCATTAAACGATAAATAATAAAACTGTGATGTACTTACAAGTTGTCAAAACTAAATTGCCTACCAAATGATAAATCATTCTTGGAACCACTAATCAAAAAATAAAAATGAAACGTAAACGTAAGTACTTAACTTCTGTTTTCCAATTTTGTAAGCTATTGAGTACGTACCTAACTTGTATTTAGGAAATACTAAAGATGGTACCTACCTACATATATAAGGAACATAATAAAATTTTCTAATCAGTTAATGTTCAATCAAACACTAACCAGTATCCATTAAATAAATAATAATAAATAATCAAAACAGGACACCGCAACCATTTTGCATTGCAAATTGTATTGATCACCTCATCATACTCATAAAGTACTCACTTTCTGTTAACTAATTTCTTATTTTGACATGGTCACTTTGGATAGTTGGCATCCACTTTACTCTTAAAGTAAAAAGTTATAAGCCAACATAAAATTATGAAGACCAGCGGCAGCGGTTTATTTTCAAATCACGAAGCATTAAGCACTTCGACAAGTCTAAAACGACAAAAAAAGAGAATTACTTGGACTCCATGGGACTTTAACATAATCGTCAAAATGTGGATGTACAACACGTACACCTCTGCCCAACCCTTTGAGGAAACAAGGCGTGATCTTGTGTTATGTTATTTTCTTGCCTTTTTCTTTCTCTATGGTTTCCTCAGACTACCCTTTAAAACGATTGAACCAATTATTATCAAGTAATTAACATAGTAATTACATCGTTATTTACATGCTTTATAACTTTATAAGCCAAGTTCAAATGAAGTGCTAACATAATAATTAATTATGTAAAATTATTTCACAAAAATCTTTCAATTGAATAATTTTATTTTTTTTAAATATAAAAAGAGCCCCTAAGGGCCTTACCGACTTTAGCTACATCTCATTGCTGGAATGGATGCCGATACTCTTCCAGCAACTTCAGGCTAGTTCCATTGTCTTACAGTAACTCGCAGCTCCGCAGTCCTGATTATCAAAGGCGGCAATCCGATGTCATCTTCATGGTGCGAGTTAAGCTGTTGGCCCGCCGACACCAACAGGTTCTAGCAAATCATCAATAGTTCCAGCATTGATCATGAAAATAGTATAATAAAAGTTATTAGAGATCTGTTAAGTAAGCTGGAGCACTAGTCCACTTCTGATGTCAGAAAGTGGATGAAACTATACGTATAGGTATAGATATCCATTTAATTGGCATGCTTTGAGTTTCAGAATGGTTACATTTTTTTTTCTGTGTATGAAAGTCCTCATGAATATGGTGTGTAGGAAAAAGATTCTATGAATAAAAGCACAGAAATACAAGACTAGGCATTTATTTGTGGTTAACTTTATTATTTCTCATCAAGAATTAACAATAATTCAATTACTGAGAAACTAAATTTACATAAAATGTTTATGAGCGTATAAAAATGACGTAAAATGTAAAATAGGATGGTAGTGATAAAAAAGTAAATATTACCAACCTAATCATCAACCGAGTAAACACGGATCTAAAGTAAAAGTAGATGCATTACTAGATGTGGCATACATGGGAGCGTACTAACTAATATAGATATTTTATTTTTATTTGTTTGCATGGACCCTTGCTAAAGCTAGTATTTATATATTATTATTGACACATTATATATAGGAAATAAGTTGTTTTTTTAAACAATACATACTTTTTCCTTCTTTGATTTCATTGGTATTTTATTGTACATGTTAACACCTTCAAATTCAATGTTTCTTTTCTATTAAACTTGTCAGTTAATTATTATACGTATCGTTAAAGAGAAATCTAGTTATCCTTTCGCAAAACTAGGTCTTCATGGAGTAGGATATCTGATATTCTCCTTGATATCACATCCCTATTCATACTGATAAAAAAAACAGCAAAAATAAGAACTAAGACCAAACTAATTTGGATTCATCTGTAATTTTTATGGTGGAGACAATAAAGAGTATTCTGTTCTATGAATTCATTTGATGGCAGTTCTTCAATAGAGTAGAGGAGCGATGTGGTTACAAAAACAAAAATGAAAGGTTAATTGAGAATAAATAGGTATTTATTTATTTAAATTAGAGTATGTTTATAACAAGTCCTTAACAACGGGCATAGGAATGTAAATAACATAGGTTTAATTCTTTTTTTTAAATTAATGTTTATGTTCTTCGACGTGCTTGGTGGTTTGCTTAACGTCAGCGGAGAATCTGTAATAGATAGGTATAATAAGTAAATATTGAGGTTTTAATAAGAAAAAGATAAAATTTGCGGTAATCACATCAAATGTTTGGAAATTATTACTACGGTATACACGCACAACTAAGTTAGACATGCTTCAATAGCTCATGGGGTTGGTATCGAAATCACGAATTCGCGCTCGCAAATTCTATGTGCCATTGTTGCTTAAAATTAAATCTACAGACCACGTTCAGTCAGCATTATAATTACGTTAACACTATCCAAACAGAAGAGATTCATTGAAAACTTTTATTCTTTATTAATTATTTTCACTTGTTTTTTATCATGTCTATTGAAGAGTAGTACATTATTTAAAGATCATAATTGGGCATCGATTTTAATCGTTAGTTAATCTTCTTCTTATTAAATAATAATCTTAAACTCATTCACTGACAAAATACATCGCACAACTAAGCAGAAACAGAAAGCATTACATTTTGCACAAGAGTTCTTTTTATTGAATTGTTTTTGAAAATTCCTTCCTAAAAGGGATGAACGTTTGTACGAGTGTGTAAGTTCGTCATTTAGGGCGATGGGAATCTCATCGGATACATGACTTGTTTATAGATTACCTACTTACATATTATTGTGAATACATATCTTACCCGGCGTGCTTGTCAGCGGCATATTCAACAGTGCGGATGGAGCCATCAGCCTCATGCAAACTGTACACTCCCTTCACCTTGTGTCCATCTCGGAGCTCATGCTGGTACTTGTGGTCACCGGTGTGAGGGTCCTTGACCTGGTACTCGAACTCGTACTTAGCGGGGCCCTGGAAAAATAGCAAGATATGATCAGTAAAGGGGACTTGTACCAATCTAAGCAGTAGCCCCACGTTGAGGCTTGTATCGCAGCAGTGGGAACATAATTAGCAGATTGGGTATTCAGTTTTCATTTGTATGAAAACTCCCATCGTTTATTAAAAAGTTGCGATTGAATTATAATGTAATTTGTGAATGATTGCTTGAACTTACAGTAGATTGGTCGTCGAAGTCCTTGGGGGGATGAGCGGGTACGTCGTGCCGGGCAATGTGCTGCGAAGAGATGGCCGGCTTATGCTCTTGGTGGTGAGATTCCTCCTTCTTGTGAGCACTCTGTACATAATGAGCAACGGGGACCACTTTCACGGGTGCAGCGATCTTAGCGACTACAGGAGCTTCCTCTATTTTCTCGATTACGGGGATGATCCTAACATATTGCTCATGGTTGTGTTCAATCTTCTTAGGCTCGACTTTGTGTTCCTTCTTGGGCTCAACTTTGTGTTCGACTTTGTGCTCAATGTGGTGCTCAACTTTGTGCTCAACGTGGTGTTCGTGCTCAACTTTGTGCTCGACTTTTTGTTCCTTGTTAGGCTCAACTTTGTGTTCCTTCTTGGGTTCCACTTTGTGTTCCTTCTTGGGCTCAATTTTGTGTTCCACTTTGTGCTCTACTTTGTGCTCGACCTTGTGTTCAACTTTGTGCTCAGCCTTGTGCTCGTGTCCATAATTTTCCCCCTTATTCTCGGTCTTGTGCTCTTCATGAGCGTGATGTTCATCATGTCCATGTTGCACTTTGTGTTCGTGGTGAACCTCATGTTCGTGAAGGATTTCATGTCCGTGGTGTTGTTCCTCATGTTCTTTGTGCTCTTTGTGTTCATGGTAGTCTCCGAGACCATGATGTTCTTCGTGTCCATGGTGCTCGTGGTGGTCGTCATGGTGGTTGTCGAATCGCACGATGCTTTGCGAGGAGTAAGCATGTTCAGCGGCTTGGCAGGCGCCTAGAAAGGCGATGAGAGCAACGACCTGTGAATGAAACGATAGAAGTTGTATAGTTCTGATATTAAGTTAACTGTAATTGAAATGAAATTATTCTAGTAAGTATTTTTTTAAGTTATATTTTTACTATCTTACTTTTACAAGCATTTCGAGTTATTTGTTCCAATTATGTCTGAACTTCTGAAGTCCTTTGGTTGACTGATGTTGAAGTAAAGTTTATTGTCCAATTTATACTTTTTAATGTGTAACCTGATCATGTCAATAGCTTTGCGAAGCCGGTTTTCGCTCATTTGCCCCAGAAAATGACATTTTGGTGAATGAAGGACAGTGACTTTCGTCTTGCAGATATTTTTGGAAATTCGAGACTTGCATTGTACCGTAGGTCGTCAGGGCGTGTTATTTAATAAATTATTTTGGTTCGTGGTTGATCGCGTAAGCAACCGGTTTAATTTTACGGTCAGTGTGTACAATGTCAGCGGTGATTATTCAATATACATCAGGCGCTTTGAGTCACGACCATGAATATTAATGAACCTTACTTGTCCTGTGATTGGTTGGTTGCAAATTGGTCAGAATTTTTATATTACTACTATTGTTAAATAATAAGTATTGTACTTATTTTATTATTAATTTCGAATCAATACATATAATGAATTTAATCTAGGACCACGGAAGCATTCACAGATAAAAATATATTCTATTATTCCAAAACACCTAGACCCGTAACAGCTGGATAGTTGTAATTCTAGGAAACAAACTGGCGACATGTGGCAGACCCAGTACTTCAAATTCAGCATATTGTTTACCAAGTCAATAATATATTTTAAAGCTTGAATCTCTAAAGTTACTGCGATTATTGAAGAACGAGCATAATATAATGATTTAAAGACTTAATATACAATAATATATTATTAATGTCCTGACTAGGTAGAAGAGCAATTAGAGACCACTTTATTTGTTATGTTCACTCGACACTCACCACTAAACAATAACTAGGTATTGTCTGGGATGTTAGTGGATTATAGCAGACTGCGTATTGCAGACTATGAAAGGACATTTATACGCAAATATTTTTTACAGGATTGGAATTCAAAGACATAGTTTTCTATGCTCTTTGATAAAACAAAAAACTTTCACACGTAATGCTTTGGAGTCCAAATAGGTACAGGCCGTTTTTGACACCTTAATTGTCAAATACTGGTGAAAATTACAGATTTTCATGACGGCCGTTACAGTATGACGGAACCGCTTTCCTAGGAAACCCAAGCTTTAGACGAAGATAAATATTTGATTCGTCTGACTGAGACCAAACTCAGAGACATGGGCATCGGGTGGACCTAAATCAAGAACTAAAATAGGCTTATTCAATTGAAATCGCTAAGAGAACTGAGTTCCTCGTTGACTTACTTTCAAACGTGCATTAATTAATTCTCATGTATTTTAACTTTTATTTATGAGAGTTGTGTTTAGTACCTATTTAGATATATTTTATCAGGATTATCTTGGTTCATAATTTTATAAGGATAATTAAGTGTATGGGTAGGTACTGCAGAATTATCTTGGTATTGGTTAATGTCTGTCTTATTAACTTTCACCACTTATTAACGTATACATAATTTTAATATTTACCTGCATTTTTTCTTGTCGTCAAGTTCAAAGGCTTGCGAAAACTGTACCAAGTTCCTTCATATATAAGGTATAATAAGTTCCGAATTAAGCACACTTCTTGTAAGGTTTCGACATCAAGCACACAATAATTTTAATTTTACAAAATGATTTTTAAGGTATAGTTAAATCATTGACAGGATATTTGTCCTTATTTTTTAAATCCAGGTTCATTTAAAATACTTAAATATTTCTACATTACATTTCAGGTCGTCTGCCTAGCTGTTGCCGCAACTGTGGTTATTGCGCGGCCGCAACATGGTCACGATCAACACTATGGTCACGGTCACGTCACAGAGCATCGTACTGCACCAAAATCACGAGCCCGCACACCACGAGGAGCAATACGAGGAGAAACATGAAGAGCAGCACTAGAACCACGAGGAGTATCATCATGAGGAACATCATGGTCACGCCTCCTCATCACAGAGTATCAAGCAGCACCACGGACATGCCACCGAGAAAGACATCGAGAACTACGTATGATAAAGTTCCTATCTTATAGAATCTTACTTATTCGGATAAGAAAGATACTAACTAGTTACTAACCGTCATAATCATATGTGTTGCAGGCTCATCCTAAATACGAGTTCGCACACAAAGTGGAGGACCCTCACATCGATGATAAAAAGTACCAGCACGAGGCGTTTGACGGCGACGTCGTGAAGGGCGTCAGGATCGTGGAGTACCACGCTGACAAAAAGACTGGGTGAGTGGAAAATATCTATAACCGCGGTTTTATTACTTCGACTTAAAACAATTTTCCAACACACATCTCGTTCACCCTTTGAACCCAACAGTGAAATAATACAGGTAAAACGTTGCAATTATATTAACCTATAATACTAATACGGTTGAGCGTGCCCGTCTGCTGGCCGTGGGAGAATGGGAGTCAAGCTTGTGGCTTCAGGTGCTCCCGTCATCCACCATAGACACTATGATAGATGACTCATCGTTTCGGCTCACTACATGTCTCCGCTTGGGCACAGCTTGTGTTGCTCCTCTTCGGTGTTACTGTGGTGAAACTGTCAACAGCTTCGGGCACCATGGCCTGGCCTGCTGCAGGAGCGCAGGTCGCATAGAATGGCACGCCAGCATCAACGATATTATTCGTCGAGCCCTTGTCACCGGCGTACCAGCTTATTAGAACCAAACGGCTAGGTACGTGATGATGGGAAGAGACCAGACAGCATGACGTAGTTGCCTTGAAACGTGGGTAGGCCGGTGGTGTGGGACGCGAAATGTGTCGACACCCTTGCGCCATCTCATGTTCCTAGCACGGTGGGCTGAGTTTCCTTTTCAAGGAAATTACTCGCAGACTAGTCGACACGTCACATGACCAGAAGGCTGGGTTGTTCTTTGGCCAAAGAATTAGCATTGCCATTCAACGTGGCAATACTGCCAGTCTTCTGGGCACGTTTCCGGATGACAGCGATGGGGACGAGTACTTCGACGCCTAAGTTTCCTTTTGTTTTTGTATTTATTTGTATAGTTAGTTAGTCAACTATAATGCATTTTGATTTATTCCCTTTATGTCGAGTCCCGTTATGTCGAGCCTGGAAGTCTATTGTTCTCCAAAGTATTGATATTTTACGCTTTCTATTACCTTTATGTCGAGTTTGGTGAACAGGTACAGTCAGGGATGTAAATTAAAAGCCAATGGCATAAAAACATTGTTGTATTATTTGTTCTATTACTTATTTTCATATATATATATCTAATCTTTCTTAATCTAAACATATACAGTATAATCATCACGTATATAAATATTTTTTCTAAAAAATAACTTTCTTTATCTAAATAAATCACAGTATAATCATCACTATTGTTGCAAATGTTAAACAGCATAGTTTTACAGTAAAAAATAATTCTTTTTATAAAAGTAACTTTCTTAATCTAAATAAATCACAGTATAATCACCACTATTAGTGAAAATGTAAAAAAAGATATAGCTTTATAATAAGTAAATAATTCTTTTAAATTTGCGTTATTGATTGACGCTATATCGTTGTATCAACCTAGGTAACATGTATATTTTAAATAATTAAAAGATAATCACTTATCAAATCTTACAGTTGATAAGCGTTTAAGACAAATCATTAAATCAATTTTGTTAGTTGTAAAATCTTCAACTATTTTATTTATACGTATATCAATAGCCAAGCATTTTTTTTTTCTTAGGTTCTGATTGTTGTCGTTGAAGACATTTGCCTGCTCTATCTTAAACCTAGCTTCTTTAGCCTCATCTCTAAGTGTGCTAATGAGAGTATATAGCGGTCTTTTACTAAGCTTTTTATTTAGCCTGTTATGCCATCCCTCTACAGGGTTTGTGGTCCTGTGGCGTTCGTTGTAACAACAAAACAAATCAATATTTTTGTTAATCCACTGCGATGTTACGTATTCATTAAATGATTTAGCTTCATTGCCTTCAGGTGCACTTTCTAATAATAACACCCATGCTTCTGGGATGAAATTTTTATTAGTTGTTTTTAAATTCTTTTTTGTGTATAATTGATTCTAAATTATGTGCATGTGCATTTCATTGGACGTGACTGTACTTCTAAAATATGATATTATTAAACTCGACATAAAGGTAATAAAAGCGTGGTAAATAAACTCGACATAAAGGGAATAGAAACGGGACAGAAAACTAAGCTCGACATAAGGGTAATAGAAGCGAGACAAGGTTTTCGGCTCGACATAACGGGACTCGACATAAAGGGAATAAATCTGCATTTTACGCTTCATTTCACAAAGAAACTTTCGTATACCCGGAACGCTTACGAACAATGTGAATTTATATTCTTTTAAATGCGTGTTTCTTTGTTTTAATAACACTATCAATGTTTTTATTTGCATAATTATTTTTACAGATTCCACGCCAATGTGAAACATGAAGGTCACGCCAAGCACGAGGTTCCTAAACATCATAATCATCACTGACTACGCTCTAACGAATGCCTATTTGAACATTGGAATAGCTGTTGTTGTTAACGATTAAGGCCCGCTTGAACCAAAATTTTGAGTTAATTAAATAACTCGAGGTTTATTAACTCAGTGTTAATGTTTTAAATTTTTAACTCACAGTATAAATAGCACCAGTAAAAATTAACCCAGAGTCAACTAACCCGAGTCTTGTCATGTTCATTTGTTATGTTCATTCATTCTTTTTACATCCGGCAAAATATGGTAGATCGAATGCTAAATGAATTATTATACTGCTCTCTCTCGCTCCACAGTACTTTGAATAAGTCTATTCCTTTATGTCAGATTAGAAATGACACATGGTTCTTTGTCGCGTTATATTGACTGTCGTGACTTGAGCGTGTTGCATTTGCATTGTTGTTTATACTTATTATTTTGTGAAAATAAATTAGGCGGACGCGGAAGATCTTCAAAATGGAAAAAAAAACCTCGGTTACGCGGTTCATTCGACTTCATTCGCACATGAGTACAATCTATTGCCCCAATGATACGTGGAAATCGTGCAATCTGGTAAAATTCCAATGCCGCCTGCCTTTGCTCTTCACCGGTAGTTGACATAAATATAAATTGTGGATATAACCGAGCTATAGCATCAGCGACCTTATGTATGATCCTGCATGCTGTTGAATCATGTACCCCAATGACATCTCCGCAAGTCAGTAATTGACTTCCAGTGGCGTAAAAGCGTAATGTACATAGTAGTTGGTTCATAGGTGATACAACCTCACTGGAAAAATAAAATTAAACAATACTTTATATAGGTACCTATTATTAGTTGTATTGTACACATATATCACAACACATAATATATATAACACATAGTAGGTCATTATCATTGCACTTAAATCCAATATCCAGTCTATTTCACACTAATTACTAAAAACGTAATGTCGGTCACATGTAGGTACTTACTTTTTATTCGCATTTGTATATTGCAATCTATTTTCAATTTTATCTAATAAATAGAGAACAGTTTCTTTTTGTAGACGAAATCTTCTATGAAAATCGTTGTCTCTTTGTGAGGAAAAATGATCAGTCCGCTCCGCAATTCTTCTGTTATAAAAGTCTGAACTAATGTATTCGATGATCTCTTCATCATCATCAGACAACAACCATTGATTTATCATTTTCAGGACAAAATAAAACCGATATCACTAAATGCAACAAACACAAGACACAAACAAAGCAAATTTTGACATTACTAACCCAGAGTTAGTTGACTTAACCCTCCCACATCAGTCGGTTAAAAATTTTAAAATTAAACTCATGGTTATCCCCTAACTCTTGATGGTGCAAGACATCATTAGAATTTAACTCCAAAGTAGCATTTACCTCCGAGTTAGCCGTGATAACCTAGCTTGGCGCAAGTGGGCCTAATAGATATATAAAAGATAAAGCTGTTTTTTTATGATTAAGTAATGCGATTAGAAATTTGTTGTTGTGATATTGTTAAATCTTTAGTTTTAATGCTAATAAATCAAAATTAATGGAATTATTGTGTTTTATGATTTTTACTCATCGAAAGAGTGTTGCCATGCCCGCCAATGTGACGGAAAAGGTTAACGTGGTAGAGAGATATATGGCCACGTA
This sequence comes from Brachylomia viminalis, assembly GCA_937001585.2. NCBI lineage: Eukaryota > Metazoa > Arthropoda > Insecta > Lepidoptera > Noctuidae > Brachylomia > Brachylomia viminalis. The sequence goes on along the minus strand of OW443297.2, from coordinate 10,372,740 downwards.
AATTGTCAACATAAAAAGTAAATTACTATAAAAGTAGAAAAAGGGGGTAAGTAGGTCTATGGTAGCAACATTCCTTTAATTCCCTTGGGAATAACACAGTCCTCTTCTGGCTAAGGCTGGTGTGACGATGACCTCAGTGGGTGTGCCACGCCGCAGACGCCAGGGAAGGTGACGGTCGGTAGATGGATTTGCCAAATCCGTAGTGAGCTCGACGTTGCCACACGGGTAAAATATGTAACCGGATTGGAGCTCAATGATGCCCGGAGTTGCCGGAAAGTGGTGGTCCAGAACTCAGCACTCGGATGCCTCCGAATTTTTCGGATTGAGCTTAGGAGATGGTAGGCATGCCGGAACTCGACATACCACTTGTGTGTATATATATTGGAGTTGGTTAAACCGGAAGTTTGGAGACGGTTAAGCCGGAACTTTGGACCCTAATATGGGGCTTACAATGTGTTTAATAGACTCATGACTATATGCGTAGTCAATTTAAGAATAAAGTTAGCCGTTGCACACGGAGACCACCGCCACCGTGGCTGTCGGGGTGATCTCACGTGCATGTCGCGCTGCTGAGAATGAGCTATGCGAGCGTGAGCCTCCCCAGCCAGCACGTGACGGTGTAACCATGGCTACACACAAATGGTGACAATTTTACACCAATGAGGGTTTTCTGATATGACGTTCACTAGGTGGCAGTACTGTGTGTGACGTCATGTCCAGACGCCTGTCAAAAATGTCCAATTGTAGCGGTATCTACATCGCCACAAGCAAGCTTCGCGTCATACTACTTCACGCAAATCCTGCATTGCGCAAGCAGAGTTTACCGCGCGACTAGCATAAAATATACAACGCCCCGACATCAATCGTCAGGCAGTTGCCCACCAGACACGACACCCGTCTAATCGGAGGATCCTCCCTTTTCTATGGGTGAACTTTACACCGTTCCTTCGTGCCTCCATATTGGTGACTCTGACGTGATGAACAACAATCAACAACAACCAACAACAATCAACCAACAATCATCCAACAATCAATCAACCAACAATTAACCAACAACAACAATCAACAACAAACGCCTATATTTTCGTTGTGACTGAATGATGAACGAATGAATGAAACGAATGATGAATGTCATCATATATTTTATATCATGGATGTATATTTATAATATGTATGTATTTACGAAAAAAAAAAATTATTTAAGTAGTGTATCAACCACCTGGTATCCATAACACAAGCCTTAAGTGTTAAGTGCTTAACTTGGAACTAGATGGTGCTGTGTGCAATGTCAGACGATATTTATTTATTTATTTATTAATAATTGTGGAATGGAAAACTTTTTGTCAAACTGGTGCCAACTGGTGGCGTGAATTTTCATGGAAACCCTCATTGAAGAGGTGTTTGGTGTACGTTTTCTTCGAATTTGGTATGTATTTTTCCTGATTTGCCCTCTCAACGGAAGTCTTCGCCTTCTCTCTGACGTAATATCCTATTTTGTTTGTCGCAGGTGTAAGAACCAGTTAAAAAGGGCTACTTCCGGCTACCGGAGTATTCACTGGCCTTGCGAGCTCTTGCGTCGCTACCCCCAGTTGCATAGAATCCTTGCGAGTTCCAGACCAGCTAGGCCATTATGGCCCACGACACATGAACGTCGAATCGTAACGATTCCGTCGAGACATGCTACGCTTTGAGGCTTTTCTACCAGGATAGACTTCTTACTTCTGAACTATTCAAGTAGTATTAGAACCTCTAGGGTTAATTTACATTTTGATACTAGTTGATTTTTACCAGATCAGTTTCTATCAGGATAATTTGTTTTCATCTTTAAGATTTAATATTCAATTGAAAGATTACGTAATTTAGTGGCCACGAACCTAAAAACCGATCGCAATCGATTCCCTAGTTCGGAAACCAAATACGTAACAGACACCAACCACCCGATATTCCTCAAGTTTTCTCTTGATCTCTTTTAATTTTTACCGAATTACGTGTTCAGCAACTGTATTTAATAATATTTTACTAACTTATTTTATATTTTTATGCAATTTTTAAATGCTAATAAATTATAAATAAATTATACGTGTTAGTGTTGAATTTTCATTTTTATTTCGCTACAATATGTATTCATTATACAACGTGTCGTTTTGCTTCCTCGTCAAATTTCAGGAGGCTGTTATGAAAGACATAAATAGTCAAATAACATTACGATCCTGCTCAATAAGTAATACATAGGTACTTGTTTTTTTAGATATTTAAGTTTGACAGTATTTCCGAATACTCCACTTTCAAAGAACAGAATCGCCCCGTTCCGTATGCTATTTCCTGAGTGCGTGCGTTGCAGTTACAGCGGAGTAACAGGGCGGTATCACACGGGCGTTACACATGCCAATTTCCGAAAATTATTTAAAAAAAGATCACCTACTTATTTTATTATTGATTCGTGAATTCGATGAAGTGACTATGCTAATGATTCTCGATCATTAGCATAGACACTTCATCGAATTTGACGACGATGCACAACGACACCTTGTATATGAATTCAGTTATTTTGTAGGACTGGCATTAAAATTCTTATTTTTGCATTTTTTTATTAATATATTAATAATTTTACTTACTATAACAGCGTCTGAACAAAAGATTTAATTAATTCGTAAGACTCAATCACTTGCCGTAAGAATAAACGTGAAACTGTATTTTTAATTATTTCAAGATTTTCTGTTTCGCGATTTACGTAATAGTTACGTCTAGCAAGCAAGTACCTATGCGAACTATGTAAAAGAATGCGGTCAAAATTGTACACTACAAGAATGTGAACTATTTTGCGAATCCATTTTGGCACAACTAATTTTGATGACTTCCATAGAAACTAAAATGTGCCAAAATGTACAAATTGTTTTTAATTATTTCCAAAACCCCTGGGAAAAAATAAACATTATTTTGTAAACAGCTCTGAAACAAGGTTTACAAACATGCATTCACAACTATAACATTTGGTTAGTGGCATGAAAGCAGTCGCAATTTCAACCTTAAATCGTCGTTTTCTATTACAAGGTGATGTGGATTCTCAGATCATAGTATTTATATGATCTGAGTGTGGATTAGTGTATAATGGCAGAACTATGTCCATTATATACTAATAGATATTAATTACAACTCATTACAAGCCTTCCAGAACGTGCCCAATTGTGCTAAGGATTTTAAAGGTAAGATGCTAGTTACCTCTTATAACTAATATCTACTGGTGATAAATTAGTCCCACTGGTTAGATCGAAATGTACATATTGTACATTATACCTTCAATGTAAAGTAATGTCTATTAGATTGGATAAAACAGTGTCTATGTGAAAGTAAAACTATAAAGTTATTTTCGGTAAAGTTATTTTATACTTAAATCATAGTGGTACAAGTAACAATAAAATAACAATCTTATGTAAATCTTAAGTCAAAGAGTGTATCACAGACGGAATCAATGGTGGTGGTGGTGTTCAGGAACAATGTGCTTGGCGTGACCTTCGAACTTCACGTTAGCGTGAAACCTGTAATAAAAAATACATTTAAAATTATTGCTGGTTCATAGCTAATAAAACTAAAATGGCAGCGTGCCATTGAACCGTTTATAGTCATACGTAACACATTATTTTTATGATAGCAATATTTTATCATTATTTTGAAATCATGAAAGGACTCACCCAGTTTTCTTATCAGCGTGGTACTCGACGATCCTGACGGTGCCGTCGGGCTCGTGCAGGCTGTACACCCCCTTCACGACGTCACCGTCGCGAGACTCATGCTGAGATTTCTTGTCACCGATGTGAGGGTCTACGACTTTGTATGCAAACTCGTATTTAGGATGAGCCTGCAGGACACGTTATAGTAAGTTATGACCTTTCAAGTTATATGAAAAAGTAAGTGAAAAGATTAGAACATGATCATACATAATACTCGACGTGTTTCTCGGTGGCGTGTCCGTGATGCTGCTTGATGCTCTGTGATGAGGAGGCGTGACCGTGGTGTTCTTCGTGGTGTTCCTCGTGATGATACTCGTCGTGGTTCTTGTGCTGTTCTTCATGTTTCTCTTCTTGGTGCTCCTCGTGGTGCTCCTCATGGTGTGCGGGCTCGTGTTTGGTCTCGTGAGTTTGGTGCAGTACGATGCTCTGTGACGAGATAGCATGACCGTGACCGTGGTGATCGTGACCATCTTGTGGCCTCGCGGCGGCCACAGCCAGGAGGGTGGCGACTAGAGTAACCTGTATGAAATATGAAGTTATATTTGAAGCACTTCAATTGTTTAAAAACTTCACTAAATTCAACTTTATTAGTTATTTTCTTATTCACTTCTAACAGACATTATAAATAGCCAAGTAATTCAGTAGTCATTCAATACCTTAAAGAACATGATAATGTTGGTAATTGCAGTGCAGTTCCTTTGGAAACTCAACTGTGACTGATATGGTAGGTGTGAAAGGTCTGTCCTTTTATATGAAATACACGAACCAACAGAATGTGATCCAATTTCTCGTAAACGCGTAAATTAAAATAAACCGAACTTGTTTTTTCGCCAACAATATTATTTTGGCTGACAGTGTGAAAATTATTGCAAACTTGAGTAATTATTATGTCAATGGTTGTCCTTTATCCGAATATTTTAGGAAAGCATTTGTTATTTTTACCTCGCCTACTGGCAGGATTCAGACGACGATGAAGGTTCATAAAACAGTTTGATTTCTATACTCAGAAATGAGTAGGCTAAATTTAATTGATAGGCTAAACGATCAACTGTAGTAATACTGTCCATCGCTTCTATTGCATTTTATTGAAGATCAATTTGCGCATCACTGTGTATCAATCACGTAAACATTGACAACTGCATTTGTTCGTTTTGGGGACCCTTTAGTCAAATAAAGCGGAGTACAGTCACGAGCATAAATACGCGTATGAGTACTTACACTTAGAAAAAATCAAAACAGATTTCTACTTTAAGTATCTATCTATTGATTGTAATTTTATATTCTGATCAACATACATTTTAAGATTTTGTGATATTTTTTAATAGATATGGATGAATAGAGCAAGGACAACCAAAGAAAAAAAGGATTGGTTGTGTAAACGATGATAATTATGAAACAAAAAGGTGTAAATGTTAGGGTGACGACTGACAGGGGAGAATTGAAGAAAATAACGTGTTGGGCCGACCTCAAGTAACATAAGACAAGGGCAGGAAGATAATGATAACAAACATAATATTTTAGAATTTATACTAATTAAAAAATAGGTATTGGAAACTTTATAAAAAATCGCTTTTAATGTCTAATATATATATATTTCAATTTTATATTTGTGACTGCTCGAGACAAGAAGGCCGAGTATTTGTAGCTAATATCAGTTCAGTTGCCAGATTAATAAGCCATGCCTACGTTCAGGTGTCTATTTAGGGTGTTTGTTTCAGATTGATTTATTCTTTACACTATATGGGTGTAAATACATAGGCACAAACATCAAAATGTATTGTGTGTTTATTATGTAACAGAATTATTTCTTTAATAGACAACAATGAAGACGCTTCAGTAATGATGATGAGGCACGATGTGGTGTGTGCTGTTTTACGTCCGCGTGGAAGCTAAAAATATAATAAATTAAATTCAAATCATCAAAAAATCGGAAGAAATGTGGGTGTACTATAGACAGATGTCTGCTCAAACCTTTGGTCAATACGACCGTGTTATTATCATATTGATCAAAATTAAGTTTGAAGAACTCTGACAAAATCGGGTAAGTCAGTAATGGGCAAATAGATGAAAAGCATAGTACAATCTACGTCGTTTTATTAATTGCAAGGCCAAACATACCCGCTGTGATGATCCACGGTCGTTAGGGTCTACGTATTCTTCAGTGTGCAAAACAACAATAATGAATTAATTTTGAGTAAGAAAAGCTCTGGCTAGTTAGCTAGTTTTATTTTAATAATTTGACAGGTATCATTCAGTTTAAAGCGATTCTCCCTAGGGCTGAAAAGTATTACTTTCAACCCGCTCCTCAGGCAACTTCAGACCTACTTTCCGAGTTATGAGTAATGAAAAGTATCTGTTAATTAAAGAAGGAAGTATGTTTTGAAGTATTTTTATTTTTAGGATAGTGGGTATAAAGAAATTTCCTAGCGAAACTCCACAATCGTGATAGGCATCGACATCAATACGAAGTAACAAAAAAAAAAGATTTCTTTCGGGTCAACGACCGCAGGTAATGTGCACTTGAAGTATGAGCACATGAGTAGTTAAACGGAACAGAGGCAAAGGCTTCTTAAGAAAGTGCAAAATTGTTACCTATTTTGGTAGGGTTGTCACTGTCACAATAGGTAAAAATAAATCAGACATCGGAAAGTGGTTCAAATCTTACTTGCAATATTGAACTTAACACACAACATACCTACATACCAACACACTCACATGTCTTTGTTTAGAAAAAGCTTGTAATAATAATAAAAAGGTAAAAAAAAAAACACCTTTTCGTATTAAAAAAGGATCATACAATAAAATAAGGGTACTCACTTGAAAAAGTAATAATCTAATATTTACTTACCTATTGTACTCCTTGGGATAGTTAAAGTATGATATATTTTTATTTTTTCTAGTATTATTCATAAACACAGTAAAATAAACACCCATTATTAATAATAAAATACCACGTTTTTACACAAAAATATTCAAATTTGCAACTAACAAAACAAAAACGTGTGTCGCACTGACCCTGAGGTTAGCAACTGGCTGTGCCAGCGTAAGCCGGTTTTTTCTATTCTCGCCGCGTACGCGACAAGCGGCCAGTGGTCACGCACACATGCCCCGCGTGCTTGTAGTAGTGCAACCGATTCGCGCGGTTGTATGAAGCTTTACCTCTGCTCCGTTTAACTACTCATGTGGTATGAGTTTAGAAAATCAGTTTTATTTTTATTTTTGTTTATACATCGATACCCATCACGTCTGTGGAGTTTCACAAATTAATTCAATTGATCCAGTAATTATATTATAAAAAAACAACATTTTTGTTCACTAGTTAACATTGACAACAGTTTTCAGTAATGGTGATGATGAGGCACGATGTGGTGCGTGCTGTGCTTCACGTCCGCGTGGAAGCTGGGGATAAGAAAATCATAATTATAAAAGCTGAAGGATCTACAGTTTAAGACTGCATACATACAGCTGAAGCTGTTGATACACCCACCCGCTGTGATGGTCGCCGTGGTAGTGCACATCCCTGACGGAGCCGTCAGGCTCGTGCAGCGAGTAGTGCCCCTTGACGACGTCACCATCGCGGTGCTCGTGCTGCGACTTGTGGTCGCCCGTGTGAGAGTCCTCCACCTTGTATTCGAACTCGTATTTAGGGTGAGTCTGCAAACGAATATGTCGGTAAGCTTACATGTCTCATATATATATATATATATATATATATATATATATATCTATTATTGTCACTGACATAGTAATCATGATGACCATGTCCGTGGTGTACTATCTGGTGGTGTCCGTCGTGTCGGTGGATGTACTGCGATGAGTGTCCGTGAGCGGAGACCACTGCGACAGCCGCAGACAACACGCAGATCAGCTAAAAAGTAACGATAGTGTGACGTTGAAATGTTATCCTGATTTGGTAAAATTTGTCCAAGAATTACCTAGATTTAGTTTTACGGCTGATATAGACTTTATGAATAGTTATTTCGTCTCATTACATACCTTCAAGAACATCCTGTAAGTAGTTATTGTTGATAATGTTTTGAAACTAAGCCTAAGAGTGAACTGATATGTAACTTCTAAACTTTCCGGCTTTTATATGACTTAAAATAATACATTCAAGGTAGTATTGTTTTCTCTCAGTTATATTGCATACGATAAGAGTGTTACGCTTTGACGATAATTGTTTCGTAAAAGCTATTAACACTGCGGGACACTACCGTCCCGCAGTGTTAACAATAAAACTTCTATTGTGTCTCGTTCAGTGTCCTTCAATGGGTATATAATTTAGATTTTATTTGCATGATGATATATCATTCATCACTCACCACGCGAGCTTAGGTTCTTAGTTCAAGTTATAAATCCAAAACGGAAAAAAGGCACAAAATTTCGAGATGTTTCGAGCACCACGCATTTACTACAGGTATTTTGAAGCTGTAAACTTGGCTTACACTTCTGGTATCTATCCTAACAACATTCCAAAAAATCCGTGCATTGCAATTTTTTGTGACCCATGTGATGACTGGCCTATTAGAGACTAGAAAGTTTTTGTTTATGATGATCACAATTTTTGTAACTTTCATTCATTGAAAATATTAGGTACTTTAAAAGGGTTATGCTTCAAACAGTTTTAGAAGTCTGTTTTTATGTATTTAGTCAGCCTTCAAAGGTATAGTGGTAGTTGTAAGTAGTGTAGCTTAAGATAAATGAATTCTGTTTCAATTTTAAATTATCTCTCCTTTATCATAGTTGACTTAATATTCAGCCCAGTAGGGTAGGTTGGTGTAAGATGACGCACTTTTGAAACAATCGGTCTTATGAAAATAAAAATGCAACGTTTCGAAATCAAAATATATTCTAAATCTTTGACTTATTGGTAACAATAGAATATTTAAATCAAAATCACATCTATTATCTTTGGACAAATTTTCATATAAACGTAAAAAAACAGAAATGCGCACTTTTACACAACCCATTCGGTAAGTTGGCGCAGCAAAGTCGATAAGATGGCGCAGTTAATGAGAGGTCATCTAAGGGAGACAAATGTCGCATTTAAATACACCAAATCTATAATAACCCGTACATTTATCATACCACCATTCTTGACACACTGAGCATTCTATCCAGTCTTCTTTTAAGGGTTCCTTATATATTTCCTGACACCCAGGACATGTCCAGACCTTTTCTACATCAGGTATGTTGGGTGCTTTAGATTTTTGTGGTTTTTTAGGTTTTGGTTCAGCTTTTTGCTTCCTTGCTGCCTCTAATTGCTGTTTGTAAGGTAAACTGCTAATAACTTCAGATTTCATACTTTTCCTATTAGTGGATCTTATTGTCTGAGATTTAGGGATAGGCATAATATTAAGAATTTTATCAGACACTGACATGTCGTGTGAACATAGCATTTGTTTCTGTGAGATCTTCATTGGTCGAGGTAGAAGGGTTGCATTGACTCGTTTGAGGAGACTGGGCATCAATAGTGGTTGTTGGCTCAGTGACTTGCGTGTTTGGATGGAGATCTTGTGATGTGCCAGCATGGTTGCTTGGCGGTCTCGAGTTTCCTACAAAATCATCCGGATTTTCTCTATCTGTTACAGAACTGGCCATAAAATCAGCATCACTAAAACATTTGGGTTCCAAGGCCAAACTCCTGTGACTCTGAAACTATTTACAGCACATTGAATATTCGCAGCTCTGTTATAGGCAGATGCAAAAATAGATGTCACCTGGAATACTGTAATAGCTCTTCCTAGATGACTCCTCAACCTTTTTTCACACTCCGCAGCGTAATACATTTTCAGTATTCCGTGAAAACCTCTATCGAGAGGCTGCATCTTGTGGCTGCTATGTGGTGGTGAAGTGAGTGAAACAATATTATTTTCCCGGAAAAAATCCACAGCTTTAATCGAGCAGTGTGAGGAGTGATTGTCTAACACGAGGAGAATAGGGTCATTTTCAGTGGCTTAGTATGATCTCTGAAATGACTTAACCAATCAATATATAGATCCATATTAATAAAGCTAGAATCCGAGATCATTCCTATTGATCCAGCTGGTGATCCATCTAATAATTCAGCTTTCATTCGTTTTCTGCGGAAAATAAATGCAGGTGGAACAAAGTGGCCACTTGCAGACACAGCACTTACAACAGTCACATTTATGCCTCTCTCAGGACTTGCAATTTTATTGACGGCTCGTTTTCCTTTAGTTGTAAGAACTTTGGGTGGTCTATTTGGGACCGTGGATATACCCGTTTCGTCCATATTGTAGATACGGTGAGGAGCAAAGTTGTATTTGTCCAACATAGCACTCAAGTTAATATAGAAGCGTTCACATTGTGGTCCGTTAAAACCAACAGCACGCGTAATGCTTGTCGATGTTGGTTGTCTAATGGATAAGTCCGGATGTCTTCTTAAAAAACCACGAAGCCATTCCTTACCCGCAGTCTTTATTTCTTGATTGAATCTGTGTGCTATATTATTTTTTTCAGCGAATTCATAAGCAAGTACCCTTAAATATTTCGTGATCATACCAAAAAACATTGAATCTATCGTTTTCAAATAATCACAGAAAGCTGTTTCGATCTCTGTTGAGAAAGTAGTGTCAAATCAGCCCAGTTTTGTTGGACATGCAGGTCTTTTCAGTAACCTCCTCAAGGAAGATTCTGGCATTCCAAGTGATTTTGCAACAAATCTTTTACTTTTACCTTCATGTATGAGCTTGCGTGCTTCGTCGATAAGTGAAGGTGCCCATGTTTGTCTGTCACTTTTCCTTTCGCGCCTTGACATTCTGCAATTGATTTTTTTTTTCTCAAATTTCTGGTCTAACGCGTCCCCATAACAATCCTTTCATTTTCATTCCAGTTGAACCGGGAGAGATCAGAAAGATCATTCTCTCCATCAAATCGAAAGCGGTGGGATGTGACAATATCACCCGTGGTATGATCATAACTATTCTGGATCAACTCCTACCCGCGATTACCCACATTATAAATTTTTCCTTATACACCGGAGTATTCCCTTCCCTATGGCGCAAAGCCTATGTTCGTTCACTACCTAAGGTTTCCAATCCATCTCTTCCTACTGACTTCCGTCCAATTTCTATCCTTCCTTTCCTATCCAAAGTGCTTGAGGCCTGTGTCCACAAACAGTTCTCCAGCTTTGTTCATCGTAACTCAATCATTAGTCCTCTTCAATCTGGGTTTGGGCCTGGGCACAGCACTGTCTCCACGCTCCTTAAAGTGATTGGCGATATGAGGGCAGCACTGGAAGATACCAAAGTTACTGCTCTAGTGTTGGTTGATTTCTCGAATGCCTTTAATACCGTCAGTCACGACATCCTGTTAGCCATTCTGTCATATGTTATGGTCTCTCCCGAATCACTGCAATGGTTCTCCTCTTACCTTCAGGGACGTCAGCAGTCCGTTCATGTTGGGGATTCTTCTTCTTGCTGGTGTGACTTGGAAGCTGGCTTTCCTCAAGGCGGTATACTTTCTCCTCTTCTATTTTCTATTTTTATTAATCTTATAACTTCCGAACTTCAGTGTGCGTATCATCTGTATGCAGATGACTTGCAGTTGTACTGTCAAGGGAGGGTTGATAAATTACCTGACGTTATTGGCAGATTAAATAGGAACTTGATAGCCATAACAACCTGGGCTGACAGATTTGGTGTAGCTGTAAATCCTACGAAGTGTCAGGCGATCATCATTGGTAGTTCTCGTAGTATTAGCAAGGTGGATGGTACAACCTTGCCACCGGTCCTCTTCAATGGTACGATCGTTCCTTTTAGCACTGACGTAAAGAACCTAGGCTTACACATTGATAGTACCCTGAACTGGCGTACTCGAGTCGCTAGGGTAAGCCAGAAGGTTACCGGCTCGCTGCGGGCTCTGTACAGACTGAAAAATTTATTATCATCAAGTACGAAGACGATGCTTGTGCAATCCTTAATTTTCCCTATCATCGATTATGGTGATGTGTGCTACTACGACCTGAATGCAGATCTCCTCGACAAACTTGACCGGCTTCTGAATAACTGCATTCGATTCGTTTTTAATCTGCGTAAATATGATCACGTCTCTGCGCATCGGTCGCTTCTAAAGTGGTTGCCCATACGCCAGCGCAGAGAGCAAAGGGGCGCTGACTACCTTGTTTTCATTTCTTGATTCTCCCTCTTCCCCTGGTTATCTAGCCCCCCACTTTCAGTACATTTGCGCTAACCACAATAGAAATCTACGTTCTTCACACAATCGTCTTCTTCAATGTCCCACTCACCGCACAGACTTCATTCACTCTTCCTTCTCTGTTCAATCTATCTCTCTGTGGAATGCACTCCCCCAGGAAATCAGGATGGCAATCAACCGATTATCCTTTAAAACTAAAGTTCGCGAGCACATTCGTAAGAAGCTGGCAGTATCATCACAGCGGTAATGTTTTCTCATTGTTTGTCCTATTTGTTTTTACCATACTCGTGTATTTATGTACATTTATTTGTGCTTATATTTATATATAATTAGTTATATGTATTTATAGACTAAATAAGTTTATACGTGTCTTTAGATTTAAAATTATTTAATCCTAAAATATCATTATAATTTGCACCTGCCACTGTTTGTCTCTGCATCACCCAAAGGTTGACTGGTAGAAAATGCCTATGGCATTAAGTCCACCTCTGTACATTTGTGTGCTAAAAGTGTTAAATAAATAAATAATAATAAGACAGTCCAAACCTCAAATTAAAAGTAGGGTTTGTAAGACGGCGCGCGCCATCTTACAAACTTCCTCATGATGCAGAAATCATTGCACTAACGCCATCTCTTATGTAATACCAGAATTATTTCGTAGAAGTATTATTTAACTTTCAGCTTGAACAATGCTCGAACAGATTCAGAACAACTAGATCTACGGTATTGTGTACTGCAACGTGACCTCTGCGGCTACAACCTAGTTTTCTGATTAATATGTCTGGTCATCAATCTTTTATTCAAATTTTGACGTTGATAAGCAAAACAATTGATGGATATAGAAAAAAATTCAGTTGCAGAAAAAAATAAATCAAGACGAATTTCATAATTTTTCAGTTTTTTCAATATTATTGGAATCTTAGTACGGACTTTTTAATTTTCCCTTCTTTACTTTACCATAATTAATAAACTAATTTATTTATAAATATATACTACCAAAATTTTATGACCATTTGGTAGATCGACACAAATCACAAGTTGTGTCGATCTTATTGGATCATCCCCACAGCTGAACACTGTTTCTTAAGATACAGGTAACCCTAGTAGAGGCAGGGCTCATCAATTACTGTTTACAGATTTTTGCAGCATAGATTATTGCTCTGTACCTACCAACCTCCTACCACTAGTTGTAATAATATCTATAAGATAACTGGTAAATTAAGTCTATAACCTTTTTGGAAATAAATAAATTTATTTATTTATTATTATAATTCCTTATCAAATTGCTGCAAATGTTTTACAGTTAACCAAGTCACCACACAATTTGTGCACGATATTCTTCGTATCTTGTACGTACTTTCATGATCTGCTCTCTCAGTGGAAGCCTAGTCTTTTTCTTTGGTGTATTTTATTTGTCGTAAGTGTAGAACCAGTTAAAAGGGCTGCATCTGGCCTTTTTCCGCGTACAAAACATTTAACCAGGCTTGCGGTTCTATATTGTCGCGTTTGCCAGCCCCATAGAATCCCTGAAGTTCGAGACCAGCATGCCCTTTATGATCCACGCTTTATGAACGAGTATCACCTGCGATTCCGTCGTTTACATAAATTTATCAAGGGTCTATACGTGATGGGAAATAATATAGGTACCTAATAGGTTTTTTTTTAAATTGTGCATTTCAGAGTAAGAACGAAACTATATTAGCAGCTTTAACAAGTCCCTATTACCAAATAATATCACAGAATTCATGATGGTGGTGGTGTTCACAGTAAACAGTTGTTCGTTACTATGTAGTAAGTATGAAAAAAAAAACCGAACTTGTTCTTTCACCAACGTGACTTAAGTTCACGATGCGAATGTTAGTTAGTGGTAACGGCTTTCTCTGGATAGTTGTATTATTTTATAGAATGACACATTAAGTCACCTGCGAAAACTTGCTAAACTCAAAATTGGAACGCAAGTCATTTTGTAAAAAGTTATAAGGTTAACAATAAACCTAGCACAGTTTATAGGACTGTAGTTCGTTGCTCCGTGATATGATCTGAGGCTGCTACCGATCCAGCATGCCAACTAGTGAGGCATCCGTTGATCACATTTGGTTGGATCTGTATTTATTACGCAGCCACTGATGCTTGAACAGGAATAGATGTAGGTGCCTATGACATGGACACAATGAGAAAATCTTGAGACTATAAATGTTGGGCTTGGCATTCAGGCGTGTTGAGAATAAGGCTTAGGTTTTATATAACTACGCTGTAAAATGGACGTTGCGTCTTCTTTAAAATAAAAGAATAAGTGGTTTTAAAATGTGTTTATTCTTAAAATAGTCGGTTTTAATATCACAACGTTAAGCTTTAGGAAAACAACAGCCGGTCGATTCTGTAACAATCTCACCGTGAAAACGTAGGTGAAGTGAACTATCATTCCACCTGATTCTAGGGATCGACACTTTTGACAACTCACTTCACCTAAGTTTTCACGACGAGATTATTACAGAATAGCTCGGCTGAACTTTAGCTCACTACATAACATTAAAAACGTATTATCAGTAATGGTGATGATGCGGCACGATGTGATGTGTGCTATGCTTCACGTCCGCGTGGAAGCTGGGGAGATGAAAATCTTAATTATAGCAAGTGAAGGATCGACAGTTTAAGACTATAAATATATAGTCAGTGGAAGCTGTTGCTAAACTCACCCGCTGTGATGGTCGCCATGGTAGTGCACATCCCTGACGGAGCCGTCAGGTTCGTGCAGCGAGTAGTGTCCCTTGACGACGTCACCATCGCGGTGCTCGTGCTGCGACTTGTGGTCGCCCGTATGAGAGTCCTCCACTTTGTACTCGAACTCGTACTTAGGGTGAGTCTGCAAACGAGCATGTAAGTAAGCTAACAATACGTATGGGGTAAATAAGTTAGAATTTCAGTTTCGAAAGTAATCTAATATTTTCACTGACGTAATAGTCATGATGACCATGTCCGTGGTGTACTATCTGGTGGTGTCCGTCGTGACGGTGGATGTACTGCGATGAGTGTCCGTGAGCGGAGACCATCGTAACAGCTACAGATACCATGCAGAGTACCTAAAGGCAAGAAATTGTTAAAAGATTATAACAAAAAGTTGTTATTAATGTTATATTTTCAAGAAACGGGTATTTTAAGGTATCCTCTTGAAGAAATTTGAATGAAATTACAATTAGAACCCGCCACCGTTTGCTCATCGGATGATATCTGGTCAGAGGGAAGTGGAATCCTGAATGTGCTGCGACATAGAAGAGTGATCTTCGACCAAGATGACACACTTTTTTTACTTCAACAATTTACTATGAAAGCGTTGAAGTTAAAATATTGGAAAAAAATAATTAACTTTATACCTTAAAGAACATTTTGTCCTGTTGTTATTGTTGACTTATTACTGGTTTGAAGCTATGTCCAAGAGTGAACTGACACATAACGTCTAAACTTCACGTCTTTTATATGACTTAACATAATACATTCAAGGTAGTATTGATTTCACTCTTAATATCAGCCGTTATTGTTTATATGTGTTGCGTTTTTACTATAACATATTTCGTAAAACCTTAAACGCACAGGTAATTCTCATTATGCTCGCATAACGAATAGATTTTTTTGTGAAATCATACCATACTTATTGATTGAAAACGTGTTATTGAGGTGTTCAATTATGTTAAGTTAGGATGGATTTGTTATGATCCTAACGGGGGTTTACCAGAAGACGAGTTCTGAGGGTTACCTCAAAATTTGAGTGATGTTATCTTGCTCAAGCCAAAGTACAGTCGTAGAAGCCAGTGATTCTGAGATCTTTTAATTTATTTCTGAAACTTGATATAAGGTTGTTCATCTGGCATTAGAGACTACATTTTTTAAATTCATACCAGTGTGCCGGTTCACGAAAAGATGTGATCCTGGTCACGGCACCACATGTGACAGTCCGCAAAAATTACCCTTGGCTGATAAAATTTTCGTTTTTCCTAATTACGTTAAAAGTAGTGTTATGGTCGGTTTCCCCCATAGGGGAAAAGGCCGCACTCCACCCCTTACGGCCCTGTAGAGCTCGTCTCCAGACTGGACACTCTCCCACCGATAGCAATTAAATGAATTCCCAAATATGAAGAAGTCTAACGCCTTGTCCTTATATATTTATTATATTATTAAGGCAAGGTAATTATTGAAAGAAATGATAAATAGGAATTAGGGATTCATAGTTATGAAAATACATTTGCTGTGATTTTAGATAGCTTTAGATAATACTAGGATGCAAAGTATAAACTTGTGAGCAACCTATACGCTAGCGTAACAGGTATTTGGTCAGTCGTTACTCACACGATATCTCACATCTACACTCGGAGTACTCAGAGCAACGCTTCCATAAAGTGACGCAAGCGGCTTTTCAGCAGCATTGCGTCGGCATCATGCTCTTTTGGAGACATGGTCCCTAGCAGTTCTTTCGAACTGATAACGTGACGAAGCGGCTTTCCCTGCGGCAACCGTGCGACCGTCCTTGTCTAGAAACGGAGCGGCTAGTTCCAGCAGCATTGCGTCGGCATCATGCTCTTAGGGAGACATGGTCCCTATCAGTCCTTAGACTGGATATGATATATAATGTGGTCACCCAAACCCCTGGAAGTTCACTCTTCGCGCAACAAGTATATCTGCAAGACACGTGTTCATGTCAGTCTGACCGAATTATTGGTCTGAGATAAAGAATACAACATTCTAGTATTACTAGATAGTAGAGTTGAGATATGGAAACTCAACAATAATTATTTAATATAGCTTAAAGTCCCTAGTATTGGTCGGAGCCAAAAGATTACAAAATTCAAGAATCACTAGATATTAGAGTTGTAGATCAACTCTCTTGAAAGTCTGTAGACAGCCCCAAAGAGCATACCCTACACCACTTCCTAGTGTTTAAGCTGGGGAGAAGAAGTGGAGCAACAAACTCCCCAGCAACACGTCTCTGTCTAATTAGTTATAAAACCTAATAACTCAATCAGCCTAGGATGATTATTATAATGAAGGACTCTACCAGTCGCAGCAACAAACGCTCACACATATACTACGTTAAATACTAGATTATTCTAATCTGGTCAGTTATATTTAACTTCTTTATTAGTCGATTGCCTACTATTGTTATTGTGGTTATTATTGTTGTTGTTTGTTGTTATTGTTGTATTGTGCCACTTGGACATGGCCCTCGCCATTCACCAGTCCTCCTAACTTCACTACGCGGGTGACGGCTAATATCAGCAATAGATCTCAATAGTGTGAAGGGGTTAAAGGAATCGTTACGCTTGCGCTTTAATACATAATTTATAGCTACGTTAATTTATCCGATTACAATGTACCCAAACAGTGAGACTGGGAACCGTTTAGCAACGTTTGTCTCAGTATACGTGTCCTGCTAGATCTAACGCATAGAACCGCTAAAGACACTAATACGATTCTAACTGAACACGTTCCCTATGCACTAAATAAATGTCTTACTCAATCCTAGAGGCAGAGTACTGCGAAGTCCAACTGTTATTGAGGAAGACAAGTTTGAGTAGTACTAAACGCGAACTAATGTTAATTATACCCTTACGGCGGGTTAGCCCTCTTTTACTAAGACAACAGAAAACTAGCACAAGCGTACCGTAGACTCAGTCTGTAGCAAAACTCATTGCGATCGTACTAGGTGCACACCGAAGTGGTATTTCGTCACTTCACATTTCCTTAATCTTCCCCATTTAGAGGATGCAGTGCAGCTATCAGCCGCAAAGCATCCATATTGTCATGTCTCGATAAATTGTGTCGATTCAGTAATAGGCCTACCAGCGGCCGGGTGTGGGTTTTATCGAGATACGGTCCCTAGCAGTTCTTTCGAACGACTACCAATCCAGTTTGTGCTTGTGTGTGAAGCCTACCCCCTCTCCCGGAAATGTGCATGCATGAAGCCTAACGCAGCAGGTTCTGTGGCCAGGCCTTTTTGGAAACAGTAATCATCACGAACGTTTGATTGTTATAATGTAATTTTAGGTCGGCTTTATAGCCTTGTTTGGTTTAGAAGAATTGAGTATTTACGGTTCTGCCTTCCATATGTGGTGCGTCAGTTAAGGGTCAACAGTCATCAAGAGTCAGGAGCGTTGGTGCTCAGTGTCAAGTATAGCGGAAGGCCTTCGCCGTATCCCTATGATCAAACGCTGGTGACAAATATCTGTCATGGCATGGATTAGGAGGTGGTCTCGTAGTATAAGAGAAACTAGCGTTAATTATAAACTACTATACTAAAATAAGAGTAGTTTCGCCGTGCTGGAATAAATGATCATTAATAGCTCGTCAGCTATATCACCTAACTGTGGCATATAAATCAAAATACAAGTCAGAACATTATAATGGAGAAGTCAGTTACGAGTATAACGATTAACACACTATTACTAAAGATTAAAGTGGACACTTACTACATACCTCCTCGGTGGTGATTAGATCATAACTAACTTACGAAATACAGCACGCGTAGTTTCACCTCGGGCACAGCTCCTCACACTTCACAAAGCTAAACTATCTAGCTTAGACTACGTCGCCCGCTACGCTTACTAACGTGGTCTTTAACCTACTATCAACTTAGTATATAATGCTTAGACCCTTACTGTCGTTATGGACATCACTTCTTCGAATTCCTTAGGTCAGATACGTAACTAGCCTGGATCCCGTCTGTCGCTTCTCACGGTACCAAATCAACTCAGTATATAATGCTTGGACCCTTACTGTCCTAATGGACATCACTTCTTCGTATTCCCTAAGTCAGATACGTAAAGTAACTAGCCTGGACCCCGTCTGTCGCTTCTCACGGTCCCAGATCAACTTAGTATATGACACCGTCTGTCACTTCTCACGGTACCAAATCAAATGCCCAACTTATTCGTTCTCCTCCCCAGTTCCCATCTCCCAAGGATCATTTAACTCCGCCTCCAGTCTCTATGTCTTCGACCCAAATTATAAAATTTAACTTTAATTACCCGTCATGTAAAAAGAACGCTGGAAGAAAGTGGAGGGGGTGTGTTTGCGCATGGGTACACTCGCGCACGAAAGTACTAGGCCTGTTGTTTTATTTTTGACTAGCCTTTCGCTCGCGGCTTCGTTTATTGGAACATTGAAAAATATATTAGATAGAATATTATTAAATAGAATTAAAAACATGTTTGATTCAGTGTAGAATGTTTAAACTAATTACAAAAAATTAAATTAATGTTGAAACTCCTTCCATTAAGTCGTCGTGGGTGACGTGAAAACCAGATGAGGACGCGGTGTTGGTGCTAGAGGTAGCCATTTCACTGTCGTCGCTGTCGTCACTTGAGCTTTCATCACCATTTGTGTCTGAATCATCATCCCCTACGCGAATAATAAATGTTTCTGTCATCATGTCAACCACATGATCGCTGTTACAATATTCGGCTTCTATTTCCTTTACCTTGGTGCACAATTTTCTCCATTCTGTTGCTCCCATTAAATTAACTTTTTCATTAACCAGGTCAGTTATCTGTGTAAGGTTCCAACTTACATTTTTGCTGGCAACATATCCCTTTATTTGGGGCCAGGCCATTTCTATTGGAGTTGCCTGAGACTTGCTGCAGATCCTTGGAAATGTAGGTCATCCTGTAACTTCCTTCGCAACTTGCCAATGGTAGGCAATTCTTTTTCAGTGACGTGGAAATTATGGATGATTCTTTTTATAACACCCTGGTCAAAGCTGTCAATATCTGTTATTGGTTTTTCTCTGAGTCTTGTATTTTTGCCGGGAGTTCGAAAGACAGTAAGAAATTCCGAATCTTTTGAACCTTTTACAATTCGTCTCACTGTAGACTCGGAACATTTTGTTGCCTCTGCGGCCCGTTTAATACATTTTTTCAAATTATCAACTGCATTATTATCAGCCTCTCTCTTCATAAAACAATACACGTCATAAATCATTTTTCTCTCATTTCTATGTAAAACCATTTCGTAATTTCAAACTTTTGTGCGCGATGGTATTTTGAGAATGAACGTAACGTGGACACAGCGCGGAAAGCAAAGGTCGACTGACGAACCAATAGCGCACCGGCAAGCATGCGCCGCGTGACCCGCCCGCCCCGCGCCGCCCCTCATACCACCAAATAGACCGAAAAATCGTCTATGCGCAGCTTGACAGCCAGCGTTCTTTTTACATGACGCGAGCGCAGAATATCTTTATGCCCGTTTTTGTACCACTTCTCAATTGTTTTAAGGGCTCGGCCGAGCATTTTATCGTTGCCAGATGAGGCACTTGCATTGTGAGTCAAACTTAGAAATCGGATATTTTACTCGTTTCTTAGAATCCGTAGAAAAACATTGCATCTTAACTGACGTAAAATATTGACTTGCGACTAATGGTTGGCATAAGTGCCAACCATATGGAGTGGGTTTCTCACAGGTTCAATATTATTTTGCAGTTTCAAGGAGATAGGATATTTTGTTATTAAATAAGTTAACGTGTCAAGCTGAGAGACCATTAAATAGAGAATTAATATGTTTTTAAGAGACCCGATACCGTGTGACAATCTTAGAACAAGTAAGTATACTATTTTGTTATTAAATAGGAATAGTTGACGGACAGTCACACTAGCTACAATTATTGTAACATTTTTTACAAAAAAAAACCTTTGTAGGATTACAAGTAGGTACACTGGCTATTTTTAGAACTCCGTTATCATTATTTTTACAGGTAAAGAGGTAGTTTTAGTTTAGTTTAAAAAAGTTGAATTGTAATTCAATCATCCTCTAGCATTAAAAACCTTAGCTCTGCAGCATACGCTGTTAAATAAATTCGTGGTTTAACTGATTTAGAGACAGCCCGTTTAGCCGGTCGTCGAAACCGCGCGCGAAAAAAAAAAGACGGCTGAATGCCAGATGCGTCACCGGCGCGGCGGGGCGCCGCTCGGCCGCCCGATAATGTAAACAAAGCATTTTTACGACTTGGGTTTATTTGAATGGTGCTAACACTTGTGTTTTTTGTTATGGTAAGGAACGGGGCTTTAAGATAGCGGAGTTTCGTTTGAAATAGGATAGTATTTACGTTAACACTACGTACGATACGTACGTACGATAGTATGTACGTAACTTTGTTTTCAAATAAATGGTTATAGTTCGAAAAAACGAGCGTTGACCTATATTGTTTAAGGTTTTAAATACATTATGTGTATATACTTAACGGCAATTCGTTCAATTTATAAATGAAGTCCCAGACACTCACTCCCTCAGACACAAATTTAAAGAGATTAATATAATGGCTGTGCCTTCTCAGTATATTTATGAAAATCTTTTTTAAACACATAAAAATATTAATCTGTTTAAAAAACACAGTGACATCCATAATTTAAATACTAGGAACAAACACAAATTTGTTGTTCCTACAACCAGGCTCAAGAAAATAGGTGACTCGTTTAGATGCCAATGTATACGATTTTATAATAAACTTTGTAGCCACATTCAAGAACTAAGCCTTAACAAATTCAAATCTTTTATAAAGAGGAAACTATGCCAGAAAGCCTATTATACTGTCAAAGACTATATTGAGGACAAAAAGGCTTGGGATTGAGCTGCTCCAATAAATTTACACAGGGAATGTGGATTTATTTTATTTTGCTAACTATTTTACTTTTAATCTTTGCTCTATTTATCTATACCTTTTTACATAAACAATGACATGAATATTTACTGTATAAAGTATTAGATTATTTTAATGATTTTGAATGTGAGGACTATGTGGGTGATTGTTCCAGTTTTAATCATGTTCTAGCAGTTTGAGTAGTTTATGCGGCCTACCCAAATGTCCTTTCTTTGGTATTGTTCGTCGAATCGTTGAGCTCCTTAAGGTCTGAGTAGAGCTGCACGATTGCTGACAATTGCGTGCACTGACTGGACAGGTCCACTCAAACTGTGTGGTTTTTCCTCAAAAGACCGTTTTAGATACCGATTTACAAGATTTTGTCTGGACTTTAAAAGGGCCTGTGACCTCTGAGTTTGTTTCGGCCTTTTTTCTCAGAGTAGTTGTAAAGACCTACTACAGAAATAAAATCATTTATTATATATAGTTGACTTAGTAGGTATTCTTCCTAAAAAGTATTTTTTTGACTTGCTGTCTAATGTGTGAAATTATATCACAACCTTCTCTTATTGGTTTGTTTCAAGGGTTTGCTTTATAGCGACTACTTTCTTTCATGTTCGCAATATCATGCTTTTAAAGAAAGGACAAACAGATGACGTTTTATCTTTCTTTCAGCTTGAACAAGGCTGAAACAGATTGAAAAAAGCTAGGTCAGAGATATCGTATAATTTATTATAGTACTTAGTCCAGAAAATATTACTCTCGAATATTGCATTCCACTAAACTTGATCCTTGACCACTCCCACTCATCACTATCGTTTGAAGATCATCCCTGTATCTTGCCTTAGCATGTCCTTATCATTTATTTGATAATTGTCGTTTTGCAGACTGAAGAACACACAGACCCTTACGACCGTGAATTGTAGGTACCTACGACTACAGTATAAGTTAAGAGCGCAGAAGTGATGTGGTAAGCCATTCGTCAGGTGGATCTAAGAATTTAATTGTTTACCATTCTGGGTATATATCAAAAAAAATCTATGCACAAAATGATGGAGTGTTGTATTCATCAGGAAGGAACAAGGAGGTCAATGATGATTTTCAAATAATTAACAGATTATGATTGCAATAACTTGATTATGTCAAGGGCATAAACGAGACGGGAAATAATATACCTAGGTAAGTTATGTATTTCATCGAAATAACAAAATATATTTACAACAGCTTTAACAACTCTTCATTAACAATTAATATCACAGAATCAATGGTGGTGGTGGTGTTTAGGAACAATGTGCTTGGCGTGACCCTCGAACTTCACGTTTGCGTTGAATCTGTCGAAAAAAAATAATCAGTAAGCTACTCGTCGCAAACACTTAATATTTCTTTTAGTTTTTGGTTGATTAGGCTTACTCACCCAGTTATCTTGTCAGCGTGGTACTTGACGACCCTGACGGTGCTGTCGGACTCGTGCAGGCTGTAGACACCTTTTACGACATCGTCGTCGCGCGCCTCGTGCTGAGACTTCTTGTCGCCCGTGTGAGGATCTTCCACTTTGTACGCAAACTCGTATTTAGGGTGAAACTGTAAAGACACGAGACAGTGAGCAACATCTTTCTTAATATGAATAGAAAGACATTCTAAAACATTATCGTACATAGTACTCGACGTGTTTCTCGGAGGCGTGTCCATGGTGCTGCTTGATGCTCTGCGATGAGGAGGCGTGACCGTGATGGTGTTCGTGACCATGACCCTCTTGTGGCCGCGCGGCGACAACAGCGAGGAGGGTGGCAACTAGAACAACCTGTATGAAGCAATTATTTATTTAACTGAAATCCACTTATATTTAGTATGTAGATGTTTATGCCCTGAACCTATTCCTTGATTTTCCTACCTATTCGACCGACCTATTCCTTCCTTTATTGATGCGATTTATACCTCCTTGAATGCTACTATCAACGTGTGTTACCTTTCTCTTGTCATTTCAAGAAAATCGATTCATTTTAAAGAGGTACCTTAGATGGACAGGTGATCGGCAGAAGGCTTGCTGAATCCAAAATTGTTTCCAAAGTAGTTACATAATTGTATATTTTGTAAAAACTCTTGAGATCAACGATACAATTAATATAAAAAAAAAATATAAAAACTTTAGGGCTTAGCCACTTTTCTCAATCAGGCATATTGAACCACACAATACTTTTTAAGCTACGTAACGTCTCCTGGACATAGATATTGTCGAGGAGACGTTACGTAGCTTAAAAAGTATATATAATAAAATTTAAAATTAAAGTAAAATAATATCGTGTTATTCTTCTAAACTTTGCAAAGGATTTTGATGCGGTTTTCACCAAAGTTTGGTGAATTTATTCCAGAACGTGTATATTTATATCATATTAATTTAACATATACCTAATAAAAAAACTCGATTTTTGTCAAGTCATCAAACCGTGCGAAGCGGGGGCTTTTTGCTACTGTTCAATAAAAAAAAGGATCATGTATTGAAGTATCTTTATGTTTTTTATAGTGGGCTTAATTAAACATCACACCATACAGGGTCAAATGAAATTTGTAAACGAAACTCCACAGATGTAGGTATCGATATTTTAACATGAAAAACAAAAAAAAATATGATGTGTTTTTTTTTCTGTTTTAAGTATCGTGTTTGCAAGTTTGCATATCGGTGATACCCACCCATCACGTCTGTGGAGTTTTGCAAGCTAATTTAATTTGCCAATATTAATTTGTTATATTATAAAAAAAACAACAGAATTTTAGTTCACTAGTTAACATTGACAACAGTTTTCAGTAATGTTGATGATGAGGCACGATGTGGTGCGTGCTGTGCTTCACGTCTGCGTGGAAGCTGGGGAGAAAAAACTAATTATAACAACTGAAGGATCTAGAGTTTAATACTGCTTATATACAGCTGAAGCTGTTGCTACACCCACCCGCTGTGATGGTCACCGTGGTAGTGCACATCCCTGACAGAGCCGTCAGGTTCGTGCAGCGAGTAGTGTCCCTTGACGACGTCACCATCGCGGTGCTCGTGCTGCGACTTGTGGTCGCCCGTGTGCGAGTCCTCCACTTTGTACTCGAACTCGTACTTAGGATGAGTCTGCAAACGAACATTTTGGTAAGCTTACAATAAGAATCGGGTAAATAAGTTAGAATTGCGCTTTCGAAAGTAATCTAATATTGTTACTGACATAGTAGTCATGATGATCATGTCCGTGGGTACACCACGGACATGATCATCTGGTGGTGTCCGTCGTGTCGGTGGATGTACTGCGATGAGTGTCCGTGAGCGGAGACCACCACGACAGCCACAGATAGTATGCAGAGCAGCTGAAGAGAGTTTTGTTCAGATTATGAGGAATAGGAATGTAAAATAACTAATAATTTGGCACAAGCACAAATAGTCTAGATGTAAACTCATTTAGATATTGATATTAGCTTAATTTGTAGTTATACTGTATCATTACATACCGTGAAGATCATCTTTTTGTTATTGTTGAAACTAACTCTAAGAGTAAACTGATACGTAACTTCTAAATTTTCCGCCTTATATATGACTTAAAATGATATATTCAAGGTAGTATTGATTTCTCCCATTTAAGCTGAATACGATAAAAGTTACGCTTTTACGATAATTGTTTCGTAAAAGCAATTAACACATAATTTAGATTTTGTTTTCATACTGTTAGATCATACACCACTCTCGCCATGGCGTCCTCACCTTCCGCCTGACGCAGGTCTTCACCGGACACGGTTGTTTCGGGAGGTTCCTGTTTCGGATAAGGCGGGAGGAAACGCCCGGGTGTCACCATTGTGAGGATCGCCCGAAGGACACGGTGGAGCATACGGTGGAGGTCTGCCCGGCTTGGGCGGAGCACCGCCGTGTCCTCGTGGAAGCGATTGGCGGTGGCGATTTCTCGCGTCCGGCCCTGGTCCAGGCCATGGTACGGAGCGAGAGGGCTTGGAAAGCCATCACCTCCTTCTGCGAAGCAGTAATGTTCGCGAAGGAGGAGGCGGAACGCGTGAGGGAGATGCAAAATGCGCGCCCTCACGCCCCTAGCTGCCGCAGGAGACGCCCTGGGCGTCGGGAATCGCCGGCCACCGTAGGCGCGGGCTTACGAACGGCGAGCAATGGGCAGCTCGCCGTTTGATAAGGACCAGGCCCGGGTCGACGGCGCGTTGTGTTCCACGCGCGCCTCAAAGAGATGTCAGCACCAATGACGAGGTCTGCTAGGACCGATGCCTGCTAGGGTAGCGGAAAAGTCCGAGAGGGATACCGTGGCCCCTGGCAACTGAACAGGCAACTGAAGGAACACGGGTGGGTTTTAGTCAGTAAGAGTCTGACACGTCCTCCCACTCTGCTCAGAGTGGGAGAAGTTATTTGATGATTTCCCACCCACAAAAAAAAAAAAAAAAGATCATACACCACTCTAGCTTGCTAGAGACAGTAGGAATGTTTATAAGTGCGTATAGCTTAGTGTCACATAGACATTGACATACTTGAATCTGAAGATGACACAATAGCCACATAATTCCAAATTAGGAAGCAAAAACACTTTCATAAGAATCTTAAATGTAAAAAAAAAATGTATTAAATAATCTAAAATTATTATGTTAGATGAACCTTATGCAGTTATTGATTCGCCACTAGAATATAACGTTTTTGTTTGTGTTAGCCACATTTCTTGTAACTTTATAATACTAACTGCTGGAGCAATGTCGGAAGAAGGGGCAGTCCAGCATTCCAACATTCATCGCCAGAACGATGTTGGTGCTAACCCGTACCCTGCACATGGTCGCATGAAAGCAGGCGGTGCGCGCCTCTGAGCTGCGAACATAATCGAAGCGCTGGAGTGTCGGGGTAGCCCCATCACCGCTGTGAACAATCATCGTGTTCACAGTCAAAAAAAAAAAAGAAAAAAAGCAAGGTCAAGTCCAGTACAATAGTACTGGGCTTGATCTTTGAGGTCGACAGTCAAAATATACCCCAAGTATGTAAACTCGTCAACCCTTTCCAAAGGAACCCCATTGGGTTTAACTGGAGGTATGCCTCGTGGACGTTTTGCGCTGGTGGTCACGAAGATCGTACTCTGGCTCTTCTTTACATTATACAATAAACTGTGACTACAAGCATATTTCTCGCATATCTGTAACAACTTCCTCAAGCCGCAGCCCGAAACGCTTATCAGCACCATGTCATCAACATAACCAAGATTATTGACACATGTACAGTCATTGTGGCAGCCGACATACTGACTGCTGAGTGCTATGATCAGCCCATTGGTATACAAAGTAAACAGAATAGGAGATGTTAAGCCACCCTGCCTGACTCCGCATTTGAGCTTATACGCATCCGACGTTGCCCCCGTCCACCTAACTCTATTAGACTGGTACGCATACCAGTACTGAAACATGCTAATGAGTTCCGGCGGCAAGTCTGTGCTCCTCAGTTTGCTCCACAGCAGGTCCAAGTTCGAAAGTTTTGGACAAATCAAGGAAGGCCGCATACACTTTTTCGGTCTGTGTAGTATTTGACGGTATGCTTAAGACTCAGTAGCTATAGGTAGCACTTTCAGTGGACAACCGGAGACGAAACTCGAACTGGCTGCCGTGTTACCGATCTATTTTAACTGTGCGTTAAGCAAATCGCCACTTTAGCAGTTAAGGTCTACCGAGGCAAGTGTGACATAAATTAATTTGTACAAAAGTTTGTAAGTATATCAATATTTCTATGCTGTGATAGGTCAGCATAAATAATTTAGTTTTAATACGTTGATTATTAATTTATTTTATGTTTCATAAAATATTTCAGTATTTCCTACTAGTTTTTCGTGACTTTAAATAAGAAAAACATTTTAATGTTAGCGACTAACACACTTTCCCCACCAATGGGGCAAGTGTAACAATAAGCATTTTCGTTGTTGTATTCTTTATATTGCTTGTGGTACTTGATAAGTCTGATGAGATGTTACTAATTTTAACACATTATATGATCTATTTCAATAACTTTATGATAACTTTTCGCGTAGCAATAGATTTATGACGTCATGGGGCAAGTGTAACAGATTTTTTGACGAATAGTGATGTGAACTACGATAAAATCTTGTCACACTTACCTCAGGTACTTTTTTGCATAATAAAACACAATTAAATTAGCTAAAATAGGATTTTATTTGAAAAACCATTAAGTTTAATAAAATAAAACGGTAACACTTTACCACTAAGTTTACAAAAAGTATACATCATTGAGATCGTCGGAAAGAACAAAAACATTTGAATTTTCTTTAACTTCCAAAAGCTCAATTTTTTTTACAATTTCTGTTATAGGAACTACATCAACGTCTTGTTTTCGATTTCATACCCCGATCACCATTTAAGTGTGAGATTATTGTTGGTCTAGGTACACCATAAACAGTTGATGCCTTCAAAGCCGTCATCTGCTGCTCCCGTACTGCATTAACAGCTGCCAGCAGAGTTTCTCGAGAGTATTTATCGGTAGTTTTTCTTTTATAATTTCGTACCATCTAAAATAGAAAAAAAAATCTTTCAAAGGCATCGTAGCAATATATTTACTCTGAGATCATACTTCCTTATAATAATTTTGATCGATGAAATAATATAAAAAAAATACGTTGTCCCATCACTAGTAATGATATTCTCATACAAGACCACTGGGGTAAGCGTGACACTGTCACACTTATACATGTTAGTTATTAGGCGGGGTAAGTGTAACAGGTCTCGTATTTGAACAGATAATGGATTTTATGTCACAGAAATATATCACACTTCAAGTACTTATCAAATTATTCTTTACCACTAACCTTTTTGTTAAAATAACTTGAAAATCAACACAAAAACACTTCAAACATCACTCTCGAATTGCCGAACGCCCGTCACCAGTCGTTTAGTTATTCAAAATGGCGAGTGTCGATAAAACAGTTCAAGTTAGACCATTTATTGTTGTTACTATCAATAGAGTAAAAGTTCCTCCGTTGTTCAATAGATGGCACTTAAACGAAAAACGTGTTTAAGACGCGTAATTTAAAAATGTTACACTAGCCCCACTGTCACACTTGCCTCGGTAGACCTTACAGTAGCAAGAGGAATAGGCATGTAGTTACGATTATTAGTAAGGCCAGTTTTATTCTTCAGTACAGGCACTGCCACTGTTTTTATAAAATCGGCTGGCAGGCAGGAATGGCTCACGCACAGCGAGTAAAACACAACCCTGCAATGTATGCTCCGGCAGCGGCGTGCTGTAGGTGCTCAATGCTGAGTCCATCATGACCCGTGGACTTACCTCTCGAGATAAGCCCCCGTCACCATTGAGCACCTCCGTCGCTGTACCCAGTGGAGACTTTAAAAGGAAGCCAGCTTTTAGTAGCGAATATATCGCTGCCCTAGTTCAACAGTAAGACATCTTAAAAAAAAACAAAATTGAGATAAGTTTTGTTTCATGTCAAAAATTTGCTCTTCTGTCCGGTAAAAAAATCGGATATGTGTAAAACGCAACCAAAGTGCCTAAATTTCAATGTCTCATTGAGACATTTAAGCATATTTTTTACCGATTAAAACTTTATACAAAATATTTTATTCATCTTGAAGTATAAATAACTCCCTATACCTAACATTAAACTAAGCTATAGTTTTAAAAAATCAACTACATTTCAATTAACAACGAGTGAAATAATGACAGTAAAAGCATAAAAGTATGAATAACTCAAAACATACTTTGTTCAACATATCTTACTGTTGAACTAGGGCAGCGATATTATAGTGGTAGGTTCATTTAAAATATTAAATTCTAATTCAATCAATCATCTCTCCTTATCGTTATTGATTTCATTGCCCAGTAGAGGCACTTGGAATTCTTATCCGTATTAGACTTGCTGTCTAAATGTGTGAATTATAAAATATCCCTAATTATATATATTTTTTAAACAAAAAACAGATCATCGTATAGAATTGTTTCAAGGAGTTGCTTGACATCGACTACGGTACTCTGTTTGTTGGCAATATTATACTCATAAATAAGGGAAAATTAAGTAAGTATAATTATGTGAAGACGATGCCACCTATAATAAAACTACAATACCACAAAAGACAAAAAGAATTAAAAATGTAGCAATGACAAATAAGTTAATTATGTGAAAGATACAAATGGTGCTCACATATTTACAAACATTCAAAAAGTATACGGTTTTCCTAATTTTTTAAACTAGTATTAAGTCAGAATGTGAGTTAAAGGATTCACAGAATGTAAATCAATGTCGTATAGATAATAAAATAAACAATTAGGTAAAGTAGCAACACGTTTGATTCTGTTTAGACTCTAGATTGTCCTATAGAGCTGGAGCAGTATGTTACCAAGCATTCTTATCTTGGATATAATCCTCTAATTTGTAATTTATGTTTGTTTACAAAGTGAACTATATATATGAGCTTTAAATTTTCTTTCGTTTTATTGCAATATCAAGGTATTTTGTTGTAACATTTAACACAGTACCCCATAAAAGATGTATGTACTTTAGCCAATCTGAAAAATGGTTGATCTATTTTATCTTTTTAATTTTAATTATGTCTATCACTTATTTTGTTAAAAATATGTAGCTTTTTTCTTACATAAGTATATAATATTTTCGTAAATGAATTGGCCGTCATAATATTAGTCTTTTTAAACCGTTCTCTGAGAGATTCGCGATGACGTAGATTATAAACGGCTCTGACAGTTCTCTTTTGCAAAATAAATATGGATTCAATGTCAGCAGCTCGACCCCACAATAAAGTTCCATATGACATTGTTCATCTAAAATGCCACACGCGAACTACGCATTATCCTGACGTCACGCAAAATCCAGCACCCAAGGCTTCAACGGGTATCCTGACCACCAGCATGCAGCGCAAGCGCATACCTGGTCGTTAACCTCAGCCTCATCAGCAACCTTGGCACAGCACACTGCACTTTCGGTCGTTCAACAAGCAGAGCCCTTAAACCCTCTCCTGGTCGACGCCAGCAGTCAGGCGCTGTACCACATCCGATGCAGTGGAGCGTAACGCAGCGCGACTCCGACATACTGGGGAATTGTCGCAGATAGTTCCGACTCACTGCGAACTGCGCGACACTCGGTTCCGACTTACTGGGACCTCAACTGGCCTTGGCAAGCATCGCAAGATACAAGACTCAGCCCACTATCGACCTTCGGTCTCCGGAGGGGAGTGATGTGGCGGCATCTACAACGCCACATGCAAACTACGCATCATCCTGACGTCACGCAAAATCCTGCATCGCACAAGTAGAGTTTACCGCGCAACTAGCATATATACAAGGCCCCGACATAGCCCACCACACACGACACTCGTCTAGTCGGAGGATCCTCCCTTTTCTATGGAGGTAAGAGTGAAC
This sequence comes from Brachylomia viminalis, assembly GCA_937001585.2. NCBI lineage: Eukaryota > Metazoa > Arthropoda > Insecta > Lepidoptera > Noctuidae > Brachylomia > Brachylomia viminalis. Next base: position 10,341,800 of record OW443297.2, on the reverse strand, counting down.
TTTACACCCTTTTTTCTATAACATAAGGCTATGGAAGTAGCTAAAATAGACCAAACGCGCGGTTTTTACATCTGTTATTTCTTTTTTTATACTTTGCCCCATAGTAGGAATTTCTCCTGTATTGTGGGTGCGTTTACAAACATTTAAACTCACATACACAAACAGCCAGACCCGGAATAACTACTCGTAGGTCATACAAATATTTGTTCCGTGCGGGAATTGAACCCGCGACACGCAACGCAGCAGTCAATCGTTTAACCACTGCGCCAAACGTGCCGTAACTGTCTTATCTTTCTAACAGCATAAGCGACCGAGCTTAGCACCCCCGCAAAAGATGTTATAAGAGGTCCCCATTGTAATTTCTCGTCTAGCGTGATTCCTAGGAAAACCGCGTGATTAATAAATTCCAGTTTTTATCCATTCAATATGATGTCACATTCGCTACCTCTAACATTAGGTAAATTAAATCTAATGCATTTGTTTTTTTTCCATTTAGTACCAAATTATTTAAGTACCGTAAACCAATCTTGGACCTGAAGAATACTACTACTACAGCAACCTATATGAAACAGGAGTATGAAACAATGATTTATTTAACTAAGATCAACTATAGGAAGTAGACATTTATACACGACATTTCTAATTATTGCAAAATGTTTATATCATAAAGTTGTTTGTTAAAAATCCAATTTTTAGCACGATGTATTTCAAACTTTAAAAGCCACTATTTATTTAAATATTTTTATTACCTTAAAGGTCATGATTGAGTTAGTAACTGTGGTTCCTTTGAAAGCACAGATGTAATTGATATCGTAGGAACCTAGTCTGTTCTTTTTATATAAAAAATGTATACACGATCAATGTAAGGTCCAGTTTTTCATTACTGTGTAAATTAAAACAAACTGGTTCTTTCACCAACAACGTGATTTAAGTTCCCGATGAGATTATTACATACATCCTTGAATGCTAGTGTCAACGCCTTTCTCTGGATTATTTGAAACAGTCGCTCATTTTGGTACAGTCGTTCGAAGTATTACTGACCTGCAAAAGGCTTGGGACAATTGGGACGCAAGTAATTTTTTTAAATAGCCATAGGGTCAAAGATGAACCTAGCGCAATTTATTTTTCTCAACTATTTGGGCATCCAATAATCATATGCGTTTGGATAAATATTTTTTATATAGCCGCAGAGGTTTGATCAGGAATAGACAATAAATGTTGGGCACGGCATTCGATCTGGCGTGGTGAGATGAAGGCTTATGTTTGACGTTGCTTTAATATAGGAATGTAAATAAAAAAAGGAAGTTGTTTAAAGCGTGTTTTTATTTTTAAAATAGTGGGTTTAATCATCACAGCTTAATAACTATCATAAAACAACAGAATTTTTATTCACTAGTTTACATTAACAACCGTTATTAGTAATGGTGATGATGAGGAACGATGTGGTGTGTGCTGTGCTTTACGTCCGCGTGGAAGCTGGGGATAAGAAAATCGTAATTATAACAACTGAAGGATCTAGAGTTTAAGACTGCTTATATACAGCTGAAGCTGTTGCCACACCCACCCGCTGTGATGGTCGCCATGGTAGTGCACATCCCTGACAGAGCCGTCAGGTTCGTGCAGCGAGTAGTGTCCCTTGACGACGTCACCGTCGCGGTGCTCGTGCTGCGACTTGTGGTCGCCCGTATGAGAGTCCTCCACTTTGTACTCGAACTCGTACTTAGGGTGTGTCTGCAAACGAACATTTTGGTAAGCTTACAATAAGAATCGGGTAAATAAGTTAGAATTGCACATTCGAAAGTAATCTAATATTGTTACTGACATAGTAGTCATGATGATCATGTCCGTGGTGTACTATCTGGTGGTGTCCGTCGTGTCGGTGGATATACTGGGACGAGTGTCCGTGAGCGGAGACCATCGTAACAGCTACAGATAGCGTGCAGAGTACCTAAAGGTAAGAAATTGTTATAAGATTGTAACAAAAGTCGTTATTAACGTAATATTTTCAAGAAAATTATGATATAATTGTACGAGTATCTTATTGAAGAACTTCTAAGCAAGTTACAATTTGACCCCGCCACCGTTTGCTTATCCGTTGATTTCTGTCAGTGGGAAGTGTATTTCTGAATGTGCTGCGACATAAAAGTGATCTTCAACCTCAAGATGACACACTCTGTTTATTTCAATACTTTAATATGAAAATGTTGAAGTTAAAATAATTAACTTTATACCTTAAAGAACATATTGTTCTGTTGTTTACTTGTTACTGATTTCAAGCGATGTCTAAGAGTGAACTGATACATAACTCCTAAACCTCACGTCTTTTATATGACATAAAATAATACATTCAAGGTAGTATTGATTTCACTCTCAATTATGTATTGTTTATAGGTGTTGCGTTTTGATAATAGCATATTTCGAAATTCCTTAACTGCAAAGGTAATTTTGATTTTGCTCGCATTACCGATAGGTTTTATTGTGATATCATACCATATTTTATTGGTTGAGAACGTGTTATCGAGGTTTTTAATAAAGTAAGGATTTGTCTTGGTCCTAGTGGGGGTTTGCCAGAAAACGTTCTGAAGACCTCTCCAGAACTGGGGTAGTTTTAAGGCACGACAAGGCAAATCATTAATATTTGTATGGTATGCCGAAGCCTCCCGCGGTATTCCGTAGCTTCCCACGGCATTCCACAGCTTCCCGCAGTATGCTTAAGTCCCCTTGTGACGATGTCAGCAAAATGTGAGTGCTAAAAGTCATAAATGTAAGAGCGGGAGGGCTCGGGGATCTCAAATGATAGATCAGACATCTTGTAAACACTTTTTATCACTCACAACCAACAAAGATTCACACAACTTAATTTTACAACGAGTTAGGCACACAGTTCAAAATACAATTTAATACTCGCTCTGCGACTAGCGCGAGCCTATTTATACGTTTTAACAATTATCAACGTCAAACAGCAACGACTTCCGGTGACATTTGTTTTATAATAAAATGTAGATTTAATTTAGTAAAAATAATGTAATTGCGCACAATATTTGATGTGTGACTAATAATAACACTTTTTAAATACTTTTAATTGTAAATTTTGTTATGTAACAATAATTTTATTTAAATGAATTAACAGTAACAGTACTCAAATTTCCTTTTTAGTGTTTTAAATTAATACTTAAATAAAAACAGACCTTAAAATTAACAATACTTAATTTAATACGATTATAAGTGATGCAAAATCAGTTATTTATCTAGTGCTCTGATTTGTGTTTTCGTTACGTCATCAGCCTTTATGACGTTTGTTTTAGTCTGTGGTACCGTTTTTATTTGTCAGCGCTATCATTTATATAAAAGATTCAAAATAATTTCCACTATCGAAAATCTTTTACCATGCATCATTACTTTTGACTTTCCGGTTGTTTTTCATGAATGTTGTGATAATATGTGTCACAACCGGGAGCACAGACTACATATAGATAGCTTATACAAAACTGTTATTGACTTGTTATGTGAGTCAGCAGCGGCGACTTGCTTGTGTCGGACTGAATTGAAGCGGAGGTATGTCACGGGCTGGAACAAATATGTGAAAGAGGCTCATGCGGAGGCTCGACTAAGGTTTGAGCTTTGGATGCAATATGGTAAACCCGGTGTGGGACCCATTTATAGCCAAATGCGTGACTCTCGAAAAGCTTTTAAGGCAAAGCTAAAGTGGTGTCAGAATAACCAGCATCAAATTAAAATGGACATTATTGCTTCTCACCACTCGGCGAGGAATTTTGGAAGCTTTTGGAGAGAAACTAAGAAGTTGAATCCTGAGTCGAGTCTCCCTTCGAGTGTTGGGGGCAAAAGTGAGTCGGTGGATATCGCTAACTTATTCCGACAGCGTTTCAAAATTGATCCACCTCTGGGTCCAGCAGACCAAACATCCAATATAAGCTGTAATGACCTAAGTGTACGTTTCACTGCCCGGGACGTGTCTTCCGTGATCAAAAACATGTCCAGGGGTAGGTCGCCTGGTCACGATAGTTTAAGTATTGAGCATCTGCAGAACGCAGGTGTTCATCTCCCAAGGGTTCTTGCCTTACTATTTAACCTATGTGTCAGTCATTCCTATCTGCCGGCTGATCTAGTGAAAACAGTTGTGGTGCCCGTTCCTAAGAATAAGACCGGTGATATGTCTGATGTTACTAATTATAGACCGATATCCTTGGCAACGGTTACGGCGAAGATTTTTGATTGTTTGCTTGACCGCTCTCTGGGTAAACAATTAAAAATTAACGACAGACAGTTTGGTTTTAGGGATGGGTTATCAACTGAGACTGCAATCATGACCCTAAAGAGTACAGTGCAATATTACACTGGGAGGAGGACACCTGTTTATGCATGTTTCCTGGATTTATCCAGTGCTTTTGACCTTGTCTCGTATGACATCTTGTGGAAAAAGTTGTGTAATGAAGCTAACCTGCCGCCAGAAATAATTAATGTACTGAAGTTCTGGTACGATAATCAACACAACACTGTGAGGTGGGCAGGCTCATACTCAGATGTGTACAGGTTAGAGTGCGGAGTGAGGCAGGGGGGTCTGACCTCCCCCAAGTTGTTTAACATCTACGTGAATAAGCTGATCGAGGAACTCAGTAGCACTGGCATCGGATGCACGATCGATGGCGTGTCCTTCAACAACATCAGTTATGCTGGCGATATGGTGCTGCTGAGTCCGTCGATCAGTGCTCTTAGGAAGCTGTTAAATATCTGTGAGTGCTATGCTGGAGCCCATGGACTAAGGTATAATGCCAAGAAAAGCGAGCTGTTAGTTTTTATGGCTCAAAACAAGACCTATGAAGTGGTACCACCAGTCTCGCTATGTGGTGTCACTCTAAACAGAGTCAAAAAGTTCAAGTACCTTGATCACTGGGTTACAGAGGATGGCACTGACCACTGTGATATTGAGAGGGAGCGTAGGGCGTTGGCCGTAAGATGCAACATGCTGGCCCGCAGATTTGCAAAGTGCGACAGCAATGTCAAGATAACTCTGTTTAGGGCTTATTGCCAGACCTTTTATACCTGCAGTCTGTGGACCAGATACACGGAGAAAACGTTTAATGCCCTGCGTGTGCAATACAACAATGCTTTTAGGATACTGCTGTCGCTGCCTCGATTCTGTAGCGCGTCAGGCATGTTCGCAGCAGCGCGTACAGACGACTTCTTTGCGATCATTCGTAAAAGATCCGCGTCACTACTACGTCGGATGCGGGGCAGCGGCAACAGTCTTCTGAACATTGTTGCTAGTAAGACTGAAGGCCGCCTTATGGGGCACCTGTGCGCAGTGCATGTACTGTTGCCAGGTGCCTCCGTGAGGTGGCGTAATTGAGTATTATTATTTAGTGTGTTCATTGTTAATTAAGTATTTTTAGTCTAGTATACTAACATAGGTTAAGAAATACTAACAAATGTATGGGTTATACCTGAATTAAAGATAAATAAATAAAATAAAATTACCATGGCGCGCCGTGCAGCCTGGTCAGCCAGTATTATCTTGTACAAGCCAAAGCAAAGTCGAAGAAGCCAGAAGATGATGCAGAGGTTTACAAATATTATGTTTTTTAAACTATAGCCAAATAAAAACAGTATTTTATACGACTAAGGAAGAATAAGTCTAATTTGTAAATTTGGATTTAGGACGTAATCGCTGGAAGTAGGTACTGATTCGATTTCGAAAATTCTTTCATTGGCAGAAAGCTACATTACTGCCGAGTGCCATAGAGTAGTATAGTGCAATTGACTTTTACAACATGGGTGAAGTCGCGGGCAGATACTTGTATACGATTAATGGCTAGTCCATTAATCATTTATTATTGTTAATTTTAACTAAGCTATTCTGGTCGGGATCTTGCGGATAGTCAGTTCGGCTTCCGCAAGGGGCGCTCGACGGTGGACGCCATCATGCGCGTTAGAGCCCTCACGACGGGGAACGCGGTGTCTCGGGGCGGGGTGGTCGTGGCGGTGTCACTCGATATCGCCAACGCATTTAACACCCTGCCCTGGAGTTGCATTGGGGAGGCACGACGGTATCACCGGGTGCCAACCTACCTCCGTCGAATAGTCGAGGCATATCTGACGGACAGAGCCGTCATCTACCTCGGTCACGACGGGGAGTGGAACCGGCGAGAGATGTCGTGCGGTGTCCCACAGGGATCGGTTCTAGGGCCGCTCCTGTGGGACATCGGTTACGACTGGGTGCTGCGGGCTGACCTCCCTGATGGCGTCAGCGTGGTGTGCTACGCTGACGACACGCTGGTCCTGGCGCAGGGGAGGTCGCATCAGGCGGCGGCCGACGCGAAGACACGCGGGGTTGCGATAGTCGTGGAGAGGATCCGGCAGTTGAGTCTCGAGGTGGCTTTGCACAAGTCCGAGGCCATGTCTTTCCATGGGCCCCGGAACAGGCCACCATCGGGATCCCAACTAACGGTAGGAGAGGTTCACATCGGCGTCGAGTCCACGATGAAGTACTTAGGACTCGTGCTCGATAGCCGGTGGAACTTCGTGGAGCACTTCCGACGTTTGGCCCCCAAACTGGAACGGAATGGGGCCGCCCTCAAGCGGCTCCTGCTCAACCTGAGGGGTCCAAACGTCTCCTGCCGAAGGCTATACGCAGGGGTCGTGCGGTCCATGCATATGGGGCCCCGGTGTGGGCGCGTTCACTGCGGCGGAGAGCCGCCCACTATCTGAACGCGTTCCAAAAGGTGGTAGCCGTAAGGCTGATCCGGGGCTACCGCACGATCTCGGGCGAGGCGGCAAGCCTCCTTGCCGGACTGCCGCCGTGGGATCTGGAGGCGATAGTCCTCACGCGCCTGTATGAGTGGCGTGCGGAGGCACTACGCCGGGGGGAAACCCCGCTTCCGCGGCAAATCGCGGCGGAGCGGACGGACCTCCGGCGCGATCTCATGGCGGCATGGAAAGAGCGACTGTCACAACCCAGCGCAGGGCACGCCACGATAGCGGCGGTAAGACCCCTCTTTGAGGAGTGGCTAGAGTGGCGTCACGGCGTCCTCACCTACCGCCTGACGCAGGTCCCACCGGACACGGATGTTTCGGGAGGTTCCTGCACATCATCAGGCGGGAGGAAACGCCCGGGTGTCACCACTGCGATGATCGCCCTGAGGACACGGTAGAGCATACGTGGGGGCCTGCCCTGCATGGGCGGAGTCTGTTTATTTCCAGCAATAGTAAAATTATGATTAAATTATTCATAGGTAATAAACTATACATAATTATAATAAAATAGTAACGAAGTCAAAACGGTACATTGAATTTTTTTTAAAGTCTTTGCTACGAGGCGAGGTGTGGGGACAAGTCTGATGCCGAAAATATAGATTTTAGAATTGTATTTTCCGGATTGGATCAAAAACGGCTGAACGGAATCGGATCAAATTGGGCACACTGACAGCTTATAACATGAATTGACACATGTCATATAGTACCTACTTTTAATCCCGGCAATACGTTCCCGTGCGATATTTTCCGACTGGATGTCGCATCACGTTTGTAAACGGTCAGAATGAAAAACATAGACTTCTTTTGATTTTACCTTTATTCTAATGTCATAATAATTACAATAACAATATTTCAACAAGTCATTAATAACTAATTAATAAGTAATATCACAGAATCAATGATGATATTGGTGTTCAGGAACAACATGCTTGGCGTGACCCTGATATTTCACGTTGGCGTTGAATCTGTTAACAAACGAAGGGTTCAGTTTAGTAAGCGTTATTCAAACATTTGTATTTATTTTTATTCCGACAGTGAATTCTACTGACCCAGTTTTCTTGTCAGCGTGGTACTCGACAATCCTAACGGTGCCATCGGGCTGGTGTAGGCTGTACACGCCCTTTACTACGTCACCGTCCCGTGCTTCGTGTTGAGACTTCTTGTCGCCGGTGTGAGGGTCCTCCACTTTGTACGCGAACTCATACTTAGGATGAGACTGCAGAACATGTTACAGTAAGTTACATCATTTCTGACTATGTTAAAAATAATGATGAAATGAATGAAACATTATCGTACATAGTACTCGACGTGTTTCTCGGTGGCGTGTCCGTGGTGCTGCTTGATGCTCTGTGATGAAGAGGCGTGACCGTGGTGTTCCTCGTGGTGATCTTGTGCGGTGACGGCTGCCACTGCCAGGGTGATGAGGAAAATCTGTGTAAATTGAAAACAATATTAAAACTGGGAAAAAAAAAATGGTGTAGGTAGGTAATAGGTAATACGGGCTGGTGTCCGCAACTCCACGTCAATGCGCGTATTTGTAACGAATTTTTTGAAAGTAAAACTTACTTTTGTGAACATTTTGTGTTCTTAATATTATGTTGTTTACTGTGTAAATACCAAAGGGCTACTGATAATCTGTAAATATTACTCATGCTTATATACTCGTACAATTACACTTAAAGCACCAAAAGGTAATGCTATTGACAAGTTTATTAATAAAAATAACCAGTTTGTGCACCAGATTCATTGTGATATAATTATTTCATTGACCTTGGTTAATTATGGCAAGTGATTTAACATTTCTTCACGTTGAAAGTCTGACGATATTATTTTAATTTACTTTCGACTGCAAAAATGTTGGTTACACTTTCATATCATGTCACTCATGATAATATCCTATAGAGATAGTTTTGGTTTAGAGTTATAAGACTAGAATATACTATAGAGGTATCGCCGTGTCCTCGTGGAGGCGATTGGCGGTGGCGATCTCTCGCGTCCGGCCCTGGTCCAAGTCATGGTACGGAGCGAGAGGGCTTGGGAAGCCGTCACCTCCTTCTGCGAAGCAGTAATGTTCGTGAAGGAGGAGGCGGAACGCATGAGGGAGAGGCAAAATTCGCGCCCTCGCGGCCCCAGCCGCCGCAGGAGACGCCTCGCGCGCCGGGAATCACAGGCCGATTCCTGGCCACCGTAGGCGCGGGCTTGCGAACGGCGAGCAAAGGGCAGCTCGCCGTTCGATAAGGACCAGGCTCGGGTCGACGGCGCGTTGTGTTCCACGCGCACCTCAAAGAGGTGTCATCATGAATGACGGGGTCCGCTAGGGCCGATGCCTGCCAGGGTTGCGGGAACGTCCGAGAGGGATGATTTCCCACCCTCAAAAACATAATAATAAAGAGGGTCTAGGTTCTGCCAGGGTTGCGGGAAAGTCCAAAAGAGTTACCATGGCCTCTGGCACAGGTAACTGAAAGAACACGGGTGCGTCTTAGTCAGTATGATTCTGACACGCCCTCCCACTCCGTCTAGAGCGGGAGAAGTTATATTTCCAAAACTCAAAAAAAAAGAAAAGGGGGTCTAGATTCATGTATCATAAGATAAACTACATACACACTTTAGGCAGTAAAAAGAAAGTTCATTTTAAATTTCAATAATGTTTATTATAGTCGGAAAAAACACAAACATAACAAAAACAGTCAACAGTATAATAGGTAATCAATCAGACCAATGGTGGTGATGATAATGATGGAGATGATGAGTGCTGTGCTTCACGTCTGCGTGGAAACTGTTGGCAGAAGAAATTAGATTTAAGTGGATAGCATAGTTTTTAGTGTGTCAGACACAAAAGATTTGTAGAGTTGACTGGAGAAACAGAAAGAAGGAGCGATGTCTACATAAAGACATACTTATATTCATTTGATCTATTGGAGTAAAAAGTTCTTTGCCTACCAATATACAAGGCGAGTCCTGCTTAGAAGTGTTTCACCGATGATAAATCACAACAGTAAATTAACCAAATGTCATGATTTTGTAGTCTGCTCACCCAGTTTTCTTATCAGAATGGTAGTGAACATGTCTGATGGTGCCATCGGGCTCTTTGAACGAGTAGTGCCCCTTCACACGGTCGCCGTCGCGGTGCTCGTGGTGTTCCTTGTGATCTCCAGTGTGAGGATCCTTCACTTCATACTTGAACTCGTACTTAGGATGCGTCTATAGACAGGGAAACGTCATGAGTGTTTTGTTTTTTTCGTACAGTTTAGCGGGTCAGTGAGGCCGTTTGTTCACTGCCACTGTAAGTGGAATGAGGAATTGAAACGGATGAATTTTCTCCTAGCAAAACCATTTACACTTTCAACAAAAATTACTTGCAATTTCTTTCGTTATGACAATGTTTGTTCATGGCTGAGTTGAAGTCACGTGCAGTTTTGTTGATTTTGTGTTTACTTAGTTTTTTTTTTTGGATGTGTGACTTGACATGGCCGTGTACAGCCCGTAACTTACATAGTAGTCGACGTGGTGGTGATGATGATGTCCGTGGTGGTGGTGGTCGTCATGTATGTGCACGAGGTGGTGGTGACCATCGTGCTTGGTGAAGTGTTGTGATGAGTGAGCATATTCGGCCGATGCCACTGCTGCCACGGCTAACACGCAGAGAACCTAGAAAAGAAAATTAGGGAATAAAGAAAAAAATATATAGTAGCAAGGTTATTATGGCTTAAATAAGTGTTGTTAAATAATGTTAAGCTGCTTGGCACTTTGCCTAATAGTTTTTCTGGTTAAAGTTACATAATAATTCATACTTATTTTTTTAAATTAACAACCAAAAAAATAAGTAAGTAAAACTTTACCGATGTAATAAATTAAACTGTACCTTGGAAAACATTTAGTAGCTCTGTATTAGTTGTACAAATATTAATAACAAACTGGTTCTTGCGAGTCAAACACAACAGTTTTATATAAAACAAAAGCAATAACGGTGATATAGATTTCTTTCTAATTGATTGTTGGGACCATTAAAATTATTTACGTCAATATCATACGCAACGACTATATGCAAGCGTTTTAATATGCCTATTTGGGTTACTTAATATTCACACGTAACAACGAATTCATCATTAGGTACTTTATAAAAACAATGTAAGGGTTTTATGCACCGTGTATAGTTGTTGCGTTTTAGCACGGCGATGGCGGTTATTGACCCACCTACATTTTCTCTCACGTTTTATTTCGAAATACATTAATTCTGTCTATCGTCTAACGTGATCTTCAACATGTTCCAATAACGAAAAACCATACATGGTTTATTGATTGGGCCCTTCCCTAATATCTCTCCTATTAGGAAAAGGACCATTACCGCGATTGGATTGCCACGCTAGAACGCGACAACAATAGTACCAGTTCCTATTGTTTGTGAACGAGTTGATGTTTAATTAGCAAATTCGCATCAAAAAATTTAAGTGTCTAATTAGGTACCGTTTCAAGATAATCTTTTTACATCTTCAAACTATTGACATTATTTTTCTATACAGAGAGTTCTTCTGAATGAAAGGCCCCATCCCGTATAAATAAATACTTATTTTCATTTGGCATTGGAAATAATTATGTGGTTTCTTAATTAAAACAAAACTGTTGCAGTTTTTAAAAGAAGAGTGAAAGAACACTATCTTTCCACTTCGTCATAGTTGCGTATATATTAACATTCTAGTGTTATTTATTTTAGAAGTATGTATGTATGTTTGTATGTATGTATATTCTCATATTATTTGTTTTATTTTATTAAGTGAATTGTTTTTGATTTTATGTATTTTATTTTCTCTTTTACTCTTACACACGCTGTCTACATCTCTAAATCTACTATCCTATCGCAGGTATGCTGGAAGAGATTTCATTAGAAATAAGCATCACCTTTGTACCTATTTTTTTGTTATTTTCTTCTTGTCTGTTTATATAAGTGTGTACATAAATGGTTAAATAAAAATAAATAAATAAATAAAACAAAACTTTTGTTAACATTTATTACACATATTTACAGGCCTAATCAACACATTATTATAATCTTTGTAGATCTTTGTAGTTGTATAAAATTAGTGATGGTTGTGGTGTTCTGGAACGATGTGCTTGGCATGACCCTCTCGCCTTACGTTTGCGTTGAATCTGTGAGAAAGGGATTAGATAATAAAAATATTGCAATTTTCGTATTACGGTAAAATAGTAACAAAGTTTTTCTGGATCAATTCACTCACCCAGTCTTCTTGTTAGCGTGGTACTCGACGATCCTGACGGTTTCATCAGCCTCGTGCAGGCTGCACACGCCCTTCACGACGTCACCGTCGCGGGATTCATGCTGAGACTTCTTGTCATCGCTATGAGGGTCCACTACCTTGTATGCAAAGTCGTACTTGGGATGAGCCTGTAAGACAAATACATTTTAATTACTTTGCGTCAGATTTAGTGTGAATTAAAAAAAGTTATATTATGATTGGTCAACATACATAGTACTCGACGTGTTTCTCAGTGGCGTGTTCGTGGTGCTGCTTGTTGCTCTGTGTTGAGGAGGCGTGACCGCAGTGTTCTACGTGGCGTCCCTCGTGATGATGCTCCTCGTGGTTCTTGTGCTGTTCTTGATGCTTCTCCTCGTGGTGTGTGGGCTCGTGTTTGGTCTCGTGAGTTTGGTGCAGTACGTTGCTCTGTGACGAGATAGCGTGACCGTCTTGTGGCCTTGCAGTGACCACAGTGAAGATGGTGGTGAGCAATTTTAAAGCCTTTATTTTATGAGTAGTAAAAGACATTCAAATATACTAGTAACTTAAATCTCTTTATGAGTAGAATTTAACTACTCGCCCTTCTGTGACGTTTTAGCTGTCAATCTGAACTTCTGATAACTTAATTAGTTATTCGCTAAGGTTTGGTTAGGATTGAGTTTGTCGACGCTTCAATATTTTTTCATATAATACCTATGTCTACTTACGCCACGATGTTTACTAAAAACGCTATCTTCTTAATTATAATAACACTTTCTGAATAGTTTACTTGTGTATACCTGTATAAAACTGGCTGCTTTTTGCGGTTTCATCCGCATAAGTCTCGATCCCGGCGGAATATCGAGATAAAAAATATCCTTTATTCTAACCTAGGTCATGCTCTACCTATATGCCAAATTTCATTGAAATCCGTTCAGTCGTTTTAGCGTGAACGCGTAACAAACAAACAAGCTTACTTTCGCATTTATAATATTACTAGCTGTTTCCCGCGACTTCGTCTACAATCCAAGATAAAAAGTAGTTTATGACCTCACCCTGGTCATGGTATATCTGTGTGCCAAATTTCATTCAACAAACAAACAAGCTTACTTTCGCATTTATAATATTACTAGCTGTTTCCCGCGACTTCGTCTACAATCCAAGATAAAAAGTAGTTTATGACCTCACCCTGGTCATGGTATATCTGTGTGCCAAATTTCATTCAACAAACAAACAAGCTTACTTTCGCATTTATAATATTACTAGCTGTTTCCCGCGACTTCGTCTACAATCCAAGATAAAAAGTAGTTTATGACCTCACCCTGGTCATGGTATATCTGTGTGCCAAATTTTATTCAACAAACAAACAAGCTTACTTTCGCATTTATAATATTACTAGCTGTTTCCCGCGACTTCGTCTACAATCCAAGATAAAAAGTAGTTTATGACCTCACCCTGGTCATGGTATATCTGTGTGCCAAATTTCATTCAACAAACAAACAAGCTTACTTTCGCATTTATAATATTACTAGCTGTTTCCCGCGACTTCGTCTACAATCCAAGATAAAAAGTAGTTTATGACCTCACCCTGGTCATGGTATATCTGTGTGCCAAATTTCATTCAACAAACAAACAAGCTTACTTTCGCATTTATAATATTACTAGCTGTTTCCCGCGACTTCGTCTACAATCCAAGATAAAAAGTAGTTTATGACCTCACCCTGGTCATGGTATATCTGTGTGCCAAATTTCATTCAACAAACAAACACACTTACTTTCGCATTTATAATACGAGGATGGTACCTATATGACGTGACGTACGAGGTTTTTAAAAGAGACTGTGAGTTTGTTTCGGTCTTTCTTCGCAAAATAGTCAAATTGGAAACACCGACCTCATCTAGTTTTGAAAATACGGTTGACGTGTAAAAGTGTTTCTACAAACCTACAAGTACAGAAATAAGATCAAAGGAAAATATTATACGTTATTATGTACGTATACGTGTATGTGTAGGTATCATCACTTTATACCTAACTTGTTCAAAATAGCACTATGTGTTTGTACACAGTCAACCATATGCGGTTACCCGTATCCACCTTAAAAGAGCACAAGGTTTGGTTTTAAGCCTATGTCTGTCGTTCAATGGGCAGAGTATTCAACCCTGATACTGCCCGCTGTAATGACATTGCGTTCCTGTATGTGCCTTTTGTACGTTTGTAACTTAGGTATAACATTAATTCACAAATCTGCAAAACTGACTACCGACCGTTGTACCAATGTATGTAACCCGTTGGTGTTTCGAAGCATTGTATGATCTTCCCAAAGCTTCAGTAGATTTTTCATGTTCTGCTAACTGGCCAATGTTTATTGCAAACGTCCATAGTGCAGCTGTTAGTGCACAGAAAGCACGACAACAGCTGGGGCATAGAATAAGTAGGTATTATTAAGCCTGGTCATAGAGATACAGTATACAAAAATACTTAAAGAAAGGCCAAAGAGTGTATACAACTGCCAAACTGTCATATAGAGAGGTCGTAATGGATGATGGTCAAGATAGATCTGCTTCCACAATTATAGCAGATGATGTCATATTTTTCCAAAATGCGCCACCAGAGCATTCATATAATGGAAAATATTGTTAACTGTTTAAGTTTAATTAGTTTCTAAGAGCAGTTTTATTGTACGCAGTCATAAATACAAATAGTTTGCGAAGTGACTCCAAAGTAGCACTGCGGCTGATCGGAGTACTCCTACCTGTCGCCAGGTGTGAGTACTATGTACCTACTATAGAGCTATCATTTACTGGGTAATATGTCTTTCATTGACTTGAAAGCGTCCTGGTGGCTGAAAAAAGGTCATGCTCACTCAAATGTCTCGCTGAAAGTGGCGCTTGTCTTGAATCATATAGTTCCTTTCAAAATGGCTGAGCTGAATGGTGCTGATCCAAGTGTCATGTTCGTGAACGGGTGCCGTCAGTTGGGACAGGTCATCTTTTAGCTGCCACATAATTAGCCTTTGCTTGCGTTTGTGTAGATAGGTCTAATTTTTCGTTTTTCTAATAGTCATTATTATATTCTAATTAATAGACAAGAGCCTTTACTAACACCCAAAGAGCCGGCTCTTGCTAGGCAGACATCACTTGACATCAGGAGTAGTGAGTGATACCTACAATAGCTACAACTATAACTGGAATTTATATGTAGATGATACCTGAAAATATTTTGTTACATAGTTTCAGGAATCATCGTGGAATCGTCAGGAATTCTTGCGCTGCCCCTTGATCCAAATTTATGTCATCAACACAGTTCATGTGTTGGGTCAAAGAAGCATAGTCTGTTCGAAAACTTCTTCGGCACAATACCCCTGCAAGTGTTAGCACGAAAAAGCATTTGTAAACACGTTTACTATGTACAAACACAACGCATTCCCTTTTAAACCTTAACACAGCTCTTGTGTCTGGTCAAAGAAACATACGTAGTTAGGTCTGCCCGAAACCTTTTTTTTAACTCTTTGAATTTATACTACTACTAGCCTCAATTAATAATAATACAATATTTTGGCTGGCATTATTTTTCTTTTCTTTTTCTTTTTAAAAAACGTTGCCCCACACTAGGAATTTCTCCTGTATCGTGGGTGCGTTTACAAACATTTAAAGTCACATATACAAACATCCAGACCCGGAACAACTACTTGCAGGTCATACAAATATTTGTTCCGTGCGGGGATCGAACCCACGACACGTAACGCAGCAGTCAATCGCTTAACCACTGCGCCAACCGTGTCGTCAAAACATTATTTTAACTAGTTGACTGTCCGTGCATTACATGTGATGCATTTTTGGTCTGAGTGTGACGTTCGCACATTACGTGTAATGCATTAGCCAAAGGCCACTGAGCCGCGTTTCCTGGGTTAGACGTGTGAGCTGAGCCGCGTTTCCTGGGCTGGACATTTGATTTTCTTATGAACATAAAATAAAGCAGTTTATAAAAAATGAACGCATTGGACGTACCTTCTACCCAAAATTGACGGGAACTAAAATTGACTTTAAATGCTAAAGATTCAAGTCAAAAGACAAATAATCGCATTAAAAAGTAAAAAGGGTAAAAAAAAAATATAGTATTAACAATTTTATTTAAAACATATTTACAACAATACAAACATTCAACAATCTTATGATATAACTTTAATTAACAATATATTCGTAATCAGATCAGTGATGATGATGATGTTCAGGAACAATGTGCTTGGCGTGACCTTCCCTCTTAACGTTGGCATTGAATCTGAAACACAAGAAAACACAGTAATATTAAAAACATAATTTTTAATTGTTATCTGTAAAAAGTTTCAATATTTGGGGGTAGAATTAAGAATGTACCGATCATAACAAAAACATCAACTAAATGTAGACATCGCGACACTCGGGACTTAGATTCACTGTAATATTGAAATAATTACATGAGGGGCTCGTGGCTAAGTCATAACAGCCGCATAGGTCGATCGATCAGGTTAAGCTAAGCTTGCTGCGGTTGATCCGTATTTATATACCGAGACCCCTCCGTGCCTCGGAAAGCACGTTAAGTTGTAGGTCCCGGCTGTCATTCGTTGATCTTTTAACTGCCGATACTGGTCGTCAGAAGCCTGAAAGCCTCACAACCAGTCTTACCAAGGGGTATCGTATTACCCAGCAACTGGGATGTGAAGGTCAGATAGGCAATCGCTCAAAGTAAAATACTGGTATTCAGTTGAATCCGGTTAAACTGGAAGCCGACCGCAACATATTTGGGAAAAGGCTAGGTAGATTATGATGATTGAAAGAATTACATTATAGTAGGTACCTAAGCGAAATTTTTAAAAGAATCCTAGCTCAGGTATAAAGGATGAAGGGAGGTAAAAGGTGTTAGGACTTACCCGCTCTTCTTGTCTGAGTGGTACTCGACGATCCTGACGGTACCGTCAGCCTCGTGCAGGCTGTACACGCCCTTCACGACGTCACCGTCGCGGGATTCATGCTGAGACTTCTTGTCGCCGGTGTGTGAGTCCTCTACTTTATACTCGAACTCGTATTTAGGATGCGACTGCAATAGACGGAACAAAATTTAGATACCGAAGTCCATAAACGGCACATTATAAAAATATTCTGAAATATTCATACATAGTACTCGACGTGTTTCTCGATGGCTTTACCATGGTATTGCTTGATGCTTTGGGATGAGAAGGCATGCTTATGTTCATGTTCCTTGTGTTCACCTTGTGGTTCAGCAGCCACCATAGCAATGACTGCAGCAACTAGGAAGATCTGAAATATATAACAAATATTAAGATATTTCTGGTGTGCAATCCCAAATTACTTGTACTTCTTTTTAGGATTTAGTTGTAAGTATATTAACCAATTTACCTTGGTATACATGATTATTAACTGTTTACTCTTGAAGTTACAAAAGGCAACTGATAATTTTTGAGGGCAAAATATGTCTTTTTATATCTCAACAGTCTGCAAGATTTTTCGTAATTGTAAAATTAACCAGTTTTACTCGCTCATGTGGTTTGTGACATACTTACATATGTGTGTTCCTTACAGCTTTGAGAAATTTTGCCTTACATACTATGAATTAATAAGAATGTATCGATTTCAATGTGTAAAGCTAATAAAGCTAGGGCATATCGTCTAATGTTTTTAACCCGGACAGAAAAAGAGGGGCGTTCTAAGATTAACATGTTTATATGACTGTGTGTCTGCGGCATCGTATCTCTCAAATGGCTGAAATAATTTTGTTTTTTAGAATTGTGACTTGATTTAAAACCAAAAAATTTTTGGAAAATTTAAGAAGATAATCTGTTCATTCATTTTAAAGGTTTTTGTTTGTTTCGGGGGTTTTATTTTTTTATTCTACTAAGGATATTACGAAGCAGCTTCTTTTTGTGTACCACCCTTGCAATGTCAGCAAAAGTTTGGTTTTCAAATCCTAATATATAAAGTTACATAGGAAATATAATGATTTGGCGTTAATGAAACAAAATAATATTTATAATACTTTTTTATTAAAATGAAACAACAAATATAAAAAACTAAACAAAAAAACAACGTAGACTATGTAGATACTACAGAGAAGTAAGTTAATGATGATGCTTGTCTGGTACTAAGTGATGGACGCTGTGCTTCACATCCGCGTGGAAACTGAAAAGAAGTGTAAGTGCTGACGTAAATATAAACAATGATGTAGGTACTGTAAATAAATTGTAGAATGAAGCTTGTGATAACAGGGCTTTAGTCAGAAAACATCGTAAGGCTATCTATCCCGTGCCGGACGGCGCGTACGTGTTCCACGCGCGCCTCAAAGAGATGTCAGCATCGAAGAGGGGGCCCACTAGGGCCCAAGCCTGCCGGGAAAGCGGGATCATCCATAAGGGGTACCGCTGACCCGGAACATAAAGGGCCAAGGAAGGAACACGGGAGGGTTTTATTCAGTAAGAGTCTGACACTCCCTTCCGCTCCACCCAGAGCGGGAGGGGTCATTTGATGATTTCCCATCCTCAAAAAAAAAAAAAAAAGGCTATCTAGGAAGTAGGAAACGGAGGACTAGCCTAGTACGGTGGTGAAACAGAATCTTCAGATATATTTATGTATTCATGTACACACAAATCACTTAGTAGAGAAAAATACATAAAGATAGACGCTATATTCAATAGTGGGTGTAAATGGGAGTTGAAATCCTACTGATGATGCAAATTGATAAAAGTTATTGAAATCTCATCCAGAGTGTTTGTTACGTCAAGATCAATCTGCTGAGCCTTTTCCCAAATATTTCTAGGGTCGGCTTCCAGTATAACCGGATGGAGCTGAATACCAGTATTTTACATGAAGCGACTGCCAATCTGACCTCCACAACCCAGTTACTGGGTAACACGGTACCCCTTGGTAAGACTGGTTGTCAGAATTTTTTGGGATTCTGACTACCCGTAACGGATGTCAAAGTTCTACGAATGACGGTATTTGTTACGTATGGTGGTGGTACTACTCCAGACAAGCTCTTTCACAAAGAGGTACTACTCCTTACTAGACCAGATAGATGTCTACCTATTACGACCACTGTTTTAAAATAAGACTATATTATATATTTTTTGTTATTTATTTTGTGGTGTACAATAAAGAATATATAAGTAAATAAATAATATTGTAACAGTAATAATATATTCTCACCCAGTTTTCTTGTCGGCATGGTAGTGAATATGCCTGGTGGAGCCATCAGGTTCATGCAGAGAGTACTCGCCTTTAACACTATCACCGTCGCGGTGCTCGTGGTGCGACTTGTGGTCGCCAGTGTGGTGACTCTTTACTTCATACTCGAACTTGTACTTAGGATGCGTCTGGAAGTTGAAACGTCATAATAAGTTTGTTTTTTATCATAACATCGAATACCAGCAGCTGTTGCAGCAGATAGGAAATGGTCACTGACGCTAATTGATTTCTGATATCCTAATGCATTTCTGGTGCGTTGCCGTCCTTGTGATAAAGCTGACAAATTTATCATGTGCCAGTAGTTACAAAGCTACACTCATACTCTTCAAACCATAAACAGCAACGCTGCTTGCGGCAGAAAATTATAAGTTATAGTGATACTAGCTGTTGTCCGCAACTTCATCTGCAATCCAGGATGAAAAGAAGCCTATGCTCTTCTCCAGGTCATGGTCTATCCATGTGCCAAATTTCATTCAAATCCGTTCAGCAGTTTTAGCGTGAAAGCTTAACAAACAGACTTACTTTCGCATTTATAATATTAGTTACGATTAGGATTACTTTCTTTGACCAGTTCTATTATTAGTTACTAAGAGTACTAGGATGTGAGTTTTACTAACATAGTAATCGACGTGATGATGATGGTGGTGCTCGTCTTTTATTTCCACTTTCACGGGATGATCGTCGTGTTTGGAGATGTGTATTGAAGAATGACCGTCATCAGCTGTCACTGCTACTAGTGCCATGATTGCCATCACTGCTAATATGCACACCTGTCGCACAAACAAAAACTATTTAAATGTTAACAAATTGCAAAATCACTATGAGTGAATTTAAAATAGAATATACCTTTGAAATCATTTTTTATTTCTAGTATTTGAACTGTTGTATTGATCTCACTTAACTCGGTAGTTTTCTGATAAATACTCACAAAATCTAAGCTTTTATATACAAAACAAAGCTATTATTATTGCAAAAAATTCACTCTACATTTTTGTATGACCACAGAATGTGCAACGTTTGAATATTGTGCGAACTTTTTAAATATTTCGTAAAAACACATTCACACGCATGCATACTGCTTATGCCACAGCACATTACGAATTTGTGATCGTTACAGGGAAACACGAGTATTCAATTAATTTAAAATTAATGGAGTACTACATAAATGACGTAACACAGATATATACGTTCATAATGAATCGTAATACAAACGTACCGTACTGTACTACATTTACGCAAAGTCCACGGAAGCGATTTGTCACAGTCATGTAGACTGATAGTAATTATAATTATGTACCTATGCTCACTATTGATCAAGCTGAAGGCAGCTTTGGACGGCGCCTTTGTAGCATCTTTGGTTCCATTTGCTTTTCATGTATTCTCATGAAAAACAAATGGAATTAGACCAATAACGATTTAGTTGTTGTTATCTTATACGACACGTCAAAAATTCAAATTATAAAAACCACGTTTGAATAGCCATGTAATAATTTGAAAAATTCACCAATAATATGCGGTCACTGACGGACTGCTTAGAAAAAAAAAGAGAAGCGCGATGCCACAAAGCTGGTAATTTATTGCAAAATATGAAGCTCTATTTATAAAAAAATCTATTGATTGGAATAAAAAACGAAAACACTATCACGTTAATATGTTGCTTGAATAACAATCTGAAGAAAAAACAGAATGGTAATCATTCTGTTTTGAATGTATGAAATTTATAAAAATAAATTTATAGAGGTATCTTCGTGACTTTTTTCTATCGTACCAAATTAGTTGTATTATGTTTTCAACACACTACTGAACTAGCACATATCTTATAGAATATCATATATTCTGATTTTGTTTACTGCAGTGGATCATATACTTTTAGGCATTATAAAACTTGCGTTTAGGTCATGTAGTCCCCTTCAGTATATTTTTTTTATGGGGCGGCTTCGGCGTAGCATTCAGCAATACTGTTATGGGACGTTCCTTTTCGTGGATGGCTATGGCCGGTCCCTGTAAATACATCGGGCAGTTAACTATAAGACCGCTATTAAACTTACCAGGGAATCTGAGCCAAAGAGACAGTTACCAGCGTGGTTTGCAACAACTTGATCAATAAAAGGATGCGAGCCTATTGCCATCAACCGGGCACAAATTCAGACTCCAAGTTGCTACTGAAAAAATCCAGATGGAAAAACACTAAAAAACCACTAACACAAACCAAACCAAACCATAAACACTTTGCCCGACCTAGACCCAGAAACGCACCCAGGACCTCATGTTCAGCTATTGCTGAGCATGCGCTTGCGACCACTAGATCAACGAAGCAGTCTTCAGCAGCAATTCATTAAATCATATAATATCTCAACACTTCCCTCTCTGTTCTCCTAAACCAAACCACTAGTACTGTTGGCATGTAACTTTTGTCATAATTTATCTTTATCATTTTATGATTTTGGATTTATGATCAAGTTGATAGAAAATAGTAGTTTATGAAATTAAACAAGGGAAATTAAAACACGAGTGGAATTCATAAACCTTGCTTGCGGCTCGGCTTTTAATAGTATTACACGATTTTTTTAATATCTAGCTATGTTCAGTTTCATACACTACTATATCTAAGCTCATGCAATTTCATCCAAGTCACAATAAATAGCATCGTAAATATGGCCAACCTTCCACCTCTCATATCATAGTCTATGCTCCACACACGCGCCACAACAGCAACCGATCAGGTTTGGCCATTGACTTATAATCATTGACTTACCTAGCTCAATGCTTATAATAGGGTTTGGCGATGACGTGCCGCCTTAAAATGCTTTAGTTATTATTCTAAGCGTGCCGCTATTTTATGCCACAGATAATACAGAAACTACTTTCTGTGACTACTTTAACTCACACACTGACATATTAATTAGTTACATAATCTGGGAAATCGTATACTTTTACAATGTTTGTAAATATGTGAACACCATGTATCTATCACTTAATTAACTTATTTATCATTGCTACGTTTATTAAATTCTTTTTACCTATTTTGGTAGGGTAATTTTTATTATAGGTGCATCGTCTTCACATATAATTATATAATTAATATATACAAAGTATTGTAACACATTTTAAAAGAGTAACGATGGAGTTTCTTGCCCATTCTTCTCCATACGAAACTACCTTTTGGAAGGGGCGACTAGAATCAATCCTATTTAAATGTAAATGTTGACGTTCAAAAGTGTCTTTTATGTGCCTATTTGAAATAAATGCTTTGACTTTGACTTTGAAACAGAGGTTGGCGAGTCTGTATTCACAAATAATGGACTTGACGTGACCATAAGCAGAAAAATTGTTTTTAATGTTGTAATCATTCTAGTTTTACATATTTAATTCATAAATACATTGTTGTAAATGATTATTCAACAAAACTATCACCCGTATTCAAGAATGATACTTATATAAGTATGGCAGCAGCACTATGCTAAGTAAGGCATTTCTCACTGCGTTCGTCATGACAGGCCATTTAATTCACAAACAATACTCCAGCCACACTTCACTAAGCGAATGCACTGCGTCGAATAAAGATCTGTGATTGGTCCGTTTCTGTTGCTAAGTTCTCTCTAATGTTTGGCAGATTGGCGGATGACATAAAATATAACCTTTAAAGTTTTAAACGTTTTGTCAGTTGTGAACTAACAATTTCCTATATTTCTTTGTTAGTTTTTTGTGTGCTGATTACTAGTGATTGTTGCTTCGATTCCTACAAATATGGATATAAATAATATACCTACGTCTTTAGGTTCATCAAGCTCAACTGTAAGGTTAATAGAATATTATATAGAATACTCGTAAGTAGTTATATTATAAGGTCTCCTGTTATCATCTGTAAATCAAAATATTGTAAGGTAGTAGGTAGGTACGTAGTTGTTATTGTACTTATCAAAGTTCAGCCCTTTTATAGAGAGGTAAGGTAGTAGGTACACATTCTAACGCTAGGTTTCATAAGTACCCAAGTTATTTTAATTGTATTAACTAAATAAGGTAAGTACCTGGAAACTGCCAGAAGAATAAAACCTTAAGGCTACTAGCAACTGATAAATAGGTGGCACTGGAAGGCCTCTTGCAGTCAATTTGTCTAGGTCTTCATTTATCAGTGGCAAGAGTATAAATTGTACCACATCTTTCGAAAATCTGTAGCGTCGTCTAAATTCATCCGAACTGTAATAATCAAAAGGATCTTGGAAATCCCGTATCACTTTTCTGGTACTTATTATTGTTTGCTCATTGATATAACTATCAAATTCTTCTTCGCTACTGTAATCCATTATAAAAGAACGGCACTAGAATCAAAAACAACCTAAACAACGCAAAACCAAACCTCGAGAAACAAAAATATCCAACTTTTTGACGTATGCTGGACACTATGCGTTGCTTAATATAGCTAGCCGGCTACCTTACCTATGCGTGCATTTTAAGGGACGCATAGTGCCGAATGCCACTCAAGTATGGTCTATGAATAGGTTTTAGGACCCTGTGCGCCCGCGCGCACTGTGAGACCTCATAGTAATGTTCATGAATACGGGCCTATTACTACTAAGTTGCGTAATTGATTTATTGTTTAATTTGTCGACGGCAATTAAAACCTATGAACTGGGAACTCATTGGTAGAGTTGTACCAACTACTTAAATAAAAAATAAAAGTTATTTTAAAACATTATTTTCTTAGGGAAAGTGTGTTCTAGTTTTCTATTTAATCAGTACAATCATACTAATTCAATGAGCGGGTTATAAACATAAACCGTCTTATTACAAAACACGATCTAACTTTAGCCCCAACCTACACATTCGATTTAGTTTTTGTATTTGGAACTTTATGCCGACTTTAGTAAAGTTCTTAATACAAAATTGACAATCTAAGACCGGACTAAGTTGACAGTTTTGTAAAAGGTATTGTACTGTATTTCGATTTCAGTTATGTTCTTATTTCAAAAACAGACTCGATGGTTTAAACCATGTCAAAAGAAAAACCTTGTTTTGTAATAAGACCGAAAGAATATAAAAATTACTTTTTAATTTTCTTAGAGTTATATACTTCTTTTTTATATCTACTCTCATCGAAAAATCTTATAAAGAAATCAAAAATAGTAATTCTGATTTCATTCATGATAAGAACTTTTCGATGAGAGAAGATAAAATATTTTTTTATCTTATTAGTGTTGTAGGTAGGTGGATAAGGTTATTTCGGTTTAAAATTAGAACCTAATGATATGAGACTGAGTAGGTAAACATTTTATTTTTATTTTTTTATTATCTATTATACATTTAGGGACTTTTGGTCACAACATGACCATGCCAGCCCCATCATAACATAATTCAATAAAAGCTTTACACTATTCAGATTTCAAAACCTTATATACTATTTTATACAGTAAGATAGCTGCATTCGAGACAGGGTCTGATAATATGCTTTGAACAAAACCAACATCTATCAAATTAATTTTGAAGGTATTCATCAGCGCCTCTCTAGCAGCTCGGGTCCTGACGCACTCCACCACAGTGATGGACGTCCTCCATCGTATGGCATTGTGTACAATTGGGGCTGTCACTATTCCGATTATGCTTTCCTATTAAGCTTAGTATCGGCAAACCAAGGAATACGAGGAGGTTCACATTCTAATGTATTGTACCAAATTCCCTTTTCTAATGACATTTTATTAAAATATTCTTTCCAATTTTTAGAGCATTCAATTTTGTATTTCGGCAGAAGTTCAAAGTAGCTCGGAGTAATATTCAGCTCAATACCGTCCAAGACAGAAGTCTTTGCTAATTGTTCAACCTCCTCGTTCCCCCGTAAACCCACATGCGACGGAACCCATTGCAATATCACATTAATATTATTGGATGTGAAATGCCATATTTGGCATAAGTTATCGAGACACCTCTTTTTGGTTTTAGATGGTTCATTGTGGTTGCATAGACCAGCCGGTCTATTCTGGTGAAGTGAGCTGTCATTCCGTCTCATGCTGTGGATTGACAGTATTGACAGCTAACGTCAAGCTTACTTCACGGTGACATTTTTACAGAAATCGATCAGCTGTTGTATTTATGTTATCACGAAGTTTTCGAAGCTAATGCCTTTTAATGAATCAGTGTTTTAGCTGCAGGGAAATATAATTCAAGCATCAATTTAATATTCTTTAAAACTTTATTTGCAACATTTTGCCATGACTGTTTCCTTACACACTATGTTAACAAAGTTTCAGTAATTAATCCCTCAATGGTGATGGTGATGAGGTACAATGTGTTCTACGTGCACTTTGTAGTCGCTCTTGCTGTTGTGACCATCGCGGTGCTCATGCTGCTCTTTGTGGTCTCCGGTGTGCTTGTCGTCCACCTTGTATTCGAACTCGTACTTGGGATGGGTCTGAAAAAGAACATCGACGTTAATAGTTATATCTTTACACACAAGGCAATGTAGGTGATGATATTAGTGAGGGTCTCGATAGATTTGCATGCTACGGTCAGTACTTGATATAACGATTGGCCATTCTTCTAATATCCAGACCACGCAAGACGCATATAAAGTTCAACTACTCGTTTGATCAGCTCAGCGCTAGAGATTCTTGTTTCCTAATAAGACGCCCCCTGACCATAATGTCTAGCTTCATTGACTGACTGCGTTGCTTGTCTATGAATTAATGCTTTATTTATGTTTGAACCGACTTATTTTACTTAAACGGAACTTACATAATAGTCGACGTGATGATGTCCGTGATGGTCTTTGAATTCCACCTTGTGGTGGTGACCGTCGTGTTTGTGGATGTGCTGCGAGGAAAACCCGTGATGTTCCGCTGTCACTGCTACCACCGCTACCAGGGCTAAGATGCACATGACCTAGAGGAAAAAAAAAATATAATGCTCAATAATAAGGAGGCAATATATATTATATATATATATATATATATCAGTCAATAGGTCACTAATCAGCAGGCAGACCAACTTGGATGATAGTTTTCGAGATTAAATGGTACTGGAGGTTATATAAGAAAGCAGGGTAACAATAATTTAATGATTAAGAATCCACCAAAGACCATTGGACACCATTAGAAACAAAAAGCAATTTTATAGGAATCCAAAAATCAAAAGATTCTTGTTTTAGGTAGGTATGTAAACAACGCTTTTTAAATTATTATTTTTTTTACCTTGAAAGACATTTCGAGTTTTTTGTTTGAGAATTAAATTGTGGTACTAATGGTACTAAGCTCACAGATGAACTGATAGATAGAACGAAAAAAACGTTGCTTTTATATTGAAAACAAAACAATCAAGGTAACATTGATTTCACTTTGAATTGTCGGTACTAAAAATTAATTACGATATTATAACATGGATTGGTTCGTAAAAGTGTACTTTTACGTTACACCTACACTAATTGCTCAAGTGACAACGGAAATGCATAACAATATTATATTGCGCGGCTGCAATTGAGTCATTGTGTAAACAAAAATTTTTTTAAGGAATGTTTTTTTTGTTATGACTTATGAGCTATTAAATATAGACACTTTTAATTTTAAATGCAAGCGGGAACTGCATGGCTCCAGTCTTAATTAAAAAAAAAAAAAAAATCGTTTATTTCAGGTCATTGACCCATATTAAATACAAAACATACAATTTAAATACAAAACTCCGGTCACATTTTACTGCCACCTGAAGAAATAAAATAATGAAAACATTAAACATTACATGTCAGGTATAAATAAAAATTGAATAAAACAATGAATTAAATTAACAAAAATTAAGTTGATGTCAGAAGCAAACAAATTAAATATTATATTATTTATCATTACAACATTAAAGCTGTAGGTATAAAATGACAAATTAAGCACCAGCAATATGCCTGCTACAACAATGCCCAACGTAGGGGCAATCAAGTCGCTCAGCAACCATCGCCAGGACAGTATTGGAGCTAGCCCGCACCCTGCGCACCAAGGACGCGCACCGCTTGCGCATGGTGGCGTGGAAACAGTCGGTGCGCGCTTCCGCAAACATGCCCGAGGCACTGCAGAAGCGGGGTAGCCGCAAAACCGCCCTGAACGCGTTGTTGTATTGGACACGAAGGGCACTGTAAGCAGCTTGTGAGTAAGATGCCCATAGGCTGCACGTGTATAAGGAGGTGCAGAAAGCTTTAAAAAGCGTGATTTTAACCTGATTTGAACAACGTGCAAACCTACGGGCTATCATATTTGCTCTCTTAGACAGTGCCCTCCGCTCCCGCTCCATGTCGACATGTTCTTTCAGATCTGCTGTTACCCAGTGCCCCAAGTATTTAAATTGATCCACCCGTTCCAAGGGTACACCATTCAAGTGAATAGGGGGTACTTGCTGTGGGCATTTGGCGCCTCCCTGAAATACCATGACTTTTCGCGACATTATACATAAGACCATGTCTGCCCGCGTAGTCCTCACAGATATTCAGCAGCTTGCGTAATCCACAAACCGACGCGCTCAGCAGCACCATGTCATCTGCATAACTTAGATTGTTTACACAAACATCATCAACATGGCAGCCCACATGCCGACTACTGAGCGCGACGATGAGTGCATCCATGTAGAGATTGAAAAGTGTGGGTGAGGTTACCCCACCCTGTCTCACCCCACATTCAAGCCTGTATGGCTCCGATAATGTACCCGCCCATCTGACATTGTTAACCTGGTGTTCGTACCAATACTTGAAGATGTTAACAAGTTCATGCGGCATGTTTATGCCCTCAAGTTTCTGCCACAACAAATTATACGAAACCAGGTCATAGGCCTTAGACAGGTCGAGGAAGCACGCGTAAACTGGTGTTTTACGATCCGTGTAGTATCTGACGGCATGCTTGAGACACAGTATTGCACTCTCAGTAGATAATTTAGGTCTAAACCCAAACTGATTATCATGCAGTGACACGAGTTTATTTAACCGTGTATCAAGCAAACCGTCAAACACCTTTGCTATAACAGTAGCAAGAGAGATAGGCCTGTAGTTAGTTTTATCGGCTAGATCACCAGTTTTGTTCTTAACCACAGGCACTACTATAGTTCTCATGAAATCGTACGGCAAGTATGAATGGCTCAGGCATAGCGAGTAGAACATAGCTAAAACCCTAAACACATGCGGGCCGGCACACTGCAGGTGTTCAATACTTAGGCCATCATGGCCAGGAGATTTTCCTCTAGTCATATATTTTATGATTTTCCCCACCTCACTGGCCAAAATCCTAGTCTCCAGTACTCCCGCAAGCTCTTCAGCATTGACCTCCGCACTCCGCGTTCCCAACTGTGGCTTTACAGAAAAGTAGGACTTAAATAGACTCGCTATATCTCCCGGTTCACTAACCCCGTCGACGCTCACCGGTAGGCCAGGACCCAAGTTTACCTTATTGGTACCCTTCCAAAAACCACTAAAGTCACCGTTCGAGTGTTTCACAGCAAGGGTATCCATTCTCAATTGGCATTTTTATTCTCATTTTATTGGCATTTTTTTTCTCAATTGGCAATTAATATCGAGCTCTGGTCCTTCAGAGGATCCTTTCGCCCTGAATGACGCCTGCAACCGTACCGTGACCACCATAGAAACGAAAGGAACAAAAGACAAATTGACAGATTTAAGAGAGTTTTCTACGGCGCAATGTCTAAATAAAACATGAAGAAAGCATGTCATAAGGGTAGGTATAACTATTCTTTGTAGAATAGAGAAAGAAGTGGTCAAGTTACATATGCGGCGTTGTCACCTGACTGAGAAGTTTGTCTAATTTTAACTACAACTTTACATTGTATGTAGTTATTTAGTCATAAGCATAATCAGCCTATAATATTCCCACTCCAGGGAAACAGGCCTCCTCTCAATCAGAGGGAGTGGGCCATAATACATCACGCGGGCACAGTGCGGGTTGGTGGATTGAAATACAGTTGACGTCGATTGAACGTAATCCGGCTGTGCAACACACACACTGTATCGGTCTGAACGTTCGATGTCATCCATTGATCGCAGTCTGTTTGCACTTTTAGAAATTATCGGGTAACTGTATCTGTCTGTAACTGTCTGGAATCAGATTTTATTTTCATATTCACAGAAGAAACCGATATTTTTTTTTTGAGATTTGGAAATCTTCAAATAACTTCTCCTGCTCTGGGTGGAGCGGAAGGGCATGTCAGACTCTTGCAGACAAAAACCCACCCGTGTTCCTTCAGTTCTGGGCCGACATTATTTAGAATGCCATCGACTAAGAACATCGGGTAAATACGAACTTCACAAATTTTAAAATACCATTTGTTACAATATTGATACGTTACCAATTCTATTTCATCTTAAGGGAAAGTACATTATATTTTACATGCGATTTTGGCACTTTGCATACGAAACGCCAATAACAATTTCAAACTCACATTTTTTGTAGTTATGTATGAGTATTTACATATTTTATTAACGGTTTAAATATGAAATTGCTGTTTTGTACTGAAAAATTCAAACAATTCTTAGGTAAAATTAACATTTATTTACAGTATTTACCCTTATTGTTTATACATTTCTGCTATCTCACGAGAAGGTCAATTATGTCTTTGCGGTAGAACTCGGGGAAACTGCAACCACGGAAAATGGCAGTTTCATATTTATACCTACATAATTTCCTTACAATAAAACATTTAATATATTTGATATATTTAATTAATAAACATAATACTTATTGGCTGCTGCCGCTGAGTGGTATTAATAATAGGGCTTCGAAATAATGGACGGATAGGTACTGGTACAGTCTGTTGTATTTTATATTGGAAGTTACAAATTCTGATAAATTCTGAATTCTGGATGTGATATAAATCTGTTTTATGCGAAAATGAGCGACGTGTGCGATGCCATGCTGGGACGATGTCTAGCGCCCCTGGTGGCGCGAAGTTGAGGCACAGGCGCGGCCGGCCTCGTGGCATGGCTATGCTGTCATGGCAGTAGTACATCCTGCATGGCCGCAACAACATATTACTCCATGAAATAACGTTGTTTTACTCCAAAAGTGGTATACAAGTAGGCGGTTAGCAAAGTGCAATGCAAACTCATAATATATTTTTATGTACCTTTTTTTTATGGGTGGGAAATCATCAAATAACTGCTCCCGCTCTGGGCAGAGCGAGAGGGTGTGTCAGACTCTTACTGACTATAACCCATCCGTGTTCCTTCAGTTGCCTGTGCCAGGGGCCACGGTATCCCTCTCGGACTTTCCCGCAACCCTGGCAGGCATCGGCCCTAGCGGACCCCGTCACTGATGCTGACATCTATTTGAGGCGCGCGTGGAACACAACGTGCCATCGACCCGGGCCTGGTCCTTATCGAACGGCGAGCTGCCCATTGCTCGCCGTTCGCAAGCCCGCGCCTACGGGGGCCGGGAACCAGCTTGCGATTTCCTGCGGCGGCTAGGGGCGTGAGGGCGTGAATTTTTGCCTCTTCCTTTTTGACGACACGTTTGGTGTAGTGGCTACAGTGGCTAAGTGTAGTCAGCGAAACCAAATGGTCCTGGGTTCGAATCCCGGTAGGGGCAAATGTTTGTATGATGAATATGGACATTTGTACCCGAGTCATGGATGTATATTTATAATATGTATGTATTTACGAAAAAAATAATGTATTTAAGTAGTGTATCAACCATCTGGTATCCATAACACAAGCCTTAAGTGTTTAAGTGCTTAACTTGGAACTAGATGGTGCTGTGTGCAATGTCAGACGATATTTAAATTTAAATTTAAAATTCCTCACGCGTTCCGCCTCCTCCTTCGCGAGCATTACTGCTTCGCAGAAGGAGGTGACGGCTACCCAAGCCCTCTCACTCCGTACCATGACCTGGACCAGGGCTGGACGCGAGAGCTCGCCACCGCCAATCGCCTGCATGAGGACACGGCGGTGCTCCGCCCAAGCCGGGCAGACCTGCACCGTATGCTCCACCGTGTCCTCCGGACGATCCACACAATGGTGACACCCGGGCGTTTCCTCCCGCCTTATCCGAAACAGGAAGCTCCCGAAACAACCGTGTCCGGGGAGGACCTGCGTCAGGCGGAAGGTGAGGACGCCGTGGCGCCTCTCTAGCCACTCCTCAAAGAGGGGACTTATCGCCGCAGTTGTGGCGTGCCCAGCGCTGGGTTGCGACAATCGCACTCTCCATGCCGCCCTGAGATCTCGCAGGAGCTCTGTCCGCTCTACCGTGATTTTTGCGGCAGCGGAGCTACGCCCAGGCGTTTCACTTCCTCGCGCCACTACCAAATGTGCGCGAGGACTTTTGCCTCCAGATCCCATGGCGGTAATCCAGCAAGGAGGCTCGCCGCCTCACCGGAGACCATACGGTATCCTTAGACCAGCCGGGTGGCCATGACCCTTTGGGGAGCGTTCAACCGACGGGCTGGCCGCTGCCTCAAGGAACGCGCCCACACCGGGGCCCCGTAAAGGGCCATTGACCGCACGACCTCCGCGTAGAGCCTCCATCAGGAGGCGTTTGGCTCCCCTAGATTGGGCAGGAGCCGCTTCAAGGCAGCCCCAGCCTATTCCAGTCTGGGAGCCAAACGTCGGAAATGCTCCACGAAGTTCCACCGGCTGTCGAGGACGACTCCCAGGTACTTCATCGTCGACTCGACGCCGATGTGAACCGTTATTTGGGAATCCGACTGTGGCGCGTTCCGAGGACCATGAGAAAACACATGGCCTCGGACTTGTGCAGGGCCACTTCAAGTCCCGATTGCCGGATCCTCTCGACGATGGTCGCAACCCCGCGTGTCGCTAGTTCGGCCATCGCCTGGTGCGACTTACCCTGCGCCAGGACCAGCGTGTCGTCAGCGTAACAAACCACGCTGACGCCGCTAGGGAGGTCGGCGCGCAACATTTAGTCGTAGCCGATGTCCCACAGATGCTGTCCGTCAAATAGGTGTTGACCACACGACAGAGGTAGGTCGGCATCCAATGATACCGGTGTGCCTCCCTGATGCAACTCCAGGGCAGGGTAATGAAGGCATTAGCGATGTTTAGAGACACCGCCAAGACGACCCCACCCCGGGCCACAGCTTCCCCCGTCGTGAGGGCCCGCACGCGCATGCTAGCGTTTTTTTTACCTAATGTGAGACTCACAGATACTTTGCATATTTTATTTTATTTCAGAGGATAGGTATATAACTGAACAACGCATTTTACTATAAGTTTTAACTTTACTTAGCCTGTGTGAAAGGGACTGAAAATTAAACCAAGATAATGCGTTTACGGAAATAATCCCTAAGGGAAAGAATGTTAAGGATAGGGTGGTATTTGATTTTATGTAAAAGATCAACCATGCTGCGTTTTTAACCGACTTCAAAAACGAGGAGGTGGTCAATTCGGATGTTTATATGTTTTTGTATGTATGTTCGGGCATAACTCCGTCATTTAAGACGGAATTGCGATTTTTTTGTTTGAAATAGGTTTATTCCGAAATGGTCCCATTTAAATTTCATATAGATCTGATGTTGAGTTTCGGAGACAGACAACGGAACTCTTCAAAAAATTACAGCAGATCAACCGCGATCGCTGCTATTGCATAAATATACATTGTTTACGCAATCACACAACATAACATCACGCCTGTGCACTCGAAAGGGTTACACAGGTGTAACAGGTACGTGCAGTATATCAGGGTACATCCACATTTTCTACGAAAGTTAATAGTAGTTGCATATTTTTTCACGACTGAAGCTAGTTGTAGCACATAGTACCTATTCAAGCTTGATTTATACAAAATTACATCAAGTAGTGGTATAGGTATGAATTTTTGTGCGGTAGGTCATCAGTAATTTTTAGTTGCGGTAGCAACAAAAAATTGTAAAATAAAAGCTTATTTATAAATTTAATATAAACAACCGACTTCCAAAAAAACACTACCAAGTGAAAAATATCTTTAATTTCGGAAGTCGGTGACAAAAAAAAAACAAAATACAAAACCAAAGACACCGACTTCCGAAATTAAAGTAATTTTTCAGTTTGTAGTATTTTGATGGAAGTCTGTTGGTTTTATTTATAGAAAAGTTTATCCTCTCTTACTTAAATATTTTGAAAATTATCATTTATCCATATTTAGTTGTTTGAGGGAAAATATAAGGATTTTGCAGGAAAATACCGAACATCGATTAAATTTTTGTATTTAATTTTTAACGTTTAAATAATCGGTTATAATAAGCAACAAACAATAGGATAACATACAAAGGTGGTCATTTGGTCAATTAAATTAAATATTATTTAGGTAATTAATAATAATGGTGATGTTCAGGAACAATGTGGTCTACGTGCACCGCGTAGTCGGTCTTAGTGTGGTCACCGTTGCGGTGCTCATGATGATACTTGTGGTCACCGGTGTGGTGGTCGTCCACCTTGTACTCGAACTCGTACTTGGGGTGTGCCTGAGAGAAAACATTTATTATTAGTATTTCTTTGAGTGTGAGTGGAAGAACTCGTGACTTAATAGTAGCTGCGTGATATCTAAGAAAATCTTTGAATGAGTAACCATTTTTTTAACAATAATTATCGAGACGGCGATTTGGAGAGTAGCAGTCAGTTAGTGTAACTTTAGTATATAGATAAAGTCTAGTAAGTCTATTGTGTTGGTTTAAAAACAGATTCGAAATATTATGTCGGGGTAAAAGCTTTTTCATATTTTATAGGTATAAAGTTGTAGTAAAATCTCTTTGGCTGTACGTTTTGTATCTGGCTGGTTTTTATACCATTAAATAGATAACAGTTTAAAAAAAAAGTAAAAACTATTACCCGCAAATTTTCAATTATTTTTCGTCCCGCCAAAATAAGAAGAAATTTGATACATTTTGAAGATTTGTTATAAAAAAGGGAAAAAGGTGACACAAGCCGCGAAAAATATATGTGACGTTTATGGACTCAACGCAGTGTCAGAGAGTAGCACAAGTTGGTGTAAGCGTTTTCATTCAGGGAATTTTGATGTGAAAGATGCAGCTCGCTCTGGTCGTCCTGTTACCGATATGGTCAATGCCATTTTTGAAAAAAAAAACCTTCATATTAGTAGTTACGAGATAGCTAAAGCGTAAGTGGCTGACCACAAATCGGTTTTGACCCATTTGAAAAAATCTGGGTACACAAAAAAACTCGA
This sequence comes from Brachylomia viminalis, assembly GCA_937001585.2. Classification (NCBI taxonomy): domain Eukaryota; kingdom Metazoa; phylum Arthropoda; class Insecta; order Lepidoptera; family Noctuidae; genus Brachylomia; species Brachylomia viminalis. Next base: position 10,307,423 of record OW443297.2, on the reverse strand, counting down.
TATTTGGGTGCCACGCGAGCTCTTAGTCTTGAATTTGTATATAAAATACAAAAGAACTTTTTCTCCGACCTAATATGTTGTTGATACTCAGCCGTATCTTTTTGGAACTAGAAGCCAATACTTCAATTGGGTTGCTAGGCGGATGATTAATAAAGAAATAAGTGGGGCTACTAACATGGGAGTCGACGTGATGTTCATGGTGTCCGTGGTGGTGATCATCGTGTCCGTGGTGGTGGTCATCGTGTCCAAAGTGGTGGTCGTCGTGTCCATGATGGTAGTCGTCGTGTCCGTGGCGGTAATCATCATGTCCATAGTGGTGGTCGTCTTGTCCGTGATGATGGTCATCGTGTCCGTGGTGGTAAACGTCAAATTCGTGGTGGTGGTCATTTTGTCCGACGTGGTGATCGTCGTGTCCAAAGTGGTCGTCGTTATGTCCGTGGTGATGGTCTTCATCTCCGTGATCCTTTATGTGCACGACGTGGTGATGATCGTCGTGCTTGTGGATGTACTGCGATGAGTGAGCGTGCTTCGCTGATGCAGCTGCTACTATAGCTAATGAGATCAAAATCTGGAACAGATAGAAACATATTTGAAGAATCTATTGACTCCAATAATAATAGCTTTTTAACTTGAAAGTGCCAAAGATACAAAAAATATTATTAGAATAATCTCTATGTAAGTACTTTACAATTCTTCAAGAAAGACGATATGTCCATAGCTCCATAGGTACGGTGCACAATGGGCGGTAAGGCAAGATGGTGATAACCTGTTCTTCTAGAAGTTGTACCGACACGAGAAAAGAAGGATGATATACAGAGGATGGTATACAGTAATATCTGAAATAAGAATAAAATAATACCTTGAGAGACATTTTGAATTATTTGTTCTGCTGGTGTCGGTAGGTACTTGAAGGGATTGTTAGTGGACTGGATGTATCGCTAAATAAAATCGTGGCTTTTATATATTAAAACCGAAAGTAATCAAGATACAAACCTTAATTGCTGTAGTTTTACATTTTGAATATTTGGCGGTTAACATTATTTACGATAATTTGATTGTTTTATGTTTGTGTTGATTTCGTAAAAATGCATTGATATATCGGGCAGGTATTGGTACACAATTAATTGGCGAAGAAACATCGGAAACGAGCCATTGTATATAGTTAGTTTTAATTACATTATACATACTACGTATTTATTATTAGGTTAAGGATGTAATGTTCAAAAATAAGGAGTTTTCTTTCATGAGTCTGTAAGTTTCAATCAAGGCAAAGATTCGGGTTGCTGGAATTCGGAAGATGTCATGTCATTTAATTAGGTAAAATTCCGAAATGCCATGGGTATTGTGACAATGATCTTAAAGCCTATCATTTTATTTCTGTATTCGTCGAAAACGACACATGGGGCTGGGCTAGGGTTTCCCCGTACTTATACTACGACTTATAGCATAAAATAGCATATAGTTTCCTAAAGTTAACAATAATCATTGTCTAATGATTTTTAGATTTTTTACCCATTACAATTTTATTGTCCACAGGGGGGGACGCTGTTGTTAGACAAGCAGATTCAAAGTTGACGCTTGTTTCTGTCGCGTTTTATTTCATCTCTATTCCACTGCATTGCGATTCTGTAGCCATCTCACCGTGAAAACTTAGGTGAAGTGAGCGTGGAGTGAGCTGTCAGTCAGTGTCGTCCCACTGATGCTAGGGATTGACCAAGCATTACACTTAACATTTACATTAGATTTTCATTATGTTTTTTAATGTTAGTTCTGTTGATCATTTTATATTATTTCTAATCTAGTAGGTATTTAAGTGTCTAAATATTATTATTTAGAGTTTTTTTAAAATAAAATAGCAACACACAAATTCAGTCGGAAACTAGTTTAGGAAATCATAACGAAAGAACTTATTTGAGTTTCTAACTGAATTGCTGTTTTATTTAAACAACCCGTATAAATAGTCATTTTTAGCCACTTAAATACTAGCCTTGAAATAATATAAAATGATCAACAGAATTAGCATAAAAAACATAATTAAAATCTCGATTATGATTGTAAATGTAATGCTTGGTAAATCCCTAGCATCAGTGGGATGACACTGACAGCTCACTTCACCTAAGTGTTCACTTCACGGTCACATTTTTACAGAATCGACATACTGGAAACAGATCACGTATCTTCCAGTATGAGTGGACAGCTGACAGTCGTATCTCGGTTCCCTTCAAAATGGTTCAGCTGGATGATGTTGATCCACGGGTCATGTTTGTGAACGGGCGTCGTCAGTTGAGACCAGTCATCTCTTAACTGCGGGTTAAGAGATGACTGGTCTGGTCTAATAATGACTAATAACTGTCGGGTTCGATCCCCGGACAAGTCAAACATTTGTGTGCATGAACATGTCTGTTTGACCTGTGTCTGGGTGTGTATATGTATATTAAGCCGATGCAATAGAGAAAGGAATCTTAAATGGCGGCTTGTACTTGCGTTGACAGATAGTACAGTTAGCATAAAAAATTAAAAGTCAGTTTTTTTTCAAATTATAAATAATAAAAACAAGACCGGGTCGTATTAATTTCAAACTAGCTTCTACCAGCGGCTTCGCCCTCGTGAAAACATCAAATATTCAGGTTTGCTTACATTTAATTCATTATACTGATTAGAGATTATCTCTTTAACACGTGGACCGATTTATATAATTTAAACGAATAAAATGGCTGTAGACCTATACCTTTCACTTGACACCAAAATCGTTAAGATATCTCAACAAACAAAAAAACACATTTTCAAGTTCCTCTCGTAATTAAATTATACGAGCGCGTAACATTTCTTTAAAAACTATCTTTAACAAACTTAAACGTTATACAATATCATAAAAAGAACGTAAAATTGCAAAAAGGAGATTCAGACATTATAAGTACCTAAAAAAGTTGCATCATAGCTTCATACAAACATTCCTTCTTTTTTTATCTTTACTATTGTGCTAACTGGTAATCCCGTGGCCATGGAAGCTCGAGCATTACTATGCTCGAATGGATGATAATAATAAGGATCACTGAGCGTGTCAAGACAGCGCAGCGTGGAAGCAAACTTGCAAATCAAGACTAATATTTTTTCTGCTTACGGTACGCGCGAGAGTGAGTATAGACGGCACTAGTGTGCGAGCGAGAGAACATGATAAGCGCTGCCATTTTAGATTCCTTTCTTTAATGAACCGGGTTTATAAGTATGTATATCAGTCATCAGGTTACCGTAGTACAGGCTCTGCCTAGTTCGGGACCTGAAGACCTTATGTGGATGTTGTCTCATATTATTATTATTATTATTACTGCCAGGGCTTATCTTTAATCTTATATTTTAAATTGTATATTTTCGTTTTTTTTTCTTACACTGTTCTCACACATAGAATCAACAAAAATAATGTAACCAGGATTTTTTAATATCTTGATTTATAAGAGTATCCTTGAAGTTTTTTGTCCGTTCTTCATCACATAGATCTACGTTTTGGAATGGGCAACTCGTGTCAACTTTTTGACTAACTGACCGACTCCTTGACAGTTTAAAAGTGCCTGTAAACGATTTAATTGCAATAAATGCTTGAAAGTTTTGATTGAAAGCGCTGCTAGTGAAATAACGATGAGAGGTTTTAGGGAACTCATGCGTAGTTCTAATAAAAACTAGTAGCGTGTAGGTATTGAACTATTGAATGGCGTGCCACGCTATATTATTGCACAATAGGTAATAATGGCCCGTTTACACGATAGGTATGACTTAAGCGATCAGTATTTATTGTCTTACTTGTTTTATACGTAGAAATGTCACATTATTAAATTTTAAAAATCTTGTGTGAATAGATACGTGCCAAATACCTGCTAGAAATACGTGTTATTAGTACTTAACTGTAGTAACTTTGCGCTTAATATGTTAAATATTTATAATCCAGAATTGATAAAATAATTGTTATACAACGTGTTGTTTTGCATCCTCGTCAAATTTCAGGAGGCTGTTATGAATGACGTAAATAATCAAATAAAATTACGATCCTGCTCAATAATGAATACATACTTGTTTTTTTAGGTACCTATTTAAGTTTGACAGTATTTCAGAATACTCCACTTTCAAAGAACAAAATCGCCCCGTTGCGTATGCGGTAGGCAGTGTCGTACGACTATGTCGCTGTGTGCATGCGTTACAGTTACAGCGCAGTTACAGGGCGCGATCACACGGGCCCTACACATGCCGATTTCCGAAAAATACAAAAAATAAAAATAAATACCTACTTATTTTATTATTGATTCGTGTCGAGAATCATTAGCATAGTTACCTCCTCGAATTTGACGAGGATGCAAAACAACACCTTGTATAGTCAATAGCCAAAGAAGCCCAGAAGTTCACGCAGGGCATTATATCATGCGGGCGGCGAAATTGGGGCTGTGTCGTCGCTCGAGCAGTCAGGATCAATGAGGTGGCACGCAGTATGCGCGCCTAAATATGAGGATGTGCGGTAGGATTGGCCGCACTTCGTGACGGGGCCCGCTAGACATGGCGGGCTGATACCAGTCAGGGGTGCGGCGAAGGTACAGGTATCTACCGGGCCCCCGACTTATGGTAGTAGAAGGCACAGTCGATAGGAGTCCGTCATAACCCTCCGTTCTTCCTAGGCGGAGGGTATCCATGAGGATTTCCCCACAGCTAAAAGAGGAAAAGAAAAGGTAGGTTTGCGAAACAATTTTTTATATTAGAACAAAAACGAATGCAGAACTAATAAATCATGAAGTTAGTTTTGTGCTGTTTTCTGAATCAATCATTGGTAAAAGGTTTCAAAAGAAGAGTAGAAAACATAATACACTGATTTGTATCTTAAGATCTCATTAAAGACTAGTATTATTTATTTTAGGCTAATGAGTAGCCGCCGTTGGTCACTGCAATCTTTGTTGTTGTTCGCGTAAGCTATGGAGTATGACTGTTTTCAGTGCTCATAAAATGAATAGCTATTACGCTTAAACTTATTTTTGGTAGGTATTCGAAATCTACCACAAAGAGCAGTTTTTATGGCCTTGGATTATTAACACAGTTTTAAGGCTCTTGCACTCAGGCGCGACACGTCAGCGCGACGCGAGTCTAGTAGAAATATTTCTATAATAATAATAATAATAAAAAAAATTATATCAAAAACTGCCGATTCGGAGGTGACATGACAGTTGTCACCTCCGAACAACAATGAATAAAATAAATAAAACGAAGAAAATTAAGATAGCATGTTGACGAGACAAGCCGCACGTCAAGCACGACCACCACCTCCGGACTCTTCGCTCAGCTCCGCCTCGCCGCCGCCGGTATCCAGCCCCTCTGTGAGCGCTGTGACGACACCGGCCGTGGCAGTTGCGTCGAGCTCGAGCGACGAGTATTTCTCTCCGCCCACGTCGCCACCACCTGCTCGTCGACGGGGAGGACGCCGGCCGCCGGATGGCTTAGGACCTCGAGGCCCAACGGCCTCTGATAGGGTCCCAGCTCCCGGCGGAAGTGTGCAGCGCATGAGATGGACGAGATCCATTAATGAAAATGTCATGCGCTCATACTATGGGGCTACAGAGGGGGGAAACAATCTGACCGCGTACCGTGTTCGGATGCTCTCTCTTTTTCAGGTGCTTGAGCCAGCTGTCAACGTTTCGGCACAACGACTGTCGGATCAGGTGCGAGTCATCCAGCGTAATCATATGTTGGATGACTCTGTACTTGATCGCCTGCGAAATGAAATGCAGAGTGCCCATATCATCGCCCCCCAGTCGCAGACTGTTGTACATCCGCAGCCCCATATAACGCATGCTGACGAAGGGAGTAATGATAGGGCTACAAATGTAAGTAGTCAGTACAATGAGCAATTGAGGAGTGCTTTGGAGGATGCGATTCAGGAATATCGCTTCATGCCGCCCGAACTTAGGCCACGCTTACCTCGTTTACCCATGCATAACAAAAATAGGGCGCTGGTGGCGGTCCTGGATTCGCAGTTATCAAACTATTTTGATACCTGCGAAGACCTCACCGATATTCATTCGATTCTGTACTGCGCGGCAGTAGCAGCATGTCGTGTAGCTCACGTCAAATTTGCAATTGACACTAGAGCTACACGACCGAAACCAAACGTACCAGCTTGGCAGTGCAGAATTGAACGCCGTATTGGTGGGGCCAGGACGCTCATCGGCAAACTAATCTGCTTTAAGGAAGGCAATACTCGCCCTAGAGTGATGCGCTTTGTGAGACGGGCATTCTCAGGGACTGATATCAGTCCCCAAGACTATATGTCTTGTGTCACAGAGCGCATCGACTTCCTGAAGCAGAAAGTGTATGCATGGGCAAACCGTATTCGTCGGTATAGGCGGCGAGTAGAGCGATACACTCAGAATCGCACCTTCCAGAGCGATGAAAGGTGGGTTTATAGGGGTTGGGAGCGACCGGACCATGGTGTGACTGAGACGTGCCTACCGGATGATGATGCCATGTGTTCCTTCTGGCGCAGCATCTGGTCGGTACCTGTCAGTCACACCGAAGGTGATTGGACTCGGAAAGTCGAGCGAGCCTGCGATCCGATACCAGAAATGGGGGCTATTACCATCTGCCCCCAAGATGTAGCTCGTGCAGTCCGTCCACTACCCAACTGGAAGTCTCCAGGGCCGGATGGACTGCACAACTTTTGGATTAAATGGTTCACAAGATCGCACGCTCGCTTGGCATCTCAGTTTCAGACAACTTTGGAATCTGGTTCGCTACCCCAATTCCTAACGACAGGAATTACCCACCTGCTCCATAAATCAGGTAGCACCGCGGAACCCAAGAATTATAGGCCGATCACGTGTTTACCGACGGTCTATAAAGTTCTTACATCCATTTTGAGAACTAAAATTAACAAACATATAGACACCAACTCCATCATGTCTGCCTCTCAAAATGGATGTAGGAATAGGTCCCGCGGTACTAAGGAGCTACTCCTCATTGATATGACCATTAGCCAACAGGTTCGTCGTTCCCGAAAGGATCTGTCGACATGTTGGATAGATTATAAGAAGGCCTATGACTCGGTGCCGCATACATGGCTCATGAGGGTGTTAGAGTTGTATAAAGTAGATACAATTCTTCGCACCTTCCTAATGTCATGTATGCGGCAATGGAGGACGGTCCTTCACTATCCAGGATGTCGAAATATTCATGGGAATAGCGAACCGATAAGGATCGAGCGAGGCATATTTCAGGGCGATAGTTTGAGTCCGCTTTGGTTCTGCTTAGCCTTGAATCCTCTAAGCACACTGCTGGAGGATTCAGGTCTAGGCTATCGGTTGAGGAGAGGTGGTCAGGTTATATCGCACCTCCTCTACATGGATGACCTAAAACTCTTTGCCCCCAACAATTTGCAACTGATGGAGCTACTGAAAGTAACTCAAACTTTCAGTAGCGCCATCAGGATGGAATTTGGTGTGGACAAATGTGCGGTCATGCATGTAAAGCGAGGGGAGATTGTTGAATCCGTGGGAACCCAACTCTCGGATTCCACAAACCTTAGAGCCCTCTCCGCATCCGAAACCTATAAGTATTTGGGTATGTCGGAAACGTTAGGCATCAATGTTACTGACATGAAGCAATCGTTGAAGGAACGCTTCTTTGGCCGCCTGAAAAAAGTACTTAATAGTCTTCTATCAGGCGGAAACAAGGTGCGCGCCTTCAACGGTTGGGTCATGCCGGTTTTGATGTACTCTTTTGGCATACTCAAATGGACTCAGACCGAACTCGACGCCCTGGATAGGAGGGTCCGTACGCTGCTAACTGCAAATCGAATGCATCACCCACGATCATCGGTAATGAGGCTGTATATCCCGCGAAAGTGTGGAGGTCGAGGCTTTTTAAACGCTAAGACCCTCCACAATCGCGAGATATGCAGTCTCAGGGAATATTTCCTAGAAACCGACGTGGGTATGCATCGAGATGTAGTCACGGTGGACAAGGGCCTCACCCCGCTCTCCTTGGCTAAAGAGAACTGGCGCAAACCTGTAGTGCTTGACACTAATGATCGCATGGAGGTATGGCAGAGTAAGGAGCTCCACGGACGCTTTTTCCGGGCCCTACATGGACCGGATGTAGATCTACTAGCGTCCGTTGCCTGGCTGCGTTTCGGTGACCTCTTTGGAGAAACCGAAGGTTTTGTCTGTGCAATTATGGACGAAGTTATGATGACGAACAATTACCGGAGATTTATTGTGAAAGACGGCACGGTTGACATCTGTCGGGCATGCCACCGGCCGGGAGAATCAATCAGGCATATCATCTCCGGTTGTTCTCGTCTAGCTAACGGAGAGTACTTGCATAGACACAACCTTGTAGCCAGGATAATCCATCAGCAGCTTGCTCTGAAATACAACCTTGTGGAATCGGAGGTACCGTACTACAGGTATGTGCCCGACCCAGTTCTCGAAAATGGTAATATCACATTGTACTGGGATCGATCCATCATCACTGACAGGACTATTGTTGCCAATAAGCCTGATATAGTGGTGGTGGATCGATTGGAGCGACGCGCAATGATTGTTGACATAACCATCCCGCATGATGAGAACCTCGTGAAAGCCGAGAAAGATAAACAAATCAAGTATCTTGACTTGGCTCACGAGGTTGTCGACATTTGGGATGTGGGCTCAGCGGTCATTGTGCCGATAGTCGTGACAGCCAATGGGCTAATACCCAAGAGCCTCGACCAACACCTAAGGAGGCTCTCGTTAGGCAGCTGGATCAAGGGCTTGATTCAGAAAGCGGTACTTCTGGACACGGCCCGCATTGTTAGGAAGTTTCTCTCTCTGGAGCCCTGACCGCCGGTAGCTTGGACCCTGTTCCCGATACCGGTGGGCTACTATTTTTTATATTTTTAAATGTTTTTGGTATTTTTTTATTTATAAAAATATTTAGAAATGTAATTGATATGTATGTAAATGAAATAAAGGAAATAATAATAATAATAACCAACACGAAACCTCATGGAAATAGTTCTACAAGAGACGCGTCGCACGTGTCTGCGGGAGCCTTTCCTCGCTTGTTTGAACTTGTAATCTTATATAAGATCAGAGAGAAAAAGTATTAAATATTCCATTTTGATTTAAGATTTATTTACACATGAAAAATAACAAAATATACCTATTTAAAGAAATAACAACGTTTTGTAATTCAGTGATGATGGTGATGAACGATGTGGTGTACGCTGTGCTTTACATCCGCGTGGAAACTGAAAAGAAATAAAACATATTTTTTAAGACATGAAGTAGAATCTAAATGTACACTTTACAGTTAAAACCGCAGTCTACCTAGATTAACGCCTTACAGCTGGTCAACAGGAACGTTATCGTAGAGCAATCGTATCGAGGGTAGCAAAAGACACGGGCGGAACTTTCAAAATAAATTGTGACTTTGTTCAAATCATCTCAATGTAGCAATAACTACACTGTGGTTAAAAGTAGTGTCTTATGAAGCTTACCCGGAATGTTTGTCAGCATGGTAGTGAACGTGTCTGATGGAACCATCAGGTTCATGCAGAGAGTACTCTCCCTTTACGCTGTCACCATCGCGGTGCTCGTGCTGTTCCTTGTGGTCTTTGGTGTGAGGGTCTTTCACCTCATACTTGAACTCGTACTTAGGATGCGTCTGGAAGTAAACGATATGGTTAGGTAGTATTTTGTTATTCAGCAGTTCAGCAGGTCAGATTTTTTTGTTTACTTTTTTATTCGCGGGGCAACCTTGCAGTTGGTAAGTATGCCAAGTATGGGCATTTGGAACACCAAGCCAATTAGGTGCACGGCTAGCTCAAAGAAAAAGTTGTTTCTCCTGTGCCTGGATAATGCTGCTGTGATCAGCGGCACCTATTCCGTTCAGATGGGAATACAGTACCTTTTTATATATTTTATTTAAGATGGGTTTGCTCTTGACTCTAGTCTAGGTCAGTGGTGACAGAGACAGAGTCGACGATGGAGTGAGCTTACCCAGAAGAAGCTTGTTCACTCTCACTTTGAAGAGAATAGGGTTGTATACGTTCGGAAACACAGACGCAGGTAGAGAGTTTCACTCTTTTGCTGTGCGCATAACAAAATACATTTGGAAACGCAACGCAATCTAACACTACTTGGTGCCAACAACGGTGACGGTAAGTAGTAGTTAATAATAATAATATGAGACAACATCCACACAAGGTCTTCAGGTCCCGAACTAGGTAGAACCTGTACTACGGTAACCTGATGACTGATATACATACTTATATACATATACACACCCAGACACAGGTCAAACAGACATGTTCATGCACACAAATGTTTGACTTGTCCGGGGATCGAACCCGGGACCAGCGGTTTAGAAGGCAGGGTCGCTACCAACTGCACCAACCGGTCAGTCAGTAATGATAAATGATAAATGATTTTATTTCTGTAAGTAGGTTTGAACAAACACTTTTACACGTCAATCATATTTTTTTTTAAACTAGATGAGGTCGGCGTTTCCTATCTGACTACTCTGAGAAGAAAGGCCGAAACAAACTCAGAGGTCACAGTCTCTTTTAAAGTCCAGACAAAATCTTGGTCAGATCATGTGAAGGCTATGTAGATCGGTGTCTGCAATGGTCTTTTGAGGAAAGAACCACACAGATTGAGTGGACCTGTCCAGTCAGTGCACGCAATTGTCAGTAATCGTGCAGCTCAACTTAGACTCAAGGAGCTCAACGATTCGACGAACAATACCAAAGAAAGGACATTTGAGTAGGCCGCATAAATTACTCAAACTGCCAGATCATGTTTACGCTGAGAAAAATAAATAAAAAAAAACAATGACCGACATAGTTCTCACATTCACAATAATTAGAATAATATTATAATAATCTTTGAGGACCATGTAGATTTGTGTCTGAAATGGTCTTTTGAGGAAAGAACCACACAGATTGAGTGGACCTGTCCAGTCAGTGCACGCATTTGTCAGTAACCGTGCAGCTCAACTCATTAGTAGTTCATTATAAGTAGTAGTTATCACATGCCCCAGATGTGCTCTTTCATAAAAAGATCTACTACCCACATTGAAATTTATATACTTACATAGTAATCGTAGTGATGATGTCCGTGATGGTCTTTGAACTCGACTTTGTGATGATGACCGTCGTGTTTGTGGATGTGCTGCGAGGAGTGAGCGTGTTCTGCTGTCACTACTGCTAGGGCACACAGGGCTAGCACCAACACCTACAAATAGCAATATAGATAGTTCACTTTTAAAATATTGTGCTATCTTTGCTGGCAATAAACAAAACAAAGATATGCTATTAATTGTTATTTTGTTACAGGAAGATGATTCCATTTCTATAGATGAAGACAGAAGTCTAATACTTTGAGTTTGCACAGGTTGTCACTTTAAAGATGGAATAAAAAAAAAACTCGGCTATGATGCTATGCTGGGCGATTAAAAATGCTGCAAGTATGGTGGAGAAAAAAATACCTTTGAAACCATTTTCATTTGTTGCAGGTACGTACGATAAAAGGTATTTGACTAAACTGATACATAGTTTAAAAAAATCAAGCCTTTTATAGTGAAAAGTAAAGCTGCCAAGGTAATAACGATTTCACTTTGAATTTCTGCGACTAAAAACGTTTGCGACACGACAGTTCGATATGCATAATAATGTCGCAAAAATGCACATTTACGATAATTTTATTAATTTAACTACCTTTATAAAAGTTGGCAGAATCTTTGATTTCGTTGTTATGTACCCTACTTAACATTATTTTTGTGTTGTATGAAAACGATTATTTGCACTGAATTAATCATGGTGTTGTGAATGTCTGCTGAAGAGAAGAAAGGACAGGAGAGTATCAGTAACGCAATATAATTTCATGTGATGCTGCGATGGCACAGGTAGGTAAATACGTATCTACTTAAAATGATGTAATGTTTTTCACTTAGCGCTGTGCATTGATTTCTTCATTATAAATTTATTATTCTTAGATTTACCAACAAATACGATGCAGAAAAATTATACTTACCTAAAAATAAAATGATATTATAACAATTACTTAAAGTTAAACAGCACATGCATTAATATAATAAATCATTTATTCCAGGGATATAATGAAATCAGCGTCGCTGGAATCATCGATACGAAGAAGAAGAAGTCCTGTCGAAGTTAAAGCTTATCGCGGTTCCATCGCTCGCTTCCTATCGAAACCGCGCACTTCGTGATTCAACTAGCTTCATCTTTCTGACTGACCAACCCCTTGACAATTCAAAAGTGCCTGTAATTGCTTTATTTGAAATAAATGCTTTGATTTTGAGTTTATACCCAGCACTTTGATCTTTAAAGAGTATGAGGAAGTCAATAGCCTCCTGTGTAGCTAATACAATATTTTTCTTTAAGTGCCTGCCATCTGCTTATTACACCGTGACCAATAGCTTTTGACTTATCTATGTGTGATTTGAAGAATGGCCATACATCACTGGATAGACAGCAACTATCGTAGCTTAAACTCACAGCGATCAGATTTAATTATTTAATGCCACAACAATTTCATCTTGGGGCTGATTTTTCGATTGTCATATATTTTTTTATACAAAATGTTTTCAACCCGCAATAATTAGTTATTCTTCAGATAAACGTAACTATTGTTGACTTTATCGAGACTAGATTATCTCATAGCAGAACATCCAATTCTAGTTTAGTAAGTGGATGAAAGTAAAGTTTATATCTTTATTAAAGGTAAGATTATGCAGACAAACAAAGAACAAAACCAATATCTGTAACTAAACTAGTAATAATTGTTTTGAGTATATTTTTCAATCTTAGTCTAACATTATATATATTTTTTTAATTCAAGTAATAGATTCGGTAATCATTTTGTTCTTTGCCATAAACGTGGACTTCCATCTTATGCTTACAACATGTAACATATTTTAAAAGCATTCTCGCGGATTATCAGGAGCTTTGTAAAAATCAAAAATTTGCTCCAATTTAAAAGCACCAACTGACATTTGGACGTGACGCTGTCTCACGCCAACGGTTGCCGCCACCAACGTTGAGGCCGCCAGAGCGACTACGTCGATGCTTCAGTAAAGCTGTGTACATTTTTAATATGTAATTTTTGTTATTTCTTTTTTTGTTTTAGATTCTAAAGCTTTGTTGTGTGTATTATAAGGAAAAATCGTGTTAGTAGTCTTTGATTATATATGTTAAACAATGACGACAGTAGTGACGGCATACGAAGCGCTAGTCAACCTGCCACATCGCTGTGATATGAAGCATCGAATGACGTTGTTTCGACGCACGCTGTTTCGAAAAACTTTGCAAGTGAAAATACATTGAATCGAAATCCGCTATATCTAATGTCGATATCGCATACACGCTGATCTGAATAAAAAAATTGGATGTTAAGCCAGTAAGAAAGTCATTATCGAAATCCACTGTTGCGTTAATTTGTCAAGGAATCGAACTCGTGACCCAGTGATTACCGAAAACCACCTACGCTACGATGATAATACTGGCACTGAACTGGTTTATACCACCATGTTTGACCGATGCGTTGAACGCTTGAAAAATGGTTTGTCCCAATACAGATTTGCCCGACAACCCTTCCACCCAGAGTCTCGCTCGGGATTAAATCAAAATCAAAATCAAAAGTCATTTATTCAAATTAGGCTGAGAATCAACACTTTTTGAACGTCAAAATCACATAAGACAGTCCCCCCAAAACGCCCACCCTTCACCACTTCCTAGTGCTTTAGCTGGGAAGAAGAAGTGGCGGAACAAACTCCCCAGCAGCACTGCTGTCTGTTCAGTTAGAAGAACTGGATTCTATACATATAGTAATAAATAAATTAACATTACGAAACACAAAAATATTAAAATTATTTGCCATATGTCAGCTAGCACACGCCAATATTTAAAACTATACTCAAGCAGAAATAAATAATAAAAACAAAAACGCAAACAGAACTTAATACATAATAAAAAGCCTCTTGGCATAAAGGGCGTGCCCGCTTACATATGCAATGCTGCATTATGTTTATATGTATATAGCTGTAACTAGTAGCCACAAATGATAAACTAGGACCTTCGAAGTAAAATAAAGAAACATTAATTTCTAATAACAATAACAAAACCATAGTCAGCAAGCTGACCTGTCACCACAAGCAGCACCCGTTCACGAGCATATCGCAAAGATCAGCCATTACCCCCCTCGCCATATTTGAGGCTCTCTGGCAAATAAGTCACTTAATACTGTAGAGCGTGTCCGTCTGCTGGCCGTGGGAGAATGTGAGTCAGGCTTGTGGCTTCACGCGCTCCTGTCATCTACCATAGGCGCTATGATGGATGACTTATCGTTTCGGATCATGTTCCTAGCACGACAGGCTGTGCCGTCGCCACTGCTACGGCTGCTCAGACCAAATGGAGCAATTACTATAACCTAATGGGTAACTACAGTTTATAGCCGTTTGGGGTCAAACGGTAGGGTTATGGGGCCCAAGTGTGCGTCTCATTTTTAAGTATTATTCTCGCTGATTGGTTGACACATCACGTGACCAGAGGGCTGGGTCGTTCTTTGACCAAAGAATTAGTCTTCTAGACACGTTTCCGGGTTACAGCGATGCGGATGAGTACTTCGAAGCGTCCTTTTGTTTTTATATTTATTTGTATAGTTACTTAGTTATTTAATTTAGTACCTAGTGTAAATAGTTAGTTATGTTAAATATTGTTCAACACATTTGCTCAAAAAATGCATTTACGAAGCCTGTATACATTGTTCGAAAGTTAAAAATTACGCACCATACAACGGAACGGGCGGTTAAATAGGTACTCTAACCTAAGTACATGTTTTACCGCCCTCTTCGTTGCGCCGTGCGTATTTTTTACGGATTTTTTTTAAATACCATAAATAAATATAAGAATTACACCAAGGAGTTTCAAATTACGAGAATAAATAAACTGAATGATCGAAGCTCCTTGGAAGCGCTTTTGCTCAATACGTTTATCTCACTTTAGTATTAAAGAGAAAATGAGACGAAAGATGCTTTTCGACTCGGCTATTGCGATTCGACTTTTTGCGATTCTAATTTTCACCACGCGCACGTAGCGACATTTGGAAATGGCGCCATTTTCAAATTAGAAACGTCAAACATTGTTATTGTTGCGACCATGGTATAATAATATGCTTCGCCTGGTATTCTCTTCCCACGATGGCCTGAGACTACGTCACGATAAGTGTTGCCATTGATTGTCCGTTTCAGTAAATTTAGGGACTTTCTTAATTAAGTAATAAATTACTAACTAGCTTAACTATTTAGTAACTCTTGTGATTCATCTTTTTAGTTTTAAATTAATTAACATATTTAATTATTAGTTCATAATTGCTTTGTTAGGTTGTAAAATGCATTTTGCTCGGGTAATTCAATCACACACAGTAGCCACACATCGGATTGACAAGTGACATACTGACAGCTCCCCATTTCATCACTATCGTCGTGTCGCTCATATCTATAGCGTTGTTTCGCTCGGTGAGCAAAATACTGTGGTTCCCAAACATTAGTTAGGTACTATAAAAACTGTGTAAAAACTGTGTTTGAAAGATACACAAGAAAAAAAAATGGTTAAATGTTCCGTAATAAACTGTAAAAACAGAAGTAAAAAAGGCGGAGTAATAAGGTTTTTTTCTTTTCCCAAAGAAGAGATGATAGCAAATAAGTGGCTTCAATATTGTAGACCAAAAACAACAATAAGAACTGGTAAGTACCTTTCTACATATTATTTCATTTATCTACGGTTGCAAATTCCATATAAGGCATAGTTGTGCTAATTCGGCTGTACGCCCGAACATAACCTAACCTAACTAGTTTTTGACTTATTTTTCAAGTCGAGTTAATTGCGTCCTATTAGGTTTTCGTCGTGTAGGTACTAAGTTGGTCCATGTTATTATTTTATTTTGTAGTGATTTTTTTTGGTTGTTCTTTTAGTCCTAATTAAGGACAGGCAAAGGGGTCTTGGCCCATACAGCCAAGTCAGATGTATTGCTTTTTCAAGTGATGTTGACGTAGCTTGCTAGATAGTTTTTTTTTTCAAATAAGATTTAACGGCTCTGTCTTCAAGGCCGTTTGGGCTCATCTAAAATATTAAAAATGATAAAAATTGAGTACCCGTTGTATTATTTTTATCTTTTTCCCCACTAAAAAACTTTAAGAGCCGCATCGCAACTGATGACGTATACTTAGGCCAATCACGTGACCCAGCTGTCACGGGAAGAGAATACCAGGCGAAGCATATTATTATACCATGGTTGCGACTTTCTGACTGATATTTTTATAAACAAAAGTTTGTTTCATTACCTATTGTACTGTTTTCTTGCAAATGTGTTGAAAAAGGTTGTATGACACACGCGCGGAAATTGGTATTTACAAACTCGTGACTATGGTAAGCCCTCGACTCTCTACTCGTTTGTAAAAACCAACGTACCGCACTAGTATAATAAATAACTATAAAAAGTTATGTAAATAAACCAATAACTAGTAATTTTCATGTTCAGGTACTTATGTATTACCTTTGTTGTCTGAAGAAATACAAAAGTTTAGGTAATAAGATTACCTAAACTTTTTCTGCCACTTGATACGAATTTTCAAACTGGAAGTGTACATACTTTTCAATAAGTCTCGAGTCATAGGTATAGGATGAATGTACTAGTGTTCTTCATAATTGAATGATGATGTCCTTTTCTACAAACCGCCACACTGATAGAAAACATCCGCAATGTGACCTGAACTAACCATCGCGCAGTGAGCAAACGCCAAAAAAGTGAAATTTTATCTGTATGAAAATTATCATTAATTACTGAATTATAGTATTTTATTTACAAGCAGGTGTTATACTTTACTTATCATTTTAACTTTATAAGTCTTCGAACTACATAAGGCAGTTTATACTTACTACATCAAACTTGGAGTTCATATGTCAATAACTAAGTGCAACCATCAATCAGACGAGAGAGATGAGATAATCTCTGCAGAGAATTGAATTAGGTTCATCGATAAACTATTAGTGCTATTACCAAGAATAAGAAGTACATTAGAGTTGTTTTAACTTTTCTATTCGTAGTTCAGTAGAAACCAGTTTTGAACGGAGAGCCAAAACCGTATCGCGCTTTTGCTCACGATCACGAATTGTCCATGTTGCAACAAATGTACATTTTCCTGTATCTGTCTGAGATGTATTCGGTGCACCCACATCAGTTGTGCACACAAGTTTTCATTATTTTCTTAAATATCTAAAATATATAAACAAAATATGGCATAGCGGTAGTGCTTGTAATAACTATCATAATGATTAACTACTTTAAAATAAACTCATTATTGATTTATTTTTTAAACAATGAATCGTTTAACAGGTAATCCTAGTCTTAAATATCTCTTCAAACGAGTATTTAAGGGCCATTTATACAACTACTGCAGCTATGAATAATCCCTGCAGCGTTGATTAAATTAAGGGTAGATATAAGAAGTTCTAATGAGAATGTAGTTATTTATTAACGCATAAAAACACAACAAAATCTAAATAACAATAACAGGAAAAATTAATACAAGTTAACAAAAACATAAAAATCCTTTTTTTTTACAATCGTGAATTTTTTTTTAAAGCTTAGTGATGATGATGTGTACTGTGCTTCACATCTGCGTGGAAACTGAAAAAGAAAACATAATTATTGAAAGCAAAATAACGGTAGGAAGACACATGTGGTGGGACGATATTCGAATAAACAAAATAAAATCGAAAAATATTATTGGAACAAAAAAAGGTAGATGAGTATACATACCCTTGAAAGAAATATCCAGTCCTACGTACACATAACCTACAAGGCATTGTAGAGAGCCTAGACAAAGTGACATTAAGCTTAAAAAAGTAAAACATGTATGAAATTGGCGTAAGCTACCCTAAAGCTTATGTCAATTATGTTGAAAGTCGTTGTGGAAATAACGCTTTGAAAGCGATTGTCACTTGTCTAGGCCCTCAGGACTTAGGAGGTACTTTTAGGTTAGTTATAGTTATTGCATGGCACTAGGTAAGTCATATTTTAGGCTTATTGATGCTTATTTACTTACCCGGAATGTTTGTCAGCATGGTAGTGGACATGTCTGTCAGAACCGTCAGGGTCTTGTAGGGAGTAGTGTCCCTTGACACTGTCGTCATGACGATGTTCGTGCTGTGACTTGTGGTCACCAGTGTGAGGGTTCTTCACCTTATACTCGAACTCGTACTTAGGATGTGTCTAGAGGTAAAAGGTACGATTAATGTTTTGTTTTCAGACTTAGATTAGCAGAGTAAGGGCTTTTGTACACGGCATGGTTTCTTTACGGTGTACAAACGGCGACGTAGAAATAACGTATCAGTGAACAAGCTTCGATAGTGATACAAACAACACTCACGACCGTGCCTACACACGGCGAATAAACCGTAGTTTTTCACGGCAACTAAAACTTTTTTGTACAAAGGGCCTTTTGTGCATGGCACGGTTTCACTACGGTACGATGCGGTAACCGCACCATCAAATAATCATGTGAGCTTGTATGACGCGCATACGGCGACGGCACGAAGCGCCGTGCCGCAGTGCTGCCGTATCGTCAACAAGCTTCCATAATGATCGATATAATCCTGATGACCGTGCCTAAACCCGGCGAATCAACCGTAGTTTTTCACGGCGGCAAAACTGTAGATTTCACGGCAAGAAAAAATGTGTGTGTACAAAGGGCTTTAGGCCTTTAAGTTTTTGACAGATTTGCCATGCATAATCTGTCAAAAACTCACAATAGCTAGACCATAGCAACGTCAGTAAATTAGCAGACTTGCCCCCCTGGGGCCATACTATGACGTATTAATTCCATCATTGTTCCAGCGTGAAAGAGAGACGGAGCTATACATGATCGATAACACTATCTCTTTTTCGCAACGGAATCATGATGGTGTTAACACGTCATGGTACGGCCCCTGGTCAGTATTTAATTATTACTAACGTAGTAGTCGTGGTCATAATGTCCGTGCTTGTCTTTAAATTCAACTTTTGTGTGGTGATCATCGTGTTTGTGGATGTACTGCGATGAGTGACCTTCCTCAGCCAAGACTGCCACTACAGCACCCACAGCTAACACACACAAAGCCTGTAATGGTAAATATGTTTTTTTATTAGGTTTTTTAAAACTGTAGCTATTTTCTAAACATCACTTTGAAACTTGACGATAGTTGAGTAAGATTCGAATAGAATTTTGCATGCTACAGAATAGCACTAAGTCGGCACTGATTTCTAAAATTTATAGTTTATAATATAAATTTACAACAGTTTTTTTTTAATATAGGTAAGTCACTGGTACCTTAAAAATCATTTTTTGTTGTACCATTGTACCGTTCAAATGGTAGTAAGTAAGTGGATTAGTGAACTGATACATAGCCGCTATTAATCTCAGCTTTTATAGTTAAAACTAAAGAAATGTTGTAATACTATTGATTTCATTCAGAACCATTAGCAATTAGCCACAGTTTACAACAGTTTTATTACGATTTCGAAAATGACTTAATTTGCGTGTGCAGTTAAAACTACATACATTCGTGTTGGCGAGGTGTTGGCTTAGCAACGGAGATTTAGATTACGTGTTAGTTCATTCACGAGTACATATGACATCGACTTTTAGAATTTACAAATCTAAATTAAAGAATATTTTCTTCATAGATAAGTTGCTTGGAAAAGCTTCAGTTTAAAAAAAAAATGCGAAATTTCGTATAATAATTTATATTGACAAAATGCTCCTATTTTTCAGCTAAAGTCTTAAAACTGAACCAATAAATTTATTTATACATAATGAATACTTATGCCCGTTTATACTAACACCAGGTGACACTTAAATTAATGCCTGTATATTACTGCACTGTTGGAATTTCAACTCTCGGCGGCTCGCTTTTAATTATGAAATCATTTAGCTGTCATCTAGTGTTAGTGAAAACGGGCATTCAAGAAACGTATCTGAAAAGTGATTAAAATTCGTGTAACTGTTTAGTTTAATTGTTAAATTAACACTTGTACGGAATTGGTTGGACTCTGTACCTGTTTTTGCTGGATAAAAGGCCCTATGATAGTTACTGTCAAAAAATCTACTTACGTTAATTAAAATGGTACAACCAAAAAGTTGTATAAGCATAATCAGCCTATGATGTTCCTACTGAAGAAAAAGACATCTTCCAGCGACCCCAAATAAATAAACATAAGGGCAGGAGAATGATAATTATTATTATTTATTGAATTAAAGCCAACACGGACCAATTATAAAACAAATACAATTAAATACAATTTCAATACAAATACAATAATTACAAGTTAAAACAATATTTCCACATTAGCCCGTACATGTACCATGTCACAGTGATACATGTACTGGCAGTCGACCCGCTGGGCGAAGGCGCTCAGGATACTGTTCGGGCTGCCCCGCACCCTGCGCACCAGGGATGTGCACCGCTTGCGCATGGTTGTATAAAAACAATACACGCGCGCTTCGGCGACCATCCCCGAAGCGCTACAGAAGCGAGGCGCCACAGACTGCTCGTGTAGAAGGACGTGCAAAATGCCCTGAACAGGGTGATCTGATCGTGATAATGACGTTCTCATTGCAGGGGCACAGGCCACCTCTCTGTGAGCTTGTCAATCTACCCAGTCTTTTCCGATCTTTGTTGGGGTCGGCTTCCAACCTAATCGGATGCAGCTAAATACCAGTATTTTACATGGAGCGATTGCCTATCTGACCTCCACAACCCAGTTGCTGTGTAACACTATACCCTTGGTAAGACTAATTGTCAGAATTATTGGGCTTCTGACTACCCGTAACGACTGTCAAAGACCTCTATGTGAGGTTGTATGACACGGAAAATATACCGATAACACGGTGCTCGTCTCTATTTTATGGACTTTTGTAGAATCGTCACCAACGGATCAATTCTACCCGAGTTCCAAAATTCACAATTATGCATTGAGACCCATTGTGTGTTTCTATAGTGTCATGTTCTACCACTTAAAATTAAGTTGCTGCTCAACATTCAGAATGAGTAATGTAATATAATATTTATTGCAAGTACTGGTGATGTGACATCCACCAACGCACTGGGCCTGCGTGGCGGATTACAGCCAACTCCCTCTCACCGAGAGGTAGCCTGTGTCCCAGCAGTGGGAACATTTTAGGCTGATTATGTTATGTGTACCAGTGATGAGCTTTGAGCTGACTAGGTGGCTCAGGGATAACTTAACAAGTGGTCGATTACAGCTCACCTTTACCAAATGGATGAATGCGCATGCATGACGTAATCACAGTATCATGTGGCTTAAGGCAATGATGATGAGTGATAAACTCAAACAGCAGATTCCCGAATAAAAGTTTAATTTTTTTTATCCTACTCGAACTAGTTAACCCAATTTCATTACAGTTTTCTTATTGTATTCATCTAACAGTTCCTAGAAATCCTTATGCTCTTAGCTTTAAAAATTCAGTCAACAAAGATGTTCATAATGGATAGCTTCAGATGTATTTGATTGTTGTTATCAATGCTCATTTTTTTTTTGACAAGTTGGTTCTAAACGGAGAAAAAAGCCTCCTTTCTGACCTTGATAGCTTGACTTTAAAACACCCAATTGATCTTTTAACGACATAATGAACATTATTAAGAAGAATAATGTTAATTATGTCGTTAAAAGATCAATTCACTCATCCGCTACTCGCTCTAATCGCATTTGGCTGGCTCCTAGTTAGTGAGACTTTAAACATACCTACTCGTAACAAGCGATGTTTGGTATTCCAAATACCTCTTACATATTATAAAACATGTAAGCAATCTAGGGTGTTTTGTAAGGTTGCAAACTGAAAAAAGGTAGGTAACCTACCTTTATAAGATTACGTTTTTGTCCTTCTGTCACAGAAGTGTTTTTAGAGATCTACGCTGCAATGTAGGCATTTTAATTTTGGCATATTTTTTAGGTTTCGGTGATGCGAACACAGATTGCCAGTCGAACACCAACATTTTTTAAACATAAATATTTGTTGAGTCAGTTTGAGCTTAGGAAAATAGTTACAAATTTTAAGCCAGTATTGTTTAAAAAACTTTCTACAATTATATTTCTTGTAATATTTGGTTTACCGGGCTCGAAGATATAGCTCAAAATATGCAAAACTACCGTTCCCCCTTATCTTCTACACTTCTACAGCTATGATTTAAATACAGTTCTTAGATATTGTATGTAATGTATTTACATAAACCTAGTTTAGAAGTAATGGTTTATCACTCTTGGACACTAACTTAAGCCATTTTTAAGTCATAATAATGTAAATGGAAAAATAATTATTTATTTATATAGAGTGAAATTTAATTCATGGGCATTATTTGAAAGCGTTACACCTGTAATCACAAAAAAAAAAACAGCTGTTCCTATAATTTTGAAGGGTTATGCAAACATAAATGTAGGATACAGCTGATTTTTTTTGTGATTTAAGGTCTGGTCCCATAGTAAAAGTTGTTCATAATGATGAGTACAATGACCCTTTAATATAATGCCCATGAATTCAATTTCACCCTGTATATTATAATGATCCATATTGTACAGGAAAATTATAGCGATTTCGCGACTCTGTTATAATTGCTGGAAAAAAAACAGAAATAGGTGCTTACATACGAACGCCTTTTGATCTTTGTAAAAATCTTAATCAAATAAAAATAATGAGCTTAATCATTCAGTGCAGATCATTTTTCTCCTTGACACTATGCCATTAAGATATAGTTTAGAAGCTAACGCACGTTTATTAATTATGCGATACATGTAATTATAGCCGGCCAGCGACCGTTTCACAGACTGCTCAGTGTAGTAAACACCAATTGTAATGTTTGTGTAAGCGTGTTCATGGCTTGACACGATTAAAATTGGTTTGAGTTGTAGGTAGGTTAACAAAAAAATAAAAGAAAAATCTTTAATAATATAATAATAACTTGCATAAAAAAGTAACATAACATTATAACAAAAAACAAAACAACATATAGATCACGGTATGAAATAAGTTAAACAGTCAAAATATTTTTAGAAAAAATCAGAGAAATATTCATGATGGTCGTCCTCTTCGAGATGATCATATTGTTCATGATGTTCTTCATGTTCAGGCTTTTTGTGATGTTCATGATGTTTGTGCTTTTTTGGAACGAGGTGGTGGGTGCTGTGCTTCACTTCTGCGTGGAAACTGTAAAGAAATAAAGTCAATTTATTTTCCATACAAGCATGTATTGTGAAGGATGATGCAAAGACCGACTATGCAACGAAATCCAGGTTGTCTCGGAGACGACCCTACTATTGGTAATAAGAAGTCACAAAATACCCTAAGCTTCGAAATTGCGATGCCATTTCAAAGAAAAAACTGTAATGCCCTATGTTTTTCCTCCATACCCTTATTCTTCAAATCGGAACGTAGGAACGGTGCTTCGCAGTAGAATTTTTTTAAAAAACAAGTTCTCACCCAGTTTTCTTATCAGCATGGTAGTGAACATGTCTGATGGTGCCATCAGGTTCCTTGAACGAGTAGTGTCCCTTGACGCCGTCGCCGTCGCGGTGCTCGCTATGTTCTTTGTGGTCACCGGTGTGCGGGTCCTTCACTTCGTACTTGAACTCGTACTTAGGATGAGCCTAGAGGGAAGCGTCACAATTAGTAATTAAGGGAGTAATATCATAACATAAAATCACGCTTATTTTCCCCGATGGTTTAGGCAGGTACGTACGCAACCGGGAGTTAGGAATCCCAATTGCTACTAAGAAACTCCTGACAGAAAATGTTAACGGCCTTAGATCAAAGAGGCAGTAAAAAAGTTGTTCAGTGTGCAAGTAAGTAACTAACATAATAGTCGTAGTGATGATGTCCGTGATGATCTTTGAATTCCACCTTGTGGTGGTGACCTTCGTGTTTGTGGACGTGCTGCGACGAGTGAGCGTGTTCCGCAGTCACTGCCGCTACTGCACATACTGCTAAGACGTACAATACCTGAAAATAGTGTTATGATTCCATTACATAATTATAAACCCCTGAGAGGGATAGGCACGCCCTAGGCAGTAGGGTAGACTGCACACGAAGGTAGGAGTATTTATTTGGTTATTCATTAGGTCACACATTTTGCTACTCTATTTTTTGGTCTTTCCTAAGATAAAACTTTACAATCGTCTATAAAACATTCACTTAGACTGATTCAAAATACCTTTGAACACATTTTGGGTTTACACTGTTCCACGCTTGTAAGTAAACTGATACATAAACACGAACAATCGTGTCTTTTATAGAGAAAACAAATGTTAGTAATCAAGGTAACAATATTAATTTGTAAGATAGGTCGTAAAAATATAAGTGCGTACTTGTAATAATTTCATAAAACCATTTCTACTCTCGAATGGCGCCGCGGTACTAATTGGCTTTGATACACTTAAATTAGTTAAATAATTTTGTTACTACAGTATTGTGGACAACAATTGCATATATTTCGTTGTTGCAATATGGACCGTTCTCTTATTGAAATAACACTTTTGTTGAGTTTTGTAAATATTGAATTTCTATACTTAAAATAAATGGTGTTTCTTGTGATACTATAATTATTGACGATGTCACAGTTGTCACGCAAAAACCACTTCACAAAGTAACGATGATTTATAATGATGGTGAAACGCAAATCATGTTTCAAAATCCTGAAGAAAAATAAAAAAAAAGAATAAACTAATAATAAAATGGATTAGTAAAGGCATAAAAATAACATACATAATAAGAGAATTTTATATTATAATCACCAACACGATGCCCTAGGCAAAAATAGGCCCTAGGCCTATATAATTATAAAAAAGATGTATATCAAATACACAATTCATAAATAATAAAAAACATATATTTAAAAATAAATGCAAAGCGACATGGTTGCGGACATGGTCTATTGTAAAAAAAAATATGTAAATAACGACGACAATATTATAAAAATGACATCAAAGAGTGAATAATAAATGATAAGCTAATTAATGACCCTAATGACATATTATGTAATCAATTCAATGACTTCCTTGCCTTTACATTTTTGAAATTTGTATATTTACTCGTATAAAGAGGTATCCCCACATGCTCCCATTGTATGAACACATTTCTAAAAGAGTTGATAAGAGAAGCTCAAATAAATTACTTGCACGGACAGATACTACGTTTGTATAGTTTAAGTTTAAGTTTTTTTTTTTAAGTTTCAATTACATGGCAATCAAAATCTTCAACAATTTACCCCCTGGCATCAGAGTGTTGCCCACTAATTAATTCAGGAAAACAATATTTGCCTGGCTTTTAGACAGCTGTTTCTATTCAGTTAATGATTTTTAAATTATAAAATTAGACAATACATTTTTATCAATATTTTATGTTTTTATTGAATTTTCATTTTTTATTTTTATTATTTTTTTTACATTAATCATTTTATAATGGGTAAATTTTGACATTTAATTCGTAATTAATAATAAGAATTGTAGTTGAAATTGTACCTATTTTCATTTCAAACTATACTAAAATTACTAATGGGGATATTAAATGAACTTTAATTTTAATATTTGTACACCGGCAATAGTAGTATAAGTGAAACTTTTTATTAATATTAAGATTTTGTACCATGTACTGAGAAATAAATTATATCTTATCTTATCTTAAACTCTCAATGCGACCTCTATAAATGGCGCTTACTGATGACAGCGGATGATACCTTATACTATATGAAATCGAAGCAATTGACACAGTACATTGAGGACAAGTGGGACAAAGTATCACTACTATTTTTTGTGAATTGAGCACGTAGATATATAATTATGAGAAACAATAGAAGTATTACATAATCACATTTAATTTTATTCTTGTATCACACGTAAATCCACATTTACAAAATAATATTATAACAACAATTCCAACAGTTTTAATAACTAAATCGATAACAATATGACTTGAGAATCCAGAATCAGTGATGATGATTTTCAGGAACAATGTGTTTGGCGTGACCCTCACGTCTGACGTTGGCGTTGAATCTGTGAATAAACAAAGAAATAATAATTATAAAAGAGACGAAACGTGAGTGGTAATATACTAGAGGTGGTTATACACGAATAATTTTACATCGTTCTGGAACCGAAACACAGTTACTCCAGACGATTAATAGTTACTATTGGCATTGTTATAATTTTTTTAAGACATCTAATATAGAAGTTAGAAATTTATCACTTTTATTCTGTCATTCGAGTTAAATCTTAGTAGCCCTTCCACTATTTCATTCATAAACGCAAGATCGTACGCTTTATAGTCTTTGATCGTACGCGGTCCACTCGGTGATGACGTAGCGCGGAACAGCTGGGCGCACTCGTGGTGGGTCAATAGACGTTGCTGCAAGTAGGTATTTTATTTCAGGTAGGTACGATTTAAGTTGGTGTAAGTTCATTTACCTCCGTTATCTCTCGTTTGTATTGGAACCTAAGTGGACGCACGGCACGGTGTCATCACACTATCACATCTCCTCGTAAACGAGAGAAATTAATTGAAATTTCATTCAATACTCTCGCATCACGAAATCACTAGTAATCGTACGGTCTATTACCTCAACTAGACATGACGAGTACGCTTGTGAGTTGTATTTAAGGCAAGAGTGTTTTATTTATATTTTTTTTTTTACGAGTGTCTACCAACCGAGCTAATAGGTACTTAATAAGCATACAGCTACCTACCATAATAAAATTATGATGAATAAAAATAATACTGCCTAAACCAATTTTACAATGTTACTAGCGGCCGCGCGCGGTGCGGCGGTTTCTACAAAGGCAGGCAATTCAAACAGAAAAATGAATCGTTTTATCTGTCAAATAGTCATTATAAGTTGGTGGTGCACTTTTCTATGAAAATATTGTACCGAATTAAGACCTTATTTTTATAAAGTTAACCGCTGAATTCGGTTGTGCATCAATTCTGTGGCTTCTCAGAATAATTTTAGTAAACTGCGTACCTACGTTGCTTGTACCTAGTTTGGTGAAATTTCGATTTGTTACCGTTTACGGTTAAGAAATAAAGTCTGAATTCGCTTTTCGTATTATTATTTGTGTGTTTTTATTTATGTTTAAAGATGTCGGCGCGTAGGCAAAGGTACGGCGATCGGCGACCTCTGTGAACTAGGTACTTACCTACGCATAGATAAAATAGACATAGTAGGTACTACAGCCATATGTTTAGAGTATAAATAAGTTTAAATCCGCTTAAATAGTGATGGTACGTCCAAATGGCAAGCAGGAATTTTAATGTAATAAAAAGTTTTTTTTTCTGTAGGTACGTTAATACTAGAAATTTGCTAGCAAGGATATTCATGAGGAACCTCCTGGTCCTCCCACGGTCAAAAAAGATTGTTTTGATGTAGGTAGGTACACAGTGAACAAGAAGTCCACCTTTCACTGTGGTGTTCAGTCACCAGTCGCGGTCATCAGTACCTACTTGCACTTTGTTGCTGTAGATACCTAAGTACCCGCGACAATAATAAATCGTTCCGCATTCATAACCATTGTTTGATTTAAATTGCGTTTATCTACATACCTATCAGTTAAATAACTCTAATTTTTCCTTCATAATTTCTACGGGCTTAGGACCGTCGCGTCAGTAATAAGTAAGTACATGTTACGTATCTAAGTAGGTAAGTAGTTACTTACTTGTATTTACTCTTTTATTCACTTCACTTTTCACAATATTAAAAGCGTCCACTGTCGGCCGCGTGGGTCGCGTTCAAAGTATTCCTGTATGTCTTCCTCCAATTCCGCCGAGTATGGTAGTCTACCGCGGCCCTGCGCGTGTGTGGGCGCTCGAAACTGTCCAGGATGGTGGAGGTGAAGGGAACTTGAGGGTCAGTGATTCCACGTGCGCGCAGTGAGTTCAGGTGTTCCGGCTGAACATACAAACGTCTGGCCTCTTCCAAGTTATGGTTCGCCATGTCACATAAAAATCCACCATAGTCCAAAACTTAAATTTTTGGCGCGTAATTAGGTTAATAAATAATTAGGTTGCGCGTGCGTGACCTTTTTTTTTTTTTTTTGTTTCCGGGGTGGAAAATCCTCATGGATGTCCGCCGCCCTGGGGCGGACGGCGGGGTCTGTCAGACTCTTACTGACTAAAGACCACCCCGGTGTTCCATCTCACACCTTCGCCGGGGGTCGCGGGAACGTACGATCCTTCCGCAACCCCCGACTGGTGCCGGCCCGCCACTGCGGGCCACTCCGGGTCCAGACCCGGAGTGGCCCGCACCAGGGGGGAGTGAGGTGTTTGAATCCCCCCGCGACGTCTAAGAGGGGCGCGCGTGGAACACTACGCGCCGCCACCTCGGGTCCTGGTGTGTGGGGGGCGACAGACGTCCCCGAGTCCGTCGCCCCTGGACCCATTTAGGGGGGCTGGAAGAGGGCGTTGTCCGCCCTCCGCCGACGCCCGGTGCGCCTTCTGCGGGCCGGGTGAGTGGACGAGATCTCCCTCTCCCTTTCCGCAGCCTCCTTCTGCGAGACGACTGTCTCACAGAAGGAAACCACCGCGTCCCAGGACTCGTCGCTGCCGACCATTGACTCGACTACGGCCGGCAGCGACAAGTCACTGCCTACTTCTGAGATGAGGGCACGGCGCGGCTCCTCCCAAGCGGCACACTTTGCCAGCGTATGCCGCGCCGTGTCCTCCCGGCAGTCGACGCAGTGGTGACACCGGGCGACACAGGTACTTCCCAAAGCAGCCATGCCCCGAGAGCACCTGCGTCACCCGAAACGACAGGGAGCCGTGCCTCCTCCCGAGCCAGCGCTCGAGCACCGGCCGGACCGCCTCGATGGTGACGAGGCCGGCGGTAGGGCGTGAAAGCCTGTACCGCCATTCCGCCACCAGGACCTCTCGAAGCTGAGACCGACGCAGCTCTATGTGTCGCTGCATCGGTCCCTCGCCCCGCGCCCTCGCTTCCTCGCGCCACCGATACAACGAAGCGAGTACTTTCGCCTCGAGGTCCCAGGGCGGGGATCCGGCCAGTACGCAAGCCGCCTCGTAGGAGATCGTGCGATACCCCCTGATGACTCTGCGCGTGCGTGACCTAATACAACGAAACGCGAGACAATACTAGAAAGGAATAAGAAATTAGGAATGGCGGGGGCGCGCGGGCGGTCGGCTAGACTGTAAGGGGCCGGGGGCGTGGCTTACGGATCATGCTGTCTAATCGATGAATGAATTTTACAATGGGTGCCGTGCGCAAGTGTTGCAGTTCGTCGATGCGTTTTACACACATATGCATTGATCGCAAGGAAGCGTTACTACGAGTTCTCACTATTACACAAAAAAAACAATAAATTAGATTTTTCGTGATTTGTTTTATTGTAACTTATTGAAAATAATAGTCCCAATCGTTTCGAGTTCGATGATCGAGTATATGGCTCTCGGTTCCAGAACGACCTAAAATTGACCGTGTATAATGATAATGCACACTTACCCGGTCTTCTTATCAGCGTGGTACTCGACGATCCTGATGGTGCCGTCGGGCTCGTGCAGGCTATACGCACCTTTTACGACGTCACCTTCGCGGAACTCATGTTGAGATTTCTTGTCACCGGTGTGAGGGTCGTCAACTTTGTACGCAAACTCGTACTTAGGATGAGACTGTAAGACATAATGTCACGATTAGCAAATTATTTCTTGTTTGAATAAGCCAAATTATATAAATGATTGGAACGTTATCGTACATGGTACTCAACGTGTTTTTCGGTGGCATGTCCGTGGTGCTGCTTGGTGCTCTGTGATGAGGAGGCGTGACCATACTGACCATGGTGGTAGTCTTGTGCACTGACCACTGCCACTGCGACGGTGATGAGGA
Source organism: Brachylomia viminalis (assembly GCA_937001585.2). NCBI lineage: Eukaryota > Metazoa > Arthropoda > Insecta > Lepidoptera > Noctuidae > Brachylomia > Brachylomia viminalis. The sequence goes on along the minus strand of OW443297.2, from coordinate 10,277,461 downwards.
GAATCTAATGAAGTAACCATGGTTGGGAAACAGGTTGAAATACAGTAAATAAGAAGGATTTGAATTATGTAAAATAGGAAATAGGGGCTGCCATTTTTTTTTTTGCTATGTCAAATACCTATCTTAGTAACCATTTCTTTGTAGTTATTTTTAGGTCAGTTCTCTCTTACAGTTGAGTGATGACTGATATATCCAAAAAGTAATTCGGGCTTTTATATACTTACAACCAAAATTCAAGTTTGGAATAATAAAGTACCTACCGCAGTGGGTGAGTATTTTATTTATACAAGTTTGTTCCTAAACCTGTTCAGATTACGTACAAGTAGGTACTGTTTTGGCTTTTGTTATCGTATGCTCAATACGCGCTATAGATTAAAAACGTGACACGTTTATTTGGATGAATCAGGGATGATAACAAATACCAGTGGGAATTAAGCCCAGGACTGTCGGAATCGACCTACGTTTGATTCAACATTAAACAATCAAATATTCTTCTTTTTGATCTGAATAAAAATATATGTTGTAGTTTACTAAACATTCTTGATTATTCTACGGTTCAAAACACGATATTTACAATTTCACTCGATCATAAAAAAATCGCGAAAACAGGGAAGCTCTTTATCGTTTTTCAAGTCGTACTTGGTAGACCTAAGTTTTACGCCCAAAACATAGGCAATGATGTTTAAAAGAATATTCTACGGTTAATTTTTCTGAAAACTTTTTTTTTATTGTTAAAGTACGAGGGCCACGCTTTGTTCCTGAATATCATCATCATCACTGATTCTAGTAATGAATTAACCTTTTTGTTATCAGATATGACGGTTATTGATGTAATATTGTTATTATAAATATAAGTGATTAAGAAATGATAATTTAGTCGCTTTATTTCTCTTCAATTTACAATAAATGATAAACACGAATGAATTTGTATACACGACAAAAACACAAAAAAAAACACAAACTCGATCCAATGTCCCAGCAAATTATCTTTACTTGGATTACTCCTCTCTGCCCCACCAAGTGGACACTTTATTAAATATAGACAATACAAATAAAAACGCGTGCGCCCTACCAGTTATGACTTACGGAGCCGATACGTGGACACTCACGGTTAGACTGGTCCGTAAGTTGAAAGTCGCTCAGCGAGCTATGGAGAGAGATATGCTTGGAGTCTCTCTGAAGGATAAAATCCGAAACGAGGTGATCCGCCGGAGAACCAAGGTAACCGACATAGCCCAAAGACTAAGCAAGCTAAAGTGGCAATGAGCTGGTCACATCTCTCGTAGAACCGACAATCGTTGGGGAAAACAAATTTTAGAATGGAGACCGCATTTAGGCAAACTTAGTGTGGGACGCCCGCCGGCCAGGTGGAGTGACGACTTGCGAAAGGCGGCTGGCAGAGGCTGGATGAAGAGAGCCGAAGATCGGGCCCAGTGGCGTTTACTAGGAGAGGCCTACGTCCAGCAGTGGACGAATATAGGCTGATGATGATGATGATGAAGTCACGATCAATCATCAAAATCACAATCATCAAAAAAACGTGTGCGGTCGGGGGACCCCCGTCAGGACGTCCAGTTTAGTATTGAGTTCATACGTATATAATGGAAAGAGACAGAGAGAGAGAGTCGCATAACGCTTTTTTGTTACGTGACGATTTCTACCAGTCAATTTCGATTTTGACCCAGACCGTGTCCTCGAAAACCATGAAAACGACAGCCACGACGAAAAATTTAAAAATTTTTGGTGGCACCATTTAGAATTTTGTTTTTGACCACATTTCGACGATTTATACCAGTCAACTTCAACCGTGAGCCGCGTTAAAGAACTGCGTTCCAAAAATTCGGTATAGCTGAGTACCTACCTAGACTGATCGAAATAGATGAGAACGGATACCTATTTAAGAGATTTTAGCGGCAATGTTATCTAACCTTAGTGGCTCTTAGAAAAACGTCGGTCTTTGTTTTTTTTTTTTCATGTGATATCATAAACGATAACATTAGTGTATTATTTAAGATGGTGCCATCACCACAATCGCCTTAATTAGTCGTGGCTATTTAGCACTGACTTAGTTTAATTAGGTCGTTTACTGATCAAATTAAGTTCACAGCAAGTTTAAATTCGTGTGTGGAAAAATTTACAGGATACCGGATGTAAAAAATACCATTTAAAGTTTTTATCGAACCTGAAATCTACAGGGTGAAATTGAATTCATGGGCAATATTTTAAAGGGTCATTGTACTCATCATTATTTATGAACAACTTTTACCATAGGACCAAACCTGAAATCACAAAACAGTTAAACTAGTACGGGGAATAGAGTGAATCAGTTCCGTGTTAACAACCTTAAGCACCGATACATACCAATTCATTGAACAAGTTCGCACACATGATGAGGAAATCAGATTCTCCAAACTGTGACGTGTGCGGTGTAATTGAAGACGTACTATCGAGGAAGTTCATATCTATGCACCTTTAGGACTATTTTTCCCTGTAGCGCTCGGGCGCTAACAGTAACTAACGTAAAACAGATGCGGTCATCGTGTTCACGGGATTTTGTTCTAAAACTGCTTAGATATGAACTTCCTCGATAGTACATCACCTGTTGTTAGAATGTGTCCATTACGAGACGGATCGAGAGCTCTTTATAGGAACTTTCCACTTGAACAGAACTAATGTGGGAATGTTCCACGAGATGTTGTCCTCTCCTTTGTCTGTAGTCGCTAAAGCGCTTTTTATGTTATTATGTCGTAAGCCATAATTTTGTAAGTAGATGTATTTTAGCTTAATATAAGGTACGATGGGATTGACACGTACTTTATGTATAAAAATTCCTTAAATAAATAGAAAAAAAAAAATACAAAATGTTTACCAACCTTTACTGCTTATTTGTAACTTGGATGAATTGTGCAAGGTTCAACTCAACTCAACTCAAAGCATTTATTTCAAATAAACCAATTACAGGCACTTTTGAATTGTCAAGGGGTCGGTCAGTCAGAAAAATGAAGCTAGTTGCCCATTCCAAAGCGTACTATGTACCTATGGAGAAGAAATTGGTTGTTATGTTGAATTGAGAAAATAAAGCCTTTTTTTATAACATCACGCCGTGTTTCCCCAAAGGTTTAGGCAGAGCTATACCTGCAGTACACCCGCATTCTGCCAGTTATGTTTAAGTACTAGTACTAGGGGCTAAGGAATTAACGGGGCACAAATTCTGACTCCAGGCTGCTACTAATAACTTCCAGATGGATAACCCAATAATACTTTGCAACAAACCGAGGACCTCGAGCTCACCAGTAGCACTTGCGACCACCAGACCCACGAGGCAGCTAATTGTTTTTTTTGTTTCTTCAGTTATCTCTTATAATAGATTAGGTATCTTCTATTTTGCGAATGTGGGAACGGTACAGGCCTTGTTGAATCGCAGAGTATACAATTTGTCGAGCATTTTCAATTTTGATAAGGACCAGAGGGGCAATTCCCGTATTTTTAAGACCGTTCGCATTCTAATCTCAGTCTCAATCTGTCAAAAGTACAATCAATTTACATACATTTTTGACAGGTTTTTGACATTGATTATCGCTGAGATGAGATTGCGACTTGAATTTGAACGTTTTTTAAGTACGAGAATTGGCCTACTGGTACTTGTTGTCAGGCCTACACTATCCTCACAAACCTATTAGCACTGTAACTTTGAAATATTCTTAAAGCCAATTATCTTTAGAGAAATTACCAATTGGGTTCCAATTGGTCATTTCTCTTAAAGACCTGCACCTAGCTTCTGACGCCCATAAGTAAGTAGGTAGGTACCCTACATTACAATTGTTTGAAGTTGGTCCGAAGGTAGTCATGTACGTGTCGACTGGTCCCTTCTATGCATGTCCACTCTTTGCATGTTGCATGAAAACTTAAGCATGTCACGTGTCTTTCCTGCTAGAAATGCTCAAATCGACATACCGATGTAGGAACGCTGACACAGACATTCAGTATTCACAACCATGTGCAGCGCCCCGCGAACGAGCAGTTCGCCCAACACCGTCGCGACCTATAGACGCGCATATTAATACCAACAAGGTGCGTCCACGAAATATGTTAGTGAGTGAATAAACATCAATTAAATAAATTCCGCATTTAATTTCTCTCCGCACACACACCTCAACAAAAATACACAATCACACAAAACCGAGAATGGCTAAACTTGAGTTTGAAGAGGGAAAAGTTCGAATCGAACGACAACAACGAATGCGGAATGCGCGAGCATTGCCTTCTAGGTACGAGTCAAATATTAAAAAAAAACGGACATTTGTGTTACACATGTTAACTTGGAAATTAAACAAATATGGATTTTTATTTTATTTTATATTCAGATTAAAATAATATAACAATAACAGGAACTAATTTAATAACAAAGAGGTCGGACTAGATGAATCAGTGATGATGATGATGTTCAGGAACAATGTGTTTAGCGTGACCCACGTACTTGACGTTGGCGTTGAATCTATGAAAATTAAAAAGGATAATTAGTGACATATTACTGAGAATAAACGTTGCAGGCGTTTCTAAATTTAATGCTTTTTTGCACGCTTACCCAGTCTTCTTGTCGGCGTGGTATTCTACGATCCTGATGGTGCCGTCGGGCTGGTGCAAGCTGTACTCGCCCTTCACGACGTGACCATCACGAGATTCATGCTGGGATTTCTTGTCGCCGGTGTGAGGGTCCTCCACTTTGTACGCGAACTCATACTTAGGATGAGACTGCAAGGCATAATGTGACGGTTAGCAACATCAATCTTAATTTAAATAAGCCAAATTCTATTTTTGATTGGAACGTTATCATACATAGTACTCGACGTGTTTCTCGGTGGCGTGTCCGTGGTGCTGCTTGATGCTCTGTGATGAGGAGGCGTGACCATGGTGGTGCTCGTGGTGGTCTTGTGCGACAACCGCGGCCATGGCAACGGTGATGAGGAGAATCTATTAAAATAGCAACAAAAAAAAGTGAGGATTGAACTTTTATCACAATTTTATTTAATAAAATATCGCAACTTAGTGAAATGTTTGTTGTACCTTTGTGAACATGTTGTTTGTGTTTACGTGGATTTGCTGTAAAAGTTCAGTGATAACTGATAATTCAGAAAAGAAATTCGGTGTTTTATATCAAGTGCGAAATCAAGTTTAACGATGACAATAAAGTTTAACAATTTCAAGTAAGTGTCGTTCGAATGCTGATTAAGAACGTGCTTTGATTAAAAGGTTGGTATCCTTGACAAAGTTAGGTAAGAACGAAATTAATTAATTATTTAATGTAAAAGTCACTTTCGTCAATTAGTACGAGCTTTTCATTTAGGTAAATGCACTAGTTTAGCGACCATTGGTGCTAAAAACGATAAACCCGCTTGTTATTTTGTAAATTTATAAATGAATGAACAACAACAGTACCTACTTACTTATAAAAAAAGTACCCACGTCACACGAGGTCAACTGGCTTTAAATCAGAGCATTTACAAATTCACAAGTTCGGCGATATACTTGCTTTGTAATAAAAATGCCACACTTCAGCTTTTTATCTCAAACTTGCTTTTTCGGTCTATATAAAATCACGAATTTCTTTTCTTCAACATCAGTTATCTACCTGCTTTACAAGCAAACAAACTAAAAGAAAACACTAAAAATGTTTATCAAGGTCATTAATAAATTTTTACTATTGAGTTTAACTGATTCAATAACAAACACCTATTCATAGATTTTGGGATTCTATATCAAAGTATAGGCCAGTCAACGTAGACAGAAAAATCGCGTTAGGTTATAAAAAATTGCACCTTACTGATTTTTTGGCATAAATACAATACAATAGTAAAACCAACTTTGGAGCTCCGAAGGATCTGCGCTAACTTTGTGGTGCTCAAAAATCCTCAACACTTTCGGACTGCTTTCAGTTTTATACTTGTAACTTCTAAAAGGGTCAACCTACGGAAAGTCACCCATGCATTTTGGGAGCTCCGTTCTTGAAAAACTCAATTTACAATTTTATTAGCTTTTTCGTGATAACACGAGGGCGCTATTGGTTCTGTAGAGTTCATCCGTGATTTAACTAAAGCTTAATAACCGTTTTACACCTTCATCTCCCATTACCTTTTAAGCCGATGTATGGCTCGGAAAACAGTTAAAATTACTTATTACTTTCACCAAATTGTGCATGATGGGCAACGTTTGAAGTGCTGTATTTCGGGTTCTGTAAAACCTAAAGAGCTATGGTTGCGCTCAAATTGTAGCAAATTTTGTATTTTTAAAATTTAGGTACACCTTTTAGAAGTTATAAGCCATAAACTGATAAAAAGTCCGAAAATTTCGAGGTTTTTCGACCACCACGCTGTTAGCACAGGTCTTTTAAAGCTGCAAATTTGATTTTAAACTATTGGTTATCCTAACAACATTTGAAAAATCAGTACAGTGCACTTTTTTGCGATCGAAGATGTTTTAAATGACTGGCTTAGTAGCGAATAGAAATTCTTAATCAATTCATCTTCTATTATTCCAACAGATCATCCTTATTGCTGCTGTCGTTGCGATTTCCGCCGCGCGGCCACAAGACGGCCATGGTCACGAGCACCACCACGGTCACGCCTCCTCATTACAGAGCATTAAGCAGCACCACGGACACGCCACCGAGAAACACGTCGAGTACTATGTATGATAACGTTCTAATAATAAAAAAATGTTGAATTTTGTTTTCTTTTAGGAACGATTTGGCTAATCAACACATATCTTACAGTCTCATCCGAAATACGAGTTCGCGTACAAAGTGGAGGACCCTCACACAGGTGACAAGAAATCTCAGCATGAATCTCGTGATGGCCACGTTGTGAAGGGCGTGTACAGCCTGCACCAGCCTGACGGCACCATCAGGATTGTCGAGTACCACGCTGACAAGAAGAGCGGGTAAGCGTACAAAAGCATTAAATTTTAGACCCAGCTGCAATGTTTATTCTAAGAAATGTGACACTATAAGTATCCTTTTTTGTTTTCACAGATTCAACGCTAACGTAAAGTACGTGGGTCACGCTAAACACATTGTTCCTGAACATCATCATCATCACTGATTCTAGTATTATGAACTTATTGTTACGTTATGAGATATGACCGGTAGGTAGTGATGTAAAATTGTGATATAATTGTTATACTGAATAATTATAAATGATTAAGAAATGACATATTCTTTATTTCTCTTCAATATACTACAAATAATAAACCAACAACGTAAACCCATTACATATTATACTTACACACGTATACATTTGTATATGTAGAAAAAGCTTGTAGCGTTATATTTTTTATCGCAAACAAACAAATAAAAGAAACCGACTTGATCCGTGATCTTTGCCTAAGTCTTGCACTAAGTCCACCTAAGAAGCTCGACTTAATTAAAAAAAAGCAATTTTTGGGTATGATGATTTAAAATTTTAAAAGTAGCGGGAAGTGCCCGACGAGCATAAAGTCACAACCTCTCTAGCTCCCTCATTTTTAGGCTTAGCGTAATATCGTTTTTGAAGCAAAAACAATAAAATGTGTCACGTTCCCCTGTATACTTACTTAACACAAAATTGCAGATTTTTTAGTTATAATAATAATATTATCTTTATTTCAGACATACGTCCATACATTTTTAACAAATGAAACGTTAGTAAGGTTGTTAGTAGAACACATAAAAATACAAATAACAGGGTGTTAGTAATTTGTTAGTACAGAATCAAAATCAGTAGGTATAGTAAGAGTACAACATTATACTATACTTAGTCTATTTCCTATTTCTGAGCAAGTGAACACTCGCCCAGTAAACAGTAAACGGACCGTTTATTTTGCACGCTAACGTTCTGAGGACAGTGTTGGTGCTACCACGGACCCTGCTCATCATCGATGCGGTTCTTTTTCTGATGATGGAGAAGTAATCATCGACGGAAGCTGCCGTAAACATTTCTGAGGCACTGCAGTACCTGGGTTTCCTCAACACTGCCCTCAGAGCGTCATTGTACTGAACACGCGGGGCCATAGAGTAACACGGGCCACCGGCGGACCGGAAGGGAGAAGCCATAGCGTGTGTTCCCGATACAGAATTGTCTGTAATTTTTTGGGGGGCGAAATCTGCGCCACGCACACTTTCTCAGACTCCCACACAAAAACAATCGGCTGTCACTACGAAACCCATACATAATTATTATAACAATACACTAACAATTTCACACACACCTAGATGCAGTCGGTGTCACAACAGTGTAATGAAGTGACACAACTACATTGACAAGTTGTGTACAGCCGTGGCTGTACCAACTGTCGATACGCATTATCGATAAATTCGAGAACTCTGTTAGGGAAATCAGGTTTAAATTCCATATATCCCTTAAACTCGGATCTTTAGGAAAACTGCAATAAACACATAAAAAACTTCACACTTAATAGTTTTAATGTAATGTATTAATACTCGTAAGTATTATATTATATTTAATTTGACGCAATTTTAATATTAGACAATATCAAAAAAAAAGCTCACAGTACATATACATAATTATATTAATTAAATCAGATGACAAACTCTCAAAAATGATTATATGCACGAGAGGCATAGCTGTAAAGAGTCTTTTGCATTTGCCATTTTTATCGATATCTAACTATCTACAAACCGGTAACAACACTATCGCTCGGTGATAGCGACAACACTCGGATCAGTCGCTCGACCGATCCGCATATTGTACGAAGGCGAGCGGCCTGTGTTGGTAAACGAATCCGAAACATCACGACCGTTATTATTGTAATTTGATTAAAAATTACTTATATACGAAAGGTAACGTCATCTTTTTGTAAATTTGACGTGGGAGATCTCTATTTGCAGCAAAAAACTGAACAATGCGGCATTTTTGTGGGACGTCGATTCAGCCGCGCAGCTAGATTTAATCTAGTGAATGGAGCGACTGCAACTAGTTTTATTGTACGCATAGAACCGCGTGGACTTGTACTTTGGCAGAGGGGAACGCCTGCGTATGGCTACTCCCTTCCGTGTTGCTCTATGCGCAGGGCATTGAAAACCCGCCGCGTATAGTTGATCCACAGACTGCACTTGTAGAATGACTGACAGAAGGCTCTGAAAAGTAACAGATTTACATCTGTAGTACATCGTGCGAATCTGCAGGCCAACATGTTGCAGCGGACTGCCAACGCCCTCCTTTCCCTCTCTAAGTCTGCATCATCCTGTAGGCGATCCGACAGCATGTGACCCAAGTATTTTGCTTCAGTCACCCTAACTAGTGACGCCCCCCCGATCCTAATTGGTGGCACATTTGATGGTGCTTTGTTCCCCGCCTTAAATACCATGAGGACACTCTTACTCGCATTATACTTGAGTCCATGCGACGTGGCATACGCTTCACAAATGCCCAGAAGTCTTCTAAGCGCACTCACTGACGGGCTCAGCAGAACCATGTCGTCCGCATAACTAATATTATTTATCATGGTTCCGTCTATCGAACACCCGACCATAGCTCTGCTGAGCCTGCCAATCAGCTGATCAACAAATAGGTTAAACAAACTTACCTAATATGTTAAGTCACCCTTCTTGCCAATAAGCGATTTGTGTGCTGAAAGTATTAAATAAATTTACTTCGATTATTCCTGTCTGCCCCACCAAGTTGTTCGCGGTTACTTGATTTATCATTGATAGACAAGTCCACTATAAATTCGGCATACACGAGTATACAAAAAGACTAGACTGTCGAAATAGATAAGAAGAATCACACACATATCTAATAGTTTTTAGCAGTAATAATGCCTAACCTAGTAATCTCTTAGAAAAATGTCGGTAATAGTTTAAACAAATATTATTAATTATTAATGTGTCAAATGCTATTGGAATTTACAATCAGTAATTTCTCAGTAGCCGCCCAGAGTCTGGATTTGTGCCCGATTGATGGCAACAGGCGCGCCCCCTATTATATGGGACTTAGAGATAACTGGCGAAATGTGGGGGGTGGTTACCAAAGTCTTCGGGGATTACAGGAGTGATGTTATGATAAGCTAAATGAATAAATTTAAACACATAACTACGCATATCAAAAACGATAATATTTGTGAATTATCTTAGGTGCCAGTGGGTATCACTTAAGTTATTTGATTATTGACTAAATTATTTACACAGCAAGTTTAAATTCGTGTGTAAAAATATTTCTGTTAACAGGGTGTTAAAATACCCTTTAATTAAACAAATCGCAAATCTAGCATCGCATCTAGTAAAATTAAGCAAAAGTAATTGCTGGGAGACGAGGTTGGTTTTATTTGTAGCGCGCTATGTGAGTTCGAGCATCGGAAACGGAGGAATGGAAGAGAAAATGACAGATTGTAGAAAGATTTCTAAAGCGCGATGTCAAAATCTCTTCGTAGAGTAGAGATAGAAGTGGTCATGCTACGCTTGCTGGTCAGGTTCCCTCACTCTTCAGTCTATTTAATTCGCCAGTTTCGCTTATTGGTCAATTTTGCGGATTAAACGGTTGCGTCAACTCGATAGTTTCCCGTGTTTGCCTGTTTCCTTGATTTGTCAGTTTGGTACACTCAAGGAAAATTATGTTTTCTTTTAAACATAAAAAAGTGGACAATGTAAGGAATACCTAAACCAATTTAAATAAAAATGTAACTTGTATTTTTGAAACCACAATATCTTAAAATACGAGAAAAAATCTTAAATTCTAACGTAACTCCTGCAAAAAAATTACTTATGATAATACGTCCTCTGGGTCATGGCAATGATACGAGCAATGAATGTGGTTCAATAAAATACTAACTGAAATTATAGTGTGGCGCAAAAGTAATGACTTTAAGTGGAAGAAGATATCATTTTCGCAAATGACATTGTACACTTGAAAGAAGAAGAAGAAAGAAAGGCCGAACTCTCTCGATTCCGCGATTTGCAGTGGCCCGCAGGGTCACCCGGTTTTCCGCTACAGATTTTTTTTGGGTTTCGAATTTGAACTTGTTTATCAAACTGTCAAAGAATGACAGTTGTGATTTGAATATGCGGGTAATTTAGTTGGTAGTAAGTTTGGTAAACAATTAATTTCTCTATGTTACATAAGCCCTAAAAGCCCTTGGCAGCCTTAAACGAGACTATTAAATAGCAAGTAGTGAATTCATCGCCTGCAGTCTTGAGAAAAGTGAAGCAAATACAATGCAAATATGAAAATGTACATAACAAATATGCATAAATCCAGGTATTGGCCCGAAATTATTACTTTTTCGACTTAAACATTACCTACTGGTAAGTACAAATACACACACATAAGCACCCGCACACACCTTCACAATATAGGAAGCAATTTATTATACAATAGGGTATTTATAAACATTATTCACAAAAAGTATGAACTTTTCTTCCATAAAAAAATATTGAGGAAGAAATTTATGTCATTACTTTTGCGGCATCCTTCCTACCTATAAGTTACTGATAGGCTTCCTTTAAAAATATTGTTTGAAATATTATGTACTAAGAATTTACACATACCTACTTACTATCTCTAAAAACGAGAATGGTTATCTGTTGGTGGTTGTATAAAGAAGAAAAAAATTTTTGTTACTTTTGCAAATTAAACCAAAATAGTTTTTTTTACTTATCTTATATTGACTTAGTCTAGTACAAATCAACAACAGTAGGAACTAATTTAATAACAATGAGGTCGGACTGGAAGAATCAGTGATGATGATGATGTTCAGGAACAATGTGTTTAGCGTGACCCACGTACTTAACGTTGGCGTTGAATCTGTAAAAATAAAAAGGATGAGATACATTTCTGAGAATAAACGTTGCAGGCGTTTCTAAATTTAATGCTTTTTTGCACGCTTACCCAGTCTTCTTGTCGGCGTGGTATTCTACGATCCTGATGGTGCCGTCGGGCTGGTGTAAGCTGTACTCGCCCTTCACGACGTGACCATCACGCGATTCATGCTGAGATTTCTTGTCGCCGGTGTGAGGGTCCTCCACTTTGTACGCGAACTCATACTTAGGATGAGACTGCAAGGCATAATGTGACGGTTAGCAAAATCAATCCCAATTTAAATTAGCCAAAATCTATTTTTGATTAGAACGTTATCATACATAGTACTCGACGTGTTTCTCGGTGGCGTGTCCGTGGTGCTGCTTGATGCTCTGTGATGAGGAGGCGTGACCATGGTGGTGCTCGTGGTGGTCTTGTGCGACAACCGCGGCCACGGCAACGGTGATGAGGAGAATCTATTAAAATAGCAACAAAAAAAGTGAGGATTGAACTTATATTACAATTTTATTTAATAAAATATCGCAACTTGGTGAAATGTTTGTTGTACCTTTGTGAACATGTTGTTTGTGTTTACGTGGACTTGCTGTAAAAGTTCAGTGATAACTGATAATTCAGAAAATAAATTCAGTGTTTTATATCAAGTGCGAAATCAAGTTTAACGATGACAATAAAGTTTACCAATTTCAAGTAAGTTTCGTTCGAATGCTGATTATGAACGTGCTTTGATTAAAAGCTTGGTATCCTTGACAAAGTTAGGTAAGAACGAAGTTAATTAATTTACTAAGGTAAAAGTCACTTTCATCACTTAGAGCGCGCTTTTCATTTAGGTAAGGGCACTAGTTTAGCGATCATTGAATGAATGGACAACAACAGTACCTACTTACTTATTAAAAAAGATACCCACGTCACACGAGGTCAACTGGCTTTAAATCAGAGCATTTACAAATTCACAAGTTCGGCGATATACTTGCTTTGTAATAAAAATGCCACACATCAGCTTTTATGTCAAACTTGCTTTTTCGGTCTATATAAAATCACGAATTTCTTTTCTTCAACATCAGTTATCTACCCGCTTTACAAGCAAACAAACTAAAAGAAAACACTAAAAATGTTTATCAAGGTCATTAATAAATTTTTACTATTGAGTTTAACTGATTCAATAACAAACACCTAGTCATAGATTTTGGGATTCTAGATCAAAGTATAGACCAGTCACCGTAGACACAAAAATCGCGTTAGGTTGTAAAAAATTGCACCGTACTGATTTTTTGGGATAAATACAATACAATAGTAAAACCAAGTTTGGAGCTTCGAAGGATCTGCGCTATTTTTGTGGTGCTCGAAAAACCTGAACATTTTCGGACTGCTTTCAGTTTTATACTTATAACTTCTAAAAGGGTCAACCTACGGAAAATAACCCATGCATTTTGGGAGCACCGTTCTTGACAAATCAATTTACAATTTTGTTTTTTTTTTTGTTTTCGTTATTTCGTGATAACACATGGGAGCTATTGGTTCTACAGAGTTCACTCGTGCTTAAATAAAAGCTTAATAATCATTCTACACCTTCATCTCCCATTACTTTTTAAGCCGATGTATGGCTCGGAAAACAGTTAAAACTATAATTTTGAACATTTTGTGCAAAATGGGCAAAGTTTGAAGTACTGTATTTCGGGTTCTATTGAACCTAACGAGCTATGTTTGCACTCAAATTGTAGCAAATTTTATATTTTTAAACTCTATAGGGTGCAACTTTTAGAAATTATAAGCCAAAAACTGACAGAAGTCCGAAAATTTCGAGGTTTTTGGAGCACCACGCAGTTAGCACAGGTCTTTCAAAGCTACGTCGCCTATGCTTGGAGGTGGCCCTCAGCAAGTCGGAAGCCATGGTGTTTCATGGCCCCCGGCGGGCGCCGCCGCCCGGCTCACACATCGTGGTCGGGGGGGCTCGGATCGCTGTCGAGTCCACCATGAAGTATTTAGGATTGGTGCTCGACAGCCGGTGGAACTTCGAGCCTCACTTCCGACGGCTGGCGCCCAAGTTGCTGGGCGCGGCTGGCGCGCTCGCAACGCTGCTTCCCAATCTGGGGGGCCCGAGCGCCGTCTGTAGGCGGCTCTACTTGGGGGTCGTGCGATCCATGGCCCTGTATGGGGCCCCGGTGTGGGCCTCTGACCTGACGGCCGGCAGCATCGCTGTTTTGCGAAAGCCGCAGAGGGCGATGGCCGTCAGAGTCATCAGGGGGTGTCGCACGATCTCCTACGAGGCGGCTTGCGTACGGGCCGGATCCCCGCCCTGGGACCTCGAGGCGAAAGTACTCGCGTCGTTGTATCGGTGGCGCGAGGAAGCGAGGGCGCGGGGCGAGGGACCGATGCAGCGACACATAGAGCTGCGTCGGTCTCAGCTTCGCGAGGTCCTGGTGGCGGAATGGCGGGACAGGCTTTCTCGCCCTACCTCGCCTAGCCTCGTCACCATCGAGGCGGTCCGGCCGGTGCTCGAGCGCTGGCTCGGGAGGAGGCACGGCTCCCTGTCGTTTCGGGTGACGCAGGTGCTCTCGGGGCATGGTTGCTTCGGGAAGTACCTGTGTCGCATAAACAGGGAGCCGGACGCCCGGTGTCACCACTGCGTCGACTGCCGGGAGGATGCGGCGCGGCATACGCTGGCAGAATGTGCCGCTTGGGAGGAGCCGCGCCGTGCCCTCATCTCAGAAGTAGGCAGTGACTTGTCGCTGCCGGCTGTAGTCGAGTCGATGGTCGGCAGCGACGAGTCCTGGGACGCGGTGGTTTCCTTCTGTAAGACAGTCGTCTCGCAGAAGGAGGCTGCGGAAAGGGAGAGGGAGATCTGATTTACTCACCCGGCCCGCAGAAGGCGCACCGGGCGTCGGCGGAGGGCGGACAACGCCCTCTTCCAGCCCCCCTAAATGGGTCCAGGGGCGACGGACTCGGTGACGTCCGTCGCCCCCCACACAGCAGGACCCGAGGTGGCGGCACGTAGTGTTCCACGCGCGCCCCTCTTAGACGTCGCGGGGGGAGTCAAACACCTCACTCCCCCCCCAGACTCGAAGAGGCGGGCCGGCACCAGTCGGGGGTTGCGGAAGGATCGTACGTTCCCGCGACCCCCGGCGTAGGTGTGAGATGGAACACCGGGGTGGTTTTTAGTCAGTAAGAGTCTGACAGACCCCGCCGCCCGCCCCAGGGCGGTGGACATCCATGAGGATTATCCACCCCGGAAACAAAAAAAAAAAAAGAGGTCTTTCAAGGCTGCAAAACTGGTTATAAACTATTGGTATCTATCCTTCTATCTAACATTGAAAAAAATCAGTGGAATTTTTCGCGAACGAGATTTTGTAAATGACTGGATTAGTAGCGAATAGGAATTCTTAATCAATTCATCTTCTTTTGTTCCAACAGATCATCCTAATTGCTGCTGTCGTTGCGATTTCCGCCGCGCGGCCCCAAGACGGCCATGGTCACGAGCACCACCGCGGTCACGCCTCCTCATCACAGAGCATCAAGCAGCACCACGGACACGCCACCGAGAAACACGTCGAGTACTATGTATGATGATAACGTTCCAATAATAAATATTGAATTTTGTTTTGAAAAATCATCTTTTCGGAATGATTTTGCTAATCAACACATATCTTACAGTCTCATCCGAAATACGAGTTCGCGTACAAAGTGGAGGACCCTCACACAGGTGACAAGAAATCTCAGCATGAATCTCGTGACGGCCACGTTGTGAAGGGCGTGTACAGCCTGCACCAGCCTGACGGCACCATCAGGATCGTCGAGTACCACGCTGACAAGAAGAGCGGGTAAGCGTGCAAAAGCATAAAATTTTAGACTCAGCTGCAATGTTTATTCAAAGAAATGTGACACTATAAGTATCCTTTTTTGTTTTCACAGATTCAACGCCAACGTAAAGTACGTGGGTCACGCTAAACACATTGTTCCTGAACACCATCATCATCACTGATTCTAGTATTGTTTACCCTATTGTTACGTTATGAGATATGACCGGTATTGATGTAAAATTGTGATATAATTTTTAAACTGTTTATAAATTATTAAGAAATGATATTTTGTGGTCTTTACTTCTGGTCAATAAACTACAAATAATAAACAAACAACGTAAACCCATTACATATTATACTTACACACGAATACATTTGAGTATTATGTAGAAAAAGCTTGTAGCGTTATATTTTTAATCGCCCAACAAATAAACCCTTAGAAATCCCAGCCCTTGATTATCGGCGGCAGGTATATGCGGAATAGGCTCGTTGTTGCGTCGCTGTCTCCACTCTGTCTGAATGGTGTTCAGATTGAATACGCACATACGGTTAAAAATCTGGGGGTGACCATGGATTCCTATTTATCATGGACTGCCCATGTTGCTCAAGTCAGTCGCAAAGTGCACTACACGTTCCATTCGTTGAAATGTCTCCAGAGCGTCTTGCCCTTGAACACCAAAATTTCTCTTGCTCAAACTCTCATTCAGCCCATCATAGATTATGCCGATGCCTGTTATTGGGATGCCACCGAGGAGCTTTTAAATAAACTTGAGCGTTTGTAGAATATATGTATTCGTTTTGTTTTTGACCTCAAAAAGTATGATCACGTTACCAACTTTCGCAAGATACTCAAGTGTCTCCCCATTCGACTTCGCAGGAACTCTCGGATATTGTGTCTGCTATTCAACCTCCTTCACAGTCCTAAAACGCCATCCTATTTGCGAGAGCGTTTTTCCTACGCCCGACCTTCAGATGCGCCTTGCAGGTCGCATCTTAGAAACCTCCTTAAGTCCCCTCCCCACTCCACCGACTTTTACTCCTACTCCTTCATTGTGCACGCGGTGCGGTTGTGGAATTCACTCCCGCCTGACATTAGGGACTGCCAAACTGTTGCAGGTTTTAAAAGAAGAGTGAAAGAACACTATCTTTCTACTTCGTCATAGTTGCGTATATATTCTTGTGTTATTTATTTAAGAAGTATGTTTGTATGTATGTATGTATGTATATTCTCATATTATTTGTTTTATTTTACTAAGTGAATTGTTTTTGATTTTATGTATTTTATTTTCTCTTTTACTCTTACACACGCTGTCTACATCTCTAAATCTTTTATCCTATCGCAGGTATGCTGGAAGAGATTTCATTAGAAATAAACATCACCTTAGTACCTATTTTTCTGTTATTTTCTTCTTGTCTGTTTATATAAGTGTGTACATGAATGGTTAAATAAATAAAAGAAACCGACTTGATCTATGATCACTAGTTCCGCCTCTGTACATTTGTGTGCTGAAAGTATTAAATAAATAAATAAGGTATCGTTTACTTGGATTATTCCTGTCTGCCCCACCAAGTTGTTCGTGGTTACCAACTTGATTTATCATTGATAGACAAGTCCACTATAAATTCGGTATACACGAGTACCTACCTAGACTGCCGAAATAGATAAGAAGAATCACACACTTAACTAATTGTTTTTAGCAGTAATAATGCCTAACCTAGTAATCTCTTAGAAAAATGTCGGTAATAGTTTAAACAAATATTATTAATTATTAATGTGTCAAATGCTATTGGAATTTACAATCAGTAATTTCTCAGTAGCCGCCCAGAGTCTGGATTTGTGCCCGATTGATGGCAACAGGCGCGCCCCCTATTATATGGGACTTAGAGATAACTGGCGAAATGTGGGGGGTGGTTACCAAAGTGTTCGGGGATTCAATTCAATTCAATTCAATATTTTATTGCATACCATATGTTTACAATAAGGTGTTATATAACAGAACAGGAAAGTACAATATGGACCCTGTCGGGCACAGCAAAAATTAGAAGAGAGGAAGAGAGGGCTATATTATATCCTTTCATTAAGTGGGTATTAAACTAAGTTTTTGCACATATACTATAATTTTAAATTAGGTATTTATATATTATATTTATATGTTTATAACATAAAGATATTTTATTTATCTCAATGATTTATCATCAAACAATTCCGTTAAGGTGTAGTATGCTTTATTTTCCAGAAATACCTTAAGTTTATGGGTAAATGTGATAGTTTTGTTTTGTTCTCTAATATCCGTAGGTAAATTATTATAATTTTTTATAGACATAACTAAAGGGCTCATGGAGTGGATTTTGAGTCGAGATGGTGGCTTATTTAATTTGTTTTTATTTATGTTCCGTAATGTGTATTTTGTTCGTGTTTCCTCGCATTTTGTATAGAGTGTAGGGTTGTTTTTGACAAATTTACATAGTTCTAGAATATACAAGCAGGTAAGTGTTAGGACTTTATGTTGTTTAAAATAAGGTTTGCAGCTGTCTGTCGGTTCTATATTTGTGAGTATTCGGATAAGTTTCTTTTGCTGGATAAAAATAGTATGGGAATCTGTGCTGTTACCCCACAATATACCTCCATAACTTAGTCGTGATTGGGCATACGCATAGTATGCTACAAGTGCAGTTTTAAAATCGGTAGTTTTTTTTATTGCGCGTAAGGCGTAAGTGAATTTGGAGAGTTTTGCTCTAGTTTTCTGAATGTGAGATTTCCAATTTATTGCGTGTCAATAGATAAACCGAGAAGGGTGAATTCGTTAACTTGTTCTATTTTAGGATAGGATCACAGGAGTGATGTTATGATAAGCTAAATGATTACATCTAAACACATAACTACGGATCCATGGAGTTTCTTGCCCGTTCTTCTCCATAGGTACCTACTACGCTTTGGAATGGGCAACTAGCTTCATATTTCTGACTGACCGACCACTTGACAATTCAAAAGTGCCTGTAAATGGTTTAATTGAAATAAATGCTTTGAGTTTGAGTTTGAGCTATCAAAAACGATAACATTTGTGAATTATCTTAGGTGCCAGTGGGTATCAATTTAGTTATTTGAATATTGACTGCATTATTTTCACAGCAAGTTTAAATTCGTGTGTAAAAATATTTCTGGTAACAGGGTGTTAAAATACCCTTTAATTAAACAAATCGCAAATCTAGCATCGCATCTAGTAAAATTAAGCAAAATTAATTGCTGGGACACGAGGTTGGTTTTATTTGTAGCACGTTATGTGAGTTCGAGCATCGGAAACGGAAGGAATAGAAGAGAAAATGACAGATTGTAGAAAGATTTCTAAAGCGCGATGTCAAAATCTCTTCGTAGAGTAGAGATAGAAGTGGTCATGCTACGCTTGCTGGTCAGGTTCCCTCACTCTTCAGTCTATTTAATTCATCAGTTTCGCTGATTGGGTAGTCTTGCGGATTAGACAGAGTTGCGTCAACCAGATAGTTTCCCGTGTTTGCCTGTTTCCTTGATTTGTCAGTTTGGTACACTCAAGGAAAATTATGTTTTCTTTTAAACATAAAAAAGTGGACAATGTAAGGAATACCTAAACGAATTTCAATAAAAATATATCTTGTATTTTTGAAACCAAAATATCTTAAAATAAGAGAATAAAACTTAAATTCTAACGTAACTCCTGCAAAAAAATGACTTACGTATAATACGTCCTCTGGGCCATGGCAATGATAGGAGCAAATAAATAGTTCAATAAATAAATAAATACTTACTGAAATTATAGTGTGGCGCAAAAGCAATGACCTTAGCGGAAGAATATCTCATTATCGCAAATGACATTGTACACACGGCTACACATCAAGCTATACAAAACCAGTTTACGCTGGTCTCGCATCGTACGGAAATCCTATACAATGTGAGATCAGCTTATACTGGAAATGTATAGCTTGACGTGTAGCCGTGTGTACACTTGTAGAAGAAGAAGAAAGAAAGGCCGAACTCTCTCGATTCGGCGATTTGCAGTAGCCCGCAGGGTCACCCGGTTTTCCGCTACAGATTTTTTTTGGGTTTCGAATTTGAACTTTTTTATCAAATTAACCTTTAGCTGCCGACCTGGTCTAAACGTAACGTTAATTAACGTTAACGTTAATTCTAAATAGTTAATTAAACAGATTTTTAAAATATAGCTCCGATTAAATGATAAAAATTGAAAACCACGAAATATGACACTAAATTGCGACGTTGCCACTCATAAGGTATAAACGCTCTTAACACACTACAAAGTACATGCAACTGTCAAAGAATGACAGTTGTGATTTGAATATGCGGACAATTTAGTTGGTAGTAAGTTTGGTAAACAATTAATTTCTCTATTTTACATAAGCCCTAACAGCCCTTGGCAGCCCTAAACGAGACTATCAAATAAGGAAGTAGTGAATTTATCGCCTGCAGTCTTGAGAAAAGTAAAGCAAATACAATGCAAATGTGAAAATGTGCATAACAAATATGCATAAATCCAGGTATTGGCTCGAAATTATTACTTTTTCGACTTAAACATTACCTACTGGTAAGTACAAATACACACACATAAGCACCCGCGCACACCTTCACAATATAGGAAGCAATATATACAATAGGGTATTTATAAACATTATTCACAAAAAGTATGAACTTTTCTTCCATATAAAAAAATATTGTGGAAGAAATTTATGTCATTACTTTTGCGGCATCCTACCTATAAGATACTGAGGCTTCCTTTAAAAATATTGTTTGAAATATTATGTACTAAGAATTTACACGTACCTACTTACTGTCTCTAAAAACGAGATACGTTTTGTTAATTTTGAAAATTAAACCAAAATATTTTTTTTTCTTATCTTATATTGACGTAGTCTAATACAAATCAACAACAGTAGGAACTAATTTAATAACAATGAGGTCGGACTGGAAGAATCAATGATGATGATGATATTCAGGAACAATGTGTTTAGCGTGACCCACGTACTTTACGTTGGCGTTGAATCTGTAAAAATAAAATAGGATGAGATACATTTCTGAGAATAAACGTTGCAGGCGTTTCTAAATTTAATGCTTTTTTGCACGCTTACCCAGTCTTCTTGTCGGCGTGGTATTCTACGATCCTGATGGTGCCGTCGGGCTGGTGCAAGCTGTACTCGCCCTTCACGACGTGACCATCACGCGATTCATGCTGAGATTTCTTGTCGCCGGTGTGAGGGTCCTCCACTTTGTACGCGAACTCATACTTAGGATGAGACTGCAAGGCATAATGTGACACTTAGCAAAATCAATCCTAATTTGAATATGCCAAAATCTATTTTTGATTAGAACGTTATCATACATAATACTCGACGTGTTTCTCGGTGGCGTGTCCGTGGTGCTGCTTGATGCTCTGTGCTGAGGAGGCGTGACCATGGTGGTGCTCGTGGTGGTCTTGTGCGACAACCGCGGCCACGGCAACGGCGATGAGGAGAATCTATTAAAATAGCAACAAAAAAAAAGTGAGGATTGAACTTTTATCACAATTTTATTTAATTAAATACCGCAACTTGGTGAAATGTTTGTTGTACCTTTGTGAACATGTTGTTTGTGTTTACGTGGACTTGCTGTAAAAGTTCAGTGATATCTGATAATTCAGAAAATAAATTCAGTGTTTTATATCAAGTGCGAAATCAAGTTTAACGATGACAATAAAGTTTAACAATTTCAAGTAAGTGTCGTTCGAATGCTGATTATGAACGTGCTTTGATTAAAAGCTTGGTATCCTTGACAAAGTTAGGTAAGAACGAAGTTAATAAATTTACTAAGGTAAAAGTCACTTTCATCACCTAGAGCGCGCTTTTCATTTAGGTAAGGGCACTAGTTTAGCGATCATTGGTGCTAAAAACGCAAATCCGCTTGTTATTTTGTGATTATATTAATGAATGAACAACAACAGTACCTACTTACTTGTAAAAAAAGATACCCACGTCACACGAGGTCAACTGGCTTTAAATCAGAGCATTTACAAATTCACAAGTTCGGCGATATACTTGCTTTGTAATAAAAATGCCACACATCAGCTTTTATGTCAAACTTGCTTTTTCGGTCTATATAAAATCACGAATTTCTTTTCTTCAACATCAGTTATCTACCTGCTTTACAAGCAAACAAACTAAAAGAAAACACTAAAAATGTTTATCAAGGTCATTAATAAATTTTTACTATTGAGTTTAACTGATTCAATAACAAACACCTAGTCATAGATTTTGGGATTCTAGATCAAAGTATAGACCAGTCACCGTAGACACAAAAATCGCGTTAGGTTGTAAAAAATTGCACCGTACTGATTTTTTGGGATAAATACAATACAATAGTAAAACCAAGTTTGGAGCTTCGAAGGATCTGCGCTATTTTTGTGGTGTTCGAAAAACCTCAACATTTTCGGACTGCTTTCAGTTTTATGCTTATAACTTCTAAAAGGGTCAACCTACGGAAAGTAACCCATGCATTTTCTTGAAAATTCCAATATTTTTTTTTTGTTTCTGTTTCGTGATTACACAAGAAAGCTAATGGTTCTACAGAGTTCACTCGTGCTTAAAATAAAGCTTAATAACCGTTCTACACCTTCATCTCCCATTACTATTTAAGCCGATGTATGGCTCGGAAAACAGTTAAAACTATAATTTTGAACATTTTGTGCAAAATGTGCAAGGTTTGAAGTGCTGTATTTCGGGTTCTATTGAACCTAACGAGCTATGTTTGCGCTCAAATGGTAGCAAATTTTGTATTTTTAAACTCTATAGGTATGTGCACCTTTTAGATGTTATAAGCCAAAAACTGAAAGAAGTCCGTAAATATCGAGATTTTTCGAGCACCACGAAGTTAGCACCGGTTTTTCAAAGCTGCAAAACTGGTTATAAACTATTAGTATCTATCCTAACAAGATTGAAAAAAATCAGTAGGACAAGTGCATTTTTTCACGAACGACGATGTTTTAAATAACTGGCTTAGTAGGTAGCGAATAGGAATTCTTAATCAATTCATCTTCTTTTGTTCCAACAGATGATCCTAATTGCTGCTGTCGTTGCGATTTCCGCCGCGCGGCCACAAGACGGCCATGGTCACGAGCACCACCACGGTCACGCCTCCTCATCACAGAGCATCAAGCAGCACCACGGACACGCCACCGAGAAACACGTCGAGTACTATGTATGACAACGTTCCAATAATAAATATTGAATTTAGTTTTCTTTTAGGAATGATTTGGCTAATCAACACATAATTATCTTACAGTCTCATCCGAAATACGAGTTTGCGTACAAAGTGGAGGACCCTCACACAGGTGACAAGAAATCTCAGCATGAATCTCGTGACGGCCACGTCGTGAAGGGCGTGTACAGCCTGCACCAGCCTGACGGCACCATCAGGATTGTCGAGTACCACGCTGACAAGAAGAGCGGGTAAGCGTGCAAAAGCATTCAATTTTAGACTCCTGCAACGTTTAATCTAAGAAATGTGACACTATAAGTATCCTTTTTTGTTTTCACAGATTCAACGCCAACGTAAAGTACGTGGGTCACGCTAAACACATTATTCCTGAACATCATCATCATCACTGATTCCAGTATTATGAACTCTATTGTTACGTTATGAGATATGACCGGTACTGATGTAAAATTGTGATATAATTGTTATACTGAACATAAATGATTAAGAAATAAATATTGTTTTGTCTTTACTTCTCTTCAATATACAACAAATAATAAACTAACAACGTAAACCCATTACATATTATACTTACACTCGTATACATTTGTATATGTAGAAAAAGCATGTAGCGTTATATTTTCAATCGCAAACAAACAAATAAAAGAAACTGACTTGACCTATGATCCTTAGTCTTGCACAAAGTCCGCCTCTATACATTTGTGTACTGAAAGTATTAAATAAATAAATATGGTATCGTTTACTTGGATTATTTTTTTCTGCCCAACCAAGGTGTTCGTGGTTACTTGATTTATCATTAATAGACAAGTCCAATAAAAATTCGGTGTACACGAGTACCTATCCAGACTGCCGAAATAGATAAGAAGAATCAAACACATATCTAATTAGTTTTTATCAGTAATAATGCCTAACCTAGTAGTCTCTTAGAAAAATGACGATAATAGTTTAAACAAATATTATTAATTATTAATGTGTCAAATGTTATTGGAATTTACAATCAGTAATTTCTCAGTAGCAGCTTGGAGTCTGGATTTGTGCCCGATTGATGGCCACAGGCGCGCCCCCTATTATATGGGACTTAGAGATAACTGGCGAAATGTGGGGTGTGGTTACCAAAGTGTTCGGGGATTACAGGAGTGATGTTATGATAAGCTAAATGATTACATTTAAACACATAACTACGGATATCAAAAGCAATAATATTTGTGAATTATCTTAGGTGCCAGTGGGTATCAATTTAGTTATTTGCTTATTGACTAAATTATTTTCACAGCAAATTTAAATTCGTGTGTAAAAATATTTCTGGTAACAGGGTGTTAAAATACCCTTTTATTAAACGAATCGCAAATCTAGCATCGCATCTAGTAAAATTAAGCAAAAGTAATTGCTGGGACACGAGGTTGGTTTTATTTGTAGCACGTTATGTGAGTTCGAGCATCGGAAACGGAAGGAATAGAAGAGAAAATGACAGATTGTAGAAAGATTTCTAAAGCGCGATGTCAAAATCTCTTCGTAGAGTAGAGATAGACGTGGTCATGCTACGCTTGCTGGTCAGGTTCCCTCACTCTTCAGTCTATTTAATTCGCCAGTATCGCTGATTGGGTAGTCTTGCGGATTAGACAGAGTTGCGTCAACTCGATAGTTTCCCGTGTTTTTCTGTTTCCTTGATTTGTCAGTTTGGTACACTCAAGGAAAATTATGTTTTCTTTTAAACATAAAAAAGTAGACAATGTAAGGAATACCTAAACAAATTTCAATAAAAATATAACTTGTATTTTTGAAACCAAAATATCTTAAAATAAGAGAATAAAACATAAATTCTAACGTAACTACAAAAAACGTAACTGCAAAAAAATTACTTACGTATAATACGTCCTCTGGGCCATGGCAATGATAGGAGCAAATAAATAGTTCAATAAATAAATAAATACTTACTGAAATTATAGTGTGGCGCAAAAGCAATGATCTTAGCGGAAGAAGATCTCATTATCGCAAATGACATTGTACACTTGTAGAAGAAGAAGAAAGAAAGGCCGAACTCTCTCGATTCGGCGATTTGCAGTGGCCCGCAGGGTCAGCCGGTTTTCCGCTACAGATTTTTTTTGGGTTTCGAATTTGAACTTGTTTATCAAATTATGAGCGTTTATACCTTATGAGTGGCAACGTCGCAATTTAGTGTCATATTTCGTGGTTTTCAATTTTTATCATTAAATAGAAGCTATATTTTAAAAATCTGTTTAATAGTTTTTAGAATTACGTGAAAGTGTTTAAAAAGTAAGTAACCGTAATGCTTACAGTTATTTTACAATAAAAATAACGCCCTGCAAGTTTCCAATGTATTATTTGCATATAAATAGAACTGTAAACGCAACGATTTCTTACCTTTTACACAGTTTTCACATAATTCTAAATAGTTAATTAAACAGATTTTTAAAATATAGCTCCGATTAAATGATAAAAATAAAAACCACGAAATATGACACTAAATTGCGACGTTGCCACTCATAAGGTATAAACGCTCTTAACACACTACAAAGTGCATGCAACTGTCAAAGAATGACAGTTGTGATTTGAATATGCGGACAATTTACAGAACAGCCCTTGGCAGCCCTAAACGAGACTATCAAATAAAGAAGTAGTGAATTTGTCGCCTGCAGTCTTGAGAAAAGAAGCAAATACAATGCAAATGTGAAAATGTGCATAACAAATATGTATAAATCCAGGTATTGGCTCGAAATTATTACTTTTTCGACTTAAAAATTACCTACTGGTAAGTACAAATACACACACATAAGCACCCGCGCACACCTTCACAATATAGGAAGCAATATATACAATAGGGTATTTATAAACATTAATCCCAAAAAGTAAGAACTTTTCTTCCATACAAAAAAAATATTGTGGAAGAAATTTATGTCATTACTTTTGCGGCATCCTACCTATAAGATCCTGATAGGGCTTCCTTTAGAAATATTGTTTGAAATATTTTGTACTAAGAATTTACACGTACCTACTTACTATCTCTAATAATGAGATGGGTTATCTGTTGGTGGTTGTATTAAAAAGAGGAACGTTTTGTTACTTTTGCAAATTAAACCAAAAATTTTTTTTTTCTTATATTATATTGACTAAGTCTAATACAAATCAACAACAGTAGGAACTAATTTAATAACAAAGAGGTCGGACTGGAAGAATCAGTGATGATGATGATGTTCAGGAACAATGTGTTTAGCGTGACCCACGTACTTTACGTTGGCGTTGAATCTGTAAAAATAAAAAAAATATGAGATACAATTTTGAGAATAAACGTTGCAGGCGGTTCTAAATTTAATGCTTTTTTGTACGCTGACCCAGTCTTCTTGTCGGCGTGGTATTCTACGATCCTGATGGTGCCGTCGGGCTGGTGCAAGCTATACTCGCCCTTCACGACGTGACCATCACGAGATTCATGCTGAGATTTCTTGTCGCCGGTGTGAGGGTCCTCCACTTTGTACGCGAACTCATACTTAGGATGAGACTGCAAGGCATAACGTGACGGTTAGCAAAATCAATCCAAATTTAAATAAGCCAAATTCTATTTTTGATTGGAACGTTATCATACATAGTACTCGACGTGTTTTTCGGTGGCGTGTCCATGGTGCTGCTTGATGCTCTGTGATGAGGAGGCGTGACCGTGGTGGTGTTTGTGGTTATCTTGTGCGGCCACAGCTGCCACTGCGACGGTGATGAGGAGGATCTATTGAAATAGCAAAACATGTGAAGTGAGGTTTCCCTTTAACATTTTTATTTTATAAAATATGTCTGTCTACCTAGTGAAATGTTTAATTTACCTTTGTGAACATATTGTTTGTCTTTACGTTTACTTGTTGTAAAAGTTAAGAGATCACTGATAATTCAGGAAAGGCACTGGGTGTTTTTATACGAAGTGCAAAATCAAGTTTAAAGTTGACAATAAAATAAGCAAGTTTCGTTCAAAACCCGCTGAGTGCTGATTACAAACGTGCTTTGATTAAAAGCTTGGTATCCTTGACAAAATTATGTAAGAACGGAATTAATTAATTCATTAAGTTAAAAGTCACTTTCTTTACTTACGGCAATCACTTAATACGGAATGCTTAACGATGAGATTCCTTTATACTTCCGAAAATGATCAATGTGTTCAACACACAGAAGCTTTTTCTCATATTTTATCCTTGATGTTAGTGAATGAAAACTATAACAGATTATAAGTTTGTTATAGTATATTTTTGGAATAGTACTAATTACTTAGTTGTTAACAAAAACAAAGGCTTCATTACAATTAAATAATATACTTTCATAATAATTATACTTCTTTCTAACTTGCATCATAGTTTGTTTGCCGGTAGAAAACCCAATGTTACCAAAAACATTTCATGTAAAGTATGATGTCAAGATTTTTACACATTAAGCTGTCACTGTTAAAAAGTTATCAGATCCAATGTAGGGCCAAGCCCCTAACTCTACAAGGACTAACTCTACAATCTTTACATCTTTGTCAAAATGTACGGCTTGGCCTTTCACGGCCGTCGCACAGACATTCCTATGGGCTTAAGGTAAGAAATTAAGTCACTGATCTTAAATATTTTGTCCTGCAGTAGTTTAATGGTTACAAAGTTAGGGCTTTTTGAATAAGGGCTTGGATCTTCATAACTGATCATTTTTAACTAGTGAAAGCGTTATGTGAGTCTTGGCAACCTACTTCACATGAAATGTTTTTAGTGTAGGATTTGAAATTACGATGAAACGCTTCGAGAAAAGGTAGGTAGTAGGCCCCACGTTTTTTATTTTTTGCTTGTGTTGGCGGGGGCACTGCCGATGCCCCCAGAACATTAATTTTGACTTTCCTGAGCTCGCCTTTTAACAGTTTGCCATCTCACATAATGCTGTAAGATATGTGTTTGTTAACATTCGGTACCTACCCTAATAAACGACAAAAAAAAACTTGATCTTGTTTGTTAACGTAGGTTCTACATATTATCAAAGAGGTACCGTACATCGCACGAGGCCAACTAGCCTTAAAACAGAACAATTACACATTCAACAAGTTCGTTGATAAACTTGCTTTGTAATAAAAATGCCACACACCAGCTTTTATGTCAAACTTGCTTTTTCGGTCTATATAAAATCACGAATTCTTCAACATCAGTTATCTACCTAATTTACAAGCAAACAAACTAAAAGAAAACACTAAAAATGTTTATCAAGGTCATTAATAAATTTTTACTATTGAGTATAACTGATTCATTAACAAACACCTATTCATAGATTTTGGGATTCTATATCAAAGTATAGGCCAGTCACCGTAGACACAAAAATCGCGTTAGGTTGTAAAAAATTGCACTGTTTTTTGGGATAAATACAATACAATAGTAAAACCAAGTTTGGAGCTTCGAAGGATCTGCGCTAACTTTGTGGTGATCAAAAATCCTCAACACATTCGGACTGCTTTCAGTTTTTTACTTGTAACTTCTAAACGGGCCAACCAACGGAAAGTCACCCATGCATTTTGGGAGCTCCGTTCTTGAAAATTCCAATAAAATTTTATTTTTCGTTGTTTCGTGATAACACAAGAGAGCTAATGGTTCTACAGAGTGCACTCGTGCTTAAAATAAAGCTTGATAACGGTTCTACACCTTCATCTCTTATTACTATTTAAGCCGATGTATGGCTCGGAAAACAGTTAAAACTATAATTTTGAACATTTTGTGCAAAATGGCCAAGGTTTGAAGTGCTGTATTTCGGGTTCTATTGAACCTAACGAGCTCTGTTTGCGCTCAAATGGTAGCAAATTTTGTATTTTTAAACTCTATATGTGCACCTTTTAGAAGTTATAAGCCAAAAACTGAAAGAAGTCCGTAAATATCGAGATTTTTCGAGCACTACGAAGTTAGCACCGGTCTTTCAAAGCTGCAAAACTGGTTATAAACTATTGGTATCTATCCTAACAACATTGAAAAAAATCAGTAGGACAAGTGCATTTTTTCACGAACGACGACGTTTTAAATGACTTGCTTAGTAGCGAATAGGAACTCTTAATCAATTCATCTTCTTTTGTTCCAACAGATGATCCTAATTGCTGCTGTCGTTGCGATTTCCGCCGCGCGGCCACAAGACGGCCATGGTCATGAGCACCACCACGGTCACGCCTCCTCATCACAGAGCATCAAGCAGCACCACGGACACGCCACCGAGAAACACGTCGAGTACTATGTATTATAACGTTCCCATAATAAATATTGAATTTAGTTTTCTTTTAGAAATGATTTGGCTAATCAACACATAATTATCTTACAGTCTCATCCGAAATACGAGTTTGCGTACAAAGTGGAGGACCCTCACACAGGTGACAAGAAATCTCAGCATGAATCTCGTGATGGCCACGTTGTGAAGGGCGTGTACAGCCTGCACCAGCCCGACGGCACCATCAGGATTATCGAGTACCACGCTGACAAGAAGAGCGGGTAAGCGTGCAAAAGCATTCAATTTTAGACTCCTGCAACGTTTAATCTAAGAAATGTGACACTATAAGTATCCTTTTTTGTTTTCACAGATTCAACGCCAACGTAAAGTACGTGGGTCACGCTAAACACATTATTCCTGAACATCATCATCATCACTGATTCCAGTATTTATTATGAACTCTATTGTTACGTTATGAGATATGACCGGTACTGATGTAAAATTGTGATATAATTGTTATACTGAACATAAATGATTAAGAAATAAATATTGTTTTGTCTTTACTTCTCTTCAATATACTACAAATAATAAACTAACAACGTAAACCCATTACATATTATACTTAACACGTATACATTTGTATATGTAGAAAAAGCATGTAGCGTTACATTTTCAATCGCAAACAAACAAATAAAAGAAACTGACTTGACCTATGATCCTTAGTCTTGCACTAAGTCCGCCTCTATACATTTGTGTACTGAAAGTACTATATAAATAAATAAGGTATCGTTTACTTGGATTATTCTTTTCTGCCCAACCAAGGTGTTCGTGGTTACTTGATTTATCATTGATAGACAAGTCCACTATAAATTCGGTATACACGAGTACCTACCTAGACTGCCGAAATAGATAAGAAGAATCAAACACATATCTAATTAGTTTTTATCAGTAATAATGCCTAACCTAGTAGTCTCTTAGAAAAATGTCGATAATAGTTTAAACAAATATTATTAATTATTAATGTGTCAAATGTTATTGGAATTTACAATCAGGAATTTCTCAGTAGCAGCTTGGAGTCTGGATTTGTGCCCGATTGATGGCAACAGGCGCGCCCCCTATTATATGGGACTTAGAGATAACTGGCGAAATGTGGGGTGTGGTTACCAAAGTGTTCGGGGATTACAGGAGTGATGAATGATTACATTTAAACACATAACTACGGATATCAAAAACGATAATATTTGTGAATTGTCTTAGGTGGCGGTGGGTATCAATTAAGTTATTTGATTATTGACTAAATTATTTACACAGCAAGTTTAAATTCGTGTGTAAAAATATTTCTGGTAACAGGGTGTTAATATACCCTTTAATTAAACAATCGAAAATCTAGCATCGCATCTAGTAAAATTAAGCAAAAGTAATTGCTGGGAGACGAGGTTGGTTTTATTTGTAGCGCGCTATGTGAGTTCGAGTATCGGAAACGGAGGAATGGAAGAGAAAATGACAGATTGTAGAAAGATTTCTAAAGCGCGATGTCAAAATCTCTTCGTAGAGTAGAGATAGAAGTGGTCATGCTACGCTTGCTGGTCAGGTTCTCTCACTCTTCAGTCTATTTAATCCGTCAGTTTCGCTGATTGGGTAGTCTTGCGGATTAGACAGTTGCGTCAACTCGATAGTTTCCCGTGTTTGTCTGTTTCCTTGATTTGTCAGTTTGGTACACATAAGGAAAATTATGTTTTCTTTTAAACATAAAAAAGTGGACAATGTAAGGAATACCTAAACAAATTTCAATAAAAATATAACTTGTATTTTTGAAACAAAAATATCTTAAAATAAGAGAATAAAACTTAAATTCTAACGTAACTCCTGCAAAAAAATTACTTACGCATAATACGTCCTCTGGGCCATGGCAATGATAGGAGCAAATAAATAAAATGATAAATGATAAATGATTTTATTTCTGTAAGTAGGTTTGAACAAACACTTATACACGTCAATCATATTTTTTTTTTTAAACTAGATGGGGTCGGCGTTTCCTATCTGACTACTCTGAGAAGAAAGGCCGAAACAAACTCAGAGGTCACAGTCTCTTTTAAAGTCCAGACAAAATCTTGGTCAGGTCATGTGAAAGCTATGTAGATCGGTGTCTGCAATGGTCTTTTGAGGAAAGAACCACACAGATTGAGTGGACCTGTCCAGTCAGTGCACGCAATTGTCAGTAATCGTGCAGCTCAACTTAGACTCAAGGAGCTCAACGATTCGACGAACAATACCAAAGAAAGGACATTTGAGTAGGCCGCATAAATTACTCAAACTGCCAGATCATGATTACGTTGAGAAAAATACAAAAATAAATATAAATAAATCAATGACCGACATAGTTCTCACATTCACAATAATTAGAATAATATTATAATAATCTTTGAGGACCATGTAGATTTGTGTCTGAAATGGTCTTTTGAGGAAAGAACCACACAGATTGAGTGGACCTGTCCAGTCAGTGCACGCATTTGTCAGTACCCGTGTAGCTCAACTCAGAACTTAAGGAGCTCAACGATTCGACGAACAATACCAAAGAAAGGACATTTGGGTAGGCCGCATCAGCTACTCAAACTGCCAGAACATGATTAAAACTGCAACAAAACACACATAGTCCTCACATTCACAATAATTTAAAATAATATATTACTTTATACAGTAAATATTAGTGTCATTGTACATGTAAATAAGTATAGATACTTATAGCAAAAATTAAAAGTAAAAATAGTTAGCGAAATAAAATAAATTAACATTGCCTGTGCTTTATTGAAGCAACTCAATCCCAAGCCTTTTTGTCCTCAATATAGTCTTTGACAGTATAATAGGCATTCTGGCATAGTTTCCTTTTTATAAAAGATTTGAATTTATTAAGGCTTTGTGCTTAAATGTGGCTAGGAAGTTTATTATAAAAACGTATACATTGGCATCTAAACGAGCCACCTATTTTCTTGAGCCTGGTAGTAGGAACAACAAATTTGTGCTTGTTCCTAGTATTTAAATTATGGATATCACTGTACTTTTTAAACAGATTAATATTTTTATGTGCATACAAAAGATTTTCATAAATATACTGAGAAGGCACAGTCATTATATTAATCCCTTTAAATTTGTCTCTGAGGGAGTGTCTGGGACTTAATTTATAAATTGAACGAATTGCCCTTTTTTGTAAAACAAAAATCGTCTGAATATCAGCGGCATTTCCCCACAACAGAATACCGTACGACATTACACTATGAAAATAACTAAAGTATACTAAACGGGCTGTCTCTAAATCAGTTAAACCACGAATTTTCCTAACGGCGTATGCTGCAGAGCTAAGCTTCTTTGACAATTTATCTATATGGGGGCCCCATTGAAGCTTGGCATCCAAAGTTATGCCTAAGAATACTGTGGTATTTTCGGGTTTCAACTCTTCACCCTTTATGAGAATACTTGTTTCTACTTGTCTAACATGAGGTATCGTAAACTTAATACATTTCGTTTTTTTCTCGTTAAGAAGAAGGTTATTAACATTAAACCAGTTAACTACTTTTGCGAGGGCACTATTTACATTGTCAGTAACCAGCTGCTGACGTTTGAGTTTAAATAAAAGTGAAGTGTCGTCTGCAAACAGCACTATATCATGTTCATCCTTTATGAGGTAAGGCAAGTCATTTATATAAATAAGAAATAAAAATGGACCTAGAATTGAGCCTTGAGGGACCCCCATTCTTACTACCGATCCGGGAGATCTTTTCCCGTTAACATCAACTCTCTGAATCCTATCACTTAAATAAGAAGTAAGAAGATCCAGAGAGGCGTTCCGGATTCCGTAGTGGTGCAGTTTCCTGATTAATGTTTCATGAAGAACACAATCGAATGCCTTGGACAAATCGCAAAAGATGCCCAACGCATCACATTTGTCCTCCCATGCATTATATACATGCCCTAGAAGTTCAACTCCGGCATCAGTAGTTGAACGACCCCTTGTAAAACCGAACTGTTTGCTATGCAGTAATTTATGTACATTAAAAAATCTATATCGCTTGGGAGGTTCTTAACATTTGACAGTTTCCTCCATAGGCAGTCATAAGATACGAGGTCGTTGGCCTTGGCCTTGGT
Source organism: Brachylomia viminalis (assembly GCA_937001585.2). NCBI lineage: Eukaryota > Metazoa > Arthropoda > Insecta > Lepidoptera > Noctuidae > Brachylomia > Brachylomia viminalis. The sequence continues at coordinate 10,244,285 of OW443297.2, read as the reverse complement.
TTATTACATTACTACTATTTTTAATTTTTGAACTCAAATAACGTGATTTGGCCATACTACAAACTTTTTTAAATAATTTAGAATAATTCTTAACATATAAATTAAATTCAGCAGTGTTTTTACAAGTTCGTTCATCATACAATTCATAAAGTCGTTTTCTACTTGTATGTATACCAATGGTGGCCCAGTCACTAAAGGAAGCGTTACTATTAACAGAGAACGTCTTTGGAATGAACGTGGTATTGAATAGTGTGCAATACATATTAAAAAAATCATTATAATGTTGATTAGGGTCATCATTGGTCACCAAAAATGGTAATTTACTTAAAAGTTTAGATTTAAATGTATCCAAGCGATAAGTCGTTTTCGGGTTAACAGTGATATCTTTTTTAGTAACTTTTTTGTTTATATTTGAAATAGTTATTAATTGTCCGCAATGATCTGAGTCTATTAAATTAATAATTTCTTTGTGAGTTGGTATAACATCTGTATAAATGTTATCTAGGCATGTGGCACTAGTGGGAGTTATTCTAGTTGGCTCCAGAAATTGGTTAGCAAGATTGTATGACTGAAACAGACTTATAATTTTAATACTTAAACCAGAGTTTTCTAACAAATTAACATTAAAATCACCACAAATGATGATAGACTTATTTGAATTACAGATTTTGTGCAACACTTCATCCATAACCTTTTCAAAACAATCATACAATCCTGAAGGAGGTCTGTACACACTTAATATAATGAGCTGCTCCAATTCTACACAGGCTATTTCAATTGTCCGCTCAACAGAGAGGCTCACAATATCCTTGCGGTCTTTAAATTTAAGCTGGTTATTTACCAGAATTAATGAGCCACCATGTACAGCATGTACTCTGTTGAACGAACTACCAACCTGGTGATGACTAAAATTGAACATGAACTGATGGCTTTTAAGCCAATGTTCTGTTATACAAAGAATATCTATATTGCTACAATTCAGGAATAACTCTACTTCTAAATCTTTGTTCAAAAACCCTTGAATGTTTTGATGCACCAGGTTGATACTATTTATTTTTTTTACACTTTCATATGCTTTATTATTTGCCTTAGTTACATTTTTGCAAGAGGCTAACTCCTTTGTCCTGATTTCTAATTTAAATGATGACCATTGTCATTAATTTTGACCAAATTATTGGCAGAATAATTTAAAAAGTCATTGCATTGCTCAAAAGAAGCAAGTTGTTTAGCCAAATTTTTGGCAGAAATAGAAAAATAATATGATAGCGACACAGCTATCTGTCTTTTGTGATAGTTAGAAAGATAGTACATAACAATATTGTATCTATCTTTTGTCAAATACAAATTATTACTAACATAATTGTTAGTGTCAACTAAATGGAATAAATTATCATTATATGTCAAATTGTGCAATGTCATGTTAATGTCAAATCTTAAATTATTTTCTTCCTGTGGCAAACTGTTACTATAAGGGAATGTAAACAACACAATTTTTCTTAAACTAAGGTTGCACAATGTTCTATGATATTGGAGCAATTCTCTTTTGTTCACATTTCCCCTATTTCCCATAAAAATCAACAATGTTGTGTCCTCCTTAAAGTTATATCTAACAATTTGGTTCATTATATCAATTAATGAACAACCAGGCATACAGTAATTTATTATTGAGTGTCCTGGATATTCATCTGTCAACAAGTGGCCTAAGTCCTTTCCAATTTCATCGCAAAATAATACAATATCATTATTTACAATTTGTTGACATTGTTTAATGGACCTATTTACAGAAGGAATTGTCAAATCAACACAAGGATGCGGTAAGGTGGTATTGCATGTTGACAATGAATGGGCAGGCAGGCAAATGGTAGGTACATTGGATGGTGTTTGACAAATCTCACAGCTGTTCGTTTGTGAGTTTACCAGCTCATTCATTGCCAATACATATTCCCTCATTAGATCTTCAGAGGTATTATATTTGTTAGTCATTGAACTTAGTTTCTCTTGCAGATGGTCAAGTTGAGATTGCAGGGCCTGTGTGTCAATGTTGTACTTCCTAGTACTTTGATCCAAATTAAAAGAATACATATCTAATTGTTTAAGCAAATGTAACCTTTCTCGATTAAGTTTAACATTTTTGATAAAGAACCTTTGTCTTTTAACCATTTTTTGTGTTTTAACTATGTATTTATTAATTTTAATGTATTTTTTCAGTTTGTTTTTACTGGTGACTACTCTTACTGAGTTACATTTTCTTGATTCATCATCACCTGTCAAATCAATAGTGTATGAGGGGTTTATGGCAGAAACCATTGACGGGGCAATAGGCACCAATTCATTGAACAGACTTTGATTCAGCGAGGCGGTGATGTTAAGATTGGTGGTCTCAAGTTGTGTAATCTGACTTTGAGCCTCGTGTAGCTGCTGTTGAAGTAAATGTTTGTGACTAAGAGCTTGTTCATACTCTATGCTACACTGGCTGAACCCATCCACAACAACTTGGAGCCTATCCCGGGCTTCCATGGCATCAGTGTATTGAATATATATCTGAGCCATTTCATTTTTCAACTTCCTATTCATTTCATGGGCATCAAATAGCACCTTTTCATTGTCATCTATTTCCTTATTTAGTTGGTCACAGTACTCCTTTGACGCTTTTAATTCGCTCAAAGCCTGATTGAGTTTGGACTCTTCTAGACGAGCACGGGCGCTGCGAGTCATAATCATGATTATAACTTTTATAAGGAAGAGAAAACAAGTTAAGAGATAGTAGGTAGTTGTGGTAGTAGTTTAAAAGATGATTAGTCTAAAAATGAAATGAAATTTAGATGAAAAATAAGAAGTTCTGTCACCAAACCAAACTAAGGTTATGTTTACGTTCAAAGGTCATTGGCATCAACAAGTAGCCGTATAAAAAATTAACAGTGTAATTGCTGGTGTAACTATAGTACGCAAACAAACTAAAAACAAGTAAAATATTAAGTATTGTACCTGCTAACAAGATGACAATGCAAAGATCGCTTGAACCGGCAACTGTCACCGTATCACATTGATATATAAACACTTATTTTGCACTTGGTAAGTGAATCTAATACAAAAAACAGATTATTATCCTATTTACTTGATGAGTAATTGGAAATAGGCTATAAAAACATCTATAGTTATAGCTATAGTTCAATAAATAAATAAATACTTACTGAAATTATAGTGTGGCGCAAAAGCAATGACCTTAGCGGAAGAATATCTCATTATCGCAAATGACATTGTACACTTGTAGAAGAAGAAAAAAGAAAGGCCGAACTCTCTCGATTCGGCGATTTGCAGTAGCCCGCAGGGTCACCCGGTTTTCCGCTACAGATTTTTTTTGGGTTTCGAATTTGAACTTGTTTATCAAATTAAGAGCGTTTATACCTTATGAGTGGCAACGTCGCAATTTAGTGTCATATTTCGTGGTTTTCATTTTTATCATTTAAAGGGAGCTATATTTAAAAAATCTGTTTAATAGTTTTTAGAATTACGTGAAAGTGTTTAAAAAGTAAGTAACCGTAATGCTTACAGTTATTTTACAATGAAAATAACGCCCTGCAAGTTGCCAATGTATTATTTGCATATAAATACGCAACGATTTCTTACCTTTTACACAGTTTTCACATAATTCTAAATAGTTAATTAAACAGATTTTTAAAATATAGCTCCGATTAAATGATAAAAATTGAAAACCACGAAATATGACACTAAATTGCGACGTTGCCACTCATAAGGTATAAACGCTCTTAACACACTACAAAGTACATGCAACTGTCAAAGAATGACAGTTGTGATTTGAATATGCGGACAATTTAGTTGGTAGTAAGTTTGGTAAACAATTAATTTCTCTATTTTACATAAGCCCTAACAGCCCTTGGCAGCCCTAAACGAGACTATCAAATAAGGAAGTAGTGAATTTATCGCCTGCAGTCTTGAGAAAAGTAAAGCAAATACAATGCAAATGTGAAAATGTGCATAACAAATATGCATAAATCCAGGTATTGGCTCAAAATTATTACTTTTTCGACTTAAACATTACCTACTGGTAAGTACAAATACACACACATAAGCACCCGCGCACACCTTCACAATATAGGAAGCAATATATACAATAGGGTATTTATAAACATTATTCACAAAAAGTATGAACTTTTCTTCCATATAAAAAAATATTGTGTAAGAAATTTATGTCATTACTTTTGCGGCATCCTACCTATAAGATACTGAGGCTTCCTTTAAAAATATTGTTTGAAATATTATGTACCTACTAAGAATTTACACGTACCTACTTACTGTCTCTAAAAACGAGATCGGTTATCTCCTGGTGGTTGTAATAACAAAAAGGAACGTTTTGTTAATTTTGAAAATTAAACCAAAATATATTTTTTTCTTATCTTATATTGACGTAGTCTAATACAAATCAACAACAGTAGGAACTAATTTAATAACAATAAGGTCGGACTGGAAGAATCAATGATGATGATGATATTCAGGAACAATGTGTTTAGCGTGACCCACGTACTTTACGTTGGCGTTGAATCTGTAAAAATAAAAAAGGATGAGATACATTTCTGAGAATAAACGTTGCAGGCGTTTCTAAATTTAATGCTTTTTTGCACGCTTACCCAGTCTTCTTGTCGGCGTGGTATTCTACGATCCTGATGGTGCCGTCGGGCTGGTGCAAGCTGTACTCGCCCTTCACGACGTGACCATCACGCGATTCATGCTGAGATTTCTTGTCGCCGGTGTGAGGGTCCTCCACTTTGTACGCGAACTCATACTTAGGATGAGACTGCAAGGCATAATGTGACAGTTAGCAAAATCAATCCTAATTTGAATATGCCAAAATGGATTTTTGATTAGAACGTTATCATACATAATACTCGACGTGTTTCTCGGTGGCGTGTCCGTGGTGCTGCTTGATGCTCTGTGCTGACGAGGCGTGGCCATGGTGGTGCTCGTGGTGGTCTTGTGCGACAACCGCGGCCACGGCAACGGCGATGAGGAGAATCTATTAAAATAGCAACAAAAAAAAGTGAGGATTGAACTTTTATCACAATTTTATTCAATTAAATATCGCAACTTGGTGAAATGTTTGTTGTACCTTTGTGAACATGTTGTTTGTGTTTACGTGGACTTGCTGTAAAAGTTCAGTGATATCTGATAATTCAGAAAATAAATTCAGTGTTTTATATCAAGTGCGAAATCAAGTTTAACGATGACAATAAAGTTTAACAATTTCAAGTAAGTGTCGTTCGAATGCTGATTATGAACGTGCTTTGATTAAAAGCTTGGTATCCTTGACAAAGTTAGGTAAGAACGAAGTTAATAAATTTAATAAGGTAAAAGTCACTTTCATCACTTAGAGCGCGCTTTTCATGTAGGTAAGGGCACTAGTTTAGCGATCATTGGTGCTAAAAACGCAAATCCGCTTGTTATTTTGTGATTATATTAATGAATGAACAACAACAGTACCTACTTACTTGTAAAAAAAGATACCCACGTCACACGAGGTCAACTGGCTTTAAATCAGAGCATTTACAAATTCACAAGTTCGGCGATATACTTGCTTTGTAATAAAAATGCCACACATCAGCATTTATGTCAAACTTGCTTTTTCGGTCTATATAAAATCACGAATTTCTTTTCTTCAACATCAGTTATCTACCTGCTTTACAAGCAAACAAACTAAAAGAAAACACTAAAAATGTTTATCAAGGTCATTAATAAGTTTTTACTATTGAGTTTAACTGATTCAATAACAAACACCTAGTCATAGATTTTGGGATTCTAGATCAAAGTATAGACCAGTCACCGTAGACACAAAAATCGCGTTAGGTTGTAAAAAATTGGACTGTTTTTTGGGATAAATACAATACAATAGTACAAATACAAAAGTAAAACCAAGTTTGGAGCTTCGAAGGATCTGCGCTAATTTTGTGGTGATCAAAAATCCTCAACACTTTCGGACTGCTTTCAGTTTTATACTTGTAACTTCTAAACGGGTCAACCAACGGAAAGTCACCCATGCATTTTGGGAGCTCCGTTCTTGAAAATTCCAATATTTTTTTTTTGTTTCTGTTTCGTGATTACACAAGAAAGCTAATGGTTCTACAGAGTTCACTCGTGCTTAAAATAAAGCTTAATAACCGGTCTACACCTTCATCTCCCATTACTATTTAAGCCGATGTATGGCTCGGAAAACAGTTAAAACTATAATTTTGAACATTTTGTGCAAAATGTGCAAGGTTTGAAGTGCTGTATTTCGGGTTCTATTGAACCTAACGAGCTATGTTTGCGCTCAAATGGTAGCAAATTTTGTATTTTTAAACTCTATAGGTATGTGCACCTTTTAGATGTTATAAGCCAAAAACTGAAAGAAGTCCGTAAATATCGAGATTTTTCGAGCACCACGAAGTTAGCACCGGTTTTTCAAAGCTGCAAAACTGGTTATAAACTATTAGTATCCATCCTAACAAGATTGAAAAAAATCAGTAGGACAAGTGCATTTTTTCACGAACGACGATGTTTTAAATGACTGGCTTAGTAGCGAATAGGAATTCTTAATCAATTCATCTTCTTTTGTTCCAACAGATGATCCTAATTGCTGCTGTCGTTGCGATTTCCGCCGCGCGGCCACAAGACGGCCATGGTCACGAGCACCACCACGGTCACGCCTCCTCATCACAGAGCATCAAGCAGCACCACGGACACGCCACCGAGAAACACGTCGAGTACTATGTTTGATAACGTTCCAATAATAAATATTGAATTTTGTTTTCTTTTAAAAATTATTTGGCTAATCAACACATATCTTACAGTCTCATCCGAAATACGAGTTTGCGTACAAAGTGGAGGACCCTCACACAGGTGACAAGAAATCTCAGCATGAATCTCGTGACGGCCACGTCGTGAAGGGCGTGTACAGCCTGCACCAGCCTGACGGCACCATCAGGATTGTCGAGTACCACGCTGACAAGAAGAGCGGGTAAGCGTGCAAAAGCATTCAATTTTAGACTCCTGCAACGTTTAATCTAAGAAATGTGACACTATAAGTATCCTTTTTTGTTTTCACAGATTCAACGCCAACGTAAAGTACGTGGGTCACGCTAAACACATTATTCCTGAACATCATCATCATCACTGATTCCAGTATTATGAACTCTATTGTTACGTTATGAGATATGACCGGTACTGATGTAAAATTGTGATATAATTGTTATACTGAACATAAATGATTAAGAAATAAATATTGTTTTGTCTTTACTTCTCTTCAATATACTACAAATAATAAACTAACAACGTAAACCCATTACATATTATACTTAACACGTATACATTTGTATATGTAGAAAAAGCATGTAGCGTTACATTTTCAATCGCATACAAACAAATAAAAGAAACTGACTTGACCTATGATCCTTAGTCTTGCTCTAAGTCCGCCTCTATACATTTGTGTACCGAAAGTATTAAATAAATAAATAAGGTATCGTTTACTTGGATTATTCTTTTCAGCCCAACCAAGGTGTTCGTGGTTACTTGATTTATCAGTGATAGACAAGTCCACTATAAATTCGGTATACACGAGTACCTACCTAGACTGCCGAAATAGATAAGAAGAATCAAACACATATCTAATTAGTTTTTATCAGTAATAATGCCTAACCTAGTAGTCTCTTAGAAAAATGTCGATAATAGTTTAAACAAATATTATTAATTATTAATGTGTCAAATGTTATTGGAATTTACAATCAGTAATTTCTCAGTAGCAGCTTGGAGTCTGGATTTGTGCCCGATTGATGGTAACAGGCGCGCCCTCTATTATATGGGGCTTAGAGATAACTGGCGAAATGTGGGGTGTGGTTACCAAAGTGTTCGGGGATTACAGGAGTGATGTTATGATAAGCTAAATTATTACATTAAAACACATAACTACGGATATCAAAAACAATAATATTTGGGAATTATCTTAGGTGCCAGTGAGTATCAATTTAGTTATTTGATTATTGACTAAATTATTTTCACAGCAAATTTAAATTCGTGTGTAAAAATATTTCTGGTAACAGGGTGTTAAAATACCCTTTAATTAAACAAACCCCAAATCTAGCATCGCATCTTGTAAAATTAAGCAAAAGTTATTGCTGGGACACGAGGTTGGTTTTATTTGTAGGTAGGAGGTGTGTTTTCAAGTAACGGAAACGGAAGGAATGGAAGAGAAAATGACAGATTGTTGAAAGATTTCTAAAGCGTGATGTCAAAATCTCTTCGTAGAGTAGAGATAGAAGTGGTCATGCTACGCTTGCTGGTCAGGTTCCCTCACTCTTCAGTCTATTTAATTCGCCAGTTTCGCTGATTGGTCAATTTTGCGGATTAGACAGTTGCGTCAACTCGATAGTTTCCCGTGTTTGCCTGTTTCCTTGATTTGTCAATTTGGTACACTCAAGGAAAATTATGTTTTCTTTTAAACATAAAAAGTGGACAATGTAAGGAATACCTAAACAAATTTCAATAAAAATATAACTTGTATTTTTGAAACCAAAATATCTTAAAATAAGATAATAAAACTTAAATTCTAACGTAACTCCTGTAAAAAAATTACTTACGTATAATACGTCCTCTGGGCCATGGCAATGATAGGAGCAAATAAATAGTTCAATAAATGAATAAATACTTACTGAAATTATAGTGTGGCGCAAAAGCAATGACCTTAGCGGAAGAATATCTCATTATCGCAAATGACATTGTACACTTGTAGAAGAAGAAGAAAGAAAGGCCGAACTCTCTCGAATCGGCGATTTGCAGTAGCCCGCAGGGTCACCCGGTTTTCCGCTACAGATTTTTTTTGGGTTTCGAATTTGAACTTGTTTATCAAATTAAGAGGGTTTATACCTTATGAGTGGCAACGTCACAATATAGTGTCATATTTCGTGGTTTTCAATTTTTATCATTTAATCGGAGCTATATTTTAAAAATCTGTTTAATAGTTTTTAGAATTACGTGAAAGTGTTTAAAAAGTAAGTAACCGTAATGCTTACAGTTATTTTACAATGAAAATAACGCCCTGCAAGTTTCCAATGTATTATTTGCATATAAATAGAACTGTAAACGCAACGATTTCTTACCTTTTACACAGTTTTCAAATAATTCTAAATAGTTAATTAAACAGATTTTTAAAATATAGCTCCGATTAAATGATAAAAATTGAAAACCACGAAATATGACACTAAATTGCGACGTTGCCACTTATAAGGTATAAACGCTCTTAACACACTACAAAGTACATGCAACTGTCAAAGAATGACAGTTGTGATTTGAATATGCGGACAATTTAGTTGGTAGTAAGTTTGGTAAACAATTAATTTCTCTATTTTACATAAGCCCTAACAGCCCTTGGCAGCCCTAAACGAGACTATCAAATAAGGAAGTAGTGAATTTATCGCCTGCAGTCTTGAGAAAAGTAAAGCAAATACAATGCAAATGTGAAAATGTGCATAACAAATATGCATAAATCCAGGTATTGGCCCGAAATTATTACTTATTCGACTTAAACATTACCTACTGGTAAGTACAAATACACACACATAAGCACCCGCGCACACCTTCAGAATATAGGAAGCATTAAATACAATAGGGTATTTATAAACATTATTCACAAAAAGTATGAACTACTCTTCCATAAAAAAAAAATATTGTGGAAGAAATTTATGTCATTACTTTTGCGGCATCGTATCTATAAGATACTGATAGGGCTTCCTTTAAAAATATTGTTTGAAATATTTTGTACTAAAAATTTACACGTACCTACTTACTGTTTCTAAAAACGGTTATCTGTTGGTGGTTGTATTAAAAACAAGGAACGTTTTGTTACTTTTGCAAATAAAACCAAAATATTTTTTTTTCTTATATTATATTGACTTAGTCTAATACAAATCAACAACAGTAGGAACTAATTTAATAACAATGAGGTCGGACTGGAAGAATCAGTGATGATGATGATGTTTAGGAACAATGTGTTTAGCGTGACCCACGTACTTCACGTTGGCGTTGAATCTGTAAAAATAAAAAAGGATGAGATACATTTCTGAGAATAGCAGTTACAGGCGGTTCTAAATTTAATGCTTATTTGCACGCTTACCCAGTCTTCTTGTCGGCGTGGTATTCTACGATCCTGATGGTGCCGTCGGGTTGGTGCAAGCTGTACTCGCCCTTCACGACGTGACCATCACGAGATTCATGCTGAGATTTCTTGTCGCCGGTGTGAGGGTCCTCCACTTTGTACGCGAACTCATACTTAGGATGAGACTGCAAGGCATAATGTGACGGTTAGCAAAATCAATCCTAATTTAAATAAGCCAAATTCTATTTTTGATTGGAACGTTATCATACATAGTACTCGACGTGTTTTTCGGTGGCGTGTCCATGGTGCTGCTTGATGCTCTGTGATGAGGAGGCGTGACCGTGGTGGTGTTTGTGGTTATCTTGTGCGGCCACAGCTGCCACTGCGACGGTGATGAGGAGGATCTATTGAAATAGCAAAACATGTGAAGTGAGGTTTCCCTTTAACATTTTTATTTTATAAAATATGTCTGTCTACCTAGTGAAATGTTTAATTTACCTTTGTGAACATATTGTTTGTCTTTACGTTTACTTGTTGTAAAAGTTAAGAGATCACTGATAATTCAGGAAAATCACTGGGTGTTTTTATATGAAGTGCGACATCAAGTTTAAAGTTGACAATTAAATAAGCAAGTTTCGTTCAAAACCCGCTGAGTGCTGATTACAAACGTGCTTTGATTAAAAGCTTGGTATCCTTGACAAAATTATGTAAGAACGGAATGAATTAATTCATTAAGTTAAAAGTTACTTTCTTTACTTACGGCAATCACTTAATACGAAATTCTTAACAATGAGATTCCTTTATACTTCCGAAAATGATCAATGTGTTCAACACACAGAAGCTTTTTCTCATATTTTATCCTTGATGTTAGTGAATGAAAACTATAACAGATTATAAGTTTGTTATAGTATATTTTTGGAATAGTACTAATTACTTAGTTGTTAACAAAAACAAAGGCTTCATTACAATTAAATAATATACTTTCATAATAATTATACTTCTCTCTAACGTGCATCATAGTTTGTTTGCCGGTAGAAAACCCAATGTCACCAAAAACATTTCATGTAAAGTATGATGTCAAGATTTTTACACATTACGCTGTCACTGTTAAAAAGTTATCAGATCTAATGTAGGGCCAAGCCCCTAACTCTACAAGGACTAACTTTACAATCTTTACATCTTTGTCAAAAGGTACGGCTTAGCCGTTTTGCGGCCGTCGCACAGACATTCCTATGGGCTTAAGGTAAGAAATTAAGTCACTGGTCTTAAATATTTTGTCCTGCAATAGTTTATTGGTACGGTCAAGCCTAAGGTTTACAAAGTTAGGCCTTTTTGAATAAGGGGCTTGGATCTTCATAACTGATCATTTTTTACTAGTGAAAGCGTTAAGTGAGTCTTGGGAACCTACTTCACATGAAATGTTTTTAGTGTAGGATTTGAAATTACGATGAAACGCTTCGAGAAAAGGTAGGTAGCCCCACGCTTTTTATTTTTTGCTTGTGTTGGCGGGGGCACTGCCGATGCCGTGCCCCCAGAACATTAATTTTGACTTTCCTGAGCTCGCCTTTTAACAGTTCGCCATCTCACATAATGCTGTAAGATATGTGTTTGTTAACATTCGGTACCTACCCTAATAAAAGACTAAAAAAAAACTTGATCTTGTTTGTTAACGTAGGTTCTACATAATATCAAAGAGGTACCGCACATCGCACGAGGTCAACTAGCCTTAAAACAGAGCAATTACACATTCAACAAGTTCGTTGTTAGACTTGCTTTGTAATAAAATGTCACACTTCAGCTTTTAATCTTAAACTTGCTTTTTCGGTCTATATAAAATTGAGAATTTCTCTTCTTCAAGATCAGTTATCCACCAGCTATACAAGCAAACAAACTAAAAGAAAACACGAAAAATGTTTACCAAGGTAATTAATAATTATTTACTATTGATATAAACTGACTCAATATCCTACACAGACATATTCATAGTTTTTGGGTTTATTTATCATTTAAGCTAACATACATTCGTGGTTAATAATTTTTTTTTTGTATCAATAGATTACCCTCATCGCTGCTGTCGTTGCTGTGGTCGCCGCGCGGCCTCAAGATGGTCAGGGTCAAGAGCACCACCACGGTCACGCCTCCTCATCACAGAGTATCAAGCAGCACCACGGGCACGCCACCGAGAAACACGTCGAGTACTATGTATGAACATGACCCAATAATAATATATTTTTTTTCCTTTCTGGAATGATTTTGCTTACCAACACTTGTCTTACAGTCTCATCCAAAATATGAGTTCGCGTACAAAGTGGAGGACCCTCACACAGGTGACAAGAAGTCTCAGCATGAATCTCGTGATGGCCACGTTGTGAAGGGCGTGTACAGCCTGCACCAACCTGATGGCACCATCAGGATCGTCGAGTACCATGCTGACAAGAAGACTGGGTAAGCATACCAGATCATTCAATTTTGAACTCAGCTGCAACGTTTATCCCAAAAAAAAATCACGTATTATCCTTTTTTTTCTCGCAGATTCAACGCCAACGTAAAATATGTCGGTCACGCCAAGCACATTGTTCCTGAACATCATAATCATCACTGATTCTTCAAATCGGACCTCATTGTTATTGTTTTAGTTACCTATTGTTGTTGATTTGTATTATGATTTGTGAATAAAAATTTATGACTATAACATATTTCCTTTTTTAGACAACAATTCCACTATCTTCAAAATTGTTGAGCTGCTTACGCTATTGTTAGGCATTCACAACAATATTACAACACTACTTCATGGTTTTTGGACGAAGTCTCATTATTTTACTTGCCTTATGTTTTAGAACCAGTTTCATTTGGTTTTCATGGAGACTTTTCTTATTGTTTTTTCTTTGCTATAGGGTAGCAAAGATCTATTTCCTCAAAAATAAAAATAACTGCCTTTGGCATAATTCATACTTTAATCCTACCATGAATCAGACACATATCTTATAAACTATCTTTTTTTATATTTAGCATGTAAAATAAAGAAACAATATTTTCATCGTAATCAATAGGAACAGTTTATTTAATATTCAGTACAATAGTATTTTAAGTCATCGTAAAATTAACTTATTACAATTATGTTATCACAGGTAACTATTAACGCGTACTTTAATAATAAGTTACCCAAGAAGCACCACCATAAACATTAACGTAAATACGTTAATGTTTATGGTGGTGCTTCTTGGGTACTATATGGTGTATGCTGTGCTTCACTGTCGCGTGGAAACTGAAAAAGAAAGACACATCTTTTAAAACCATGACACAACTCTATTTTTTACTATGAAAGTAATGTTTCCACTACTTATATATACATAGTTCTGTATTATCTGCGAATAAAACACATATTAAGAACTATGGTGATCGCGGCTACTTAAAGATATTCAATTATTAATTGATACTCCGTTTATTTTGATACCCAAATGAAAACCATAATGGACTTTATTAGTAAGTATTATCTATGTCTTTTTAAATAACCAATCGTTTTTCTACTTCTTCTTTTTAGTCAACTTACCCACTATGCTTGTTAGCGTGATACTCTATATGTCTGATGGAACCATCAGGCTCTTGCAGCTCATAGTAGCCCTTCACACTGTCTCCGTCACGATGCTCATGATGTGACTTCTTGACGCCCGTGTGGTGGTCCTCCACTTTGTACCCATATTCGTATTTAGGATGAGCCTAGAAAACAAAATAATGAAGGTATTTTTGTTTCTGATGGTGTGAAAGACTATTTCTGTATACCTATAACAACACTAGACATCCAAACACAACTTTGAAGCTGTTACGCTGATTCAATAAAGCACAGCATCACTTTACTTCAACAATAGTACTCCAAAATTTTTATGGAAGTTGAAATTATTAAAATGTATGTAAACAGGTCAGTGCCTCTTTTGGTGTATATTTAAAACGTTTTTTTTTTATCCAGCTCTCGTAATTACGAAATGTGATTTTTATATAATGAACTTCATGTATTGATTTCACATAATCAACGTTTCGTGTTACTTGAAAACCAATCAAATGGTACTTACATAATAGTCTACATGTTTTTTGTGTTCTTCCTTTTTATCGTCTTCCTTTTTGTGCACTTTGGGTGTATGTTCTACTTGTTTATGACCCTCATGTTTATGCATTCCTTTTTTATGAGCTTCATGTTTGTGCACTTCTTTCTTGGGAGCTTCATGTTTGTTCACTGCTTTTTTGGGAGCTTCGTGTTTGTGGATTTCTTTTTTGGGTGCTTCATGTTTGTTCATTTCTTTTTTGGGAGCTTCGTGTTTATGGATTTCTTTTTTGGGAGCTTCATGTTTGTTCATTTCTTTTTTGGGAGCTTCGTGTTTGTGTACATGGATATACACCTTTTGATGGGGACCATCGTGGCGGTAGATATATTGCGATGAGAATGCATGCTTATGAATGGTCACGGCGTCAGTGACTATTGCCAATAGAGTTAGAGCACACATAACCTGAAATTATCACATTAGTTAGAATAGCAGTAAAAATATTACATCCAGATTTATCTGTTTTGACTGGCAGCTAACTCCCATATTAATTATAAATCAATTATATGCCAAGGCCAGCAACTAAAGATCTTTTTCAGTAAAATGTTGATGCTGCTACCAATAAAAATAATCAGTAAGTTCAATTACAGATCTATTTCACAAATACGTTTAGATATGAATCATAATACACGATACAAAACTTTCACTATCACGTATCACCATTAGATTATTTATTTACCTTGAACACCATTTTTAACCTCTAAGTTGTTGTTTTATCTAAATACAAAAATAAACTGATTTATACTTTCTAAAATCACTGTCTTTTATATTAAATCAATAACGCAAATGTAATCAAAGCAAGAGTGATTTCATTAGTAGTTACTAACAAGTGTAGTTTTACGCGAAATACTATCAAGTGTTTGTAAGAGTATTTCGTAAAAGTGCTAAATCGACATGCCCACGAATGCAAAGTCTAGATAGTAATTGATCGTTTATTGAGTTTATTTTATTACAAAAGTAGTCTCGTGAATGCGTATTTAAATGTGTAGTTTATTTTTAATTCGCGTTACCTATAATTGCTTCACTAATTGAAGTGCTTCAATATAATGGTGATATCAGAAGGCCAATTCCCGTAATTAAAAACGTTCAAAATCAAGTCGCAATCTCATCTCAGCGACAGTCAAATGTCAAAAATTTTGGTAAACGCTATACAATTTTTGACAGATTGAGACTGAGATTAGAATGCGAACGTTCTTAAAAATACGAAAATTGCCCCTCTGTTTACCATTAGAGGTAATCAAAGAACTTCTGTAAGACATCGATAAACCTACTTTGGCCTATTTTGTTTGATTGTAAACATTTTATAGGTATTTTAAGAATTCAAAATCAGGCAATAGCCGACCGTGATAGTCATATGATTCAATCTTCATATTATTATGTCCTTATATTTACGTATCTCGGGACCATAG
Source organism: Brachylomia viminalis (assembly GCA_937001585.2). NCBI lineage: Eukaryota > Metazoa > Arthropoda > Insecta > Lepidoptera > Noctuidae > Brachylomia > Brachylomia viminalis. Next base: position 10,228,644 of record OW443297.2, on the reverse strand, counting down.
AGTCCCGGTACTTTGGATACCGGTACGATGGGCCGAAGCCAACTTTAGAGGCTTCTTGGCAATTTTAATTGGAATGAGGCACCAACCGACAATTATCCCTGTGTGCTCTATACAAGTGCACCCAAGGACAACCCCCAGTTGGTGCAGGACTATTGCAGAACATGGGAACAAAACATATTGGGCTATGGGTGTGGGTCGCTTTAGTGTATTGGTTACCTAGAACTATGGAAGGACTATAGCTCCTGCCTGATAAAATGTTTTATTATCCACGGAAAAAATGGCAGAGGGTGTCTTGCACAATAATGGGCCCGCGGAAACTGTCGCTAGTACTTAGTGACGTAGCAACAAGGGGGCAACATATCCTGAGGTGTTTGAGGAGTGGAGAGGTATATCACGGCTATCAGAACAATCCCAGAGCCTGGAAGATGGTCAAGATCCCTACCAGCACCTACTGGAATACTTCCTTCCTCCGAGCATGTTTGCTCTTACCAATCTCCACTCAAGCCGGGCAATAAAGGCAAGAAAGCGGTGGGAGCACTGTTCCTCGTCATTGTTCACTCCAGCCGGCCAATACAGGCAAGCCAGAGATGAGGAACAAGGCTTCTCCCGGGAGGTAGGGTACAGCTCGCCACATGCTGCCCTGCGGCTTTCTGTATCCTTTTGGTCTGACTCCACACCATAGACCTGTTCCAGCAAAGTAAACTCTACCGACACAAACCTAGAGCGTGCAAGCCCCACCACGACGTCAAGGTAGAGATACGGCCGTGGGGATATTATTATTACTATTAACGTGTCCTGGAATTAACGCACACCACCCAATACCCCAATTAGATACATAATATATACTGAATTTTTACTGTTATGTAAAAAAACAAACATTTAAACTATAAACTTATGTAAACATTGTTTATATATTATTATTATATTATATTGATTGTGGAAGCTAATTGTGGTCACATTACAAACCTAGGCACGCACATAGTCGCACACATGTAAGGGTCTAACGTAGTAGGTACTTTGTCCATTTTAGTATGTTTTGACTGTACAGCGGAACTGTGACTGCAATTTACGTAGATTGAATTATTGTTATGATAAACATTATTTTTATAGAAAACGACAGAAATCGATTAAGTAAACGATTTTCAACAAACGACTTTCATAATGTGTTCAGTTACACATTGTATATTAATTATCGTATACACATAAATTCATAAATAAAAAAAACAATGTCGAAAAAAAAAACAAAATATTAAGTGTTATAATTAGGTGTATTTACATAATAATGAGACACAACAATCAACAACTTAAGTAAGAGGTAACAGTTAACAGTCAGTTCATAAATTTAAGAATCAGTGATGATCATGATGTTCAGGCACAATGTGTTTAGCGTGACCCACGTACTTTACGTTGGCGTTGAATCTGTAAGAACGAAAATAAAATGTAATGACACATATCCAGGCCTAATTTATTCGGTACAACTTGGTTTAAATGAATGTGTATATTATGTATACTCACCCAGTTTTCTTGTCAGCGTGGTACTCGACGATCCTGATGGTGCCGTCAGGCTGGTGCAGGCTGTACACGCCCTTCACGACGTGGCCATCACGAGATTCATGCTGAGATTTCTTGTCACCAGTGTGAGGGTCCTCCACTTTGTATGCGAACTCGTATTTAGGGTGAGACTGCAGGACATAATGTGACGGTTAGCAATATGAATCCTAATTTGAAAAATCTAAATTCCATTTATGATCGGAACGTTATCATACATAGTACTCGACGTGTTTCTCGGTGGCGTGTCCGTGGTGCTGCTTGATGCTCTGTGACGAGGAGGCGTGACCATGGTGGTGCTCGTGGCCGTGACCTTCTTGTGGCCGCGCGGCGACAACCGCAACGACAGCAGCGACTAGGATGATCTGTGCAGGTGAATTTATTTTTAGAACTTGTAGTAGAGTATTGCATGACTTGTGACATTTTTAAGTGATGTTTTGTATTTTAAGATGAAAGTATGATTTTTAAAATGTAGGTACTTATAATTAGTTATAAGTTGTTATTTATGTACATTTCATTTTAATTCTGAATAAACTTACTTAAACAAGTTTATTCAAGAACTTGTATAAATAAGTTAATTCAGAATTACCTTGTACATTGTACAAATACATACCTTGTACATTTTGATGTCTTGTATTACTTACTCTTGAAGTACTGACTGTTGACTGATAGTATAGCAGTACATATTTTTCATTTTATACACTTTTCTATAGGGTCTGTAATGCAGATTTTCGCAATCAGTTCAAAAATTGTTTAACAAGTTTGCCGCATAATTTTTATTACCGAAAGTGAAGTTAACCTTCATACGATATTGAGCTCATTAATTTCTTTCTATTTATGAGTACATTAATATTCAACCAAATTAAGCAAAGGAAGGGTCATTGGATCCGTTTTATTGAGAGAGTACCTATGTAACGTGGTAAAAAGTGTACTTAAAAAAGTATGTACTATCCAAGTGCAGGTACCTACCCGTACCTGTAACCTAACCTACCCGTGTTCTACGTGTCCGTTGTGTTCTAAGAATTTGTTTCGGTATTTCTTCTCAGATTAGTAGCATATAAAAACACCGACTAATCTTATTTTAAAACATAATTTATTTTTGACGTGAAAATATGTATTTTTTTTTCAACCAATTTACAGAAATAAATATAATTGTATCATCGTTTATTCATTGAAACTTAGGAAATCAATATGCAGTAGCATTTTTTCTCTCTACTCTACTCCCCTAATAGATGAGTGTTTCAGGGCTTACGGTCATTTTATTAAATTTTCATGAATATTAAAATGTCTGTTCAGGCATCTGGAAGTAGGCTTTGCAAATCAAACTCTTCAAATAATTGCGTAATAAAAGCTTCTTCAGGTTTCGGTCGTCGCTTTTTCCCATTGAACCAGACCCTTATATTACTTACGTGGGCCACACTGAAAGTTTTAAGAAAATAAAAAAAACAGAATGATGTAGAAGCCTGTTAATATTTTTATGGCTTTTCGAAGCAGTCTCCGTTCCATTCTAAGCACCGTCGTATGCGATGAAACCATTGACTGAAGCAGTGAATTTACTAAATATCCCGTACACATTATTACATTTTGGTAGGATGTATTTATTTTTAGGTAAGTGGTATCGTCCTCAGAATGACGTAATGCAGCTTTGTTCATTCAGACTACCATCAAGGCCCACGTTTTGGTCTGTCACTCTTATTCGTGCTATATTCTTCTCTAAATTGTATAATTGTTATTAAAAATTAATTTGAAATTTAAATTATTTTTTATTTGTATAGGTATGTATAAGTTGCTTTTCGTAGCTGTCCATTTGCCCGCTTAGTTAAACTGCCCAATAGATTTTGATGCGGTTTTCATCAACATTTAGAGCATTTATTCTGGAAGGTTTATCTGAATAATACATCAACTTATATATAATAAATTAATAACTAATATGAATAGCTCAGAAATCTCAATGTCTTGACATGTTGCTACATAAGTAGATGGCACTCACGTAAAGTAGAGAAGGGTTGCTAGTTTAGTAATAAAGATAAAAGAAACGACTTCGATGGTCTAGTGGTCGCATGAGATATAAAACAAATATATACTGCTAAACATGAGGTCCTGGGTTCGATTCCCAGGTCGGACAAAGTGTTATTGGGCTTTTCCATCTGGAATTGCTCCGTAGCAGCCCGTAGTCAGGAATGTGTGCTCGATGGGTCGCCCATAGGGTCGCCCCTACTACATGGTGGCAATAGGGTCACCCCTACTACATGGTGGCAACAGGGTCGCCCTTACTACATGGTGGCAATAGGGTCGCCCCTACTACATGGGGCTTAAATAATTAAAAATATAATATAACTTAAATAACTTCCTACTCACTATTTGATGACCTTCCTCAAGGAAGAGTTTTGGCCGAAAGGTGTGCTGTATCGGCGTTTCCGCGGCCGGCTACGCGACACCTCGCAGTGTAACTCGAAGCCGTCACTTCGTGTGCAGTAGTCGTTACTTTTAGATATGTATTAGTTTATAGTTATTGTTATATACTTATATATGTATTGTGTTTTTATGGACCTTAGTTGCTTGAAATACAGGATTATTATTATTAAACGTAACTGGCGAAATGTCAGTGTACTACAGGTAAACCTCTGCCTTACCATCTGCGGTAACGAGGCATGATGATGTTACGTTATGTTATAAAATTAATTACTTAGCAGAAGATTCCCGAATAATCCTGGTTATGATTCCAATTGACTGACCGGTTGGTGCAGTTGGTAGCGACCCTGCCTTCTGAGCCGCTGGTCCCGGGTTCGATCCCCGGACAAGTCAAACATTTGTGTGCATGAACATGTCTGTTTGACCTGTGTCTGGGTGTGTATATGTATATAAGTATGTATATCAGTCATCAGGTTACCGTAGTACAGGTTCTACCTAGTTCGGGAGCTGAAGACCTTGTGTGGATGTTGTCTCATATTATTATTATTGAAGTTTTAAAACCACAGTCCTATCTGTCCTCAAAACCTGTACTCTTTGCCGGGACCCCCGCGATTCGCCGGCAGCTGGTGTGTCTCTGCCGTTCAATAGTATCATTAATATCGTCCATACTAACATTAAATTGATTTTTAAATACATTCGCCTTTCCTCTAAGTATTCGCGGCAATTTCATATGCGGGAATGTTTGCTTAGCGGTTGCTTATGTTTCCGATTAGCTTGTCAGAGTATATTATTATTGTCTATTGAAGTTATGAAGTTTAAAGGTAAATCTATTTTAATGTTCTGTTTGTCCTTGAAAATATTACTGTTATTTTGTGGTTTTCGATGTTTTGAACTGTAAAAAGTTTTCACTTTTTCGTAAAATCATTTTGATCGTCGACTTGATTAAGCGCGTTAATTGAAAGCGCCCTTAAATCATCTAATGTTTGCTAAGGAGACTAATTCGAGCAATACATTCGCCTTAATAGTACTGTGGGTTTCTTATCATAAAAGGCTATTCTAGTTAGAATCTCCGTTAATCCTATATTTATCTGGTTCTGCGATAACCTACTATTTATAGATTCTCCATAAGAACCTAATAGATGCTAATGGCAGATAATAAGAATACAAGACGACTTAACTAACAAGATACCATAAAACCAGGAGTTTTTTTGGCTCTCGTATTAATTCCCATAAGAATCCAAAACGCCAGTATGTCTTTCTCGCAACGCAATATCATCCAAGCAACCGCTGCTTCATAAAAGTATCCACGAGCAATTCCCGCGACTCCCCAATAACATTTTAAAGTCTATTTAGACCCGTTATCTTTACTGTTATGCTCTCTGCTCAGTTAACTTAGACTCGTTATATTTTAAATAAAAGAGGCCCGCGACCCTAGATCTAGTACTGAGCTAAATTCAGAAGAATATTTGAATCTTTATTGAGCGTAAAACTTACTTTCTGGTGATCATAGTAACATCTTCTGCTTAAGGCAATAGTCTGTGATGGTTTTTCACAGATAGCAATCATTAAAGTATATAATTACTTAACACCTGTTAAAAAATATACATACCTATGCCTTTCGAACCTTTCAATGACAACTGTAATTAATAAAAAACTTTTTTATAAAAAAAACAACCGCCTTCCAAAAAATCACTATAAAGTGAAAGTCGGTGTCTTTGGGTTCGTATTTTCGTTTTTTGTCAACGACTTCCGAAATTGAAGTAATTTTTCACTTTGTAGTGTTTTTTTGGAAGCCGGTTGTTTTTTTTTTTAATAAAAATGTTTTTATTTTTCACATTTTAGTTGCGGTACCTACCCCACAAAATTCGTACACAAAATTCCTACTACTTGCTATGTAATTTTGTATAAATCAAGCTTGAATACTATGTGCTACAACTAGCTTCCAGTCGCGAAAAAGTATGCTATTAACTTTGATAGAAAACGTAGGTGTACCCTGATATACTGAATACGTCTGCGTAACCCTTTCGAGTGCATAGGCGTGATGTTATGTTGTTTGATTGCGTAAACAATGCATATTTATTATGCGATAGCAGCAATCGCGGTTGACTTGCTGTAATTTTTTGAAGAGTACCGTTGTCTGTCTCCGAAACTCATGATCAGATCTATATGAAATTTACCATTTGGACCATTACGGAATAAAAAAAAAAAAATTACAATTCCGTCTGTTTATCACGGAGTTATGCCCGAACATACATAAAAAAATATATAAAAATCCGAATTGATAACCTCCACATTTTTGAAGTCGGTTAAAATGGAGAAATTGCCATTATAAACATACCCACCTACACAGGTATAAGTCATATGCATAACTATACAAGAGGTTATAGTGGTGATCACAGTTTGTTGTGGAGGATCACATGTCCTTCTGGGTTATCTTATAATTCATCTTCTTGTAAGAAATAATCGTGTGATGTCTTATTAGTTTTTTACACATCGCTTGAAATGACTTCCATGGTAGGGGGTCACATCATTGTTATCCATTTTCAGACCAAAGTACCTAACACTCCCCATTTATATTTGCCTTACAAGCTGCCTTTTTACAAGCTGCCTCCATTGTTAGGTGGATCCATCTTTGCTTATATTTGTGTTTGTTATCCTGCATTACTAACAATGTTTACTTTATGAAAACGTCATTCGGCTATAATTCTAAACTCAAACTCAAAACTGTTTATTTCATTCATGTGTACATTTAGTTGTAACAATAATATAATCACGGACTATGTAAAGAGTTTTATTTAAAAATTCCTTAATATGTAGTTATAATAATACGCTAGCTTCTGGCCGCAACTTCTTCCGCGTGAAATTTCTTCGTTTAACATAAAATATATCCTATAGCTATGCCCCGTTACTTCGTTTTAGCTTAGCAATCTTACTTTTTTTTTTGCTTGGCTCCTAAGTGTCGTAGCGTGATGGTAAATATCACATGGCATAAATTCTTCAGCTTTATTATATTATTATTAGTATAGATTAGACATATGTTGACGGCACGGTTGGCGCAGTGGTTAACCGATTGACTGCTGCGCTGAGTGTCGCGGGCTCGATTACCGCACGGAACAAATATTTGTATGACCTGCAGATAGTTGTTCCGGGTCTGGCTGTTTGTGTATGTGAGTTTAAATGTTTGTAAACGCACCCACGATACAGGAGAAACTCCTAGTGTGGGGCAACGTTTAAAAAAAAAATACCCAGACTCATGTTTGGTCGCGTTGTGGTTTCTGTAAGCTATTTTAATTTAACCCCATTTTTGGTGACTTCGTACAGTCTTATTTATGTTTTGTGGTGTTTTGTATGTAACTATTGGTTTTTTTAATGCAGCCTCCAGACTCTTGCCGAGAAGTCTCGAGAAACGAGAATTGATGTGGTCTTCTTGCAATCATTTCCCAGTTAATTATTTATCGGCTCTCTGGATTGCAATCCTGTAAAAGGTCCAACTAAACCCATAATGGTATACTAAATAAAGGGATTGGTAAATCACCTGATTTACCAATCCCTTAAAAACACCACAAACTGTAAATAATACTTTACAGGAAAACTATTCAGGTAAGATTGAATAATTTATTTATTTAATATGTACAACACACAGCTAGGAACAATTTAAACATAGGGGTTAAACAATAAAGACTAAGATAACAATCAGGTCCGTAGAATAAATTAGTGTTGATGATGATGTTCAGGAACAATGTGTTTGGCGTGACCCACGTACTTTACGTTGGCGTTAAATCTGTGAAAACGAAAATAAAATTGAATGACACATTTCAAGGCACAATAATCGCTGCAGCTTCGTTCAAATTGAATGAGTATGCACACTTACCCAGTTTTCTTGTCAGCGTGGTACTCGACGATCCTGATGGTGCCATCGGGCTGGTGCAGGCTGTACACGCCCTTCACGACGTGGCCATCACGAGATTCGTGCTGAGATTTCTTGTCACCGGTGTGAGGATCATCTACTTTGTACGCGAACTCGTATTTGGGATGGGACTGTTGATAAGACAAGTTATGGTAAGCAAAATCATTTTTAGAACGAATAAGAAAAATTCTAGTTTGTAACATTGATCTTACATAGTACTCGACGTGTTTCTCGGTGGCGTGTCCGTGGTGCTGTTTAATGCTCTGTGATGAGGAGGCGTGCCCGTGGTGGTGCTCGTGACCGTGACTCTCTTGTGGCCGTGCGGCGACCACCGCAACAACAGCAGCGACTAGGATTATCTGTGCAGGAGAATTTATTTTTAGAAAGTTGTAATAGATAACAAATAGTTTGTTTTTATTACATGATTTAACAGCTTTAAGAGACGTTATTAATATGCACACTTTTTTCTCACTTTTAAATTTAAGAACAACTACTGTTGCAGTGCAATAAGAGTGAAAGAACATTATCTTTCCACTTCGTCATAGTTGCGTATATATTAATATTAGTGATATTTATTTTAGAAGTATGTTTTATGTATTTTTGTTTGTATTTTTGTTTGTATATAAGGATATTCACATATTATTTGTTTTATTTTAGTATGTGAATTGTTTTTAATTTTATGTATTTTATTTTCTCTTGTACGAGTACTCTTACACACGCTGTCTACATCTCTAAATCTACTATCCTATCGCAGGTATGCTGGAAGAGATTTCTTTCAATTTTTCTGTTCTTTTCTTCTCGTCTGTTAGTATATGTGTGTACATAAATAGTTAAGTAAATAAATAACAAGTTCTTGAATAATACCTTGTACATTTTGATGACTCGTATCTTTACTCTTGGATTGCTGAATGGTGACTGATAATAACACAGCACATTATTTTTCTTTTTATACAGTTTACTTAAGGGTCTGTGATACAGATTTTCGCAATCAGTTCAAAAAAAATTCGACCAGTTGGCCGCATAATTATGTCTTGTTTTTGAAAGTGAAGGTGACCTTCAGATAATATTAAGCTGATGAAGTTCTTTCTTTTTAATAGGTAGAGTGAGTATATTCATCAAAATTTTTCATAGGAATGTTCTTTTCGTCAAAATGTACCTACTTTTTTCTTTACGTATTATCTTGTAGTGTCTACCTCGTAGCGAACAGTAAGTAGTAAAATGACATGCCACGAGGTTCTGGACGTTTTGTGAAAATCTTTGGAAATAAATCTTCAATTCTTATTATGTCGAGGCATAAGTATAAGATTTTTTATTACTTTTCATATCATTACCAAGTACATTGAAAACTCAGCTCAGGGCTCCGGAAGGAAGCATCGCTTTTGCAAATGAAACGCCTGCAGGCGTCGGTCGCCGTTCTTGACTATTGAACCAGTTCTTTGCCATTTTCAGCACAACGACTGCTGAATCCACATCTCGTTTATTGAAGACCACATGGAATAAAATTTCGATAAATAAGATTTCGTTATCTTTCTCGGTCTTCACAAGAATAAGATCAGCACACAGGGCAGTGTGTTTTGATGTTCACAATTTTTTTTTTTTTTTTTTACATTTCACAAATCACAATTTCACAATTTTACCGCAAATATACGCATTTTCTTTCTTTATTTCTTTCTTTCTTTCAATTGTTGTGTGGCGCTTTTATAATTTAATTGATGTATAATATCAGACTTGTTGACAGGCCCTCTATGGTTGATCAAAGCTCATAGGTCATCTATTTTACATAGCTTGAACTGATTCCTAAAGTAAAATGACTATATATAAATTGGTCTATCCGTTCGGGAATATAAAAGTAATAATATAATATAATAATATGAGACAACATCTACACAAGGTATTCAGGTCCCGAACTAGGTAGAACCTGCACTTCGGTAACCTGATGACTGATATACATACTTATATACACATAAACACCCAGACACAGGTCAAACAAACATGTTCGTGCACACAAATATTTTACTTGTCCGGGGATCGAACCCGGGACCAGCGGCTCAGAAGGCAGGGTCGCTACCAATTGCACCAACCGGTCAGTCGAAGGTATTGAGTTCACCATAGATATAAACCACCTATCAACTCACGCGCAAGCGCATGTTTGGTGAATGAACCTTAAGAAGAAAATAACTGCAACCTGCACGTGACCTGAAACGGTAACCCATTTTGTTAGTTCGCTTTGTTCTTCACCCAGTTATTATAATAATTAGATTAGTATTAATGAGCTTTGAAAGTTTTATAATTTAAATTTATATAATATGATCATGAAAGATTTGGGAGTCGCATTTGACCGAAAGCTCACCTTCCACGACCACACAGCCACGGTTGCTAAATAATTCTACCAAAGGTCCGTTTTGTCCTACGTAATTGCCGCGATTTTCGCACCACACATGCCATCAAAATAATATTGAATGCATAAGTACGTCGTCAATTAGAATCCAGTTCCTGCGTGTGGACACAACATGGTTATTATCCTTACCTCTTTCCGAACAAATGATACCTCGGATACTTTCCGTGGCGCTATTAACGCGCCTGATCTGCGTACTGTGCTGGCTCGCTTCTTTTTCACAGGCAATATCTGCTGCGGTAGAAAACACAGGCTGTTTGCTATGCCTCCATGTCGCACCGTTGCGCGTGCTTACTCCCTAGTACCTCTTACTCTGCCCGCACTAAATAACCTCTTGGATTCTGATCCAAGAAACAATCTGTTTGCGGAAATGGCCGTAGATTGCACTGGCATGTCAGAAGTACTGTGAGAGGGATTAAGCGTTGTTTTTTTTTTTTTTTTTTTTAACTGTAACTTTATAATTTTATGTTTTCATTTTATGAGTAATTGTCTCTATCTTTAATGACTATAATTGGTTTTTAATCGTTTTAATTTAAGTTACTATATAAATAAATAAAGAGGGGCCCAGTTGCAGAAGCCCCTGAGTCCGCTTAGGGACTTTTTAATCTGATACCGGCAACGTTTAGAAAATGGCAAAATTAAAATACCATCTTTTTTTCTTTTTAGTTATAAGTAATTAAGTCCCAAATAATCGAAGAGATTTTTAAAAGTTTATATTTTGAATGCAAGAAGTCCCTTGGACATGAAGAAATCGCTATGTACAGCTTAATTGACCCAAAAAGTCACTAAGTGCTACCATTTTAGCTCATAAATTCACTAAGTACGACTAATTTTGCTAATAAACCTAATAAATGGGCCTAAAACCTAATAAATATTAAACCTAATAAATAAATAATAAAAGGGCTAATATACCGCGTATCCAAAGCTAAGATTCTTTAAAAAAAACTTACGCCAATTATTTGAGTTCACTTGAGACAGGTGGCTCAGTTTAAGTACTTTGGTAATATTGTGACAGAAACATTAACAGATGATCAGGATATAGAAAGAGAGCGGAGGGCGTTGTCGGTCCGTGGAAATATGCTGGCTCAGAGATTCGCTCGTTGTACAGTTGACGTTAAATTAACGTTATTTAATGCGTACTGTCAAAGTTTCTACATGGGTGGTCTATGGGCCAGTTTCACAAAGCGGGCCTATAATGCACTCTGCGTCCAATATAATTACATTTTCAGGACTCTAGTGCGGCTTCCGCGGTACTGTAGTGCGTCAGGCATGTTTGCAGATGCGCATATAGATGATATCTATGCAAGGATGCGTAGGAAAATCATGCCTGTGGTGCACAGTATGAGGAAGAGCCGTAACAGCATCCCTCCGTCGCTTCACTCATAGACCTGCATGTGACAGGTGTAGGCTAGTGAAGAATTACATTGTTTGCAATTTTATTATGTTAATTCTACTAACATAGTTAATAAGATTTATGTGACTAACCTCTTCTATGGACTATAGTTGTCTGAAAATAAACAATTTTTTATAATTATAGTTTAACATCTTAAGATTAAGTTCAAAGTTTAGTAGTCCTGAAGTCCAATATGATTATTAGGTTAAGTATTAAGTCCAATAAAAGTGCCTAAGTTCGTAGCATAAGTGTAAAAAGAGGCTAAGTTTAGTTGATAGAACCGAAGTCAATCACATAAAAAGAAGATTTATTTAAAATGATGTGAGCATTTTTAGTCATTTCTTGGTCTCAAATATAAGTTGATTTATCCTTAATAGGTATACTTTTTTTATTTTTTTTGTGGGTCGGAAATCATCAAATAACTTCTCCCGCTCTGGGCAGAGCAGGGGGGCGTGTCAGACTCTTACTGACTAAAACCCACCCGTGTTCCTTCAGTTGGCTGTGCCAGGGGCCACGGTAACCCTCTTGGACTTTTCCGCAACCCTAGCAGGCATCGGTCCTAGCAAACCCCGTCATTGGTGCTGACATCTCTTTGAGGCGCGCGTGGAACACAACGCGCCGTCGACCCGGGCCTGGTCCTTATCGAACGGCGAGCTGCCCATTGCTCGCCGTTCGCAAGCCCGCGCCTACGGTGGCCGGGAATCGGCCTGCGATTCCCGACGCCCAGGGCGTCTCCTGCGGCGGCTAGGGGCGTGAGGGCGCAAACTTTGCCTCTCCCTCACGCGTTCCGCCTCCTCCTTCGCGAACATTACTGCTTCGCAGAAGTAGGTGACGGCTTCCCAAGCCCTCTCGCTCCGTACCATGGCCTGGACCAAGGCCGGACGCGAGAGGTCGCCACCGCCAATCGCCTCCACGAGGACACGGCGGTGCTCCGCCCAAGCCGGGCAGACCTCCACCGTATGCTCCACCGTGTCCTCCGGGCGATCCACACAATGGTGACACCCGGGCGTTTCCCCCCGCCTTATCCGGAACAGGAACCTCCCGAAACAACCATGTCCGGTGAGGACCTGCGTCAGGCGGAAGGTGAGGACGCCGTGGCGCCTCTCTAGCCACTCCTCAAAGAGGGGACTTATCGCTGCAATTGTGGCGTGCCCAGCGCTGGGTTGCGACAATCGCACTCTCCATGCGGCCCTGAGATCCCGCCGGAGCTCTGTCCGCTGTACCGTGATTTCTCGCGGCAGCGGAGCTACGCCCCGGCGTTTCGCCTCCTCGCGCCACTCCCAAACGTGCGCGAGGATTAATAGGTATACTGACGTTTTATTTTTAACCCTTTTCTCAGATGGAGAATTTCTAACGCACATTGAAGAGTTTTCTCGCTCTATTGTTGGACTAAGGGATTTCTGCAACTGGGTGTGGGTTTCTACTTTCTGATAATGCCAAAAGTTTTGCCAATTGTTTTATAAAATTATCTACGTTTTCTGTCTAGATGTTTGATGAACGGACAAATAACACAGTCATCCCAGTCGGGTTTCTTTTCTGTGGAATATATTAGATATTTGTAATAATCTTATGTGATCGTCCTCAGCTGGTGTTGGCTCATTGTTTATCCGGACTGCCTCCATCGCTGGGTGGCTCCGTCTTTGCTTATTTGTTCTTTATCCTGCATAACTAACATGTGGAATGTTTACTTTTTGAGAACGTCAATCGATTATTACCTCGCATTATGTAATACATTTTATGTAAGAAATTCTTGACAAACTTCAATACAATTTTTCAACCTCTATTTCACCCCATTAGGGTATGAATTTTAAAAAATCGTTCCTTAGTGCTCAATTTCGCTATATGTATAGGGATCTCTAGTGTAAAATTTTATGCTTCTAGGTCCAGTGGGTTAGACTATGCGTTGTCTGTCAGTGGATGAATTAGTGATTTTTTGAAGGAGACGATACATTAGGCGGATTTACTCAGATATTTTGTCGTGTTGTTTTCAGTAAGCTATTTTGATTTAAATCCTTATTTTGTGAGTTAGTCAGAAGTCTTTTTAAAGATTTTTGTTGTTGAATGTTCTGATAATGATACGTTTAGCCTTTATATATGCGGGCTCCAGACTATCAGGAAGCCACGAGAAACATAAATGTGAATAGTTTCTCGCTGTCTCCTTGTCTTCTCACGAGCCTATCACCGTGTTTGGAGGTCGTAAATCATCAAAAAACATTGCGAATTCAACTATTTTTTGGCTCTCTGGGCAGGGAAATATTAATCCCTGGGGTTGTTATATCCGGTGGTATAGGTACTTAGGTAAAGTGAGCTTGAAGTGAACTGTCATTCCACCTGATGCTAGCGACTGATACTATTGAAGCTCACTTTGAGCTCACTACACCTAAGTTTTCAAGGTGAGATTTCTACAGAATATATCGTATGATATTAAGATAAAGGTAAAAAAAAACTTTACAGGAAAAACAATTTGGGTGAGATTGAATAATTATTTAATTTAATATGTACAACACACAGCTAGGAACACAACAATTAACAATTAAAATATAGAGATTCAACAATAAAGAGTAAGGTAACAATCAGGTCCAAAAAATAAATCAGTGATGCTGATGATGTTCAGGCACAACGTGTTTAGCGTGACCCACGTACTTTACGTTGGCGTTGAATCTGTAAAAACGAAAATAAAATGTAATGACACATGTCCAGGCATAATTTGTTTGGTACAGCTTGGTTTAAATGAATGTGTATATGAATACTCACCCAGTTTTCTTGTCAGCGTGGTACTCGACGATCCTGATGGTGCCGTCAGGCTGGTGCAGGCTGTACACACCTTTCACAACGTGGCCATCACGAGATTCATGCTGAGATTTCTTGTCCCCAGTATGAGGGTCCTCCACTTTGTACGCGAACTCGTATTTAGGGTGAGACTGCAGGACATAATGTGACGGTTAACAACATCATACCTAATTTGAAAAATTCAAATTATTTTTATGATTGTAACGTTATCATACATAGTACTCGACGTGTTTCTCGGTGGCGTGTCCGTGGTGCTGCTTGATGCTCTGTAATGAGGAGGCGTGACCGTGGTGGTGCTCGTGACCATGACCCTCTTGTGGCCGCGCGGTGGCCACCGCAACGACAGCAGCGACTAGGATGACCTGTGCAAGAGAATTTATTATTAGAATTTCTATTTTCGGAACTTGTAGTTCTGTTTGTTTTAATTGCATTACTAATGACAGTTTTAAATGCTGTTATGCAATTTTTTTAATAATACCTTGTACATTGTGATAATTTGTATTCTTTACTCTAGGAGTAGTGAATGGTGACTGATAGTATCCTAGCACATAACTTTTCTTTTTATACACTTGATTAAAGGGTCTGTGGGACTGTACTTTCGTAATAAACCACAAAAATATTTAACCAGTTTGCTGTATTGGTCTTATTTCGGAAAGTTGATCAGTCCTTGATACATTATTAATTAATTAACTGCTTTCTTTATGGCAGAACCTTCATCAAATTATGTTCAAATATTTATTGCATCCTACAAAATGTTCTATTAATTTCTATATACTATACGATGTCTCCTTCAATTTAAAAATAATGTGTACGTAATTACATACAACAGATAGAACTATTTTAAAAATAAAATTCACATTAAGTTTTGTGTGTAAGATAATAATAAATAATAGTGTTCAGTCACCAAGTAAAATAAATGATTTTATGAAAAGTATAGGAAATCATTTTGCAAGTTTATTGACATAAGGTGCATTTTGGTGCTTCTAAAATTTATAAACTAGTAAGCCTCATGACCTTTAAGTTTTTTGAATTGAATGAGATAGTATCATATTTAGTCCGAGTTAACAATTAAAATAGATGCTGACAAGGCAGATATGCCATATCATTGACATATACTTACTTAAACTTGTAAACTTGTTACTTAAACCAGTAACTCCACAAAGTAATCGATCGAATTCAGAGCGCTACACGATTGTGAAACCGATGCACCGATTTGCAAAAAAAATACATAGATTCAACGTCGTTGAGCCCCACCGGGCGATTTAAATGAAATAAATACTAAAATCAATAATAAAAATAAAAATCTTTAATGGCAGGCATCGTAGGTCCATAGCGTGTTAGTATTACAAGTAACTTAAAAAAACTGTGTTAGTAGTAACAAATTAGGCTCACAAATGCAATATTAAAGCATTATAAAAACAACAATAAAACAAAACATCCAATTGACGACTGTGACACAGTTTAGACTAGTATAGTCGTCGACGTAATCTCTTATAAATATGTATTTATTGCCATGATTTTGTACATAGACTAAGAGAAATTTGTGATTTTAGGAGTGAAATAAACTATTATTATTAAAATTACAGTAAGGTTTATCAAGCCCCGTGTCTGACATGTAGCTTGATCAACCTATCCATTGTAGGCCCATCTAATCTTTCAGAAAATACCTTAAAAATGCTATCGTTGCTTCTTCTCACACTGCGTATTATTAACGCCACTTTCTTGCGCATGATCGCGATAAAATCATCAGTGTATCAGTGACAATACCTCAAGATATGGGCTCTAACTAGGTACTTTTCCGATTCCTTAGTGTCTTTAAAAGAGGAACACAAAAATTTCAAAAATCATGTGAGTTTTAAATTCATCCCCTATTTACCCATTGGTGAGATGAATTTACAAAAACGCTGAAAGAAGTAATTTTTTATTTCTTACCAAAAGCATAAATATTCATATCCCTACCTTAAGAAATGCTATGTTACCCATACAAAATTACATCCCTTTTTAAGATTATTTTTGAGACAAAAGTAGCCTATGTCCTTCCCCAGAATGCCATCCATCTCCTTGCCAAATTGTATAGAAATCCGTTCTGTGGTTTAGGCATAAAAAGGTAACATACAGATAGACAGAGTTACTTTCAATATCAGTATGGATTTAATAGTTTTTTATTTATTCACAGGATGAAAATTGATTGTGATAATACTTGTGTGCTATTTGGCGCGTTATTAATCAGCGACGCGCAGATGTGGTGTACTATTCCTAGGCATGTTCAATGTTATCGCTTTTGATTCCTGGGCACCACTACTTGGTTAGCTACCAGACTATGTCGCTTTTTGTCTGCCGCTTTGCCCGCTTTATTTAGATTTTGTACAAACACGCTTCAGTACCCCATTATTTTCAACCTTAAACAGGTTAGCTCAGTAAAGAAAATAAAGCAATACATTCATGATTGGATAGGTTCAGGCCTCTTAATTGACGTTCTTTTTGTACGATTGGGAACGGAACGTTTTCTAGATATTCTTGTTTCACGTCGTTCTTTTAACGAGGCGTATACGATCCTTCATGCAACTTTAAAAGAAAGTGTGATCTATTTTATATGCAAAAAGAATGCCGTTAAATTGAGAATTGTCTGTTAGAAGCCTAAAGATAACGGTATCGGTAGTTTTCTCTGCTAAAATACGCTTATTTTTCTACCGGTTTCGATCCCCGGTGAGAATGTCAAAGTACTGTCGTGCAATACCTACGAATGAATACTCGAACAACCGTTGTCTGGAACAGTCGTTGTCTGATATAACCGATGAATCATCAAGTTATAAATTGATTTTCTAAGTTGTTATAATCATACACACACACATACACAAACTCACGCCTTCTTCGAATGGGGGTGAGCAGAAACTACAGAATGCCACCTACTACGATCCTTACTTACTCCCTTTGCCTCGTTTACGTAATCATTTACTTAATGCAGATATTTTTGCTGCGGTCCATTTGAAAAATCTATCCAAGCCATATTTGAGTGAGAATCAGTTTAATGATAAATGATTTTATTTCTGTAAGTAGGTTTTAACAAACACTTTTACACGTCAATCATATTTTTTTTTTACTCTGAGAAGGCCGAAACAAACTCAGAGGTCACAAACTCTTTTAAAGTCCAGACAAAATCTTGGTCAGATCATGTAAAAGCTATGTAGATCGGTGTCTGCAATGGTCTTTTGAGGAAAGAACCACACAGATTGAGTGGACCTGTCCAGTCAGTGCACGCAATTGTCAGTAAATAAATAAATGTAATATAAAAAAGGGTATTCAACATTAAAAATAGTGCAGCATTCGTACAGGATATTCTTAAAGAATCTTGCACGAATCTTGCACTTGCATAGATTGTTTATCTCACGAAGCGACGCGCGCTTTGCTTATGTATGTCAAACACGCTGTGAATGTGCGAAGTTGGAAGTGTGTGTATGTGTTATGTGCTGACGCTACTCACAACAGCGTGTTTGTACACTTAGAGTACCACAAGTAAAGCGTGTTTCTTCGTGAGACAAACATACTGCAATTTAAAAAGGTTGGAATAAAGTAGATTGGGCTTTTTGGTCTTTCGGTGGCAAATGATTGTCATAGGAAACGGCATTTTTTAAGCCATAACTTTTTTTTTTTGACATAGTATATATTTTTTTTGGTTTCTGTTATTAAAAATTGAACCGAGGATTTAGAGTAAGTACATGCATATTTTTAAACAAAAATGTATATTTTAGCAAATTCAAAAGTTTTTTTTTAATATTAGCGTTGTAAATTATAACTCGGTAGGTACAAATATTTCTGGCCTTGCTACGGCACGTGGGCATTACATTACAAATTTCACAAACATTTACATTAATCATGAAAATATGAACAGTTAGTTTTTAGTTATATTATTAGTTTTTAGTTATATTTAGTTTATAGTTATATAATAAGAGTACTTAGTCTGAAGTGTCTATTAGTTTTTTAAATATAAAAAAGGTTGTCATTGATGATAATTGTTAGTTCGGCTTTCATAGGAGCATTTTGGCCTTAGCAAGAACGGACCCCTAAGAAGGCCGTTATTGGTATATTTTTTTTATAATTTCTTTCTAAAACACATTGGAAACTTATTTGTTATCGATATAATGCTCATTGATATAATTTTTTAATTATTTTCATTAATATATTCTTAGTTATACGATGGTGTTCAAGTAATGTTCGTTGAGTTTATTAAAGAAGATCATAATAATTTAAGCGTTTAATGTTAGGTTTAAATGGAAGAGATTTTGTATTGTTTTAGTAAAAGCGGATATTTTGATTATTACAACTCTAGTTTTAAGATGAACGACTGATTTATAATATTGGCATTGTATGGAGCCTTGTTCCTTGCAAGGCCGTTTGGAAAAGCTTATTAAAAGTTAAGCATAATAAAATGGTGATAACATCTAGAATAAAAAAAGTAATTTATATGTTATACAATAAAACAAAGTGTTAATTAATAATTTGTTTCTTTCATTTATCCCGTAAATGAACTAACAAAAACGGTTAAATCGATATAGTGGCCTTCCATGGTCCATCCACCTTATGTGTTCTACCTATTACACGTAGTGATCAGTAGGCCAATTCTCGTACTTAAAAAACGTTCAAATTCAAGTCGCAATCTCATCTCAGCGACAATCAATGTCAAAAACCTGTCAAAAATGTATGTAAATTGATTGTCATTTTGACAGATTGAGACTGAGATTAGAATGCGAACGGTCTTAAAAATACGGGAATTGCCCCTCTGATTTGTCTTATGTTAAGACTTCATATTATGAACATATTACAATACTAAAGGAACAAAAACGAGTAATTTAATATTAATGAAGATAAACGTGCAATAGGCTCGCCTCCTACTACATGAGACTTGACATAACCGTCCAAATGATACTTTATATACACCTCTGCCTAATCCTTCGCGGAATACAGGAGTGATATTATTTTATAAACGTGTAATAGCGTCTATAATACCCTGACCGGCACAGAAACTTGGCCCCTTGTGACTTTTCCAATTATTTGCATTTTAATATGTTTTTGACAATAAATTAAGGGTTGACATTCAATAAGCGTATCTAATGCTTTTAGAATGCGGGAGGGGTCATTTGATGATTTCCCATCCTCAAAAACAAAAAAAAATGCTTTTAGAACCTAGAAATTAAAAGATCACTACACCAACAGTTAAGTTTCGAAAATAACGCATTTTCACACAAAAAAAGATTTCCACACTATCATATCCATTTAAAAACACTACAAAATAAAAAATAAGGTATTTTCTTAATTGTCTATACATTTTAGTATCGGGTGTTTCCTCCTCTAGCCTTTATTTCGTTTTTGTTTGCTGGCTTATGCTTATTTATCCAATCTTACTATCTTTCCGTTCTATAAAAAAAAGTTCATGAAATTCCATGATTAATCCAAATTAGGTTGCATTTAATTATCTTACGTTTTGAAACAAATGGCCCAAAAAGCCTAATGATGCCAAAACTTCGTAAAGTAACTTATTAGTTGAACGAATGGCAATGTCCTCCGTAAAAGAAAGTAAGTGTCAATTAGCATGGATTTAATACATTACTCAAGGTCAGCTTTACTTTTTTTGGTAAACTGGTCGATCAAGTTTACAACGTATTGCGAAAAACTGTATCACAGGCCCTTAAATGTGTATAAAAAGAGAAATTATGTACAAAGAGGTTATCAGTCACTGTTTAATACTCCAACAGTAAAGAATACAAACTATCAATATGTACAAGGTATAATTTCAACGTGTAACAAAACGCAACTGTTCAAGAAATAAGTTAACATCAGAAATCTGAAAAAGCTGTAGTTATTAATGATTTACCCATTCTTGTTATACAGATCATCCTCGTCGCCGCTGTGATCGCGATGGTCGCCGCCCGGCCGCAAGACGGTCACGATCACCACCACGGTCACGGTCACGCTATCTCCTCACAGAGCATCGTACTGCACCAAACTCACGAGACCAAACACGAGCCCGCACACCACGAGGAGCACCACGAGGAGCACCATGAGGCGAAACATGAACAGCAGCACAATAACTACGAGGAGCATCATCATGAGGAACACCACGGTCACGCCTCCTCATCACAGAGCATCAAGCAGCACCACGGACACGCCACCGAGAAACACGTCGAGTACTATGTATGACAACTTCCAAATCGTGATATAATATAGGGGTTACTTTTTTAAATTATTTTCGATGTTATATCTGTGACATGTCTTGCAGTCTCATCCTAAGTACAAGTTTGCGTTTGTAACACGTCGAGTACTATGTATGATGACATTCCTATCAAAAATCTTCATAATTTCTTTGGAAATATCTGCATATTAACGGTAACGTAACTAACTCTGTTTTTTTTACACAGTCTCATCCTAAATACGAGTTCGCGTACAAAGTGGAGGACCCTCACACCGGTGACAAGAAATCTCAGCACGAAGCTCGTGACGGCCACGTCGTGAAGGGCGTGTACAGCCTGCACCAGCCTGATGGCACCATCAGAATCGTCGAGTACCACGCTGATAAGAAAACTGGGTGAATATTCATATACACATTCATTTAAATCAAGCTGTACCTGATAAATTATGCCTGGACATGTGTCATTAAATGTTATTTTCGTTTTTACAGATTCAACGCCAACGTAAAGTACGTGGGTCACGCCGAACATATTGTTCCTGAACACCATCATCATCACTGATTATTCTACAGATCTCATTGTTAAAGAACTTAGTTGTTGAACCCCTATGTATTATATTGTTGATTATTATGTTCTAAGCTGTGTGTTGTACAATATTAAATTAATTAATTATTGAATCTGACCTGTATCTATTATTTTATTTCAACAAATTATTTTTCATACTACAATGTAAGAAATTATGTCACAAGGCAGATGTTAGTGGAAACGCCGGAAGAGGACGCCCTAGGAGGACATATAGTGACCATATTGGTGATGTGCATCAGAAAGGTCAGGGACGTAGTACTCGGAACCGGCGGCGTTGTTGTGTGGCCAGATGTATGAAAGCAAACGAAGCAAAAGGAGTATGTAAGGATCGTAGTGGGTGGTGTTTTGTAGTTTCTGCTTACCCGCATGGGACGCAAGCGTAAGTTTATGTATGTATGTATGTACTATAATGCAACCCATTGAAATAATGATTAATGACTTACGTACTGGTAAAAAATCAATGCACATTAATCGAATAATCAATGTGCAATTTGTTTCTTTCATACCACTGAAATTCATCCATGGTTATCATATGGTGATCATAGATAACTCCCTATTGTTCATACTCAAATGATATTTCGAGAAAGTATTGTAAATACAGGGTGTTTGGTGCATCGTGTGCCAAATTGAAATGGTCGACTGAAGGGGTCATCCGCTAGCCTTTCAGACCCCTTAACACCCCTCATGCTCTGTGGATTTATTTTTATCGACTTTTTGTTGTTTTCCAAAAAAAAAGACCCAAATTTTACATTCAAATACAGATTTAAAAAAAAATATAAGGCGTAGACTCTGAATTTTAATTTTATTTCGATGTGTATTGTTAAAGAATACTTTTAAATACAAAATTAGTGATATTAGTCACCTAGTTTTTTTTTTAATTCACTCGCAAAGGTAAAACTTAAATTAAAGCTGTACATGTTACAGCTATTTATAAGGCTACAAAAAAAAACCAAAAGCGACCGGGATCTTCCAACTCCCTCATTAATTCTCCAGTCTATCCTCTTTCTAATGATGTGCCACATGCCATAAAAGTATTTTAACAACTTTGTGAATTCGCTAGAATTGTGAATCAAGTCACATGAAACTACATTCCAAATTCTAATGAAAAAATATTTATTGCGGAACTGTTACTTGAGAAAGAGGTAAAATTTGTTTTCTCACTCTTTTACAGTAAAATCTATCTTCTATCTCTTTCTTGCATACCTTAAATCGGTTTGAACAAATCGCGCCGCCCGACCCACCATTTTTTTAGTCGAGACATCACTGCCTCTGCTACCTAACGTGTGTGCTAGTTCACCATACTCCGCGATTCTTTTATTACTTTGTTATCGTTAAGTTTTGTTGGTTCTTGTTACATTTGTTTAATTTTTGTTGTTATTGTTAAACTTTGAGTTTTTTGTTATTGCAATGGCGACATTCTCTAACGAAGAATATGCGGACATCATGATGGCTTACGGAGCCGCTAATGGCGTCGGTCGTGCAGCGCAACGACTTTACCAGGAACGCTTTCCTGGTAGATGATTACCTGGCCGCAGAGTCTTTCAAGACACATACCGACGCATACGCGAGACTGGCAGTGTTACTTTTAATGAACCAAGGGGCCATATTGTGCGACATAATGTTGAAGTAGACGAGAGAATACTGGCACTTTTTGAGGAAGACCCTACAAGAAGCATTAGAAATGTGGCATCACATCTTGATATTTCACTATGGAAAGTGTAGAAAGTACTTCGTCAAAACAAAAAGCATCCATTCCACTACACTCCGGTGCAAGGTACGTAATTTTAAACTAACTTTAAACCCGTGCAAGCTTTGTTTGACCTTGCCTTTGTTTAGCAGGTAATGGGTATGGTATGGCGTCACTTCCAGGTAGTGAATCTATTAGCACGAACAGCGGGTCCTTTCTTGTGCAATTACTTATTGCCCATGAGAAATTTAAAAGGGTTTTTTTGTTTAGGGTTTCTTGAGGGTGGCGACTTTGAGAGACGAGTGGCTTTTTGTCGGTTTCTTTTACACACGGATGTGGATGATCCTGATTTTTTATGAATCCAAATTTACCAAGGATGGGATCCTCAATTTACAAAATTTGCACCACTGGACAACGAAAACGCAAAACCCACGTGTTAAAAGACAGAAATCTTCTCAAAGAAGGTTTAGTGTAAACGTTTGGGCATGAGTGATTGGGAATCAGGTAATTGGACCGCATTACCTGCCCGATAATCTCAATGGCGAAGACTACCTGGAATTCCTACAAAATGACCTGCCCGAATTAGTGACCGATGTGCCCGTATTTAATGAACGTGTGCCCATTGTATTTCAAAATGACGGCTGTCCCGCGCATTGGCGATTGACTGTGAGGGAATATCTCGACAATGTGTTCCCCAATGCATGGATTGGACGCGATGACCCTATTCCATGGCCGCCACGTTCCCCAGATCTAACTCCGTTAGACTTTTATGTCTGGGGACGTGCCAAAGTGTTGGTATATGCCACGGAGGTTCCAACTAGGGAGGTATTAGTCCAACGCATAGAAGCGGCATTCAATACTATTAAGGAGGAAATACGACTTCGTACAACAACTGTTGAAATACGAAACATGTGTCGGGCCTGCATTCGCAACAGAGGCCAACAATTTGAGCAAGATTTGTAACAATGATTAAATAAATGTTAAAAATGCAATTTTGTTTTTTTATTTCAAGTAAATCCCACGAAAGATACAGATATGAGACACGAATTTACCTAACCATAAGAATGAGATAGCAGATTTATAGGTTTGACAGGTAACATTTAAGAGATATTTTTTTAAATCATAATTTTGAATATTAGCCTTTGGTGACTCGATTCACAATTCTAGCGAATTCACAAAGTTGTTAAAATACTTTTATGGCATGTGGCACATCATTAGAAAGAGGATAGACTGGAGAATTAATGAGGGAGTTGGAAGACCCCGGTCGCTTTTGATTTTTTTTTTGTAGCCTTATAAACAGCTGTAACATGTACAGCTTTAATTTAAGTTTTACCTTTGCGAGTGAATTAAAAAAGAACTAGGTGACTAATATCACTAATTTTGTATTTAAAAGTATTCTTAAACAATACACATCGAAATAAAATTAAAATTCAGAGTCTACGCCTTATATTTTTTTTTAAATCTGTATTTTAATGTAAAATTTGGGTCTTTTTGGAAAACAATAAAAAGTCGATAAAAAAAATCCATGGAGCATGAGGGGTGTTAAAGGGTCTGAAAGGCTAGCGGATGACTCCTTCAGTCGACCATTTCAATTTGGCACACGATGCACCAAACACCCTGTATATTGCACATTTACGTAGTGCATGTTCACGAATAATTTAAAAACTACCCTACAATGCAAACAGATCCAGTGATACCTAAATAAACCAAAAATGTGCGTTATATGTACGAGTATGTAATCAATAATTACGATAGGGGTGTTCGTATTTCGTATTCATTTATTTAACAACAAGCTATTTGCCCTATGAGAATCCCCATCAGCAACTTCGCAGGAAACGTAATTTTATCATTTTTATGTGAAATATCTATAGCTGCAAGTAAAACCGATTGCTGGCGTGGCGACGCTTATTATAAAGCTTATTATATAGCTTTACAAACTCGGTGTGCCAGACCGTCTCGTACTAATCCTACGAGACTTTTTGGCTAACCGCACCTTTCGCTATCGCGTCGAAGGTGCACTGTCCTCCCCCCACCCTATCCGCGCAGGTGTTTCTGAAGGCTCTGTGCTAAACCCCCTCATATTGAGCCTATTAACTAGTGATATTCCCAAGAGTAAAAATGCGCAGTTGGCTCTGTCCGCAGACGATACGGCCATTTATTACACTGGGCTCCCCTCTGACCCGATATCTCGTACTCTCCAAACCGTAGTCAACAAGCTCGGCGCATGGTTAGAAAGTGGAGAATCGAAGTCAACCCCGACAAGAGTCAAGCGGTTCTCTTCTGGAAAACGCGACTTAAACACAGACCTGACGACCCACATCCGACCAAGATGTTGATGTTGTTTGTTTGTTTTGTTTAGCAGTTAACCACCATGGTACCCAAGAGCATAACCTAACTTATGTAGTCAAAGTCAACACATGATCTATGGCTGCTGGCAAATTCAATGAACACAGAGTTGCTAATTACTATGGTGACAGAACCCTAAAAAAACGAATACCATATCTATTGAACAGGCTGCCTGCTGGCAGCCTGTTCCATAGTCGCTTAAGGAGTGAAATGAACAAAAATTGTTCTAAAAATAAATAAAAAAAAATATTATGTAAAAATATGTTAAAGTGCTACCTACCTAAATGAATAATAATAAATAATAAGTAATTGGTTTTAAGTACGAAGTTAATTGAATGTATAAGAGATTCACGGACCTCTCAGTCAAACCACTACTACGGTTTTGTGGGGCTTAGTTCATAAGATACTTACATGTCAATATAGATAAAATAAATAATAATCCCTTGGGAGAAACAAGCCAAATATCTGAGGGTGACTTTGGACAGACATCTCTTCTTCTCAGAGCACATATAGGTGGTTCATTCACGAGCCGCCTTTGCTCTGGGTAGACTACATTCCGTTTTAAATGCACACAGTAAATTGTCACTCAGGTGCAAACTGCCCATTTAAACGGCATGCATCCTCCCCATCATGACATAGGCCTGTGCTGTTTTCGCACAGGCACACCTCCGACACGTCCATAGGATGCAGACCCTACAGAACCGTTTCCTTCGTAAAGCAACGGGTTCCCATTGGTTCGTTCGTAACAAAAACTTACATTTATATTGGAAAATTCCATTTATGAAACGCGCTTGCAAGCGTTTCTTTAATACCGCCCGCGCCGGCAGCCATGGCAACCTTCTGGTTGTGAAGGCCGCCAGCTATGTCCCCTCTAGAATCAGTAGAATCCGCCGTCATACACTGACCGACCTTGACAACCCCATTACCCTCCTCCGGCACTGACACATCAAGCAATGGACAAAATTGTCGGCAATATGTATGCTTGAACATGAGGCTTTTGACAACGTTGGAAGTGTATACTTTTAAGTCTATTTTTTATTAATTTTTTATTTGTAATGTGCGTTTTGTTTGTGCAGAATAAACATTTTTTCTTTCTTTTTCCTCCTCCAGGAAACCAGTAGGGCCACCAGTACATTATACAGCAGACACAGACACAAATCGAAATTCCAACGTCGCCACCAAGGTCCTCCGCGTCCGCGCTCCTCCCTGAACAATTGCCCTCCCTGTCCCTTGATTGGATCCGTGCCAGCTGGTGGCGAAGCTGAGCCAGTAGTTTTAAACTCCCCTGTTAATAATAATGAATCTTATTTGATCCAGCCTGTCCTTAACTTTCTGTCCTCCCCCAGCGACGCCATAAGCCGAGGTTCATAGCCGTAGGGGTGCCTTAAGGTGGTGGTCGCTTAGTTTTTAATTAATATTAAGCCCCTGGCTGGAAGGGCACGCCACGATAGCGGCGGTAAGACCCCTCTTTGAGGAGTGGCTAGTGAGGCGTCACGGCATCCTCACCTACCGCCTGACGCAGGTCCTCACCGGACACGGATGTTTCGGGAGGTTCCTGCACATCATCAGGCGAGAGGAAACGCCCGTGTGTCACCACTGCGATGATCGCCCCGAGGACACGGTGGAGCATACGGTGGGGGCCTGCCCTGCATGGGCGGAGCACCGCCGTGTCCTCGTAGAGGCGATCGGCAGCGGCGGCGACCTCTCACGCCCGGCCCTGGTTCAAGCCATGGTCCGGGGCGAGGGGGAGTGGGGAGCAGTCGCCTCCTTCTGTGAAGCAGTCATGCTAGCGAAGGAGGTGGCGGGACGGGAGAGGGAGAGAGTCGCCATTCCAAGCCGCCGTGGTGGACGCTCCGGGCGTCGGGAGCCACGTGACGACTCCCGGCCACCGTAGGCGCGGGCCTGCGGGCGGTGAGTAATGGGTAGCTCACCGTCTGATCAGGACCAGGCCCGTGCTGGACGGCGCGTACGTATTCCACGCGCGCCTCAAAGAGATGTCAGCACAAAAAAAAATGGGATTTCCCATCGGAAAACTTTCAGGTGCCATAGGAGATGAGTTAGCAAAAACCGATGACACAAATAACTTTTATTTATAAACAGACGTATAGCTTCTGCCCGCGGCTTCATTCGGGTGGAATTCATAGGATCCACAATATACTAAAATGGCAGCCACATTTCCTGTCCGTGCTATTACTTCGTTTTCGCTTGGTGTTCTTTCCGACTTTTTGCTCGGCTCCTAAGGGTTGCAGATAATCAGTTGGTTAGTTCTATTGAAAAGATCAACCTGTTGTCAAGTTAGTTAAGTAATTTGATAATAAACATAAATTATCGTAATCTTAAAACAGTTAACAAAACTATCTCTTGGACAAAGGTCCAAGAAACCCAAAGAAAAGAAAAGAACATGAATATTTCGTTAAACAACGACAAGACCTAGTTTAATAGCCTCTAATCTTCCACTACAATCGGACTATCAAATCCGTCTGATTTTTTGATCCATGTTTTAATTATTATAGCATTAGCAACGCGATCGCGATGCGATCCAAAAACATGATCTTAAAGGTCATGAGGATTTTAGTTTTAGATGCACCGAAATGCACAATATGTCATTAAAAATGCTAATTGATTTGATACTTGGTGACTTGACACTATTATTCATTAACATCTTACACACCGAACTGAATGTGAATTTATTTTTAAAATAATTCATTCTGTTGTAGGTACGTACACATTATTTTTAAATTGAAGTATTCCTCATATAGTTTCAAGGGTTATTGGTGAAACACCATCAACCTCTTAAGGGGTCATTGTACTCATCATTATGAACAACTTTTACTATGGGACCAAATACGAAAAATCAATCAATTCGTATTTGTTTTAAAAAGAATTTAAGAAAGATATTACATCTTTGCGTACCGCCATAATGGTTTATCACGCATACGTCTGCTCGGTAATACGATATGGAATAGTTGTGTGGGGAAACTCTTCCAAAATGTCGAAGACCATCGCCCAAAAAAAGTGTATTCGTGCAATATTCAAAATGCAGTGGTCTGACTCATGCAGGCCTATATTCAAGTTGCACAATCTGTTGACTATTATATGCATTTATATTTATGAAATTGCCAGGTTGGTGAGGTCCAATCATGAACTATTTGAACGGAAATATAACACAAATAAAAGGAAAATTACACATATAGATTTTGAAATGACCGTTCCAAAGCTAGAAATTTTTCGGCGGAGCTGCGCTTACATAGCTCCCCTAATTTACAATGCTTTGCCTAGGTCAATTACTCAACTACTCTTCAAAGCGCGGAAGTTGCGGAAGTGGTTGTAACAAGAAAGTTTTTATTCGATAGATGAGTTCTTTCTTAAGTATCCCTGTTAATTCTATACATTAAAGCACAGATATATTTAACTGTTAAGTAGATACATAAATTGACAAAATGAATCCTAGTAATTAATATCTTAAATTTAAGAACGTGTACCTACTATTGCATGCGAAATATTGGCCAAATGTGTTACTAAATATTTTATATTAGAACTTCATGTACTCTACCATATTTGATGCAATAAATGGAGTGAATTAAATGAAATGGCGAAAAAAAAAATAGGTGGTCCCTACATTTTGAGGAGTTCTGCAAAGATAAATTTAGGGAACAGCTAATTTTTTTTTCGCGATTTCACGTTTGGTTCGATAGTAAAAGTTGTTCATAATGATGAATACAATGACCCCTTAAGAGGTTGATGATGTTTTACCAATAACCCTGTATAGAAATGAAAAGAACATTTTGTAGGATGCAATAAACATTTGAACATAACTTGATGATTGTCAATGTCTTGTCATAAAAAAACAGTTATTTAAGTAATAATGTATCAAGGACTGATCAACTTTCCGAAATAAGAGCAATACAGAGAACTGGTTAAATATTTTTGTTGTTTATTACGAAAGTACAGTCCCACAGACCCTTTAATAAAGTGTTTAAAAAGAAAAGTTATGTGCTGGGATACTATCAGTCACCATTCACTACTCCTAGAGTAAAGAATACAAAATATCACAATGTACAAGGTAATATTAAAAAAATTGCATAACAGCACTTAAAGCTGTCATTAGTAATGCAATTAAAATAAACAGAACTAATCTCTACAAGTTCCGAAAATAGAAATTCTAATAATAAATTCTCTTGCACAGATCATCCTAGTCGCTGCTGTCGTTGCGGTGGCCACCGCGCGGCCACAAGAGGGTCATGGTCACGAGCACCACCATGGTCACGCCTCCTCATCACAGAGCATCAAGCAGCACCACGGACACGCCACCGAGAAACACGTCGAGTACTATGTATGATATGGTTCCAATCATAAATTAATTTGAATTTTTCAAATTAGGTATGATGTTGCTAACCGTCACATTATGTCCTGCAGTCTCACCCTAAATACGAGTTCGCGTACAAAGTGGAGGACCCTCACACTGGTGACAAGAAATCTCAGCATGAATCTCGTGATGGCCACGTTGTGAAGGGCGTGTACAGCCTGCACCAGCCTGACGGCACCATCAGGATCGTCGAGTACCACGCTGGCAAGAAAACTGGGTGAGTATACATATACACATTCATTTAAACCAAGTTGTACCGAATAAATTAGGCCTGGGTAGGTGTCATTACATTTTATTTTCGTTCTTACAGATTCAACGCCAACGTAAAGTACGTGGGTCACGCTAAACACATTGTGCCTGAACATCAACATCATCACTGATTTATTCTTCGGACCTGATTGTTACCTTAGTCTTTATTGTTGAACCCCTATGTTTTAATTGTTGATTGTTTTGTTCCTAGCTGTGTGTTGTACATATTAAATTAATTAATTATTCAATCTCACCCAAATTGTTTTTGCTGTAAAATTCTCTTTACCTTTTTACTCTGTAAAAATCTCACCTTGAAAACGTAGGTGTCATGAGCTTAAAGTGAGCTTCAATAGTATCAATCGCTAGCATCAGGTGGAATGACAGTTCACTTCAAGCTCACTTTACCTAAGTACCTATACCGCCGGATATAACAACCCCAGGGATTAATATTTCTCTGCCCAGAGAGCCAAAAAATAGTTGAATTTGCAATGTTTTTTAATAATTTACGACGTCCAAACATACGGCGAAAGGCTCGTGAGAAAACAAGGAGACGCCGAGAAACTATTCACATTTATGTTTCTCGGGGCTTATATTACCTTTTTAACGGACAGTTTCCTTACGTGCCTTTATCTAAATTTTGATGGCAACAATCATGTATGTGAAAAATAAACCACTCAAGCTTTAGAAGCTTTGAAGCTTTGGAGCTTTGAAGTCGGAAGTTTAGTACCTTAAGAGCGTTTATACCTTATGAGTGGCAACGTCGCAATTTAGTGTCATATTTCGTGGTTTTTAATTTTTATCATTTAATCGGAGCTATATTTTAAAAATCTGTTTAATTTACTTTTTAGAATTATGTGAAAACAACTTGCAGGGCGTTATTTTCATTGTAAAACAACTGTAAGCATTACGGTTACTTACTTTTTAAACACTTTCACGTAATTCTAAAAAGTTAAATTAAATTAAACAGATTTTTAAAATATAGCGCCGATTAAATGATAAAAATTGAAAACCACGAAATATGACACTAAATTGCGACGTTGCCACTCATAAGGTATAAACGCTCTTAAAGTGCATAACCGTAATCTGCAATATAGCTTAACTAATTTATAAAAAGATATTTATAAAAATGCGTTACTTCTGGGCCTAAAAAAATATTCTATTACTATAAAAACCCCTAAAAAAAGATGTCCTGAATTCTATTATGATTTTTAGGTTAAGTATTAAG
Source organism: Brachylomia viminalis (assembly GCA_937001585.2). NCBI lineage: Eukaryota > Metazoa > Arthropoda > Insecta > Lepidoptera > Noctuidae > Brachylomia > Brachylomia viminalis. The sequence goes on along the minus strand of OW443297.2, from coordinate 10,197,559 downwards.
TCCAATAAAAGTGCCTAAGTCTGTAGCATAAGTGTAAAGAAAGACTAAGTTTAGTTGATAGAAACCAAGTCAATCACATAAAAAAATTTAAAATAAGTGAGCTTAGTAAGTCATTTTTTGATCTCAAATATAAGTTGATTTATTCCTATTAATAATAATAATAAATAAATATGAGACAACATCCACACAAGGTCTTCAGGTCCCAAACTAGGTAGAGCCTGTACTACGGTAACCTGATGACTGATATACAATACTTATATACATATACACACCCAGACACAGGTCAAACAGACATGTTCATGCAGACAAATGTTTCACTTGTCCGGGGATCGAACCCAGGACTAGGGATAAAAATTGCCGAATGTTTCCGAAACTTGCGAGGAAAGTTTCCAATATTGCCGGCAATATTGGTCAATATTGCCGGAAAGTTGCCAAAGTTACCAGATTACCTAGGTTTTTTCAAATGCCGTTTTTAATGTGTTTGCGCTCATGAGGTTTTATGGAATGGCGTAAATAAACGTATTACTAGTAAGTCTGTGTGGTATATTGTTAATTAAACATAATTTATAATATCAATGCAAATATGTGAAGATAAAGTTAAACTACGATACTGGTAACTTCATGATAGCTGAACCCATAGTTTTTTGAGAATTTCACTTATAAATTTTATAAACAAATAAAGAGAATATTGATACCGAGTGAAATAACTATAAATCATACAACTGTGTGTTCTTTTGTATTTTTTTTTTTACTTTTCTTTAAGTAACTTAATCTGTTTGTATTAACATCGATTTTCATCTATTTCTTGAAGTCTGATAATGCTGAAATTATAAATACTTATGTAAGTCTGGTGAGAACGCAATATTATGATAAAACTGTGCCAGCCTGATGATGGAGTTGGAAGATGGTCATAGGATCTACGCTCTGATATACGTAAACCTACCGAGATTGGGCTCGTTAGGTTAGTCGTATTTGGCAGAACTCACACACTAGCCAGAAACAGATTGACAAACTGATAAGTTGTCAAAATTGATCATGGTGAGAGCAAATTTAGGGCTCCTTGACGGAAATAAAAAGACAGCTGAGGGCATTGAAAACAATGTAGCAGATGACGATTACGTTAAGGATGAATCAGAAGATGAAAATAGAGAAAACTATAATATCGATAACCCCACCGCCGTATCTCTACGTTGACGTCGTGGTGGGGCTTGCGCGCTCCAAACTGTAGGTCTGTGCCGGTAGAGTTTACTTTGCTTTGGCTACGGTGAGGAGCCAGACCAAGAGGGATACAGAAACCCGCATGGCAGCATGTGGCAAGATGTTGGGCAGTAGTGACCCCACGGACCCTATCTCCCGGGTGAAGTCTTGTTCCTCATCTCTGGCTTGCCTTTATTGGCCAGCTGTAGTGGACAATGACGGGGAACGGAGCTCGCACCTCTTTCTTAGCTTTGTTGCGTTGTCCTAGCGACAGTTTCCGGGGGCCCATTATTGAGTTTGCAAGTCACCCCCTGCCAGTTTTTCCGTGTATAATAAAACATTGATCAGGTAGGGGCCATAGTCCTTCCATAGTTCTAGGTAACCAATCCACTATAGCCACCCAAACCCATAGACCAATATTATGTTTTGTTCCTATGTTTTGATATAGTCCTGCACCAATGGGGGGTTGTCCTTGGGTGCACTTGCATAATGAATACAGGGATAATCGTCGGTTGGTGCCTCAACGCTTAAAATTGTCTAAGGGCCGGTTTTTTGATCCGTAGTTAACTCAACCATTGGTTAAAAATAAAAAATTGTGCAAAATATGTTGATGAAATCAACAGATTTTGCCAAAATTTTACCATTAACTCGACCATTAGTTTAAAATAGTAAGTATAGTAAAATTTTGGCAAAATGTGTTGGTCAAATCAAAATATTTTGCCAAAATTGAACCATTAGTTACTATTTTTAACTAATGGTTGAGTTAACTACGGATCAAAAAACCGGCCCTAAGGGGCCTCTGCGAGTTGGCTTCGGCCCTTGTACGCCTTCCAAAGTTCTGGGACCCTAGGGTCCCGAGAAATTTCAAAGACTGACTGACTGACTGTTGACTGGTAGAAAATGCCTCAGGCTTTAAGTCCGCCTTTGCACAGAATTTTTTTTTACTTGTGTATAAAGTTTTAATAAATAATTAAAAAAATATATAATAAATAAGTAAACAATGTTTAATCAAAATCTCCTTATACTAAAAATTCAAGAAATATACTACTTATATTAAAAAAAAAAAGTATATTTATAGCAATATACTTGACTTTTTTTTGTTCACACTACCCCTTGTAACCTTATTTTGATTTACGAAAACTTAAATGTTTAATACTACGTTAGTACGTTACCACACACTAGTCGCTTAGCTACTTGACAAATCGTGCCATCAAAAGAATTTTCAAAATCGTATCAGTAAGTTTTGAGAAAATCGCGGACGCAATAATTGGATAATGTAAATACAATGAATAATAATAGATATAATATGTATAAGTATATTAGTTAAAAATCATTAATTCAGTATTAATAATTGTACAAATATATTTGCACGCCATGAGAAATGGCAGACATGTCGTGAGCCACTTATTTTTTCGAAGATCTTGCATGCATGTATTGATTTTAATTCTGTATGTATACACATGTTTGAGCAAATAAAATTTATTTCTTTCTTTCTTACAAACAAACATAAATATACATACGGGTCGAATATAGAACCTCCTTTTTTGAAGTCAGTCAAAAACGTCAACTTGTTGTTGCTAATCAAATCTTCTTGCAAGGTTTGACCCTTTTATACTATTTTATACATATAAATATACATGTGTATACTTTCTTGCATACAAGTGAGGTTACAGAGAAGAAAGTAGAAAAAAAAATTGACGATTATAAAATAGAACTTATGGTTTCATCACCAATGAAGTATCGTGGATAACTTGTTTCTTTTCTTTAGTTTATCAGTAAGAAAAAAATGCAGAATCTAAAATTTTCTGTTAGATAATGTAAATAAGCATAAAAACTACCACCCTGCAAACCGCTATTTTATCCTAGTATGCAATTTTATAAAATAAAATATGTTTTCAATTTACACGTTTCTTGTCAATGTTGCCGGCAAGTTTGGAAACATTCGCGGCAGTTTTGGCAACTTCCGCAATATTGCCGGCAATTTTCATGCCTACCCAGGACCAGCGGCTCAGAAGGCAGGGTCGCTACCAACTGCACCAACCGGTCAGTCATTATATTATGTTATTATTATTATACTGACGTTTCATTTTTAACCCTTTTCTCAGATGAAACATTTCCAACGCATATTGAAGAGTTTTTCTTGTTCTATTGTAAAACTTGATTTTTGGACAAAGGGACTTCTGCACCTGGGCCCTTCTACTTTCTGATGATGCCAAATGTTTTGGCAATTATTTTGTAAAATGATCTGGCTAGATGTTTGATGAATGGACAAATAACAAAGTCACCTCAGTTGGGTTTCTTCTCTGTGAAATATATTATATTAATAAATCAATAGGTAGTTAATATTAATGATTTTAGTTACAATCTCATGTGACTGACTCCGTCTTTGGCTGGGTGGGTGCATAATGAAGATTTGGAATGTTTGCTTTTTGAGAACGTTAATCGACTATAACCACGCATTATGTAATACATTTTTATGTAAGGAATTCTTGACAAACTTCAATACAATTTTACATCTCCTATTTCACCCTTTAGGGGATGAATTTTCAAAAATCCTTCCTTAATGCTTCATTTCGCTTTAATGTAAACTCTAATGTAAAATTTTATGGTTCTAGATCGAGCGGGTTAGACTATGCGTTGTCTGTCAGTGGATGAATTAATGATTTTTGAAGGAGATGATACATTAGACGGATTTACACATACATTTGAAGGTGTTGTGTTTTCAGTAAGCTATTTTGATTTAAATCCTTTTTTGGTGAGTTAGAAGTATTTTTAAGAAGTTTTGTTGTTCAATATTCTGATGATGACACGTTTAGCCTTTATATTCGGGCTCCAGACTATCAGGAAGCCCCGATAAACAAAAATGTGAATAGTTTCTCGCCGTCTCCTTGGTTTCTCACGAGCTTTTCACAGTATGTTTGCAGGTCGTAAATCATCAAAAAACATTGCGAATTCAACTATTTTTTGGCTCTCTGGGCTGAGAAATATTAATCCTTGGGTTTGTTATATCAGTCGGTATAGGTACTTAGGTAAAGTGAGCTTGAAGTGAACTGTCAGTCCAGCTGATGCTAGCGATTGATACTATTGAAGATACCGGTAAGAATGACCGGTTGGCGTAGTTGGTAGCGACCCTGCCTTCTGAGCCGCTGGTCCCGGGTTCGATCCCCGGACAAGTCAAACATTTGCGTGCATGAACATGTCTGTTTGACCTGTGTCTGGGTGTGTATATGTATATAAGTATGTATATCAGTCATCAGGTTACCGTAGTACAGGCTCTGCCTAGTTCGGGACCTGAAGACCTTGTGTGGATGTTGTCTCATATTATTATATTATATTATTACTTTTATATTCCCGAATGGATAGACCTCAAATGGATGTTGTCTCATATTATTATTATTAAGTTTTCAAGGTAAGATTTTTACATAATATATCGGATGATATTAAGATAAAGGTAAAGAAAATTTGACAGCAAAAACAATTTGGGTGAGATTGAATAATTAATTAATGTAATATGTACAACACACAGTTAATAACAAAACAGCTAAAACATAGGGATTCAACAATAAAGACTAAGGTAACAATCAGGTCCGAAGAATAAATCAGTGATGATGATGATGTTCAGGCACAATGTGTTTAGCGTGACCCACGTACTTTACGTTGGCGTTGAATCTGTAAGAACGAAAATAAAATGTAATGACACATATCCAGGACTAATTTATTCGGTACAACTTGGTTTAAATGATTGTGTATATGTATACTCACCCAGTTTTCTTGTCAGCGTGGTACTCGACGATCCTGATGGTGCCGTCTGGCTGGTGCAGGCTGTACACGCCCTTCACAACGTGGCCATCGCGAGATTCATGCTGAGATTTCTTGTCACCAGTATGAGGGTCTTCAACTTTGTACGCGAACTCGTATTTAGGGTGAGACTGCAGGACATATTGTGACGATTAGTAACATCATTCCTAATTTGAAAAATCCATATTATATTTATGATTGGAACGTTATCATACATAGTACTCGACGTGTTTTTCGGTAGCGTGTCCGTGGTGCTGCTTGATGTTCTGTGATGAGGAGGCGTGACCGTGGTGGTGCTTGATGTTCTGTGATGAGGAGGCGTGACCATGGTGGTGCTCGTGACCATGACCCTCTTGTGGCCGCGCGGTGGCCACCGCAACGACAGCAGCGACTAGGATGATCTGTGCAAGAGAATTTATTATTAGAATTTATATTTTCGGAACTTATAGCGATTAGTTCTGTTTGTTTTAATTGCATTACTAATGACAGCTTTAAGTGCTGTTATGCAATTTTTTAAATAATACCTTGTACATTGTGATATTTTGTATTCTTTACTCTAGGAGTAGTGAATGGTGACTGATAGTATCCCAGCACATAACTTTTCTTTTTATACATTTGCTTAAAGGGTCTGTGGGACTGTACTTTCGTAATAAACCACAAAAATATTTAACCAGTTTTCTGTATTGGTCTTATTTCGGAAAGTTGATCAGTCCTTGATACATTATTACTTAAATAACTGTTTTTTTATGGCAAGACATTGACAATCATCAAGTTAATATGTTCAAATGTTTATTGCATCCTACAAAATGTTCTATTCATTTCTATACAGGGTTATTGGTAAAACATCATCAACCTCTGAAGGGGTCATTGTATTCATTATTATGAACAACTTTTACTATCGAACCAAATGTGAAATCGCGAAAAAAAAATCAGCTGTTCCCTACATTTATCTTTGCAGAACTCGTCAAAATTGGTGGTCCCTACCATTAATTTTTTTTTCGCCATTTCATTTAATTCAATCCATTTATTGCATCAGATATGGTAGGTACATGAAGTTCTTATATAAAATATTTAGTAACACACATTTGGCTAATGTTTAGCATGCTATAGTTGGTACTCGTTCTTACATTTAAGATATTAATTACTAGCTATACATTTTGTCAATTTATGTATCTACTTAATAGTTAAATATATAATTATGTGCTTTAATGTATAGAATTAACAGGGACACTTAAGAAAGAACTCATCTATCGAATACAAACTTTCTTGGTACAACCACTTCCGCAACGTAACACAAAACTTATTGAAGGGTAGTTGAGTAATTGACCTATTCAAAGCATTGTAAATTAGGGGAGCCATGTAAGCGCAGCTCCGCCGAAAAAGTTCTAGCTTTGGAACGGTCATTTCAAAATCTATATGTGTAATTTTCCTTTTGCTTGTGTTATAAGTATTTCCGTTCAAATAGTTCATGATTGGACCTCACAAACCTGGCAATTTCATAAATATAAATTCATGGAACAGTCAACAGATTGTGCGACTTGAATAAAGGCCTGCATGAGTCAGACCACTGCATTTTGAATATTGCACGAATACACTTTTTTTGGGCGACGAAGATCTTCGCTATTTCGGAAGAGTTTCCCCACACAACTATACCATATCGTATTACCGAGCAGACGTATGCGTGATAAACCATTATCGCGGTATTTCTAAACCGTGCGCCGAGCTTTCTGACTGCGGCTTAGAGAGTACGAGATATCGGGTCAGGGAGGAGCTCAGTGTAATAAATGGCCGTATCGTCTGCGAACTGCGCGTTTTTACTCTTGGGGATATCATAGTGAATAGAGTGAATATGAGGGGGCTAGCACAGAGTCCTGAGAGACACCTGCGCGGATAGGGTGGGGGGAGGACAGCACCCCTTCGATGCGATATCGAAAGGTGCGGTTAGCCAAAAAGTCTCGTAGGGAGGCTCTACGTTCGACTTCCGCGTCGACCTCAGAGAGGTGAGCTTGGTCTACTGGTTAAGAGCTGGGTCTGCATTGGGCCTCAAAGTCTTGTGGAAAACCTTGCGGACAGTCTGTCGGCAAGGTTTTCGGCCTTGTCGATATCGTCGAAAGAGATGGTCTTGTCGGGGGGAGGGGGGAGGGGGGCAGAAATCCCATCGGCTTATCGACAAATAGCTTTCAGTAGGTACCTACTCATGTCATGTAACTTGTATGTTTAACTGTACAAATTTACACATTCTCAAGTGTAATTTTGTACCCACAATTATGATCTATCTGGTGTAAAAGTTCGTTATCTTTAGGGTTCCGTACCCGAAGGGTGCCAACGGAACCCTATGACTAATGTTCCGCTGTCCGTTCGTCTTTCTGCCAGCGGGCTATATCTAATGAACAGTAATAGGTAGACAGTTGAAATTTTAGTATTTTATTTTTTTATTTAATACCTATGTATTTGTAATTGCCGCTATAACAATAAAATAATAAACATAAAAAAAATAACATTAAAGAGGATCCTCACACAAGAAACTTGTTTATTTTTAATATTTACGTACTGTTAAAATCTTGTACAGTGGTACGGAACCCTTCATGTGCGAGTCCGAGTCGCACTTCACCGGTTTTTTTTTTAAGTTAGAAACGTGGAAGTTGATACTTATAGTTCTGTTTATATGCAAAAGTTAGTTGTATCAACATTTTTTAGAAACTCTTCCCCTAAGGGGGTTAAATAAGGGACGAAAGTTTGTATGAAACAAGGTAATCGTTCCTCTTCTTAGCGTGTCGATGGCTATCTAAATGGACTCAGCCCAGCATTCGACTAAGTGTTTGGCGCCCTCACGTGCGTCCAATAAATCCTGTAACGTGCAGCTGACAGGACACGCAGGACATGATACTAAGTGTCCCATCGTTTGTAGAACAGCACCACATTTACACTCCAAGGCGGACTCGTTTGTGAATCTCCACCTGAACAGGTTTTCCTTGCTTCCGCCAACCTGGGTCCGTAGTCTGTTTAAAGACTTCCAGGTTATCCAAGGCATCTCATGTCCAGGCGGGAGATCTTCAGCGGATGGAACGAATGGTTTGGGTAAGGAAGCACTGTCTCACATGAAAGGAGCGTCCCCGAGCGACGTATCTATCAACAAAGGCCCTATACGTCCGGTGCACCCTGGGCAATCATCGAGTTTCCACGCTGATTGGCTAATCCTTTCACCGCGATGGCAATCCAAAGTCCACTTACAAAACCGGGCCTGCGCGTAGTCTCGATTAATATTGAATGGTTCTCACTAGGCAAATCTGAAATTCTGTCTGATATTACTTGTTTATATAATTTGGGAAATCGTATACTTTTACAATGTTTGTAAATATGTGAACACCATGTATCTATCACTTAATTAACTTATTTATCATTGCTACGTTTATTAAATTCTTTTTACCTATTGTGGAAGGGTAATTTATATTATAGGTGCATCGTCTTCACATATAATAATTAAATAATTAATGTATACAAAATATTGTAACACATTTTAAAAGAGTACCTAACGGTGGAGTTTCTTGCCCATTCTTCTCCATACGAAACTACCTTTTGGAAGGGGCGACTAGAATCAATTCTATTTAAATGTAAATGTTGACGTTCAAAAGTGCCTTTTATGTGCCTATTTGAAATAAATGCTTTGGCTTTGACTTTGATGTTTACCGCAAAACTGACTGCGACATTCTTTGCGTCAAAGAGACTCATCCAGATGAATCCAAAAGCCGGCCACTCATCCCTGGACTTATACATATCGTCGAAATCTGTCAGTCGAAGCACGGTAACGCAGTATTTGCTGCTTTCGGTGTTGGCATGGTGATTGTTATGTTAGAAACGTGAACTTAGTCGTTTATGTGTCTCTTTATAAGTAAAAGCAAGTTTTATCACCTTTTATTCTTAACTCATCCCTTAAGGCTCAACAAGATGAAAAAAGAAAACAAAAGACGCCTGGCAGATGTGAAACATCAAAAACCATTATTTCATACTTATTTACTATACAAAAAAGTATAGTAAATAAGTATGAAAGAATGGTTTAATAAAAGAAAATAAATATGGCAAAATCAAAAAAAATATTCAGGTTTTTCAAAGAAATATATTGTTATTTATTTAAAATTTAGCGTGGCGACGCGTCGCCACGGTATGTGTCGCGCCAGCAATCGGTTTTACTTGCAGCTATAGATATTTCACATCAAAATTATAAAAAATACGTTTCTTGCGAAGTTGCTGATGGGGATTCTCATAGGGCAAATAGCTTGTTGTTAAATAAATGAATACGAAATACGCACACCCCTATCGTAATTATGAATTACATACTTGTAACGCAAATTTGGGTTTATTTAGGTATCACTGGATCTGTTTGCATTGGATAAATATCAGTGGTATGAAAAAAACAAATTGCAAATTGATTAATCGATTAATGTGCCTTGATTTTTTACCAGTACCTAAATCATTAATCATAATTTCAGTGGGTTACATTATAGTACATACATACATACATAAACTTACGCTTTCTTTCCATGGGGGTAGGCAAAAACTACAAAACACCACCCACTACGATCCTTAAATACTCCTTTTGCTTCGTTTGCTTTCATACATCTGGCCACACAACCACGCCGCCGGTTCCGAGTACTAGGTCCCTGACCTTTCTGATGCACATCACCAATATGGTCACTATATGTCCTCCAAGGGCGTCCTCTTCCAGCGTTTAAACTAACATCTGCCTTGTTACATCTTTTCTTACATTGTAGTATGAAAAATAATTCGTTGAAATAAAATAATACAGGTGAGATTCAATAATTAATTAATTTAATATTGTACAACACACAGCTTAGAACATAATAATCAACAATATAATACATACGGGTTCAACAACTAAGTTCTTTAACAATGGGATCTGTAGAATAATCAGTGATGATGATGGTGTTCAGGAACAATATGTTCGGCGTGACCCACGTACTTTACGTTGGCGTTGAATCTGTAAAATTGAAAATAACATTTAATGACACATATGTCCAGGCCTAATTTATCAGGTACAGCTTGATTTAAATGAATGTGTAAATGAATATCTACCCAGTTTTCTTATCAGCGTGGTACTCGACGATCCTGATGGTGCCGTCAGGCTGGTGCAGGCTGTACACGCCCTTCACGACGTGGCCGTCACGAGCTTCATGCTGAGATTTCTTGTCACCGGTGTGAGGGTCCTCCACTTTGTACGCGAACTCGTACTTGGGATGCGACTGTAAGAGATAATGTGACGGTTAGCAACATCAATCTTAATTTTAATAAGCCAAATTTTATTTATGAATTGAAGATTGGTCATCATACATAGTACTCGACGTGTTTCTCGGTGGCGTGTCCGTGATGCTGCTTGATGCTCTGTGATGAGGAGGCGTGACCGTGGTTTTCCTCGTGATGATGCTCCTCGTGGTTCTTGTGCTGCTCTACATGTTTCTCCTCATGGTGCTCCTCGTGGTGTGCGGGCTCGTGTTTGGTCTCGTGAGTTTGGTGCAGTACGATGCTCTGTGACGAGATAGCGTGACCGTGACCGTGGTGGTGATCGTGACCATGGCCTTCTTGTGGACGTGCAGCGACGATCGCAATCACAGCAGCGACTAGGAATATCTGTTTATAAATAATTCATTAATTAATTTTAACCACTTACTAGAAATCTAAGATTTTTTTTTTTACTTTTGCTATAGTGCGTACCTTGTACATATTGATAGCTTGTATGTATTCTTTACTCTTGAAGTATTGAACAGTGACTGATAACCTCTTCGGACAAAAATTCTCTTTTTATGCACATTAAAGGGTCTGTGATACAGTTTTTCGCAATAAGTTGTACGCTTGAAAGACCAGTTTGCCTTAAAAATAAGTAAAACTGACCTTGAGTAAAGTATTTAATCCACGTTAATTGATTCAGTGCATGAAAAAGAAAGTACTTACTTATATTTACGCAGGACATTGACATTCATTCAATTGAAAGTTATATTGTTGCGAAGTTTTAACCCAAAATATGAATACAGGGTTGGTTTTATGAAACCACATCTCATTGAGCTGAGTCTATTTCGATGACAGTCAATTTTATTTTTATTTTCCAATTTACTTTATTTTCTTCGTTTTTTTACGTAAATTAAATTTAAGACTCACCCTAGAAAGCACACAAGGGTCATGAAGTTAACTTTATAATTTAAACTATCACATAAATATTAACTCTTCTAATATTTGTGATATTTTGAACTATGGAAATAATATGAAAGTACATAACTGAATAACAATAACTTTTTTAACCTTACGAATATAATTAATTAGGACCATGATTTCTTTGATACGCAGAACACGGGCCAGTTTCGATACAAAACATATCCAGAGGGCCAAGACATCGTTATGTTCTATCAGCGATAATTATGATGGAGAAGCCACAAATGTATCGGCTTGACACAATGAAAAGCTTAATGTGTCAATTCTGTTGAAAGTTGTTTCAGAAATACGAAACGGTTTGAAACAGATTGCCACTTGTCCGGGCCCTCAGGTGAGGATTGTAGATAACATTCCATTAAGTGATTACTCATACTTTTTACTCATATCCTGATTCATTCTTTGTTGGAGATGAAGATACTTTTGTTCATTCTTCTTTGCCAAATACTGAATTTCGGAGGGGATCACTCTTTAATTTACATTTTTTTACGTGCGTCGTAAAAAATATCGGATAAATGCTTTGACCTTTTTTTTATTCACACAATGTTTAAACTATTAACAGTAGTAAAACCAGGTGAAATCTTGGTTTTATTTTCTTGTATTCATGTAATTTTAATGTTTGTTATATTAGCATGTAAATTGTCTATTTTTATTTGTATGTTCATTATTTAGATTATTTATTATCCTACAATTGAGTGTAACCGAAAGTAACCGAATGGTGTCCAAGACAAAATATAAGAAAGCTAAGGAGGCAAAATCTTAAATGGGAGGACTATCATTATGTCAAGAAAAAAGTTGGTGTTACTTGGAGGAGAATTACCCATAATCGGAAAAGGTGGCAAGCTCTAGGCTCTATCTACTCTCTTGCTTTTGCGGAAACGCGAGACAATCTCAAAAACGGTGCCAAATATAAGTCGGGGAAAAAGTTTTTCGTATTTTATAGGTATAAATTTGTAGTTCCCGCCATTTTCAACTGTTTTTCTGTCCGCCATAATGAGTGAATCTAACGATGGTATATCTCTGCATCACCCTAAGGTTTACCGGTAGAAAATGCCTCAGGCATTAAGTCCGCCTTTGTACAGTATTTTTTTTACTTGTGATTATAGTTTTATTAAATAAATTCGAGGCATTTTGAAGTTTTATAACAATAAAAAGAAAAAATGCGACAAAAGCCGCAAAAAAAATGGAACGTTTATGGACTTAACGCAGTATCAGTAAAAGTAGCACAAAGTTAGTTCATGCGTTTTCAGTTCGGGAATTTCGATGTCAAAGATGCAGCTCGCTCTGGTCGCCTTGTTACGGATAAAGTCGATGCCATTTAAAAAAAAACTCTGGGTATACAAAAAAGCTCGATACTTGGGTGCCACACGAGCTCTTAGTCTTGAATTTATATATGAAATACAATAGAATTTATTCCTCGACCTAATATTTAACTTTAGTTAAGATACTTTATAATAAAGTTAAGATTACTTTCATATTCATGTTTTGTAAGATTATGGAATAAAGGCAATTTTTTTTTTATGTCTTTGACTCTCAGGTCCCTGGGGCCCCAGTCTTTTGCAAGGCGTACGAGGGGCTGAAGCCAACTCGCAGAGGCTTTTTAGACTATTTTAAATGGAGTGAGGTACCAACCAACGACTATCCCTGTTTGCACTATGCAATTGCACCCAAGGATAACCCCTGGTTGGTGCAGGATTATTGCAGAACATGAAAACAAAACATATTGGGCTTTGGGTATGGGTGGCTATACTAGACATTCATGCAGGAAATGTGTTTTTTTTTAATATTTACATAGTGTTAACCCTTCATGTGCGAGTCCGACTTGCACTTGGCCGGTTTTTTTTTTTTAAGTTAGAAACGTGGAAGTTGGTACTTAGACTTCTGTTTATAAGTAAAAGTTAGTTGTATCATATTTTTTTAGAAACTCACCCTATCATCATCATCATCATCAGCCTACAGCAGTCCACTGCTGGACATAGGCCTCTTCAATTGCAAGCCATTTAGCTCGATTTTCGGCAACTCTCATCCAGCTGCTACCAGCCACCCTGCGAAGATCGACGCTCCACCTAGCCTGAGGGCGACCTACCAGGTTACATTTGCCGATCCGCGGTCTCCACTTAAGAACACATCTACCCCAACGGTCATCGGTTCTACGGCTAATATGGCCGGCCCATTGCCACTTCAGCTTGCATATTCTGTGAGCTATGTCGAAAACTTTGGTTAAATGATAAATGATTTTATTTCTGTAAGTAGGTTTCTACAAACACTTTTACACGTCAATCATATTTTTTTTTAAACTAGATGGGGTCGGCGTTTCCTATCTGACTACTCTGAGAAGAAAGGCCAAAACAAACTCAGAGTTCACTGTCTCTTTTAAAGTCCAGACTAAATCTTGGTCAGATCATGTGAAGACCATGTAGATTGGTGTCTGAAACGGTATTTTGAGGAAAAACCATACAGATTGAGCTGACCTGTCCAGTCAGTGCACGCATTAGTCAGTAATCTTGCCGCTCAACTGAGAACTTAAGGAGCACAACGATTCAACGAACAATACCAAAGAAAGGACATTTGGGTAGGCCGCATAAATTACTCAATCTGCCAGATCGTGAAACTAACTAAGTAATAAAATAAGAAAAGTAATAAACCACATAATCTTCACATTCACAATAATTAAAAAAATATAATACTTTACAAAGTAAATACTCATGTCATTGTATGTATAAAATTTATCAATGTCAATGTGTATATAAAATGTTCGAACATAATCTTTGAGGACCATGTAGATTGTATCTGAAATGGTCTTCTGAGGAAAGAACCACGCAGATTAAGAGGACCTGTCCAGTCAGTGCACGCACTGCGTTCTGTTTCTTCTGGTTCTCTGCGGGATCACCTCATTCCGGATTCTTTCGCTCAGAGAGACTCCAAGCATAGCTAGTTCCATTGCTCGCTGAGTGACCTTGAATTTATGGACCAGGCGTACCGTGAGTGTCCAAGTTTCAGCTCTGTAAGTCATAACAGGCAGGACGCACTGAATGAAGATTTTATGCTGTAGGCTCTGCGGAATACGCGACAAGAAGATTCGATGAAGCTTCCCAAACGCTGCCCAACCCAGCCGAACACATCCTTTAAGGGGGTTAAATAGTGAACGAAAGTTTGTATGAAATATCATAATTGTTAAAAGTTAGAAACGTGAACTTTGTCGTTTACGCATCTCTTTATAACAAAAATTTGGGTTTATTGTCGTTTCATCTCATCCCCTGAGGCTCAAGAAAACGAGAAGTTACTGATTGGTATTCCCATCAGGCGAATAGCTTGTTGTTAAATAAATAAATAATTAATACGAAATACGCATACATTAATGTGCATTGATTTTTTACCACTATAGTCAGAAAAACTAAGTCATTAATCATAATTTCAGCGGGTTACATTGTAGTACACACATACATAAACTCATGCCTTCTTCCCGTGGCGGTAGGCAGAAACGAAAAAACGCCACCTGCTAAGATCCTGTAGCGGTATCTACATCGCCACATGCAAGCTGCGCGTCATACTGACGTCACGGAAATCCTGAATCGCGCAAGCAGAGTTTACCGCGCGACTACCATATATACAAATCCCCGACCTCAATCGTCGGGAAGTTGTATATATGCTAGTCGCGAGGTACGACGTCAACGTCAGTATGACGCGCAGCTCGCATGTGGCGATGTAGATATCTCTACATTCCTAACATACTCCGTTTGCTTCGGTCATACAACCACACCGGTAGCGAGTACTACGCACCTGACCTTTCTGACGCACATCACCAAAACGATCACTATAGGGCGTCCCCTTCCGACGCTTCTACTTAAATCTGCATTTTTATATCTTTTGTTACATTATACCTACTATGAAAAATAATTCGTTGAAATAAAATAATACAGATGAGATTCACAAATTAATTAATTTAATATTGAACAACACACAGCTTAGAACATAATAATCAACAATATAATACATACGGGTTCAACAACTAAGTTCTTTAACAATGAGATCTGTAGAATAATCAGTGATGATGATGGTGTTCAGGAACAATATGTTCGGCGTGACCCACGTACTTTACGTTGGCGTTGAATCTGTAAAAACGAAAATAACATTTAATGACACATGTCCAGGCATAATTTATCAGGTACAGCTTGATTTAAATGAATGTGTATATGAATATTCACCCAGTTTTCTTATCAGCGTGGTACTCGACGATCCTGATGGTGCCATCAGGCTGGTGCAGGCTGTACACGCCCTTCACGACGTGGCCGTCACGGGATTCATGCTGAGATTTCTTGTCACCTGTGTGAGGGTCCTCCACTTTGTACGCGAACTCGTACTTGGGATGAGACTGTTAGATATAATGTGACTGTTAGCAACATCAATCTTAATTTTAATAAGTCAAATATTATTTATGAATTGAAGATTGGTCATCATACATAGTACTCGACGTGTTTCTCGGTGGCGTGTCCGTGATGCTGCTTGATGCTCTGTGATGAGGAGGCGTGACCGTGTTGTTCCTCGTGGTGATACTTCTCGTGGTTCTTGTGCTGCTCTTCATGTTTCTCCTCATGGTGTTCCTCGTGGTGTGCGGGTTCGTGTTTGGTCTCGTGAGTTTTGTGCAGTACGATGCTCTGTGAGGAGATAGCGTGACCGTGACCGTGGTGGTGATCGTGACCATGGCTTTCTTGCGGACGTGCAGTGACCATCGCAATCACAGCAGCGACTAGGAAGATCTGTTTAAAAATAGTTCGTTTATTAATTTTAACCACTTACTAGAAATCTAACATTTTTTTTTACTTTTGCTTTAATTCGTACCTTGTACATATTGATAGCTTGTATGTATTCTTTACTCTTGGAGTATCGAACAGTGACTGATAACCTCTTTGGACAAAAATTCTCTTTTTATGCACATTAAAGGGTGTGTGATACAGTTTTTCGCAATAAGTTGTACGCTTGACAGACCAGTTTGCCATAAAAATAAGTAGAACTGACCTTGAGTAAAGTATATAATCCACGTTAATTGATTCAGTGCATGAAAAATAAAGTACTTACTTATATTTACACAGGACATTGATATTCATTCAATTGAAAGTTATATTGTTGCGAAGTTTTAACCCAAAATATGAATACAGGGTTGGTTTTATGAAACCACATCTCATTGAGCTGAGTATATTTCGATGACAATCAATTTTATTTTTATTTTCAAATTAACTTTATTTTCTTTGTTTTTTTACGTAAATTAAATTTAAGACTCACCCTAGAAGCGCGGGCCTGCGGGCGGTGAGTAATGGGTAGCTCACTGTCCGATCAGGACCAGGCCCGTGCCGGACGGCGCATACGTGTTCCACGCGCGCCTCAAAGAGAAGTCAGCATCGAAGAGGGGGCTCACTAGGGCCCAAGCCTGCCGCGAAAGTGGGATTGTCCGAAAGGGGTACCGCTGACCTGGAACATAAAGGGCCAAGGAAGTAACACGGGTGGGTTTTAGTCAGTAAGAGTCTGACACTCCCTTCCGCTCCACCCAGAGCGGGAGGGGTCATTTGATGATTTCCCACCATCAAAAAAAAAAAAAAGTCTCACCCTACAAAGCACACAAGGGTCTTGAAGTTAACTTTATAATTTAAACCATCACATAAATATTAACTCTTCTAATATTTGTGATATTTTGAACTATGGAAATAATATGAAAGTACATAACTGAATAACAATAACTTATTTAACCTTACGAATATAATTCATTAGGACCATGATTTCTTTGATACGCAGAACACGGGCCAGTTTCGATACAAAACACATCCAGAGGGCCAAGACATCGTTATGTTCTATCAGCGATAATTATGATGGAGAAGCCACAAATGTATCGGCTTGACACAATGAAAAGCTTAATGTGTCAATTCTGTTGACAGTCGTTTCAGAAATACGAAACGGTTTAAAACAGATTGCCACTTGTCTGGGCCCTCAGGTGTGGATTGTAGATAACATTCCATTAGGTGATTATTTTCTTTTTACTCATATCCTGATCCATTCTTTGTTGGAGATGAAGATACTTTTGTTCATTCTTCTTTGCCAAATACTGAATTTCGGAGGGGATCACTCTTTAATTTACATTTTTTTACGTGCGACGTAAAAAATATCGGATAAATGTTTTGACCTTTTTTTTTATTCACACAATGTTTAAACTATTAACAGTAGTAAAACCAGGTGAACTCTTGGTTTTATTTTCTTGTATTCATGTAATTTTAATGTTTGTTATATTAGCATGTAAATTGTCTATTTTTATTTGTATGTTCATTATTTAGATTATTTATTAACCTACAATTGAGTGTAACCGAAAGTAACCGAATGGTGTCCAAGACAAAATATAAGAAAGCTAAGGAGGCAAAATCTTAAATGGGAGGACTATCATTATGTCAAGAAAATAGTTGGTGTTACTTGGAGGAGAATTACCCATAATCGGAAAAGGTGGCAAGCTCTAGGCTCTATCTACTCTCTTGCTTTTGCGGAAACGCGAGACAATCTCAAAAACGGTGCCAAATATAAGTCGGGGAAAAAGTTTTTCGTATTTTATAGGTATAAATTTGTAGTTCCCGCCATTTTTCAACTGTTTTTCTGTCCGCCATAATGAGTGAATCTAACGATGGTATATCTCTGCATCACCCTAAGGTTTACCGGTAGAAAATGCCTCAGGCATTAAGTCCGCCTTTGTACAGTATTTTTTTTACTTGTGATTATAGTTTTATTAAATAAATTCGAGGCATTTTGAAGTTTTATAACAATAAAAAGAAAAAATGCGACAAAAGCCGCAAAAAAATGGAACGTTTATGGACTTAACGCAGTATCAGTAAAAGTAGCACAAAGTTAGTTCATGCGTTTTCAGTTCGGGAATTTCGATGTCAAAGATGCAGCTCGCTCTGGTCGCCTTGTTACGTATAAAGTCGATGCCATTTAAAAAAAAACTCTGGGTATACAAAAAAGCTCGATACTTGGGTGCCACACGAGCTCTTAGTCTTGAATTTATATATGAAATACAATAGAATTTATTCCTCGACCTAATATTTAACTTTAGTTAAGATACTTTATAATAAAGTTAAGATTACTTTCATATTCATGTTTTGTAAGATTATGGAATAAAGGCAATTTTTTTTTTATGTCTTTGACTCTCAGGTCCCTGGGGCCCCAGTCTTTTGCAAGGCGTACGAGGGGCTGAAGCCAACTCGCAGAGGCTTTTTAGACTATTTTAAATGGAGTGAGGTACCAACCAACGACTATCCCTGTTTGCACTATGCAATTGCACCCAAGGATAACCCCTGGTTGGTGCAGGATTATTGTAGAACATGAAAACAAAACATATTGGGCTTTGGGTATGGGTGGCTATACTAGACTTTCATGCAGGAAATGTGTTTTTTTTTATATTTACATAGTGTTAACCCTTCATGTGCGAGTCCGACTTGCACTTGGCCGGTTTTTTTTTAAGTTAGAAACGTGGAAGTCGGTACTTAGACTTCTGTTTATTATTAAAAGTTAGTTGTATCATATTTTTTTAGAAACACACCCTATCATCATCATCATCAGCCTACAGCAGTCCACTGCTGGACATAGGCCTCTCCAATTGCACGCCATTTAGCTCGATTCTCGGCAACTCTCATTCAGCTGCTACCAGTCACCCAGCGAAGATCGTCGCTCCACCTAGCCTGAGGGTCTTACCAGGTTACGTTTGCCGATCCGCGGTCTCCACTCAAGAACACATCTACCCCAACGGTCATCGGTTCTATTGCTAATATGGCCGGCCCATTTCCACTTTAGCTTGCTTATTCTGTGAGCTATGTCGACAACTTTGGTTCTCTGCGGGATCACCCCATTTCGGATTCTTTCCCTCAGAGAGACTCCAAGCATAGCTCGTTCCATAGCTCGCTTAGCGGCCTTGAATTTATGGACCAGGCGTACCTTGAGTGTCCAAGTTTCGGCTCTGTAAGTCATAACAGGTAGGACGCACTGAATTAAGATTTTAGGCTTTAGGCTCTGCGGAATACGCGACAAGAAGACTGCATGAAGCGTCCCAAACGCTGCCCAACCCAGCCGAACTCATCCTTTAAGGGGGTTAGTTAGTGAACGAATGTTTGTATGAAATATCATAATTGTTAAAAGTTAGAAACGTGAAACAAATAGCTTACTGTTAAATAAATAAATAATTAATACGAAATACGCATACATTATTGTGCATTGATTTTTTACCACTATAGTCAGAAAAACTAAGTCATTAATCATAATTTCAGCGGGTTACATTGTAGTACACACATACATAAACTCATACCTTCTTCCCGTGGCGGTAGCCAGAAACGAAAAAACGCCACCTGCAAAGATCCTGTAGCGGTATCTACATCGCCACATGTAAGCTGCGCGTCATACTGACGTCACGGAAATCCTGAATCGCGCAAGCAGAGTTTACCGCGCGACTACCAATATACGAATCCCCGACATCAATCGTCGGGAAGTTGTATATATGCTAGTCGCGAGGTATGACGTCAACGTCAGTATGACGCGCAGCTCGCATGTGGCGATGTAGATATCTCTACATTCCTAACATACTCCGTTTGCTTCGCTCATACAACCACACCGGTAGCGAGTACTAGGCACCTGACCTTTCTGACGCACATCACCAAAACGATCACTATATGGCCTCCAAGGCCGTCCCCTTCCGACGCTTCTACTTAAATCTGCATTTTTATATCTTTTGTTACATTATACCTAATATGAAAAATAATTCGTTGAAATAAAATAATACAGGTGAGATTCACTAATTAATTAATTTAATATTGTACAACACACAGCTTAGAACATAATAATCAACAATATAATACATAGAGGTTCAACAACTAAGTTCTTTAACAATGAGATCTGTAGAATAATCAGTGATGATGATGGTGTTCAGGAACAATATGTTCGGCGTGACCCACGTACTTTACGTTGGCGTTGAATCTGTAAAAACGAAAATAACATTTAATGACACATGTCCAGGCATAATTTATCAGGTACAGCTTGATTTAAATGAATGTGTATATGAATATTCACCCAGTTTTCTTATCAGCGTGGTACTCGACGATCCTGATGGTGCCATCAGGCTGGTGCAGGCTGTACACGCCCTTCACGACGTGGCCGTCACGGGATTCATGCTGAGATTTCTTGTCACCTGTGTGAGGGTCCTCCACTTTGTACGCGAACTCGTACTTGGGATGAGACTGTTAGATATAATGTGACTGTTAGCAACATCAATCCTAATTTTAATAAGTCAAATATTATTTATGAATTGAAGATTGGTCATCATACATAGTACTCGACGTGTTTCTCAGTGGCGTGTCCGTGATGCTGCTTGATGCTCTGTGATGAGGAGGCATGACCGTGTTGTTCCTCGTGGTGATACTCCTCGTGGTTCTTGTGCTGCTCTTCATGTTTCTCCTCATGGTGCTCCTCGTGGTGTGCGGGCTCGTGAGTTTGGTGCAGTACGATGCTCTGTGACGAGATAGCGTGACCGTGACCGTGGTGGTGATCGTGACCATGGCTTTCTTGCGGACGTGCAGTGACCATCGCAATCACAGCAGCGACTAGGAAGATCTGTTTAAAAATAGTTCGTTTATTAATTTTAACC
Source organism: Brachylomia viminalis (assembly GCA_937001585.2). Classification (NCBI taxonomy): domain Eukaryota; kingdom Metazoa; phylum Arthropoda; class Insecta; order Lepidoptera; family Noctuidae; genus Brachylomia; species Brachylomia viminalis. The sequence continues at coordinate 10,176,684 of OW443297.2, read as the reverse complement.
ACTTACTAGAAATCTAACATTTTTTTTTTACTTTTGCTTTAATTCGTACCTTGTACATATTGATAGCTTGTATGTATTCTTTACTCTTGAAGTATCGAACAGTGACTGATAACCTCTTTGGACAAAAATTCTCTTTTTATGCACATTAAAGGGTGTGTGATACAGTTTTTCGCAATAAGTTGTACGCTTGACAGACCAGTTTGCCATAAAAATAAGTAGAACTGACCTTGAGTAAAGTATTAAATCCACGTTAATTGCCTCCTGCATGAAAAAGAAAGTACGTAAATTTACGCAGGACATTGACATTCATTCAATTAAAAGTTACATTGTTGCGAAGTTTAAACACTAAATATGAATACAGGGTTGGTTTTATGAAGCCACATCTCATTGAGCTGAGTCTATTTTGATGACAATCAATGTTATTTTTATTTCCCAATTTACTTCATTTTCTTTGTTTTTATGTAAATTCAATTTAAGGAACCCTTGTGTGCTACCTAGGGTGACCTAGGTAGCACACAAGGGTAATGATGTTAACTTTATAACTTTAACCAGCACATAACTATTAACTTTTCTAATATTTGTGATTTGTTACTGGAGGTAGCATAGGTAAAGTTTGGGCCATGGAAATAATATGAACGTACATAACTGTTGACGCCAATAATATAGCATACTCAATATCACTCGTATAGTCCAATGGCCTTAAAATTAGCAGTATTAGAAACGAGCGTTTCGTATTTTATATTTCCTGTCTCTATCCTTTTCACTCCTATAACCCGATGAAGAGACAAGAGAATTATCTTCGTGGTCTTTCGACAAGCTTCGGAAGAAAAGCCGCGACGTGGCGCTGGCGTCCGCAAAACTTCTATAACGTGTGAGAAAGCCGATCGATAAACATTAATATTTGAGTGAGCGCACTAATCCTCTAAAAACTTTTATAACCCCATACTAACCATACATAATCTTAATCATCACATTAATTGTGAGTCAGTGCAGTGTTTTCGTGAAGAATCCAGAAAAAAAACGCATCGTCAGCCACGAGGTTTGAAGATCGAATCAAGGTCAGTCCTAGATCCCTTCATTTCCAAAAGCTACGAATCGCTCCTAAGCGTACACGCATCACGTAAATATAAAATTAAAATCCCGCAGTTTAATTAGGTATTTTCTCACAGCCGCAATATTTGCAACACTAAATAACACAACAATAACTGAATCCTATTTGAATAACAATAACGTATTTAACCTTACGTATATAATTCATTAGTCCATGATTTCTTTCATAAGCAGAACACGGGCCAGTTTCGATACATAACACATCCAGACGGCCAAGACATAGTTATGTTCTACAAACCATAATGATGGAAAAGCCACAAAAATGTGTTGGATTGACATATTGAAAAGCTTAATGTGTCAATTATGTTGAAAGTCTTTTCAGAAATACGAAACGGTTTGAAAGTGATTGCCACTTGACCAAGCCCTCAGGTGAGGATTGTAGATAACATTCCAATGTTTTGTGGTTATTTTCTTTTTACTCACATCCTGATTCATTCTTTGTTGGAGATGAAGATACTTTTGTTCATTCTTCTTTACAAAATATTGAATTTCGGAGGGGATCACTATTTTAATAAGTATTTTTTTTACGTGTGTCGTTTAAAATTGAGTGTAACCGAATATTACCGAATGGTGACCAAGACAAAATAAAAGAAAGATAGGGAGGCAAAATCTTAAATGGAAGGACTATCATTATGTCAAGAAAATAGTAGGTGTTATTTGGAATAGAATTATCCATAATCGGAAAAGGTGGCAAGCTCTAGGCTCTACCCTCTAGCCTTTGCGGAAACGTGAGACAATGTCAAAACCGGTGCTAAATATAGGTCGGGGAAAAAGTTTTTTCGTATTTTACATGTATAAAGTTACTGAACTAGAACTACTGAAAGAACTACTCAAGCTATTTTTCAACAGTTTTTCTGTCCGTCACAATGAGTGAATCTAACGAAGAAATTCGACGCTTTTTGAAGTTTTATAACAAAAAAAGGAAAATGTGACAAAAGCCGCGAAAAAAAATGGAACGTTTATGGACTTAACGCAGTATCAGTAAAAGTAGCACAAAGTTAGTTCATGCGTTTTCAGTTCGGGAATTTCGATGTCAAAGATGCAGCTCGCTCTGGTCGCCTTGTTACGTATAAAGTCGATGCCATTAAAAAAAAAACTCTGGGTATACAAAAGCTCGATATTTGGTTGCCACACGAGCTCTTATTCTTGAATTTGTATATAAAATCCGAAGTCACCGAAGGAGACCTAGGAAACGCTGGCAAGATGACTTAGAGGCGTTCATGGGAGATTGGCTGGAAAGGGCAACACACAGACAAGAGTGGAAAGCTGTGGGGTACCTTAACCCAGCCGTGGGAAAAAATAAACGTCAATGAATGTAGCGATGCGTTCTATGAATCTACCTGTGACTTTTGAACTCGACCAATCAACGTAATAAAAGTCTTAAATTTATTAATTCACTGAGAGACAACACACAACCGAACCGCCTTGTCTTTATTGTGGTACAAAAGCATGACATTTTTCACAAAACTCACTTATATCATAAGCGAGGACTGAGGAAGGAATTTCGAAAACTCATCCTATATGGAAGCTCAGCATTTATGAAGTTAGAATCGTGGAAGTTGGTACTTAGACTCCTCTTTCTAAATTAAACTAAGTCGTATTGTCGTAAAATACTAAAATACTAATCAAAGAAACTTCTTTAGTATTCGTTCCATGTTTCAAATCCCATTGACAGTGATGCGGACAAAGGAGATTGTTCTGCATCCATACATCGTTCGCCCCAGAACCAACAGCAAAGGAAAATTACTTTGCGTGTCTAAATTACAAGTATATGCCCATCAAGACAAAGTTTAATGACGAACAACTTGCAGACAGCATTTATTTTACAAGAAACCAACGATTTTGAGGTTAAGTAATCATTTCAATACTTAGAAATACATGCTAGTAAATCCTGTCCCTAATATAATTTTTATTTTCCGTATGTGGCTAGTTAAGCTAAGAAATTCAGTAAAACGTTTAAGTACTTATGTACCTATCTTGTTTGGTGTTAAATAAAGCAAATTGAATACACTACACAATGTAATCACGAAGACTGCGAGTGAGTGATAGGACAGTGCAATTACTTTACAGTTGAGTTGATTGGCATGCCATGACAAGGATTAGGGATGCCCATACATTAGATCCGTATCGATATATTTTGAACAAAATCGATACCGTTCGGTACCCAGCGTGTTATTCTATTTGAAGTACCTATTACAATGCATCTCACTTAGGGCGTTTGTGCATGAACTCGTATTCAAATCAATCAATCAAAAGTCATTTATTCAAACTAGGCTGAGAATCAGCACTTTCTGAACGTCAAAATCACATAAGACAGTCCCCCCAAAACGCCCGCCCTTCACGACTTCCGTTTATTCGTATTCGTGATTCGTTAAAATTAAATTCGAAATAGCCTTCATAATACGTGTATGGTAGTTTTTTATATTCGTGATATTTTCACATCGAGTCAGTTTTTACGGATCGAAGTAGCCATCGAGCTTAATGTTAGGCGTTTTGTGTATTCGTATTCGTGCTGTTCACGAATACAAATCGAATACCAAAAAGAGAGCGAGAGTGAGAGCGAAATACTTCACACATTATGAACGCGATCTCTGCCTATGGATTTTTTTTCATGAAAACTCTAATCTCGGATCGGTGTACGTGGTGTCGTATTCGATTCGTATTCGTGTTTTTAAAACAGATGATGAAAAATTCTCCAAAATGAATCACGAGTGAGTGCACAGCGCCCATTCGTGAATTTCTGATCCGCTTTTATGCTGTTCGTAAAAAAACACGAATATGAATCGATTAGGAGGTAGTGCACAAATGCCCTTATGTCTAGTAATTGTATAGAAAAAGATAATAAATTACTTAGGATGCATGGATTAGGATATGAAAATAGGTTATGTTGTTGAATTCTTTTCACACCTAAGGTGTATGGTACCTATAAAAACGTCGCACAAGTCACTACAGAAGCGCCATACCCTAGAGCGAAGAAGGTTGACAAGGAAAGTACTTAGGTACGGATGCATCCGTTAGCAACTGGTCAACTCAAGTAATCTCGCTCTCGATGTGCTAAATGAAAGATTGGGGCATCACTAATCGTCATGTCAAATCTAATTGTCAAAGATGGCAGCTTTATGATGTGATGTCGTATATTGTTACAGCTCTTTTAATTTTGTTCATCATGGAACGTAGAATGTCCGTTATACAGATATTCGCAATTAGTATAATAAAGTATATTTAGAATTATTATGTCAGTCGGATGTCTGTTGGTCTTAGGGCCATTTTCGACGATGTCCTTTACTATCAGACCAACTCTGAAATGTGTCAAATCGGCTACTACACACAAAAATGCTTACTATTATTACTAACACAATGAAATACATAAACACGGTTACTTGTTATTTGTCGTATATCTGTCAGGAGCCGATAGGGGGTCCAAAATGCAACAAACTGCATATGTATGGCCGAAATTCAATAGTTTTCGAGATATTTGAATTTTAAGGGTTTTTTTGATATTTGCCCAAAACTTTACATTTAATTCCAAATAAAAAAAAAATTACAAATTGAATTGCAACCAATAAAAATGATATTGTAGCTGGCACTTTAATTAAGCTATGAACATAATTAAAAGTACTTACGTCAGATAATTGCTGCAATTAATAATTGCATTGCTGTATTTTTGTTTAGTATATGGTACTCGTCTTACAATTTCCATGCGAACAACTTGCGGGCAGAAGCTAGTAGGTAAATATTAGATAAAAGACGGAACATCAAAAAATCATGAAATTCGACGCTCAATGGGATAAAATGGTGACGCCGTATAAAGTAATTGAAGACAAAGTCCCAGCATAAAGCAAGAAACGTGGAAAAAAAAATATAAATGTAATACGAAAATAAAATTTAATGACTTCAATTATTATTTACAATCACACACAAAACAACTACAACTGCTTAAACATTAGGTTCAACAATAGTAAAGGTAATTTATCAACCAGAGTTAGAATCAGTGGTGATGATGATGTTCAGGAACAATGTGTGTGGCATGACCCACGTACTTCACGTTAGCGTTGAATCTGAAAAGAACAATAAGGCACATATTTAGAGGATATTGCTTCCTTGGAATATCGTTAAACCTTTGATGAAATAATAAATAAATATCGTCTGACATTGCACACAGCACCATCTAGTTCCAAGTTAAGCACTTAAGGCTTGTGTTATGGATACCAGATGGTTGATATACTACTTAAATACATTTTTTTTTTTCGTAAATACATACATATTATAAATATACATCCATGACTCGGATACAAATGTCCATATTCATCATACAAACATTTGCCCCTACCGGGATTCGAACCCAGGACCATCGTTTGGTTTCGCTGACTACACTTAGCCACTGTAGCCACTACACCAAACGTGTCGTCAAATTGCATACTCACCCAGTTTTCTTATCAGCGTGGTACTCGACGATTCTGATGGTGCCATCAGGCTGGTGCAGGCTGTACACACCCTTCACGACGTGGCCGTCACGAGATTCATGCTGAGATTTCTTGTCACCGGTGTGAGGGTCCTCCACTTTGTACGCGAACTCGTATTTAGGATGAGACTGTGTAGAAAAAAAAACAGAGTTAGTTACGTTACGGTTAATAAGTAGATATTTGCAAAATAATTATGAAGATTCTTGATAGAAATGTCATCGTACATAGTACTCGACGTGCTACAAACGCAAACTTGTACTTAGGATGAGACTGTAAGACATGTCACAGATATAACATCGAAATATATTTAAAAAGTAACCCCTATATTATATCACGATTTGGAAGTTGTCATACATAGTACTCGACGTGTTTCTCGGTGGCGTGTCCGTGGTGCTGCTTGATGCTCTGTGATGAGGAGGCGTGACCGTGGTGTTCCTCATGATGATGCTCCTCGTAGTTATTGTGCTGCTGTTCATGTTTCGCCTCCTGGTGCTCCTCGTGGTGTGCGGGCTCGTGTTTGGTCTCGTGAGTTTGGTGCAGTACGATGCTCTGTGAGGAGATAGCGTGACCGTGACCGTGGTGGTGATCGTGACCGTCTTGCGGCCGGGCGGCGACCATCGCGATCACAGTGGCGACGAGGATGATCTGTATAACAAGAATGGTTAAATCATTAATAACTACAGCTTTTTCAGATTTCTGATGATAACTTATTTCTTGAACAGTTGCGTTTTGTTAGATGTTGAAATTATACCTTGTACATATTGATAGTTTGTATTCTTTACTGTTGGAGTATTAAACAGTGAATGATAACCTCTATGTACATAATTTATCTTTTTATACACATTTAAGGGCCTGTGATACAGTTTTTCGCAATACGTTGTAAACTTGATCGACCAGTTTACCAAAAAAAAGTAAAGCTGACCTTGAGTAATGTATTAAATCCATGCTAATTGACACTTACTTTCTTTTACGGAGGACATTGACATTCGTTCAACTAATAAGTTACTTTACGAAGTTTTGGCATCATTAGGCTTTTTGGGCCATTTGTTTCAAAACGTAAGGTAATTAAATGCAACTTAATTTTGATTAATCATGGAATTTCATGAACTTTTTTTATAGAACGGAAAGATAGTAAGATTGGATAAATAAGCATAAGCCCGCAAACAAAAACAAAACAAGGGCTAGAGGAGGACACACCCGTTAGTAAAATGTATAGACAATTAAGAAAATACCTTATTTTTCATTTTGTAGTGTTTTTAAATGGTACATGATAACTAGTGTGGAAATCTTTTTTTGTGTGAAAATGCGTTATTTTCGAAACTTAACTGTTGGTGTAGTGATATTTTAATTTCAAGGTTCTAAAAGCATTAGATACGCATATTGAATATCAACCCTTAATTTATTGTCAAAAACATAATTAAAATGCAAATAATTGGAAAAGTCACAAGGGGCCAAGTTTCTGTGCCGGTCAGGGTATTATAGACGTTATTGCACGTTTATAAAATAAAATATCTCCTGTATTCCGCGAAGGATTAGGCAGAGGTGTATATAAAGTATCATTTGGACGGTTATGTCAAGTCTCATGTAGTAGGAGGCGAGCCTATTGCACGTTTATCTTCATTAATATTAAATTACTCGATTTGGTTCCATTAGTATTGTATTATGTTCTGAAGTCTTAACATAAGACAAATCTCATCACTACGTGTAATAGGTAGAACACCTAAAAAGCCAATTAGGTATAAGGAATTTAATACACACAACTAGGGAACTAGTTGAGATTCAGACTTGTTGCAGTGAATTTTTCCGACTTAGAGAAAGTTTCTATATGTCGGAAAATACGGTGGAAAGGAGAATGGTTAAAAATTTAGTCTATCTACAGCCACAATTTTTTATATTCATTATTTTTATATTCACTTATTTTTTTACAGCTGGGAATACAGTGCAGAAATATTTGTACCTACCGAGTTATAATTTACAACACTAATATAAAAAAAAGCTTTTGAATTTGCTAAAATATAAATTTTTGTTTAAAAATATGCAGTTACTCTAACTCCTCGGTTCAATTTTTACCAAAGAAAAAAGAGAAAAAAAAAATTAAGGCTTAAATGCCGTTTCCTATAACAATCATTTGCCACCGGTGCGATGGACCAAAAAGCCGAATCTACTTTATGCCAACCTGTTTAAATTGCAGTATTTTTGTCTCACGAAGAATCACACGCCTTACTTGTGGTAACTAAGTGTACAGACACGCTGTTGTGAGTAGCGTCAGCACATAACACATACACACACTTCCAACTTCGCATATTCAGAGCGTGTTTGTCATACATAAGTAAAGCGCGCGTCGCTTCGTGAGATAAAAAAAACTATGCAAGTGCAAGATACGTGCAAGATTCTTTAAGAAGACCCTGTACGAATGCTGCACTATTTTTAATGTTGAATACTTTTTTATCTATTACAATATGTAACAAAAACCCTGTTGTTCCTTTTTGGGGAGGTATACATTTACCTAGAAGCACAACATTGATGAAATTATAATTTAAAAAAAATGAGCATTGGCCAGTCGAGAGGTCAATCTCAAATAACTATTAAAATCGGCACATTCAAAAAAATGTTTAGAGTATCGGATTTTACAAGTACATCTTTATTTCGCTAAATAGCCTACGAGATCGGCGGATTTCTTTAAGTCGACAGAAGATGCCGCCAAAAGCTACCACGGCACATGGGCCCTGTGTCGGTACCACGTGCCTACCTACCCCTTTACCCCTTCACCCCCCGCCCTGTGAATCACTTCCTTAGTCTCCCATGTTATTCTTGACCTATATAGTGAGTGACTAGTGATTTGTTTACGTATTTAAATATTTACCATGTCCTATTCTAACGTAGAATATTTTAATATGTTGATGTGCACGCAGAAACACGCAGACTCTACCAAGAACGTTTTGCGAGTCTACCATTACCATCGGCGATTGCATTCTAAGTAACGTTTGCACGTACGTACAATACCATAAGTGTGCACGGACGAGACCAACATCGAGCTGACGCAGGCAGACTGAGGACTCGAGTCATTGACATCGAGGAGCAAGTGTTGGACTTGTAAGATCACCTGATCTTACGCGTTTAGATTGTTTTCCTCTGGGGCAGTGTAAAGCAACAGGTGTTCAAAAAAACGTGCGATATGGAGTTCGAAATGTGTTCACAGATAGTAGTAGCATTTGACCACATCAAGTCCGATACCTCCGTTCTGCGGAGCGTATGTAGGCGTTGCAACAAATGTGTAGAGGTACAAGGTGGTCATATCGAACAGCATCTCCGTGGCCGTCAAATAGAAATCATAATAAATTAATGCATTCAAATAAACATAAGGTTTAATGTGACAGACGCGGCGACTTTGTTTTTTTTTAATGTAGTGAAGTGTTAAATGTAGTTTGAACAATTATCATTATTGTGCATAAAAATACCGTGTAAACCAACATTTTCAAATATTCATTCGTTAAAGTGAAAAACAACAGCTGACAAGCTCACGAACTTGTGTAGCAAAATAGGTAGGTAAGTGGCGGCGGTGTACCGGCGCAGCGGCACCGATCAAAGAGAGTGGCAGGAACGTTCTATTTTTTTCTGGTTTCGCGCTATCGCTTCATGCAGAATTGGAGAGGTAAGAAATCAGTTAAACATGACAAATATTAATAATTAAATATTTATTTTTGATGAACCGTTTTTTATATATGACTTGCTTTATTACGTATGTATACCGAATCTTAAATCGTAAGTAAAAGGAACAACAGGTTTTTGTTACATATTGAATATTTAAAATAACAAAAATAATTCTGGTTTGAATTCATTTTTGTTACATTTTTTTTTGTTAAGTTACAAAATAACGTAGCAAATTTTTACAAAAATGCAATCAACCATAAGTTGAATTACTACAATCTCAAACATTTGAAGATCAGAAAGAATCTTATTGGATTAATCCAGCTTCTTTTTCGAAGTTGGTCAAAATTATTCTTTTAATTTACGAAAATATACCATGGTGGAATTAGCCGTACCGTTGTTTTTATAGCTGAACAACCAAAATTAAAGATTCTTTGGAGAAAAAACACTGCACAGGAACAAACATACTTTTCTTGTCGATGGCACCCGCTGTCAAAATGGCGAACAGACGTTCTGTTGTCATCTGATTGGAAGGTTTTAAATGGAGAATAATGCCAGTTGAAATCATCAAATGTCAACTAGGTAATATTGGTGCTACTCACAGAACAGATACTCTTTATCTGTTCTGTGGTGCTACTTATAGACTAACACAAATTAACGAAATGGAAGACATTTAATGAAAGGATATTAAATTATGTTACTATTATTATATTTATAAGTATTATTATATTTGCTGTATGGCATTCCATCAGGAGGATTAAATAAATAAATAAATTATTATGCATTAAGTTATTTATTTATATTTTATAACATTTACGTTTATTTTTTATGAAACTTTTTGTTACGCACTTGTGCGTAATGACATGGGGTTGATATATGGAAATGGTATGAGACTAGAGAAGTAAATAATTATTTTACTCAATACTCAATTTTTTATTGCATTCCATATGTTACAGAGATGGTAATAACAAATTAAAAGATACAATATGGACCCTGTCGGGCACGCAAAAATTTAGGAGAGAGGAAGAGGGCTGCATAGCAATTTAATCAAATCAATATTATTATAAATTATTAGGTGTGTTTCATTCGGTATATAATTTTATATGTATATATTATTATGTTGGTGTAGGTACATTATATTTATTTTTATTTTTTAGGTATTGCATAACAATAGGTCATTATCATTTCATAATAAAAGTAATTTTAGAAGTATTTGTTATAATATGTATGTATTAATTAAATTATGTATTTAAATAGATTAATTATAAGTATATTATATTAAATTAATTTTGTATTTAAATTATCTATTTTATTTATTTTAATTATGTAGATACATTATTTATTTATTTATTTATTCATATTTATACAAGAATTTCTGTGTTCCATCTTATATTATTTTTTTACTAGTTTGTTTTTGATAGAGTAATTTCATTTTGCAATCGTTTTATCATCTAGAAATTCCTTTACTGTGTAATATGCCTTGGATTCCAGAAATCGCTTCAATTTATTTATAAATAAGTGTGTTTTGCTTATTTCTCTAATTTCATTTGGCAGTTTATTATAGATTTTAATGGACATAATTAAGGGGCTTGTTGAGTGCATTTTGATTCGGGATTGAGGTTTGTTTACTTTGTTTTTGTTATGTCTGAAAGTGTATCTTTTTTGTGTCTCTTCGCAACTGGTGTAGTAATTTTGATGTGTTTTGACAAATTTACATAATTCTAAAATATATAAACAAGGAAGTGTGAGTATTTTATGTTTTTGGAAGTGTGGTTTACAGCTGTCTGTTTGTTCTATGTTTGTTATTATTCTGATTAACTTTTTTTGTAAGATAAATATGGTTTGTGAGTCTGTACTGTTACCCCACAGCATGACCCCATAGCTGAGCCATGCTTGTGCATATGCATAGTAAGTAACAAGTGCAGTTTGGAGGTTAGTAGTTTTTTTAATTTCGCGTAAGGCGTATGAGAATTTTGATAGTTTGGCTCTTATTTTCTGTATGTGGGATTTCCAATTTATGTGGGTATCTATAGATAAGCCAAGTAGAGTAAATTCGTTGACTTGTTCTATTTTAGTGTTATTAAACATGAAATTTAGTTTTAATGGGGACTTTTGATGGGGATGAAATGTTATTAATTTAGTTTTTGTAAAGTTAATTTCAAGATTATGATTGTCCATCCAGTTTATAGCCGTCGAAAGAAGAGAGTTTAATTTGGCGTTTATATTGTCATTAGTTTGGCATGAGGTAAGCAAGGAGATATCGTCTGCGAAGAGAACACAAGGTCCGTTTATAGTTTTAGGAAGGTCGTTTATATATATTAGGAACAAAAGGCAACCTACTACACTACCTTGGGGAATTGACGCATTTACTGGTTTACTGTCGGATCTCATTTTAGTTATTTCGTTTGTGTTATGATCGAAATATTCAATTTCTACCAATTGTATCCTATCCTTCAGATATGAAGCAAACCATTTATGAGCTTTTCCCCGTATTCCTATCCCATGTAGCTTGTCTAATAAAATGTTAAATTTCACCTTATCATAGGCTTTGGTCATATCAAGCAGCATACCTACAGCGTAGTTTTTGTTATTAATAATAGTTAGAGCCTCTTGTACGTATTTGTAGACTGCTAACGTTGTGGACCTGTTTTTACGGAAACCGTTTTGGCTGTCGTCAAGTATGTTATATTTTTCGCAAAAAGAGTAGACGCGGTCACACATAGCCTTCTCAAAGATTTTAGACGCAGTTGGTAACAGTGCTATAGGGCGATAATTGTTAGGGTCGGTTTTAGAGTTTTTCTTGTGTATGGGTTTTACCAGAGCGTGTTTAAGTTGATTGGGAAAGGTCCCTTCTTCAAATGATTGGTTTATTAACTTATAAAATGGTAGGGTCAGTTCATCTGCACATTGCTTAAGTAGAAATGGGGGAAGTTCGTCTACTCCATAGCTCTTTTTATTTCGCAGTTCTTTGATTATTCTGTTTATTTCATAGGGATCTACAGGAGTGAGAAACATGGTGTTTTCTGTTGGGCACATCACGGGGGCTCCTTTTGCGAGAGAGGTTTTTTCCCCAATAGAATTTTAATTTCCTATTAACTTGATCCGGAATGTTGAAAACTATCTGGACAAAAATGTCGTGGACGTTTCAAATCAACATAATGTACAAAAAAAATTAAAATCACCCAACATCGATTCACCCTAAACTTAAAATTCATACACCACATATATTATTTTATTCACTAAACCAAATATAAAAAAAAATACTAAATTTCGAGCGGCCATTGTTGTTTATATCTTTGGCAAATTTGAAATGGTTTGGGATTAGGTATACTATTATTAAAAGTGGTATTAGAAAAAAAAATCTGTTACACAATAGATTCATGTCTCTAAATACTAATCGGTATCTTGCCAGAAAGATGCTTTTCTAAACCACAAATTGAGGGCTCAAAAACTAATAAAACCCAGACATACATTTTCAGTCTCGTACCTGAACTGCAAAACTTACTGAAAATAACGTTATAATTTGTTTGAACATGATTGTTACTTGTTGAACGTAAACAAAGCAAAATTAATCGTAAAATATGCCTACCCACATGGGAAGAAGGCGTGAGTTTATGCATGTATATGCATAATCATAATGTATGTGTTTGTATATGTTGATGCTTAAGTAAAGTTTCGTGTGAGTAACTTAGTAGGACTGCATTTTATTGAATAAAGTTTAATGTCAATGCACTAAGAAAGTAAAAAGTTTATTTTCATCATTAAACATGTACAACACAAGGTCAGCGTAACTTGCCAAAACCTGACATATTCAGTAAACTGGTTGGGTGCTTACGAGTGTTGCGTAAAACTGTATCAATGTCCCTTTAATAATCTGTATAAAAAGGAAAATTAGGTACTGACGGATTATCAGTCACTGTTTGGCACTCCTTGAGTAAAGCATACATTCATTCAATATGTATAAGGTGATACTTCAATTTATATAATAATTATCTATCACTCTAATTAAACTGTTATTTAGGTCCCATATATCTATTAATATAAACTCAACCAAAACAATTAAGAAGAGCTCAACAACTAAGGAAATCCAAATTGTGAATTAAATATTTCAGTAAAATTCAAAAGGCTTCGTTTATCATCAATTTAACGAATTATGTTTCAATTGCACAGATCATCCTTATCGCCGCCGCCGCTGTGATCGCGATGGCCGCTGCCCGGCCGCAAGACGGTCATGACTACCACCACGGACACGGTCACGCTATCTCATCACAGAGCATCGTACTGCACCAAACTCATGAGACCAAACACGAGCCCGCACACCACGAGGATCACCACGAGGAGAAACATGAAGAGCAGTACAAGGGCCACGAGGAGCATCATCACGAGGAACACCACGAGGAACACCACGGTCACGCCTCCTCATCGCAGAGCGTCAAGCAGCACCACGGACACGCCACTGAGAAACACGTCGAGTACTATGTATGATAACGTTTCGATCATAAATAGAATATAGATTTTTCAAATTAGGAATGATGTTACGAGTACTAATCGTGACAATATGTCTTACAGTCTCATCCTAAGTACGAGTTCGCGTACAAAGTGGAGGACCCTCACACCGGTGACAAGAAGTCTCAGCACGAGGCGCGCGACGGCGACGTCGTGAAGGGCGTGTACAGCCTGCACCAGCCTGATGGCACCATCAGGATCGTCAAGTACCACGCTGACAAGAAGACCGGGTAAGGAAGAAATCACATTGAAAGCCGTTTAAAAAAAACTGAGGGAACTGAATTTACTAATTATAATTTTCCGTGTCTACAGATTTAACGCCAACGTTGCAATCAAGGGTCACGCTGTACACATAATTCCTGAACATCATCATCATCACTGATCTCTAATCAAAACTGTTGAAAAACTTTATCTGTTGAAATTTACACATACTATAAGATTGTTGATAAATGAGTCCAAAAAAAATGTATTACATTGTAAATATTTTAAATAAATACGTTTTTACTACATAAAACATTAATTTTTGTTTTGAAAGATTTTTTATGAATGAATCATGCTTTGTGACAAGAGGAGACTTGCAATGGCTAAAGTGTTTTAGAATAGAAGGTATTTGAACTTCTACGGTTGACTAAGCTATAATTGCGGCTAATATAGGACCAAAGAGGCCCTGAAAAGAAAGCAAGATAGAAATAAAGCTATTTACTTTCTTTCTGTCTTTGACCCAGATTAAAAGAGGATTCTGAGCAGTAGCAGAGAAGAAATAAAGAGAGAAAAAATACTGTCAAGATAACAACATAATAATAATAATAATTATTGAGTGTGCAAGTCACCCCCGCAATTATATCCATGTATACAGGGTGGCAGGGACACGACGCGCAAATCGAAACCATGAATTCAGCACATGATCCTAGTGAACCGACGCAAAATTCAACACGGGGCGAGGGGGGGGGGGGGTCAGAATCATGTACTGAACTGGTTGTGCGTCGATGTCCCTGCCACCCTGTATTTAAAACATTGATCAAGCATGGGCCATAGTTCTTGTATAGTTCTAGGTCACCAGTTCACTTTAGCCACCCAAGCCCATATCTTTGTTTCCATATCATGCAGTAAAATCTTACTCGGACCGGGGATTGTCCTTGGGTACACTTGCATCGTCAGCGGAGGGCGGACAACGCCTTCTTCTAGCCCCCATAAACAGGTCCAGAGGGACGGTGGATTTGGGGACATCCGCCGTCACTCTATTTACCGCAAATAAACGCATTTTCTTTCTTTTCTTTCTTTCTTTTTTATATAACGGGACCCAAGGTGGTGGCGCGTAGTGTTCCACGCGCGCCCCTACTGGACGTCGCGGGGGGAGTCTTACACCTCACTGCGGGCGGACCACGATCCCCGTCGTGGAACGCGCACAAGTTCCCATTATCCATGGTGCAAGTGTGGGAAGGGAACACCAGGGTGGTTTTAGTCAGGAAGAGTCTGACAGACCCCGCCGCCTGCCCCAGGGCGGACGACATCCATGAGAATTTACCAACCCGGAAAAAAAAAATTGGTACACTAGTGGGTATAATGCGTGGAGGATACTCGTCTGTTGGTGCCTCATTTCATTAAAAGGGTATAACGGGCCCTCGCGAGTTGGCCTCGGCCCCTCGTACTCCCCTTCAATGGTGAAAAAGACGTACAAATTATAATAATGTTACCAGCCTAATTATTGTCTCCACATATTTATTACAAAATACGCTACAATTAGGCTAGACAGCCTATCATCATGAGTCGCACGTTACAGTGCTATAGATAAGCTACTTGAACAGTTACCCTTGGTTAGTATAAAGTAGTTGGGTATAGTATAATAGTAGATTGATAAACAAGGAGCTAAAATGACCCATTATTTACGAGGTAGTTTTACTCCCGAGCTTTAGCGAGGGAGTAAATAGAAACCGAGTTTTAATGGGTTTTTAGCGCCGTGTGTTACACTCTACTTTTCACTACGATAGCGAGAAAATAAAACAACCCAATACATTATGAAATATGTAGTTTATTTTATTAAAAATTAAATGTACAATTTGGACAATTCTGGATATTTAACGAGAGGTTTTTTCCCGGTACCTAACTTAATTTCATAAAGATTTCGCGCCAATGTCTTTTTTTGTTTTTTCTTCTGCAGCCGAAACGCATTGCATGCATTCTACCAAAGAGATCGCCGAGTATAGTTCCATTTTCAAAAATAAAATGAAGTTCTTTTTTTATGAAACAGTAATAAGTCGAGTCTATATTCATGATTATTGTACTTATGACTTAAGACTTTTTCGTTTTTGTAGGCTCATTGTAATTTACACACAAAATTAAAAAAAAAAAAACTTTTTCTCCTAGAGGAAGAATTGCTATTCTTTCCTCGCTCTGGTACGCCACAATGACGGTCTTTTTGAGCAAGAGGAGTGAAATAGTAGATTGCTATACAAGGAGCTAAAATGACCCATTATTATACGAGGTAGTTTTAATGGGTTTTTAGCGCCGTGTGTTACTCTCTACTTTTCACTGCGATTGCGAGAAAATAAAACAATCCAATACAATATGAAATATGTAGTTTATTTTATTAAAAATTAAATGTACAATTTGTACAATTCTGAATATTTAACTAGATGTTTTTCCCGGTAACTTAATTTCAGTCCTCTGTGAAGATGAATGTTGAGTGGTTCTTTTCCTTTCTCTTCTATTTGCAAATTAGGGTCTCCATTCTCACTAGATGATGACATTTTCACTATTGTAAAATTAATTACGGTCACTACCAATTCAATTTGCAATTAGTGAAAAATTATAAAGATTTCGCGCCAATGTCTTTTTTTTTGTTTTTTCCTTTGCAGCCGCAACGCATTGCATGCATTCTACCAAATAGATCGCCGATTTTAGTTCCATTTTCAAAAATAAAATGAAGTTCTTTTTTTATGAAACAGTAATAAGTCGAGTCTATATTCATGATTATTCTACTTATGACTAAAAACTTTTTCGTTTTTGTAGGCTCATTGTCATTTGACACACAAAAATTAAAAAAAAAACTTTTTCCCCTAGAGGAAGAATTGCTATTTTTTCTTCGCTCTGGTACGCCACAATGACGGTCTTTTTGAGCAAGAGGAGTGAAATAGTAGATTATTAACCAAGGGGATAAAGCAGTGTCTTCTGTCGCGGGTGACGATTTAAATCGCGAGCGTAATGAAGGACTCGAGGTTTACTCCCGAGCGTAGCGAGGGTGTTAAAAACTTAAATCACGAGCGAAGCGAGGGATTTAAGACGAGTCCTGAGTGTAGCGAGGGA
Source organism: Brachylomia viminalis (assembly GCA_937001585.2). Lineage (NCBI taxonomy): Eukaryota > Metazoa > Arthropoda > Insecta > Lepidoptera > Noctuidae > Brachylomia > Brachylomia viminalis. Next base: position 10,159,654 of record OW443297.2, on the reverse strand, counting down.
TTTAAGTTCACCCAAGACTAAGACAGCTTTATCACCGAGGCAAATACTCTACTTTTCGTACCATTTGCGAAAAAATTAACACAATAATAATATAAGATAAGCATTTATTAAAAATAATGACAATTAAACGTATTTTTAGAACATTAACTTATTTATAAAAATAAATTAAAATAAACTTAACGTTTATGTATTTGAAGAAAACAAAAACGCGGCAAATTCCTAGACTAATATTTTTTTGTCGGAAAAGCAAAGGCATCAAGCTCATACGGCCTCGTCGGTTTTCGTAATTTTATTTAATAATCATAACTGCATAATAAATGCGTATTCCTTTTTCAAAAATATGTATAATGCTTTATATACAAACTCAATGGTGTAAACACAGATGTAGTTCAGTATAAATTTCGGTAAGTATTTCAAATTTAAATCACATTCTCCCCCTAGAGGATGAATGAAATTCAGTACAATTTTCTTTCCCTGTTTTTAACAGATTAAAAATGACTATTGTTATGTTCGCTTTTTGTGGCATAGAATGTCACTTTTTTGAGCAAGTGGTACGAAAATATTATTTTTACTTAGCTAAAATTGGAGAATAATTTTACATAGGTAAGTTACCAATGAAAAGCTATGGAAGGAACAATTGAATTTTTGGTCAACTGATAGTGACTACTATGTACCTAGAGATTTTTGTATAAACTTTTTTATGAACATAATATGCCAGATAAACGTGCGATGCGAAACCACCTTTATTCCAATAGTGACGGGGATAAACTGCCACTTGCACTTGCTGTTGCCACTAACAATATCGATAATTAATTAATACGAGTAATGATTTAAAATCAATCTTTGTACAGCTGTTAATAGCATTAATACGGGAATCTATTTATTTCAGAACATTGGATAGCCAGTATAATTCACTAAATCTACTCTTTAACCAGTGCCGATCTTTTAATGGGTCTTTCTACAAGTCGCAGTTGGTCATTTAAATTTAATTTTTGATTAAAACGAAAATACAACAGAAACACAATAATGACAACTTAACGACAGCAATCATTACTTACCTATCAACCCACGGCCTCACGTCGCAAAAGAAGGTAGAACCCCGTAGACCGACGTCTAGTACACTAATCACTACCTAAGTTTCAAAGCGGTTTTATTGCCACCTAGGTGGTTTTCTATATAACAAAAAAACGGGACGTCACCTATAGTTAACCTCACTAAAACTATGTGCGAAAAGACTTAAGTTACTGCCTTGCTACAACAACCAAATTGTGACGATACTGAAAACTTACTTACCTCTATAATGTAATATCGCAGCTATAGCAAAAACCTTACAAAATACACACCTACTTACATCATCATTCTCAAGTCTTACAGTTACCTATAGGTAACATAATAATATATAGCACTATCATTCAGTGACGCACGCCCATAAAAGCCCCTAACACTCATACAAATTCCCACACGTCGCAAGCACGGACCAACACCATTCCATACACACACACTTCGACACACAAATAACCTAATTAACAAAAGGTTAATTAGGTTATTTGGGTCACTGTGGCAAAGTTGTCAATAGCCTCGGACACCACGGCTTGTCTTGCAGCCGAAGCGCGGGCCCCTTAGCTCGGCACGCAAACATAAATGAAATCATCCGACGAGCTCTTGTCGCCGTCGGCGTTCCAGCTGTATTAGAAACCTAATGGCTTGGCATGCGACGCCGGCAAGAGACCGGATGGCGTGTCATTATTTCCTAGGAAGGTTGGTAGGCCTTTAGTGTGGGACGCAACGTGTGTCCATACTCTTGCGCCATCCCATCTTACTGGCTCGGCCTGCTGTGCTGGCGCTACTGCTGCGGCTGCGGAAAACCTCAAGCGGCGAAAGTGTATTAACCTTATCGGTAATTATATTTTCGAGCCGTTTGGGGTTGAAACGCTCGAGCCGTGGGGTCCGGGTGCTCACGGTTTGTTCAACAAAATCTCCAAACGGCTTGTTGACACTTCCCGCGACCCATGGGCTGGACTTTACTTTAGCCAGAGGCTTAGCATTGCCACACAACGTGGCAATGCCGCCAGTCTCTTGGGTACATTACCAGCCGACAGCAATGTGGAAGAATTTTTCGACACCATGTTTTAATTTGTTAATAGTTTAGGTTATAATATTTGAATTTTAATAGTTTGATAGTTTAATATAAAGATTAATATAACCAATTATAAAATATAAAAAAAAAACATAAGGTTTAGTTTATAAGTAAAGTTTAAAATTTCCACACCGATCTATACATAATGTTGATTTTTTTTCTTTTAGGTTGTCAGTGTACAAGTAGGTACATAACAAAATAAAATGTATCATTTTCTAAAAGGGCGGAGACCTGGTGTTCTGAAATACGGGCTTACAGCTTAGTTTAGGCACTAGTCTCCCACAATATTAAAATGTTGCCTGACTCTGATACCATGTATTATGTATTTTGTAATTTTGTGGTGAGAAAATAAAATCTTATCTTATCTTAGCAAGTAACATATCAGCAGTGCTGCCATCGCTCTGACGAGCTTTTTAACCCTATTAATTTATTTTTAAATGCATTATAAGGAACTATCAATACCACTAAAAAGATAACAACTAAAAAACCTTTAAATTTGTAGAAATTTTATTAGTGAAAACTAGACGGATGTTTGCCTTGTCGTACTAAATGGATTTGAAAGTAATCTTTGTTTTCACGTTAATCATTAATAGGTTTTCTTCTTATAGTTAACTAAACTACCTACTAAATTGTAGGTATGTATATTCACACTATAGATACTTTTATTTTCACAATAACAAGGGCAAAAGCTTAGTCACACATGACTGTATATTTGAACGACTGTATCTATGTTATGGGTTTGGTTTCCGCACTTAGTCCTACAGTGGACCATTGTGCGTGAGCCATGTCGGCCGTCGGTGGTTATTCCAACCAGCCCACCTCCCTCCAGAAGCTGATTAGGTCTCCTGGTCTATTAAGAACATCTGTGTAAGATCTGGGTGTCCCGAGGGTTTTTGACCTAATTTGGGCGACGCCTGTGCACTCGAAGAGCACATGCGCGACAGTCTCGTCAGCCTCCATGCAAGCCCTGCATAGAGGACTGTCCGTTATGCCTATTGTGTGAAAGTGTTTGTTTAGCGAGCAGTGTCCCGTGATGGTCCCCGTCACCAGGCGCATGCCCTTCCTGTCCAGGCGTAGCAACCGCCTGGTTAGCTTGCCGTCTAGTGATGGCATGGCTTCCTTGGATTGCCTGCAGCCCGGTGACGACGTCCACCAGCTCTCTGCTTGTGTGTGGGTGTACTCCTGTAGCCACCTGCGTAGTTGGTTGAAGGGGATGGGCACGATAGGTTCCGGTCCACAGACCGACGTGCTGGATGCCCTCCTGGCCAGCTCATCGGCTGCGTCGTTACCTAGCGATCCACTGTGTCCTTTTATCCATTGTAGCGTCACTGTATTGCGGTTTGATACGGTTACCCGTTCAAGCGCATTGTGACATTCTAGTATTAGATTCGAAGTAATGCATTTTTTCCCTAGGGATTGGAGGACTGAGGCGCTGTCAGAGAGTATGCGGATTCGGGTGTCCGCAACTCTTCTGGCTGCTATGGCATAAGCCGCCTGTATTATGCCCACACACTCTGCCTGATAGACCGTGTTGAGCATTCCCAGGGGTCTGGATATGTTTATGTTGAGGTCGTGTGAGAACACTCCGACTCCAGTTCCGCAGTCGGTTTTTGATCCATCGGTGTAAATTCTCAGTTCCTTTAGGCCTGAATGGTCGTACTGCTCCTCTTCAAGCACTATGCTGTAGTGCTTTTGAAAGCAGTATTGTTTCAGGGCCTTGTCGCAGGGTGATGCCATCATCGGCTGACGCCTGATCGCCTCTTCCCTTAAACGTTTGTGCTTGACCCTGGAGTCGTTGCTCAGGGTTCCTGCTATATGTAGCCTAAAGGTAGCCAGGGTCGCCTCCTCCCTCACAGTGAGGTGTAGGGGCGGTAGCCCAAGCATAGCCTGTAGGGCAGCGGTGGGTGCAGTTCTCATGCAGCTGGTGATCGCCGCACACGCGAGCCGCTGCAGCTTTTCGAGGTCTCTTTGGGCTGTGCTCAGTTCTGTTCTGGGCCACCAGACTACTGAGCCATATGTAATGATTGGTCGGATGACTGTGGTGTATAGCCAGTGGGTAACCCGTGGGTTAATCCCCCAATTCTTGCCAAGCAATCGCTTGCACTGCCACAAGGATATACTGGCCTTCGTGGTGATGTAGTTGGTGTGTTTTGCCCAATTCAGCTGTTTATCCAAAAAGATGCCCAGGTATTTGGTTTCAGTTGATAGGCTTAGGGTGGTACCAAAGAAACGTGGTAGTTGTAGTGTCGTTAATTTCCTCTTTTTTGTGAAGAGAATCAACTCGGTTTTTGTGGGGTTCACTGAGAGTTGGTGTTTGCCGCACCAATTCTCCACTATCTTCAGGGCCTGGCGCATTAGATTGCACAAGGTGTTTTCATGGGCGCCATTTATTATTATGGTTAGGTCGTCGGCGTAGCCTACGGTGAAGTAACCTTTGTCGTTGAGTTCTTTTATTAAGTTGTCTGCGACCAGGTTCCATAGGAGCGGTGATAGGACGCCCCCTTGCGGGCAGCCCTTCGCTACAATGGCCCTTGTGGTGTCATTTACGGTTACTTGTACGGCTCTCTGTCTGAGCATATTAGTGATCCAGCCACTCAAGGACGGGTCTATATTGTGCCCGTCCAGGGCCGTGCTGATGCTTTTGAAAGTGGTTTTGTCAAAGGCGCCTTCGATGTCAATGAAGGCGGCCAGTGCTGAGCATTTGTAGTCCACCGCGCATTCAATTTTGGATACCACACTGTGCAGCGCGGATTCCGTTGATTTGCCTGTGGAGTACGCATGTTGTTGTTTGTGGAGTGGTCTTGCCCGAAGAGGTCCGTCTCGGATATGCCGATCGCAGAGTCTCTCTAGGGTCTTTAGTAGAAAGGATGTAAGGCTTATGGGTCTGTACGCCTTGGGTTGTGTGTAGTCAGCTTTGCCAGGTTTAGGTATAAAGATGACTTTCACTTCGCGCCAGGCTAGGGGTATATATATCTGAGTGCTATGGATGCCCGATAGATAGCCGTCAGGCATAGTGTAATTTAGTCAACCCCCCATTGCAGCAGGGCCGGGAAAATGCCATCAAGACCTGCGGACTTGTATGGTTGGAAGGTGTTGATAGCCCACTTTATGCGGTCTTCTGTTACTAGACTGTGGGCTCTGGACCAGTCGCGTTCCGTTGGGATCCAGTCTAGCTCAGCTTCCCAGGTCCTGTCGTCTAAGAGTTTACAGTCTGGGAAGTGGGTCTCAAGGAGGACCTTGCTGGTTTCCTGGTCCGTCAGTGTGTACGAGTTGTCGGGTCTTTTCAGCGCGCCGAGGGTTCGATCCTGGTCAGTTGCCAGTATCCAGCTGCTTACTCTTGCGGCTTCATTGTTGTTTTCGATGGATTCACAGAACTTTCGCCAAGCTGTTCTCCTGGCGGTTCTGATTTGCTTTTTGTAAGTGTATTGGGTCTCTTTGTATAGCTCCCAATCCTCCGGTACTCTGGTGTTCTTAGCTCTGTTAAATTGCTTTCTTAGTGTATTCCTGAGTTTACCTAGTTCGGCGTTCCACCAGGGACATCTCTCACAGTTAGTTCGAGGCGCCCTTAGCTTGCAGCATGCATGGTATGCCTGAGTTAGGTATTCTGTTAGCTTTGTTACAGTGTATTCTAGTTGTGTGGTGTCTTTTATGGTTGTCTGTGATAGGTGCCTGGTTAGTAAGGCTGCCAGGAGGCGCCTGTACCCGGGTACATCGGTGTGCCGCGGGTTTCGTCTCGGCATGGGTTTTTTAGTGTTGGTAGTTAGTGTGAAACGGATCCTTCTGTGGTCTGAGCAAGAAGGTTCTCCCGATACGTGCCAGTTTGTGATAAGGTTGGTCGCGTTTTCTGTAGCAAGAGTTAAATCTATGATAGTTTGTCTTCGGGCTGTGACCCAAGTGGGTTCAGAGCCTCGGTTAATAATGTTAAGGTTAGTAGAGAATAAATAAGTGGATAATACCTCTCCTCTGGAGTTCGATGCATCGCTACCCCAGAGCGGGTGATGGGCGTTCGAGTCGGTGCAGATAATCAGGTCTAGTTTGGTGTGCTCACAGTGCTGTACCAGGTCGGCCATTTCTTTCGGCGGGCAGTCTGTGTCCTCGCCCGGCATGTATACCGAGGCCAGTACAACATCTGGAAGATCATCTACGGTCTGGAGTCTGACGGCTGTCAGATCTCTGGAACAGAATTGAGTAAGTAGCGTGGTAGGGATGTTTTTTGGTATGTATGCACAGGATCTAGGTTTGTCTGTGCTATGCGTGTTGAGAATTAGCTTACCTCCGATGTTACTAAGGCCGCATATTCTATTGTTCCTGATCCACGGCTCTTGGATCAGTGCGATTGTATGGGGGTTAACCTCCAGTGCCCTGCGTAAGCTAGCCGTGGCAGTTTGGCTGTGTTGGAGGTTTGTCTGGATGATGTGGAGTGGTGTTGATGGCGATGGGGAGGGGGAGGTGTTAGTCTGTGGTGGATCCATCGGACAGTTCCTCCGCTACCCCCTCTCTGTATAGGTTGTCGTGTGTGTCAACCGGTGACGACGCTAACAGCCTCTCGCTCCAGCCGGGAGATGTAGGTGGTATGGTGGCCTCAACGTCAGCCATCGCCGCGCGGGCCATGACCTCCTCGAGCTGGGCAATCTCCTTGTCCTCCGTCCGTGTCCCTGTCGGTGCGGTCTCCGTGTCCGTCGTACTGTCCGTGGGCTGGGCCGTGGGCCAGAAGCGCACGTATATCGAACCTAGCAGGTACGATATGCGACGCTCCCGACCCAGGACCTTTTCCGCCTCAGTCGGTGGTAGACCCAGGGTCAAATATGTCCCATAGTTCTCACCACCGACCCTGGTTGCCCTGTACATTGACCACCTGGCTATGTCGTACCAGGTGTTCTGACGTATCAGGATGTTGTGGAGCCTCAGCACGTCTCCTCGATAGCGAGGGACGAAAAGCGAGGCTCTCACCCGGGTGGGCACGTCCGACTGTCGGAGTACCGTCAGTGTGACGTCTGTGTCTGGGAGTTTAATTTTGGGTACGTTCTGTGTCAGCCAGGTTAGGGCGTAGTCGTCCTCACACCACATTTGCACTGTGCCCTCCGCTACCCATGGGTATCCGCGGAAGGCAGGGAGTGGTGTTGAAGGGAGTGGTGTCGACGGGTCACCGCCCATGAGTAGGTCTACTAGGCCTACTTTCACCTGCTCGGCCTCTTCTGCTGTCAAGTCTCTGGAGGGGGGAGGGAAGCAGATTGCTACGGCGAGCCGCGCAGGAATATCCTTGGTGGCCCGCGCATAGGTCCTCGGCTCCTCCTGGGCAGAGTGGATCCTTACACGCTTTGCATCCCCCTGAAGCGTACCCGGTGATGCCGTGTCGTCAGGGCGATCCCTCTTCGCCGGCCCTGTACCGCTCGGTCCAGGCTGCGACTTGGAGGTGCCCGGCAAAGTGGCGGGGTTAGGGTGCAAGGATCCACCTCGTTTTCCTCTGCGGTGTTTGGGTCTGGGATTAATACGGGATGTGTCGGTGTTCGCGTAAGGTCGACTAGCGCCCCCGGCAGACTCTGTCGGGTGCATGGGCTTTTCGCGCTGGGTTGCCCCTTCGCGGACTTGCCCCTGCACGCGTGGTTCCGCGTCCGGCCGCTTTTCGCGCTGAGTTTCCCCTTCGCGGATTTGCGGCCGGTCGCGTAGTCCCACGTTAGGCCGCTTTTCGCGCTGGGTTTCCCCTTCGCGGACTTGCAGCCGTTCTCTGTTTTCCGCGTCCGGCCCCTTTTCACGCCGGGTTTCCCCGTCGCGGACTCGTGGCTGGTCGCGTACTAACTCTTCGGCGTCCGATCGCGCTTCGCGCTGGCTAGTGCCTTCGCGAGGGTAGCGCTTTCGGTCGCCTACTTTCTTCCCCCGGGTGGTTTTTCCGCGCTTCTTCAGCAGTCGTACTCCGGCACCCGGGAGAGTGGTAAGGTCGCCGGGGTCATCGTCAGGGTAGCTTACGCTGTTCTTCACGATGCTCTGTTGCCAGATGCTCGCGGGAGGCATACGACTCGTAGTGGGTATTGGCGCGTGGGTCGCAGCCGTGGTAGGGTTGGTTGGCGCGTTGGTCGCAGCCGGAGTTGTGACAATGGGCGCGTGGGTCGCTGCCTGTGTTTTGGGCGCTGAATCAGCAGCCGGCCGTGCTGAATAGCACGGCGAAGACAATGAAGTGCAGTTGGTTGCCCCCCCCCAGAATACGATGAGGGCTGACCGCCGTAGCGGTGTGGGATTCCCCGGCTTGGCCGGGACCCACCTGGGTAGTGTTTTGTTCCTTCTGCATTTTAAATTTTCATTTGGCGAGGGGGTGGGCTTTTTTGGAATCGAGGTTACCCTTCCTCTGGGACCGATGGGAATTAAGGACAGGAGGGAGGGTGTTTGGTGATAAGGTGTAGGTTTTTGGACACCGTAGGTCTGGGAATTGGCCTAAGGATTTATGGATTGACGGGATTTGTGGATAGGGGAGGGTTGGGTTGATTGGGTCAAATTGGAGCATGGAATAAGGTGTATGGGTTACCCTAGACCTGGGGCCTGGTGTTCGGGCACTTCTCTTGTCCGGGATCTCTTACGAGATGCTCCAGGTGCGAGATCGACTGTTGGCAGCCGGTCCCGCAGCCGGAGTTGGGCTATCCGCAACCTGCCCACCCGCTCGGTTGCATGAGAAGAAGTGCCCGGCAGTCCGGGTTTGAACGACTGTATTTCCTGCAGGAAGCGATAGCTTGGGGTATGTATTCAACACGGGGTATGTACAATTGTACACCCACATTATACTTTGGAGGTCTTGTTGTTAAGAACCGGGCACAAATCAAAGCGGGCGACAAAATTTACGAATGAGCAGAGTAAAACATATAAATGGATTAGGTGGCATAATAGTATATTATGCAATTAGTGAATAAAGGACGGATTTAAAGCGAGGGCCATAGATGAATCACGAGCTAGTAAAGGATTCTAACGACTGAATCACTACCGTAGGGAGGGATTCATGATGATTGAATCACGAGCATAGCGAGTGATTCAAGTATTAGAATCCTGAGCGACGCGAGTGATTCATGGCCCTCGATATAAATCCGTTTTATTCAAGAGTTGCATACTATACTTTATACCATGACTACGAGAAAAAGAAAGATTTAAGCGAAAATAAACATTTAATAAAGAAAAAGAAAGCTTAAATTAATTAAAATGCACATTAAAAAATTAAGAGTAATTTTCTTGTTATTATTATTAGGATGGTCAACTTGTGTAGCGATATAACAGTGAGTAAAAGTGCTTTTTATTCACTGTTTTCAGTGAATAAAATAAGCTTTTTAGAGGGGGAATAGTATAAACGTAATAATTATTTTAAATATTTACATTAAATCACATTTTTTGAGGCTCAATAAATCAACAATCGTAAAGTATGAGGTTCAACAATCAGGTTCGAATAAAATTTCTTAGGTGCAAAATTAGCGTGGGATTATTGAAGAAAACAATGGTGTATATAAAGAAAATGTTTATTTAGTAACTTGTGTTACTTCCAAGAGCAGTTACGACGGCCGTCAATTAACTTCACTATGACGTGTTGTGGAATGTTCACTCTCCTATGCTCCCAAGATGGCAGTTTTCAGCTCCTGCGAAGTTTCTGGAGCTGGTTGGTTATTTCGCACATACCTCTTCAGCTCATCCCCTCTATGGAATTTCATATTAGTGTTTCTCAGGGTCATCCTAAGTACGAGTACACGTATAAGGTAGTGGATCCTCACACCGGAGACCAGAAATTTGGCGTGCGACGGCAACGTTGTGAAGTACGTCTATAGCCTGCACCAACCCGATGGCACAGTCAGGATCGTTGAGTACCCCGCTGACAAGAAGACTGAAATGAAATGAAGAGAAATGCCGTTTAAAAAAACTGAGTTTACTAATTATTTTTTCCGTGTCTACATATTTAATGCCAACGTTGAAATCAAGGGCCACGCCTAACACATTGTTCCTGAGCATGATCATTATGACTGATCTTTATTCAAACCGGTTGGCGAAAATTTGTCCAAACGTTGTGTTTTGTTCAAACTTATACAATTAGATTGTTGATAAAAGAGCATCGAGGAGTGTATTACATTTTAATTATTTAAAATAAAAGCGTTTTTACTACTTACAACATTACTTTTTGTTCTGAAATTGTTTATGATTAAATCATATTTCGTATAAGTTCGTGAATAATTTTTACTGCTTGTTCTTACCTTAGAGTGAAATCTATTTTACCTTGACTACCTTTGTTATTGATATAAAAGACGTTGAATTTTACCAATACGTATCAGTCCACTATTGGTCTTAGTTTCATTAACACATCAACTAATAGAATCTATTTACCTAAAAATGTTCTCAAAGGTAATCATATTATCCATAAAAATATGAATGTGTATATGTTCTTATGTGAAGTGCCTTGTGTTAGTGAAAACGTTCAGTGATTTTTTCCTTGCCTAATGCCTCCATGCATTAAAGAACCATGGGTCATTTTGCCTCCTTTCCATCCTAAAAATCATATATTAGTCGGGAAACGTTTGCACCTGAAAACAGGACCTATGCCTATGAACATTCTTCTTCCTTGGGTTTGTCCCAACTATGAGTTTCTAACGGAAACCCATAATGCCTACCACTTTCCGTTACAATATTAACCAATGAAAATATAGATGAACAGCCTTTGTGGCGTCTATCATAACACACAGAGGGGATTGCTCTTGTTTACCCAAGTGGCGGTTTTTTAAACACTATGGCTTGAATGTTTTGTTTTTATGTCAACTAACGAACTAGAGTATAAAAACGAACACGAGACGTAATGAGTATTTTTATGAATCCCCAGATACTTATTATTACTATCCAGAACCTACATTCCGTTCGCTACTTATTTTTTCATCCATATCCATTTCAGGTGTTTAGTCTCGTAGCTGCCGTTGCTTTCCTGGAAGCTGTCTATGGTCACGGCCACGGCTTCTCCTCCCAGTACATCCATCGGCACGATGGCCCAGCAGAGGTGGTACATGTCCATGGCCACGATGGCGGCCATGGTGGGTACGGTCATGGCCACGGACATGATGGTGGTCATGGACACGCCGTCGATTATTATGTAAGTCAGTTATTAGTTAAAGGACCAAAGTTAATAATTTAACGTCAGTGAGGCAGTAAGTACCTTAACTCCATAATTTTCAGGATGAATGTTCTCAAGCAAAATTGTGACCTGGTTGTAAGTACCTGTAATAAAAAAAATATATATGAGACGACATCCACACAAGGTCTTCAGGTCCCGAACTAGGTAGAGCCTGTACTACGGTAACCTGATGACTGATATACATACCTACTTATACACATATACACACCCAGACACAGGTCAAACAGACATGTTCATGCATACAAATGTTTGACAAGTCCGGTGATCGAACCCGGGACCAGCAAAGACAATAAGACCTGGAAAAGGATACCATTGACTATTGATTGCATTAAAGAAGTTTGTATTTAAGCTACAGATTTCCGATTTCAATGTAATATGAATATGTTATGTTCATCACATTCTCCTTAATGTAAAACATAACATAGGTACGTTTTAGTGTTACGTTAGAGGAGTACCTTTAGTACACCCACATGTCACTAGTTTTGTTTTAGTCTCATGTAATACGGGGCGAGCCTATTGCCATCAACCGGGCACAAATCTCAGAATCTAGCCTGCTAATAAGAAATTCCTGATGGAAAAATCCAATAACAAATTACACGACGAATCGAACCCAAGCCTCATGCTCAGCTCTTGTGACCAACAAGCACTTGCTTATTTTTGTTATTCCAGGCCTACCCCAAATATGAATTCGGATACAAAGTAGAGGACCCTCACACCGGTGACATCAAGTCGCAGCACGAGCACCGCGACGGTGACGTCGTCAAGGGATACTACGCACTGCATCAGCCTGATGGCTCCGTCAGACATGTTGATTACCACGGTGACAAGCACACTGGGTAAGTTGATACTTTTAAGAATCTAGATGAAGACCAGTAAAGTTTAGTGTGCCGGACGGGCGTGATCGCTGGGCTCCAGGGTGAGGGAGGTTGTAATACCCAACCAGGGCTATCCCAGTATGAGGTCGGGCGTCTCCCAATCCACAGCGGCGCTGACGTCCTACACCTATAAGTTCCAGGTATCTTCAAGATTCCCGACTGTGGCTTCGTACTGATGTCTTCGTGTTCCGGGGTACTTACTTACATGAAAGGGGTTGAAAAATAATAACACCAAGTTGAAAGTTCTTTAAGTGTTCAGGGAGCGATTCGGGTCCTTTTGAGGGGTTCACTTGATGACGTATTTTGAGCCGTAAAGTTCCTTGCTGATGACTACGAAATTAGCGGTCGTGACGCGCCCGCTTAAGTGGCTCGAATCTTTACCGTAACGAGGACCGCGAATTTCTCCCTGATTTTACGTTTATTTTTATTACGTTTACAAGCATTCTTACAGTTAAACCTCCCTAGTTAGGCACCCTATCCAGACATGTCATACATAACCGAATTCCTTGCGTAATCCCCTATCTATTGACACTACAGGAGCGACTGTGTGTCTTTCAGCTGAAAAGTTATTTCATTACAAAGGGGAAAACGGGTGAAAAATTACTATTATCCAGTCTGTCAGGTGGATTTCCTGTGAAACCCCTAAACCGATATTCAATTCCTAAACGGGTACCTAAAGTAGGTCTATCGAACTAAAGAAATCTAGTATTTTCATAGTTACATCTAGATTTTTCAGGGCGTGAAGCGCCTCTGAAGACTGTAAGAAAAAACGTACTATTTTGCCCCTGCTCCCAACCTGTGCTCATCAAAAAGGTGGACTTCCCATTTGACCACAGGTCCAAAAATTACATCCAGGGCTAGGTCTCGGTCTAGGCTACCTGGACGTACCAAAAAACTATAGGGAAACTATATACGTCCCACCCTTTAGATGCTCACAAGGTTGCGACCAGTGGGTTAAATGAAAAACGACTCAATTTCATCTTTAATAGCTTTCTAGTACATACAATATGATGTCTAGGCTAGAACTATACCTATTCTATCTTATTAAGCTATAAAATACAACATTTAAAAGGTTTTACTACCAATTATTCACTAAGAACGTTTCAGAACTTAAGACCCTATCTGGGTACATGGGCGCAAGTAGTGGTACGCCCGCTGTCTATTAAGTTTTAAAACCTTCTTAGCAGTAAATTACTATTATTTGAACAAAATTAAATATGGCGATGTTCCGACACGTACATACATTCTATTTAAGAAATTAGGGAATAAATAAACTAAGAAATTACTATAACATTAACAAATCTGAGTATGGTGACGCTCCGTCGCGAACATTTAGTACGTAAAGCAGTTAGGAAAATCCTTAAAACTACCGGCCGAGAATTTTGGGCTCGAAGGCATACGTATTGAAGAAGCTTTGTCGAATAATAAAATAAACTACTATATTGGTAATTATCAGATAATCGATATCGTCAGCAACATAAAATCTTGGAAACGAGCTGTATCTCTCCTTGCACATGGAGTTGTAAATATATTAACTTGTGATGTCAGAAAAGCGAGAAATGTCCATTAATTCTGGGAATTGTTTATAAAGGTTGCATAAGGGTGTTTACACGTAACAAAATGTATGGTTTAACTGGACGATAATCATTACTTAACTTATACCAACGTTTATTAATGACTCTTATGTATGTAGTCTATCTGTTAAATCTTCCTTGCCTGGCTTTTGCCATAGCAGCAGGACTGTTTACTTACTGTTTACTGTGTAGATAGGTTGTTTCTGTCCATAGAGAAAACTCTATAGACAGAAACAACCATGAAGTATCTATTACTAACTTTTTCTTTGCTTCCAGGTTCCACGCGGACGTGAAGCACAGCACCCACCACGTTGTACCCCACCACGGTCACCACTACTAAACCTTATCGCTGAACCAAAACTGTGATATTAAACTACCGTTACTGTTACGTACCTACTGTGATCTAATGTTTACCTATTTGTTAGTGAATTTTTAGTTTTTGATACATATTACACGTTTTAATACTTACTTATTATTTTCATTTTCTTTCTTCCCTGTTTTGCCAATTTACAATAAACTATATATTTACAGACCTGCAATTCGTTTCTGAGAAAATACAACTACTTAACTATCTAAACCATGACACTTATTTACCACACTATGTCACAAACATAATTATAATGAGAAAACTGAATAAGATCTAATACGAATTTGCATAAAAATCAGGTCGTTCTATCGTATAAAAATAAGTTCAAAGCCATGTAGTTACTCGTACATTGTGCCAATGACAGCTTATGACTGAATTAATTTCGCGTGGCCATGACCAAACCAAACCGCAGTTTTTAGTTCAAAAATGACTGAAAATGTGTTTTATTGTTTACATTTTTAGTAGTTCTTTCTGTTTACATTATCTTTTTAGCATATTAAGTCCAATTTTAATATGGATCAAAAAAGGGAAATGGTTTATTTTGTAAAAAAACTTTAAACATAAAAATTATTGGCAATGATAATCGTAAACTTACTAAGGGCATTTCACCAATGAAACTAAAACTCGATCAGCACATCTAAACCACATTCATGAGCTGGTTTTGTCATTATTCCACATCAATGATGACACACTGGCAGCTCTTGAACGAGGTTTAGGTGTGTACCCAACAAGACCGACATTGCGTTAAACTACTTAAATCAATCGAAGATTTTTTTTGTGTTTACAGTTGTTTTCTTAAATCATGCTCACATGCTTTTCCAATTCACTTTAGACATTGGCAGAATGGTCAACATTGGCTTTGCTTGTCAAATTCAAAAATAGAATAGAATAGATGTGCTGATCGCGTTCAGTTTTATTGGTGAAATTCTAAGTAACTGCCTAAAACTTGTTCTACTGGTGGGGTTTTCATTTGTTACATACTACAACATGTGAAAATCCGTGAATTTGTGTCCTTAGTTAGTGTCTACGATTGGTCCTAGCAAACCCCGTCATTGGTGCTGACATCTCTTTGAGGCGCGCGTGGAACACAACGCGCCGTCGACCCGGGCCTGGTCCTTATCGAACGGCGAGCTGCCCATTACTCGCCGTTCGCAAGCCCGCGCCTACGGTGGCCGGGAATTGGCTTGCGATTACCGACGCCCAGGGCGTCTCCTGCGGCGGCTAGGGGCGTGAGGGCACAAATTTTGCGTCTCCCTCACGCGTTTCGCCTCTTCCTTCGCAAACATTACTGCTTTGCAGAAGGAGGTGACGGCTTCCCAAGCCCTCTCGCTCCGTACCATGGCCTGGACCAGGGCCGGACGCGAGAGATCGCCACCGCCAATCACCTCCACGACGACACGGCGGTGCTCCGCCCAAGCCGGGCAGACCTCCACCGTATGCTCCACCGTGTCCTCCGGGCGATCCACACAATGGTGACACCCGGGCGTTTCCTCCCACCTTATCCGGAACAGGAACCTCCCGAAACAACCGTGTCCGGTGAGGACCTGCGTCAGGCGGAAGGTGAGGACGCCGTGGCTCTCTAGCCACTCCTCAAAGAGGGGACTTATCGCCGCAATTGTGGCGTGCCCAATGGGACTTAACCTGGAATCGCGAAAAAAAAAATCTGCTGCTCCCTACATTTTGATGAGTTATGCAAACATAAATGAAATATATCGTTTTTATCTGTAATTTTAACCAACATTTCGCATAAGTCTAGGCTACACTTGTGATGAATGAAGGAAGAAATTATTGAGTGTAGGGTAGGGACAACACAACAACCTGATTAAAATAAAGGATTATTTGAAACAATTATAATATGAAAAATAATGGTAGTAATATCCTTTTATTTTCATTTAATAAAAATCTCAGTGCACTGAGAAAGTAAGCGTTTAATTACGGCACTAAAACATGCTCTCACTCAAGGTCGACTCGGATTACCAAAAACTGACATATGCAGCAAACTGGTTGGGCGTTTAAACGTATTGCGAAAAAAAATATTACTGTCCCTTTAATATGTTTACGTATAAAAAGAAAAATGAAACACAGGGAGATTATCAGTGACAGTTGGATACTTCAAGAGTTAAGAACACAAATCTGCAAAATGTACAAGGTATGTGCTACCTACCTCAAAACCGTCAATATTATAAAACTGGTATTAATAACAAATAACCTATGGTACATAAAACTTTGAATGTCTTCATACTTACGAGTTAATTATCACTTGCACAGATTTTCCTAGTCGCCGCTGTGATCGCGATGGTCGCTGCCCGGCCGCAAGACGGTCATGACCACCATCACGGACACGGTCACGCTATCTCATCACAGAGCATCGTACTGCACCAAACTCATGAGACCAAACACGAGCCCGCACACCACGAGGAGCACCACGAGGAGAAACATGAAGAGCAGTACAAGGGCCACGAGGAGCAGCATCACGGGGAACACCACGAGGAACACCACGGTCACGCCTCCTCATCGCAGAGCGTCAAGCAGCACCACGGACACGCCACTGAGAAACACGTCGAGTACTATGTATGATAACGTTTCGATCATAAATAGAATATGGATTTTTCAAATTAGGAATGATGTTACGAGTACTAATCGTCACAATATGTCTTACAGTCTCATCCTAAGTACGAGTTCGCGTACAAAGTGGAGGACCCTCACACCGGTGACAAGAAGTCTCAGCACGAGGCACGCGACGGCGACGTCGTGAAGGGCGTGTACAGCCTGCACCAGCCTGACGGCACCATCAGGATCGTCAAGTACCACGCTGACAAGAAGACCGGGTAAGGAAGAAATCACATTGAAAGCCGTTTAAAAAAAATTGAGGGAACTGAATTTACTAATTATAATTTTCCGTGTCTACAGATTTAACGCCAACGTTGAAATCAAGGGTCACGCTGTACACATAATTCCTGAACATCATCATCATCACTGATCTCTAATCAAAACTGTTGAAAAACTTTATCTGTTGAAATTTACACATACTATAAGATTGTTGATAAATGAGCCTAAAATAATGTATTAATGTAAACATTGTAAATATTTTAAATAAATACGTTTTTACTACATAAAACATTACTTTTTGTTTTGAAATATTTTTTATTAATGAATCATGCTTTGTGACAAGAGGAGACTTGCAATGGCTAAAGTGTTTTAGAATAGAAGGTATTTGAACTTCTACGGTTGACTAAGCTATAATTGAGGCTAATATAGGACCAAAGAGGCTCTGAAAAGAAAGAAAGATAGAAAGAAAGCTATTTACTTTCTTTCTTTCTTTGACCCAGATTAAAAGAGGATTCTGAGCAGTAGCAGATGGATACTGCTTAGTATATAACTGGATATATTCCGATATTCTCGAATTTCTTGTATTCTGAAGCGAGAACTTGGGTGCGTCATGTGTTTTCCGGCCATAGCAAAAACGAAAAAAAAAGAAAGATATATAAGTATTAAACTAATAAGTATTAAGAAATTTATAAATACTTAAGCAGAATTCAAAAACAAGATGGTAAATAATACGTCATTTAAAGAAAATATACAGTCAAGATATCTACATAATAATAATTATTATTGTTGAGTGTGCAAGTCACCCCCGGAATTATATCCATGTATACAGGGTGGCAGGAACATGACGCGCAAATCGAAACCATGAATTCAGCACATGATCCTAGAGAACCGACGCAAAATTTCAACACGGAGGGGGGTTGTGCGTCGATGTCTCTGCCACCCTGTATATAAAATATTGATCTAGCATGGGCCATAGTTCTTGTATAAGTCTAGGTCACCCCAGTTCACCTTAGCCACCCAAGCCCATATCTTTGTTTCCATATCATGCAGTAAAATCTTACTCGGATCGGGGGTTGTCCTTGGGTACACTTGTATCGTCAGCGGAAGGCAGACAACGCCTTCTTCTAGCCCCTATAAACAGGTCCAGAGGGACGGTGGACTTCGGGACGTCCGCCCTCCCTCTATATAACGGGACCCAAGGTGGTGGCACGTAGTTTTCCACGCGCGCCCCTACTGGGCGTCGCGGGGGGAGTCTTACACCTCACTGCGGGCGGGCAGGCGGGCGGGCTAGCCGGGGATCGTGGAACGCGCACCAGTTCCCATTATCTACGGTGCAAGTGCTGGAAGGGAACACCAGGGTGGTTTTAGTCAGTGTGACAGACCACAGACCGCCTGCTCCAGGGCGGAGGACATCCATGAGAATTTTCCAACACGGAAAAAAAAAAGGGTAGGTACACTAGTAGATATAATGCGTGGAGGATACTCGTCTGTTGGTGCCTCATTTCATTAAAAGGGTATAACGGGCCCTCGCGAGTTGGCCTCGACCCCTCGTACGCCCTTCAATGGTGAAAAAGACGTACAAATAATAATAATATTACCAGCCTAATTATTGTCTCGACATATTTATTAAAAAAATACGCTACAATTAGGCTAGACGGCCATTCATCACGAGTCGCACCTTACAGTGCTATAGATAAACTACTTGAACACTTACCCTTGTTTAGTATAAAGTAGCTGGGTACAGTATAAAGATGACTCAATCAGATCCAGCCTGTCCCACCTTGCTGTCCTCCCCCCAGCGACGCCCTAAGCCTAGGTTAGTACCCCACAGGGGCACCCCCTTAGGCGATAGTCGCTTATGTAAGAATATGCCCCTGGCTGGAGGCTTTGAGTTTCACTTAAGGCAACCACAGGATAGTCCGGTTAAGCAGTGACGACCTCTCTAGGTCATCACCTACGAGATGACATAGTTAGGAAAAAAAAAAGATTATTTTTACTTATCTAAAACTGGTGAATAATTTCAAATAGATAAATACTAATGAAAAACTATGGTAGGAACCATTGAATTTTTGGTCAACTGATAGTGACTAATCTGTAGAGATTTTTGTATGAACTTTTATAAGAACATATTATTATGCCAGATAAACGTGCATTGCGAAACCACCCTTATTCCAATAGTGACGGGGATAAACTGACACTTGCACTAGTTTTTGCTACTAACATTATCGATACTTAATTAATACGAGTAATGATATATAACGAACCTTTGTACAGCTGTTATTAGCATAAATACGGGAATCTATTTATTTCAGAACATTGGAAAGCCAGTATAATTCACTAAATCTGCTCTTTTATCAATGGTAGTCTTAGAGTGGGTCTTTCTACAAGTCGCACACATGTTAGTCGTTTAAATTAAACTTTTGATTAAAACTAATAGTACAACAGCAACACAATAATAAGAGCTTAACGGTAGCAAGCAACATATCAACAGTGCTGCAATCGCATTTTTTTTTTTTTAAGTATGGGAGATCATCAAATGACCTCTCCCGCTCTGGGTGGAGTGGAAGGGAGTGTCAGACTCTTACTGACTAAAACCCACCCGTGTTCCTTCCTTGGCCCTTTATGTTCCGGGTCAGCGGTACCCCTTTCGGATGATCCCTCTTTCCCGGCAGGCTTGGGCCCCAGTGGGCCCCCTCTTCGATGCTGACATCTCTTTGAGGCGCGCGTGGAACACGTACGCGCCGTCCAGCACGGGCCTGGTCCTGATCGGACGGTGAGCTACCCATTTCTCACCGCCCGCAGGCCCGCGCCTACGGTGGCCGGGAGTCGTCACGCGGCTCCCGACGCCCGGAGCGTCCACCGCGGCGGCTTGGGCGGGAGACTCTCTCCCTCTCCCGTCCCGCCACCTCCTTCGCTAGCATGACAGAAGGAGGCGACTGCCTCCCACTCCCCCTCGCCCCGGACCATGGCTTGAACCAGGGCCGGGCGTGAGAGGTCGCCGCCGCTGCCGATCGCCTCTACGAGGACACGGCGGTGCTCCGCCCATGCAGGGCAGGCCCCCGCCGTATGCTCCACCGTGTCCTGTGCTGCCATCGTTCGGACGAGCTTTTTAACCCTAATAATTCATGTTTATATGCATTGTAACGATCTATCAATATCACTAAAATGTTAACCAACAAAAAAATCTTTTAAATGTGTAGGAACTTCGATTTTATTACACAAAACTAGACAGAAGTTTGCTTTGTAAATGGATTTGAAAGTAATCATTGTTTCCACGTTAATCATTATTAGGTTTTCTTTTTCTAGTTTACTAAACTACCTACTAAATTGTAAGTAAGACTTAGTCACACATGACTGTATTTTTGAAGGACCGTATTTCCTGCAGGAAGCTATAGTACGCGGGTATGTATTCAACACGGGTTATGTACACCCACATTATACTTTGGAGGTCTTGTTGCTAAGAACCGGGCACAAATCAAAGTGGGCGACAGAATTTAGGAATTAGCAGAGTAAAACATATACATGGATTAGGTGGTATAAACGTATTTATTTTAAATATTTACAATGAATCACATTTTTTGAGGCTCAATAAATCAACAATCTTAAAGTATGAGGTTCAACAATCAGGTTCGAATAGTTAGGTTTAGTGATGATGATAATGTTCAGGAACAATGTGTACGGCGTGACCCTCGATTTTTACGTTGGCGTTAAATCTGTGAACATTGTAATAACAATCATATTAAT
Source organism: Brachylomia viminalis (assembly GCA_937001585.2). Lineage (NCBI taxonomy): Eukaryota > Metazoa > Arthropoda > Insecta > Lepidoptera > Noctuidae > Brachylomia > Brachylomia viminalis. The sequence goes on along the minus strand of OW443297.2, from coordinate 10,138,989 downwards.
AAGTACTTCAATTCACTTTACTGATTTGTTTTTATTTTTATATACGGCATTTGGTTTGATTTTCCTCTTACCCAGTTTTCTTGTCAGCGTGGTACTCCACAATCCTGACGGTGCCATCGGGCTGGTGCAGGCTGTACACGCCCTTCACGACGTCGCCGTCGCGGGCCTCGTGCTGAGACTTCTTGTCACCGGTGTGAGGGTCCTCCACTTTGTACGCGAACTCGTACTTAGGATGAGACTGTAAGACATATTGTGAAGAAGAGTAACATCATTCCTAATTTAAAAAATCCAAATTCTATTTACGATCGAAACGTTATCATACATAGTACTCGACGTGTTTCTCGGTGGCGTGTCCGTGGTGCTGCTTGATGCTCTGCGATGAGGAGGCGTGACCGTGGTGTTCCTCGTGGTGTTGCTCGTAATGATGCTCCTCGTGGTTCTTGTGCTGCTCTTCATGTTTCTCCTCATGGTGCTCCTCATGGTGTGCGGGCTCGTGTTTGGTCTCGTGAGTTTGGTGCAGTACGATGCTCTGTGACGAGATTGCGTGACCGTGACCGTGGTGGTGATCGTGACCATGGCTTTCCTGCGGCCGCGCGGAGACCATCGCGACCAAAGCAGCAATAAGGATGATCTGGGCAATTGAAACATAATGCGTAAAATAAAAGTTAAACGAAGCCTTCAGAATTTTACTCAAAAATTTAATTCACATTTTGAATTTCCTTAGTTTAATTTTTTGAATTTTTTATTGTTTATTAATTAAAGAAGAAAACAAAATATAAATAGAAACATCACAAAAACCACAATAGGTTTGTCCGGATGTTGAGATGTTGAGAAAATTAAAATTTAAGAAATTGTTGAGCTCTTTTTAATTGTTTTATTTAGTTTATATTAATTAGGTCTAAGGGATCTAAATAACAGTAAAATTTGAGTGTTATATAATTATTATACAAGTTGAAGTAGTACCTTATACATATTGAATGAATGTATGCTTTACTCAAGGAGTGCCAAACAGTGACTGATAATCCGTCAGTACATAATTTTCCTTTTTATACAGATTATTAAAGGGACATTGATACAGTTTTACGCAACACTCGTAAACACCCAACCAGTTTGCTGAATATGTCAGGTTTTGGCAAGTTACGCTGACCTTGTGTAATTATATGTTTTATTGGCGTGAATAAACTTTTTACTTTCTTAGTGCATTGACATTAAAATTTATTCAATAAAATGCACTGAAGTAACAATAACATTCATATATAAAGTCACGCCTTCAAGTAACCTCCCTGTAACATCACCTAGTTCAATGACATAAATATTTTTCGACAAGACAAAACCGATGTCAGTCGTTTGACGTTTTGTATGAATTCAAAATAAATAAATAAATATAACGATATCGGTAGTTTCCCCGCTTGAATACGCTTATTTTTCTACCGGTTTCGATTACTGGTAAAACGGTCAGAGTATTGTCGTGAAATACGAATAGATACTCGAACACTCATTGTCTGGAACAGCCGTTGTATAAAATACCCGTGGTGTCATCGAGTTATAAATTGATTTTCTAATTTGTTATAATCATTTTGGACATATCGTTCGTCCCTATATTTTAACCTGTGACTTTAATAATTTATTATTACTAATTAATATATTATCTACATAATCATGTGATATTAATAATTGTACAATGAACATTACAATAATTACATCTATTCCGATCTTAATTTCTGTTACTAGTTGTAGTCCTTATTTGATGACCAAAAATGAAATAACAATCTTAACTTACATTTCTATTTCTTGAACGTCATTTAAAAGCCCACTCTTCACAATACAATCCCGGATATCTGAATCGCCACCTTGCATGTTTTGTTTATAGGTATCTTTAAAATAAAGGTAGAACAAAGAAAAAGCCGCGTAGTTTTGACGCCAGTCACTATCACTTTCGTTTGTTATTGTTCCAAATATGAAATAGAAATACAAAAAAAAACAGTTTTCGTACCACTTGCTCAAAAAAGAGACATTCTATACCACAAAAAGCGAACATAACAATAGTCATTTTTAATCTGTTAAAAACAGGGAAAGAAAATTGTACTGAATTTCATTCATCCTCTAGGGGGAGAATATGATTTAAATTTGGAATACTTACCGAAATTTATACTGAACTACATCTGTGTTTACACCATTGAGTTTGTATATAAAGCATTATACATCTTTTTGAAAAAGGAATACGCATTTATTATGCAGTTATGATTTAAATAAGATTACGAAAACCGACGAGGCCGTATGAGCTTGCTGCCTTTGCTTTTCCGACAAAAAAATATTAGTCTAGGAATTTGCCGCGTTTTTGTTTTCTTCAAATACATAAACGTTAAGTTTATTTTAATTTATTTTTATATACATATAAGTAAATGTTCTAATATTACGTTTAATTGTCATTGTTTTTAATAAATGCTTATCTCATATTATTATTGTGTTATTTTTTTCGCAAATGGTGCGAAAAGTAGAGTATTTTCCTCGGTGATAAAGCTGTCTTAGTCTTGGGTGTAAACCTCGAGTCATTCATTACGCTCGCGATTTTAGGTTTAAGAACAACTTTATTTCTCATAAAGAATTTGATACATAATTCACTTACTGAGAAACAATACTAAAACTAAGATTAATAATCAGAGCGCACATTTATATCGTCACCCGCGACAGAAGACACTGCTTTATCCCCTTGGTTAATAATCTACTTGACTCGCAATAAGTCGTCTTTTCGCATTTCTCAAGGGCAAAATCAGCGTGGGATTATTGAAGAAAAGAATGGTTTAAATAGAGAAAACGTTTAATTAGTTACTTGTGTTACTTTCGAGAGCAGTTACGACGGCCCTCATGTCGTTCGGCATGTAAATAATTAATGCCACTGTGTCGTTTTGTGGAATGTCCACTCTCCCATGCTCCCAAGTGTATTATACCTAGTTGGCAACATCAGTAATTTGGCAACATTATGAAGTTGGCAACATTATGAAGTTGGCGTTGCAATTCCATCAGCAAGATTACAAAGAATGAAACTAAAATTGTTAAAATATAACTTAGAATTTAAGTATTTGAAAGGTCGTTTAATGCACATAGCAGATTTATTATCACGCTCATTTTTAAATGAAACAGATGATGACCAGTCATATATTATGTCTAATAAAACAGTTAAAGAACAAAAGCAGCCATGGGATAGATGAAATCCCACCAATCTTATTACGGCAATGCGCAGACGAACTGACGCTCCCGTTCCACATCCTTCTGAACCAATCTTTTGAACAAGGTGCCTTCCCCGATCTATTAAAAAAGTCACTAATTAAACCGATCCACAAAAAAAATTCAAAATCAGATCCAAACAATTACCGCCCAATAGCTCTCCTACCTGCAGCCTCAAAGATCTTTGAAAAAGCCATGTGTGACCGAATATACAAATATTGCGAGAAATATAAAATATTTGACGAATGCCAAAACGGTTTTCGCAAAAACCGCTCAACAACTTTGGCAGTTTACAAATTTATTCAAGAAGCACTTAATATAATTAATAAAAATAAATATGCCGTCGGTTTATTACTAGATATGACCAAAGCCTACGACAAAGTCCAATTTAATATATTGCTTAACAAGCTATACGGAATAGGCATCCGTGGAAAAGCCCATGATTGGCTTGTATCTTACTTGGAAAACAGAGAGCAAACAGTAGAAATTGAATATTTTAATCACACGTCAAAAGAAATAGAAAAAGTTCGATCTATCAGCAAATCAATTAGTGCTTCAATACCCCAAGGAAGCGTAATAGGATGTCTCTTGTTTCTAATCTATATCAACGACTTGCCCAAAATCATAGAAGGGCCATGTGTTTTATTTGCGGATGACATTTCTCTATTAGTCTTATGTAAAAACAATTTAAATCTAAACGAAGAACTAAATTCAATCCTCACTAAAACCATCACTTGGATGAACGCACACAACCTCGAAATAAATTATTCCAAAACTAAACTTATAACCTTTCATCCCCACCAAAAAACACCATTAAATACTGATTTTACTTTTAATAACCAAAAAATAGAAACTGTTAAAGAATTTACGCTACTTGGTCTCAATTTGGATACTCATATAAATTGGAAATCCCACATACAAAAACTTAGATCAAAAATTTCTAGTTTTTCATATGCTCTACGTGAAATAAAGAAAACCACCAATCTTCAAACAGCGCTCACAACCTACTATGCATATGCTTATGCATGGCTAAGCTATGGTGTTACCCTTTGGGGAAATAGCACAGATGCACCCTCACTATTTATCCTTCAAAAAAAATTAGTTAGAATTCTGGCAAATATTAATCAAACCGACAGCTGCAAAACTCACTTCCAAAATTATAATATCTTAACACTCCCCAGTATATACATATTAGAAACCTGCAAATTTGTTCATAAATATCAAGAGTTTTACACAATGCGCGAAGATATACAATCACGTTTCACACTCCGACACAAATCAAGATTAAACATTCCGCAATCTCGACTAAAAATACACTCAACAAGCCCCTATGTAATGTCTATAAAAATATATAATAAACTACCTGAAATAATAAAAAAAGAAGAAAAATTAAACATGTTTATAAAAAAAACTAAAACAATTTTTAACAGAAAAATGCTATTACAACATAAATGAATATTTAAACGATAAAATATAATTTAATAATGTATACAATTTCTATGTGTATTTATAAAGAATTATGGTATTATTGGATTTATTTTAGATACCTATATTATTATTTTAAATTTTTTTTTTTCTATTTTTAAAGCTTCCTCTCTCCTACTATATCTTTGTCTTTTGCTGTGCCCGACAGGGTCCATAATGATCTCATTTTTAATTTACCACCTAAGTACACATTGTGGAATGCAAATAAAGTTTGAGTATTGAGTATTGAGTATAATATATGTTTGAAGTAATACACTGTATAGGTCTTGCAAACTATTTACAATGTACTGATGAGCAAAAACAAGAACTAATAAATGAAACATCTAAAGACACAGAATTATCTCAATTATTAGATTATACACAGAATGGATGGCCAGATAAAAATATTCCTGATAATTTAAAACACTATTTTAAATTTAGAGAAAACATAACAATCGATCAACAACTCTTGTTTATGAATGACAGATTGGTAGTTCCAAAATCTCAAAGATTAAATATCTTAAATAAAATACATGAAGGCCACATAGGAATGACAAAAATGAAGGAACTTTCAAGAGCTTTATATTATTGGCCATATATAGATTCACACATAGAAGAAATAGTGAAAAAGTGCTTTGTCTGTCAAACATATCAAAATAATAACATAAAAGAACCTTTACTGCCACATGATGTACCCCAGTTACCATTTTCAAAGATAGGAATTGATATCTTAGACATAAAAAGGAAAAGTTATTTGATAATTTATGATTACACTACAAAGTGGTTAGATATAAAATTAATTACTAATAAATCTGCGAATAGCATAATTAACGCACTGATAGATATATTTACGTGTTTTGGTGTACCATCTGAAATTGTTGCCGATCATGTTCCATTTGACTCATTACAGTGTAAACAGTTTGCTAAAGAATGGGGTTTTAAATTCACCTATTCGAGTCCAAGATATCCACAATCAAATGGCATGGCAGAACGTGGAGTACAAATAGCTAAAAAAATGTTTACTAAATGTAATGAAGATAGAACAGATCTAAGAATTGCTTTATTACAGTACAGATCCTCACCAGTTGCAGGCACATGTTTCACACCTGCGCAGCTAATGATGAGTAGGAATTTGAAAACTAAGTTACCCTCTAGTTATAAGTACTTAGTGCCAAAATTAAACTATAACATAGAGACTGAGATGAATAAGACTAAAAATAGAAATATAAAGAATTACAATAAAAATGTGAAAGAAAGAAGTGGCTTTAATATAGACCAGTTAGTTTGGTTTAAAAAGGATCCACAAAAGAAACAATGGACCCAAGGTACTATTATAAATAATAACAATTATAGGTCATATGTTATCAAAGATTGTAATGGATGTATATATACAAGAACTTCTTATCATATACGATCTCAATAATCTGATATTAAATGTAAAGTGAGTGTGCAGTTACAGGAGTGGTAAATTTTAAAATAAGTTTAAATTTAAGAAAACATAGAATAGTTTGTACTTTTATTAATAAAAGTTAGTTAATACGAGTAGTCAAGTAAGTAAATTAAAGTATTCAAAATTGATCTGTTAAGTTGATCTCTAAAGAAGAAAACCTTTTTTTTTTGGTGTTTTTTTTATTATTTTTTAATGAAAGGGGTATGATGTATTCGACCTAGTTGGCAACATCAGTAAGTTGGCAACATTATGAAGTTGGCAACATTATGAAGTTGGCAACATTATGAGGTTGGCGGTACTACCACAGGAGGGGAGAAAAGAGGTAGCCATTAGGATACATGGAAGAATACGAATTGGAAAGTTAAATAAAAGAATCTTATCAGAAAAACCAAAGTTTTAATTATAAAATACACACCATAAGAAACATTACACCAAGATGGCAGTTTTCAGCTCCTGGAAAGTTTCTGGAGCTGGTTGGTTAATTCGACACGCCTCTTCAGCTCGTCCCCTATATGGAATTAATTCTCAGGGTTATCCTAAGTACGGGTTCACGTATAAGGTAGTGGATCCTCAAACCGGAGACAAGAAGTATCAGCATGAGGCGTGCGACGGCAACGTTGTGAAGTACGTGTACAGCCTTTTTTTTTTTTTTTTACGGGGGGAAATCCTCATGGACTACCTCCGCCTGGGGAAAAGGCGGAGGGGCGTGCCGGACTCTTACCGGCTAAAACCACCCCAGTGTCTCCTCGCACGTGCGCGCGGGGCCGCGGGAATCGAAATTCTTCCGCAGCCCCACACTAGTGCTGGCCCGGTCTGTCCGGGCCTCGTCTCCTGCACGGGGTAGTGAGGTGTTTAACTACCCCGTGCATCGCCTCAGAGGCGCACACCGACACCCGCGCGCGCCTTCGCCTCGGGTCCATCAAATAGGGGGCGAGGAGTTCCCCAAGTCCCACGCCCCAGGACCCATTCATGGGGGCCGGAAAAGGGCGTTGTCCGCCCTTCTCCTGCGCCCGGTGCGCCTTTTGCGGCCGGGGAAGGGAGTCGAGATCTCCCTCTCCCGTTCCGCAGTTTCCTTCTGCGACATCACGTCCTCGCCGCTACCGACCATCCTCCGCACTACGGCCGGCAGCGACAGATCGCCTCCTACTTCATTTGTGAGGACACAGCGCTGCTCCTCCCAAGCTACACACTCGGCGAGCGTGTGTTGCGCCGTGTCCTCCCCGAAATGGACGCAATGATATAACGTTCATTTGACCTAATATTCTTTTGACCTAAAATTCATGTTTAATGGGCACAGTTCTAGCCTAACTCAAATGGCACTTAACCAAACCTTAAAATATTCTATGCATGGTCGAGGGTGGGCTTGGTCGACGGAGCCCCGCTTCGCGGGGCTCCTACTTATGGGTGGTTTATAAAAAAATAACCACGAAAGGGATGGCGGGATCTATTCGCTCGCTTCGCTCGCTCACACGACCCCGCCATCCCCTTCTAACCTAACCTATCCGAGTCGGGGTGCCTTAAAGTCCAGATTGCATCCAGTTTCTCCTGGTAACAATAGTTGAGGGTGGCAGGTGTATAGGGTATAAAGTGAAGAAAAAAAAATTTAATACAATATTTATTTTATCAAAACATAAATATTACATCTTATTTCAGTTTTAGTTTAGTATACTAGCAGGCGTTTAAATCGTATCAGATTTTCTAAAATATATTAAAAGTTACTTAGAGATTATGAATATTATGGTAAATGAATAATATGCTAAATGAATATTATGTGAAATGTGCATTATAGGAAATGTTCATTATGACAACTGATCGTTATGTTAAACAAAATTATGTTAACTGAAATTATGTCAAATGAACGTTAGATATTTTGTTATTATGTCAATCGTTACACACCCAAGTTTTGCCACTACCACAAATCACTCAATGCGGCTAAAGAAGTTCTTTTAAATTATTATATGAAAAGAACATTGCAAAATTTCTTCGCCAAAGGATTCTTCTCTGCCCTTTTATTATACTCTGTTTTCTCCAAACGCATTTTGATGTGCTCGTCCGTTATACACCCTTTTTTTATTTTTCTTTTAGGGTGGGATATCATCGAATAACTTCTCCCGCTATGGGTGGAGCGGGAGGGCGTGTCAGATTCTTACTGACTAAAACCCACCCGTGTTCCTTCAGTTGCCTGTGCCAGGGGCCACGGTAACCCTTTCGGACTTCCCCGCAACCCTGGCAGGCATCGACCCTAGCGGACCCCGTCGTTGGTGCTTACTTGCCTTTGAGGCGCGCGTGTAACACAACGCCTCGTCGACACGGGCCTGGTCCTTGTCGGATGGCAAGCTACCCCCTGCTCGCCGTCCGCAAGCCCGCGCCTACGGTGGCCGGGAAAATCATCCTGAGATGCCCAACGGCCAGGGCATATCCCGCGGTGACTAGGGCCGTGAAGGCGCGAATTTTGCCGCTCCCTCACGCGTTCCGCCTCCTCCTTCGCGAGCATTACTGCTTCGCAGAAAGAGATGACGGCTTCCCATGCCCTCTCGCTCCGTACGATGGCCTGGACCAGGGCCGGACGGTAGAGATCGCTTCCGCCAATCGCCTGCACGAGGACACGGCGGTGCTTCGTCCAAGCAGGGCAGACCTCCACCCTTTATATACCCTAAGACATTTTTCTTTTTCTATAAATGTGTATACGTATACGCTTTGTACAAACTGTCGATAATTATTATGTAAAATCACCTAGTTCAATGACAAAAATATACATATTTCCACGAGAAATAAACGATTTCAGTCGTTTGACGTTTTGTATGAATTAAAAAATCGTCCAATTTTTTCGATATTATTGACTAATATATAATATACTAGCTTGTGCCCGCGGCTTCGGCCGAAATCCATTCAGCCGTCAAAGCGTGAAAAGGTAACAGAGATACAGATAATGCAAATAATCTTTTTTATTTTTACCAAACTCAAACTCAAACTCACAGCATTTATTTCAAATAAACCAATTACAGGCACTTTTGAATTGTCAAGGGGTCGGTCAGTCAGAAAGATGAAGCTAGTTGCCCATTCCAAAGCGTAGTAGGTACCTATGGAGAAGAACGGGCAAGAAACTCCATGGACACTCTTTTAAATCAAAATATTGTTACAAAAAAGTGGTTACATCATTCATGTTGTAATTATACATGTGAGAACGATGTAGAAACACGTGCACGTTAAAAGCGTCCGTAATAAAAAGATAAAAACAATTATGGAATTAAAATAAGCCGTGGCAGCTAAGAAATGACCAGTGCCTACTGACGGCGCCCGTTCACGAACATGACGTATGGATCAGCACCATTCAGCTCAACCATTTTGAAGGGAACTCAATGATCCAATACACACGCCACCACCAGCGACACATTTGAGTGAGCATGACATACTCTCAGCCGCCAGGGCACATTCAAGTCAATGAAAGACGAACCCAGTAAGCTTTATAGTGGGTACATAGTGCTCACACATGTGCTATGCAATTATACAATACTAAGAGATTGAATTTATACAATGCAAAGATAGGTTGTACAATCTTCATCAGCTCCAACATTATTTTCGAATGCTAATTAATTAGTTTACGCGCCCTTGTGGAGCAGGACCAGCCCTGAGCCAAGCATTTTTGTCAGCGATATAATCCCCCAACTTATAATATGCTTGGCTGTATAGTGTGCGTTTTATACAAGATTTAAATTTCGTTTCATTCAGTTGGAGTATGTGGGGAGGTATTTTATTGTAACATTTTAAACAGTACCCCATGAAGGATGAGTCTACTTTAGCCAGTCTGAAACCTGGTTGAACTAATTGGTCCCTATTTCTAGTCCTAAACAGGATTCTAAATGTCTAACTTTAAAAAGATTATAATTCATATTAATAATATCATCATTAATTTGAAACTCTAGCGCCGCGCGCTGCAATTAACCACCTACATTAATTTAGCCCAGTTGTTTTGTAACTTCAAGTTGTAATGACTTTTAAGCGGGTGGACCGATTTAAATGCAATAAATACTAAAATAAATAATATAATTGCCAGGCATCGTAGGTCCCTAACGTGTAAGTATGACAAGTAACTTAAAAACTACGTTAACAAATTAGGCTTACAAATACAATATTAAAACATTATAAAAAACAAAAAAAAGAAACAAATCATCCAATTACAGGAAGGTTTATCAAGCCCCAGTATGACATGTAGCTTGATCAACCTATCCATTGTAGGCCTATCTAATCTTTTAGAAAATGCCTTAAAAATGCTATTGTTGCTTCCTCTCGCACTGCGTTTTATTAATGTCACTTTCTTGCGCATGATCGCGAAAAAATCATCAGTGTGCGGCGCATCAGCGACAATATCTCAAGATACGGGTTCTGGCTATATTTCCAATTCCTTAGTCTCTTAAAAAGAGGTAAGTACACGAAAATTTAAAAAGTCATGTGAATTTTAAATTCTTCCCCCTATCATTATCCATTCATCCATTTCCTATTTAACCCCCTTGGAGAGATGATTTTACAAAAAAGCTGAAACATAGAATAGTTTATTTCTTACCAAAAGAAATGCTAAGTTACCCATATAACATATTTTTGAGATAAAAAGTACCCCATGTCCTTCCCTAAGATGCTAACTATCTCCATGCCAAATTTTATCGAAATCCGTTTAGTGGTTTACAGACTGATTTACTTTCGAATTTATAATATTAGTTTAGATTTTATCATTTTCTGTCGATTCACAGGATGAAAATGGATTGTGACAATATTTGTGTGCTATTTGGCACGTTAATAAATCAGTGACACGTAGATATCGCGGTCTATTCCTAGGCAGTTCAATGTTATCGTTTTTGATTCCTGGACTAAACCACTTGTTTATGTAAAAACTACAAAACTATGTAGCTTTTTGTCTGCGGCTTTGCTCGCCTTATTTCGATTTTTTACAAACACACTGCACTACCCCATTTTAACCGTAGAGAGGTTAGACTCAGAAAAGAAAATAAAGCGTACTTCTAACCTCAGGATCGAAGCTATTTCACCAAATATCGAAAAAACCGAACCGAATATCGAAATAGTCTAGGAGACAAAAAGACAGAGTTCATTTCACATTAATTGTAATGGGATGACTGCAGATTGTGATGTTTATTTATAGCAATACATCATTGGCTGGATAGGTTCAGGCCTTTAAATTGACTTTCTTTCTGTTCGATTGAGAACGAAACGTTTTCTAGATATTCATGTTTCACGTCGTTCTTTTTACGCGGCGTATGAGATCCTTCATACAACAATTTAACAATGTTTTGTCTATTTTCATGTGCAAAAAGAATGCCATAAAAATGAGAGTCGTCTGTTAGAAGCCTAAAGATAACGGTATCGGTAGTTTTCCTAGCTAAAATACGCTTATTTTTCTACCGGTTTCGATTACTTGTCAGAAGGTCAGAGTATTGTCGTCAAATATGAATAGTAACTCAAAAACTCGTTGCCTGGAACAGCCGTTGTCTGAAATACCCATTGAGTCATCGAGGTATGAATTGATTTTCTAAGTTGTTATAATAATTTTGGACATATCGTTAATCGCTATATTTTAAGCCCTGACTATAAAACTTTAGTATAATTAATTAATATATTATCTATATTATCATAATTCATCAACTAAACAATAAACATTATAATAATTACATATAGTCTGGTCTCAATTTCTGTTACTAGTTGTACTTCTTATTTGATGCCCAAAAATTAAATAACAATTTCAACTTACATTTCTGTTTCTTGAACGTCACTTAAAAGCCCTACTCTTCACAATGCACTCCCGTATACCTAAATCAAGCCACCCTGCACATTTTTGTTTAAAGGTCTCTATCTTTTTAAATTAAGAAATTACAAAGAAAAAACCACGTGGTTCTGACGCCAGTCACTTACTATTACTTCCGTTTGTCATTGTTCCAAATATGAAATAGAAATACAAAATAAAACCGTTTACTCGCAATAAGTCGTCTTTTCGCATTTCTCAGGGGCAAAACCAGCGTTAATTGAAGAAAACAATGGTTTAGATAGAGAAAACGTTTATTTAGTAACTTGTGTTACTTCCAAGACCATTTACGACGGCGAAACTACTAGGAAATTCTATTTTATTAGAGAAAACTAGACATAGAAGTGGATCTATCATTTTCTCTTGTAGTACTCCTTGGTTAACTAAATAGATTTGAAAGTAATTATTGTTTTTACGTTAAACATTATTCGTTTTTTTTAATTAACTGAACTACCTACAAAATTGTAAGTATATATGTATATTCACACTATAGGTTTTTTTATTATCAAAGGTAAACACTTATTCACATATTATGAGTGTATTTTTGAAAGACTGTATTTCCTGCAGGAAGCGGTAGTTCGGGATATGTATTCAGCAATAAGTACACACATTATACTTGGAGGTGTTTTTGCTAAGAACGGGGCACAAATGAAAGCAAGCGACATAATTTAGAAATGAGCAGAGTAAAACATAAACATGAATTAGGTGGTTTAAACGTATTTATTTTAAATATTTACAGTTAATCACATTGTTTGAGGCTCAATAAATCAACAATCTTAAATTATGAGGTTTAAAAATCAGGTTCGAATAGTTAGTTTCAATGATGATGTTCAGGAACAACGTGTATGGCGTGACCCTCGATTTTTACGTTGGCGTTGAATCTGTGAACACCGAAAAAACAATAATATTAATAAAAGTAAAAAGTACTTCAATTCAGTTGACTCATTTGCTTTTTTTTTATGCGCACGCGGTGTGATTTTCCTCTTACCCAGTTTTCTTGTCAGCGTGGTACTCGACGATCCTGACGGTGCCATCGGGCTGGTGCAGGCTGTACACGCCCTTCACGACGTCGCCGTCGCGCGCCTCGTGCTGAGACTTCTTGTCACCGGTGTGAGGGTCCACTACCTTGTACGCGAACTCGTACTTAGGATGAGCCTGTATTAAATATTTTATAGTAAGTTTCGTTACCACTAACAACATCAACCAAAGAATATGAACCTTTTGCGTTAGGAACGTCATCATACATAATACTCGACATGTTTCTCGGTGGCGTGTCCGTGGTGCTGCTTGACGCTCTGCGATGAGGAGGCGTGACCGTGGTGTTCCTCGTGGTGTTCCTCGTGATGATGCTCCTCGTGGCCCTTGTACTGCTCTTCATGTTTCTCCTCGTGGTGCTCCTCGTGGTGTGCGGGCTCGTGTTTGGTCTCATGAGTTTGGTGCAGTACGATGCTCTGTGATGAGATAGCGTGACCGTGACCGTGTCCGTGGTCATGACCATCTTGCGGCCGGGCAGCGACCATCGAGATCACAGCGGCGACTAGGAAAATCTGTGCAAGTGATAAATAACTCGTAAGTATGAAGACATTCAAAGTTTTTTGTACCATAGGTTATTTGTTATTAATGCCAGTTTTATAATATTGACGGTTTTGAGGTAGGTAGCACATACCTTGTACATTTTGCAGATTTGTGTTCTTAACTCTTGAAGTATCCAACTGTGACTGATAATCTGCCTGTGTTTCTTTTTTCTTTTTATACGTAAACATATTAAAGGGACAGTGATACATTTTTTCGCAATACGTTTAAACGCCCAACCAGTTTGCTGCATATGTCAGTTTTTGGTAATCCGAGCCGACCTTGAGTGAGAGCATGTTTTAGTGCCGTAATTAAACGCTTACTTTCTCAGTGCATTGACATTTTATTAAATGTAAATTAAGGATATTATCAACACAATTTTTCGTAATATAATTGTTTCAAATATTCCTTTATTTTAATCAGGTTGTTGTGTTGTCCCTACCCTACACTCAATACTTTCTTCCTTCATTCATCACAAGTGTAGCCTAGCCTTATGCGAAATGTTGGTTAAAATTACAGATAAAATCTATATAGGTATTTCATTTATGTTTGCATAACTCATCAAAATTTAGGGAACAGCAGATTATTTTTTCGCGATTCCAGTTTAAGTCCCATAGTAAAAGTTGGTAAATGATAGTAAATGATGAGTACAATGACCCCTAAAAGGATGCCCGTGAATTCAGTTTCATCCTGTATATGTACACATTATTTAGTTTAATTATAGGTAAGTAAACCCAACAACTGCTCAAGCAAAGAAAAAATACAAAACAAACAAAAACACAATGATGTCTTACGTCAAAAGGCTTACGTCGTAAAGCCCGTTTAGTATACTTTAGTTATTTTCATAGTGTAATGTCGTACGGTATTCTGCTGTGGGGAAATGCCGCCGATATTCAGACGATGTTTGTTTTACAAAAAAGGGCAATTCGTTCAATGTATAAATTAAGTCCCAGACACTCCCTCACAGAAAATTTAAAGAGATTAATATAATGACTGTGCCTGCTCAGTATATTTATGAAAATCTTTTGTATGCACATAAAAATATTAATCTGTTTAAAAAATACAGTGATATTCATAGTATAAATACTAGGAACAAACACAAATTTGTTGTTCCTACAACCAGGCTCAAGAAAATAGGTGGCTCGTTTAGATGTCAATGTTTACATCTTTATAATAATCTTCCTAGCCACATTCAAGAACTAAGCCTTAATAAATTCAAATCTTTTATAAAAAGGAAACTATGCCAGAAAGCCCATTATACTGTCAAATACTTTATTGAGGACAAAAAGGCTTGGAAGTGTGCTGTTCCAATAAATTTACACAGGGAATGTTGATTTATTTTATTGTTTTTTTTGCTAACTATTGTACTTTTAATCTTTGCTATAAGTATCTATAACTTTTTACATATACAATGACATGAATATTTACTGTATGAAGTATTATATTATTTTAATTGTTGTGAATGGGAGGACTATATGTGGGTCATTGTTCCAGTTTTAATCATGTTCTGGCAGTTTGAGTAGTTTATGTGGCCTACCCAAATGTCCTTTCTTTGGTATTGTTTGTCGAATCGTTGAGCTCCTCAAGTTCTGAGTCGAGCTGCACGGTTACTGACAAATGCGTGCACTGTCTAGACAGGTCCACTCAATCTGTGTGGTTCTTTTCTCAAAAGTCCATTTCAGACACCAATCTGCATGGTCCTCAATAAATAAGTCTGGATTTTTATATACACATTGACATTAATGAATTTTATATACAAAAAAAAACTTTGTAAAGTATTATGCTATTATTTTCACTATTGTGAATGTGAGAACTATGTTGGTCATTGCTTTTTTTTGTATTTTTACTCTTAGTGTAATCATGACCTGGCAGTTTGAGTAACTTGTGCGGCCTACTCAAATGTCCTTTCTTTGGTATTGTTCGTCGAATCGTTGAGCTCCTTAAGTTCTGAGTGGACTCTGACTGGACAGGTCCACTCAATCTGTGTTTCTTTCCTCAAAAGACCATTTCAGACACCGATCTACATAGCCTTCACATGATCTGACCAAGATTCTGCCTGGACTTTAAAAGAGACTGTGACCTCTGAGTTTGTTTCGGCCTTTCTTCTCAGAGTAGTCAGACAGAAAACGCCGACCTCATCTACTTTAAAAAAAAAATATGATTGACGTGTAAAAAAGTTTGTAAAAACCTACTTACGTCCTGCCAGCGAAGTATGGAGAGAAGTATCGTAAAAATCAGGAAAATTTAAAAAGTTCGGCACTCCATCATCAGACAAAATAAAAATTCGGTGCATGAAATAAAAGGCTTTTTTATTTATTTATTTAATTTATAGGTAAATTCCACTCACATTTTGCTAGTCATAATTATCTCATGTAATAGGGAGCGAGATTTTACCACTATTAGGCACAAATCGTGACTTCAGTTTGGTTGCTACTGAGATATTTCTAATGAAGGAACACAATAACACGACCGACTAATCACCATGCGACCACTAGGCGATCAAGGCAGTCAGTTCAACAACGTATTGTCAATGTTTTCAGGTCACCTTGAAAGTTCCTAATTCGCTGCAAGTAACGGTTCATTAGATTACTTTATCCGTGGCCTATGATTTAACAACAGTATCAAACGACAACAAAATACGGCTTCTTATATAACTGCAAGTTTATCTATTTTTGGCAGCTATCATAATAACGAATCGTAGACACTAACTAAGGACACAACTTCACGGATTTTCACATGTTGTAGTATGTAACAAATGAAAACCCCAACAGTAGAACAAGTTTTAGGCAGTTACTTAGAATTTCACCAATAAACTGAACGCGATCAGCACATCTATTCTATTCTATTTTTGAATTTGACAAGCAAAGCCAATGTCGACCATTCTGCCAATGTCTAAATGGAATTGGAAAAGCATGTGAGCATGATTTAAGAAAACAACTGTAGACACAAATAAAATTCTTCGATTGATTTAAGTAGTTGAACGCAATGTCGGTCTTGTTGGGTACACACCTAAACCTCGTTCAAGAGCTGCCAGTGTGTCATCATTGATGTGGAATAATGACAAAACCAGCTCATTAATTTGGTTTAGATGTAATGATCGAGTATTAGTTTCATTGGTGAAATGCCCTTAGTAAGTTTACGATTATCATTGCCAACAATTTTTATGTTTAAAGTTTTTACAAAATAAAATATTTTCCTTTTTTGATCCATTACAAAATCGGACTTCCTTTGCTAAAAAGATACTGTAAAAAGAAAGTACTACTCAAAATGTAAACAATAAAACACATTGTTTGTTTTAACAAGATTTTTTTTTCTACATAAGAAAGTGAATAATATGTGCAGTAACTTTTTGAACGACAAAATGCGGTTTGGTTTGGTCACGGCCACGCGAGATTTATTCAGTCATAAGCTGTCATTGGCACAATGTAACTACATGGCTTTGAACTTATTTTTATATAATAGAACGACCAGATTTTTTATGCAAATTCTTATTAGATCTTATTCAGTTTTCTCATTATAATTATGTTTGTGACATAGTGTGGTAAATAAGTTTCATGGTTTAGATAGTTAGTTGTATTTTCTCAGAAACAAATTGCAGGTCTGTAATTATATAGTTTATTGTTAATTGGCAACACAGGGAAAAATGAAAATAAAAATAATAAGTAAGTATTAAAACGTGTAATATGTATCAAAAACTAAAAAATCACTAACAAATAAACATTAGATCACAGTAGGTACGTAACAGTAACGATAGTTTAATATCACAGTTTTGGTTCAGCGATATGGTTTAGTAGTGGTGACCGTGGTGGGGTACAACGTGGTGGGTGCTGTGCTTCACGTCCGCGTGGAACCTGGAAGCAAAGAAAAAGTTAGTAATAGATACTTCATGGTTGTTTCTGTCCATAGAAAAAAGCCAGGCAAGGAAGATTTAAGAGATATACTACATACATAGAAGTAATTTATAAACGTTGCTATTAGTTAAGTAATGATTAACGTCCAGTTTAACCATACATTTTGTTACGTGTAAACACCCTTGTGCAACCTTTTTAAACAATTCCCAGAATTAATGGACATTTTTCACTTTTCTGACATCACAAGTTAATATATTTACAACTCCATGTGCAAGGAGAGATACAGCTCGTTTCCAAGATTGTATGTTGCTGACGATATCGATTATCTGATAATTACCAATATAGTAGTTTATTTAATTATTCGACAAAGCTTCTTCAATACGTATGCATTTGAGCCCAATTCTCGGCCGGTAGTTTTAGGAATTTACTTAACTGCTTTACGTACTAAGCTTTACTTGTCTTCATCTAGATTCTTAAAAGTGTCAACTTACCCAGAGTGCTTGTCACCGTGGTAATCAACATGTCTGACGGAGCCATCAGGCTGATGCAGTGCGTAGTATCCCTTGACGACGTCACCGTCGCGGTGCTCGTGCTGCGACTTGATGTCACCCGTATGAGGGTCCTCTACTTTGTAACCGAATTCATATTTGGGGTATGCCTGGAATAACAAAAATAAGCAAGTGCTTGTTGGTCACAAGAGCTGAGCATGAGGCTTGGGTTCGATTCGTCGTGTAATTTGTTATTGGATTTTTCCATCAGGAATTTCTCAATAGCAGGCTAGATTCTGAGATTTGTGCCCGGTTGATGGCAATAGGCTCGCCCCGTATTACATGGGACTAAAACAAAACTAGTGACATGTGGGTGTACTAAAGGTACTCCTCTAACGTAACACTAAAACGTACCTTTGTTATGTTTTACATTAACGAGAATGTGATGAATATAAAATATTCATATTACATTGAAATCGGGAATCTGTGGCTTAAATACAAACTTCTTTAATGCAATCAATAGTCAATGGTATCCTTTTCCAGGTCTTATTGTCTTTGCTAGTCCCGGGTTCGATCCCCGGACTTGTCAAACATTTGTGTGCATGAACATGTCTGTTTGACCTGTGTCTGGGTGTGTATATGTGTATAAGTATGTATATCAGTCATCAGGTTACCGTAGTACAGGCTCTACCTAGTTCGGGACCTGAAGACCTTGTGTGGATGTCGTCTCATATATATATTTTTTATTGCAGGTACTTACAACCAGGTCACAATTTTGCTTGAGATCATTCATCCTGAAAATTATGGAGTTAAGGTACTTACTGCCTCACTGACGTTAAATTATTAACTTTGGTCCTTTAACTAATAACTGACTTACATAATAATCGACGGCGTGTCCATGACCACCATCATGTCCGTGGCCATGACCGTACCCACCATGGCCGCCATCGTGGCCATGGACATGTACCACCTCTGCTGGGCCATCGTGCCGATGGATGTACTGGGAGGAGAAGCCGTGGCCGTGACCATAGACAGCTTCCAGGAAAGCTACGGCAGCTACGAGACAAAACACCTGAAAAGGATATGGATGAAAAAATAAGTAGCGAAGGGAATGTAAGTTCTGGATAGTAATAATAAGTATCTGGGGATTCATAAAAATACTCATTACGTCTCGTGTTCGTTTTTATACTCTAGTTCGTTAGTTGACATAAAAACAAAACATTCAAGCCATAGTGTTTAAAAAACCGCCACTTGGGTAAACAAGAGCAATCCCCTCTGTGTGTTATGATAGACGCCACAAAGGCTGTTCATCTATATTTTCATTGGTTAATATTGTAACGGAAAGTGGTAGGCATTATGGGTTTCCGTTAGAAACTCATAGTTGGGACAAACCCAAGGAAGAAGAATGTTCATAGGCATAGGTCCTGTTTTCAGGTGCAAACGTTTCCCGACTAATATATGATTTTTAGGGTGGAAAGGAGGCAAAATGACCCATGGTTCTTTAAAACTTGGAGGCATTAAGCAAGGAAAAATCACTGAACGTTTTCACTAACACAAGGCACTTCACATAAGAACATATACCTACACATAAATATGTATGTGTGGAAAATATGATTACCTTTGAGAACATTTTTAGGTAAATAGATTCTATTAGTTGTTGTGTTAATGAAACTTAGACCAATAGTGGACTGATACGTATTGATAAAATTCAACGTCTTTTATATCAATAACAAAGGTAGTCAAGGTAAAATAGATTTCACTCTAAGGTAAGAACAAGCAGTAAAAATTGTTCACGAACTTATACGAAATATGATTAATTAATCATAAACAATATTTAAAAACAAAAAGTAATGTTGTAAGTAGTAAAAACGCTTTTATTTTAAATAATTAAAATGTAATACATGCTCATGTAATACATGCATAATCGATGCTCTTTTATCAACAATCTGATTGTATAAGTTTGAACAAAACACAACGTTTGGACAAATTTTCGCCAACCGGTTTGAATAAAGATCAGTCATAATGATCATGCTCAGGAACAATGTGTAAGGCGTGGCCCTTGATTTCAACGTTGGCATTAAATACGTAGACACGGAAAAAATAATTAGTAAACTCAGTTTTTTTAAACGGCATTTAGTGTGATTTCTCCCTTACTCAGTCTTCTTGTCAGCGGGGTACTCAACGATCCTGACTGTGCCATCGGGTTGGTGCAGGCTATAGACGTACTTCACAACGTTGCCGTCGCACGCCAAACTTCTGGTCTCCGGTGTGAGGATCCACTACCTTATACGTGTACTCGTACTTAGGATGACCCTGAGAAACACTAATATGAATGCCATAGAGGGGATGAGCTGAAGAGGCATGTGCGAAATAACCAACCAGCTCCAGAAACTTCGCAGGAGCTGAAAACTGCCATCTTGGGAGCATGGGAGAGTGGACATTCTACAACACGTCATAGTAAAATTAATTGACGGCCGTCGTAACGGTTCTTGGAAGTAACACAAGTTACTAAATAAACATTTTCTTTATCTAAACCATTGTTTTCGTCAATAATCCCACGCTGATTTTGCATCTAAGAAATTTTATTCGAACCTGATTGTTGAACCTCATACTTTAAGATTGTTGATTTATTGAGCCTCAAAAAATGTGATTTAATGTAAATATTTAAAATAAATACGTTTATGTCACCTAATCCATTTATATGTTTTACTCTGCTCATTCGTAAATTCTGTCGCCCGCTTTGATTTGTGCCCGGTTCTTAACAACAAGACCTCCAAAGTATATGTAGGTGTACAATTGTACATACCCCGTGTTGAATACATACCCCAAACTATCGCTTCTTGCAGGAAATACAGTCGTTCAAATATACAGTCATGTGTGACTAAGTTTTTACCCTTGTTATTGTGAAATTAAAAGTATATATAGTGTGAATATACATACCTATACCTACAATTTAGTAGGTAATTTAGTTAACTATAAAAAGAAAACCTATTAATGATTTACGTGAAAATAAAGATTACTTTCAAATCCATTTAGTACCACAAGGCAAACGTCTGTCTAGTTTTCACTAATAAAATTTAAAGGTTTTTTAGTTGTTATCTTTTTAGTGGTCTTGATAGGTCCTTACAATGCATTTAAAAATAAATTAATAGGGTTAAAAAGCTCGTCAGAGCGATGGCAGCACTGCTGATATGTTACTTGCTAAGATAGGATAAGATTTTATTTTCTCACCACAAAATTACAAAATACATAATACACGGTATCAGAGTCAGGCAACATTTTAATATTGTGGGAGACAAGTGCCTAAACTAAGCTCTAAGCCCGTATTTCAGAACACCAGGTCTCCGCCCTTTTACAAAATGATACATTTTATTTTGTTATGTACTTGTACACTGACAACCTAAAAGAAAAAAAATCAACATTATGATTGGCGTGGATTTTTTTAAAATTTACTTATAAACTAAACCTTTTTTTTTCATATTTCATAATTGGTTAAATTAATCTTTATATTAAACTATCAAACTATTAAAATTCAAATATTATAACCTAAACTAAATGAAACTATTAACAAATTAAAATATGGTGTCGAAAAATTCTTCCACATTGCTGTCGGCTGGTAATGTACCCAAGAGACTGGCGGCATTGCCACGTTGTGTGGCAATGCTAAGCCTCTGGCTAAAGTAAAGTCCAGCCCATGGGTCACGGGAAGTGTCAACAAGCCGTTTGGAGATTTCGTTGAACAAACCGTGAGCACTCGGACCCCACGGCTCGAGCGTTTTAACCCCAAACGGCTCGAAAATATAATTACCGATAAGGTTATTTCACTTTCGCCGCTTGAGGTTTTCAGCAGCCACAGCAGTAGCGCCAGCACAGCAGGCCGAGCCGGTAAGATGGGATGGCGCAGGAGTATGGACACCTACGTGGGGATCGTGCGATCCATGGCCCTGTATGGGGCCCCGGTGTGGGCCTCTGACCCGACGGCCGGCAGCATCGCTGTTTTGCGAAAGTCGCGGAGGGCGATGGCCGTCAGAGTCATCAGGGGGTATTGCACGATCTCCTACGAGGCGGGCTGCGTACTGGCCGGATCCCTGCCCTGGGACCTTGAGGCGAAAGTACTCGCGTCATTGTATCGGTGGCGCGAGGAAGCGAGGGCGCGGGGCGAGAGACCGATGCAGCGACACATGGAGCTGCGTCGGTCTCAGCTCCGCGAGGTCCTGGTGGCGGAATGGCGGAACAGGCTTTCACGCCCTACCGCCGGCCTCGTCACCATCGAGGCGGTCCGGCCGATGCTCGAGCGCTGGCATGGGAGGAGGCACGGCTCCCTGTTGTTTCGGGCGACGCAGGTGCTCTCGGGGCATGGTTGCTTCGGGAAGTACCTGTGTTGCATAAACAGGGAGCCGGACGCCCGGTGTTACCACTGCGTCGACTGCCGGGAGGATCGAGTCGAGTGCCGCTTAGGAGGAGCCGCGCCGTGCCCTCATCTCAGAAGTAGGCAGTGACTTGTCGCTGTCGGCCGTAGTCGAGTCGATGGTCGGCAGCGCCGAGTCCTGGGACGCGGTGGTCTCCTTCTGCGAAACAGTCGTCTCGCAGAAGGAGGCTGCGGAAAGGGAGAGAGAGATCTCATCCACTCACCCGGCCCGCAGAAGGCGCACCGGGCATCAGCGGAGGGCGGACATCGCCCTCTTCCAGACCCCTAAATTGGTCCAGGGGCGACGGACTCGTGGACGTCCGTCGCTACCCACACACCAGGACCCGAGATGGCGGCGCGCTGTGTTCCACGCGCGCCCCTCTTAGACGTCGCGGGGGGAGTCAAACACCTCACTCCCCCCAGACCCGAAGAGGCCCGCGGTGGCGGGCCGGCACCAGTCGGGGTTGCGGAAGGATCGTACGTTCCCGCGACCCCCGGCGTAGGTGTGAGATGGATCACCGGGGTGGTTTTTAGTCAGTAAGAGTCTGACAGACCCCGTCGCCCGCCCCAGGGCAGCGGACATCCATGAGGATTTTTCACCCCGGAAACAAAAAAAAAAGGAGTATGGACACACGTTGCGTCCCACACTAATCCTAGGAAATAAAGACATGCCATCCGATCTCTTGCCAGCGTCGCATACCAAGCAGCTGCTCTAATACAGCTGGAACGCCGACGGCGACAAGAGCTCGTCGGATGATTTCATTTATGTTTGCCTGCCGAGCTAAGGGGCCCGCGCTTCGGCTGCAAGACAAGCCGTGGTGTTCGAGGCTATTGACAACTTTGCCACAGTGACCCAAATAACCTAATTAACATTTTGTTAATTAGGTTATTTGTGTGTCGAAGTGTGTGTGTATGGAGTGGTGTTGGTCCGTGCGAGCGACGTGTGGGAATTTGTATGAGTGTTAGGGGCTTTTATGGGCGTGCGTGACTGAATGATAGTGCTATATATTGTTATGTTACCTATAGGTAACTGTAAGACTTGAGAATGATGATGTAAGTAGGTTTGTATTTTGTAAGGTTATTGCTATAGCTGCGATATTACAATATAGAGGTAAGTAAGTTATCAGTCGTCATAATTTGGTTGTTGTAGCAAGGCAGTTACTTTCTTTTCGCACATTTAGTGAGGTTAACTATAGGTCACGCCCTGTTTTTTGTTATCTAGAAAATCACCTAGGTGGCAAAAAAACCGCTTTGAAACTTGGGTAGTTGATTAGTGTACTAGACGTCGGTCTACGGGGTTCTACCATCTTTTGCGTCGCCGTCGTGAGGCCGTGGGTTGATAGGTAAGTAATGATTGCTGTCGTTAAGTTGTCATTATTATGTTTCGAACTTTCGTTTTAATTAAAAATTTAATTGAAATGACTAACTGCGACTTGCAAAAAGACCCATTACAACATCACCATTGGTAAAAAAGCAGATTTAGTGAAT
Organism: Brachylomia viminalis; assembly: GCA_937001585.2. NCBI lineage: Eukaryota > Metazoa > Arthropoda > Insecta > Lepidoptera > Noctuidae > Brachylomia > Brachylomia viminalis. Next base: position 10,115,234 of record OW443297.2, on the reverse strand, counting down.
TATACTGGTTTTCCAATGTTCTGAAATAAATAGATTCCCGTATTTATGCTAATAACAGCTGTACAAAGGTTCGTTTTAAATCATTACTCGTATTAATTAATTATCGATAATGTGAGTAGCAACAGCTAGAGTGAGCAAGTGGGCCTTTATCCCTATCAATATTGGAATAAGGGTGGTTTCGCATAGCACGTTTATCTAAATCATAATGTTCTTAAAAAAGGCAAAATCTCTACAGAATAGTTACTATTAGTTGACCAAAAATGCAATTGTTCCTTCCATAACTTTTCATTGGTATTTACCTATTTAAAATTATTCTCCAATTTTAGATAAGTAAAAATAATCTTTATACTGTACCCAACTGCTTTATACTAAACAAGGGTAACTGTTCAAGTAGCTTATCTATAGCACTGTAACGTACGACTCATGATGAATGGCTGTCTAGCCTAATTGTAGCGTATTTTTTAATAAATATGCGGAGACAATAATTAGGCTGGTAATATTATTATTATTTGTACGTCTTTTTCACCATTGAAGGGGCGTACGAGGGGCCGAGGTCAACTCGCGAGGGCCCGTTATACCCTTTTAATGAAATAAGGCGCCAACAGACGAGTATCCTCCACGCATTATACCTACTAGTGTACCCATTTTTTTTTTGTTCCGGGGTGGAAAATTCTTATGGATGTTCTCCGCCCTGGAGCTGGCGGCGGCGTCTGTTAGACTGACTAAAACCACCCTGGTGTTCCCTTCCAGCACTTGCACCGTAGATAATTTGAACTTCTGCGCGTTCCACGATCCCCAGCTAGCCCGCCCGCAGTGAGGTGTAAGACTCCCCCCGCGACGTCCAGTAGGGGCGCGCGTGGAACACTACGCGCCACCACCTTGGGTCCCGTTATATGTATAGAGGGAGTGCGGACGTCCCCAAGTCCACCGTCCCTCTGGACCTGTTTATGGGGGCTAGAAGAAGGCGTTGTCCGCCCTCCGCTGACGATGCACGTGTACCCAAGGACAACCCCCGGTTCGTGTAAGATTTTATTGCAGGATATGGAAACAAAGATATGGGCTTGGGTGGCTAAAGTGGACTGGTGACCTAGACCTATACAAGAACTATGGCCCATGCTTTATCAATGTTTTATATACAGGGTGGCAGGGACATCGACGCACAACCATGCATGCGCATGGATTCAGTGCATAATTCTGAACCCCCCCCCCCCCCCCCCCCCCGTGTTGAAATTTTGCGTCGGTTCTCTAGGATCATGTGCTGAATTCATGGTTTCGATTTGCGCGTCGTGTCCCTGCCACCCTGTATACATGGATATAATTGCGGGGGTGACTTGCACACTCAATAATTATTATTATTATTATGTTGTTATCTTGACAGTTTTTTTCTTGAAATGACGTATTATTTACCATCTTGTTTTTTAATTCTGCTTAAGTATCTATAAATTTCTGAATACTTAATAGTTTTTTTTTTTTAATATGAGACAACATCCATACAAGGTCTTCAGGTCCCGAACCAGGCAGAACCTGAACTACGGTAACCTGATGACTGATATACAAACTTATTTATATACATGTAAACACCCAGACACAGGTCAAACAGACATGTTCATGCACACAAATGTTTGACTTGTCCGGGGATCAAACCCGGGACCGGCGGCTCAGAAGGCAGGGTCGCTACCAACCGGTCAGTCAAGTTTAATACTTATATAATATCTTCCTTTTTTTTTCGATTTTGCTATGGCCGGAAAACATATGACGCACCCAAGTTCGCGCTTCAGAATACAAGAAATTCGAGTAGGTATATCTGAATATATCCAATTTTATACTAAGTAGAATCCTCTTTTAATCTGGGTCAAAGAAAGAAAGAAAGCAAATAGCTTTCTTTCTATCTTGCTTTCTTTTCAGGGCCTCTTTGGTCCTATATTAGCCGCAATTATAGCTTAGTCAACCGTAGAAGTTCAAATACCTTCTATTCTAAAACACTTTAGCCATTGTAAGTCTCCTCTTGTCACAAACCATGATTCATCAATAAAAAATATTTCAAAACAAAAATTAATGTTTTATGTAGTAAAAACGTATTTATTTAAAATATTTACAATGTAATACATTTTTTGGGCTCATTTATCAACAATCTTATAGTATGTTTAAATTTCAACAGGTAAAGTTTTTCAACAGTTTTGATTAGAGATCAGTGATGATGATGATGTACAGGAATTATGTGTACAGCGTGACCCTTGATTTCAACGTTGGCGTTAAATCTGTAGACACGGAAAATTATAATTAGTAAATTCAGGTCCCTGAGTTTTTTTTAAACGGCTTTCAATGTGATTTCTTCCTTACCCGGTCTTCTTGTCAGCGTGGTACTTGACGATCCTGATGGTGCCGTCAGGCTGGTGCAGGCTGTACACGCCCTTCACGACGTCACCGTCGCGCGCCTCGTGCTGAGACTTCTTGTCACCGGTGTGAGGGTCCTCCACTTTGTACGCGAACTCGTACTTAGGATGAGACTGTAAGACATAATATTGTGACGATTAGTAACATCATTCCTAATTTGAAAAATCCATTTTCTATTTATGATCGAAACGTTATCATACATAGTACTCGACGTGTTTCTCAGTGGCGTGTCCGTGGTGCTGCTTGACGCTCTGCGATGAGGAGGCGTGACCGTGGTGTTCCTCGTGATGATGCTCCTCGTGGCCCTTGTACTGCTCTTCATGTTTCTCCTCGTGGTGCTCCTCGTGGTGTGCGGGCTCCTGTTTGGTCTCATGAGTTTGGTGCAGTACGATGCTCTGTGATGAGATAGCGTGACCGTGTCCGTGGTCATGACCGTCTTGCGGCCGGGCAGCGACCATCCCGATCACAGCGGCGACTAGGAAAATCTGTGCAAATGATAAATAACTCGTAAGTATAAGTAACTTTTTTCTACCATATGTTATTTGTTATTAAGACCAATTTTATAATGTTGACGATTTTGAGGTGGGTAGCACATACCTTGTACATTTTAAGGATTTGTGTTCTTAACTCTTGAAGTATCCAACTGTGACTGATAATCTCCATGTGTTTCATTTTTCTTTTTATACGTAAATATATTAAAGGGACAGTGATATTTTTTTCGCAATACGTTTAAACGCCCAACCAGTTAACTGCATGTCAGTTTTTGGTAATCCGAGTCGACCTTGAGTAAGAGCATGTTTTAGTGCCGCAATTAAACGCTTACTTTCTCAGTGCACTGACATTTTTATTAAATGAAAATAAAAGGATATTACTACCATTATTTTTCATTATAATTGTTTCAAATAATCCTTTATTTTAATCAGGTTGTTGTGTTGTCCTTACCCTACACTCAATACTTTCTTCTTTCATTCATCACAAGTGTAGCCTAGACTTATGCGAAATGTTGGTTAAAATTACAGATAAAATCTATATATTATGTTTGCATAACTCATCAAAATGTAGGGAACAGCAGATTCTTTTTTTCGCGATTCCAGGTTAAGTCCCACAGTAAAAGTTGGTAAGTGATAGTAAATGATGAGTACAATGACCCCTTAAAAGGATGGCCATGAAATTAGTTTAATCCTGTATTATGTACACATTATTTAGTTTAATTATAGGTAGGTACCCCTCACATTTTGCTAGTCATGTTTGTCTCATGTAATAGGGAGCGAGACTATTGCCAATAATGGGCACCAATTCTGACTTCAGTTAGGTTGCTACTGAGATATTTCTAATGAAGGAACACAATAACACGACCGACTGACCACCATGCGACCACTAGTCACTAGGCAGTCAGTTCAAAACCGTAGTGTCAATGTTTTCAGGTCACCTTGAAAGTTCCTAATTCGCTGCAAGTAACGGTTCATTAGATTACTTTATCCATGGCCTATGATTTAACAACAGTATCAAACGACAACAAAATACGGCTTCTTATATAACTGCAAGTTTATCTATTTTGATACCTATCATAATAACGAATCGTTGACACTTACTTAGCACACAAATTCACGGATTTTCACTGTACCTACCCCAACAAGAACAAGTTTTAGGCAGTTACTAAGAATTTCACCAATAAAAGTGAACGCGATCAGCACATCTATTCTATTCTATTTTTGAATTTGACAAGCAAAGCCAATGTCGACCATGCTGCCAATGTCTAAAGTGAATTGGAAAAGCATGTGAGCATGATTTAAGAAAACAACTGTAGACACAAAAAAAAATCTTCGATTGATTTATGTAGTTGAACGCAATGTCGGTCTTGTTGGGTACACACCTAAACCTCGTTCAAGAGCTGCCAGTGTGTCATCATTGATGTGGAATAATGACAAAACCAGCTCATGAATTTGGTTTAGATGTAATGATCGAGTATTAGTTTCATTAGTGAAATGCCCTTAGTAAGTTTACGATTATCATTGCCAATAATTTTTATGTTTAAAGTTTTTTACAAAATAAACCATTTCCCTTTTTTGATTCATAATAAAATTGGACTTAATTTGCTAAAAGATAATGTAAAAAGAAAGAACTACTAAAAGTGTAAACAATAAAACACATTTTCAGTAACTTTTTGAACTGCGGTTTGGTTTGGTCATGGCCACGCGAAATTCATTCAGTCATAAGCTGTCATTGGCACAATGGAACTACATGGCTTTGAACTTATTTTTATACGATTACTAGAACGACCTGATTTTTATGCAAATTCGTATTAGATCTTATTCAGTTTTCTCATTATAATTATGTTTGTGACATAGTGTGGTAAATAAGGTTTAGATAGTTAGTTGTATTTTCTCAGAAACGAATTGCAGGTCTGTAATTATATAGTTTATTGTAAATTGGCAAAACAGGGAAGAAAGAAAATGAAAATAATAAGTAAGTATTAAAACGTGTAATATGTATCAAAAACTAAAAATTCACTAACAAATAAACATTAGATCACAGTAGGTACGTAACAGTAACGGTAGTTTAATATCACAGTTTTGGTTCAGCGATATGGTTTAGTAGTGGTGACCGTCGTGGGGTACAACGTGGTGGGTGCTGTGCTTCACGTCCGCGTGGAACCTGGAAGCAAAGAAAAAGTTAGTAATAGATACTTCATGGTTGTTTATGTCCATAGAGAAGAGCCAGGCAAGGAAGATTTAAGAGATAGACTACATACATAGGTGTCATTTATAAACGTTGCTTTATGTTAAGTAATGATTAACGTCCGGGTTGCGTCCAGTTTAACCATACATTTTTTTACGTGTAAACATCTTTTATAAATAATTCCCAGAATTAATGGACATTTCTCACTTTTGTGACATCACAAGTTAATATATTTACAACTCCATGTGCAAGGAGAGATACAGCTCGTTTCCAAGATTTTATGTTGCTGACGATATCGATTATCTGATAATTACCAATATAGTATAGTAGATAGTATTGGATCATTGAGTTCCCTTCAAAATGGTTGAGCTGAATGGTGCTGATCCATACGTCATGTTCGTGAACGGGCGCCGTCAGTAGGCACTGGTCATTTCTTAGCTGCCACTGCTTATTTTAATTCCATAATTGTTTTTATCTTTTTATTACGGACGCTTTTAACGTGCACGTGTTTCTACATCGTTCTCACATGTATAATTACAACATGAATGATGTAACCACTTTTTTGTAACAATATTTTGATTTAAAAGAGTGTCCATGGAGTTTCTTGCCCGTTCTTCTCCATAGGTACCTACTACGCTTTGGAATTGGCAACTAGCTTCATCTTTCTGACTGACCGACCCCGTGACAATTCAAAAGTGCCTGTAATTGGTTTATTTGAAATAAATGCTTTGAGTTTGAGTTTGAGTAGGTTATTTTATTATTCGACAAAGCTTATTCAATACGTTTGCATTTGAGCCCAATTCTCGGCCAGGTACTTTTAGGAATTTTTCTAACTGCTTTACGTACTAAGCTTTACTTCATCTAGATTCTTAAAAGTGTCAACTTACCCAGTGTGCTTGTCACCGTGGTAATCAACATGTCTGACGGAGCCATCAGGCTGATGCAGTGCGTAGTATCCCTTGACGACGTCACCGTCGCGGTGCTCGTGCTGCGACTTGATGTCACCGGTGTGAGGGTCCTCTACTTTGTAACCGAATTCATATTTGGGGTAGGCCTGGAATAACAAAAATAAGCAATTGTTTGTTGGTCACAAGAGCTGATCATGAGGCTTGGGTTCGAATACTAGGTCGTGTAATTTGTTATTGGATTTTTCCATCAGGAATTTCTCAATAGCAAGCTAGATTCTGAGATTTGTGCCCGGTTGATGGCAATAGGCTCACCCCGTATTACATGAGACTAAAACAAAACTAGTGACATGTGGGTGTACTAAAGGTACTCCTCTAACGTAACACTAAAACGTACCTTTGTTATGTTTTACATTAACGAGAATGTGATGAACATAACATATTCATATTACATTGAAATCGGGAATGCAATCAATAGTCAATGGTATCCTTTTCCAGGTCATATTGTCTTTGCTGGTCTCGGGTTCGATCCCCGGACTTGTCAAACATTTGTGTGCATGAACACGTCTGTTTGACCTGTGTCTGGGTGTGTATATGTGTATAAGTATGTATATCAGTCATCAGGTTACCGTAGTACAGGCTCTACTTAGTTCGGGACCTGAAGACCTTGTGTGGATGTCGTCTCATTTATATATATTTTTTATTGCAGGTACTTACAACCAGGTCACAATTTTGCTTGAGAACATTCATCCTGAAAATTATGGAGTTAAGGTACTTACTGCCTCACTGACGTTAAATTATTAACATTGGTCCTTTAACTAATAACTGACTTACATAATAATCGACGGCGTGTCCATGACCACCATCATGTCCGTGGCCATGACCGTACCCACCGTGGCCGCCATCGTGGCCATGGACATGTACCACCTCTGCTGGGCCATCGTGCCGATGGATGTACTGGGAGGAGAAGCCATGGCCGTGACCATAGACAGCTTCCAGGAAAGCTACGGCAGCTACGAGACAAAACACCTGAAAAGAATATGGATGAAAAAATAAGTAGCGAAGGGAATGTAAGTTCTGGATAGTAATAATAAGTATCTGGGGATTCATAAAAATACTCATTACGTCTCGTGTTCGTTTTTATACTCTAGTTCGTTAGTTGACATAAAAACAAAACATTCAAGCCATAGTGTTTAAAAAACCGCCACTTGGGTAAACAAGAGCAATCCCCACTGTGTGTTATGATAGACGCCACAAAGGCTGTTCATCTATATTTTCATTGGTTATAACATTGTAACGGAAAGTGGTAGGCATTATGGGTTTCCGTTAGAAACTCATAGTTGGGACAAATCCAAAGAAGAAGAATGTTCATAGGCATATAGTTCCTGTTTTCAGGTGCAAACGTTTCCCGACTAATATATGATTTTTAGAGTGGAAAGGAGGCAACATGACCCATGGTTCTTTAAAACATGGAGGCATTAGGCAAGGAAAAATCACTGAACGTTTTCACTAACACAAGGCACTTCACATAAGAACATATACACATACATATTTTTATGGAAAATATGATTACCTTTGAGAACATTTTTAGGTAAATAGATTCTATTAGTTGTTGTGTTAATGAAACTAAGACCAATAGTGGACTGATACGTATTGGTAAAATTCAACGTCTTTTATATCAATAACAAAGGTAGTCAAGGTAAAATAGATTTCACTCTAAGGTAAGAACAAGCAGTAAAAATTATTCACGAACTTATACGAAATATGATTTAATCATAAACAATATTTCAAAACAAAAAGTAATGTTGTAAGTAGTAAAAACGCTTTTATTTTAAATATTTAAAATGTAATACACTCCTCGAGGCTCTTTTATCAACAATCTAATTGTATAAGTTTGAACAAAACACAACGTTTGGACAAATTTTCGCCAACCGGTTTGAATAAAGATCAGTCATAATGATCATGCGCAGGAACAATGTGTAAGGCGTGGCCCTTGATTTCAACGTTGGCGTTAAATATGTAGACACAGAAAAAATAATTAGTAAACTCAGTTATTTTAAACGGCATTTAGTATGATTTCTCCCTTACTCAGTCTTCTTGTCGGCGTGGTACTCAACGATCCTGACTGTGCCACCGGGTTGGTGCAGGCTATAGACGTACTTCACAACGTTGCCGTCGCACGCTTCACTTCTTGTCTCCGGTGTGAGGATCCACTACCTTATACGTGTACTCGTACTTAGGATGACCCTGAGAAACACTAATATGAATTCCATAGAGGGGATGAGCTGAAGAGGCATGTGCGAAATAACCAACCAGCTCCAGGAACTTTTCAGGAGCTGAATACTGCCACCTTGGGAGCATAGGAGAGTGGACATTCCACAACACGTCATAGTGAAATTAATTGACGGCCGTCGTAACTGCTCTTGGAAGTAACACAAGTTACTAAATAAACATTTTCTTTATCTAAACCATTGTTTTCTTCAATAATCCCACGCTGATTTTGCCCCTGAGAAATTTTATTCGAACCTGATGGTTGAACCTCATACTTTAATATTGTTGATTTATTGAGCCTCAAAAAATGTGATTTAATGAAAATATTTAAAATAAATACGTTTATGCCACCTTTTCTTTTTTTTTTTTTGTGGGTGGGAAATCATCAAATAACTTCTCCCGCTCTGGGCAGAGCAGGAGGGCGTGTCAGACTCTTACTGACTAAAACCCACCCGTGTTCCTTCAGTTGCCTGTGCCAGGGGCCACGGTAACCCTCTTGGACTTTTCCGCAACCCTAGCAGGCATCGGTCCTAGCAAACCCCGTCATTGGTGCTGACATCTCTTTGAGGCGCGCGTGGAACACAACGCGCCGTCGACCCGGGCCTGGTCCTTATCGAACGGCGAGCTGCCCATTGCTCGCCGTTCGCAAGCCCGCGCCTACGGTGGCCGGGAATCGGCCTGCGATTCCCGACGCCCAGGGCGTCTCCTGCGGCGGCTAGGGGCGTGAGGGCGCAAACTTTGCCTCTCCCTCACGCGTTCCGCCTCCTCCTTCGCGAACATTACTGCTTCGCAGAAGGAGGTGACGGCTTCCCAAGCCCTCTCGCTCCGTACCATGGCCTGGACCAAGGCCGGACGCGAGAGATCGCCACCGCCAATCGCCTCCACGAGGACACGGCGGTGCTCCGCCCAAGCCGGGCAGACCTCCACCGTATGCTCCACCGTGTCCTCCGGGCGATCCACACAATGGTGACACCCGGGCGATTCCTCCCGCCTTATCTGGAACAGGAACCTCCCGAAACAACCGTGTCCGGTGAGGACCTGCGTCAGGCGGAAGGTGAGGACGCCGTGGCGCCTCTCTAGCCACTCCTCAAAGAGGGGACTTATCGCCGCAATTGTGGCGTGCCCAGCGCTGGGTTGCGACAATCGCACTCTCCATGCCGCCTTGAGATCCCGCCGGAGCTCTGTCCGCTGTACCGTGATTTCTCGCGGCAGCGGAGCTACGCCCCGGCGTTTCGCCTCCTCGCGCCACTCCCAAACGTGCGCGAGGACTTTTGCCTCCAGATCCCATGGCGGTAATCCGGCAAGGAGGCTCGCCGCCTCACCGGAGACCGTACGGTATCCCCGGACCAGCCGGATTGCCATGACCCTTTGGGGCGCGTTCAACCAGCGGGCTGGCCGCCGCCTCAAGGAACGCGCCCACACCGGTGCCCCGTAAAGGGCCATGGACCGCACGACCCCCGCGTAGAGCCTCCGGCAGGAGGCGTTTGGCCCCCCTAGATTGGGCAGGAGCCGCTTTAAGGCAGCCCCGGCCCTTTCCAGTCTGGGAGCCAAACGTCGGAAATGCTCCACGAAGTTCCACCGGCTGTCGAGGACGAGTCCCAGGTACTTCATCGTCGACTCGACGCCGATGTGAACCCCTCCTACCGTTATTTGGGAACCCGACGGTGGCGTGTTCCGAGGACCATGAAAACACATGGCCTCGGACTTTTGCAGGGCCACCTCGAGTCCCAATTGCCGGATCCTCTCGACGATTGTCGCAACCCCGCGTGTCGCTAGTTCGGCCGCCGCCTGGTGCGACCTCCCCTGCGCCAGGACTAGCGTGTCGTCAGCGTAACAAACCACGCTGACGCCGCTGGGGAGGTCGGCGCGCAGCACCCAGTCGTAGCCGATATCCCACAGATGCGGCCCCAGGACCGATCCCTGTGGGACACCGCACGACATCTCTTGCCGGTTCCATACTCCCTGGTGACCGGGGTAGATGACGGCCCTGTCCGTCAAATAGGCCTCGACCACACGACAGAGGTAGGTCGGCATCCGGTGATACCGGAGTGCCTCCCTGATGCAACTCCAGGGCAGGGTATTGAAGGCATTGGCGATGTCTAGAGACACCGCCAAGACGACCCCACCCCGGGCCACAGCATCCCCCGTCGTGAGGGCCCGCACGCGCATGATGGCGTCCACCGTAGAGCGCCCCCTGCGGAAGCCAAACTGGCTCTCCGCCAAATCCGGCCCCACCCGCACCAGCCGCCCGACGAGGCGGTCTGCAATGACTCTCTCAAAGAACTTGCCCACCTCGTCGAGCAGACGTTTATGCCACCTAATCCATTTATATGTTTTACTCTGCTCATTCGTAAATTCTGTCGCCCGCTTTGATTTGAGCCCGGTTCTTAACAACAAGACCTCCAAAGTATAATGTGGGTGTATGGGGTATATGCATGTATTTATTTCAAATTTTAATTCATTGTTTACACCGTTATAACATAGTAAAAAATATAAACACTGTCAAAAAATGCTGCAATTAAGTTATAAAAAATATTTAAAATAGAGAATAACTTCGAGCTGTTTAAACACCGCTGCGGCCACTTTCGCGCGCTCTGTTGATGACGTCAAATACTATATCCAGTGACAGTCCAGTCCATTGTTTACTACAGGTGTTCTCGTTCTTACTTATTTCACCATGAAAAAGCTCAAAAGCTAATTTATAAGTATTGCATTGTGCCTGAATGCAGAAACACTATCAGAAGTGCACCTGATAAAGTGTTGTTCCAGCCCCGATAGGTGCAAAAATACGTAAGGAATGGTTTACGATTATCCAAAGAGATGAAATATCTGCAATAACCATCGATCAATAATAAAGTTCTTTATTAATAGTGATCGATGGCAATAACTTGTTTACATTGTTGTGAATCAAAAATTATAGGTTATGTATAACTCCTCAATATATTTAGGATTGAATTTATGGCTAAAATAACGTGCCTAATGTGTTATTATAGAATCATTACCTTGCACCTTTCACTCATTTTACTTCAGCGCACGTAAAATTTGGATTTGAAAGAAAATAAGACGACTTCATGAATGGATCTATCTATTCAGGGCAGATTATCCGGTTGTGCTTTTACAAAACCACTTTCAGTCATTTTCTTAAATGATTTCTAATCTCACTAGAATACAAGAATTACACTTAAACAATATATTAATACACAACACACACGTTATTACAATATTTTCTAATCAAAAGCCTGCAATGCCATACAAATGTAAGCAATACGAACTTGTTGACATAGTATTTTGACGTCACGTTTTGTTTTAACCAATGGTGTTGCGTTTTACAAATTTGAATTTCCCTTGCTTAATTTGTACTTTTATTTATTAATTTTAAGTAATTAAAAATATATTAATTACTAAAACAATGAGTTGGTTAAAATGTCGGGCCAATAACGATTCGGAATAAAAATATTTAAACCAAATTTAAATAACCTGCATATTCCCTATTGTACATACCCCGTGTTGAATACATACCCCAAACTATCGCTTCCTGCAGGAAATACAGTCGTTCAAATATACAGTCATGTGTGACTAAGTTTTTACCCTTGTTATTGTGAAAATAAAAGTAGCTATAGTGTGAATATAAATGATAAATGATTTTATTTCTGTAAGTAGGTTTGAAGAAACACTTTTACACGTCAATCATATTTTTTTTAAACTAGATGAAGTCGGCGTTTCCTATCTCACTACTCTGAGAAGAAAGGCCGAAACAATCTCAGAGGTCACAGTCTCTTTTAAAGTCCAGACAAAATCTTGGTCAGATCATGTGAAGGCTATGTAGATCGGTGTCTGCAATGGTCTTTATACATACCTATACCTACAATTTAGTAGGTAGTTTAGTTAACTATAAAAAGAAAACCTATTAATGATTAACGTGAAAACAAAGATTACTTTCAAATCCATTTAGACAATCCACAAGGCAAATATCTGTCTAGTTTTCACTAACAAAATTTATACAAATTTAAAGGTTTTTTAGTTGTTATCTTTTTAGTAGTATTGATAGGTCCTTACAATGCATTTAAAAATAAATTAATAGGGTTAAAAAGCTCGTCAGAGCGATGGCAGCACTGCTGATATGTTACTTGCTAAGATAAGATAAGATTTTATTTTCTCACCACAAAATTACAAAATACATAATACATGGTATCAGAGTCAGGCAACCTTTTAATATTGTGGGAGACTAGTGCCTAAACTAAGCTCTAGGCCCGTATTTCAGAACACCAGGTCTCCGCCCTTTTACAAAATGATACATTTTATTTTATTATGTACTTGTACACTGACAACCTAAACGATAAAAAATCTACATTATATAAAGATTGGTGTGGAGTGGAATTTTCAACTTTACTTATAAACTAAACCTTTTGTTTTATTTTTATATTTTATAATTGGTTAAAAAAATCTCTACCTAAGAGACTGGCGGCATTGCCACGTTGTGTGGCAATGCTAAGCCTCTGGCTAAAGTAAAGTCCAGCCCTTGGGTCACGGGAAGTGTCAACAAGCCGTTTGGAGATTTCGTTGAACAAACTGTGAGCACTCGAACTCCACGGCTCGAGCGTTTCAACCCCAAACGGCTCGAAAATATAATTACCGATAAGGTTAATACACTTTCGCCGCTTGAGGTTTTCCGCAGCCGCAGCAGTAGCGCCAGCACAGCAGGCCGAGCCAGTAACATGGGATGGCGCAGGAGTATGGACACACGTTGCGTCCCACACTAAAGGCCTACCAACCCTCCAAGGAAATAAAGACACGCCATCCGGTCTCTTGCCATCGACAAGAGCTTGTCGGATGATTTCATTTATGTTTGCGTGCCGAGCTAAGGGGCCCGCGCTTCGGCTGCAAGACAAGCCGTGGTGTCCAAGGCTGTTGGCCACTTCGCCATAGTGACACAAATAACCTATCTAACCTTTTGTTAATTAGGTTATTTGTGTCGAAGTGTGTGTGTATGGAGTGGTGTTGGTCCGTGCGAGCGGCGTGTGGGTATTTGTATGTGTGTTAGGGGCTTTTATGGGCGTGCGTGACTGAATGATAGTACTATATATTATTATGTTACCTATAGGTGACTTGAGAATGATGATGTAAGTAGGTTTGTATTTTGTAAGGTTTTTGCTATAGCTGCGATATTACATAGAGGTAAGTAAGTTTTCAGTATCGTCATAATTTGGTTGTTGTAGCAAGGCAGTAACTTAATTCTTTTCGAACATAGTTTTAGTGAGGTTAACTATAGGTGACGTCCCGTTTTTTTGTTATATAAAAAACCACCTAGGTGGCAATAAAACCGCTTTGAAACTTGGGTAGTGATTAGTGTACTAGACGTCGGTCTACGGGGTTCTACCTTCTTTTGCGACGTGAGGCCGTGGGTTGATAGGTAAGTAATGATTGCTGTCGTTAAGTTGTAATTTTTGTGTTTCTGTTGTATTTTCGTTTTAATTAAAAATTAAATTAAAATGACCAACTGCGACTTGTAGAAAGACCCATTAAAGGATCACCACTGGTAAAAGAGTAGATTTAGTGAATTATACTGGCTTTCCAATGTTCTGAAATAAATAGATTCCCGTATTAATGCTATTAACAGATCTACAAAGGTTGATTTTAAATCATTACTCGTATTAATTAATTATCGATATTGTTAGTGGCAACAGCAAGTGCAAGTGGCAGTTTATCCCCGTCACTATTGGAATAAAGGTGGTTTCGCATCGCACGTTTATCTGGCATATGTTCATAAAAAAGTTTATACAAAAATCTCTAGGTACATAGTAGTCACTATCAGTTGACCAAAAATTGAATTGTTCCTTCCATAGCTTTTCATTGCCTATGTAAAATTATTCTCCAATTTTAGATAAGTAAAAATAATCTTTATACTATACCCAACTACTTTATACCAACCAAGGGTAACTGTTCAAGTACCCATAGTGTGTGTGTAGTGTTATCTATAGCACTGTAACGTACGACTCATGATGAATGACTGTCTAGCCTAATTGTAGCGTATTTTTTTATATATTAGTGGAGATAATAATTAGGCTGGTAATATTATTATTATTTGTACGTCTTTTTCCCCGTTGAAGGGGCGTACGAGGGGCCGAGGTCAACTCGCGAGGGCCCGTTAGACGTTTTTAATGAGGCACCAACAGACGAGTATCCATCGACACATTATGGCATGGCTTCAGTACATGATACTGACCCCCCCCCCCCCCCGCCCCGTGTTGAAAATTTGCGTCGGTTCTATAGGATCATGTACTGAATTCACGGTTTCGATTTGCGCGTCATGTCCCGGCCACCCTGTACACATGGATATAATTACGGGGGTGACTTGCACACTCAACGATAATAATTATTATAATGTTGATATCTTGACTGTATATTTTCTTTAAAAGACGTAATTCTGCTTAAGTATTTATAAATTTCTTAATACTTATTAGTTTCACACTTAAATATCTTTCTTTTTTTTCGTTTTTGCTATGGCCGGAAAACATGTGACGCACACAAGTTCTCGCTTCAGAATACAAGAAATACGAGTATATCGGAATATATCCAATTTTATACTAAGCAGTATCCATCTGCTACTGCTCAGAATCCTCTTTTAATCTGGGTCAAAGAAAGAAAGAAAGTAAATAGCTTTCTTTCTTTCTTTTCAGAGCCTCTTTGGTCCTATATTAGCCTCAATTATAGCTCAGTCAACCGTAGAAGTTGAAATACCTTCTATTCTAAAACACTTTAGCCATTGCAAGTCTCCTCTTGTCACAAAGCATGATTCATTAATAAAAAATATTTCAAAACAAAAAGTAATGTTTTATGTAGTAAAAACGTATTTATTTAAAATATTTACAATGTTTACATTAATACATTATTTTAGGCTCATTTATCAACAATCTTATAGTATGTATAAATTTCAACAGATAAAGTTTTTCAACAGTTTTGATTAGAGATCAGTGATGATGATGATGTTCAGGAATTATGTGTACAGCGTGACCCTTGATTTCAACGTTGGCGTTAAATCTGTAGACACGGAAAATTACAATTAGTAAATTCAGTTCCCTCAGTTTTTTTTAAACGGCTTTTAATAATATATGATTTCTCCCTTACCCAGTCTTCTTGTCAGCGTGGTACTTGACGATCCTGATGGTGCCGTCAGGCTGGTGCAGGCTGTACACGCCCTTCACGACGTCGCCGTCACGTGCCTCGTGCTGAGACTTCTTGTCGCCGGTGTGAGGGTCCTCCACTTTGTACGCGAACTCGTACTTAGGATGAGACTGTAAGACATATTGCGACGATTAGTAACGTCATTCCTAATTGGAAAAATCTAAATTCTATTTATGATCGAAACGTTATCATACATAGTACTCGACGTGTTTCTCGGTGGCGTGTCCGTGGTGCTGCTTGACGCTCTGCGATGAGGAGGCGTGACCGTGGTGTTCCTCGTGGTGTTCCTCGTTGCCCTTGTACTGCTCTTCATGTTTCTCCTCGTGGTGCTCCTCGTGGTGTGCGGGCTCGTGTTTGGTCTCATGAGTTTGGTGCAGTACGATGCTCTGTGATGAGATAGCGTGACCGTGTCCGTGGTCATGACCATCTTGCGGCCGGGCAGCGACCATCGCGATCACAGCGGCGACTAGGAAAATCTGTGCAAGTGATAAATAGCTCGTAAGTATGAAGACATTCAAAGTTTTTTGTACCATAGGTTATTTGTTATTAATACCAGTTTTATAATATTGACGGTTTTGAGGTAGGTAGCACATACCTTGTACATTTTGCAGATTTGTGTTCTTAACTCTTGAAGTATCCAACTGTGACTGATAATCTGCCTGTGTTTAATTTTTCTTTTTATACGTAAACATATTAAAGGGACAGTGATACATTTTTTCGCAATACGTTTAAACGCCCAACCAGTTTGCTGCATATGTCAGTTTTTGGTAATCCGAGCCGACCTTGAGTGAGAGCATGTTTTAGTGCCGTAATTAAACGCTTACTTTCTCAGTGCATTGACATTTTTATTAAATGTAAATTAAAGGATATTAATAATAATTCATTTATTTCAGATTACACAACACTATTTTTCGTCATATAATTGTTTCAAATATTCCTTTATTTTAATCAGGTTGTTGTGTTGTCCCTACCCTACACTCGATACTTTCTTCCTTCATTCATCACAAGTGTAGCCTAGCCTTATGCGAAATGTTGGTTAAAATTACAGATAAAATCTATATATTTCATTTATGTTTGCATAACTCATCAAAATGTAGGGAACAGCAGATTCTTTTTTTCGCGATTCCATATTAAGTCCCACAGTAAAAGTTGGTAAGTGATAGTAAATGATGAGTACAATGACCCCTTAAAAGGATGGCCATGAAATTAGTTTAATCCTGTATTATGTACACATTATTTAGTTTAATTATAGGTAGGTACCCCTCACATTTTGCTAGTCATGTTTGTCTCATGTAATAGGGAGCGAGACTATTGCCAATAATGGGCACCAATTCTGACTTCAGTTAGGTTGCTACTGAGATATTTCTAATGAAGGAACACAATAACACGACCGACTGACCACCATGCGACCACTAGTCACTAGGCAGTCAGTTCAAAACCGTAGTGTCAATGTTTTCAGGTCACCTTGAAAGTTCCTAATTCGCTGCAAGTAACGGTTCATTAGATTACTTTATCCATGGCCTATGATTTAACAACAGTATCAAACGACAACAAAATACGGCTTCTTATATAACTGCAAGTTTATCTTCTTTGATACCTATCATAATAACGAAACGTTGACACTAACTTAGCACACAAATTCACGGATTTTCACTGTACCTACCCCAACAAGAACAAGTTTTAGGCAGTTACTAAGAATTTCACCAATAAAAGTGAACGCGATCAGCACATCTATTCTATTCTATTTTTGAATTTGACAAGCAAAGCCAATGTCGACCATGCTGCCAATGTCTAAAGTGAATTGGAAAAGCATGTGAGCATGATTTAAGAAAATAACTGTAGACACAAAAAAAATCTTCGATTGATTTATGTAGTTGAACGCAATGTCGGTCTTGTTGGGTACACACCTAAACCTCGTTCAAGAGCTGCCAGTGTGTCATCATTGATGTGGAATAATGACAAAACCAGCTCATGAATTTGGTTTAGATGTAATGATCGAGTATTCGTTTCATTAGTGAAATGCCCTTAGTAAGTTTACGATTATCATTGCCAATAATTTTTATGTTTAAAGTTTTTTACAAAATAAACCATTTTCCTTTTTTGATTCATAATAAAATTGGACTTAATTTGCTAAAAAGATAATGTAAAAAGAAAGAACTACTAAAAGTGTAAACAATAAAACACATTTTCAGTAACTTTTTGAACTGCGGTTTGGTTTGGTCATGGCCACGCGAAATTCATTCAGACATAAGCTGTCATTGGCACAATGTAACTACATGGCTTTGAACTTATTTTTATACGATTACTACAACGACCTGATTTTTATGCAAATTCGTATTAGATCTTATTCAGTTTTCTCATTATAAATGATAAATGATTTTATTTCTGTAAGTAGGTTTGAACAAACACTTTTACACGTCAATCATATTTTTTTTTAAACTAGATGGGGTCGGCGTTTCCTATCTGACTACTCTGAGAAGAAAGGCCGAAACAAACTCAGAGGTCACAGTCTCTTTTAAAGTCCAGACAAAATCTTGGTCAGGTCATGTGAAAGCTATGTAGATCGGTGTCTGCAATGGTCTTTTGAGGAAAGAACCACACAGATTGAGTGGACCTGTCCAGTCAGTGCACGCAATTGTCAGTAATCGTGCAGCTCAACTTAGACTCAAGGAGCTCAACGATTCGACGAACAATACCAAAGAAAGGACATTTGAGTAGGCCGCATAAATTACTCAAACTGCCAGATCATGATTACGTTGAGAAAAATACAAAAATAAATATAAATAAATCAATGACCGACATAGTTCTCACATTCACAATAATTAGAATAATATTATAATAATCTTTGAGGACCATGTAGATTTGTGTCTGAAATGGTCTTTTGAGGAAAGAACCACACAGTATAATTATGTTTGTGACATAGTGTGGTAAATAAGTTTCATGGTTTAGATAGTTAGTTGTATTTTCTCAGAAACGAATTGCAGGTCTGTAATTATATAGTTTATTGTAAATTGGCAAAACAGGGAAGAAAGAAAATGAAAATAATAAGTAAGTATTAAAACGTGTAATATGTATCAAAAACTAAAAATTCACTAACAAATAAACATTAGATCACAGTAGGTACGTAACAGTAACGGTAGTTTAATATCACAGTTTTGGTTCAGCGATATGGTTTAGTAGTGGTGACCGTGGTGGGGTACAACGTGGTGGGTGCTGTGCTTCACGTCCGCGTGGAACCTGGAAGCAAAGAAAAAGTTAGTAATAGATACTTCATGGTTGTTTATGTCCATAGAGAAGAGCCAGGCAAGGAAGATTTAAGAGATAGACTACATACATAGGTGTCATTTATAAACGTTGCTTTATGTTAAGTAATGATTAACGTCCAGGTTGCGTCCAGTTTAACCATACATTTTTTTACGTGTAAACATCTTTTATAAATAATTCCCAGAATTAATGGACATTTCTCACTTTTGTGACATCACAAGTTAATATATTTACAACTCCATGTGCAAGGAGAGATACAGCTCGTTTCCAAGATTTTATGTTGCTGACGATATCGATTATCTGATAATTACCAGTATAGTAGTTTATTTTATTATTCGACAAAGCGTCTTCAATACGTTTGCATTTGAGCCCATTTCTCGGCCAGGTAGTTATAGGAATTTTCCTAACTGCTTTACGTACTAAGCTTTACTTGTCTTCATCTAGATTCTTAAAAGTGTCAACTTACCCAGTGTGCTTGTCACCGTGGTAATCAACATGTCTGACGGAGCCATCAGGCTGATGCAGTGCGTAGTATCCCTTGACGACGTCACCGTCGCGGTGCTCGTGCTGCGACTTGATGTCACCGGTGTGAGGGTCCTCTACTTTGTAACCGAATTCATATTTGGGGTAGGCCTGGAATAACAAAAATAAGCAATTGTTTGTTGGTCACAAGAGCTGATCATGAGGCTTGGGTTCGAATACTAGGTCGTGTAATTTGTTATTGGATTTTTCCATCAGGAATTTCTCAATAGCAGGCTAGATTCTGAGATTTGTGCCCGGTTGATGGCAATAGGCTCGCCCCGTATTACATGGGACTAAAACAAAACTAGTGACATGTGGGTGTACTAAAGGTACTCCTCTAACGTAACACTAAAACGTACCTATGTTATGTTTTACATGAACGAGAATGTGATGAACATAACATATTCATATTACATTGAAATCGGAAATATGTAGCTTAAATTCAAACTTCTTTAATGCAATCAATAGTCAATGGTATCCTTTTCCAGGTCTTATTGTCTTTGCTGGTCCCGGGTTCGATCCCCGGACTTGTCAAACATTTGTGTCCATGACATGTCTGTTTGACCTGTGTCTGGGTGTGTATATGTGTAAAAGTATGTATATCAGTCATCAGGTTACCGTAGTACAGGATCTACCTAGTTCGGGACCTGAAAACCTTGTGTGGATGTCGTCTCATATTTTTATTTTTTATTGCAGGTACTTACAACCAGATCACAATTTTGCTTGAGAAAATTCATCCTGAAAATTATGGAGTTAAGGTGATTACTGCCTCACTGACGTTAAATTATTAACATTGATCCTTTAACTAATAACTGACTTACATAATAATCGACGGCGTGTCCATGACCACCATCATGTCCGTGGCCATGACCGTACCCACCATGGCCGCCATCGTGGCCATGGACATGTACCACCTCTGCTGGGCCATCGTGCCGATGGATGTACTGGGAGGAGAAGCCATGGCCGTGACCATAGACAGCTTCCAGGAAGGCTACGGCAGCTACGAGACAAAACACCTGAAATGGAAATGGATGAAAAAATAAATAGCGAAGGGAATGTAAGTTCTGAATAGTAATAATAAGTAACTGGGGATTCATAAAATACTCATTACATCTCGAGTTTGTTTTTATACTCTAATTCGTTTTAAGTTGACATAAAAACAAAACATTCAAGCCACTTAAATAAAGAAAGACGCCACAAAGGCTGTTTATCTAGTTTGCCATTGCTTAATATTGTAACGGAAAGTGGTAGGCATTATAGTTTCCGTTAGAAACTCATAGTTGGGACAAACCCAAGGAAGAAGAATGTTCATAGGCTTAGGTCCTGTTTTCAGGTGCAAACGTTTCCCGACTAATATATGATTTTTAGAGTGGAAAGGAGGCAAAATGACCCATGGTTCGTTAAATTATGCAGTCATTTGACAAGCAAAATCACTGAACGTTTTCACTAACACAAGGCACTTCACTTAGGAACACTTAGATAATTATTATGGAAAATATGATTACCTTTGAGAACATTTTTAGGTAAATAGATGCTATTAGTTGTTGTGTTAATGAAACTAAGACCAATAGTGGACTGATACATAATGATAAAATTCAACGTCTTTTATATCAATAACAAAGGTAGCCAAGGTAAATAGATTTCACTCTAAGGTATGAACAAGCAGTAAAAATTATTCACGAACTTCAGTATACAGTATTAGCAATGAATTTCGTAAAAGCATTTGTTCGGAATGACCATTTACACCTTGCAGTGTGACATTGCCACAGTTTGTTATAAGTGAATTGCGCAAGATCAGTGTATTATTGACACAAATATAATTGAACAAAAAACGGCCTAAGTGATAATCAGTGGCTGCAGTTTTCTTGTTGAAAAACTGATCAAGAATTAATGAACGCGAATGTTGCTATGAACGACGTCGTTTTTGTGCGTGGACGCAACGCAAGCAGTAACGATATAGCTTTCATAATGTGTGATGAAGAAAATGCTATAGTTCAAAGCTTTTATTCTGTAAAGCTTTATCGGCGGCCAAGTACTTATCAGTAGAAGTAATTAACGTTATTTACTCATCTACAATTATTATTTTACCGTTGACGTATACGTGTGCGTAATTCCAGATTTGGGTGACTTGCTATAGCCATCCAGTCAGATACACCTACAAGTTATGGGACTGCTAGTTATCGTCTTCGGATTTCGCGACGCAAATGACGGCTGTCATATATACCTGCCTGAAGATTCCCGTTCATATTTGAAAATATACGTACCTATCTAGTAGTGTCAGCTATTCTAATCATCTTGTTTTTGACTTTTAATGCGTTATATTAGTGAATGTTGAATATATAGCATTTACCTGTGATGAATGTTATTTTAATAATTTCTCATTTTAAAATAAAAGTTATGCCTTACGTCGAAAACCTAAAAAATATAATTTCTTAGCCAACAATCGTAATTCAGTTTTATTGGCAATTACATGCTTTGCCGAAGGTTAAAAGTGTTTACAAAAGCTTTCAATAACTGGTTTAAGCTGTCCGAACCTTTGCTTTCGATGACGGATACCTTGGGTACTGAAGAAAGTAATAATTGAGTAAAGTGTCATGATTTTGATCACAAATTATATACGTGAACCAGTTTTTCAGTGGTATGCGTAATGTGCACATATGAAGCGGTTCGCAAATTGTAGCAAACTTGTTTCGTTTCGAATTGGTTTTGAGTATAAAATCTTAAGTTTCTTTGGGATCCAGTATCATATTTGCAACAGCTTTTGTAGGCACAACAGCACAATGTATACAAAGGTATAACAATATTACTATATTTGGTGAAAGTTATTTTTGCAGCAATTCTAAAACGTCGTTCTTTACTTAATTAAAGAAAAATCAAAACCCTTACTAGATTATGATTTAAATCGTTTATGTCTAGTACGTAGGTATTTTAACATTTCAATCATGACACGTGATTGAATTCTACTGATGTTAAAATTATACGACAAACCTATCTAGAATTCAAGCACGTCTTGTCTATTTGTTCTTACTAGTAGTGCTAATACACTGACTTCGTGTCATACAATGAAGAAAAAGATAAGATCGAATAAAAAACGACCCTTTTTAAAGTTGGTTAAAAGCGTGATTTTTCTACATTAATAAATCACCCAAACATGTAGTTACAATAAATCAACTAATTCATTTCTTTCCGATTTCATAATTTCGTTTAACTTCACGTTAATTCATTTCAGATCCTACCGTTACTTGTCATTATTGCGGTGGCATACTGTCAAGACTATCACCACCATACTACCTCTCTCAAAACAGTAGTCCAGCACCAGACACATCACGAGACACCAAAGAAAGTGGAACACCACCTCGAAGCACACAAAGCCCCAGTTCAAACCCACGAAGTCCATGTAGTCCAGGCTGCTCCCAAACATGGTCATGCAGTCTCCTCTCAAAGTATAGTCCGTCAAGATAGCCATGGTCAGGGTCATGAACCATTTCACCATGTAGCTCCTAAGCATTACTTCGTTCCTGCGAAAGAACCAGCTCCCGTCCATGAGGTCGTTGCTGTCGAAACTCCTGTTGTTCAATACAAGTACGTTCCAGTTGCTCCTGTTCATGTGGTTCAACAAGCTTCTCATCAGGAATATAAGGAAATCCAGCATAAGGAAACTCATCATAAGGAAACCCACCACAAGGAATCGCATAAGGAGCATAATCATGAGCACCATGTTGACTACTACGTAAGTTTAGACACGTCATACTTCTCACCTCTAAATAACTAGTTTTTTAAAGCTCTTACAACTTCACCTGTTGAAGTATCTCATGTAGTATCTCATGTCAACCAATTACTGTCGTCAACGTTAATTGAGACTGGATAAAATTTTGGGAATCAACTAGAAAATGTATTCAACATAATATTTTTCCTATATCAGGCCCACCCGAAATACGAGTACGAGTACAAAGTAGAGGACCCTCACACCGGTGACAAGAAGTACCAACATGAATCCCGCGACGGTGACGTCGTGAAGGGCGTGTACAGCCTGCACGAGGCCGATGGTTCCATCAGGACAGTGAAGTACACATCTGACAAGAAGACTGGGTAAGTTATTATCTCGTGTATTTGATTTCTTCTTATTCTTAGTATATATGGTACCTAAACATAAATAACAAAAAACATTGGTGTTGCATCATAAAAACTGCCGCACAGATGCGAGCTTAACCCAGATTATTCAATAGATTAGGGACCCTCTAATTTCTTCCTATATAATTCTTGCCATGTCGCAAATACACTTTTGACAACACGCATCGAAAAAGCGTGATAATCTTATTTATGCCTTTCTGAATATTATGATGTCTTTACCCTACAGTGGGCATGCTCATTTAATATTTACAGTGGGCATATCATCAACCATCTCTTGCCCTGATCCCAATTAATTTGAGGTCGGCGCAGCATGTCATTTTCTTTTATACTCCTCTATCAGTCGTCATCTTAGCAGTCATCCCTTCTAGCCATATCATCTTTCACACAGTCAGACCCACAAGGCCAAGACAGGGAAGTCCAAAGTAAGAAAATAATAGGGTAATGTTATTACAAACACTTTTTAATGTACTTTTTTCCATCTTTACCAGATTCAACGCTGAGGTGTCACACAAAGGCCAATTCAAGCACGAACATCATTACCACCATTAAATAGTAAATTCGTTCTAAAAGCAGTATAACGTGTTCATTAATTTAAGCTGTTAAATAAATATTTAAAAATTTAAGATTACATTTTTTTTTTTAAATGGTCCAGCATTTGACATTGACATAGCCTGGTGGAAAGGATGAGGTCTATCATAGAACGAACAAGCCCAAAAATTACCTGTTCACTCTTGGTTTGAAGGCTGGCGGGTTATACGTGGAAGGTAACACAGAAGCTGACAGAGAGTTCCACCCTTTGGCCGCGCGCATAACAAATGTGGAGGAGAAGCGCTGAGTACGACTAGCCGGTAAATCGACCATTATTATTATTTATTCAATCGAAGGAACTCCATAAAAGTTTGTAATTCGTCGAAGTGGGACAAATAGACCATGACGTCATAAACACTACAAATAGGTAAAAATTTGTATGCAACGCTGACACAGATTTTTCCGATAAGTAGAAGAAATCCGTATTAAACTTACATCATAGAAAGTTAGCCGCTTCGCTTGTTACATATATACGTACATACTAAAGCATGTAAACTAAGCAATAAGGAAGGTATCAATATACAGTAGTTGGTAGGTAGGTATCTATTATTGCAAAATGCCAAGTTATTTCAAATAGAAACTTTGATGATGTACAAGTTCCAAACTAATTACAAATATAAAATCAATAATAATACAATAATTGATACTTAAAAATTTGTAGATACAGAAAATGAAATCAGTGGTAGGTACGCATAAAGGATGTTGTGAAATACTAGAAGCGGTACTTAAATGTGGTTCATGGTTACACAATGAAGATTTCTATGCGTAAGTAGTCAGTTCACCCGATTTTAATAAAAAAAAACGTATGGCAATGACACCGTTGAGGTCACTTTCCATTGTCACGAGAGACGAGTTTGATATAAAAAGCTTTGGGCTGATCCATGATAAAGACTGATTATTTACCATGATCGACTGATCAAAGTGGCTCATTTTTAGATGTAGCGTTATAGGTGTAAGTTGATAAAACCAATTTCTTCAGCAATTTTTCCTCCTTTTTCTAGAAATTATTTTAAGTTCAATGTTTCTTTATAGGTAAAATACGTAACAAATTTTTTTAAGATGTCACCGCATTATATCATATTATAAAAATAAAATAGTTTATTTATTCGAACTAACAATAATTGAATAAATAACTTATTACTAGCACTTAATATAAACGCTTATTTAAAATTAGATTACATAATGTATATTATAATATCATATTATTATTATTATTAGTCTATCTGCGAGTACAGATTAATTCTAAGGCATTAAGTCCGCCTTTGTACCTTTTGTGCGAAAAGTAATAAATAAATAATTCTCATAAATAAACTACGAATGCTTTCCTACTCTAAACTACTAATGCTCTCGTATGTGAGGTCTAACCGGATTCCAATGTGTACAATCATCACACAGGGTACCTACTTGGGCTCATTCGATTTGGGAAATATTGTGGTTAGACTTTAATTTCCCGTAGGTGTTGTAAATGAGAAAAATGAGGATTAGCAGCTGCTTATATACGCACTTACTGCTCTACTTAAGGATGATAGCAGTATTTCCCTCGGAATCTATTTATGGTACCATTAGATGTACCATAAAGTCCATGTATTAGAATTGGTTGAAATTAAACGAAGTGAATTTAAATAAATTAAATTAAATGTTTATTTCTGTAAGTAGATAATTTAAGATACTTTTACAGGTTAATATTTGGTTGGTCCTTATTTTAAAACTAGATGGCGCCGGAATTTCCTAGCTGACTGATCCCTGAGAAGAAATGCTTAAACAAACTTGGATTATGTATGTACCTTAGTCAACCAGTTGATATTAATTCAGACTTACTTATATACAC
Organism: Brachylomia viminalis; assembly: GCA_937001585.2. Classification (NCBI taxonomy): domain Eukaryota; kingdom Metazoa; phylum Arthropoda; class Insecta; order Lepidoptera; family Noctuidae; genus Brachylomia; species Brachylomia viminalis. The sequence continues at coordinate 10,089,470 of OW443297.2, read as the reverse complement.
ATGCTAGCAATATGGCGGTCACCGTTTTATTGATCTAGTGACCGTAAGTTCAATATCATGGTCATATGAGTAATTACGTGTTTTCGTTAGTTGAACAATTTTAACTATTGCAAGGAGTTAGAACTTAGCTTTAAACAACATTTGCTATGATTGAAGACATATTTTTCGAAACTCCCAAGGAAAACCTGACTGTGATCTTGTCTCTTCTCAGTAAGTCCTGTTGAAAGTTGTCAAAGTAAACTTATATATAATTTGTAGAGACTCTTAGTTTGGAGGCACCAGATAATGTGGTGATAAATTGTGATCGTAAACCGGTTTAGGTGATTAAGTAACCAAATCCGGTTTACGATCGCATCTGTAAAAGCTCATTAATACTATTTGACATTAATTCGGTTAATTTAACCAACGCAGTACGTAAGTACAATCGTGATTAGGTTTATAATTAACTATTTCAAGCCATAATTTTAACAGTGAAATCGTACTTTTAATAGAATTTCAAGAAGTAGGAAGCGAGCAACTATTCTAGAATACTAACTAGAGTGATTTCTCTATCTAAATTAGAGTGCCTTCTGACAAAAATCTAATATCCTAGATTGACATTTATTTTTTAATTGTTAGATTTAAAGGTTTGCAATTATGAATAGGTAATAATATAGCAAATAACAGCCTATATTGTTCCTAACTTCCTACTGCCGGTCTTTACACTAACCTCCTCTCTGAGAGAGGGAGCGAGCCGTAATACTAGTTGTCCTATATAGTACATACTAATTCCATGTACTATGGTCAATAAGGCAATAATACTATTGTCTAAAATGTGGTGCTCTAATTTAGCAGATTGACAACCTTCACATTGGTTACGTAAATTACGTCATATATCCGCGCGCGCCGTGGGTTACAAACATGACGCCCCGAGCGGCAGCAAATTGATTCAATACTCTCTCGTAACGTCTCCGGTATATATTGAGCTAATGACTATGTTAATTCATCAGTTCCACCAAGGAAGTCTTAGGAGAAAGAACAAAATGTTTGCTAAAGTGCGTGTGTGACATCGTGTAGGTTAACAATACATTTGATATTTGTTTTAATCATAACTTAACGATTTTTTTGTTGTTCTAGGTGTTAGCGCTCACCTTTGCCGCCGCGGTTTTGTGCGAGGAACATGGATATACTCTGAGGAATCACCATGAGCCGGCCCAGGAGTACAGACAACGTTATGAACATGTCCCTATAAGGGTTCACGAGGAACAGGAAGGTTCCCAAGAGGTTCAGTACAGTGCTGCTCCTGAAGGCCACGGTCATGCGTATTCTTCACAGAGCATTATCCACCATGCGGCGCTTGCTGGCCATGGAGAGTCCCAGGAGTCCCGCAATGAACATGTTGCCCCAGTTTACCAGTACGTACAGGAAGAAGAAGAGCCAGCTCACCAACAGCCGCCAGCTCACCACGAGGCTCCTGCTCAACATTACCAGACCGTTCATTTCACTCCTGCTCAAGTGCAGCATGAAGTTAGTCATCACCAGTCCCACACTCAGCATGATCACGATCAACCTCAATACGCTCATGGACACGAAAACCCGAGCTACCAACACGGTGCTAACGCCTATGAAGGCTTGAGCTTCCACAGCGGAGCCCAGCTTCACACTGCTGTTCATCACCCAGCCTCAGTTCACCACGCTGCCCCTGTCCATCACGCTGCCCCAGTTCATCATGCTGCTCCTGCTCATCATGAAGTACCCGTCCACCACGCAGTACCTGCCCACCACGATGTCCACGCTCACGATTCCCACGAAGAGCCCATCGACTATTACGTAAGTGCCCAACATTATTAGAATACAAAACACTAATTTCCGACTCGCAGTTTTATGGTAGCTTTCCAATCGTTTATTCCAATCACAAATTTAACCGTTTATACCACGGTAGTTGAGTAGTCGCATTTAAATAGTCCTTATTAAATATACATGTCTTCATATTACAGGCGTATCCTAAGTATCAATATGAGTACAAAGTGGAGGATCCTCACACCGGAGACAACAAGTTCCAGCATGAGTTCCGTGACGGTGACGTTGTGAAGGGAGTGTACAGTCTTCAGGAAGCTGATGGATCTTTCAGGACTGTTGAATACAGCTCTGACAAACATACTGGGTAAGCCTTTACGTTTCTCATTCAAACAAATGAAAGCTTCAACGAACAAGATACAAGATAGCCTCAAGCTGATAACAGTTGCAGTCATTGTTTCACTGTTTGAATAAGATCTCATCAAGATTTATGTTCTATAGCATAATATTATAGTCGAATTCATTCAACATTTACGTCTTATTTTGAATGAAATTGAGCGTCTAAACAGATGAGACTTCATTTCTTCCTGCTTTGTGCGTCGAGTCACGCTCTGCCTTCGATCGTATCGTGTTAGCTTTCTAATTCGTATCATCACCCATTTTATTACCTGCATTGTATATTGAATATATTGTATCACCACATTCAACACCTGTTTCTTCTTTAGATTCAACGCCGTCGTGAAGCATTCTGCCCCTGGTCATCATGTGCAGATTGAGAGCCATCATCACAACTGAGACAAGACTGATCGTTGTCCTGTTGTTTTATAGTCTTTATTGTTACTAGATGTGTACTTGCCTACCTATATTAATCTTAATAAAGTTTATTTAATATTTTTATGTATGTTCTAGTTTCAATTTTCATACTCTTCTTTAAAAACTGGTAATTTTAGAAAATATGATATAGCTAGATTTTATTTGATTAAGGTGGTTTTTTTTTAAATCTTTATTTATTTAGAGGCTTTTGGTTATCACACATAACCATGTCAGCCCCATCATAATTCATAACAAAAGTATATTTTTACGAACTAAGAGATAAGAGACGCTCTACTAGCTAAATAGCTGCATACAAAATTATAAATTTTCTTAGCCTCCTCACTACAGGGTTTAGACAAAAAACATTGAACAGCACCTAAATCTAACTTACTAATTTTTAACTCTGCCAATAAGGCATCTCTTTCTCTGCGATTACGGACACATTCCACCAACAAGTGGTGAACATCCTCCACAGACTCGCAGTATTGACAATTTGGACTACTCACTTTTTTCATTAGGAAGCCAAACTTGTTGAGTGGCATGTGTCCGGTCCTTAGCCTATGTGCTATCACAACATATTTTCGACAAATTCTCATATCGGCAAACCAGGGAATACGCGGAGGTTCACATTGCACCGTTTTATACCAAACACCTTTTTCGAGAGATTTTTTATCAAAGTATTCTTTCCAAATGTTGTAACAATTTATTTTATATTTACTTAATAATTCAGAGTAGTGACATTTAACATCAATAAGTATTCCTTCTAAAGCTGACTTTTTCGCAAGTAAATCAACCTTCTCGTTTCCCGGTAAGCCAACATGAGATGGAACCCACTGCAATCTCAGATCTCTATTGCTGCAATTGAACTCATGAATTAGACTGAGAATGGCATAAGCTTTCGAAACACCTCTGCCACCAGAGGCGCATCGAGCAATATGCTGCAAGGCACTCTTGCTGTCTGTGAGTATTACTACCTTATCTAAACCTTTGGTCTTAGCGTACATTAGAGCTTCTGAAATTGCAGTAAGTTCCACTGTCATTATAGATATATTACTATTATTAACCACAAACAACCTCTAATTTTATCTTTGGGGTGATATAAGGCAGCCCCTAGTCCACAAGCGCTCTTTGAACCGTCAGCATATATTCTATGCCAATTATCATATTTGTTACGTAATTCATATAAGATTTCATTTTTAAGAATATTAAAATTGAAATTGTGTTTACTACCTTTAATCGAATCTAGATCATACTTGATAATATTATTTATTTGAATGCTAGTAACCCAAGTAATCAATGTAAACATTTCTAGTGGATAACTGGATGATATAGCTTCTTCTTGAGTTTATTCATATGTTGAAACTAATAGAGGAATTTTCTTTTTTTGCCAATACCTTTTGGTACAAAGAGCGCTTAGGTCTTTTAATAGACTAATAGTAGTATTATTAGACCACGAGTGTATTTTTAAGGTGTACTTTATAGCTAAAAAATGACGTCTAATAAATAGAGGAGGGATACATAACTCACACTCCATTGTGTGAATGGGTGTACTTCTAATAAACCCACCAACAATTCTTTAACTCTGATTCTGGACTTTATCTAACCTGTATGTGTGCGAATTAGCACTATTGTTATACAAACAACTACCGTAATCCATCCTGCTCCTAATTAAAGCAATATACAATCATCTAATATGTTTGGGGTGAACTCCCCATGAAGGTCCAGACCAGACAATACCTTTAATAAATGACTAAGGTGGTTTAGTTTAAAGCAAGCCAAAGTTTTTCGTAATCATTGATATATTTCTATGAATAATAACATAATAACTAATTTAGTTAAAGTTATTATTATTTACATAAAAAGGCAATGATTTAACTTTATTTGTTGCATGCAGCCGTACAATCAAAATCTCGTTGCAAATTTTTATTTTCGTTTTTATTACATAATTCTGTCATAAGTATTTATTTAGATTCAATCACACGAAATCGTTACAAAGAAATTTAATCAAGGAGTTACCACAATATGCTCTTACCAGCTGTTACATAATGATTAACTTTTCGCAAGAATATTCTAACCATATTATAGAAAATACGTCAATTTGTAAGACAGTGCACACCTCCGCTTGAGTAAGTGTTCTGTGGTGCACACGCTACCAACAAAACAGTTTTGCCTATCATAGATAGAACACTTTTATCTTTTCTATCTAGTGTCTTTGACTATTTCTTTTCATAGAGCGATAGTATTAAAACGGTTTTGACTCAATCTGCCCACAGCCTTAGTGAGCTGGTTTGTCAATCAAAACAATATAAACTTATTACTATTACGTTTGCGGGAACTGACTGCCAGTTTCGAAATTATTATTATACGAGTACCTTGTGTACTCATAGTAATAATGATTTGAGATTAATCACTTTAGACAATGATGGCCTAGATGTTGATCACGATCATTCTAGTTTATATAAATAATTTTATATTATACAATTAGAGAAAGATATGTTTGTTTATTAACGTGTGAAAGGAAGTTAGGTAGCCATTAATCATAAAGGAAGTTATTTAACAGGATTTTAGAACCGGTGTAGTTGCAGATCGTTTTCTATTGCCATTTCTGAATAACTTATTAAAGGCTCTACGTAAGACAGCTCAAGCATTTATGAAGAATAAAATTGAGAAGGATAATTTTGTCAGATTATAAAATCCTTCTGTAAATCATTGGTAGGTATGTATGTAAAAACGTTTTTAAATAGCAATTGAACAATATTGATACATAAAAAATCGGCATGGTTCTTGAGCAAGAATGGATCATTACGTTTCCGTTCGAATGATTAAAAGTAATAAAATTGTTTGAAATAAATTATATCAAAAGATTTCTAATAAAATCGGTCATGATTCGAGTACCTAAGTAAGTAACTTCACTTGCAAAGTAAACACAAAATGGAAATAAAACAGATGATTAATTAAACACATTAGACTAGATATATTTAACGGTTACAACAACATACAAAAGATAACATGTTATCAGGTACAGCTGGGGAGGTTCTTAGTGATGGTACTGGTGCTCATGTCCGTGCTTGGTTTCAGTCTTTACCACTGCGTTGAAGCTGGAATGAGAAAAAATTTGGACATAAGTAAAATGGCATAGAACATTACTCTTGCATGAAGTGAAAATACGAGGGCGTACATAGAGGGCGAGGTAAAGAGCAAAAGAGACCGTCAAAATGTGAAAATTTAAGAGAACCATTGTATTTAAAAGAGAGACGCTCGCCATCTCTTTTTTCAATGCCACAGTTTGTGTCAAGAAGAAGATTAAGGACCCAAACATAATCTAAGATAGTGGCGTGGAGGATAGACCAATCTTTAAAGGTAGTTGCAGTTGGAAATATTTTCAAATCTCGTTGTAATTGAATTGTTATATCTTGATTTATTTCCTTAGTTGAATTTTAATTGTGCATTCATCAAAAATGATTTAACTGTACCTACTAAGAATTAGATTTTTTTTAGACTGTAGTAAATAATATATAAATGCTACGTACTAACTAAAACGATCTAAGAAAAAATAAAATCTGCATACCCATTGTGCTTATCGGCGGAGTACTCAACGGTGCGGATGGAGCCATCGGAGTCGTGCAGGCTGTACACGCCCTTAACGTTCTCACCGTCGCGGGACTCGTGCTGGTACTTGTTGTCACCGGTGTGAGGGTCCTCGATCTTGTACTCGTACTCGTATTTGGGGTGAGCCTAGAAAGGTACGGCAAATTAGAAATGGAAAGTATAATAAAGGACAATAGAAAGGAGTGATGTATTAGCAACAGAAAAACAATGTTTTAAGGTCATGCTAGACTATATAATAATAATAATGTCAGCCTATTATCGTCACACTGCAGGGAAAAGGCATTTTCTCATACAGAAAAGGCACCAGCATTGATCACCACGTTTCTCACGAAGTTTTCCTTTACCGATATCAGTAATGTCCAAGATAAATATCAGAAAATACATATGAATTGTAAAAGTCACATTGGTTCGGATTTGAACACTGGGCCATCACGACATCAGACAATTTCCACTTTATAAAATATAATGAGACATATGTAGAAGCTTAGAGAATGGTGACGCCAAGACTAAACATGCCTTAGTTGATTGCCTAATTCTAAGAAATGCAGCGATGAAAACTTATCAAAATTCATCTGGTAGATTTACGTTCTTCGAATTTGAAAGCAAACCGTCCTTTAGCTAGCAAACTAAGCGAAATCGAATTGGTCAGAGAATATTGTTAAAATCCGTTTTAACATATAAATGCTAACCACATACCACAAACCAAAAAAAATCGTTAAAATGAAATGAAAATTATTTGCCAAATTGAATAACTTGTAACGAGAACGAGCTTGCTATGGTCATTGCACAAATGCACAATGATATTTTTTAGTTTAAATGTGCTGACAATTGATTGCATCATAATCTGACGGTTGATGATCTTCAGGCAACCCAACCGTGAGACGATTCAGTAAAAAATATCTAAATATTTTTTAGGTTTTTTAAATTAACTTATATACTATTTGATAAGCAGAATGCTTTTGAATTTGCCAACTTTATGTTGAGTTTTCCGTGTGCACCACAAACTTAAGGTTGTCATCATCGAGTTCTGGACCGGCTTTGGATTAGCCAAAGCAAAATCGAATGGATTGATTTGGAAAATGTCTGTAGTTTATCCTGCAAATAAGTAACAAAATGTTCAACTTACATAATAATCAACATGGTGTTCCTTCTTCTCATGATGAGCAGCTTCAACATGGTGTACAGCTGGAGCTTCGTGATGAATGGCAACTGGAGCCTGATGGTGCACGGCTATGGGGACGTAATGGATGGGCTGCTGATGAATGATGTGTTCTCCACCGTGGTGACCTTGGACAATTTCTTGATGTCCATGGGAAATTTCTTGATGACCTTGGGCGATTTCGTAATGTCCTTGAGAAATTTCATGATGACCTTGGGAACCACCGTGATGTCCTTGGGAACCACCGTGATGTCCTTGGGAACCCTCATGTCCATGGGAGATGTGGATAGACTGGGAGGAGTAAGCGTGGCCCTGTTCGTGACCGTGGTGGTCTTGAGCGAACACCGCTGCTACAGCTAGGGCAAAGACAATCTGAAAGTAGGATAGGTGTTTAGTATTAAGTTTACTTACCTTAATGAATGCTGTATTGAGTAGAAAGCAAAGTCCAAGGAATTTTGTCAAGACTCAAGATTCACTTGTTAACCGGCGACTATTCCGGGAAGAGGCAGTTTTTATTGTGATGTATATCAGTAACCATATAAGTTCAACAAAGGAAAGCGAAAACGAAGCGCCATTTTGAAAAGTAAACAAATACAACTTTGTTTTTTTTATACTTTCATAATGGTTTATCACAATATTTTTATTTGTAAATCCAAAAAGCTACTCACTTTAGAGATCATCGTGCGTGTATGTGTTGTTATGCACTTATTAATCGAATGATATAGTTTCAGAAAAAAGGAGCCTTTTTATACTCAAAAACAAGTGCGTAAAATCTTTCCTTTGCGACAGTTTATTGTTACGTATTCATTCTGAAAACAGGTTCCTTCCACTTTTATCACCTGTTCTGTAACCGGTGTATTCATTTATTTTCTCAGAAACTTTTGTTAATGTAAGGTAACGAAGAATTTCTTAAAAAGCTGAGACCAACTACAGTTCACTAATCAAAATGAGCTTTGACTCAATATCTAGCTGTTCGACCTCCTGGTAGATGAGTGCTAAGTAGTGTCATACAAAAGTTTGGAATCAAAATCTTGACTGTACAGATTTTATTTCGCTGTTGTTAAGACCGACTGCTTAGGACTCAGCATTGTGAAACGAAGCACGAGGAACATAACACGTAATAAAAACAATCTAATTCAGCAACTTGTTGTTTCTTCTTACACAAACGTATGGTGGTTTTTTTTTTCGATTTATACGTCGACTTCTAGGTTGCATGGAAGTCTCCAGTTCATACCACAAGTTACTTCAACAATAAAATAACAGTGTTAAATGACAAAATATTATATTTAATTTACATTATTCATTATCAGTCGCAAAAACCAAAATTTCTGCACAGCACACCGCAAGCAATCGTCTAACGTTTCACAAAATGTAGGTATGAAGTTCGAAAAAATAAAAACAAGAAATACTTACACACTACAAGAAAATATAATACAAAAGGTTCTAATGCGTTGTAAAAAAATAATGAATGAAAATGTAAAAAGTTCTACACTAATTTGGGCCTAAGTCCCTATACAAATTATGAAACAATTAGGATGTAAGCATACAAGTCTGGAAGCCGTTCATTGTACGATGCTCTTTCGTTGTCGCATTCCGTCCGTGCTTAAGCTACGTAGTAATAAATAGGTGTCGTCGGTGTTGGTCTAGGCCTAGGGTTAGGATGGGCCTAGCCGTGGAGGAGATGGCCGTGGCCGAGGACAGGGGCGGCGACTACGGCGTGGGCCGCGGGGTGCGCCGCGTGACCGCTCCTGCTTACAACCGCATTGAATCTGGAAAGAGGATGAGAGAAATTTCAATAAGCGGGTCATTAATGGATTGTAGTCGTAGCCAATTAGTCTTCCTATATTGCTGTATGTCGTGAAAGGAGAACGGTAGTTAAAGTGCTTCAAAAATACAATATTTTCGAACACGTTCTGCAAACATTACATGATTATATTTATCGCTAAAAATAGTTATTCTGCTTTCAGGAAGTGAATCGTACATAGTTTGAAGCATTTTTTGTTATTATGAAAGCTACATTCTTTATTCGCTATGCAAATGTTTGGCTGCAAATACATACTAGCCAAATGATTATTTTGTTCTAAAATTAATACATCCTACCATACATTCGCATCGCTCCAAAGGAGTAAGTGGGTATATTGCCATTCTGCCAAAAAACAGCTAAGACACAGACTAAGGGCTGCTGATGAGAACTCATGAGATGAAGAAACCTAATAAGTATGTTGCTTGTCCAGAGGATTGTACACAGGACCGTTGGGTCCTGTGTACAATCCAGCGTACATAGCAGCATACAAAGCGTGTGTACATAGTAGTCGTATGAGCTATTGCTGAGAGTTGTCTCAGCAATAGCTCATACGACTGCTATGTGAGTAAGACAGTTACCCTGTTGTTCAACGATGACATTTTGAGACATTATAATGTATGGGAGTGACACATTGCCAGTCGATGGTCGACATCATTCAACCACCTTCTGTTTGCAGCTTAGTTAATCTGTGGGAATTCAAATTCTTCCCTACCCATTATGGTCATCAGCAGAGTAGTTGACAGTGCGCACGGTGCCGTCGGGTTCGACGAGGGAGTACTGGCCCTTCACGACGTCACCATCACGCGCTTCCCATTGGCTCTTCTGATCACCGGTGTGGCCGTCAGCGACGCCGTAATTGAACTGATAGCGGGGGTGGGCCTGAAATTCACAAGGGAGTCATTTCACAGTTTGTTAAGGGTGTACGCAAATCTGCAAGTAATATCTTAATGCGGTTACTTATACAAGTCTTAGGAAGGCTCAAAGTTTCCTGAATTTCTACTCTTATTTAGTATAGTATCCGTAAAAAGCCATTTGGAAATTACCAAGTGTATAAAAAGGATAGGGGATTATTACCTAAAAAAAACCCGTCAAGCGTGAGATGAACTCGCGTGATAAGGGTTCTGGACGGTTAATAAGATACCTGCCATAAACATTTCATGTAAAGTAGGTTGCCAAGACATACATAAGGCTTTTACTGTAAAAAAGTTATCAGATCTAATGTAGCCTCTGACTCTGCCCAGACAAGGCTTAACTCAACAAACCTTACATCTTGGTCAAAATGTACGTCTTGGCCGTTTTGCGGCCATTGCACAGACACCTCCATGGGCTTATGGTAAGAAATTAAGTCACTGGTCTTTAATATTGTGTCATGCAATAGTTCAATGGAACGGCCAAGCCACACATTTTGACCAAGATATAAGGTTTCTGGAGTTAGACCTTGGAGAGTTAGGGGCTTGACTCTACATTATACCTGATAACTTTTAAGAGTAAAAGCGTTACGTAAGTCTTGGCAACCTACTTTACATGAAATGTTTTTGGTGGGATTTCATTTCTTTGATAGGGTGCTCTATTTCTTTTTATTTTAGCGGTGATATTGTCCTGATATTACACTTCATGTTCAAATCATAACCCTTACTTCTGCATAGTCGGGCAAAAAAGGTATTTCTTGCACGCCCCCGGTTACTTTCTTCATAGCCCATGAAAAAAATACTCTTCTTCGTTGTTTATGAACATTTTATTCTAGCTTTCATAACAAATAGGAATAGGAAGTAGGTATATCTTCGGTGTTATCCGTAAGTAATACATTCAGACTTTACTCTTTAAGGAGGTTGGAGGGTAAAAGTTACAGCTTTATTAATTTTTTGTTGTTTGTTTGCAAATCCCAAGCTTGCACGCCAAATTTCAGCTGTCTAGGACTTCGGGAAGTTCCCTAGAGATTTTGATGAGTGAGTAAGTGAGTCAGTGACGAAATCAACGTCTTTTAGGTATTAATACCATCTAAAGTATAAAAGCTGGATAAACAGATATTTGTGTGTTTTATAAGTCTGTTTACTACATTTTATCCCGGGGATTTGAGTTCTCTAGCATTATCCATGCCGAAGCTATGAGGGTATGGAAATACGACGAAACGCTTCGAGAAAAGAAAGGTACTGCCCCAGTCTGGATTTTTGGCTCGTCTCGATGGGGGTACTACCGTGCCACAAGATCCCAAGATACAAATTTGATATTATAATCGAAGAACAGGTTCTCCCATACATTCCAACTGCAATTGTAAGTTTGTAAGCAAAATTTTGAAAGATTTACCGTGTTTCTTTTAGGATTTTCTGTAATCTGTACAAATTAAAAAAAATCGTATTTTTTCTAAATATTAGGCTCAGTAGTTTCGGAGATAAGGGTCAATTTTCATGATAAATGATTTTATTTCTGTAAGTAAGATTATACAAACACTTTTACACGTCAATCATTTTTTTTTATAAACTAGACGAAGCAGTCGTTTCCTATCTGACTACTCTGAGAAGAAAGGGCGAAACAAACTCAGAGGTTACATTCAGCTACAGCATGGTACGGCTTTGGTTATTAATATGCTCATTTACTAGATTCAACCAAGTATAAGCAGAAAAAGGCATATAGTAATTTATTCTTTCCTGGAACATGGAAGTTATGCGTGTTATATATTAGTGAAATTAGTATGGCTAATTTATTAAACGCTATTTGTTATTTATGTATATTGCTGGTCAGTTTATATTGCTCCAACAATTAATAATTTTAACATGATTCCGTTAAATATTAATGTAGTTCCTACCTAAGAACGTCGTATTTATTACGCCTATAACTCAATACTTTAACAATATTTTTATTGCAAGAACACGCAATTAAATGAGTAATAGAAAAACTGTTAAATTAAATAGGTGGTATTCGATACTCTCTTTTTTTTTTTTTTGAGGTTGGGATATCATGAAATAACTGCTCCCGCTCTGGGCAGAGCAGGAGGGCGTGTCAGACTCTTACTGATTAAAACCCACCCGTGTTCCTTCAGTTGCCTGTGCCAAGGGCCACGGTATCCCTCTCGGACTTTATCTCGATAGACTCCTGCAACTACCAAATCACCACTTCTTGTTTCTGATGATTACTACACATATGATAGAACTATCACTACGTCAGTTACTAAGATATTTTATTCAAAATTAAAATAATAGGTAAGTATTCAACAGCAATACCCAACTAATTAAAAAAAATAACAAACAATTACTATTAGAAAATCTAGATTATATTTTGTAGCATCTGACCTTATCTCTCCTGTGTGTTGCCTTATCCTACTTCCAATATAAATTAAACAGATCACAACGAACCACCCAGTGCGACAGTTAATTTTTCAGGCACTACGGGAAAAGATACCTACTTAAGTTCTGATTAAGATCTTACAATCCTTACAAAAGAAGTATTTTCATAGAGTGTTTTTTGTGTATAGCATCTCGCAATGTGAATCTGTGAGATTGTCAGCTGCTTATACGCTATCTATACTCACATTATAAAGAGGTTACATTTGTTCGTTTGTAAGTTTGTATCTACGGGCTAATCTCTAGAACTACCGGTCGGATTAGAAAAAATATATTTGCCTTTGATAGCCAAATTCTTGAGAAGGCTATATGCTATTTAACAACACTCTGAGACTCTTAGGAGCCAAGCAAAAATAAAAAAAGGCAGAAAGAACGCTAAGTGAAAACGAACTAATAGCGCAGACAGGCGATGCGTGGGATGGGTCGGGGGAATCAGAAATTTTACGCGGACGAAGTCGTGGGCATCAGCTAGTTCTTAATAAATTAAGGCCTCCAGCCGGGGAATACAAGTTAAACCAAGCAACTTCACTCTAAGGCCCCCCTGTATGGGGTACGGACCTCAGCTTAGGGCGTCTCTGAGGGAAAAGCAGCAAGGGACAGGCTGGATCAGGTTTAGATTAATTGGGGTTTTAAAGCTACAAGTCAGTGGCGTGGGCTGGCTCGAACAAGGGTTTGGGCGGGATTGGTAATAAGTAGGTATAATAAAACTCACATATATCTCAACAGGGGCTGCTGCGTGCGCGAGGGCCGCGCGGTATACCGGCGCGTGTGCAACCACGGCGCCGTGACCTGCAAGCGACCCGACGTTAACTACGTCATCACATATACATAGTACTCCTAATTTAGGTACAGGAAGAGTCTACTAAAGTGGAACAGGAAAAAATATAACTGCTTCCTACAGTCAAATAATTAGATTTGTCTATGCAGAAAGAAAAATACAAAGAAAGCATTGAAAGATCAGGAGAAATAAGTAAGTTTGATACGTTAACAAGAGAATACACAAAATGTTATCTGAGATGTCAAAACGAAATAGTCACAGTGGAAATCGATGGTAATATTATCTGTCTCCAGGCCTATATAATATTCTATCATGCACAGCTTCTATTAAACAAGGCAGATATTTTACGGTTCCATAAAAGTAAATCATGTTCCTGAATAAACTAAACTAAATAGGAAATCATTCTTAATAACTGAATCTTTTACTGACTGAAAACTCTTCTCTTCTCTCTTTTACTGAAAACTAATCAGGTACCTTAATCTAAACCATACCTAATCCATATCCCAAAGCCGGTGCTGCAAGGGCCGGTGCGGCCGCTGCGTATCCTCCGTAACCGCCATAGCCATGCGCAAGGGCAGGGGCGCCGAGCACAATGCTCTGTGTTGATAGCGCTCCGTGACCACCAGCGAGTAGACCTGCGCGCGTGACTCCTACCAACGCGCAAGCGAATAACACCTGTGGCAGGAAGAGGGATCTAATATCAATCTATATAAATCAATAAAAAACTGAGTTTGGAGTATTTTTCTTCACTGTCTTTTAGATTTTTATAGATCAAAAGCATCATTATGAACGCAATAAGATTTTTATGCTGTTTACAATGTTGACCCTTTCTGAAAACTGAACTTGTGTGGACTAATAATTATTTTGAAAACAGAGTGAGGTTTCGGTTTTTTAAACTACTAATCTCGTTTTCACGTGTTCTAAAAGTAGTTTGGAATTAAATTTATTTGAATTTGTTTAAAATCGCTTTAAACAAAATGGTCTCAAGTGGATCCCTTCAAATAATAGCATCATTTACTCCAGAACTTTTTACATTAAGTCCAACTATTTTGTTAATTAAACTTAGGACTCAATTTATTTCGGGACTCAAAAACTTTACCAGCAGCTAACAGATACCACAAACTCACAAAACCACCAAAAATGACCACTTGTGTCACCAACTACTCATAAACTCAAAATCACTTTACCTTAGCGAACATTGTGTTTAAGTTTTGTCTAAGTTCAAACGGTACGTCACTCTAAGCACTAGGGCTTGTTGTGTGCCGAATTCTAAGATACCGGGCGTTTATATAGAGGCTGTATGTCCTATAGATACAGGCTAGGGTCTCACTCGGGCGTGTCGCAGGAAACTATGTGTAGCTACACGTATGTGGCGGTGGGCGCTGCCGCAAACTAGATCGGTGGCATGTGCTGGATACGCTGCCTTTTGTTTTTTTTACTCTAAAATGTTTACAAGCTATACTCCAACAGCAGATCCCGAAATTCTTATCTCAGAGGTAACGGTCAGGGTAAGGCCATTATCACAGTGCCAAGCATCACGCTGCATGTTGCGTGTCAACACGCCTACGCGCGTACTTCCGGGAGTGTTTTCTTCACAAAAACACTCCCGCAAGTACGCAGCGTGATGCGTAGCAGTGTGATAATTGCCTAAGGTGAGAAAGGCAGATAAAGGGAGCAACAAAAAAACAATCGTTCGAAGACTGCGAGAGATACAGCCATGAGCAATATATTATCCAGTGTCATCAAGACCAAATGCATAGTGTGCGACATAGCACCCCACATTCACACTCTGCTGCCGTTCCGTCGAGGTAGCCCTCTTTAACGGGTTGGAGTTACATCTTTCCACTTGTATCCGGAGACGGTTCAGGGACCAACAAGATCTGAGATAGTGGTCCAGCGACGTGAAAAATAAGAAGATCAAGCCCAAATGAACCTTGAACTTCTTTAAGTTTTCACGTATAGTTAAGAACATAGTCGCTCTTCATATACGCAGGAAAACCGTCATATTGCTTGATAATGAATTGTCGACGACCAGTCTCCTCACCGTAAAGCCAACCGCGTCCCGTCAAACAAGTACACACAGGTTGATTCGTCAAAATTGTTGGTTAGCAAAAGGTAGGTTTTGTACATTGTATAACAAGCAATATCAGCATAATTCAATTACTCAATCATTGGAAAAACCCTTTAAGTCATTTAATCTCAAATGTCACCTGAAAATAGACGTGTCAAGTTTTAATCAAACATAATATATCGTATCCATACAATTCTCACGACCAATAAGTTCAAAGCATTCTGCGCTAAGAATTGGTATCAGAATAGTAAATAAATACATTTATAGTGACACATACATAGTTGCACCCGCTGTACATTCAGTACAAAATAAATTAATCTAAAGCACGCTACGTAGGGTACCATATTGAAGTTTTGTCATATAGACAATCAATTTTATTCTGCTACCTACTTCTGCCATTGTTGAAATGATTGGCTTTGTTGTGAAGTCACGGATTTTGAATGAATTCGCTAGGTTGTAAATTTCACTAAGTTATTGATATTTTGTCGATTCATTTTGGGCCTTAAGGCGCCTGAATGTCAATAAGGAAATCAAAAACATCCATAATTCTAATTATAGCACCTCACCAACAGCACACCTGTACAAATAAGCTGCGTTGATTCTTCTTGTTTTCATAGGTACCTATAGTTTTCTTTATTCTGCACATCTTAGTCGCTTAGGAGAAATAATCGCCGAGAGTCATCTACGGTAAAAACGATGTGATGAAAACTATGTGTAATATCGAACATGGAACGCTATGGCACTCGATACATTTTTAAGTGATATTTGATTTTATTTCAGTAAGTGGGTTTGTACAAACACTTTTACACGTAAAACATATTTTCTAAAACTAGATGAGGCCGGCGTTTCCTATCTGACTACTCTGAGAAGAAAAGCCGAAACAAACTCAGAGGTCACGGTCTCTTTTAAAATCCAGACAAAATCTTGGTCAGATCATGTGAAGGCTATGTAGATCGGTGTCTGCAATGGTCTTTTGAGGAAAGAACCACACAGTTTGAGTGGACCTGCCCAGTCAGTGCACGCAATTGTCAGCAATCGTGCAGCTCAACTCAGGACTTAAGGATCTCAACGATTCGACAAACAATACCAAAGAAAGGACATTTAAGTAGCCCGCATAAACTACTCAAACTGCCAGAACATGAAAATACTTTTACTTGATCAAGTCGCTTCCTCTGACATTTTAAACGTAACACACATAATCAGCCTATACTGTTCCCACTGTTGGGACACAGGTCTCCTGTCTGTGAGAGGGAGTGGGCCCAGTGCGGGTTGGTAGATGTCACATGTCTTCAAATTTATAGTTCTTGGACATGCCGGTTTCCTCACGATGTTTTCCTTCACCGTTTTAAGAGCAGTAGTGATGAAATAATTTAAACAAAGTAAAGCGCCTAGCTGGGTTCGAACTTACGACCTACCTACCTTCATAAATCGCGGCCGTTCACCGCTGGACCACCACTGCTCTTAACGTAACACATGCAGCTTTAATATTCATAAGGCAACATTATCATCTTATTTTCATTGTGTCAATCTTGAAATGTGAAGCAAGGTGAAATGCTTTGCGGCATGAGATTTCTGTTACCATCCGGTGTAATACCCATAAAATCACATAAATCGCCTACTATAAAAATATTATGGCACTAACAAAAAAACTAGTCTATAGATATGAATTATTTATAGGAAACAATATGTAACATTTATTATCTTTGATATCCAAACCAATTCTTGACTTGGTGAAAAAAATTTTGTGCCTAAATTGGGCGAGAGCCAAATGTCGCCTGGCCATAATAGAAGCATGAACTCATTGTGACCATAAGTAAGGCCTTGAGAAAATTGCTCAGATTTTCAATTTTGGTTACTCTGTGTTCGTTATGCATTGTCTTACAAGAGTCGAACCGAATTAGGCGAGGATTGTGTGAAGCAATAATAGTTAGACTGAATCCTCGCTTAATTCGGCTATCAATAAATATCTTTTGAATGATCGGAGAATTAGCTCAAGAAACCAAGTGCTTACCATAAATATCAAAATTGAAGTTATTATATAAGAGGTAACTTTATTTCTCGGTGCATTGGTAATTTGGCTGAGGCGGGTCTGTAAGTTCTTTCAACTAATTAGTCGTTTTTAATAAATATTATAAATTACAGACATAAAAAATAATAACGAAATAAATATTTAATAACAAAAAAAAGATATGTTGCGCCGACCCTAAATAAATTGGCATGTGGGCAGGAGAATCTTTAAATAACTAATAAGAAAAAAATATTCTTTCTTCTTTCTTTCTTTGTTAATAATAAATAATAACACATGCTGAATATAAAGTGTACATACATGAAAAGTGCCGACGCGACGAAGCTCTTTCATCGATGATGCATACAACATCCATCTTACATGTAAGACAAGTTAAAAGCCTTGATAATAAGATATGTAGTGACAATGCGTATGCACTTGACATAAAGGCATTCTAGACGCCCCCACTTATCTTCTTATGGAGTGTACTTACGACGCTTTATTTGGTAATGCACTGACAGGCATGAAGGGAGCTATAACTTTTTATTATCAAGGGATACCAAATGGGTCGACGAGACAACAGCTTTACATGAAATCCTTTTTAAAAGACAAAAAGAAAATGCGTTTTGAAAAATAAAGTAGTTATAATGCATGCTGGTTATAAAAAACCGGCCAAGTGCGAGTCGCACTCGCATACGAAAGGTTCCGTACCATCGTATAATAATTTACACACTACATATTTAAAAAAAACACCTTTCTTGTACCCCCACCCCCACCACCACTCTCCACCCCCTAGAATGTTTTGCTTTACTTTATTTTTTTGTTAAAGCGGTAATAGAAATACACACTGAAAATTTCAACTATCTGCCTATAGGTAACAGTTCTTGAGATACTGCTCGCTGACAGTGAGACAGATGGACGGACGGATGGGCGCATGGACGTTCGGACGGACAGCGGAGGCTTAGTAATAGCGTCCCGGTTGGCAGCCTTTGGGTACTCATCCCTATAAAGAAGATGTGTGCTTACTCGGGCCGAATAGGCTCGATTATGAATATGCCATAATAAAATGATGTACTTGGGGCTGAGACCTGGTGGCCTGAAACACAGACTTCGGCTTAGCTTAGGCACCAGTCTCCCACAATATTTCTCTTTGAGCCCATGACTGGACAATATTGTTTTTTTGTTATTATTTTATAAGGATATTGTGGTGAGGAAATAAATAAACATATTATACATTATATTAATATTATTCAGCGTCACCGACCCGAGCGTGACGGTTCAGTTTCGTTCACTGTTCAGAAAGAGCGCAAAGAGCGCCTTAAGAGGTTTTCACTTCAAAGAATACTGTGAAATTTCAATGTCATGTTTAAATAAACAGCATAATCGTGAACTTGATAAAAAGACATCACAGTAAAAAGTGTAAGTAACAGTGGAATTTGATTCAGATAATAATAGTCAATGAATCACTGCAAAGGCATTTGTATTAGCATACTCGAAAATAGCTCTCAAACTAGTTAGCACTAAATTAAAATTAGATCTGCTAGCAAACCACACTGCATTTATTAAGGAGTAGTTCCTTTGTCATCGATTTTATAGATAGTTTTTTTTTTGAACTCAGTTCTTTAATGCGGAATGCGGTAGAAGTAAACTGGTAGAAAACGTCACGTAACGAAAAAGCGTTATGCCCCCTCTATGCGACTTGCTAGATATAGTTTTCAAGGTTTTTAAAGGTGCTGAAGCCAATAGTGAGGTAAAATGAAAATCCAAGATGGCTGCAAAATGTTGTTTTTTTTTATCATGGGTGTTGTTTTCGTGATTTTTGGGGCTACAGCCGATAGCGACGTCATGCGAGCCTCTAAAACATATATAAGATGGCTCTGTATTAAAAACACGTATTCAATTAAAACTTTCTCTCGCTCTTTCTAATAGATACGAGTGTGTGTACGTGCGAGTATCGCGTAAGGAACTTCGTTCTTGAAGGGGGTCCCCCGACCGCACACATTTTCTTATAATTAAGTATGTTGATGAAAATTCTGCCAAAACTGGAAGGAGGACTCGTGGGCTCGCGAACGATGTAAGTAGTGGAGGGAGGCCTTTGTATGAAAAAGAAAAAAAGGATACGTGAAATGTTGTGGTAACATTTTTATATCGTGAACTTAAAACTGGCCTTGATGAACTGTTAGGTTTAAACTGTTTAAGAAAAATACCACCATATCCTTTCTTAAGGTATCTTAATATTAAGACAATGGGCAGCAGAATGAAACTAGTTATTCTATAATGCGTATAACTCATACGCATGCGCTACGTAGATGCGTTTACCTGTGTGCTGACTATCGGTTTGAGCTAAACCTGTGCGAATATACCTACAGGCTAGTATGATAATAGTCCCGGGACTTTATACATTTTTTATGTTACTACACTACACTATGTACAATTCATAAAGCGATAACAGCTCACACAGTGAAACCGCACCTTAAATCGGGGTGTGAGCGTCTACCGCATAGTCTCGGATGTCAAGTGGCTGTGACTCATCTATCCGAGATCGTTGACCTCGCCGCGGTTATATCAAGCCTCATTGGGCAATGCGGGCAACAAGACCAGTGTATACTTAACCACTAAATGCAAGTTAACACAGCGTGTTGCAAAATGAACGAGTGTTTACACTTATTTGCATACGTGATGAAGATGTAGTCTTGTGAAATTATTTTGTATCTGTGATATCGTGCAGTTGATGGAGAAAAGATAATGTTTGGACAAGTTGTGTGATATTATTGGTGAAGTGTTGTAACATTAAGATATCAATTATAAGGTTTACTGCCGCCAGTCAATAACCTAGCTACCATTTTGTTAGTTAGCTGTTTTCCTTATATGTCGACACAAACCAGTGACAGCTTATAACATGTTATTATTATGTCATTTATATTGCTGTTAGTGTTTATCGTAAGAAGTAAAAAGCGCCTCGTTGGTATAGTGGTGGCAACCGGACCTGCTGAGCATGAGGTCCTGGGTTCGATACCCGGTGAGGGCAAAGTGTTATTATGTTTTTTCATCTAGAATTTCTCAGCCCGAAGTCTGAATTTGTGCCCGGTTGATGGCAATAGGCTCTCGACCTATTACATTGATCACATCAGAGGGGCAATTCCCGTATTTTTAAGAACGTTCGCATTCTAACCTCAGTCTCAATCTGTCAAAAATACAATCAATTTACATACATTTTGACAAGTTTTTGACATTGATTGTCGTTGAGATGAGATTGCGACTTGAATTTGAACGTTTTTTAAGTACGAGAATTGGCCTTCAGAAATCATAACTGGCAAAATGTGTATGTAGTATAGGTGTACATCTGTCTAACCCTTCTGGGATTACAGGCGTGATGTTATGTTATTTTATATAAGGTTATGTTGTGTTATATTATGTTGTGTTATTTTATGTTATGTTGTGTTATATTATGTTATGTTATGTGTAGTAAAAACAACAACACTAATCTTAAACTATATCCAGTTCGTTCACGCTTAACGAGCTAGGTGGCGCTAGTTACGAAGGTATCACATTTTCGCTGTCAATGTCTTATCTCCACTATATTTTTCATCGGCTTCTCAATCCAGTGATTAGTTATGCATGCACGTGCATTTCTTATGTCCAGCTAGTTGTGCAAATCATCTCAGTGTTCCAAGCTTTGTTGTGTAATTAAATTCTTAAATTGTTTTAAGAATTTTGAAAATTATCTGAAATTGTTTTATAATTGTTCAGCAAAAGTTATTTAAAATGTCAACAGTGGTTGCTGTAATTTAAAGATGATTCCACACCGAAAAATAACGCAGCGATATCAATATCACTCACAATCACCAGATTTTTTAAATGTTTTGTTCTTTTCTCGCAACGAGCATGTTAAGAGTCGTATTAACATGTTCGTTGCGATAAAAGAAAAAAAAAATAAACAAAATCACCTGCCTGTCCTTTTCTCATGAAACTTGGGGTCGGCGCAAGATGGTTTCTTTTTCCATTCTCCCCTGTCAACCGTCACGCTGTCATTAAATCCCCTCTCTTTAATATAATTCCTCACAAAATACATCCATCTTTTCTTCAGCCTTCCTCTCCCTGTCCAGCCATCACCATGAATATTCAGCACTAGCTTCTGCCCGCAACATCGTTCGCGTAAAATTTCTGGTTTCCCGACCCACCTTTTTTTTTTTTTTTTGAGGATGGGAAATCACCAAATGACCCCGTGGCATTGAATACTTCGTTTTCGTCAAGCGTTCTTTTTGATTTTGGCCTTTTCGCTCGGCTCCTAAGAATCCTAGTGTGATGTTAAATAGCCTTCCTCAAGAATGAGGCTATCAAATTCAAATTTATTTATTTGTACACATAGGTATAATGTAGTGGTACACGATGTTATAAAAATAGAAAAATATTGAGTCACTATGTGCTGCCTTGCAAGGCGTACAAATATTACTACACAGTTGGTAATAGGTATACAGGTAATAATAGCCTATATAATTTTATATAATGCTAAGTAACCATCTTAAATCTTCAGTAATAAAATTAACATAAACAAAATAATAACAAATTAATAATAATAATAATAATATATTTATTCAGAAATCACATGGCTTAAAAATATGTACAGATTTGCTTAAATGTAAATTATATTCCTAAGACTTACGTGCCTGAACTAGGTAATCCTGTGTTTCAGGCAAGAAGAGCTAAAATAGTCTTTAAAAGTTAATAAATAATCAAAAGTTGACAAAAGACAAATAATTAACAAATATTGAGTAGCTTATTAAATCATATTTTCTAAAATGGATACATACTTAACATAGGTGAATATTTACTTAAACACAGTTAGTAAATTATTAATTAAACTTAATAACTAAAGTAAGTAGGTAATAAATAAACCTGAGAAACTTATTACAGATTTTATTTTTCATCTAAATATTAATTTATAGTGTAATATGCTTTCTGTATCAGAAACCTATGGAGGGAATTTTTGAAAGTATTTAAGTCTTTTGAAGCCGTTATCGATTTGGGTAGTTTGTTAAATATTTTTGGAGCCATTCCTAGGAAACTTTTTGAGAATAGGGCGGTTTGATGGGTTTTTGACTTAAGCGCACCTCGATGGCGTTTAGTGGATAGGGTTTCAAATAGGTAATGGTAATGTAAATGTAATGCAAATGCAAAAACAATTTTTGAAATCCGACGAACAGTTCCAGAGATTACCCCCTACACACAAATTTACAAGCAAACAAACAAACAAATTTTGCCTCTTTATTAATATTAGTATAGATGTTAACGCGAATGTGATGTGTACACACGGCTACACATCAAGCTATACAAAACCAGTTTACGCTGGTCTCGCATCGTACGGAAATCCTATACAATGTGAGATCAGCTTATACTGGAATGTATAGCTTGATGTGTAGCCGTGTGTACAAGGCATTATCAACCAACATGCGTTACAATTCCTTGCACTATTCATATCAATAAATCATATATTCTGATATACCTACATACGTGTTCTTAAGCGATTTATTACCGCATGGGGCTTTGCCCAATATAAATCATAGTGATTGAGCAATTTGTCTCACATTACATGAACGCAGGTAGCATGTGTGAAGTGGCGCCAAGAGTTATAGCATATGCATTAAATTAATTTAATGTAATGGCTTGGTAATCTCTTTAAAGTGATGTTCTAGCTATTTATTTTGTGAGCAATCTACTTGTATCATCAATTCATTTAAGAAGTTAATAGCTAGCAATTCAAAATAAAAGCTAACCCAGAAATTAATATGACCCACTGACTCGTCTACATTGAATATAAATTTGTTATTGCTAAAATGTATGTATGTGTTAACAGCTCCCAGCTCTATATTTGTCTTTCATATTCATCTGTTGCAAAAAGAGTCGGGCAAAATCAAAAGTAATTTATTTAAACTAGGCTGAGAGTCAGCACTTTTTGAACGTCAAAATCACATAAGACAGTCTTGATGTAGTAATAAATTATAATCATTACTCATTAGTTTAGCTTTAATATAACGGTATATCTGAACCAACCTAACTTCATTCCAATACCTTTAGCAGAAGTTATCCTATAATTAAGTTATTTAGTGCGGTATCCGATGTACTGTTAAGTTGTGCAAGCCATTCATCAAATATGGGCGCTTTGGCACCCACTCTCATATAATGTAACTGGATTTCTATTAGAGTAATATCGAATTACCCGCGAAATATTAGGAAATCAATAGCGTGCCTATGCCGAAACCTTATATGCTTTGAGTAATAGACTGTTGTTATGAAGGAATTTATGTATGAGCATTCAATTTGTAGGCAAATTAAGCAATTTATTGTGTATCTATTGTGGATATATTTGGATTGGATGTTTTATTGTTTTGTTACATGGATATATTGGTTAGATTTGACATGAGTTTGAAAAGTATGTGGGTGAGTGGTTATTCCCTTTAAGTGGAAGAAATTATTTATTGCCCAAACAGATATTTAAACAAAGTATTGCAGCCTTAATCCTATATTTAAAATGTCCTTGTCCTATATTTAAAAAGAATATATTAATATCTAAGTCAACTGATTCCTGCTGAAGCCAGCCTAGTTCTTTTCAAATTACAATATAGAGATCAATCACTTTACATGTAATATCGCTCCCACCTATCCTATGATCTATTTATCTGTTTCCAGTCTTTCGAAATTCAGACTAGCTGGTAGAATATTCTCTCAAAGGTTTTCTGCTTTGTAAGTACACGTCACTATTCCAGTAAATGTTGATTTTGAGAGCGGTTCGCACATGAATCTTCAATACAGACTCTTTGATTATAATAGGTATTCCTCCTCATTTAAGTGCCTACATTTAAATTAAAGTGTCACAACCTCAAAAATGTCCGTTACTTTTGACCTCTTATTCTTTAGTCATTGCTTTTGACACATTTGCATAAATCCATCAAAACAAGCCCAAAGTACCAACAGACCTCGCGTATTATGTCCTTAACACATATGCATAATATATTTAAATTAAATGCCCACCATCACGAATCAATCTATCACTAAAACAGTTAGAAACTGGATTATTAATAGTAAATGCAATAATGTTTTACAGGTGATCTATTTGATATATTAAGTTCCATTAGGTGATATGCAAGTACTTAAATGTAATTAGTAAACGTAGTTTAAATGCGTGGTAACTATTACGGTTACCTATTTTAGTCTTTTGCAGCTGACAAGTTTCAGTGGTTGGTGCAATCAAGTTTTACGATATGGTTTGGTTAGAAATTCCAAATGTTAAATTAGCCACCCTTTCTACATCTTTGATTGTCGTAATAGACTACTAAAGAATATAAACCCACTTCCCCTTCTTACCTGACTTCCCAAATTCAATATTTATGCACTGCCTATAGTAAAAATCTTCGTTCCACCAAGAATTGTCTTTTACGATGTCCTTCTCATCGTTCTGGTTTCATTCATTCTTCTTTCTTTATCCAGGCGGTTTTTCTTTGGAATGCGCTCCCTCTGAAAATTAGGACAGCAACCAGTCGGTTATCTTTTAAAGTGAAGGCACGTGAACACATCCGTCAGAAGTTGGCTGAAACATCCCAGCGCTAAGTTGCTGGGTTCGTTTTCTCCTCTACCGATCGTTATTTCTCCTGACCAAGGTTTATTTTGTTTATATGTATGTATCTATATATTAGTATTTATTCTTGTATTTTATAGTCATTTCCGAGCTATCTATCCTGTATGTTGCACCTGCCATGGTATATCTCTGCATCACCCTAATGTTGACTGGTAGAAAATGCCTCAGGCATTAAGTCCGCCTTTGTACAGTATTTTTTTTACTTGTGCATAAAGTTTTAATAAATAAAAATAAGAGAATAAAATAGAATATTCTGTAGGTATTATGAATACCATAAAATTAAAGATGTAAATGTAGAAATTTTACATAGGGTGACACAATGGGCGGTCTTGTCGCTAAAAGCGATATTTTACAGACAACCTTTGGATGGATTAGAGGGAGAAGGAGAGAAAATACTGCAGGTAGTCAGTGGTATACCATTTACATATACAATAAATATATTATATACATAATACATATACTTATCTACATATATATGTATAATAAACATAAAACAAGAGCATGGAAACTATAATTATGTAATGATGATGTTTAAATAGAGATTAAGTGTTTAAAGGAATTATAATGTTAATGGGATTGATAGAATTCCTCTTTTTCCCTTGTAACAAGATTCTACACTCGATATTACGTCAAATGTCCATGATGATTATGAAGCAAAAAGACTGCATTAGTATCGTAGCGCTTAGCTAGTGGAGTTCCGTAATTTTTACAATGGTAAAAGGCGGGGGTTTTTGTATGTATGTCATTGTACGTACTATATTAAGAATTTAACTCCTAAACAAGGGCATAATCAAGAAACATCAATGTCAATCCATCACTACTTTCAGAAAGTGCAAACAAAATAAATTATGAATTGCAAAATTATATTTTCAGATTCAAATTCAAGTCTTGATCACAATGCACGGCGGCTTTCAAAGTCGAGTTAATAATCTATTATAATCAGCAACAATATAATTCACGCGTGTCAATCTCATTATAGATTTCGTAACTCAACGTGTCAACTTGTCACTTAGGCACGACTTTATTATTCGTAGGTCCGATACAAACGGAGTTGCAACATTTTTATGTTAAGTTGATTGGAAAGAGTTCTAGAAAGCAGATAATAATGTACATTTATATAGTCCTCCAGACCAAATTTCGGTCATGGCGGCCAATCTCAACGGAGACTAGCCTATGGCGCGGGAGATATTATAGTGCACAAGTGTATGCGAAGTCACAAGTGCACTCTCTCTTCCCTCACTCTCATAGTCTGGTGGGACGGATATCTGACATGACCGGAGAGAGAGAAGAAGCGCAGGACCAATGGCTTAACGTGTTTTCCGTCGCACAGGGGGACCAAAAAAAATTCAAAATCGAAAAATCCAATAACATTTTGCCCGACCTGGGAATCGAAATCGAACCCAGGACCTTATGCTCAGCAGTCGCGCTTACAACCACGAGACGAATGGGCAGTTTATAATTATTCATGTATTATTTATTTTATTATTTATGTACACACAGTAAAACAGATACGGATACGACATATTTACTGTTTTTATAGTATTAAGGTGTATTTATTTTGCTGTAATGCCAATAAACGCATTTTCTTTCTTTCTTTATATTAGTATTGAGTACAAAGGTATACTGCTTATTTCTTAAGAAATTTCTTCCAGCAGACCTGCGAAAGGAGAAATGATAAAGAAATGTAGACCATAGTGTGTGAGAACAGGAAAAGAAGAATTTGGTTTTGTGACGTATTACAATAGAATATTAAATATACCTACACAAAATAAAAAATAAAAAAAATAACATATAAGTACTTAAATAAATACATAATGCAAAAAAAAAATAAAAAAAATCTCACTGTTAAGAGGAAAGGTAATGCACTTTTAATCGATATTTGAATTGAGAAATAGATTTTAAATCTCGAATGCTAAGTGAGTTCCACAATCTTACAGCATGAACAGAGAAGGAATAAGAATAGTAGCTAGTTTCATGAGGATGTATGAATGTATGAATAATGTACAACGTAGGGTTCAAACCACTAGACGATCATGGCCAACTTGTAATGCTATTGCAATTACGTAAACGAAACAAAAGAAGTATGTAAGGATCGTAGCAGGTGGCGTTTTGTAGTGTCTGCCTACCCCCATGGGAAGGAGGTGTGTTTATGTATGTTTGTATGTACTTTTTTTTTCGGGTACAAATAACTTCTTCCGCTCTGGGCGGAGCGGGGGGCGTGTCAGGCTCTTACTGACTAAAACCCACCCGTGTTCCTTCAGTTGCCTGTGTCAGGGGCCACGGTAACCCTTTCGGACTTTCCCGCAAGCCTGGCAGGCATTGGCCCTAGCGGACTTCGTCATTGGTGCTGAAATCTCTTTGAGGCGCGCGTGGAACACAATGCATGTAGGTATGTACTGCTATTGCACTCAGATAGATGAATGTTCACTGGGTAAATTAAAAATATATTGCTGCGTCTTTTATGACTGGTTTTCACACCAGCCTACGCTGGTAAAAGGGGGGTAGATAATCACTGTGATCTTTGGTTTGGTGAGATTTGGTAGGAAAAGTCGCTGAAGGATGACGAAGATATCGTAATGTCTCTCATGGCTAAGCACATAGCAGGTGATTAGGTATAAAGCTTCGTCTCATAGCACCAGATGCAACAATACAAATATCCATGGCATATCCTTGTTACGAATGGTTATTTACAAGTTAGAATCTTCAAAGTATTGCAGTAGCGGATGTAGGTAGCAGTGGAAATCAGACATACTAGTACTATCTACGAGTTCCGTCACTTCATTCATCATTATATAAAAACGCCATTTCCTCTACCGCTGTATGCAAAATGAACATTTGGCCTGCAATACATAAACAATATTACTCTACAATCTCAAAGAATTATGGAAATTACAATTATAAATTAAGTAAACGTAGAAAATAAAAATGCAAATGTATTTCTTATGCATTATATCGATCGCTTGCATTAGTTATTGTTTCAATTTCACTAAAGATATTTCACTCATAGATTATTATCTTTTTTACATTTATT
This sequence comes from Brachylomia viminalis, assembly GCA_937001585.2. Classification (NCBI taxonomy): domain Eukaryota; kingdom Metazoa; phylum Arthropoda; class Insecta; order Lepidoptera; family Noctuidae; genus Brachylomia; species Brachylomia viminalis. The sequence continues at coordinate 10,061,453 of OW443297.2, read as the reverse complement.
TACTATTTCGTTAAAATATTCCTAAAATTAATGAGCCTCATGATTTACGAATACGGATAAAACTGGTGCTGTACTGTAACAATTAAACGCATGACAGATAGTATCATTGCTTACAATAACTACAACCTAACCAAGGAACTATATACCGATACCCATCGTTAGTTTATAGGTATTTCACTAACTTCTGAGCGCGGGTTCGCACGCTGGGGGGTCCGAAAGCTGGGGAACGTACGACCGGGATAAAAAACTATCCAATGTGTTAGTTCAGGTTATAACTATGTGGGGTGCATGTTGAAGAGCCTCCTCGTGGCGCACCCTGGGCAACGTCGGCTCCAATTTCTCCCAGTGCGGTTTTGGGGGACAATTGGGGCTGGCGGCTAATCTTCAACAAGCGGGGAAAGGTCACGGTTCCAATCACCGATCATGCTTGATGGTCGGTGAAGGGAACCGGGCTACAGAGGGTACGCCCACTCCTCCTCTGCTTACAGAGGGAGGTGAGTGGGCGTAGACTGGGCAGGGCCGCCGATGCGGAACAGGCGGTCGTGTCCCGGAGGGAGGCAGCGGCGCGCGCGCGGGGGATGATTCTCTCGCGCGGCGCCGCTCCGGAGAGGGGAGGGGTCGAGGAAGACGCCGGTCTGGTAGTCACCTCCGGCTCCTCCCGGGTGGAGGCCAGCAGGCGGTGGGTGCGGGGGCGCCCTTTGCCTGTATTGCACGGGCCTCCACCAGTGTCGGACGGGAGTGGCCGGGTGTTCCCGGCCATTCCCGTAGCCCCCCAGTTGAATGGGGGGCATGCGGGGCCCGCCAACTAGGCGGGCATACGCCGGGAGGGCTGTGGAAGCAGAGGCTGAGCCAATTTCCCATAGCCCTCCCATCACGGCGTTGTGGGAACACCGCTGAGTTTTAGTGGGTATACTGTCGAGTGCGGTTTTCGACAGGAGTCCCACATACCCCGTCTCGTCCCCCACGAGCGGGGATGCATAAAGCATTTCTCAGCGACAAAAAAAAAAAAAAAAAAAAAAAAAAGGTTATAACTATGTGTGTGCCAAATTTCGATCCATTCAGCCGTTTTTTCGTGATTGAGTAGATAAAAAACATACAAACTTTCACATTATTAGTAGGATTATCAATGTTAAGTTAATAATTTGTACTTATTACGCACATCTTATATTGTATTGTTATAATGCAAGTATGAATGTTCGCTTGCTCACTTTTTACCTTCAAATTAATCCAAATGAGAACAGTAGCGCAATCTATCGCTACTTGAACGTAGTTAGCGCTTTAATTATGATATTTATGTAGAATACCCGTACCTGCTTTCAATTCCGAGAAAATATTTGTAAGTACATATATAAACATAACATTACGCCTGTAATCCTTGAAGGATTAAGCAGATGTGTACCTAGATTTATTTTATTATAATTTTTATTTTTTTATTTTACCTACATACACATTTCGCCAATCATGTTTATGTTTAATTTAATTGGGGGCGACCCTATTGCCATCTACCGGGCACAAATCGAAACTCCGGGCAGCACTGAGAAAATTCCTGATTCCTGAAAACCCAATAAGACATTGCCCGTAAAACACTATATCACTGCTAATCGTGCCATATTATACACTTATTACTTACTGAAACCCACTTAAAACGCAAATCAATTTCTAAAAAGTTATTCTTTTGTTTTTGGAAAAATCTCAATCAACAAACAAACCCAACGCAATATCGGCAATACACAGCTGTCGAAATAAGCTCAAGAGCAGCGTTTACCGCACACTAAGCCCAATCCCGATTCCACTTAATTCACCAAAATGGACACGCAATTTAAAAACAATTTGGCGCTAGCGTCGAACTCAAGAGTACGAAACGTCAAAATCCCAATGTCAATCGATCGGAATTGAATTTAAGAGTTAGCTGGAAATGGAACCCAGGACATCAAACTCGTTGCGGGAAAGTTCGAAAGGGATACCGTGGCCTCTGGCACAGGCAACCGAAGGAACACGGGTGGATTTTAGTCAGTAAGAGTCTGACACGCCCTCCCGCTCTGCCCGGAGCGGGAGAAGTTATTGCATGACTTCCCAACCAGAAAAAGGACATCAAACTCAGCAGTAGCACTTGCAACTACTAGATCAACGAGACAGTCTGTTATCCTAACACAGGCAACATCATGCTTAAAAGGAGGCTCCAATCATAAACAAATGTAAACTAGTTGGTACAGAAATAAACATTGTGTATTGTATTTGTATTTTGTTTTGTACAAATTATTAGGAAAATAAATTGTTTATAAACCATATAGTGCCATGAAAAATATAAGGTTGCCAGGTGATAAACTTTAAAATCTTGCATACTCAATATTTATTTATTTATTTAGGCAAACTAACTAAATACACACAAAGACATAGTACATATAATTTACAAATACAATAGCATTGCATGCATCTAAATTAAAGGTAAGCACAGCATTTTATTTATATGATAAAATATAATATAACTCACTATACAATAATAATTAATACAAAGATGGACAACAATGTAAATAGGTCTAATATCAATAATCTATCATACTTAAACTAACTGGAATTAAATTAAATGAGATTGAATTTCAGAACAAACTAAAAACATAATTAATAAAACACAAAATAAAATAAACTGTGTTTGACCTGTAACTTAACCTCAATTTCGTCTATCGATCAGTACCCCAATTCTCGTAATTTTAAGAACGTTCGCAGTCTAATCTCAGTGTCAATATGTCAAAAACACCTCTAATTTCCCTACATATTTGACAAGTTTTTGACATTGATTGTCGCTGAGATGAGATTGCGACTAGATTTTGAACGTTTTTAATTACGGGTTTCCACAGGAACAAGATTATATCTTGCAACAGCGAATAGTACATCTGACAGTTTAAAGCGGATGAAATACCTGACGTCAGACTTTAATAATTATGTAATAATAAATACAAGTCACAATACTGAATTAAGACAACATTGTAAGTACATAGATACTGAAGTGAATACTTTGAAAGTAATAAAATGTTTAATGTTTCACGATTGCAATGAATTACTACAGTGTATTGAAGGTGGACGATAACTTAAAAGATAAGTACGATAAACACAATTTACGCATAATTGTGATCGCAAACTTATCCATAAAAGTTGAGTACTTAACGAAGGAAACCGTTTATTAAAATTGTTTCTCAAATTCACTTATTTCGCAAATCAAGTGAATGTGATGAAACAGGAAGCCTTTCAACTTGTAAATGCAAATTTTAACACCGTAGAGTACGTTTCTAAACGATGTAATTTATTTAAATGCCCATGATCAAACGACAGCTGTAAACATTCTCGCAATATTTTAGTTATTAGAACTATTCTATCTACTAGAACATTTAAACGTAAAGAGGAAAAAAGTACGGTTTTAAAGTATCTGATTACTACCCTTATTAAGTTTTTAAAGCTACCTAACTACCCAGCTTCTAGACAGTGAGCATACTAAACACTTTTATTATTCAAAGACAGAACAGTTTTGGCTTGTATCAAAACCAAGGTTTTCAGTATAATCTGCACCATCATTGTTCGCACCAGTCTGTTTAATAGACAGAGAGTCCTAACTCAAACTGGATACAGCCTACCAGCCGAGATTTGATAATTGATCATGCGTTCATATAGCACTGCTATTGAATGTTTTATAGCCAGCGATTGCTGTAAAAGGAAATCGGTAATCATTGAACGCCACCCAGTTTGTCGGTAGAAACAGTAGGCACACAATTTTTTACTTAATATATTATATTTTAAATTAACTACAAGCTGAATAGGTTCTTGAGATAAAGCGGTTGACTGCTTGGGAATGTTGGTCGTTGTAATAAGAATTCGTCACATAAACATTCACTTTTTTTCCTCTAGTAACATCAAGAAACAATTCGGTGATAATTTAAAATTAACCATGCAGGAATTATAGGAACGCCAAATACAAACACGCAAAGGAAACATAAGATACTACTATACGATACTATTATAGTCAATACAATAAACGCATACATTAGAGAGTATTTTAGATAACATCAAGAACGTTTGTGCCGTTTTTAGATACGTGTTTAGATTAGAAACATTATTTTAATAATGATTCCAATCTTACTTTCTCACTTTTGTAAAGTGCCCACACTTGAAAGTAAAAACCTTTCCGCCACTGGATAAAGTGAATGTATTAATTAAAGCTGTCAAGTTACTTTTTACAAACATTTTGGAGCGATTTTCTGATAATATTCCAAACTCATATCAGCCTGCTCCAGTTCGTGTAGGGCAATTAGTGTCCACATTCCTTCAGAAATTGTAGTATTGCTCGAAAATCAAAATTATTTATGTATTCAGTTCAACCACACACGTTATCTATAGGTTTTCAACCAACAGGATGTAGGTGGAGTATCAAAGAATTCACAATCTTTTGCTAAAACTATTAATCAGTTTGATTATCATTTTGACCCGGAATGACCCTCAACAATTGAGGAGGTTACTAAACATGTTGGTTCTACTGAAACATACTCTAAATCGAGGAAAATTGTGTTTGAATCGAAAAAAGAAACTTGGAATTCTAATGCATGATGCTACATGCATGGGTTCATGGGTCATGGGTTGGTTGGTTCTTAAAAAATAAAGTTTGCGTTCAATAATATCATTGTGGGATAATCAGAATCAGTAGCCAACAATTAAATACTTTTGTGACCTCAGTGAAATAAAAATGCTTGGTAAAAGAAGAATTTTTCCAAACTATTTTATTTCGCTCTAGGTAAGTACGATTTTTAAGGAGCTTAATAAACGTTAACAAATGCTATGATTAATGGACAAGACAACTGTCCTAATGTTGTTCCAAGCGACCTTATACGTTTGGGCCACAACCCAATTCTGAGATCGACAGACTACAGAAACCTTTTTCTCACGACAATCAATTTATAAAGTAGAGCAAGTAGGTAATTATTTTCAATATTTGGTCAAGCGTTTGATATAAAGGTATTATAATAAGGATTTAATAGTAAATCGGTTATTAACTTGGTATAATTGGCCATAATTTTAGTTAATGTCTTTTAAGTTCCGCAGGTTTTTATTGCTCCTTTATTAGGTAACTGGGCAGCGCTTTTCTAGCTTGAAGTTCATAATGACTACCGACTTGTAGATATTGATAAAATGTTGAAGCGATCGAGTTCTTGGTGGCAAAATCATTCTTTTGAACTCTTTATGTAATGTTCTGTAAAAGATATTTTAAAGTGGCATTTACGTTTACTTTCATAAGTTCCTTATTGGTTTTATTCCGGATTTGAATGCATCTGCAGTTCTCGGCCATTCGGTTCATTTTACTGAATGTGACTTTTAAAAGAAAACTTTTTTAAAAGCAAAAAAGCATTAGGTCCAGTTTAATCTCATACGTCAGTGGATCTATCACGATGACCCATATAAATATAATACCATAAGTGGCATTTCAATTACCACAGCGGAAACCTTTCTCTGGGCCCTGATTAGAGACATGTACCTACTGCGCGTGCGCGGCGCGTGGCACAGCGCGGGCGCATTGCGACAATGCCGACGGTGTCATGGCCGCCACTGGTGAACGGCATGTGCAACTAAAATAAAACATAACAGTACGCGTAAATCGTGGGACATTAATGTCACACTTTGATCATATTCGGAGCACCTTGCTCTCGTATTACTTTTTTAAGGACTGGACCAATTTGATGATTGACAAATACTGTGAATTAATTGGTCAATAGGCTTTTTCAGTCGTATTTTTCCATTTCAATTTTTTGGGAAAAAGCTTGCACTTAGCAAAGCTTGCAAACTGATAATAATTCAGAACTGAGACAAATTGAAGCTTCGTGCAAATTAAAAAGGACCGGTAATTCACGCGCACAACATCAATTTGCATCGATAATTTATCGTATAGGTTCGAGAATTTTTATACAAAAGTTACTTAAGAAAGGTACGATTTATACGAGTATTTACCTAAATCGATATTCGGGAACAGCTATCTATTTTCTACAGCTAATACTCCTCAGTGAGGGACGCCCTCAGTCTATGTGGAGCTATGATATATGCAGGGATGCAGATAGCTAGCAGTCGGCTGAGAGTGGTTGAAGATTCAGTCCAATGGCATACGATTGGAGCAGTGGATTGTAATAATCTGATGATAATGAAACATCCTCCCTGCCTTTTACAATGATCTAAAAATAAGTCTCTTGACAGAAATCTTGTTAATCTTTCCTTGCAAATAGATCCCTTGAGCTGTAAATAAATATAATTAGCCCTGTACTATGTATAAGGCTAATTTTAAATATTGCTGATATTATTTCCATCAGATTTGTTACAAGATTTCTGCAAAAAACATTACGCTACTCATTTCATTTACACACTTACATAAAAGGACCAAATAAAAACGAAAGTAAGTACCTTTCGGCATCAAGACAATGCCACGGCCGCCTAGTTTGGTACCAACACAAACTGACCTAATTAATTATTCTTGGTATAGGAATATCGTGTGTTGCGACTTATAAAAATATCTCCGAATGTCCTTGTGAGGTAATATGGCACCGACACTCCCACTCGCTCCAGTTTCCGAGGCTTTGGACTTTCACTATCATTGTGAGACCGTTTTGCGCAACATGTATACTGCATGCGTAATGCATGTTTTAAAATTTCGATTTCAGGCTCGCATTACATTGTTTTGTGGTACTTTGGTAGCTCACCGTCCGATAGGGACCAGGCGCGGGAGGCGCGCGTGGAACACAACGCGCCTCAAAGAGATGTCAGCACCAATGACGGGGTCCGCCAATGTCTGTTAGGGTTGCGGGAAAGTCCGAGAAGGATACCGTGCCCCTGGCACAGGCAACTGAAGGAACACGGGTGGGTTTTAGTCAGTAAGAGTCTGACACGCCCTCCTGCTCTGCCCAGAGCGGGAGAAGTTATGTGATGATTTCCCACCCCCAAAAAAAAAAAAAATACTTGTATTACATATTATTTTTATCGATTTCTAGAATCGATCAATGTTTTTGAGCCGCTTTATGTGTGAAAACAAGCGCGATGTCGAGAATACCTATTTGAGAGACAAGATATTGTTTTATTCCCTAAATAATCTCTGGAAAAACGTAAAAAAAAACTGTTGTATAAAATTAAAATGCATTTTAATTTACAGAAACGTTTCAGTCAATTAGTTTAGGGAACTTTGGTTCCAATTTGAATCTCTCCAACAACGACTTACAGCAAAAAAATCACCTGTTACAAAATAACAATAAATAATTTGGTTAATTCACTTCAGTCTATTTCAATTTATCCTATCAATACTTTAATCTTAAAATCTATCACGGCTTTCGCCTGAATAGTTACAAAAGTATAAATAATCTAATTTGTATTTATAACAAATAACTTAAATATCGAACATATCTAACAGGTTTATGATGGGTTTTCGTTTCTTTACAACTTTTCGAACAACCTCCTTCGGTGCTGCTCCTCGAGTAGAACTGGGATACCTGTCATCTTGTGACGTCTCATCGTAGTTACTTAGATACTGGGGACGCTCGTATTCATCGTCCGGTACTCTGTAATCGTAGGGTTCAACAGTAGGTATAGGCTTCTTTAGTTTCTTTTTAGGAACTAAAATATAGTCACTTAAATCTTCGCTAGGAAAGCGGTGCTCTGGTTCTCGTGGTTTATAAGGCCTCTTCTTTTTAGGTCTAGAAGGAACTTCATCTGGGAAGTACTTTTCGGGCGGAGGCACATCAGGTATCACTGGAAACGTATATTTCATTGATGTAGGTTTGACGTCAGTATCGTCGTATTTATGCCCTTTAAAGTTCCCATTGCCATAATGTTTTGTTACGTATCTATCAAAGTCGTAACTCGGTTCAGCGTATTTGTCGTAAGTATCTCTATAAGAATCTGAGGGAAATGGTGGATACTTCTTATTCAATTCTAGATCTACAATGTTTGAATACAAATTGTCTCTGTTATTGTGACTTTCTTTTCTAGTTTTGGTTTTGCAATTCGGGTCGGAATTATAGCCAACGTGACTTTGTGGTTCATATTCTGAAAACTCTTCGCGTGGATGTTTAATTGAAATACTGTGGGTGTAATCGCTTGGTTCTGAGTCCAACGGCTGATCCGCATATGATGGATATTTTGTTCTTTTCTTATTCGAGTATTCCTTGCGCATTGGTTCGTAAGGCTTTTTTGTTGGTCTTCTTCTTTCGTAGTAGTCCTCGTCTGTATCTTCAGAAAAGTCATAATACTTGTCATAATCTCGCATGGCTTTCTCTGCCATGATACTCCTTCCTATTTCTTCAGAATCGAACCGTTGGTTTTCAGTGTTAACAACAGCTTGAAACCCTGAATTCGGTCCGGCAGAATATTCCACGGTTCTTGTGGAGCCATCTGGTTCGACTACACTGTAGTGACCTGTAAATGAGAGAAATACAATAAAGAAATTAATAAAAGTTTTTCGTGTTTTTAGAGCATCACCTTTGTTGTATCTGAACTTTTATCTTGTACATGATTTACTATCTCAAGTAAAGTATTTCAGGTTGATTCCGTAACTGGAAATTACCTTTAGCATTACGAACGCACTTGAGGGATGTAGATAATCTCTAGGTATACAACTCATATTTATTAGAAAAAAAATGACATAATCACGACACTCCCAAACTATTAAAATTAAAATATAATAACCTAAACTAACTAAAACTATTAACAAATTAAAATATGGCGTCGAAAAATTCCTCTGCATCGCTGTCGACTGGTAAAGTACCCAAGAGACTGGCGGCATTGCCACGTTGTATGGCAATGCTAAGCCTCTGGCCAAGGTAAAGGCCAGCCCTTGGATCACGGGAAGTGTCAACAAGACCTAGACATAATATACCTATCTCTAGATATATTATGATGTTGATTACCTCCATAGAAGAGAGTTTTTACAGTAGATAGTTTGTGCTGTAGCATCTTTCTTAATTTTTTTCAGGTGAATATTCATAATCATCTTTATAATATATATAAAATAATGCTTATACCTTTAACAGTGTCACCATCTCTTGACTCCCACACGCTCTTTACGTCTCCAGTTTTCCCATCAGCCACTCCGTAGCTGAACGAGTAGGTTGGTTTTCCCTGACAATAAAAAAAGCATTCGCTCATTAAATCAACGATCAATTTTTTACGACTACTACAATTACAACGTGATGTTTCTACAGATAAAAAAAAACTTTGAAGAATGTGTGAAGCGATAGCTCGCGTGTAATAATTCGGTATTTTACTCATTATGACAATTGATTGCATGTCCAGCAATTTTAGTTTAATATTCTGAATAACTAATGAGGGCTTTAATCGTTTCCATAGCGTAGGTATGCGGGTAATTACAATCAGGTAGAATGAGTGAGTGTATTAATGTCTGGCTGTCCGTCAAATCGTTAGGCGTAACGCGTGCGGCATTTATCACTCTCGATCACGACTGGCGGTTGCCCAACTGAGTTTAGATTGTTCTAAATGATTTTAGATAGATACGTGTTTAGAAAATACTGTGGTACAGTGGTTTAAGGCAGCATTTTGAATTAAAACGTTATTTTTGTATAAGTACATACTGTGTGTTCTAAAATAATTCCGCACCTAAATAAGTTCAGAGAGAAGTTCAAAAAAACTTATTGATTATGACCGTAATAGCATCTTAATAGTAATGTAATCATGTTGAGCTTGATTTACATACGTCCATATTAATAAACCATTAAAATGTAAATTCAACGAATCATAAGATCAATACCCCTAGACAAGTTTCGTTATGTTTGTAAACATTGGCGGTATAAATGTCACTTGTTGACGGCCATCTTCTCGCCAAGTTCAAGATGAGCCAGACGGGTGCGCTTGCGCATCGCGCGCTGTTACTCAATGTCAATGACAGATCGTTCACTTTCGTTTGTTTCCGCCTCGATTCGCTCAACACGATTCACTTTTTTTGTCGTTGTTGTGGTTTATTCATTATTCACACTTCTCTTGATAAATGGGACACGTGTAGCATGAGTTTTGGCGTGAATTAATCTGCCATTTTAATTGATCGTGCAAAACTGTATGTACTTGTATATTCTCGGATATGGAAACCGTAATCGATAACGCTATTACTGAAACGAATGAAGTGCATAATTACATCAAAATCGAAAGTAAAGAAACTTTTACTACGTTAAAAGTCCGGTGACAACATTCTAATTAGCAACCGTTCGTATTTCCTTGCTCCTGCAATTATGTTTTGCATAATATTAAGAGAAAAAAACCGGCCAAGTAGAGCAGTGTAACAGTTCAGCTAGACGTGTTGCTTTGAGAAAAGTGGGTGAACCAGACACCGCGGCCGCATTCGTTTCGACATTCAGCGACCACTTTCGATAGTACCTACGACACGAGTATTTGTGTATTGACATGTCGCAAGCGTAGTCATAAGCGCACGTTGCCTACCTGTTGTTAGAGTAAAAAATTGCCAAATCTAGAGCTAGAATTTCATTGATACGGACAATTAGTGCAGGTGGCAGGGAATGTGGAAGGCCGCACACATCGGAATTAATGGTGCACATATCAGCATTTAATATCATGGAATTCTAATTACTTATAAACTTCAAGACCTGAAGGCTTAGGAAAAGCCTATCGATATTTTGTCTGAACTATTCGGAAAAATCTATTTCAAGTAAAAGTTAAGTTTTCGGAAAAAAGACTTGTAATTCCAAAGCAAGATGGTCATTTTAATCTAAGTTTGTTTTTAGAAACTCTGTGAATGCAGTTTTATCATGAATCCCATAATTCCCTTCAATAATCTCGAGCTAGTTTAAAGGTTTTCCATTCCGGTCAATATCATTATCATAGTAGACACATAAGAATTACAAAAATCCTTTTTGGAAAGCCAAAGCATGTACCATTCCTATTAAACCTACTATTGATTAGTATGGTTGATAACATCTCCTTAATTATATTACCAGTCAAATTGCTTATGCAATAAATAATACCAGCTTATCATATTTAATAATAGAAAGAGATTTAAAATGCAATAAATTAACTGATTAATATCTTCATTGTGAGCGAACATTTAATAGAAAGTATTAATTGTACCTATTGTTATTATGAATAGCTAAGTAATTGGTGGTGTTGCTGTCTACAACTATTCATGTAAATATATATATAAATCAAACTATTATTGTAAATTGCGAAAGTAGCTCCGTCTACCGGTTTGTTACCTTTTCACGCCTTCACTGCTGAATAGATTTGGATGCAATTTGGCTCACGGATAGACCATGACGTGGGTTAGGAAATACGATATAGACTATATCGATTAGTACGTTTTCGTAGTCTAATTTCCAACTTAATTGCAGGCGGAATAAGACCGCCCACAATGTTACCCCATGTAAATTTCTACATTTATATCTGTCATTTTAATGTTGTAGGTACTTAATAAAGAGTATTCTATCCTTGTATCGAAACCAAGGGAAAAAGTTGGTGAATAAGCAGTGGTTAAGGCGACATTAACTGCCCGCGCTCTTGAGCGAGTGGGAGGAGTTTGCGTCGCGCCCCGCGACAAAAGTCAGACAAAGTCAGCGATGCACTGCCGCGTCGCCCGCCAGAGCCCCGCTTCAACGCGCACCAAGATTATTCGAAAAAACAACCCACCTTGATTTATCAAACACAATACAAATAAAAGCCGTATACTAAAATATGGGTCATTAAATTGTCTTTTATAAGACAATAGTTTCATGTAGATACGCCCCATAGTTTTTGCGTGATTATCGTTTTTTTGTCCACGTTAGACAATACTTTACAAATTAATTTCACTATGTTATTAAAATATAATTTCACATTTTCACATATCAAATTATGAATAAAATTGTCTAGTATAACATATATTTTTTTCAAAGAAATAAGACTAGAAGTTTAGACGTGATGTTCAATATAAAATCATTAAAAGTCGTTTATCTGCGCCTTAAGCGATTGACTGCTGCGTTACGTGTCGCGGGTTCGATCCCCGCACGGAACAAATATTTGTATGACCTGCAAGTAGTTGTTCCGGGTCTGGCTGTTTGTGTGTGTGAGTTTAAATGTGTGTAAACGCACCCACGATACAGTAGAAATTCATAGGGTGGGGCAACGTTTAAAAAAAATAAATAAAAAAAATGTAAATGTCTGACTAGCTACCTGCAAGTAAAAGCACATTACATTGTTCTTTTTATCCTTCACTTGTTTGCCTCGTTTCAAATGTGTAACAAGTACGTTACGTGTAAAATCTAGATCAATTCCCGAATTCAGGCAAGTTTTTACTTCACAGATACTCTTTAGTAGGAACTCAAGTGTAAACATTTGTAATTGTGTAAATGTAATCTAATGTTTATAATAACAGGAACAAAATTCACGCTTTATTTCACGCTTAACAACTGCTAATTAGCCATATAATTTCACAAAGAAATGACAAGATTAAAATGCGCATATACATCAAGCTAATAAGCAAAGAAAATTGGATATTAATTTAAGTAATTATAAACTATAATTATAATTTCGACACCTAGTATTGTACTTGATTTACTTGCGCGTGCTTGAGCAATATAGTGAAACTCGCGTGCTGTCGTGTTTATGATCGCTGTATATATTTTTTTTATTATAGGCTGACGTATCAGTATCGGTTTGTTGTTGATTACTTAATGTAAAATATACATGATATTGTTATTAGGATAATTTTCGAAAGTTTACTATCGTTGGGAAAACGGTGAGTACTAATGAACCCTCTGAATTAATTATAACATTTTAGGATATCAATTGACCTGTAAATTAAAACGAAAACATAAGCATATTTGTTCCACTTCAAATAAAACCATCCGCAAAATAAAAAAAACGTATTGGCCCAAATAACATGTTACAAAATTATCAAGATCGATGAAAATTCGGTCCTTTGTTTTTATTTTTCATTAATCATAAAATGTTTTTGAAAGCGTACAAAGTGATTCGATGTTTTATATAAACAAATTCGATTTTTTCTGCTTTGAGTTAATTTAAAACTAAATACAAATACTAAACTAACAATGAAAAGGCTAAGTGTGGATAAACTAAATACTTTTTGACTAATATCGAAAACAGAACTTAAAAAGATTAAAATAAAAAAAAAAAACATATTATTTCTAGTTTCTACTCACTTTTTGCGATGCCTCTTCTATTGTGTCTTCCACAAATTCCCCTTCTTGACAATTGGTTGCTAACAAATTTGCCAAGAGGATCTAGAAATCACGAAAATTTCCTAGTGTTATAAAAGCATTTTATTTAATCAACAAATAATACTGATGTTATTATTATTGTTACTCAACAAGGGATAAATAACAAAACTTAATTCAGCAATAACTATAATAAAGCAACTAATCAAACGAATATAATCGACTGACTATTATTACGCAATTAAATTAATAATAAATTTTGTACCAGTATCACAAGCGCTTTATCCATGATTATTGTGTACCACCACATAAAGACACGTCACGATATTACAAAACAAAAACACAAGAAAAAAATTAAATAAAAACTATAAACTTGTCCATTTCAAGGTTGAGGCTAGATAAAGACGAGCCGCGGCAACCACCACCTACCTATTTATAAACGCACACAGGAACACCCCCCAGGCGTCCATGCACCTAGCCACACACACACACACACAAACACCCACATTCAAACGTGACAATTACTCAACTAGGATGCGATACATTTAATTGTAGATCAGCTACCGGTAACGATCTGCTAATTGTACCTCACAGTTTATTGAAGGCAAGCCATAAATTAAACCTTTTTATTGCTTATTATATCCGTTTCTGACAGCAAAATGGAAAATAAAAACAGCATTTTTATGAACATTTAGATGTCAGGTAGAGCCATTTTACTAGGCAGGCAGATTCGATGCTAAGGGAAAGAACGGGATATAATGACCGTAACTGACCCGCGTCCAGTAGTTTTCACACATAAATCTCCAATAATTTTAGCATTCTAATGCGAGATATTTTTTTATTGAGCTTATTACAGCATGGTCTACAATAGGACCGAAGGCGCGACCGGTCAATGACATCTTGGGCTCGTCGGAAAACCCTAGACAGGTATAATAGCGTAAAAAGGTGGAACGCCTCTCCTGCAGTAATTAGATATTCAAGTCATGATGCTAAAGATAAACAGGCTACCATCGAAGTTAAACTTAAATTGCATAAAATACCAATGATGAGTTTCGTCTTTCATGATCAACTAAGCATGCAAATCAAGGAAAGCGAGCGCTTTCAGCTGTGCGGGCATGACAGTCAGTGTCGCTACGCACAACGCACTATCATAAGTGTTGTAATTTGCAATGCTAATTGTTATCTGACTATATTACGATATTCAGAGCTGGTTCCAATTGTAGACCTTGACACAAAGTTGGATAATGAAAGCAAGAACTGTAGTATGTTTGCAGCAAAAGGTTTTGACTGAAGGTGCTTTAGTTACGATTGGGACCGCCCACGTCATAATTATTATAGTGCTGAGCAATAATGTGTCTTAAATGGAAGGTAGACCATTTAGGTATCTCTTTACCAAAAGCTAATGGAAGCCATTTGGTTTCATGTAATACCTTTCGGGAAACGAAGTAGAATTCAGACTTATATTTTTATAAACTTGACTTGTAATGACCAAACATGTATAAATAAATATAGGAGAAAACGAAGAATTTGCAGAATACATACGAATAAAAAAAATATAGTCTCCTTTACACGTCATGGCTTCTGTAAAGCTAAAGATGATTGAAAGACAATCGATACTACGCATAGTACAATACAACTCCCTTTCAGAGTTATTCAAACTGCAGCCATATCAAACCGAATCTTCAGTGTCTATTTAAATTTAGCAAATCTAAAGATTTAAGTCGTTATCTCTGCATGTTGTACTTTCGAATTAATTTACCATGTCCAGCTAGAAATTAAATTACACTCACACTCACTGAAGGAATCTTTCCTCAACATTTTTCCGGTGCACACCCGGAATGGCAGAAAAGATTAAAAGCCCGATAATATACTTTACAAAGAAACAGCCGATGTTAAAACTAGATTTATAACATTGTTAACTAACAGTAACAGTAAGTAACTGTATATTAAAAAAGTGGCGTTAATCGCATTCATCTATCATTATAGTCTAAACAATAGTCGAATGAAAGTAATTTATTGGCGGTTCTAAAGTATAGCCATTTCTTCAGCATTGTTTAGTCTAATATCCTGATACTAAGTGTTCGGTCTGTTGAAGCGTAACAGCGATGCGGCGACACTAGCCGGCGTCATCCGTCAATAATTAAAACCACCTCCACATTATAAGCGTAGAAATCGCGCTGCCGTAAATTTCAGCAAATTGACAAATGTCTCTACGTTTTCCGAGTGTCGTTTTGATTACACAGCGTAATAATTTAACCAACTTTGCGTTAATTTAAGATTGTTTGTCAGATATTAGTGTCGATCACGACGTGTGGATCTAAAGCGATGAAGTTTAGGATTTAATCATATCGCTGCGGTTTGAGACGTTTACATGTGAACGTCCTTGTAATATTTATAAATGGCCGCTCAACAATGTTTCATGCATGGACTCTTTCTGTAACGATGATGAATTTGACCAGGAAAAGCGGCTTAATTCATCACTTTCCTTTATGAATGAAGAAAAAATTAAGACACACTTCTAGAAAATATTTTCTTTATTTTTCATCCGGCAGTATCAAAACATTCAACGATTTGTGGTTACTTTATAGACCTTACAAACTAACAATAATAATTATCTTCGCGACAACTATTTCGATAAGTACATATTATATTATAAATAATACGTCGAAGTTAATATCACAGTCTGGCACTGGTTTCGGAATCTTTCAGGTTAATGATCAAACTTAAATCAGTGCCATCTATTGGGTAGCGTTGGAACTACGCAGTGAGTTACACAACGCCATCTAGTAGTGTGAGTAGTAGCCGCCAGAGCTGTGTGAGCTGTGTGTGTTGTAGTTTTGTGGGTGCTGCGCGTGGCCGATGCGCTTGACCACGGCGTTGAAGCCGTTGTGTTTGTCAGCGGTGTACTCGACTATACGCGTGGTGCCATCGGGCTCGGCGAGGGAATACGCACCTGGGGAATCGAATTGTGTTAGTACGACAAAATAGGTAGTAACTTTTATAGCATTGTAACATTAAAGAAGTACGGTCTACGTTAGCTAACACTAGATTTATTATGTGGGTTCGACCTATTTCAAATAATAATTCATGTTAGAAGTTCCTAAAAATAAAACACTGAAAACTTTATTTCTTTTCCTAGACCAAATCCTCGCAGATACCCTTCGTCTGGGCAGAACAGAGGGTTTTATTCAACTCCTGACGATTAAACCCCACGGTTTTCCTTATATTTTCAACATTTCACCGTGTTGTACCGACTGTACCGTGAAATTCTATTTCCTGTATGAATTTTTATCAACAAAAACTTTGCTTCTTAATGAGTTCACAACACTTTCTCGTCAAAGCTTCAAGCAAAGTCATGATATGGACCTCTCCAATCGTAGGTACGCTATTCATCTCAATTATCGGCAACTCTCATACAGCTGCTACCAGCCACCCTGCGAAGATCGTCGCTCCACCTAGCCTGAGGGCGTCCTACCTTACGCTTTGGGATTCGCCCTCTCCGTTTTACTAACAAAGTAAATACAAAAATGTCATACCTTTGACAACATCACCGTCTCGGGTCTCCCACTGCGTCTTGTGGTCACCGGTGTGAGGGTCCGCTACTGCATAGTCGAATGAGTACTTCGGGTGTGCCTGGAAATATATAAACATAAAATATTAACACAAGTCGAGTTTCAAATAACGTCTCGTCGATTATGTTACTGGCCTACTTTACTCGACATTAAATTGATTGTTTTATTAGTTTGCAAAACTATTATTTAAGCAAATTAAAAGTAATATAAACAAATTAACCCAGATTGAATACAAATTATCAATTAAGTTTGACACAAAATAATAATAATAATGTTTATTGATTTTAACTGCTACATTACTAAATCACAAACTTTATTTTGTGATATAACTAATGTAACTTAATGTAATAATGTGTATTTAATTAAATAACAAGGAAACGGGAACATAAAAATTAAGTCAATCTCAATCTCTTGAGCAACATAATAATGAACTAGAAGCTTCAATACCGCATAGTAGAAGACATCAACGCGCTCGAAATAATGAACATCATTGACACAATGTTGATTGATTGTTGTCTTTGATTTGTATGTTATATCGAGTAGAACAATTGTTACTGGCTCAATTTAAAAATGTACAATTAATACTGATTTGAAAAGTTTTGATTTGAAAAAAAACCGAATATGGAAACCTGCCTACACTACACAAATTAAATATAGAATATGACATAACTGGCTCGGTCATTGTGTCTGAAATTCCAATCAACAATTTCAAATCATATCATCAAGTACTAGCCCTGAAAGACAACAAACCAAACAATTTCGCATATTCATGGACCATCCCTATGGAATCAGCCCAAAAAATAGTCGCTTATAATTTCGTAAGTCTAAAGTCTTAGTATCCGGCATCAAGTAGTGTAATGAGGCGACTCATATCCAAATTTCCTCAAACTTCACAATACAAATGACAAATGTGATGCAAACCCTTAAGTATGGAACGTCATGGTGTTTAAACATCACTAGCGTGACGACTTCTACCTTTGAAAACAAGGCATTTTAAATCCTATAGCTTTAAAGATATAGTAGGATTTTGATGTGTAGTAACATATTGATTATAAGGCTGAATGTTGTGACGTTTTATTATACATTATGATTTTATCAGTGAATTTTTTAGAGCGTTCTATGTAAACAAAACGAAAGAGGCTGGTCTAGCTTTGGCTTTGCTAACAAACCATTGCTGCATTGGTAGTGGTATACATTCACCGTTATTATTTTGTTGCTGGCAGTTAATAGCATATTAATAGGTTCGAACAATTTTACTTTCGGCCCAATGTAGATTCATAAAATAAATATATTTTTCAAGAACTTGAAAGATTAGCTAAGTAATATCGAACCAAAGCCAATACATTATTTCCCATCATTTTACTTATCTGTTAAAGTAACGAAACTAAATATATATAATAATACAAGCAGAGGCTCATGGTTTGATAATAAAAGCTGCACGGGTCAATCGAAGGTAAAGCTAGGCTTGCCGAAGTCAGACCCCTACGTGACTCGGAGCCGTTGGTCCCGTTGTCCCAGTTGTCATTTGACAGTCAATAGCCCGGGTAGTCAAAATCCCGAAAGTCAGACAGCTAGTCGTACCAAGTGGTGTTGTATTACCCTGTAGTACCCAGTAGTCACTGGGTAGTGGAAGTCAGATAGGCAGCTTTATTTTATTTGAAAAGGGAAAACAAACAGTAGTGTATTAAAAATAATCGGTAAAAACGTAACATTTAACTTAACAAATTTAACCAGTAGCTCCATCTAAAACACTGGTATTCAGCTGCATCCGGTTAGACTGGATGCCGACCCCAACATGGTTGGGAAAACGCTTAATACATCGAATTTCTTGTATAATATACAATCTGACAGCCAGGCAGTAATGTAAAATAACCAGAACTAATCATTCGTTCAATAGTAGAAGTTCACAAGTCGGATAAATTAATATGATAATGGTACTTACGTAATAATCCTGGCTATGTCCACTGTAATCTTCCTGTACGGGATAGTAGCCGCTGCTGTAGCCTTCATGGCCACCACTGTAGCCTGATAGGCCACCTCCGTAGCCAGCGCCTATGTAGCCGGCATTAGCAGCAGCACACACCGCGACGAATATAACAACCTGAAATAAGGTAGTCGAAAGAATAATAGTTAATGCTTGAGGAAGATTTACACTCGATAACGTTCTCCTGACCTTATCCAAATTTGTTTAGGGTCGCCAAACAAATTTTGATAAGGTCAGGAGAATGCAACATGTCTTTTCCATCCATACTTCTCGTTTAAACTGCAAGATCTTATTACAGAGAACTTGAAGTGTGACCGATGCTTAAACATAACCTAAGGAAAGGTTGACGTTTTTATTGGTAAGTAGGTGGTAGCTACCATCACGAGTGTAGCATTAAATCGGTAATTTAAAAAAAACAAAATAACATTACTTTTTTTAATGGAGTATACTTTTGAGATTTTTGTGGTATAAATAAATATAAATAAATCTATTTAGTCGCAGCAGTCAAATGCTTCTCGTAGCAGTCTGGAATTAGTGAGTTACACGGGGTAGCGATCAAGTTATCACATTAAATGACACCACGCATCCTAGATGATTTTCTTTGAACATATGCATTTTTTTTTTGTAACTAATATCATACTAGTCGCGGTACCTTTTTGTTTTAATATTTAACAACATCTTGTAAGTGCACAGAGATATCACTTGAATAATACTGTAGGTCAACGACCGGTGGCCGGCGAAGACAGTTCAAACGTTATCAATTCGAATTAGGTACTCCAATAACGTTTAAAAATCTAGCGAATAATGTACTTACGGCCATCTATTCTTTTAGCACTCTGATATCAACTTATACTATTTAATGTGATAATTTCATAAACACTCGACGTGCGAGTCACCAGAGAGGTAATTCCCGTAATTTTAAGAACGTTCACAGTCTGATCTCAGTCTCAATCTGTCAAAAATACAATCAATTTACATACATTTTTGACAAGTTTTTGACATTGATTGTCGCTGAGATGAGATTGCGACTTGAATTTGAACGTTTTTTTAAGTACGAGAATTGCCCCTCTGATCATGTACTTTGACTGATGAGGCAAAATATAACTTTGCTTTTAAAAATAACCTAGCCTAACATTGACCTTAACAAGGATTAGAATACCTACACACCAATCAAATCGCTCCAAATAACAAAAGAACTGCGATCAAGAAAATTCGCACCAATTATAATACAGGCATTTAAGGTCAGTGTTCCACAAGTCATGTTAGATTCATTTCATTCATAACTAAATGCAACAATGTTGTTACACACGATCATGTACTGATATTAGTACCTACATTTAGTACGTTATGGGTATTATATAGAACAATAGGACAAGCAAAAACAAATGCAGGAAGTTTTGAACTAATCAATAGCCAAGGTATTATATATGATGCTCTGCGGTACAGGTGTTGTGGCTACGCGTGTTTCTATTTCGTAGAAACGTGCAGTAGGTACATATAAAATGAATAATATTGATGAACAAATATATATCATCATAATCATCATTTCAGCCGAAAAACGTCCACTGCTGGCCATAGATCTCTCCGAAGTATCGCCACTTCGACCGGTACTGTGCTTCTCGCAAACAGCAAAAATATATACAAATTAAATTTAAATCACTGTTAACCTTTTAGGAGGTGAAATTACTCATTATTGTAAACAACTTTCACTATGGGACCAACTACGAAGTAGCAAAAAAAAATACATCTGTTTCATACATTTTCATCGGGTAAATATTGAATTTTTTTATGAAACAGCTGATATTTTTTTCGACATTTCAGAGCTGGCCCTGCAGTCTCGACATAGTTAACAATAGTTTTCAGTTGCTAAGTCCAAACAATCCAGATGTAACGATATTTGGTGGTCTCCACACTCAAATTTATCGGTTGTTACTGGTATTTTAGGTAGGTACCGGTAGGTAACAACTGATAAATTTGAGTGTCGAGACTACCAAACATTTACATAAACATTTACATCTGGATTATTAGGACTTAGCAACCGAAAACGATTGCTAACTATGTCGAGTCTGCAGGCCCTGGTCTCATATTGAGTGTTGCTTATAGTCGTGGGTACTTTCACGCCCTAAAAGATTAACAGTGATTTAAAAATCACCGTGTATATACAGGGTCAAATTGAATTAGCTAGCGAAACTCCCCAGACGAGATGGGTATCAATATCTAAACATGATAAAACAAAAAAGAAATTAATAAGACGATATTTTTTGTGAGGTCATCTACCGCAGCTAGTGTATTCACTTGAAACATCAATTTAAAAAATCCGTTTTTTTTTGTGTCATCTTCACAGACGTGATTGGTATCGATACCTCAACACGATATAAATTTTTTTTCAGCGCATACGTCATGTAACAATACTATCAGCAGTCGTTGACCCCTAAAAAAATACATCAAATCTTTTTTTTATTTTATCGTGTTAGATATTATATACCCATCACGTCTGCGGAGTTTTGCTAGCTGATTTAATTTGACTCTGTATAGAAGGAAACAAATTAATCAATAATGGAATAGGGGACATTGTCACCGTATAGCATTCACGAGTTTAGTTAGTTATTGTCTAGTTTTATGTAATTAAACGTAGTTTTATAATTTCATTGTGTAATTACTGGTTTTGACCGATAACTTGCATGTGTGGTGCAAACTGTATACAAGTTGGTTATCAAATAAAAAAAATCTTTGGTTAGGTACCCTACAAATATTTTTTGCCTACTCTTATATGATTTTGAGTTAACGAGCAAGCAGTAGGTAAATAATGTGAGAAGAGCTGCTATGCAGTGAAAAAAAAATACTTTATTGAAAAATAAAAACAAATACACAGATCTTTCAGCAACGAGCATTAGTGAGACCTAAAACCAATTGCGCCTGCATGGTTTGAAATGCAATAACACCGTGTACGTAGCTTTAACAATTACCGTCTACTAAAGGAAATATTGCAGCAAGAACCGTTTTAAAATACTTTCCGTAAAATGGGTCAGACTCAGTTTCAGTTCGTCTTTTTACTCAACCTGACCAAGTTTAGTAACAACATTATTTCAGTTGATACTGAAACACCTGTAGCTAAGTAACTGCATACTAGAATCTATTATATTTTATTGTGAACTAAAGATTGATAACGACTATTCATTAAGAAGTAACCCATCATGCTTTGACCTAACCATGATTGAAAGTAGATACGAGTAGATACTAACATAAAGTTAAGTGAATACATGTTTGATAACGACAATTGAAGAACAATACACCATGATTATTAACAAAGTAATTATGTATAAGCAAAAAAGCATACTCTATCGAATGTATTGACTAGAATACTGTTCGTTACGTGCGGCGAGAAAAAACCGTGTAGAAAAATAAGTTATTCTTAACCATATAACCGATTACGTGTTTGTCACGTTATAACATCGATGTTTCCCATAACTTCGCGTGTTACGTTTATTCGCCAAACAAGGTTTGTTAAATGTACCGTAACGACGATGAATACGTGGTTTTTGTGACATGTCGTAAGCTGCGTTTGTCACTCAAATAACCGTTTTCAAGCCGTTTGATTACCAAATAAATGTACCGAAATGGTTTTACTATTTAATTTTACAGGTGCTGAAAGTGTTATATAACTTTAATTTACAGCAACATTTATTGATAGGTTTAAATATGTTCTAGACATTCTCTTCGCTCATCTATTTTCTCTTTTTTTTTAAACGTTGCCTACACTAGGAGTTTCACCTGTATTGTGGGTGCGTTTACAAACATTTATAGTCACATACACAAACATCCAGACCCGGAAAAACTACTTGTAGGTCATAAAATATTTGTTCCGTGCGGGAACCGAACCCGCGATACGCAGCGCAGCAGTCAATCGCTTAACCACTGCGCCAACCGTGTCGCATTGTGAAAACCTAGCTAGAATTGGATATTAACACCAACTAATATAATTTTTTTATGTGACAGTTTATGTAATCGTTACTAGAAAGCTTACCATACAATTGAAGAGTACCAATTTGGTTATACAATTTACTTATAAATTCAACTCTTCGATTACCAATAAAAATACATAATGAAATAGAAAACAACAAGAAAATGGTGGGTAGCATACGGCGATTTTATCCTGATAACCTTTAGATGGAAATGAATGAATGTGGATGATAAGAACGTGTCTGTGGAAATAAAAGCGGCAATCCTAATCGATGTGACCGTTTGAAAGGTGATACGTACGTATGCGGGAAAGGAAGTGGACAATCTGAGCACTACGGCGATGGCTGACAGAAACGGATGAGTAGAGATACGGAGGAAATGATTTTCTTCGCCAACCCCAGATAAATTGAGATAAGGTCAGTTGTATGGAATGGCACCTTAGGATGCAAAAAGTCTGCCAGGGTTGCGGGAAAGTCCGAGAGGGATACCGTGGCCCCTGGCACAGGCAACTGAAGGAACGCGGGTGGGTTTTAGTCAGTAAGAGTCTGACACGAGAAGTTATTTGATGATTTCCCACCCTCAAAAAAAAAAAAGGATGCAAAATGTAAAACTGGAGATACCACGACACAATTCAACAACACAACACAGTTGTATCAGTTATAAATTGTTAGAGTCTTCTTATAATCGACAGAATTTAATTTTTATAAGTTTGCCAGTTACTGTTTTTAGTGACTAAAAGATCATTTCTATATTCCAAATGATTTACAATAAATTGCTAGGCAAAGGTTTTTTTTTATATTTTCCACGCTTTCTGTGATCGCCCTCAATTCACTCCATATTCCGAGTGTTTAAATATCCATAAAATACTTTTCTATGCCATGACATATTTAAATAACTTAATAAATTGAGGTCAAACAATATTTTCCGGTAACAAAAAATCAACCTTTAGTGAAAAGAAAATCAACCCTCAAAATAAACTATCTAAGCGTAGGTAGGTACGCACAAATCACCGTACTTACTTGGAAGCCACGCATTTTCACAGTTAGGTCACTTTCGGTCCTCTTCAGCGATGCCGACAGGAGCTGAACTGACACTGGTGCAGGTCTCAGCAGGCCACTGTATTTATAACAAGCATCTGTGTTGCACCATCGTTGCGTGCGGCTGTAGCGTCGTGTGGCGTCCGTATCGGTCTCTAAGACCAATATGTTGAGTTGGGTAGGGTTTTGTTTACGATGCATGGTTGAAAAAGGAACTTTAAAGATTTTGGGACATCCAGACAAGTTTTGAGAGTTTGTAATTAATTATTAGATTTGTATTAATGGTTATTGATTTAATTTTTAAATCGTTTAAGTATTGATTGAGAGGATTTGAAAAAAATATACAACAGAGTCTACCGACTGACGAAACGTAAAGAGGTAAGAGGTCTGGTTATTATCCTCCCAGTCTTGGGTAGATTTCCCAACTTAACTATGCGGATATTATAAAGAGGTTAAGTTTATGAGTTTACAGTATATAGGGGTAATCATCTAAAGTCGGAAGTAAGAATTTTCGGGATCAGATCAGTATCCGATCCTGAAAATTCTTTTAGTAATGGGAAGCTACGCTATTGCCGAGTGCAATAGGATATGTTTAAACACGCGCACGAAGTCTTGGGCAGAAGCTAGTTTAGATTTATAGAAGCATTGTATCACAATATATTGCATTGTATTGGATGACAAATTTTGATCAATTTTTATAATTTTATATATTTTTTAATGTAATTTTGCGTTTTGTGTTCTTGTAATCTTTTGGCATTGTTTATCTTTATCTTTTTCTATTTTCATGACATTTTCCCTTTATTATTATGACAACTTTATAATTTGACATCCTTATGTAACTTTGACATTGTTCATATTAATCTAATTTTGTATGCCTATCGGCGGGACATGGTTTGTACAATAGATTTATATTGAAAAACACCTGTAATCACCTATGTTTCACAAAATAAATAAATGAAATGAAATAAAAATTCATAGAGGTACTGCGGTTACACCAACATGTAATATGATATTTTATGAAGGAACATTTTATCAAGAGAGATATTTTAATCAGTTTTACGAGGGATATCAATCAATAGAAATTAGTTATTCAATAAAATTTTATGTATTGAACTACATAGTTATTTTATGATTGGAACTGTTACATAATTAATATTATAATAAATTACATTGTACTAAATTGAAGACGACTAAAGTAAGGCCAACGAGACGAGATAAAGATTGTAAACATACTTTCAGGGATCCATAACATTTTTATTTAAAGAAATTATAAACAAATTTCAAACTTCCTATTCTAATCGCTGTCGTCTGTATTAGACGAAGATGATTCATCCAAATCAGTCGTATTGATTACAATACTACATTTTGTATTATCAATCTGTGCTGCCAGCCTGTGATTCCATAATTCAAATCAATAACCCCTCATGATAACAGTAAACATCAACAAGAAAAACTAACAATAACGGATTAATAACAACAAAAAACTAAACAAATACGGAAACTAAAAAATTCGTATCACTTCGAACGCAATCCAAGCACTTGTTCAAAAAAGTGCGGACCAAATGTTGATAGAATGCACGCAAGATAAGTCAAAACTATATCCCTGCCAGCACTTTTACTCACTTTCGGCATAATGATGGCGATTATTTACTTTGGTAAACACGGAACACAGCACACTCTCTTGACACCTGTCGAGATGGCGGCAAACGATTATCACAACGACAGTCATATATTTTCATGATGACGCTAATTTTACAAATATTCACAATAGTAGATTATGCACCGAGGGGCTAAAGTTGTGTCTTATGTCACGGGCGTCATATTGAATCTCGAGCGCAATGAAGGATTCGGGATTTAACTCCCGAGCGCAGCGAGGGAGTTAAGAGTTTAACTCACGAGCGTAGCGAGGGAGTTAATACAAGAATCCTTCATTGCGCTCGAGATTCAAGCTAGCCCAAGGCAAAGACACCTTTAGCCCAGAGGAGGATACTCTACTTTTTACACCTACTGTGAGAAAATAATAGCCATAGTACGATAAACAAAGTATTTATTAAATAAACAAACAGTAAGAATAACATATTTAGAACTAGCTAGTTATATGCACTTACATATTAATTGAAGTTAATGGTAACATTTGAGACATTAGTCCAGTTGTGCAAAGATAAAGTTAAGTTTTTATTTGGTGCGTTGCTTAGCATGTGGGGTTCCAAATTCAAATCACATTATTGACCAGCGGGTCATAATGAAATCCAGTATAACATTATTGACCGGCTGTGCCCCCGGCCACTAATGACTCACTTTAGGTTAAGGTTGCTTGACATATAATTTGACATTTTCGAGCAGGTGGTGTGAAAAAATATTTACAACAATTGACATCAAGCACCACTCTCCTTTTTTCCACTTTTTTTTTTTTGAGGGTGGTATAAATCATCAAATTACTTCTCCCGCTCTGGACGGAGCTGGAGGGCGTGTCCGATTCTTACTGACTATAACCCACCCGTGTTCCTTCAGTTGCCTGTGTCAGAGGGCACTGTAACCCTTTCGGACTTTCCTGCAACCCTGGCAGGCATCGGCCCTAGCGGACCCCGTCATTGTTGCTGACATTTTTTTGAGGCGCGCGTGGAACACATCGCGCCGTCGACCCGGGCCTGGTCTTATCGGACGGCGAGCTACCCATTGCTCGCTGTCCGCAAGCCCGAGCCTACGGTGGCCGGGAATCGGCCTGGGATTCCCGACGCCCGGCGCCCTGGGCGTTTCCTGCGTCGGCTAGGGGCGTGAGGGCGCGAATTACGCTTTTTACACCTAAGTCTCCTTTTGTATTTGTATTTAATTGTATAGTTAGTTAGCCATTTAATTTAGTACCTAGTGTTTATAAATAAGACTTTAATAAACATACCATGTTTGCAGTCTATAAAAATAGTGTTATATAATTTGTGTAACGATAATTTATTCATGTATTTTATCAGAGAACTTCAATATTTATAAACCAGTAAATGCAATAAAAATACCTAAACCCATCGCAGAACCTACACAAAACTCTACTGTTTAAAGAAAAATCTAATTAGTATCCCGAAATTAATCATAATTTAGTATCGTGGGAACAACAAATCGAAATGTATCAGGTCACTGCCGTAGTTGTTTAGAATTCCATGGTTGCATAATGTTACACTATACAATGTGCAAAAAATTAAGGTGCAAATTAATGTTTACTCATCATGCCGAACGTTTGACGTAGAATCCCACGATCTTACTCTAGACTCCAGGTAAGTATGTTTCAGATCTGTAAACATGTATGAAAGTTCATACTAACACATTAAAAGGCTAATTCATAGTGTACCTAAACATGTGTGCCCTATGTCGTACATAGCCGTATACCGTCGATAAAATCGGTAGCCGTATAAAAGCAAATTGCTACCGACATTTTGAGCTCATACAAATGGCATATTTTTGTGCCGAGGTCTACTTATAACTAATAAGGTAGAGGTACATATTTCTTGCATACACTACCAGCTTATTACAACTAATATTTTTCGAAATCCCGAAGCCGCAAGCGTCGATCACAATATTACCTACATTGTTACGTGTCTCGACTATCGAACAAATTGATCTACATACATAGTTTATTTGGTGCGCCATTTATTGTTGTTAATAATTATTAAGCTGAGTTGCGTACGCACATTGTATCGAGATAGAATTGCTTGTATTAATATTCAATGAGGTTACAAGTGTAAATATAGTCAGGAACCTTTGATTTAAATTGTTGCTTAATTACATCGATTGTTGGCTCTGTTGGCCAGTGTTGGTCATATGTTACTCTAGTTTGTGAGCTGGCAACCTTTGACCAATATGAGGTTACAAGTGTAAATACAGTCAGGAACCTTTGATTTAAATTGTTGCTTAATTACATCGATTGTTGGCTCTGTTGGCCAGTGTTGGTCATACTCGTATGTTACTCTAGTTGGTGAGCCGGCAACCTTTGACCAATACATGATATTGACTATGAGCATAGTTCGAAATAGATTCCAGATATCATTGATCATTGATCCAAGTCCTGATAAAAAAAAAATGTTTGATTAACTTGCCGGATGTTGATATGACAGAGGGGCATTAAATTACACTACGTATACTATAAATGTTTAGTATTAATTCGATACGGTATAAAAATAAAAAGCACCAAAAATGAGATTTTTTTCTTTCAAACAAATTAAATAGCCTACAAATCAGAGTAAAACGCAACCACCCTTTGTAATGAAAGTGTAAGTGTGTGTGTATGCATTGCCATCTTTTTAGCGAAAATATTTGGTTGTACTTGTGACTTGCGTCAGAGCGGCAACAACGCATCGTAGTTTATACTCAAATTTATCGTTTTAAGGTGCATGACCTATGCGTATAGACATAATCAGCTGTTAGGAAAAATACATCGTGCTCAAACGGGGCAAAAACTTATCATCATTTGCGACTAAACTATTGCTCCTATTTAATTGATTCTTGGTACAGAGCTTGAAAATGGTATCTAGTATAGGCAGTTCAAAGGAAAGCCCCTCTGTCGTATCAAGAGTGACGGTCGAAAGCTCGACCTATTTTGACTGACCTCTGTCCCAATATCGCAAACGAAGACTAAGTAACTCAATGTTCACATATTCCCTGTTTTCTAAAAACAAAGTTACATTTTGTTGAGTTACCAACTGCTTTTTGGCTTATGAGGGCAGTATAACCTTCAGATTTACAATAAATTTTTCGAGGTTTTGGTTTGGCGTAACTTTACTCCGTATTTATTAATAATGCAAAGGGATAAGTGTCTATGGGGTTATTGGTAAAACACCATCAACCGCTAAAGGGGTCATTGTACTGATCATTATGAATAACTTTTACTATGGCACCAAATGTGGAATCGCGAAAAAAAATCAGCTGGTCCCTACATTTTGACGAGTTCTGCAAACGTAAGTAGGGAACAGCTGATTTTTTTCCGCGATTTCATATTTGGCCCCATAGTAAAAGTTGTTCATAATGATGAGTACAATGACCCCTTAAGAGGTTGATGGTGTTTTACCAATAACCCTGTATATAGGAAATACATACACACATCTTGTTTCTTAGAATTAGCTGATAGATAGATAGAATAGTTTTACGTAAAGCAGACTGATATGAATAAACATAGCGTTTTGATTATAGCATCCTCTAAAACTGCAGCCTTGTGACAGTTTGTCAGACAGTAGGAAATTAGATTATTCGTTGATGTAATAATATTAATACATAGGTATTTTAACTTAAAAGGATGTTTAATTATAAGTTGCGGTAGTTAATATCCCGTACTTCTTAGTCATATCCTCAAAAACAACCGATCTTATATAATCATTAAAATGTCATGTTGCAAAAAAATTACGTTCTAAGTAAACTAGACGTAATCTTACTAATTTTGATCTGTCTGCATATTTCCTTCTAGTCAGTAGAAACAACTATACCAGAATTTTAGCAGAAAAAACTACGAAAATTAACAAGACACCATAATTATCTTTATCGATATCGATACATAATAATAGAAATCAGTCGAATTTCATGCATGTATGTGTTTTGATGCGGTTTGCACTATCATGTATATTATTTATTCCAGAAGGTTTATATGTATAATATATTAATATTTGACTTAGATAAAGCACACAAATCTCGATATTTTAACAAGCTGCCATTGCTGCATCCGTGCGAAGCAAGGGCCGGTCGTACAAAGTGTATAGTTAACTCAAAGACGAGTCTTTGGTCAGCTGGACCTACACGCTATTGGACCCGCGGGTCTACTTGACCACATAATTTATTTTCTCTATTTTTATTGCCACCATGGCTATCCAATAAATCAATTTTTAAGTTGTTACGGATGCATTAAGTTTTATTGATACCAAATCGTACAAATTTATTATTATTTATTGTAATAGAACCGGTAAACTTTTAAAAGTACCATTATATACAAACGCCTTTTTTTCCTTTTTGAAGGCGGGAAATCGTCAAATAACTTCTCCCACTCTGGGCGGAGCGGGAGGGCGTGTCAGACTCTTACTGACTAAAACACACCGGTGTTCTTTCATTTGCCTGTGCCAGGGGCCACGGCAAACCTTTCGGACTTTCCCGCAACCCTGGCAGGCATCGGCCTTAGCAGATCCCGTCATTGTTGCTGATATCTCTTTGAGGTGCCCGTGGAACACATCGTGCCGTCGACCCGGGCCTAGTCCTTATAGGACGGCGAGCTGCCCATTGCTCGCCGTCCGCAAGCCCTCCGGGCAGACCTCCACCGTATACTCCACCGTGTCCTCCGGGCGATCCACACAACGGTGACACCCGGGCGTTTTCTTCCGCCTTATCCGGAACAGGAACCTCCCGAAGCAGCCGTGTCCGGTGAGGATCTGCGTCAGGCGGAAGGTGAGGTTGCCGTGGCGCCTCTCTAGCCACTCTTCAAAGAGGGTACTTATCGCCGCAATTGCGGCGTGCGCCGCGCCGGGTTGCGACAATCGTACTCTCCATGCCGCCCTGAGATCCTCTGTCCGCTCAGCCGTGTTTTCTCGCGGCAGCGGAGTTTCGCCCCGGCGTTTCGTCTCCTTGCGCCACTCCCATATGTGCGCGAGGACTTTTGCCTCCAGATCCCATGGCGGTAATCCGGCAAGGAGGCTCGCTGCCTCACCGGAGACCGTACGGTATCCCCAGACCAGCCGGGTGGCCTTGATCCTTTGGGTCGCGTTCAGCTGGCGGGTTGACCACCGCCTCAAGGAACACGCCCACACCGGTGCCCCGTAAAGGGCCACGGACCGCACACATACATACGCCTGTAATGTATCGCTCACAATTATTCCTATTATCCCTTAATAAATAAAATAAGATTATGCTTACAAACTGTTATCCAAAAGGCGTTTCTATTGTTTTCAGTCTAAGTTCCTACATATCGATGCAAAAGATTTTGATAGTAAATAGTACCTATATGTAGATAAAGGCTGATATGTTACAACCAGGCCATATGGCACGACGTATCGAATCTTTTCATATTGAAGTCTATAATATTGTTACCAGTCAATAAATGTTACGTCGTCATCGCATACACCGGATAACGCTTACGTTCTAATGTCACATAAAATAATACCTACAAATATATTTTGGCTAATTGACGGAAAAACAATCGCGATAGATAAGTGGAACTATGCAACTTATCGCCGGTAAGCTAAAATCTCTACATACATGCTCTAACAGACTTATATATTTTACCGTCAATTATCCTCGAAGCTCGAACATCGTCGCCCATTTTGTTTGAGTTCTACATTTAGGCAGCTGCAAATGTAAGTTGGTAAAATGAAGATAATTAATGAAATAGTATGCGGTTGTTTGCATTAGCCAGTTGCGTTATGGATATTAGCGTCGTACGAGTTCGTGTTATTATGCGCACAATTGACGATAACGACATTGGCTACGTGTTTCTAGGACCGATTCTTTTGAACACGGTAAAAATAGTAAGTCAGTCCCTTTTTGAGTGGAAATCCTAATAGATACTATCTTAATGAGGACAACATGGACGTGACAGGCTACAACCAGGGCCCTATTTAATACAAACTGAAAATGTGATATATATTTTACATCCCTGGCTCAACAACTAACCTCGGGCATTACGTCGCGTCGCCGCCGCTGTGCCAAGACTTTGTAGGCACAACATGTTAGCTAATACGATGAATTTAGACATCTACGAGTCTCTGTCTAAATATAATAATTATTTAATAAATTTAATTTAATTAAATATATCTTAATGTTATATTTTCTTTTCTTTGTAAACCTGTAACGTTTTTTAAAATTTAACAATTGTTGCTATTTGAACTTTGTTAGCTTAATTGTTAACTTTATTGTGCATGCTGTGGTCTCATAAAGGTGAAGGAGTACACCTGCTTTATACCTGATGTTGCTCTCTTTTTATTTGCAATGTATTGTGTGTATTTTGTTGAAGATCCTAACTAAATAAATAAATATATTATGTCAAAAACTTATACATAATTGACACTTTTTACGACAGCTGCTGTTTAATAAAGAACAAAATGTATGAAGGAAACTTGTGAAATTGTCACATGGTCGTCTATCATATTCGCCTGTCGGTTTTATGAATTAAGAACCTGATGTCGTTTTCAGGAAATAGGTAGGTACATATTTAGCACGTTCTGACGTTTGTCGAAGGATCGATGGCTGGTGGATCAGAAGAGTCCTGGACTGGAGAGCGCGTATCAGCAAACGTGAGTAGTGTGGGACGGCCCCCCGCTAGATGGACTGACGATTTTAAGAAAGTGGCTGGGACAGACTGGACGCGGAAGGAAGAGGACAGGGTTTTGTGGCGCAGCCTGGGAGTAGATAGACGCTAGCTTGTATAAACGTCCTTGGAGCCCCAAAGACCAGCTGAAGTAACACTAGTAATAATCGCATAGTGGCCAGTCCCAGTGTATCAATTATTTATCTACATGATAAATGATTTTATTTCTGTAAGTAGGTTTGAACAAACATTTACACGTCAATCGTATTTTAAAAAACTAGATGAGGTCGGCATTTCCTATCTGACTACCCTGAGAAGAAAGGCCGAAACAAACTCAGAGGTCACAGTCTCTTTTAAAGTCCAGACAAAATCTTGGTCAGATCATGTGAAGGCTATGTAGATCGGTATCTGAAATGGTCTTTTGAGGAAAGAACCTCACAGATTGAGAGGGCCTGTCCAGTCAGTGCATGCAATTGTCAGCAGTCGTGCAGCTCAACTTAGACTTAAGGAGCTCAACGATTCGACGAAGAATACCAAAGAAAGGACATTTGAGTAGGCTACATAAATTACCTACTCAAACTGCCAGATCATGATTAAACTAACTGAGAAAAATACAAAAAAAAAAGCAATGACCGACATAGTTCTCACATTCACAATAATTAGAATAATATTATAATAATCTTTGAGGACCATGTAGATTTGTGTCTGAAATGGTCTTTTGAGTAAAGAACCACACAGATTGAGTGGACCTGTCCAGTCAGTGCACGCATTTGTCAGTAACCGTGCAGCTCAACTGAGAACTTACGGAGCTCAACGATTCGACGAACAATACCAAAGAAAGGACATTTGGGTAGGCCGCATCAACTACACAAATTGCCAGAACATGATTAAAACTAGGTGATACACACCGCGCAATTCATGAAGTAGACTAATTGAAACTAGGTACTATTATGACTAGATAGGTCAATGGATCGTGGGTCAGGTCTATAAAACATAAAGGCAGGCTGCAATTGCTTCAGATAGGTTTAATAAGTAGTATTATAGGTACTCAATTCATTTGCTTCTAATTAATTAAAGAAATGATATCGTTAGCCCAATTTTTAAAGTAGGTACTCATTTTAAATTGGGTTACGCCGCTCACGAACAATATATTGTAGGTTCCTACTTAACTACTGTAATTCCATTAATTTTATTGCTTTTAGTAATTACATTTAGGTACGTTCTTTAATTAAAGTACCTACCTAGTGAGCTAGATGCTCGATTCTTGAAAACATCTTCGTAGTCTGACTCAGTGTTGTGTTGAAACTTAGCTACAGTACCTATTGATCCGCTAAACGATGCCTATCAGCAACTGGGGTAATATTTACCACATAACACACACAGACACACACATTTACTTAGGTACAATACTGTGTATAAGCATAGTTTTTCTTTCTACTTTAGCAACCCATAATTTTTTATTGGTTTGATTGTGGTTTTAGATTGATCGTCGATGATGTTTAATTCGTAAAGAGCAGATTGATATTTAGTTGTTAATCTCAATTATTCGATCTATTTTTTGTCAACGGAATTAGTCAAGACGGGAAACAAACGATTACCTACTTAATTTAATAAGTTTATTATAGCCATAATTTGAAAAAAAATATAGGTACATCATATCTACACAGAATACGATGACATGTGTGCTTTAAAAGCACGAATAATAATAATATGAGACAACATCCACACAAGGTCTTCAGGTCCCAAACTAGGTAGAACCTGTACTACGGTAACCTGATGACTGATATACACACTTATATACATATAAACACCCAGACATGCACACAAATGTTTGACTTGTCCGGAGATCGAACCCGGGACCAGCGGCTCAGAAGGCAGGGTCGCTACCAACTGCACCAACCGGTCAGTCAAATTTATCAATATTCCATTTTATATGTCAATATTCTGCGTTCTAGCTGTTCTAAATACGATAAGATTAAACCATACGGTACAAAGATCCAATTCTATTTAAACCCGAACACTAACAGCTTAATTAAAAAAAGAATAGATTAACAACCACTTAGTGGCTTCTTCGATTAGCAATCGAATACCTATCCGATAAAATCAGTGATATTCCGGTTACGGAATCAGAACAAGGCAACGATTGCAGCACCGCATCGCTTCGAACCCAAACCCTCCATTAGAGCAGCCGATGATAAGAACAAAGCTACCATCATTACTAATCAGTTGTAGTGCATCAAATTAATCGGCAATCGCATAGTATCGATTCGAGTAATCGAGTCGATCGAATCTGAAGTGATCGTGAAATGTAGTTGTAATGTTTGTAGGTAGATATTATATGAAATTGTGAAGAGTGTACTATTAATCAATCAATTTGCCTAGCCTTTTGCTAACTGTGTTGAAGTCAGCTTCCAGTCTGACTGGGTGTAGCTGAATACCAGTATTTTACATGGAGCGACTGCCTATCTGACCTCCACAACCCAGTTAGGTACTGGGTAACGCGATACCCCTTGGTAAGACCGGTTGTCAGACTTTTGGACTTCAGACTATCCGTAACGACTGTCAAAGATCTACGGATGACAGCAGGGACCAATGGCTTAACGCACTTTCCGAGGCACAGAGCATGGTCTCGATATGTAGTGGATGGTCACCCATCCACGAACCGACCGCGGCAAACGTATCAAATGATTGTGTGTTAGTGTTAATCTTCTACTATTCCAAGTACTTTATCAAGTTAAAGTTTAATTAACCAAAATTGAATAATTTATGCATCTTTTTTAATGTTATTGGGTGCTAAAAAGCCCACGGTACGTGGGGCACACTGAAAGTTTTGCGTAACTCATAAATAAAACAGTTCACATATTCGTATTACGTCAACGTATTCGCCATTATATGGGTAATATTAAAATAAATTGTACAGTCACCAAAAGGAAACGAAGTTGAATTTCGTTACAAAAATAAAAAGTGTTACAAAAAGGAAACAAAAAGGAATTAATAGGGCAATTTCACACTGAAGAAAACAAAATAGGTTTCCGTTTGTTTTGACGACACGGTTGGCGCAGTGGTTAAGCAATTGACTGCTGCGTTACGTGTCGCGGGTTCGATCCCCGCACGGAACAAATATTTGTATGACCTGCAAGTAGTTGTTCCGGGTCTGGCTGTTTGTGTATGTGAGTTTAAATGTTTGTAAACGCACCCACGATACAGGAGAAATTCCTAGTGTGGGGCAACGTTTAAAAAAAAAAAAAAAAAAAAATTAACATTATTATTATTATTAATTATAATCAATCACATAATAACTGAACTACTTAGATACAACTTGAATAGGTTCATCTGAACTTTTAATAATACAAAATCAACTTTTGATAAAAAAAAAACTAAAAATTAAATAATACAAACGATAAAATTTTTAAAACTTTTAAATCACAAAACAGGTATAATGTCACATTTTTAATGGTTTCATATTTTTTCTTAACCTAATTAACATTCGAGGTCAATTTAGCAGTCTCATAATAATGTTATTGGCCCATGATAACATGACTAATTGTTTTCATAATAAATTCTTTCTTAAGTAATTAACAGTTTCAAAACTTTAGGTAACGAATTTCTTGATATTTTTCAGGATCGTTTTGTTTAAGTCTTTCTCTCTAATTCCTTTGTCGTTCTGCAGGTGTCATGGGCATTTTATCTAAAACAAATTTTATTTTGTGAAAAATCTCGGTTGTGAGTACACTATTTAATAAACGTGAACCCACTCCAGCACAAGCATATTCAGCTTAATTGGGTTAACAGGAATCTGTTAATCCCTCCAATTAAAATGTATAGTTCGTTATTTAACCCAGATTGTAATTTGGCAGGTGTAACGTTAAACTCGATACTAAAAAGCAAACACAAAAACACATGAAAGGTTAGATTATTATCTGGGATAAAAAACGAACTTTAGAAAAAATATAGCAATATTTTCACATATAATTTTTATATTGGGAACATTTCGTGAGACATTATTAATTTGATGTCAGGCAAGATTTTAGATTTTACTAACGTATTCATTAATTCTTTGCTTAGGCACTAGTTTCGATCTCAAACGGATCTTAGTCATGAGCTCAAAACACAGCGGTGAAGGCACGGCCGGTTGAAACAAGTTGGGTAAACACGAAATACCTACGCGAGTAAAACTATAAAATAACATTATTAAATTGATACTTTCTTTCATCTACTAGTATTCCTAGTAGGTAAGGTGAAAGCATTGCTAGATTTTATTGTAACAAAATAAACGTGTGACGTATTTTCCAGCAGTATAAAATCACCCTTACTTCCTTTTTGTTAACTCATTTTTGTTACGTAACAAAAAATTGTAACGAAAAGGAATATAAAACACGTGTTGAATATAGCCTCAAACCAATTAAAAATCAATAAGGCTCCTTAGCTTAAATTGTTGTTTACTTTTGATTTGGGCGAGATTAATACAATATTTAAATAGTCTAATAGTAAATAAACAACTTACTGGGTGATAAACAGACCACCACACAAAAGGAACTTAGTAATGTTGAAAAAATTCACCACTGGCTTAGGCACACTGCACTCATAAAAACGCACGATGCTAAATGGCCGACTGTCTCTAGCTAGCGATACGTGATTGGCTGCTCACAATACACGCAGTGTTGCCAATTCTACATTTTAAAAACTACCAAATATTGGTGTTACAAAATAGAATAACAAAAATGACAAAAATCGTGGACGAAGATTTGATATTAAATTAATTATCTTTTTCTTTATTATATTTAAGAAATAATGCAGGATCTAGATATTCTTAATAATACTGAAGTTAATTTTTAGCTTGAATTCATGAGATATGTATTACGCAAAAATCTAGAGGCTTTTTTGTAACGCACAAGTCTTCGAGGACATTAATATTTACATGTGAGAAATATGATATACCCCAAAACAAAAATGTGTACTTTAAAAACTATTTGCCTTATTATGCTGTGAAATTCATATTCTTTAGGCATAATTCTGTCTGTCTACGTTTCATAACTTGTTTTATAAAATTTTCGCATTATTTCGATAGAACCTATCATGGACATTTCAGCATGTTAGAATGTACAATTATTTTTGATATTACCCATATTTAAATACTTTTTCGTTCGTTCAAACCATTTTTGAAAACATGAGGACCATTTGATCTGAGGGCTTGTTTTTCACGTGTTGGTTGAAAGCGTTCACGGCCTCTTCTGGTCCCGTAAACGTCAAACCTCTGATCAAATCTTTGATTTTTGGGAAAATAAAGAAATTGCATGGTCTGGACTATGTGCGGGATGGGTCACGAGTTCTACCTTTTCAGAAGCCAAAAATGACCTAGTTGTTTTACTTTTGTTTTTTGTTTTTTTTTTTATTTATTGTTCGAAGTGTGCGCCTAAGCATTGTAATGGTTCAATAGGATGCGACTTCGTTTTTCTCTATTTTTTTCTAAGAAACTGGGCAAACAAATGGTGGTGTACCACTGTCTTTTGTTCTTCAAGTAGGATCGTGCAGACGTCCGGTGCAGGTGCCTTCGTTCGGAAGAAAAAAAAGTCAATCATTTATTGCCTACGCTTCTTACCTGCCCCAATTTTGTTGGTTTGCTATCATCTTCGAACACCCATACAGAAGACAATTGCTTTCTTTCCAACATGTAACAATATATTAATATTTCATCTTTTGTCACAATGTCATACACATTATTTAAACGTCCGTGATTGTCCTTTAACAACATTTTTGTACACCAATCAACTCGAGTACGTTTTTGTTCTGGTGTGAGTATATGAGGAATCCAGCGGCAACAAAGTTTTCTAACTTTTAAACGTTGATGTAAGATTTTTTTGTATTTGGCTCATACCAATCCTCAAATGTCCTCGAATCTCCTCATAGGTGATACACCGGTTTTCTTCAATTAGTTGCCTGACAATAGCCTGAAATTGCCTGACATATTTCTCAGTTAGCGCAGTTGAGGGCTGACCTTCACGAATTCCATCATGGAGAGAAACACGGCCACTTCTCTCCAAAAAGCATTTTGAAGACGAGCAGTGCAGTCCTGCGGAGACAGTGAACTTTTAAAATCATAAAAAATCATCCCCCTGAAATCTTTTCGCAGTAATTCTATTTTTGCTACGGACGACGAACTATAACTTGTGATAAAAAACAATTGATACACGACTTCCTGCCAAAAATTATTTTAATCAATTAATGAGTTTCTTGTGTTTAAAAAAATATAATATTCGAAATTCAAACATTTATGAGCGGCTAGGAGCGCAGAACTTTCAGTGTGCTCTATGTAATCGGTCAGCAATACCAGAGGGGCAATTCCCATATTTTTAAGAACGTTCACATTCTAATCTCAGTCTCAATCTGTCAAAAATTGTATATAGCGTTTACCTACATTTTTGACACTTGACTGTCGCTGAGATGAGATTGCGACTTGATTTTGAACGTTTTTGATTACGGGAATTGGCCTTCAGAAGCATTGCAGATGCGTTGCCATCCGAAAAACAAGTCAGAAAGTCTAATTTCTACAAAAACTTATAAAAAGGATCATAACTTTTTATTTCTTCAGGCCAGTCCAGTTTTTATAAACCATAAGTGATCTATATATCCAAAACTGCAATCAATAGGGCTGGACAGCATATTGAACTACAAAAACTGCAGCTACAGCTCGTTAAGCACGGTACAATCAGAACAAAGACTGCCAAATTAAAAATTCTACTGAAAAAAATTACCACATTGGTACCTGATACTCGGCCAAGGAAAACGGTGAAATAATCGCCACACGTACTTGGCCACCAAGGTTGGCCAAATAGGAATCGGCGTGACAAACTATTTGGGCGTGTTTACATCAGAATTATGACAAAAAAGTATTTATATTGGTATTTGATAGGCTGTTGTGACATAAGGTATCTAAGTACCGTAGACAGAGTAGTTTTCTCTGTCTACGCTAAGTACTGTCTATTCCTAAAGTATGAAAGTGTAAACAAACTCTGTGCAGGGTAAATTCTTACGTAATCGCTCACTTAAGGAAATTAGTAACATATTCATCTGTATTTTAA
The DNA here is from genome assembly GCA_937001585.2 of Brachylomia viminalis. Taxonomy (NCBI): domain Eukaryota; kingdom Metazoa; phylum Arthropoda; class Insecta; order Lepidoptera; family Noctuidae; genus Brachylomia; species Brachylomia viminalis. Next base: position 10,022,371 of record OW443297.2, on the reverse strand, counting down.
AGGATTTCCGTGCAACACAATTATTGTTTGAAAAGCATTATTAAATTGTAATTGAAAAATCATCGACGAAAATTGAGGTTAAACATAACCTCAATCGTCAAATGAAAATCATCTTTAAAGTGATTTAAGATAAGAATTTTAGGTTTAAGTACAAAAAAAAATGTTTCATTTTGATGAAACCGGCATATCCTAGAAGTAAAAATTCAAAGACATGTGACACGTACTATCCCGCACTGGGCCCGCGTGGTGGATTACGGCCCACTCCCTCTCGCCGACAGGAGGACTGTATCCCAGCAGTGGAAACATTGTAAGCTGATTAGGTGTACTCAATTTGTTAGTCGCAATACACATTGACATCCGTACGTTTTCTGATAGGTAGTAGGTACTTTTGTTTACATTTTCATCACATACTTTTTGAATAGACTGTACGTTTGGGAGTCGGTGTGACAAAATTCCTTAGAATTGTACACGACGGGTATCGCACAATTGCAGACTATTACATGGGAGTTTCTTACATAGGTACATACATCTTTATTGTGTTATTGGCAATGATTTTATACGAATGATTGTATGTTACGCTCACATGAATTTGTCGGTTTTTTTATCAAGATCTGTAATTTGTTAATTGTATGTTGTGTGGAACAAACAGAGGCATTTGAGGCATGAATACAGAGTTTGCAGAAATGGAAATATGTGTAAGGCAAGGAATTTTTGAGGTAGGTCTTTATTTTGAAGCTACGATGGAAGCTGGTCAAAAACGAAAGCCAATACTGGTTCTACAATGTAATGATAAAATGTAGCAAGATCAGAAAGCCTCAAAGGATATTGTGAGCCTTAATGGATCACGTATGGCATTAAATCGGTTCACTAATGTTTCACCAAAACACCATTGACAAATTTTTAGTTTACAACCAACGTTTCGTAGTCTATTTATTTCACAAACAACTTATTTTTTTATTTTTTTTATTTTATAAACACTCGCTTTACAAACATTTATTTGGCAAATGCTTCTCTTTACAAATGTTTCGGATGATATTTAATCATATACACATTTTTAACGGAAAATTACGTTTATATTAAATGTCATTTTATAATACATTTTCTAAACCAGTCACAAAGTGATCATGACGGTATTGTTTTCCATAATTTTATTGAACTGCTAATAATCCTACATGGTTGCAATTTCCATTTGGGTCAAATAATTTACAGGCAAGTACTAAAGTTCTTTAAACTAAAGTAATTGATTTCTATATAATCTAGTCTTTTCTGGCACTCGCCGGTCGCTTCCACGGCACTGCTCGCTTCGCTCACTCGGCCCGTGTTTAGGGAGGGGGTCACAGTTTTAACCTAACCTAATATATGTTTTTTTTATAATTAACCTAATCTAACTAGTTTAGTTCTGGGTGGCCTACTAAAAAGTATATCTTTTTTTCTATTAGCGCAAGACGATTCTGGCATATAAATTTGATTTATTCTTCGTTTGTCCCACTGAGTTTTGTCCTAAGTACATAAAAAATCCTGCGTCACTCCAAACAATATGCTTCCTTCGTCCCAAAATATTATTATAATTATTTTATTCCCGCTTCGTCCTATTTTATATTCCTTCTACAGCCCATGTTTTTTTTTTGTATAAGCCAAACTTACTTGTATGTACAATCGGCAAAAAAGGATTACGTATTATTAAATATTTAACATTAATCAACTATTTAAAACAACCGCTCCTCTCTATCTTCTCGCGAGAGAAAATTTACTCGTATTATTTTATAATAACACTCTATAGCAGCTCTTAGTGAGCAAGTTATACGTAGGTATATAGCTGACGGCACTGGAATCTGTTTAGAAGAGCAGGTAAACATGTCCACCCCTTTTTATTGCGTCCTTTGTTTATTTGCTGGTATTGACTCATTTGGCCAATAGCATTACTTTCCGTTATCAGCAAAACGGGTTTCACGCTACCTCCCGTGATGCACAATCCATTCAACTCATTCGTCACCAGGGTGGTTGTAGTGTGTGTAAGTGAGATTGAGAATTGATCGAGTTTGTGATAGGGAAGTTAATATTTTTATCTGAAGTACTATTGATAAATTAGAACTTAAATACCAAATAATTGTTCTTACATTTAAATAGTACGAATTAAGGAATCAATAAAATTATGTTAAGCTAATAATCCTATTTAACGTACAAACCATATAAGCTTTAATTTCAGTTGTTCTACAATGGACCCAAATCTTAGTTTACCATCTACCTCACGGGAGCCGATCTCATTTATAGAATCCAGAAGAGGTGAATCAATGTGGTCATATGGTGCGTACACACACAAAAGCGAAAGAACAAAAATGGCTCAATAATATGGCGATGTGTGAACAGAAAACATTCAAATAGTTAGGTACATTATTTTATTTTTTGTTGACCGTACCTTTAAAGTACTTATAATTTGGGAAAAAGCACAACTTCAATAGTGATATGGGACAAACTAAGATTTTTTTGGAATGTGGGCCAAAACTTCAGGACGAACGAAGAATAAATCCTAAATTTAAACGTTTTTATTCCAAACGTTGTAGTATGAGTTAAAATTAAAAATAAAAGAATTGTTGGTGAAATAATACGATAGTCAAAAAAAGTTTTTCGGATAATTATTTTCTTAGGCGAATTATTTGGCAAACTTGTTGTTATAGAATGATGAAATGACAAATCATGTTTTTGGCAATCATTGCTTGTCAAGTAAAAATTAAATTGTTGGTGAAGTGAAATGACACCCATTAAATCGTTTAGCCTTTAGATAGTTATGTGTAATAAAGAGGCTCTTCATACTCAATATTAGCAGTGGCTACAGGCTAACTTAAATGATGATGCTGATAAAAACACGAAATTTGAATGAGTTCTATCTTCTACAAATGAGATGTTATGTATCGCTGCAGCATCCCTATACCATTATCTCCTAATATATTGTAAATCTGAAGTTTTCTCTAAGGAATTACCAGAATTTACAGTTTGTGGCGTTGGTGGGGGTTGATGTTGATGATCGAGGTAAATAAATTGGCATATTCGTAATAAGAAGCAGTGCTGGCCCAGGGTTATCGGCCCCGACTTACGAGTTGTCAGTCGTGAGTTAGAACCTAGGTAGGAGATTACGTATATAACTTCATCACCGCTGCTCTCAAAGCGGTGAAGGAAAATATCGTGAATAAATATTATATAAACAAGTATTTAAAAATATTCTAGAACCAAAAATATTAAGACGTGACGTCCACCAACCCGCTCTGGGCCCGCGTAGTAGATTATGGCCCTTCCCTCTCACAGAGAACATTATAGGTTGATTTTGCTTATGCTTATATATAGTTAATATAGCAGTTATTATAGTCAAGTCTTGATAAATAAAAACAAATCTGCCTATGGCATTAAGTCCACCTCTGTACGTGTCTGTGTTTAAAAGTAATAAATAAATAAATCTACTAATAATAGCGATTTTAATACCACCAAGAATTACTTTGAAAGCCCTAATTATGTAGTCCAAGTCCAAATAAGTATCTCGTTCAGTCTCCAATTGGTACCTACTCTTTACCAGTATTACGCACTATGTGTTATTAGCACTATGAAATTGAAAGTAGGGCGTGACGCGTGAGTAGTTATGTTCTCACGGAGAGACCAACAGCCTTGTTTGAAGACATGACGGTGGAGGACCGGTGCTGAGTCATTGGTACATGGGCCCATAACGATATCTTGTCCTCCGATACGGACCAGGCCCGGGTCGACGGGTCGACGGCGCGTTGTATTCCACGCTCGCCTCAAAGAGATGTCAGCAACAATGATGGGGTCCGCTAGGGCCGATCCCTGCTAGGGTTGCGGGAAAGTCCGAAAGGGTTACCGTGGCCCCTGGCACAGGCAACTGAAGGAACACGGATGGGTTTTAGTCAGTTAAGCTCTGACACGCCCTCCCGCTCCGCCCAGAGCGAGAGAAGTTATTTGATGAATTTCCAAACCAAAAAAAAACCGGTTAGCCCGCGAAATTCAAATTTCCGTACGTGTTTTGCAATTTGCAAGTCAGTGTCAGGTTTTATGTTGAACAAAATATGATTCTCGACCGTGACAAATATGTATTTACAGAATTATCATCATTAAAATCATCAATACAAGCCTCTAATTTCATAAAATGCCATTAAATGACTATTTCATGGAAAACGTCATTTAATGGACTTAAATGACTTAATAATAACCTAATATCGATTTTAGGGCGTTGTACCTACTAGTATTACAGCGTGCACTTACACACTAATACTGCTGCGCTACATAACTTTTTGGATAAACCACAGAAAAACAGTCTAATTTATAGGCGGAATTTATATTAAATAATAAAAGCGTGTTAAAAAAACGTCAACTTTTTAAATACAATATCACATGTAATTTTTTTTTTTTATTATTTGACTTACCTAGTCGCTTTTCGTAACTTGTATTCAGCATTTAATCAAACATTGTAAACAGCGCCATCTATACAGGTTTTCCGTAACTTCCACCAATGCTTCGCTAGGTAGAGCTTCAGCTGCGCTAACGCACGACAACCAGACAGAGCAACATTGAACTTTCATTACATCTAGACACGATTGTTGTTAGTTATCAAATATAAATAACGTGTTGTGTCTTTTCCACGAGATGGCGCACAAGCCTACAAGTACATATGCTTTAGTAGGAAATAGGAATTATAGATATAATTAGATTCTATGTATAGAATAGATACTAAAGAATGAGAAGTGAACTGATGAACTTCGTTTCACGATATTCCGAAATAGTCGAAATAAACAACATAAAATTTACATGAATGTATGTATACGCAAATAACATGAACATAAATAAAAAAAACATAATAAACTTGTATAAAACACGTGCCCGAGCTTAGCTAATTAAGAAATCCCTAATAAGTACACTCAAGGAATCCTAACACGCCCAGCTTCTAAAGTATCATAAATTCATAATTGAATATTGTTCCCATAAAATTATATGACACGAATATGGAAGACAACTTGATATTTATCTCTAGCGACTATTATTATGCCCATATATGTAAAATACTACATCAAAATAATATTATTAGCACACCATTTTAGATAGGCATCTAATGGATCGTTTACACGGGGACAGTTTATAGTCACGAATAGGCGATACCTAAAAAGAGAATAAAAAAGGGCAGTGGTGGCTCTTTGGTATCGGCCCTGACTTACGAGTTGTAGGTCGTGAGTTAGATCCCAAGTAGGTACTTCACTCCATGTATTTCATTTCATCACCATTGCTCTCAAAACAGTGAAGGAAAACATCGTGAGGAAACCGGCATGTCCTAGAACCAAAAAAATTAACACGTGACATACACCAACCCGCTCGGGGCGTTATGGCCCACTCTCTCTCACAGAGAGGAGGCCTGTGTCCCAGCAGTAGGAACATTGTATGCTAATTATGCTATACCTACATTTCACTCGTAAAACTCGCATTTCCCAAAGCCGCATAGCCGTTTTTGCAAAAAAATTGTTATACATATTCTTATTATAGTTTGGGAAAATCAGGGGTTACTACAGAGATTACGGCTAGTACGCCGACCCCAAATAAATTAGAAAAGGACCAGGAAGATGATGACTTTGAGAACATCACCAAATGACTCTCGTATGTTATAATAGCGGGCCAGTTTTGAGTGTGCAATAATCGCTGGCGATACTCACAATCACTAGCCAACGATACTCACATGTTCATTCTTGCCTCTCGACGAGAAACTCTTCTCGTGTAAAAGACCCGTAAGAACGAGGTGGCAGATCCTGACTAATTAACAATAATATGCACTTGATCTACCATATCTGTTTATAACTAGTATGTAAATGGTAATATAAATAACGGGCACACAATGTGAATTGTAAACAAGTAGTTGTATATTAATCGTCTTTAATCTCAAGGATCGGCATGATTTACGATGGTAGATAGGCGAGTATAATTTAGATACCTAAGCAGTTCTATTCAGGAAGGAAGTAAATGACTAACTAATAAAATATACAAATAAATACAAAACATCCTTTTGTTTTTTGCTCACTCAGGCGTCGAAGTACTCGTTCACATCGATGTCATCCGGAAACGTGCCCAGAAGACTGGCAGAATTGCTACGTTGAATGGCAATGGTAATTCTTTGGCCAAAGAACGAGCCAGCCCTCTCGTCACGTGAAGTGTCGACCAGTCGGCGAGAAATTTCCTTAAAAAGGAGACGCTCACTCGGGCCCGAGCGTTTCGACCCCAAACGACTCAAAGGAAGGAAGTTAGGTAATATTTTTTTTTTTTTTAATAATTCATTCACTAACTAATATGCAGCATGCCGACCCTGATCTGCCTGACCTAGTGTGCAGCTAAAGCGTTTACCTCATTTATAGGCATTTGCAATTTGCAAATGCATAGAAACGAGGTGTTTGTTATTTTTTCGGAGCAATCAACAGCTGTTATATATAAAAATACTAGCGAACCGCCCCAGCTTCGGTTTTTGCGACTTGATAAAACTTCGAGATTTCCTTAATACATGCAAAGATTATTATTAATTATACACATATTGACTGACCGGTTGGTGCAGTTGGTAGCGACCCTGCCTTCTGAGCCGCTGGTCCCGGGTTCGATCCCCAGACAAGTCAAACATTTGTGTGCATGAACATGTCTGTTTGACCTGTGTCTGAGTGTTTATATGTATACATATAAGTATGTATATATATCAGTCATCAGGTTGCCGTAGTAAAGGTTCTACCTAGTTCGGGTCCTGAAGACCTTGTGTGGATGTTGTCTCATATTATTATTATTATACCTTCCGGTATGAATTTTCTAAATGATGGTGAAAACCGCATCAAAATCCGTTGCGTAGTGAAGAACAACGCGTTTACACAGGCAGACACGAAAAGCGACTTTAATTTATAATATTTATTGTATAAATATCGAATGTAAGTGTCATACTCGGGCTGCAACATTAGATGCAATGTAAACATAACAATACACATAACATCATGGCTGTTATGTACTCCTCAAAGGTTTGGGCAGAGGTATATAGTACACCCAAATTTCGCCAGTCATGTTTAAGTCCAATTTAATAGGGAGTCTGTTTATGAGAAAATCATAACGGAGTAACCCAATAACACTTCGCCCGAACTTTTTTGTTTTGAGTTTGGGAAATCATCCATTATCTTTTCCCGCTGCACGTCGCCATTTTTTTTTTTTTTTTAGTGTGGGAAATCATCAAATAACTTCTCCCGCTCTGGGTATAGCGGCAGGGCGTGTCAGACTCTTACTGACTAAAACCCACCCGCGTTTCTTCGGTTACCTGTGCCAGGGGCCACGGAACCCATTCGGACTTTCCCGCAACCCTGGCAGGCATCGGTCCTAGCGTACCCCGTCATTTGGTGCTGACATCTCTTTGAGGAGTGCTTGGAACACAACGCACCTTCGACCTGGGCCTGGTCCTTATCGGACGGCGAGCTGCCCATTGCTCGCCGTCCGCAAGCACGCGCCTACGGTGCCCGACCTGGGAATCAAAGCCAGGACCTCAAGTTCTGCAATTGCGCTTGCGATCACAAGCCGAACGAGGCAGTCGATCAATGTGAAATGAAAACTTTACACCCTTAGCAACCAAAGAACTAATTACATACATATGAATATAGTGTGTATACGCACCATACACCCACTTTATTTAATAAATTCACGATTAGAATGTTTTGCACTGAAAGTAGGTTAAATGTTGATGAGTGCGATTTCACACTTACCTTGGAATTGAGAAAACCTTCGTCGCTATAGCCATTAGCTATGTTCAACTGTTTATGTCGTCTTATGATTTATATGGGCTATAAAATGAGTGAATGTTCTTTTACAAAACATTCTTGGAGTGATTAACGTCAGAACATCAAACTTTACCTCTTGTCCCTTATTAGACTTGAACTAACAATTGCAAGACAATGTTCCGTAATCACCTGATTTTTTTATTTATGGGTGAAGTAGGTAATTATTATTTTATTTATTTCGGTAATAGATGGATGATCATCTTTACATACCAAGACCCATCCGTGCCTCGGATAGCATGTCAAGCTGTTGGTCCCGGCTGTCATTCGTGGATCTTTGACAGTCGTTACGGGTCATCAGAAGCCCGACAGTCTGACAACCAGTCTTACCAAGGGGTAGCGTATTACCCAGTAACTGGGTGGTGGAGGTCAGATGGGCATTCGCTTCATGTAAAATACTGGTATTTAGCTGCGTCCGGTTAGACTGGAACCCGACCCCAACTTAGTTGAGAAAAGGCTAGGCAAATGATGATGATGACGATGATTTAATTCGGTAATTAATAGCAATGCAGCGATACTAATGCTGGAAGCTTTTTTTCTAAAATGACTGAAAATTTCTTATTAGAATTTCAACTTATAATCAACTAGAATAGAATAGAATACTCTTTATTCTGACCACACCATAAAAATTACAGATACAAATGTATAAATTTTACATAGGGTGACACAATGGGCGGGCTTATCGCTAAAAGCGATCATATACAGACAATCTTTGGATAGATTAAAGGGAGAAGGAGGGACTATACTGCAGGTAGTCAGTGGTGTACCATTTACATATATTTATCTTACATATTGATATATATATATTATCAATATGTAATAATAATAAACATGAAACAAGGAAACCATAAGTAATGATGATGTTTAAGGAGAGAGGAAGTGTTTTAACCAGAATTTTAAAAGTGGACCAAGATTGAGCACGCCTTATCGACACGAGCAAGGCATTCCATAACCGTAGTATTGCTTGAACTGTAAAAGATTTGTCATAAAAACTAGTGGAATGCATCGGCATCTCTAGTCTTAAATTTTCCGATGACCTCAGATATATTATTATGTGTTTCATATAGGAACTTGAAACGTTCTTTAAGATAAGATGCGGTTGTATGGTTGAACAGAGTACTGTAGAACTGAAATAAGATATGAAGATTCTGGGAAAGACGTATGGGAATCAATTTGAGCTTTGTTCGAAATTCAGAAATGTGATCATATTTGCGCAGGCCGAATATAAATTTTACGCAAAAGTTTTGAAGTAGCTCAAGTTTTTCTAGTTGTGCCTCAGTGAGATCGAGATACCTGACATCAGCGTAGTCAAGGAGAGGAAGTAAGAGGGATTGTGCAAGCGTAGCTTTAGTGGCAGTTGGAAGAAAGTTCCGCAACCGACTTAGGGACTTACCAGATGCAAAATTTTTGCGACTTACTTCCTGTAACTGGGGACCCCAATAAAGATGTTTTTCGATCCAACCCCAATGTTCTTAACATTTACGCTGACTGGAATAGCAGTTGCATTTAATTGAACTTGGGGAAGCTGCAACCAGTTTATCTTGGGGGTCATCCTTGAGCTGCCAACAACAATAACCTGAATCTTCGATTGATTAACGTGCAATGTGCCTCACTCCACTCGCAAATTGAACCTAAATCCTTGCTTAGGGTATTAATTGCATAAGGCAAATCCGAAAGGGCAGCTTGTTTATTTATTTGTAAATCATCTGCATAAACGTGGTAAGAAGAAAGAAGTCTTTTGGAAATAGAGTTTATAAACACTGCGAAGAGTAAAGGAGATAAAACGCCGCCCTGAGGTACACCGGCAGAAGTGTAACACCAAGAAGAGCAAGACTCTTCTATGCATATACGCTGCCGGCTGCCTTACAGGTAACTACGAAACCAGTCTGTCTCTTTTGGATATATGTTAAGCGAGCGAAGCATGCCAAGCAGGATATTGAAATCGACAGTAGTAAACGCATTACTTAAATCCAGTAAGCAAAGAACCGTCAGATTTCCTGCTTCTATGCCTAACCGTATGTCATCAGTGACATTAAGTAAGGGTGTAGCGGTGCTGTGACCAGGACGAAAACCGGATTGGAAAGGATTCAGCAGACTATTCTTACATAGAAAAGCACTAAGCTGATTGTGGACAAGGCGTTCAGGGACTTAAGAAGTAGGATTGGATTTTTTTTGATAAAGGAGTGGTTTTTGCCTCCTTTCACATCGATGGTTAATCACCATAGGTTATAGAGTTGCTTAGGATATAGCATAGCATAGGATAGGAAAGATTTTATCGAGGACCGGGAGTATCATTTTCTGACTTACACAGTCACTACCAACTGCGTTAGATGTGATTGAATTACGCTCTTCTACGTACTTCTTACGAACATCACAAACAGATAAATGGCTAAAAACAAATGGGGGATGATCAGGAGTTGGAAGGTTTGAAAGATAGTTTATTGTAGCTGTCTTAATGGTCCTATTACAGTGGGACGCAGGTGAGAAGTTTTAATTCAGTAGAACAATATCTAAGCTTTTAGCAATCGATTCTTGGCGCGATTTAAAAACTCCCAAGGATTTAAGAAACATCCAGACTTTAGCTGGATCTCCGTTTTCAACTGAGGTGTGGATATGGTGGCGTTGGGCTCTACAGCCTTAATGCAGCGATTACGACCATTCACAGGATCTCCCAGTCCGACGGTGAGGGCCAACACATACATTTACTTTTGGTTAAATCCTTCCTGTATAATATGATACTTCTAATAACATCTGTAAGCCACGGAAGATGTTTAGTTTTTACAGCAGGAATGGAAGCGTGGACATCGTACAGCTGTACAATATTGTCCGTCAGCAGGTTGACTTTATCGTCAATCGACTCGACACTGACTAAAGGAGACCAGTCTATGCTTTTAGCATCTCTTCGGAGATCATCTGTATTCATGCCACTAAAGTCAGAATTCAAAATTCCTGATTGAACATTTTGTAGAATCTGAGTCTCATTCTTCATTATGTTCATAATTTCTCTGGGAAGACGACAGGAGGCCGGGATTTCCATGCGGGCTTGGACGCAAAGTTTGATTTAGTTAAAGTGCGGCTACCAGCCGCTAGGTATTCAGGGCAAGTAGTGCCAGTCATCTGGGTTTTTCTTCTTACTATCAACTAACATACCGTATAAGAACTTACCTACGTGAACTATTCATTTCTGAAGTTCTTACGAATTGCGCCAAGAATGTAGATAGCATTATCCCACGACCTTTCTGAATAGTGATAGTGTTTTGTCATCAAATTATATTTAATAGCTTTCTGCAACGAGATTTACAACTCACCAGTCACCACTCGAGGAAATCACTTAAAACATAAACTTACCAATCAGGTTTCCATGTAAATTCTAGATCAGACACATATTAATAGGAAATGAACTTATGCCACTAATATTTATTACTAATAATAATATTAAAGCAAATCTATGCATATATAATTTAGCACTGAAATCACTACTAATTATTATTAGTGAATAATTTCAAGTGCCTTTTACAACTGGATCACTTTTATAGTGATAGCAATCATATGTCATAAAAAACTGTCATGATTGCAAAAATCTATAAAAACAGAGCATCGGTGATGATAGTATTTCAATGTAAATTAGTTCGCAACCTGATAATGATCTAGGTTAATCACAATAAGATAAGATTTTTAATAAATTACAGATGTTTTTGAGTGGACAAGGATAGTATACAAGGTGTTGTTTTGCATCCTCGTCAAATTCGAGGAGGTAACTATGCTAATGATTCTCGACACGAATCAATAATAAAATAAGTAGGTATTTATTTTTATTTTTTGTATTTTTCGGAAATCGGCATGTGTAGGGCCCGTGTGATACCGCCCTGTAACTGCGCTGTAACTGTAACGCATGCACACAGCGACATAGTCGTACGACACTGCCTACCGCATACGCAACGGGGCGATTTTGTTCTTTGAAAGTGGAGTATTCTGAAATACTGTCAAACTTAAATACCTAAAAAAACAAGTATGTATTAATTATTGAGCAGGATCGTAATTTTATATGATTATTTATGTCTTTCATAACAGCCTCCTGAAATTTGACGAGGATGCAAAACAACACGTTGTATAACAAACGATTTCAATATCACTCTATTTCGCAAATCTGCTGTTAAATGGTAATATGTTTGTTAGCTGTTTTAATATTGGTAACCTTTTCAAAACAACAACATATATTATGTTCTTGAGCGTAACTTTAGATTCGACACCAGATTACATTGAAACCAGGGGTCAGTCTGCGAATATAAATCCAGTCATATTATTATAAGTTAATATTGTCCTAAGTAAACTTATTTATTACAAGTATTTTTAGGCTTGGCCACCATCTGCCTAGCCCTAGTAACCTTTTCCTTGTGACCTTAGTTATTACGGATCGGGTTGCAAGCTACCAAATGAGGCTAAATAAATAATCAGGCTTCTTAGGCTAGGTATCCACTATGTTTGCGCACCAACTGTGCTCTGCGCATCTGCTTTGTGTTTGGATAATAAAAAACGGCATATATTGAATCGATCCCCAAACAATTACTATTTTGATTTCCTGTAAACAAGTACTAATCGATACGCTAATAAACTCTCTGATTGGCTTTCTGCGATGTGCCCTATAGAGCCTAGTAACTTCGACTAATTACAACGTACAGATAGTTTAAAAAATACCAGAAAGTTAAAAGAAGATCATTGAGTAAATAAAAGGCGTGAACGTACTTCTTACACTTTAAGATTAGCCTCAAGCTCCTAAGAAAATATTAATGTTCTATGTTTACACAAGTTATATTTTGTACTTTTGAGTTCATTAAAAGCTTGTTTTTTAAAACGATTTTTGTTCTTTATATCACCTTCACTTGAAAGGTGTAAAGACGAATTCGACGTACCCAAACACGCCTTTACACAAGTCATGGTGTGAAGCCAACCGAGTTGCACTATCAAAGTCTTGCCAACCTTTGGAACGGGTTATCATAATTGAATGCATATACGAAATTTCGTGCATGTGCTGTTGACAGTTGAGGAGATCTCTCATATGGAGCCAATCCTGGGTCAATAGACAGGTCATTGTGTATGAATGCGTAGATCAAATTCAGTATCTGTGCTGTTGACCGCTGCGGAGTTTCCTCGTCTGGAGACAATCCTGGGTGCAGTATCCAGGTCATGGTGGACTTTACAATGGACTACTACAGGTATATGCGTTCATAAAAAAATGTTGGCTGAGCTGTTGACCGCCGAGGAGTTGCGTTTTCTGGAACCAACCCTGGGTGCACCAGCTAGATCATGGTGAATTTTAGAACGGGTTATCATAATTTAATGAGAATAACGAAATTGAGTGTCTCTGCTGTGGACCGTTGAGGAGCTCCCTCGAACGGAGCCAATCCTGGGTGCAGCAACACGGTCACAGTGGACTTCAGAATGGACTATTATAATTAACTGTGTATATAAAATGTATTGTCTTTATTGTTGAGCGTTGTGTTATTTCCACGTTTGGAGCTAATCCTGGTTGTAGAATCAGATCATTATGCAAAAATGTATTGTCTTCGAAGCAGAATCACCATGTAAAATATCAACTCCGTAGAAGTGGTTTTAATTTAGCTTGCAAGATTTGACCAATATATACTAACCAACTGACTAACTAACAAGCCAAGTTAAATAAAAGCTTGTAAAAAGACGATCATCATTAGAAGATTTTAATGTTATTAAAGGATCTATTAAATATTCCCAAATAAAAACGGCCACCACGACAAAAAATATGTGTGGATTATGGTAGATGCGCCACATAGTAGAAACCCAGCTTTCAGTACACGCGAAAAATTGTACCTACCTATAATCATAAGTAATATACTTACAATCTACTATAATATTATTCCCGTCATGATCGCTTGATGATGCAATTTTAAACCAAATTACCTCATTGTCAGCTGTACATTCAATGTCACTGCTATTTACATATTTCAGTGAAATATAAAAACGCGAAAAAAAAATAAAGCTTTTAAAAGGGCGAAACGAGTTCATTATAAATTATAAATTTTATCTTTTGCAAGTTTTATTTGAAGCACAAGAATGTTTTAAATTACCTCTTCTAGTTATTTCAATTAAATTATATTTTGATCTCTTGTCTGTGCTTGCATTTTATGTTAAGATTGTAGTGTTTGTAAATAGAATTCAGAATAAAATTACGCATAGCTTTAATTTATCGCTTGTAAGACGTTTATCACGATATATTAAGGTGCAAACGTACAAACCAATAAATTCTCGTGTATTGAATCTGAAAATGAGGATATATCTTATCTTATATAAATCTACTTAGCGTTGAATACATCAGCATCGATTAGGGTGCAGAATATTATATTCTGTGAGTTAAGATGTATGTGATGAGATAGATGAATAAATTATGTTAAAAAATATTTATTTAAACCATTTATGTACACACATATATAAACAGACAAGAAGCTTATCTATAGCTGGACAAATTTTAGCAAGCTTTACCGGTCAATCCAAATAATTGAAACTGAAAGAAGAAAGCGGAAACAGTTATGATTACCGAATAAATACATAACTATATTGCCAAGTACAGTCCAGTAGCTAAAAATATGTTTTAGTGTAGTTAAGTACTTTCCTTCTGTAAATAATAAGATATTCTGGCCTTTGGGTGTTATTGTGGCAACACTTGTTTAAATCCAAACAAGCTAATCGAAATATAAACCTTCTAAAGTTAGACCTGATACTAAAACATTAGTGGTTATGATCTTAAAACCTGCAATACAGAAAATTATCAGACTAAAAGCGAGTATCGTAGCTATTCACCTAATAAATGTTTACTTCACTCCACCAAAAGCTATTTATTGGATTACAAAACGAATTTTGCAACCTAAGAATTGCTCCCTAAATGAAGTTTCGCATACCTACATACTTAAATAATAAATTATATTATTTATCGTTTATTGCTGTGGAAACTAAATTATTTGTGAAGTGAATTAGATGATACTGGTATATAGGTATAGATATTGTAATGTATGTAGGTATAGTTGGATGTGATATTTTCTCAACAGACATGTAATATCTGGAAAATCTTATGCTGAGCACACTTTCAGGTTAAGTGGTGTCAAGCGTAACGGACATCGTCATAATGCAAGTGGTTTCCGTCTTGTTTTTCTCACATTGAGATGCTTAAGTGCAGTTACATATTTTAGATTTTTACTTCAAATAACTCAAACTCAAAACATTTATTTCAATTAAACCTTTTTCACTGTATTTGCACTTTACAACTGTCAGGGAGTCGGTGATGGAACCAAAAACGCCGCCGAATTTTGGACCGAATCCATTTAGATTGCCACCGACACGCTACCAAGAAGAAGGGTCAGTCAGAAAGTTGAAGCTGTCGATTCCAAATAGTAAGTTCTTTTTGGTTGACCACAGAATGTAAGTTGTCTTTTTGTGGAAACCGAACAAAATATATATCTAAATAAATAAAATCTCATCACAAAAACACACGATTATGTAATTATTATTTTGCGACCTAGCTCATAATCAGAAAATTAAGGCTATCAGCTGTTTCCGATATCGACAATCAACACGAATCTTATTTTCTCAAGTCAACATTGAACAACATCATAATAAGATTTTTCTCCTCCATCTGGACTGTAACACGAATTATCTGGTAAAACAGCTACAAACATCTAGAATGGAATATATTTACCAAATACGGCGCCTAGAGTTTAATATTCAACAATGCAGGTCAGCCAGTGCTTCCAAATACGTTACATCTATGTATGTTGCTCGTCCTGACTACGTAAAACCTGCTTCACTCTAGCGAGAAATTTACCGCAAATTCTTGTCTGGCCTAGGTACGAGGCTATCTTAACATGTGTTTGGACGTGTAGTAACAAATATAGCAAACTACTGGCCATAGTAAACCAAAGAATCTGGATAGGTCCCAAAGTGGGCCAATTGAAAGCTGCGGGTTGAGGTCCAACATTTTTACATTCAGACAGAATTTGATTTCAATCACATATTGTTAAATCGACAATTATTTTAAGTATACATATACTAGGAGCAAATATTGTGGGATTGAAAATTGTTGGTATAAAGGAGCTTAATCTATACAGTAAAATTACGATTACTACTTTGATCTAAATCAATGACAATAATAGTATGAACGGTTTCTCGATCAGTGGTTCTGATAATGCTACAAATATCGTTGATATTACAGTGGTACCCTAACCTTATCAAATGTACTTCTCCCGCTGACATGTTATGCAATAAAACCTCCACGATGCATCAGCTCCAATCACCCGTATATCAGTCTAACGCGTTGATTCAATGGGTCACAATTGAATAATAACCAATTTTCTTCAGTTAACACTCCTTGAGAAATAACAAGCAATTGATGACGACTCCGTTGTTTATTTCTCAATCTGACTCGGTACGGATTTTTGTTTTATTTTCTTGATCATTGTGCATCTATACGACAGATATTGGTATTATATTGTAAATACCATTATCATCGTTTGGCTTTGAATCATCAGCCTTGCCATTCTCAACTATGTTCAGGTCGGTTTTATGACTGATATTATCATAATTTTTGTACTTTTCTCACTATCGTATTTTATATTATTCGAGTTCTTCTAGGACCTAGAAGATCTTTAATGTGCCAATATGATATGATATATATAGTATAATTTGTTCCGCAATAACCCTTTTGGTTCTACGTCATGCTAATTTAAAATGAGCACCCCGAGCAACATTATACAATGTATCACTTATTGGTCATTTTAAATTACGATCAAAGACCAATCTGTCACGAAGAATATTTCTGCTTCAATCGTGAATGACCGTAGACGGTGTGTTGGGCTTAAGAAATTTGAAATTCGAACTGCGGAATCTATCGATTTGGATTGATGCAGATATGGAATTTGATTGCAACGCAGCGAATGATTCGATCGTAATCGATTTTATTAGAGCCCGCTTTGGTACTTTAACTACTATGGTTTACTGTTAAGTTCAGCAGAATTCAACCATTATGATGGCATGACGTGGAACATATTCCGTGAGAAAATCGTTATGTCTTTTCAATGTCTGCCGTCTCTTCATAATACTAAACAACGTCTCAGATATATTTCGGTAATAGTGTGCATGTTTGTGTACTATATGTATTAAAATGAAATCCATGCTAATCTGTTAATTTAAAAAATATTTTGACACTAATGAGTTAAGAATTAAACAGTCTTCTCGCTGTCATCCTTGAAACTATTGCTGTATTATAGTATGCCTCATGTGAACGTTTGAAACAATAAAAAAAGGTTTATATAAACCATCACTAATATGTGACTATGTGATCCGCAATATCCAACAACAAAGAAGTGTTGGCCTTTAAGGTCTTATTGCAAGTAGATGTTCCAGTCAAAAGATAATTTGCGAGCCATAGTCGTTGACAACCACCATCGCTGTTTAAATCTTGACTTGTGGTGATCCTTCGCATGTGCACATTTGACGAACCTGATTGATTGTGGGTTGACAGTTCCTATCAAATTGATTTGTCGCCCTGTTTCTTTGGTATTATAGAATATTGCAGTACCATCTAAGTAAACGTTTTGAATTCTCAACACTCTAATCGCTTTGCCGATTGAAGAAATATCCAAAACAGAAACGTAAAATAGACTTCGAAGCATGCCCAGCATTTACTCCCTTTATTACTCCTTGTGTTACTTTTACTTTATAACAAAACAAATTATTTTTTCCTTTGCCAAATAACCCCAAGATCTATTTGTCCATTAGCCATTGCCAATGGCTGGTCAGCCTAATATGCAAAAACATGCATGTTAGCGCACGGTTACCTGTCACACAGCACAATTTAAAATCAGCAAAAAGTAATTAAGTACCACTTGCTTAAACCTATGATGCTTTGTAAGCATTATGAGTTAACGTCGGACCGTGTTACTCGCTTATTACGATGCAATACTTCAGGCAATGCCCGGCCCTCTAGGCGTTGAGGTTACTACACGAAATTTTGTTGTACACATAATAATTTACAATGCAATTAATATTAACTTCGACGCATCTGAGAATAGTAGGATGTACTTCACGAATTTATAAAACAAACATCATAGACATTTGAAATCATTGACAAACATTTAATGTTCTGTGTATTCTGCAAATGAAAACCTCATAGAATTTTAATGCAATGCAGACTTGATGACTTTTCATACTGATTGTCCAATACAAAAGGTGTTACTTTATAGTATATTTTCAAGTATTTTTTATCGCCATTAACTTACTACCTTATTTTATTGATATAATAGTTCGATGTTTAAATTATAATTGAAACAACGATCGTTTACGGAGACCGGGTTAGTATGACCGGTCGGGTTTAGTATGATTATAAGAAAAAAAAGTAAGACCAGATTTTTTACCAGTGAATTGCACATGCCATTCACACGGCCACTATAATTTCTCAAATGAGTTCCTACATAATGATGTAGTTAACTAATCGTTTGTTGACATTACAAAAACGACTCCAACAGAGATTGATTCATTGAATGCCGTTCCAAGATACCAATTACAGTAATTAAACTGTACACTCTTAGTTATAAGTTCATTGCGAAATGGTTGAAAAAGTTAAGGTCCTTGGCCTGAGCTAAAGATGGATTACTTTTAAAATTTTGTTTTGCAACACGTATTGATATTTTCATTTCGAACCTAATCAGTCAAGCTTTCAAGCTGATAGGATAATTATCGTAAAAATAATATACAAAAAACATGAGAGCTCTGTTGAAAAAGTGACTTTCTTTCACTTTTCCTTGAAGCTGTAGTCATCACAATCATCAGCCTATAATCCACCGCTAGACAATAACCCCCCCCCCCCCCCCCCTTCCCCCCAATCACTTTATATTTTATTCTATCCTTAGCATTTCATCCAACTGCTACCAGCCACCTTGCAAAAAAAATCACAAACATTCACATCTTTGAATATCAACGGAATGCACAGCTGCTTCCGCTTCGTCACATCTCGTCTTTTCATAATTGTTAGCGCCAGGAGCAGGCTGACAGTTCTCACGCTTTCATTGAATTTGAACTTGAATCATATTCATTCTACACACATTAAAAGTGCCTAGGGATCAAGGTATTTTTTTATATATTTTATTGCACTATTGAAATTAAAAATGTCTATTTAGATTGATAAAATAAAATGGTTTCGTATGTGTAGATCGACGAACGTGTGTTCTCTCTGTTTTTGCACTAATAAATAAACATTTCGAGATTTTTGTTTATGCTGGATTTTTCACCTTAGTTAAATCCCACAGATATTGTAAATCCTGACATTAAAATATGGTAAAAATAAAATGAAGGTCACTTGCTTTTGTTAATTTGACAGGTCTAAAGATGTGTCAATAAAGGTTTGTCCATGATATTTTTAGTTGTTTAAAGGGCTACCGATGCATGTTGTTTCCCTTGATTTAATCTCGTATCACTTCCTTTGGTAAATAATTATATTGAAATCCAGCTTGGTCTGATCTTAATGTTTACGGAAATTAATATAAATCTTTGTGCAAAAGTCGTTTTAAATGTAAATCTTCGTGCTTATATTTGCAAATCAAAAAATGTGATAAACAACTTCAATGTCAAGTTGTTTTATGATAATCTTACTACCTAGTCGATTTTATTTACAACCTGTTCAGACACGCTCGCCCCTTCCCATCTACATGGAACCAACAACAGAGCTGGTGCGGCTTGTGAAGCGGCTGAAAAATCTAAAGCATGCAAATACAGGGGTCCAGGCTCCAAATATGATTTTGTCCCATTCGGTGTCGAGACCCTTGGTCTGTGGGGTACTAGCGCTAAAAGGCGTTTTAAGGAAATAACAAAAAGGTTAGTCAACATCACAGGAGACCGAAGAGCTGGCAGCTACCTCGGACAAAGAATTAGTCTAGCTATTCAAAGGGGGAACGCTGCCAGTATCTTCGGAACCTTGCCTAAAGGGACTCCTTTTAATAATATATTTAAGGTTTTTAGTTTTAGGTTCATTGTTTATTTATTTATTTATTATTTATTTAACCATTTATGTACACACTTATATAAACAGACAAGAAGAAAATAACAGAAAAATAGGTACAAAGGTGATGCTTATTTCTAATGAAATCTCTTCCAGCATACCTGCGATAGGATAGTAGATTTAGAGATGTAGACAGCGTGTGTAAGAGTAAAAGAGAAAATAAAATACATAAAATCAAAAACAATTCACTTAATAAAATAAAACAAATAATATGAGAATATACATACATACATACATACATACTTCTAAAATAAATAACACTAGAATATTAATATATACGCAACTATGACGAAGTGGAAAGATAGTGTTCTTTCACTCTTCTTTTAAAAACTGCAACAGTTTGGCAGTCCCTAATGTCAGGCGGAAGTGAATTCCACAACCGCACCGCGTGCACAGTGAAGGAGTAGGAGTAAAAGTCGGTGGAGTGGGGAGGGGACTTAAGGAGGTTTCTAAGATGTGACCTGCACGGCGCATCTGAAGGTCGGGCGTAGGAAAAACGCTCCCGCAGATAGGATGGCGTTTTAGGGTTGTGAAGGAGGTTGAATAGCAGACACAATATCCGAGAGTTCCTGCGAAGTCGAATGGGGAGCCACTTGAGTATCTTGCGAAAGTTGGAAACGTGATCATACTTTTTAAGGTTGAAAACAAAACGAATACATATATTCTGCAGACGCTCAAGTTTATTTAAAAGCTCCTCGGTGGCATCCAAATAACAGGCATCGGCATAATCTATGATGGGCTGAATGAGAGTTTGAGCAAGAGAGATTTTGGTGTTCAAGGGCAAGACGCTCTGGAGACATTTCAACGAATGGAACGTGTAATGCACTTTGCGACTGACTTGAGCAACATGGGCAGTCCATGATAAATAGGAATCCATGGCCACCCCCAGATTTTTGACCGTATGTGCGTATTCAATCTGAACACCATTCAGACAGAGTGGAGACAGCGACGCAACATCGAGCCTATTCCGCATATACCTGCCGCCGATAATCAAGGCCTGGGATTTCTTAGGGTTGATTTGCAATCCAAAAGACCGCGACCACTCGCTAATCAAATCCAGGTCACTGTTCATGGCAGACACGGCTGCTTCTGCATCTTCCCTTAAAAAATGATTGTAGAGCTGCAGATCGTCGGCATAGAGATGGAAGCAGGAAGAGATGACACTGGTGATAGAGTTAATGAAAATAGAAATGAGAAGAGGAGAGAGAACGCCGCCCTGAGGCACACCTGCGGAAAGAGAGCACCAATCAGAAGATGCCTCGCCGAGACGAACCCGCTGCGAGCGGCCCTTAAGATAGGAGTCAAACCAACTAATGGTGGAAGAGGAGAAATTTAAAGATTTAAGGATCCCTAGAAGGATGTCAAAATCAACAGAGTTAAAGGCACTGCTAAAGTCTAGAAGTACAAGCAAAGTAAGAGATTTGTGATCCATAGCCCAGCGGATGTCATCAGTAACTTTCAAAAGAGCCGTTATTGTGCTATGACCAGGTCGAAAACCAGATTGAAGAGGACTCTGTAGGTCATTTGTAGATAGAAAGGCAGAAAGTTGTTGATGAACGATATGTTCAAGAACTTTAGAGAGATATGGGAGAATAGAAATGGGGCGGAAATCGGTGGGTGAGACCGGCTTAGGAATTTTGGGTAAGGGGATGATATGAGCTTGTTTCCAGGCCTCAGGGACAGTACAAGAAAACAAGGAGAAATTAAAAATGTGGGTCAAGACGGGAAGTAGTGTGGAGAGGATAGGAGAAATCATTCTTGAGCAAAGATTATCGTTACCAACTGCAGTAGAGGAGATAGCACAAATGGACTTTTTGACCTCAATTTCACTCACTGGCCTCAACTCAAAAGAAGAACACTGCGGCACTGGCAAACAAGAAAGCTTATTTAACGTAGTTGATTTGACGTGCGGATCCAAAGTAACAGGGGGATGTGAGAAATGTTTGTTAAGAGCACACACGTCAGTGTCATTACAGGAAACGACTGGAGACTTGCCAATGCCGACAGTTTTAAGAAACTTCCAGACTTCAGAGGAGTTGCGGTTGTCGAGGGAATTATGGAAGTACCGTCTCTTTGCATCTCTACACATACGCCTGCAACGATTACGCAGCACTTTATACGCATTCAAGTTGCGCTCGGAAGAACAGCGTTTTAACCTCCTTTTGGCTCTGTCCCTACTTGCCATCGCATCCTTAATGGCAGAAGTAAGCCAAGGAGCCGGAACATATTTGACTTTGACTCGACGGATAGGGGCATGCCGGTCATAAAGGCTGAGAACAGAGCTGCAAAAATTGTGAATTATATCGTTGATACATGAGCTCTCCAAGACGTCCGTCCAGTCAATGATATCAGCATCACGCAGTAATGCCTCCAGGTCAATGCCCTTGTAGTTCCGAAGGAAAATATATTGCGGCTTACGCTTAGGAGGGCGAATCCTGTAGGACATAAAGATAAGGTCGTGGTAAGAAAAACAAGCGCTGAGCTGTCCGTGGACAGCTACATTATTAGAGTTAGAGACAATCATCAGATCCAACAGAGAAGGGGTGCAATTAGGGAAATGATGAGTAGCAGAAAGAGGTAGAATACTAAGGTTATAAGCAGATAAGAGAGATTGAAGTTTATGAGTTTTGTAGTTTGTGTGTTGTTCTAGTATTTTTTATTTATTTCTGTATTAATAAATATTGTTTTACAATCTTGATATCAATTAACATAAGATAACATTAAGGCAGTATTCGCTGGAGGGACAGGCAGAGGTGGTACACCATCATTTCACCAGCCGTGTTTCAGTCCCATGTATTAGGAGGCAAGCCTATTGGCATTATCAAGATTCCGGTCTGCTACTGAGTAATCCTGATGTAATGTAATTTCATAGCTATTAAGGCGTACGAAAGCAATATCGTTCTTTATTCGAATAATATCATGTATCGATATCTATGCATAATATAAATCAAAGTTGCGTTTCGTGTCTGTTTGTGTGACCACGTAAGTCTTCTAAACTATGCACCGGATTTTGGTGCGGTTTTCATCATCATTTAGAAAATAAATTTCGAATGATGATAAATGATAAATGATTTTTATTTCTGTAAGTAGGTTTGTATAAATACTTTTAAACGTCAATCATATGTTAAAAACTAGATGAGTTCGGCGTTTCCTATCTGACTACTCTGAGAAGAAAGGCCGAAACAAACTCAGAGGTCACGGTCTCTTTTAAAGACCAGATATATTCTTGGTCAGATCATGTGAAGACAATGTACATTGGTGTCTGAAACGGTATTTTGAGGAAAAACCATACAGATTGAGCGGACCTGTCCAGTCAGTGCACGCATTTGTCAGTAATCGTGCAGTTCAACTCAGAACTGGAAAGGTTTATGTGTGTTGCAGACAGCAGTGCTGCTGGGGAGTTTGTTCCGCCACTTCTTCTTCCCAGCTAAAGCACTAGGAAGTGGTGAAGGGTGGGCGTTTTGGGGGGACTGTCTTATGTGATTTTGACGTTCAAAAAGTGCTGATTCTCAGCCTAATTTGAATAAATGACTATTGATTTGATTTGTTAAACATTTTTATTAAACGTACCTATAATAAAGAAATCTCGACGTTTTGTCAAGTCGACGCAGGGGCGGGTCGCTAGTCACTTATTACACCGCTCCAATATTACCTACATCGCAAGATTCACATCACATTAGCTTTAACAAAGTGTTGGGTCATCCCCGTAATGTTGATCAGGCTTTGTGCCATCATTCTTACTTCACTGCTTGCAACAGTGTGACTCTTAACACGTTGGCGGACAGTAAACGCCCCTAGACGTAATAACAATAAAACTTCTATTGTGTCTCGTTCAGTGTCCTTCAAGGGGTTAAGAAACATGTAAATGTACCCTCAAGCAGTGACTTACGTGCGGGGATGCTATTTATTTGTTAAGTGGTTATAACGTAGGTACTTATATGTGTACCTACATTTCTATATCGTGTTGATCTTTTTCTTTTGTTTCTTGTTTCCCACGGAGGTGTAATGGTGATGTTTTTTTTTTAATTTCTAAACATTCATGCTCTTTGGTTTAAATAAAATTTTACAGTTTTCGTTTGTATCGCGTCGTATTGTTTAGTACTTCGGTTAAAATGATTGATAAATCTAGATTAGTCTAATAAGAACTGTTGTTATCAGGTACATTATCCAGTTTATTAGGCCAACATAAATTTAGTTTTTCATTATTTTAATTGCCTTTGCCTGTAGATATTATATTGCCTACCTTCTTTCAAAATTGATCCTTGACTGCAATCTAACTAGCTTAGGAGAACATTTCATCCTTTTGAATATTTTAAAATTGTTTTCTTAATAGTATTTTCTAACGCTTTTAGTCTTAAAGCAATGCTGAAGCTAAACATAATCAAAATAAGGCTAAAATTTATCGTAACCTAGTACTTAAAAGTAGTCCCACCCACATTGTAGGTATAGAACATTACTCTACCGTCGTCGATGCCCCATTCGAAGTGTCTGTTAGTTTACCAAGATAATTGATTTCGATAAAGTCAATTATCGTTGTAAATGCTTGCCAATATATCCAAGTTGTCTGAATAGGACATGCTAGACATGGCAGGTGAAAAGTAGCACCCTTAAATATCTTAAAACTCTATTTGGCTTTCGTTTTCGCTCTGTACACGCTGTGGTGTTCTCGTGGGTATCAATCTGTCTAGCTTTTTCCAACTATGTTGAGGTCAGCTTCCAGTTTAACCGGATGCAGATGAATACAAGTATTTTACATGGAGCGACTGCCTATCTGACCTCCACAACTCAGTTACTGGGTAATACGATACCCCTTGGTATGACTGGTTGTCAGACTTTTGAGCTTCTTACTAGCCGTAACGTCTGTCAAAGATCTACGAATGACAGCCGGTGCAAAAGGTTAGAATATAGAATAGATCAATTTGAATGCTCAAACAAATCGCAAAAAAATTTGTTGTGTTGACATTGGGAATCAAAGTAGGTAGGAGCACCATTTACTTTTTTTTTAGAACGTGACAACTTTTGGTACTATAAAATCACGAATACTGAGGGGCAATTCCCGTATTTTTAAGACCGTTCGCATTCTAATCTCAGTCTCAATCTGTCAAAATTACAATTAATTTACATACATTTTTGACAGGTTTTTGACATTGATTGTCGCTGAACTGAGATTGCGACTTGAATTTGAACGTTTTATAAGTACGAGTATTGGCCTACTGATGACAAGAAAGCGATTACTACTAAAATAATTATAAAATTGGGGACTTAATTTATTTAAAATGGAATGTCGACGATTATATAAAATAACGAATTTATCTAGAGGCTGCAATTCATTAGCTAAAGAATACTTGATTAGTTAAATAAATTAGATAACAGCGATAAGTCCACAAATATAATAGATGGACCATTAAAACTTAAGTTAAGTCGCAGGAAGATCGTAAAAGTTCGCGCTGAGTTATAAATAAAACCGCCGTGTAATCGGACCGGTTAGGCGCAAGCACATCACATCGGGTACTGTTCATCGCTCGGTGGCCAACATTTACCGTAAAGGGGTACAGTGGGCCGGGTTTATTTATGTATGGTACAAGTACACTCTGGTGTTTACTACTATTTATTAATGGGGTACCTAAATGTACAGTACAGTCGTAATTGTGCGTCGTGTCGTCGTATTTGTGCGAAACTGGCTTTTCTGTAGTTGCAGTATTCAAATCGAAATGTAGGTCACAAATCAATTGACAAAAAGAAATGAGTGTGGCTACATATTTAAAAACTTCAACCCCGATTTGAGAAGTTAAGCTCAGAAAAGCAAGCTCATCCGTCTTATTAATTGTACCTACTGTTTTTCCTAGCCTAGTATGTTTTTTTTTTTGTACGTGAATAAAAGTTAGTATAGGATTCTATATTCTTTGGAGTTTTTTTTTTTTTTAATAAAATAATCTAGCTAGAGTCTAGCTGCTAGATTCTAAATTGTAGAGCTACAAGCAGGTATTTTCTTTTACATTTATAGTCGCAAACAAATTGCAACAGTCGCGGTGTAAAAAGTAAAGTGAGAAGAAGACTTGATGAAGCAAACCTGAAGCCCCAAAGGCCGGCAAGTGGCCCCAAACTCGAGAGAGGGCATCGAGTAGCAAGACTGCGCTACGCCTGTGAACACATACAGTGGAGTTAAGAAGAATGGGCAAGAGTTATGTTTACTAATTAGTCTCGATTCTCACTATTCACTTCCAATGGAAGGCGAAGAGTTACAGGCGACTTGGTGAGCGATGCATTCAAGCCTGCTTCACAGAAAGAGTACAATACTGTGGAGGCTCTGTACACGTATGGGCTGGCATTACATCAGTAAGTCGCACAGAGCTAGTGGCCATAGAAGTAGTGGCTCACTGGGGAAAGATATGCTCAAGAGATCCTTGAGTATAAATTTAGTAAATATGGGTAATGGATCGATACAGATGCAGGAAAACGCCCGGCCACACACCGCTCGGGTCATACAAGAGTACATTCAGGAGGTTAGTATCAACTTGATGGCTTGGCCATCAAGAAATCCTGATCTCAACGCGATCGAGCACGCCTGGGATGAGCTCGGAACGCTGGTCATTAGCCGCAGACCACCTCCTATCACCCTCAGGGCCTTAAAACAGGCCCTGGTGGAAATTTGGGAGAATATTCCCCAACATCGCCTCCAAAATCTTGTGTTCAGTATGCCAAACCGGCGCGAAGCTGTAATTAGAGCCTGAGGAGGCAATACCGGTTATTAAAATGTAAATAAGGCGTAAAATATACTTATAAACGTTGTTACTTTGAGCTTTTCGCCAGTAGGTATGTTAAAAATGGCAATTTTTGTTTTTATATTTTTTTATGTTATTAATGTTATAAATTTAAACTATAATTTCAAAGAAACTTGATGAAATTTGCTACAAGAATGTTTTTATTTCAAAACTGTGACTTATATAGTTCAGGAAAAATTGCAATTTTAAACGTTTGGTAAGTAAGTTTTGAACGCCAATGTAGTTCCTCGGTCTCTGGACGTCATAGAGTATTAAATATCAACTCCTTACGTCAATCAAATTAACGTCCATTAGGGTTAACTTGAACCTATATTTGACCTTTCAAAATATTCTACTTTCCTGAAAAAGCACTTAATCATCACCAGTAATAAAACTTCCCATTTCTTGATAAATTACCCACTTTGAATGCCTGCCAAATACAATCTCTCCACAAACCATTGCGAACTCGATTTGAAACCATGTCCATTGTTCTCTCAAAAGCTGGTGACCCTCGACCCAGAGCATTATTGCCCATCAGTACGCCTTGTATGACGTAGCGTTATGCAAGAGTCGCCACAAGCGAACCTTGGGCTATTTTCTATTGTACCTTTAAACTTGTCGCGTGATGATCAGAAGATTAAACTGAGATTAACGCTAACGTTAGTTAGTAGAGGAGGTGATTTATTGGCGTGGTATTGTCATTTAATTGCTTTGTTTTGATGATAATTGTTCATTTAAATAATAGTATTGTTTCCATTGTGTCGGAGATATTTTAATGAGAATTAATTTGCATTCCTGATGGATTTGTAGAACACTTCTAGTGGATTGTAAATCTGTTAATGTACACATACGATGATAATTTTGTGTTATATTTTGTGGTACTATAATGTAGCGTTCAACCCAGCCACAGTTTTGGCGCCTTAGTTTGCTTTAGGACGCCATTGAAAATATAATTTGGTTTACCAAAATACCATATTATTAATAATCGGGAGGGCCGATCTGTATCCGGACAAGCCGCTGTCCAGGCGTTAACCGCATTTACTCAAGCATGGCACTTCAGAATTTACCAGGAAGGGGGCTAAAATTTGCTCGGTCAAATTGTCGATGCTGTGGATAGAGGACAGCAAAACTAAGCTAACATTGGTAATTTTGAAAAACTAGAAAAACCCATAAACCTATTTAAAGTGTGTAATTCTCGCAGAACACTGTCGATTAATTACAGATAGAACTAGCATTTACCAAAATATGCAATTTTATCTGTATTAACAACATGAAAGACACTCAAATTGGTATATTCGCAGAGCTCGGAGACGCCTCGGCGGCCGCTGGAGGCGGCAATGTCAACATTTTCCATACAAACCATGCTGTCTTTAGTAATGCGTATTCCGTCCTCTGAGATATTAGTTATGTTGACGTTTATACAGTTTTTGAAATTGTGAATGACAAATGACAGACAACGCATAGGCTAAACAACAGAAGATCGAAACAAGAAAATCAAACCCCAAGAGTAGAAATGGCACGTAAAAGGTTAAAAAGTTCTGTGGATGACGATTCTATCTGCTTATATCAACTTCTTTGGTGTAGTGTAAATAATGTGGGAAGCATTCTACTTTGAAAATGAAAAAAAAAATACAAACTTGAAATGCCCAATATATTTCAAAATGCATGCAAAGTTAAATTGAAGTTTGTGTGGGAAAATAAATTTACGTGAACGAATTCGCGGCCTTTGTCAGTCGACTTTTCTCATAGCTAGTATCGACCAGAAAACATAAATAAACACAGATTTATGTAATATGAACAGATATTCGGTGTCAAAAAATATCGTGAAGTATGTAGGTATATTTAAAAGCCTGTATACAGTTTAAGTGCTCATTGTATGAATGACATGTTACTGGGTCAAGGCTGTGCGATGCATAATGATGAGCCAGTGAGGATAAAACCTGTTTGAATCATATATATTTTTATGGAATGATATCGAATATTCGCGTTATTGTACTGGTTTTAATATGAAAATTACTGTTTCGTTGCTATCATAATCATTGTGAATTAATTTATAGTCCAGCTTTATCTTTAAAAGGAAGAATCGTGTAATATGTATTGAAATTACATAATTGATAATGTTTGGTCACAAAACACATGCATTTTTACCCCAAAATTTATTTAAAATACTTCTTGGAGTTTCGTGTCCGATCTTCTTAACTGTACTTACCTGAGATAGCAGCGGCAAAGAATAAAAGTGAACAGAAGAAAATTCCTGATGTTTTAATTGTCCCAAATCCCGTCAATCATTGAAATGTTTATATTTAGAGCAAAAATCAAGTCGTTTCAATTTTAAGTGACGAAGATTTAACAATCATCCAATAAGAAACAAAGAAAACGAAATAAAATTAAAAGCCAAATATTTCGTTTTCGCGCCTTCAGTACTAGTGCATCGACAGACGGACACTGCCAAAATGTAACAACGAAAGTAACAGTCTCGGCATCGAAAGTAAGCCACTAGGTTATAATGTTCCAATTCACTCTTACTTTTGTACTGTGACGTGACGCGAAAGTGTTGACGCATATACACGTCATTCACGTCATTGCGAAGTTGGGGTAGGTCACGATCACTTGCACTCTCAACGAAAGTGAATCGGCGAAAGTGAATCTAACATTTCGATTGTTCGATATGACTCGATTGACGTCAGCAACACGTCACGCCTTGTGACGTTGTTGTAGCGGGTTTGGTAGCAGTGAATGTGTTGATGTGACGCTACTTGGCGCGGTGGCGTGTGCATTTTAGGGTTGTTTGGTATTCGAATGAGGAAATATAAGAAGTAGGAGTAACTAAAACTTTTAATGATTTTCTGCCGATTTGATGTAGTCGTCGATTTAGTGCGTAGGCTTTTGACATCGTGTTTGGTCTTGCGGAGAATTTTCTATTAGCAGCTATGATTACTGGATTAGGTACTCCATTGCATCGCAAGTCTCGCCCTCTATTACTTACCCAAACCTACCTCGGCCTAGTCATCAACAAAATATTATTTCCAAGCAAACTTCAATTAGTTCTTTAAGAAATACATGCAGCATTTCCGCAAAACTGTATCCATTCAATTCAATTATTCTTTATTGCAATCCATAACGTACACATACAGGTGGTAAGTGTAGGTACGTACAGTAACCAAGTGTCGAGTTATTCTAGATTGTTATAATATTCTGTTACTCTCAAAACATTATCACCATTCCCACGAAAAAATATTATCATAGTTTTCAAAACTGTACATGTTTTCATAATCTGGGATCTTCTCTCACGAACGTTGTTATTATCCAAACATATCCGCCCGACTTAGCCGCTTTGTAATCATAACATAACATCACGCCTGTAATCCGCGAAGGCAAAGCAGAGGTGTACCTTAGTACACCCACTAGTTTGTAATAGGTGGTGAGCCTATTGCCATCAACCGAATACACATCCAAACACTGGGATGCGGCTGAGATATTCCTGATGAAGAAACCCAAATAACACTTTGCCCAATCTCGGAAGTAGCGCTTGCAACCAGTAACGAGTAATGAGGCAGTCAATAAGAGGTAGTAATCCTTTAATAATATAGTCTTACTCATGGGAAAAGAGGATTGCCTGCCCCAGGAAAAAAATCACAAATCATGTAGGATCAGATAGATCAGCCGGTCGATTCTGTTAAAATCTCAGCGTGAAGACTTGCGTGGAGTGAGCTATCAGTATCATCCCACTGATGCTAGAGATCGACCAACGTGACGTTACATTTACAATCATAATCTAGATTTTAATAATATTTTTTATCCAAATGCTATTGATCGTTTTATATTATTTCAAAGCTAGTATGTAGTTTAGTGGCTAAACATTACTCGGGGGTTTAAAATAAAATAGCAAAACAGAAATTCAGTTAGAAACTCAGTGTTGTTGCTTTTCTTATACTCTTATATACTAGCTATGAAATAATATAAAATTATCAATAGAGTTTGCATAAGAAATATTATTAAAATCTCGATTATGATTGTAATGCTTGGTCAATCCCAAGAGCATTTTTGACATTTATGATTTATTTATTTATTTATATATTAGATTCGGACATAACATAAAAATAATTTCGAATTTATAAACTTTGTGAGTGACTATTTTAGGTATTTTTTTGATTTTTCTTATTGTTCATTTTATTTTTATCAATGTTATGGAAATATACCTATGTACGCCGATACATACGGCTAAACATGATTGGACTGGACAAATGATGTAATATCTTGCATGCTCTTGTATGTATACAATGTTTAAACAAATAAAGAAATATTATCCCGCACGGGACGACCGAAGGTTAAGCTACGCTTGCCCCGGTCAGTTCCTGGATGGGACCATCCATTACATTTTGAGACCCCTCCATGCCTCACTTATCTTATCAGTGGGATGACACTGACAGCTCACTCCACGCTCACTTCACCTAAGTTTTTACTGTGAGATGGTTACAGAATCGCACTGCAGATTTAGAAAGACAACATCATCAGCTGTCGACTATTTCTGTTTTGTGTATTAAAGATCTTTTTTGTTCTTATTTTTCTAAATTATTAGAGCAAATTATCTTTTTTGTATGCACGTGTAACTGTGACAAAAAAAAAATATTTCTTTATATGGTCAACTATTACTTATCCAAAAATAATGTCTACTTAAACTTAGAAATCAAGCTGATTACTCTGGTAGGTAGTTAAGTAGGAAACAATGTGAGATATTTTATTTAGGTCATAGGTATTACCCTGACCTAAGATCAGACAAGGGCTACCGACAAGGAAAAGGAGGACCGGATTTTTTACTTCACAAATAGAACTAACAATGATAAAGTTGTCTACACTATCTGAAGAATTTACTTAATTAACACTTTATATGGTGCTAATTGAACAGAAACAGATTCCTGACATACATGGGACATACTAGATAATAATACCAATCAGTGACCATAATTATGACGTGGACACATTGGACGCGTCACTCGCTAATCACCTCGGTTCTCGCTGCGTTTCTCACACAACTCTAGCGTTAAGATATGGGATAGCCGCTGGTTATCTTGAAAATGTAGGCCAATTAGGCATTTGACCGCATGACTTTAATGAGACTTAATACTATAAAATAAGTCAAATGGCTCTGCTAGTAATTCTAAGAAGTTTGCTAATGAATTGTGAATTCCGAAACAGAGGTTTGAGACTATAGTTCGGTGATTCGGCGGTGGCCGTGGTGCAACGGTCAACGTATCGCGGAAACCCATAAGACTTCTAAACTTATCTGTAACGAAACTAAATTTTAATGAAGCTGAATCGTCGCTTGAGGAGCACAACTTAGAGTTAAGCATATTGTAACACAGGGTGGCAAGGCGCAGGGGATTCAGAATCTTGTATCCATCCATGGTTACAAATTGCGCGTCTATCAAAAATCAAATCAAAATATTTTAATTCACATAGGTAAACCTACATTGGCACTTATGAAACGTCAGAAGCTAGGTGCACGGTTCCAATTGGTCGTTTCCTATGGACACGTCCGGGCAAGAAACTGCACGGTTACTCTTTTAAAGATTATTGGCTTTTACAGTGTTTTCAAATGACAGTGTTCATAGGTATAGGAGGACAGTGTAGATCTGTCAATAAGTACCAGGTACTTAACAAAATAGAAAATGGTCTACAAATCTACAGTCTACAACTTAGCCCTACAACGTTCTCACATTCACAAAATATAAAAGAATCTATAAAAAAGATAAATAAATAAATTAAAATTAAAAGCCTATTTAAACCAAATGACACGATTGCCATTACAACTGTAACAAATCTGAATTGATATCCTGTCTACAAAGGGTATTGCCCTTATAATTAGAATTTTAGGTAAAGATGATAAAATAATGAGAAAAAAACAACTTCTTAAGTTGGGAGCAGCTAATATTAGACCATAGGCATAGTTGGTGAGGTACCAGAGAAGCCACATGCGCAGAAGGAATTATTGTCAAACTTCCTTGTCTTCAACGTAGTCTTTAATGTTATCATATGCTTTTTTGATAAGGAGACGTTTGATGTGGGTTTTGAACTTTCCATCGCT
The DNA here is from genome assembly GCA_937001585.2 of Brachylomia viminalis. Classification (NCBI taxonomy): domain Eukaryota; kingdom Metazoa; phylum Arthropoda; class Insecta; order Lepidoptera; family Noctuidae; genus Brachylomia; species Brachylomia viminalis. Next base: position 9,989,614 of record OW443297.2, on the reverse strand, counting down.
AAGGGTGGCAGTTTGAGTAATTTATGCGGCCTACCCAAATGTAAATGTCCTTTCTTTCGTATTGTTCATCAAATCGTTGAGCTACTTAAGTTCTGAGTTGAGCTGCACGATTACTGGCAAATGCGTGCACTCAATCTGTGTGGTTCTTTCCTAAAAAGTTCTGCTATAAAGGGTAGACCACTTTATAGCAGAACTTTTTAAGTATGTCATAAAATTATTTTGCATAACAGCGAATAGCATAAACTACATTTCGCAGAAAATCGTTTGGCACGCACTCATACAGCATACATTCAAACCTCATAATTTTGTAAGTCAGAAGCATCTTTATGCATAAATTTCTTCAATATTATTTAAAAAGTAGAACCATCATATCGCAGAAAGTTCACAGTCAGAATCGCCTTTTGGCATACCTTTTATATTGATAGTCATTAAAAGGACGAAATCATAACTCAGAAAGTTTACAGTTAGAATGATCTTTTGGCAAATATTTCATATCCATAATATAACCTTTTTTTTTGTTTCCGGGGTGGAAAATCCTCATGGATGTCCGCTTAAATATTAACGGGGCGATCCTCACGCGCGCGCAACCTAACCTAATCTTTTATTAGGAATATTTAACCTAATCTAAATAGTTCGGTTCCGGGTAGCCTACTAATATAGGTATATATATATTTTTCTGTTAGCAAATTAAGTAAGTAATTATCAAGCAATGCATTTTGTCAATGTAATTTTGTATTTCTTGCCGTAATAACTTAATAACCATAATTACTTTTTAAAACAATATTTTAATTTTAATTAAGGTTAAAAATGCCTGCAGCATATCTTATAGAAATGACACTATGCCTAATAAAATTATTCCAAATTAAATTCTGCTATCTTCACAGTGTGCCAAGTGGAACTGTACCAAATAATCGTCGCTTGAAATAAAAGTTATGCTAAACGAAGTTATGCGGAATGTAACTTTTTTTACCCATGGTAATTATGCCAAATAAAATTCTGCCATCTTAAAAGTATGCCATTTTACATTCGGACATATAAACATTCGGCCAAACAATAATTATGTTAAATAATTTTTACCCCTTAAAAATATTCGTTTAATAAAGATTATGCCAAGTGTGTTATCCTTTATCTATAAAAATCAATGCCACTTTTCGTTGTAATTTATAACTCAAGAACGGATGGACCGATTTTGCTAATTATTTTTTTAGAATATTCCTTGAAGTACGAGGATGGTTCATACGGGGAGAAAAATTAAAAAAAAAAAATGTTAGGCGGTACGAAGTTTGCGGGGTCAGCTAGTGCCAAATAAATTTCGGAACATCAAGATTCTGCATCAAGATAAAGGGAACCCCCTCAAAAGATCACTTCAAAATCCGATCTACATAGTCTTCACTTGATCTGACCAAGATTATGTCTGAACTTTAAAAGAGACTGTGTGTGACCTTTGAGTTTGTTTCGGCCTTTCTTTTCAGAATAGTCAGATTGGAAACGCCAACCTCATATAGTTTAAAAAATATGATTGACGTGTAAAAGTGTTTGTACAAACCTACTTACAGAAATAAAATCATTTGTCATAAGTTCTGTAACCGACTATGGCAACTTGTTATAATACTGTATAATATAAGAATGACTTGCTTGTTTTATTTCATCTATATTAAGGTATCACAATTTCATTTTAACTACGTGTGGAAATCGCTTATTATTTTGAAAAGTCCTCGATGTCTCAGCTAACTTATATTATGTGTCACTTCAAAAACATATCATCAGAACTAATCTTCCTTTAACTCCCATACCACGATGAGTTTCAAAAGCCTTAGATAAGCAATTAAATGATTTTCAATCAACAAGCCAAAACCTTAAACTACGTTATACGATAACTTGCTCCCTTAAAAATTAACCATATCGATTTGTTTGACTATGATTCGCTCCGCTTATTAACTATGAAACCATACCCTTACAAAACGTTACGATTGGACCATTTAAGATATAATAACCAATAGCAAGGCACCAATTAATAGACTTTACCTCACATTTCGTGGGTAATCACTGTTGCCGCAGCTAATTCAGTGGGTTTAGAAACAAGAAATGCTTATAAAGCCACGCAATTATAGGTCATTTCTAATTGCAAAGTAAAATGTTATAATGGTCTGGCAATTCGTTGCTGAGTTCTTGCAATTCTTTACTTAATAGCTGTGTAGGTACTGTATTGGTTTGTGATTTTGCATTGGACATAACACATTATGCCTTGCTTCCCGGCTGCCTGGCACTGATTTAAAGCGGCAGTTGTTTATTGTAGTTTTGGTAAATTAAAAATGACGAAATTCCTGTTTATTAACAAGTTCGGCAGTAAAAACTGAGCGTCAAACTAAATTAAAATGAGTCATAACAAATATTGAAATGGATTAATAAATAAATATTTAGCAGTAAAATGGCTTAACGGGCAGTTAACAAATCGGAATTAGTCGGTGACAAATCTAACTTGAAAATAGAGGTTAATCACAGTTCTTTTTTTTTACGTTTTTTTTTACGTTTTTTTATTTCGTCCATAGGTATTTTAAAATAGGTATTTTGAATTTCGGTATTGTAATACGTACCCATGCAATCATTCTGTTTTTTTTTTCCAGATAGTTCCTCAAGCAACATGTTAACGTGATAGTGTTTTTATTTTTAAGTCCAATCAATAGATTTTTTGCAAATAGAGAATTGCTTCATATTTTGCAATAAATTACCAGCTTTGTGTCATCGCGCTTCTCTTTCTTTTCTATGCAGTTCGACAGTGACCGCACTTTAGCTGTTGTCAGCCCCTTAAGAAAGTATCGCGTTTAAGCTTAATATTACTTTTAAGCTGTTATCAACATGTCTTTTTTTATTGTATGGTCAATTTTTTTAATTAAGTCTAACCGGAATATAAAGGGATATAAATAGAAAGATATAAGTATATTGTCATTTTTATACAGTTAATTTTTAATAATTTCCAAAATAATAATAAAGATTGAAGAGGTATCTAATAAAATAACAATTTTAATAGAATGTTTTTAACTCCATTCATTTTATGAATGCCATTTAGTCACCAAATTTCTGTTGAAGTGGTATCCTACTTCCTACTAATAATACACACATACCTACAGTTTATAACCTGGATTAACACATAGGGTTTTATCCCGGTAATACGTTCTCGTGGAATACTTTCCGACATTCACGCGGGCGAAGCCGCTGGCAAAAGCTAGTTATGGATAAACTTCTGATTAAATCTGATTAGTTTAAAGGACCACCCAGCACCCTAATTGCGTAACACACTATTAATCAGAATCTGAATAATTTTGAAGGATATTGCTAATCCAATGCTTCATATGTTCGAAAAATTTGTCGGCTCAACAACGTAAATAACGCAATGAATGTTGTTGAACCGTCAAAATGAAAGTAATTCCTACTGTTAGTGTAATAAGCAATTAGCCCGCTGTTCCTGCCCTTTGGTTACGAGTAATATTCAGGATTGCGGGTTAATATATCCTAGTTGAATATTAAAACCCGTCTGAATATCATTCAGGCCTCTAGTTGAACGGCGTCATACAGGGTGTCCCGTAAATAATGGATCAAACGTAACGGGTACGGTTTGAAATGAGGTAAGCTACCTACCCATTAAGCCCGGTTTCCACTGCGAAAGGGTAATACCTTACCCTTTCGCAGGGTTTTACCATTTTAATAATGATGTCATTAATTAGCATTACGTGTCTTCGTACCAACAAATGACAGGGGCTTAACTTATAGGTCAGGCCCTAAGTATTTGTTGTTTTCCTGATCTAAATGCATAAATATTTTCAGCCAGCCTCTGTATTGCACAGACGTAATACAAATGCGTAGGTGGGTACTAGATCATTCCTTTCTAAGGCAAGCAGTGTTCCTGGTTGTTGTCATATTATCTAATCTTCATCATAACACATTTTCTCATTCCGCAGTACTATGTATTCGGAGTAATTCGACTTGTCTCGTACATCCTGATTTCAGAAAACATGATCAAATCTGCGATCGGTAAGTCTCCTGTCATGTATTATCTAGGTAGCATTTCGGATTGGTTGTCTAAAATAAATTCAAATCATAGTGGATTGACGTGTTTGAAACTTTTTAAACGAGTGTTTAGAGTCAGAAATACAGCGTTTATTTCTATCTGTGGTCATATTTGATGGTCTGTAGACCATCAAACTGAACAACTTTCTCCGTGAGACCAACGTAGTAATCGCGACAAAACTATCAGCTGTCCCATTCATTGGGTTGAGTAAGTCAATACTTACTCAACCCAATGAGATGAGGTAAGAGTGTGTGGTACAGACCATGAAACTCCAATGAGTTTCATGGTCTGTACCACACACTCTTACCTAAATATGACCAGATATTTCTGATACACACTGTATATTTGATATTTAGCTCACAAACTGTAGGTGTTCATGCGTGGTAACTATAGTTTTCCGAATTTGTAAATTAAGTATGGCTACTTACTTTATTGGACAAATAAGTAATTTTTTAACATTATTAAATACGGAATAATAAAACTATGAAGTATTTTTAAATTGTATAACGTACAAATAAAGAATCGAAAGGACTCCGAGGCAAACATTTTGAAGCTGAAGCTTTTGAAGCTTTAAAAACGGATGGTTAGAGTCGGTCCCAAATAGATTTGATAGTTTAGCTCACCAACTGTATGCCTGGTTACTCTCGTTTTCAGAATCTAGTAGGTATAACTAGTAACTACTCACTGTATTCGAAACATAAGTAATTATTTAACACCATTACATACGGTATAATAAAATCAAGTACCACTTTTAAATAACAAAACGTACAAATAAAGAAACGAAAGGACTCCAAGAAAGGAATTAATACGGTCAATTACTCACGACGGATGTTATGTATCAACAATATCAATAACCATTCTCACAAATAAATCCAGGAAGATAAAATTTAATTTTAAATATCAACGACATATTATATTGTCGTTTCTGTACCGATGTTAAATGTTAACCTTACGAGAATAAACGAGGAACAAACAGATGTTATTTGTGACGTGTCAACGTTACAAGGTTGATGCACGCTGGTAATGGTGTCTATTTATCTCCGCACACACATACATATTATCACGCCCGTGATCCTCGAAGGTTTAAGCAGAGGTGTACATAAGTATACTCCGCCTAACATAACTGGCTCAATATGGGTGTACCATAGAGTACAATCACATTTCGCCAGTTGCTAAAGTCCCATGTAATAGGGGTCGAGACTATTGCCATCAACATATATAATGACATGGTTATTTACTTTGTAAAGTATATTATAATATTATTTTAATTATGGTGAATGTGAGGACAATGTCGGTCGTTGCTTTTTGCACGCCTCATAACGCGAAGCGGTTCAGGTAGTGCTTTACTCCCGACTCGTCAAGGTCAAGCAATTTTGTGATCTTCAAATGGGGTGCATCTCATATCATATAAACTTATTTGGTATATTTTCATTTCAATAACCTCCACAAGATGTAATAAACGTGAGATATACCAACTGTTGATATAATCACTTTACATAATATTATTTATGTAGGTACTCTAAAACTTATTTCGTATAACGTTATTTGATATAATGTTTATTTAATCGAAAATCATTAGGTCTATCGTTTAAAATGTATATTGATATCATCATCATGGTTAACAACCCGATTAGTGTACTCTAGTTCTTCACCATCACTTAGAGAGCCTACTCCCGAAGGTGTATATATATAATACTTGCATTATTTAACTTAAAATATAGCACAGAAATGTCGACGTTTTGACATGTCGCCACATCATTACTATATTGTCCCGACAACACAATGAAAGATGCTCATTTACTTGATACAATTAACTTGTTAAATGGTGATTATAGATCAACATGTCGGTTTCGTTAAACACAGAGTTACAATACCTTTAATTTTGTGTCCGTAGCTAAAAACTACTATTATTATTTTAAAACAAATCCGAAACAGATTTGATCCCATTAACCTAACCATAAAATATATTATCGGCCAGCCACATTTTTTGCTAAAGCAATCTGACTCGGATAAGTTAGGTTAGAAGCCAGATCCCCTCTATTGTTGGTGCTATCTTGGCAGGTGGTTATCAGTTACTAGGTATATCTACTCAGGTTACTAACTATGAAATTACAAAACGGTTCAAGGCGTTTTTATCATATAAGACTAAATAGGTTTTATGTATTTTGAGTGGTTTTTTTGTATATTTTGTATTTTTTCTAACGACTTTACATTCAATGTATGTTATGCATAAAAAACAGTTATTTAAAGAATAAATCAATCGTTTATTATATTAACTGATCATTATATCAAATAAAATCATAGATTCAGTTGTTATGTTATCTTCTAAATAGTACAGATTTTGTAATTATATCATATATATTACTTACCCCTTCAAATGCCTCTATCACACCTATATTGTACTTATACAATAATATAGAGTAGATGTACATCGAGATAATACTTTTATTAAACCATCGTATAATTTCTAAAAATCATTCTATCGTACTACTTCGAAAAAAAATTTACGTGGACGTCCTGATGTCTGTACGCTGATTTTGTATGTACCACAGTACTCCCTAAAAAAATTATATATCGAGACCGGGCTTTCTTTATTAGTTCCAGAATTTGGTGAGCTGGTGCCGTATTTCATATCAGTACCCTAGTTTACGTAGTTTTTTTAGCCATGCCTGCCATGGTATATCTCTGCATCACCCTAAAGTTGACTGGTAGAAAATGCCTCAGGCATTAAGTCCGCCTTTGTACAGTATTATTTTTTACTTGTGCATAAAGTTTTAATAAATAAATGAACTTTTATTATAATTCACTATACACATAAACACACGTAGAAAAATATAATAACTTTTCTTGCATACATGTTTTTTTTTATATTACAATTCAATTATACGATTAATCATTTTATTAAAATCAATGAGCGCTACGAGTCGAGCACTTATGAATTTTCCAAATATATTTTTATGCGGCCTACTCAAATGTCCTTTCTTTGGTATTGTTCGTCGAATCGTCGAGCTCCTTAGGTTCTGAGTTGAACTGCACGATTACTTCCTCAAAAGTCCCTTTCAGATACCGATCTACATAGTCTTCACATGATCGGACCAAGATTTTGTCTGAAGAAAAAAGAGACTGACGTCTGAGTTTGTTTCGCGCCTTTCTTCTCAGTGTAGTCAGATATGAAACGCCGACCTCATCTAGTTTTTAAAATATGATTGACGTGTAAAAGTGTTTGTACAAACCTACTTACAGAAATAAAATAATTTATCATTTAACAGGGCACAGATCTGGGCTCCAGACTGTTACTGAGTAATTCCAGATAAAAAAACCCATTAACTGGCTTAAAATACTGATAACTTTTGGCTCCCGGCACTGCTGGTCGTACCATCAGCTAGGCCCAACTTGCTGGCCAAAACCCCTCTTACTCGAGCAATTCGCACCATCAACTGCAATTTCGTCACTGGGGTGAATTCGCAAAAGTACTATTGTTTACACTATGTTACAAACAATGATCTTTATGATCTTGAGATGTAGTTTGTGCTTTAATTTTAATTTTGTGTGTGTGACTTGGCTATTGCATTAGGTTAAGACCTGTAATTATAGTATAAGGCAATTAAATAAATAAATAAATACCGCGGTACTGATGTTTTTGCTGTTCTGATTGCTGTCATCATCATCACTGGTAGCCTTGTTCCAATCACTGCTGAGTATAAGCCTCCTCCCGGTTGTCACATGCTTCTTTGGTCTGTACGAGTCTCATCCAAGTATTCCCTCGGACCTTCAGTAGGTCGACCATCCCATCTGGCCATTGGTCTCCTTTTACCGTCTCCGACTGATGTAATCTCGTCATATTATACACGATTATAATCCCAGCACCCTCAACACAACGTCCAACTTAGTCAAAATGTTAAGCATTCAAGATCACATGATACTACTTTTATCTCTGAGTGTCGTCAATTTGCATTTTATAAGCCAAACCACGTCTCATCAACAGCCTACAATGTTCCCACTGCTGGGACACAGGCCTCTTCTCCGTGAGAGGGAGTGGGCCGTAATGCACCACGCGGGCCCAGTATGGGTTGGTAGATGTCCAAAGTTACGGCGCGGTTGGCGCAGTGGTTAAGCGATTGACTGCTGCGTTGCGTGTCGCGGGTTCGATTCCCGCACGGAACGAATATTTGTATGACCTGCAAGTAGTCGTTCCGGGTCTGGCTGTTTGTGTATGTGAGTTTAAATGTTTGTAAACGCACCCACGATACAGGAGAAATTCCTAGTGACGGGCAACGTATCTAAAAAAAAAAATGGCTTCGAATTTTCCGTTCTAGGACATGCCGGTTTCCTCACGATGTTTTCCTTCACGGTTTTTGAGAGCAGTAGTGATGAATAATTTACACAAACTAAGCGCCTGTTTGGGTTCGAACCTACGACCTACAACTCGTAAGTAACGGCCGTTACCACTGGGCCACCACTGCTCTCATCACCACGTCTATCTGTAAGTAATTTTAACCAGCTTATAAAATGTTTACACTGCTGTGGCTTCCTCTCTGTGGGAGAGACATTAAGCTATGTCGATCTGTATCTGATCAGATCACGAAATCTCTCCACAACTAAATACCGCAATCCGAACGATTCAAAGATTTCTCGTCGCTGACGGATCAATCAGTTAGACAAAACTTATGGAGTACTTACATTCACGTTCCGTTTCGCAATTGTAAAACATATTAGCCCTAGGAGAGTTTAATAGTCTCACTGGAAACGATAATAACCGTAAGCCACGACAACTTATTATAGTTGTTTAGTGAAAATCATAGGTATTATAGTCAGTTCGGAGATAGGGCTTGGCGCGAATCTCAAAGGTTAGGAGGTTCAAACTGGTTGGAAGTAATGGCTTTTATATTGTGTTTATTTTATGTTTTGCTATTTAGTTGGTAGGTACTTAGTTATATTAATGGAAGAACGTAAGTATTAAGTAGTATTTTGTAGCCTTTTCTTATTGTGAGCTTAAAGCTGGTAAATTGAACCCAGTCGCGTCAATTTGTGTTACTTTAGCTGACTCGACGTAAATTGCTTTTAGGTTGAGTAATATTTTGACGAAATATTTTTAAGTGCTTAGAAAAAAAATGTTTTATTTCTTTTACAACCACCCAAAACTTTAACCGACATTTTGTTGTGACACCTAGTTGCGTGGCGTGGCTTGTAGCGTGTCTAGTGTTTTATGTGTATCTAATTCGACTCCCAGGCCGGGAAAAGTGTTATTAAGTTTTTCTATTAGGAATTCTCAGTAAATGATAAATGACTTTATTTCTGTAAGTAGGTTTTTACAAACACTTTTACACGTCAATCATATATATTTTTTAAACTAGATGAGGTCGGCGTTTCCTATCTGACTACTCTGAGAAGAAAGGCCGAAACAAACTCAGAGGTCACAGTCTCTTTTAAAGTCCAGACAGAATCTTGGTCAGATCATGTGAAGGCTATGTAGATCGGTGTCTGAAATGGTCTTTTGAGGAAAGAACCACACAGATTGAGTGGACCTGTCCAGTCAGTGCACGTAGCAACGAGTCTTAATTTGGCGCTGTTGCTGGCAATAGGATCGCCCCTTATTACATGGCGAAATAGGGTGTACCTTGGTACACCTCTGTCTGACCCCACGGAATAAACAGGTGTGATATTATTTTTATGTAATCTAGTATAAAGCTGCGTAATCTATTGTTTCTTCACTTTTTAGCCAAGTTGTACAAAAATACCGCAAGCATTCCGTTCCGATTCGGTTTGTCGAAGGACCGAAGGCCGGTGGAGCAGACGAGTCCTGGAGTGGAGACCGAGTATCGGCACGCGTAGCGTGAGACGCCCCCCAGCTAGATGTACCGACGACCTTCAGAAAGCGGCTGGGACAGACTGGATGCGGAAGGCGGAGGATAGGGTGTTGTGGCGCAGCCTGGGAGAGGCCTATGTCCAGCAGTGGACTGCGATGGGCTGAGTTGAAAGTACAAAAATACATAAAAGAATGATTAATATTCTTGGACGTAACAATAATTTCATAACTTAAACGCGGATGATCGACAGATCGTGACGTTCTGTCTGAAACACTAGGTATTGCTAACAATGCAGAACATCTCGTATTCTTGTTGATAGATTTACTGTAAGACGAACTCTTGACTTTAACGTGAACTTCCTCGTCATGCGCTGGCGTGTACTATATTATTTTGCTTGATTTGGAAATAAATTATATGATATTCCTAATAAAACTCTCAGCACAGCTAAACTCGGTAATGTTATTGAGAAGGTGCACATCAAATAAATAAAGTGAAATAAAATCATCAAATTAAAGAAAGAACTTGCACTGCAGCAGTAACCACAAAGGCAGCGCGTAAGTCGCGGTACCTAATATACTCAATCTGCATAAGTGCCGAAACTTGCGCATGTTACATGATAATATCTCAAACAGCCAGCATAATTATGACGTCACACTTAACAAACAGTATAGTCTCCATCTTCATTCCTTACCTTTCAACTTATTCCTAATTATAATTAATATCTTCATAACTCTTCGCATTGACATTTTTACGAGTGTAATAAATCACTGGCCGCCTAAAGGCATAGCCACATGCTTTGTAATGTATGCAACCTTATATCAGGTAACCGCTTAAGAAATACAGTTATGTATGCACTTTTCGCTTACGGGATACGTGCGATTTATGTGATATTGTCACGAGCCATTGCATAAATATATTTATTTGAATGATGCATTTACTTGATTGTGTAAAACAACAAATAAATATACCATCACGCCTGTTTACCCCGAAGGATTTCGAAAGAGAAGGGGAGTTTATAGTTCAAAGAATTTCGAACAACAAGAAGTCTTAAAACAAGTGAGCGCAAATCTTGACTTTATCTTATTATTGACACAATATTTTTGTTTCATAACCGGAAATCGGTAACTGAAAGTGAAATGAACTAGCTTTTAGCTGTCTGTTTAAATGTAGCTTATCTATAAAACGCTCCAAGACTGATGCACAGATAACTTAATTTCCCAAAAAGTAAATAAATAAAAAAGTCGAGTAACAACTTATCTAACTAAGAGCACTGTCGCTTATCCATATTGCAGATCATCAAAACCAGGAAGTGTCATTTGTGCAACAATCGTCACGAACCACGATGTTCACGAAATTGAAGTTCTACACGTGTCACGGAGTCACGAAAGATGGATGGCTCATCTATTGACGGCGCCTCATTGTTGTCGAAAGTTTCGGTGGTGTTGGCTTTAGGCTATGTTATAGTTAGTGGCTCATCAAGGTAACTTACGCCTCAATATGAGTTACTTGTGAGGATTCTAATACCTGTTTTCACTAACAGTAGAAGACAGCTAAATGAATACCTAAATAATACCATGCTATTGGATTTTCAACTTTCGGTGCTAAGCTGAGCGTTAAAAATTCAACACCCCCTTCGCCCATTTATTTATAAGGCTTCATTTGGTATCTAAGGTTATAATGTGTGTCATAATTTGCCACACGATGGTTTTAACTGCTTTGTCGACAATGATAATGATTTTGTTTGTGTCAGCACTTATCGACACATGACTGAGACAATAAAGAGCAAACCAATCTAATTCTTGATAACCAAAATAAATTACCCTAGATAATATTTCAATATTGTATGTATTTTTCATTATTGTATCTTTTGCAGATGGATATCCCAAGAAAATAATTGTACAAACTGCACAGTTGACTCATCAAAACTACAATTGCAATACCTCAATCTTTTACATTCCTTAGCAAATTATTTAATCCCAAGATAGGTGTCGCAGCAGCACCCACCTAATGACAGATTACAGTAATCCTTGAGATGATTTGACAATCTTGACAGCCTAGCAGTTGGAAAATATTTCATAATTAATCTTTCATCATTGCATTGTGATTGTGCAGGCATTTCAAATTCTGTCTGAAGATAATTATCTGTCTTGATTGACAGTGAACGAGCTATTCTTTAATTCACATAAAGCATAGACTTGGTTAATAACTTCATTCTAACTGCTCATATTTTTTCCTTTCGCTCGCTGAATGGTAAAGCTCAATGCGACGTTGTTAGTGACACTAAGTGGCCTTTTGAAAAGCACAGAGTAGTTATCAAATGAAGTGATTCCTACCAAAAATTGAAAATAAGAGTTTTATCAAGTCATGTATGGGAAATTCATAAGGTAGATTCTAGACTGACGTATGATGACGATTGAAGCAATAAATTTCGCAGTACTTCCGAAGATCATCACTCCATTACTTACTTACTCCGTGTCATACAGCCACAAGAAGTGATTATGTGCTATGTTCAAAGGCTGCAATTGTGCGAAAGTGGAGACAGATAGCTAGTCAATTATTATTTTCAAATTACCACATACTTGCGTGGGATGATGTGCAATTGACACAGTGATGTTTGTCTGACATTCATACGTCACAGTGGAATGTCTTTATTAGTTCAGTAGCTATCTCGCCAATGGTTCTAAACACTATCCCCGTTATTTATAAACGTTGCTTAAAGATAAGTACCGTAAAACGGGGTGAATAGGGATCCAGGGATGAATCGGGACGAAACTTTAAAAGGGATGTTACCATTGAAATACTATAGTTCGTTGCCAAAAAGGACTCGAATGTGTTTATTGTATTTAATAAACAATAAAATAATACAGCAAAAAACTGTATTATTTCAACCATAAAATCCATTTTCAAGTTTCGTCCCAAATCACCCCTGCAACTCTATCTATCTATCCCGTTTTACAGTAATGAACAACGTCTACATAACCGTATTTTTTTTTGACGTTTATAAGTCAGATAACTTTAAGCAACGTTTATAAATTAAGGAGTTTATGTCGACTATGGATTTAATGGGCAAATTCTAATACTAAAACATAAGCTCAGTCGATTATTTTTTGCACGAAATGTCACATAACGTAAAGAGCACATTCTTCAAAGGTTGTTACACAAAATGCTACCTGTGTATGGCCATGCGAATTCTAAACGTGCCTACCCATTTTTACAGCGTGTCGTTTTGCATCTTTTCTTTTCTTTATGTAGGTAGTATTGTTTCGTAAGTTTACTGCACTTTAATATTAAGTAAGTCTCTAACCTGATTCCATGTGGAGCAAAATTACCTAATCACTTATACAAAACACAATAAAAGTCACATAAATGTTTATATATGTATTTCTTTATTTTACATATTTACAAGCATAATTACAGCTAAGTGATACATATTCAAAAACAATACAGTAACTTAAATCGTTAAAAGGAAATAACAAAACGAAACGAAAGCTACTTTCATTTTACATAAAATAGGTTTAAATGTATAACAATAATGTACTATGAAAGATTTTTATCAAACGTCATTTGGTGGAATTTGTTGAGATTGAATTCGAACTTATTTGCTGGATTTAAGAAAGTTCGAGAAAAACTGTACAATTACTTGTCTTAATAGCAATAGACAGCAATAGAGATTCACCACAATGAACAAAGAACTTCCGTCACACTCTCTGAGTTAATGGTCACGCCGGTATTTTTAAAAACTAATTTTGTATTTATTTTCAACGCTCTTTTAGCCGTTAGATGACAAAAGTATTTCACCGTCGACCAAATAAAATGTGTCAGCGCGGAACAATACAAATTACGTAATGGCAATATTATTCTTAGATGTATATCATTTAAGTTATTTACAATTATGACCTTGGTAGCAAACAATAAAATGTTACTTTAATTTACTGAAACTGTATACTTGCGTTTTTCTTGATGACTTATGCCTATGACGTAGCCATCTTGGAAGGGCAAAAACGATGTTTAGAATTTTAATTTGTTCCTATAAAATAACTTTGTTGTATTTGTTTAAGGAACTGACTCACAATTTTTTTTACAAAAAGCTAGCAATGGAGAATAAAAACAATGGTTAAATATTCAAAGTAAGGTCACCATAAAAAACTTAAACGCCAGTTTCTTCTTTGTGTACTTATCTATGATTATGATAAGCATCTCGCGCTAAACACAGGATTTATTTTTTAAATATTTTGCTGTAGGTATGTTAAGACAATCAATTTCAGGTCAAAACAAAATAAGGGCCACCGTGAAATAGCTTGGCCGTTTAATCCGGCGTTTATTATTATCAGCTGGTCTATTCTGTAAACATTTCACCGTGTAAACTTAGGTGAGGTGAACTTGAAGCGAGCTGTCATTCCACCTGAAGCTAGGGATTGACACTATTGACAGCTCACTTCACCAAGTTTTCACGGTGACATTCTTACAGAATAGATCGGTAGGTGTGACTGAATCAATGACTGTTCAAAATATGTTAAACAGCACTATTTGTATCGTTGTTTTTTCTCAACTTCATATTAGTTGCTGGGTATTTGTTTTCAGCATGTTTTCAGCATTGTTTTCAGCAACTTTCACTATTTTAATTCAGAAGTTTATTTTTCATGATTATGCCTAGCTTGCAATATCGTATAGGCAAAAAAACCGAAAGAAAGCAGTTGTAATGTTCGAAAGAAAACTTTTAAAGATCCAAATTAGGCCATTAGAAAGACTCTCTCAAAAAGACAAGGTACACGTAACAATTTGCATTGCAACCACATAAGCATATTTCTATACCAGATTAATTTCGCGTCATTAGAGAAGGATTACTCCCCACACATTATAAACAAACCTACAATAAGCTATATCGAATGTAAGAAATAAACTGTTTACAACAGAAATCACAAAAATCAATTGCTGCAAAATGCATAGTTGTTAGACTATAACGAACCAAATGTTATCATGAAGTCCTCGATAGTTTTGGGTACGTCTCTCTTTACAGGTCCACGCGTGCAAGGAGAATTGTGCTCTTCAATGATAAATGTATTATTATACAATTGGTGATCGACGCAAAATAGTATATGCTCGTAAGCTCAAGATTGTGTTTTGGACCTGCCTATCAAATGACTTGATAAATTCGGAACGCGACACCTTATGGTATGGGGTATTAAAACGTACTCAAAACTTTTGTAGGTTACATGATAAAATCTGGCCTGTTAAGGACAAACAGCATGAATTCTGCTTATAAATAAGTGGTGTTTGAGTGTGTGATACAAGCGACAGATCTTCCAGTAATCTGTTGCTCATAGTTTCATTGCTTACACCCGTTCATAGATCGTTGAAAGTGTGTATCTGTATACAATAGAGGAGCGGTACGCAAACGCTCCCTGCGCGTCATCAACCTCTTATAGATATATTTTTGGATGATTTTGACAAAAATATACTCACTGTTTAGTACTTTTTTTTTAAACAGGCAGTATTTTGAAAGTATTATCACATATTCAATTGACTTAATTTGGATGTTAGTAAGTTTCCTATGGGTACGTCACGACCTATTGGTGTTGCTAGCTTACAAATGCATTTACCTGTGTAGATACTTCATTGAAATTTGAAAAAGAGAAGGTTACTGCAGTCACAAACTAATAAAAGGAAGGCGGAAAAACAAATCAATGTCTTCATTATGTATTTCCAAACAAGTGAGGTAAATTTGAACCTACTAAATACTGGCATAAAACCTAAGAAATACCACAATAGTCCGTATTTTGTTTTGTCTAGTACATAATCCTTAAATATCGCGCTACCAGGCAGTGTCATAATTTAACTCATATATATATAAATAAAACTCCAGCTTCTTTTTCCGAACTGTTAAAGGCCGTACCATACTACAGCCACCAACGATTTCCGTATTGCATAAACATAGATACATCTGGCACTTTTGTCTTAATCTAGTACTAACAATAATCATCACAGTTACTACGGCGTTCATTTAGCGACATGGTTGCCATGTTGCAAAGAACTTAGTAACGTTAGTGATGCTGCGGGGGGACGTAGACTGGCCATTGGTATACCGCTCTTGCTGTGCCCTGTAAATAAAGTAAACGTCAGTTGGGGCAATCACAGTTGTAATCTATATATATAACGTGGTTGAATCATAGACATGAAATAATCGTATTGATCTATTCATCACGCAGAGGAACAAAGACTTGACACAGTAAATTGTCATTTTTTGCTCGGTAACAAATCTTGTGGCCTCAGTTCTTCTGCCTATAGTTTTTTGCGCAACGGTTTTGTAGAAACGGGGCAGTCAAGATCAAGGCAGTAGACTACTTATGTCGATAATAACACTAAGCCTGAGGCAATCGACTTTTGAAACACGTTATTTAAATTCAAACGTTACATTATTATGAGGTCTCTACAGCTATAGATAACTACCTATACTAACTTCTGAACAATGTCTAAAGCAGCTCTACTTACTTCCAAAGAATTCCTTATGTTTCGTCTCGTTGATTCTTTCTCATATTTCCACTGGAAGTCACTGGCTGACTCCGCTCCAGCTACCACAGTCTCCTGACCATCTATTTGATTGAGCTTAGCATCGTCTTGTCTCGCTGGCTTCTGCGTCGTTGGGTAAACAGGGTAGAAGTATCGGAGACCAATGCCAGGTAAGCTCTGGCTGCCGAGAATGGCCGGTGGGCTGTTCGGGTTTGCTTGGCCATTCTGGCTTGGAACAATAGGTTTGACGGGAATGTAAGAGTTGACGAAGCGTTGGGCATTGTTGAGCGGTACTAGAGGTGGCTGGGAATTGTAGATCACGTTGGTGTACCTCGGCTGGGGCACGAAGAAGGGAGGTCGCCTGAGGGAAGAAATTTGGTGGTTAGGGTCGGAGTGTAGCTAATATACTTAGTTTAGGTTATCATGCTCCAAGAATTTACTAATTTTACTTATAGTAGAGCTTACAAACAAATGACCAATTCTCGTACTTAAAAAACGTTCAAATTGAAGTCGCAATCTCATCTCAGATACAATCAATGTCAATAACTTGTCAAAAATGTATGTAAATTGCTTGTATTTTTGACAGATTGAGACTGAGATTAGAATGCGAACGTTCTTAAAATACGGGAATTGCCCCTCTGATATCCATAGGCGGCAGCAACATCTTGATGACACTTCATCATGAGTGATCTGTCTGTTTTTTTACATCCAATAACATTAAAAGAAGAAAATGAAAATATTATTACAATTACCATTGGGCATTAGGATCGGGCGTGTCATTGGAGCGTTCCTCCCAAACAGGCGCGGGGTTGCGGTAGGGTTGCGGAGGGGGAACCGGCTCTGGTGTCGGGGGTACAATGGGACCCCCTTTCGTGCCGTACTTTACCATGATTGCGTGTGCGCTTGACGCGTACAGCACCAGGCATGTCAGCACCTGAGGAGAGAAGAAAGGCTTAGAGTCTGCTAGCGAACATTTATTTTTTATAGGTCTTATAGTAGTATTTCACATTTTGATCGATCTAGTAGTTTACAATTTAAACAGAAAAAGTCAGAGTTTTAATAGCCAAAAAGTTTTTAGTTTCATTGATAAATAGTGGACAAGAAAGACTTCAGGATATTAATCACTAATCAGACTAACGACCTTAGCATAATTTTCATTTCGACTACTCTCGCAATACTTAGCAGTATTACCTATGTATAATTATAATATCTGGAGACTTCAAGATTGATGATTTTATTGATCATACATATTTATCAATATAATATGTTGAGATATAGCGGGATTGAAGAAACCGATGTTGATTTATGCAAATATAACATTTCAAGCTGTTTGCGTAGTTGTCGGCTATGGTCAAAGTAGCGGCCAGTAACCATAAAGTAGGCTCACGTCAGTAGTCGATCTGCGTGCTACGTAGGCGCCTTTGAATGTGCTAAAACGTCTTAGCAAACTTATTGGGTAGGTACATTTATTTTAATGTTTAGCATCTACATGTAGGTATTTATATGTTGCATACTTTAAGATTCTTTTGTACCTACGCAGCTACGGTGCAATATTATGATGAGAAACAATGTTCAATGATCAAAAAAACTTGGGATGTCAAATGACAAATTAAAGTTTCCGGTTGATACCTAATTGCTTTAGAAACACTGTTAAATTTTTGAAATTATCTGTCGGATCTTGAAAATCCAAAGACTAAAAAGTTTATCTTTTGGTAAAATTGTTTTATATTCACAAGGTTGCTAACAGCTAACAAAAAAAAAATCCCTACTTTGCATGGACCTCACTATTTGGCTCAATACATTACTCACTCAGATTTTATTTTTTTTTTATTTTTTTTTTTATATGAGACAACATCCACGCAAGGTCTTCAGGTCCCGAACTATGCAGAGCCTGTACTACGGTAACCAGATGACTGATATACATACTTATATACATATACACACCCAGACACAGGTCAAACAGACATGTACATGCACACAAATGTTTGACTTGACCGGGGATCGAACCCGGGACCAGCGGCTCAGAAGGCAGGGTCCCTATCAACTGCGCCAACCGGTCAGTCACATTTGACAGAACAATTGTTACATTCAGAGGCAAGATACGCATAAGCATACATAATTAAATGTGGACTATGATTTAATTAGACCAATTCATTATGCGTACGACCTTCCAACTATTTTAAATTATAAGGAAAACCCTCCTTAACGTCCCTCATAGTTTCATTATCATAATAAAAATAGCATGTGATGAACAAGATAAATATGCTATTTAAGGATTTCCTGTTACTTTATCTTTGTGTTTAGACAAAAAGCACTACTTGGTCTTCTCCAATACACGGCAGAGATTTACTATAAAGATTGACTTGTCTGTAGGCCTTTTTTTTGTTTTCGTGGTAAACGTTCAAAAGGCACCCAACCTCCGGGGATGGAGGTCGGGGACTGTGGGATTTGTACCTCACTAAAACCACCCCGGTGAGCACCATCAGCACATACAGGGGGTCCCGGTGTCTCTTAAAAGACCAATTCCGGAAAGCCCCCGGTGCAATGCCTGTAAGGCACACCCCTGGGGAGACTGTGAAGGGGCCTCTGCTGAGCCTCGCTATGCACGGCAGCACGTGACTGGTCTGTAGGCCTAGGTAGGTACTTATAACACAAGGTTGGTCTCCAAGTAAAAGTCGGTAAGATTAAATTAGATGATATAGCGATTTATGAAATCTATGTGCTGTAAATCTATGCCTCGTGGGTCTAGCAGTCGTAAGTGAGACTGCTGAGCGTTAGTTTCTGGTTTCAATTCCTAAGTCAGGCAAATTGTTATTGACGTTTTCCGTCGAGAATTTGTCAGTAGCAGCCCAGAGCCTGCATTTGTGCCCATAATCATCATCAGCCTATAATGTCCCCACTGCTGGGACACAGGCCTCCTCTCGGTGAGAGGAGTGGGCCGTAATCCACCACGCGGGCCCAGTGTGGGTTGGTAGATGTCACATGACTTCGAACTTTTGGTCCTAGGACATGCCGGTTTCCTCACAATGTTTTCCTTCACCGTTTTGAGAGCAGTGGTGATGAAATAATTTACACAAAGTAAAGCGCCTGTCTTGGCTTGTCGACGACCTACAACTATTAAATCGCGGCCGTTACCACTTGGTCACCACTGCTCTATTTCGGATTTGTGCCTGGTTGGTGGCAATAGGCTCGGCTCAACCCGTATTACATGGGACGTAAACATAACCGCCGAAATGTAGGTGTACTTAAAATTTTATGTATTTTGCAATACTGACCGCCGATTGAGCCGAAGAAAATTAAATCTTATATCAAAGTAATAAGACTCTATTTTAAATGCATAAAGTAATGCTAGGGTCAACACGATTTTCTTTATAATAATAGTTAGCTTTAATAAAAACTAGTTTTGGTCATTGTATTATGCTTTTAACTCAATACTCTATTTGGGGTATATGAGGTCTTGCGTTAATTATGTTACATGTTGTATAGTACCTACACCTCTGCCTAACCCTATGGAAAAAGTTGTGATGTGATATATATGTATCGTGTCATCTTTCTACGGCATGTGTGACTTGGAGAAAAGTGCGAAAACTCGGGGAAATTCCATGAAACCTCAGAAGGGCTTATAATAAATTAGAATACTCTTAATTATGTACACCATAAAAATTACAGATATAAATGTAGAATTTTTACATAGGGTGACACAATGGGCGGTCTTGTCGCTAAAAGCGATCTTTTACAGACAACCTTTGGATGGATTAAAGGGAGAAGGAGAGACAATTCTGTAGGTAGTCAGTGGTGTATCATTTACATATACAATCAATACATACCTACACATAAAACATATAATTAACTGGTGATCTGGTTTTGCTTGAAGAGATATACCTATAATCTCTCGCTCAATGAATTCAAGACTAGTTTTGATCCAATATTTACAGCCGCTGGTGCCTACATTTAAACGTCCAGTTCCAAGCGAACTCTCGTTAAACTCAACGACATAATATTCTCGAATAAAACCCGAGATGGGCTAAGTGGCAAGCTTGTATATTGAATAACATTACTTGGCATAATTATAGCTGTACTTCAGCACTTAATGACATGTTTTCTTGCCAATGACATTGAATAATGTTGCTTGGCAGTCAAAGGCACAAACCAGCTCTTACATCGATTACCGTAGTTATCGATTCAAAATAATCGATATTTATGGTTAAATTACAGCACTACAAAGTAACGTCGCCTTGGTGGTGACATGTTAGTAGTGATAGTGTGCGAATTGAGGAAAATTATTATTAACTATTGCTTAATGCAATCTCAGTTATCTCCTAATGTCGATTGTTAGAGGCTCCTCCAAATACGATGTAGGCTTTCAGTTTATTGGTTTTAGCGAATGTCGTTTCTCATTCATTCAAATGTATGTATCTCTACATTAGTTGTAGGATCTTATCGCTTCCTATCTATTTCTAAATAAATCTAACGACGCATTGCAGATGAGACTTAAGATTAGATCACGATCAAAACCCCATTCTCATGCAAACGTACCAAGTTTCCGCCAAATGACTTAATTTTAGTTAAGACAACTTTATTAAATCAGCATCATACATCTTCATCTCATAGCCTTGATTCACTTACTTCAATGCTTATCGTTCCCACGCGAACATCTTTTACCGCCACATCACTTGGTTGCAAATTAAAGCTAGTTTTTTCACTAAACTTTATCTATTAAATGCTCAACAAATTGCACATTTTAGTACCGGTCGCCATTGTCTATGTAAAGTTAGCACATCAACTGTTGCAACCTCCTTGAATTTCCAAACTTACTATTATAAAGTGCGAATGCTCGTTATCAGACCATCTGGACGGATTTATTAAAGTCGAGCATCAAATGGATTGAACGAGATTAATGTTTGTTAACGAGCAAATTGGTTCGCAGCATTCAGGGGCAAACGATCTTCATTTAGATTAGATGATATCAAAATGTGTAACCGTTTTACATACCTGTAACCTCGCCGAGAATCTCATGTCTGTTTGTTTGTGTGTTGACTACCTTGGCATTCGTCTTTGCGCCCTGTAACAACGTTAAAATAAATTAGTACAATTTGTCAGTGAGTCATACAAAATAGTTGATGATATAATTATATGCGACTCCATATTAAAATTGAGAACAGCGAGCGCCTGCAATTTTATAACAAGACAAGTGTCCAAATAATTATACCCCATCAACTTGACAAGAAATTACAGCTATCAACAGCCCGTACTTACAAAAAATATTGTTATGAAAACATTAATTTACATACTTTGCAGATTAAGTCGGTGAATTGCAGTAATTATTATGAGAAATATTTTTAATTTCGAAAGATGTTACTGTTTTACATGGAAGAACTTTAGTAGGAATTTGTTGGCATTCAAGATGCGTGGTCAATGTTAAATAAAAGTTAGTTAATAATGTTACAAAATGTTAATGAATAAATAATGTGGCAGCTTGACAGAGAATGTAACAACAATACTAGCCGAAGCAGATACCATGGCTGATTAGAAAGAAATAATTAAGATTACAAATAAGATAATACAGGCTGTTATTTTAAACACCATCAACCTCTTAAGGGGTTCTTAAAGGGTACTCTTCATTATGAATAACTTTTACTATGGAACCAAACCTGAAATCGCGAGAAAAAGTCACCTGTTACCTACGTTTATGTTTGAATAACAACTCGCCAAAATGTAGGGAGCAGCTGATATTTTTTTCGCGATTTCAGGTTTGGTCCCATAGTAAAAGTGGTTCATAATGAAGAGTACAATGACCCCTTAATAGGTGGATGGTGTTTAAAATTACATCCTGTATAAGAAAATACAAATCTTGACGATCAACAAAATTATTTTATTGCAACATCATGACCATCAAACGAAATCAGGTGAGCAAATGCTATTCACAAATGTACCTTAAAAGACAGGTTTCGATAAGCCTAAATAGGTACCTACTTTATTATACTGTAAGCTGTTTTGAAACATTAAAAGGAAGAAAGGTGAACAAGTTGGCGTATCTCGCACGCATCACAATGCTACCAGTAAATAGAGCTTGGCATTTGTTCTAACTACCTGGTAACACACCATGTTGTAAGACTTACAATAGAAGTTAGCGATGACACGGTTAACAAGGTAGTATCTGATAAGGTTAATAGTAACAAGCATTATGAGGTCTTGGAATGTGCGTACAACGATATGGACGCTGGTGATGCGAAAGAAACTGTGTAGAATCTAGATTGAACTGATGGTAATGAAGAAAATAAAGAAACAGCTGTGAATGACGTTCGGTAACCATGAAACTGCGTAAGTAAAGGAGCTCGTAAATGCTTAGTGACATGAACATATTGCTAAACGTAATTACGGAGAAGTTAACAACAATGATCAATTGCACGATAATAAAGGGTAACTAAGCAATACAATACAATAAACTGATACGATCTGGGTCTAAATCTGAACACTGTTTTGCCATTGATCTGATAGATTGCCTATTGTTAATAAATTGGATAATGCTTCTGATGGATTGCAATAAACATGTTCATGGTGACAACATTAGTTTTACATGAACTAGAGACTTAATAATAATTTCGAAGCGAAACGGCCGAAAATTTCAAATTAAAGCCTAAATAGATAAGACTACATTACAAATTCATATTGACACAGTTACCAATGCGGTAACATGGCGGAAAATGTTTTAGCACTTGTGTACGTTGCACCAAAATGTTAAAATATTGAGTGCCAATGTCCGTATTTCGGCACACGACTCGACACAAATTCGTGCCAAGAATACGCGTGGACGTTTTGAATTTTTAATACACGCATTCAGTGATTGCCACAATTCTGCTTTTGCTTGTACCAACCGCGGGCGTATTTTATAAAGGCCTACATTTAGCATTGAATAAAAATATGTTTTATACATTACGACTGCTTAAATTTGAACTTAAAAAGGAGAATCGAGGAATATAAATTTAATCATCTTGAAAGGTTAAGCGTTTCATGTCAGTGGTTGAATTAATAAACTCAATTTACATGAGTACGAATCATTATTTTTTGTAATTTCTTTTAGTGTATTTAATCAAAGTAATTGCATGTAATATTTTTAGTAATGTTTAACGTTCAAAAATGGTATTCTTTACTTATGTAAGGTTGACGTAAGGTCAGAGTAAATGATATTGGTATAACACAATTTCACATCGTTCATTTAAATTTTATTTTTTTGTTTGATAATTATTATGAACATAGGTCAAGTTTACTGTTTGTAGAAAAAAAAGGTACAACGTATAGTCCGGCACGTAACTTGGCAAAAGTGGTTAGATGCATTTTTCCCTTCTTTAACTTTCTTCTTAACAGACATATGTTTAAAAATAAATCATAAAATAATGACAAGCAATAAAAGTGTCAATTTTTTGGTTGCACGAAGTGTACCTACATGCGCGAAATTGATCTCACTAAGCCAAAACCCTGCCGGCGATTATTATAACACTGTATTTAGTCTTCTTTCATGTCGATATACTGAACCCTAATCCGTTGTCAATATTTCGTTTATAGCAATAAATTAAAGAAAAGACACATTAAATGCTACCGCCGAATTAACTTGTATTTACATTTATTTATTTATTTATTAAAACTTTATGCACAAGTACAAAATAATACTGTACAAAGGCGGACTTAATGCCTGAGGCATTTTCTACCAGTCAACCTTAGGGTGATGCAGAGATATACCATGGCAGGTGCAACATATGGGATAGATAGCTCGGAAATAACTTTAAAATACAAGAATAAATACTAATATATAGATACATAGATACATACATATAAACAAAATAAACCTTGGTCAGGAGAAATAACGATCGGTAGAGGAGAAAACAAATCCAGCAACTCAGCGCTGGGATGTCTCAGCCAACTTCTGACGGATATGTTCACGTGTCTTCACTTTAAAAGATAACCGACTGGTTGCTGTCCTGATTTTCAGAGGGAGCGCATTCCAAAGAAAAACCGCCTGGACAAAGAAAGAAGAATGAATGAAACCAGAACGGTGAGAAGGACATCGTAGGTCGTACATCATATTATTATTCCGCACCAATTGTAAATATGTGCTCAAGAGCAGTAGCAATTACAATACAACGAAATTAATTCGACATTAGTTCTACGACTGGTCGAGTCACGAGTTTGATTACGATAGTTCAATAAGTTATAGACCTTGTATTATTTCTATATTCTAAATATTACAGCCAGTTAAAACGCATCTTTGAATGACTTTATTTTTGAGTTACTTTCATTCATTAAAAACTATCTTGAAAAAGCATAATTACGTTCTAATTTATTCACCAAACATTTGAAAAAGAAATGTCTGATGCATTTTTAAAAACATTAAATAGGTTAATATCGCGAATATGAATGACTGATTATGATAACATTCATCTTGATTAAAGATTACTAGCAACCCGTCCCTGCTTCGCACGGTTACAACGACTTGATAAAACATCGAGAATTCTTTACTACATGTTAATTTAAAATTAACGTTATTTTAATATTAATACACATAAAACTTTCGTTTTTTTTTCTGAATCATGGTCACAACCGGATCAAAATTCGATCCGTACTTTCGAAGAAATGGTTGTCACACAAACAGAGACGAACAGCGACTTTAATTATTTACTATCATGTGTAAAATAGGTAAACTAAGATTTTAATTATTTGAGTTATTCTTATTACTTTCAGAAGTCGTAAATGATTTCGGTAAGTCTATGCACCTAAATTTTGATACAATCTTTAGAATCGATGGAACAATTTTCAAGAGTCTATAGTTTTGAGTCTCTGGCTTTTTGCATTAGAACATTTTGAACTCAATAGGATATATATCTGCAAACAATATTTCAATTATAAAAATGTAATTAGTACAACATAACACCGTATTGGTACACTTATGAGAAGTTCAATTATTTCGATGATGCAACCTTCGGCCAACTTATGCGTAAAGATAGGCAATCAATTACTGTTTGTTTACATTTAATTACTCAAGATATGGAAATTATTATGGTCACGCTCTTGTTCCCTTGGGGGCTAAGAAGCTGAATCGATGGTAGGCATCTGTGAGAACTTTTCAAGCACAGCCCTATATTTTCATTGATTATTTTTATTTCAACCGACTTTAGAAAATGAGGAGGTTCTCAATTCGCTTGTATTTTTTTTAAAGGATATACATCCCGATTTGTCCTGATAATTTTGGTCAAGTTCTGATGAGTAGTTTTTGAGTCAGCTTCAATAATACCTACGTATATTTTCCACTTAGTTTATCTTGATGATGTTGTAATATCTTCCTGTCACTGTCAATTACATTGCAAGGAGTGGTATACGACTTTGTTTGGCGTAGGTACCACAACTAAATAGTCAAAAAAATTAAAACTTTTTCACAATAAACACTACAATGTGACGAATACCTTTCATGTTGGAAGTCGGTGGCACACAACGAAAAAACAAAAACCAAAGACACTGACGTCCGAAATTAAAGTTATTTTTCACTCTGTAGTATTTATTATTTTTTTTTTTCTTTTTAAAGTCGTTATTTTTTTACCGACTTATTACTGATTAGTCTTGTAACATAAGGAGTGAGGTAAATATCGTGAGGAAAGTTTTGAGTTTGAATCTGGATGGCTATAAGAGTGGGGGAAGACTCAAGAAACGATGGATGGACTGTGTGAAAGATGATATGGCTAGAAAGGGGGTGACTATCAATAGATGACGACTAATAGAGAAAAATTGATGTAAAAGACATAAGTATTGGTCCGACCCCAAATAAATTGAGAAAACCGCAGGAAAATGATAATGAGCACAGAATAGATTAAGCTCCTGGGGCCGTACTATGACTAGTAGGCCAATTCTCGTACTTAAAAAACGTTCAAATTCAAGTCGCAATCTCATTTCAGTGACAATCAATGTCAAAAACCTGTCAAAAATGTATGTAAATTGATTGTAATTTTGACAGATTGAGACTGAGATTAGAATGCGAACGGTCTTAAAAATACGGGAATTGCCCCTCTGTTAACGCCATCAAGATTCCGTTGAGAAAAAGAGATAGTGCTATCGGTCATGTATAGCTCCGTCTCTCTTCCACGCTGGAACAACGATGGAATTAACATGTCATAGTACGACCCCTGGATTTCAGTCGGGCAACTGTCAATGGGCACTAATTAAAACAAAATATATCAATCAATATTATCCATAGGTAAGTAGGTAGAAACCTAGCCATATTCTGGGGTTTTGTAAATTGATGCGTATACGATTTCTATGCGGACTATGTAAAAGTCTGTCTGCTATATTGCTAACCCCATAATCTTCTTATAAAAAAATATCCTTCTTCCCACAGCAACAAATCACGCCTTCTGTGGGATGACAGGCATGTTTTTCTCCAATTCCCACATCACAGCAGAATGCGTCCGTCAATTTGTTAAATCAACCAGTCTGTCCATTCTGAGCGAATGTTTAACATTTACGCGACGCCTAATCTTAAGAATGTGGCGACATGAAATAAGTATCATTATCGATTGGATTACAGTTTACGCGTAAGTTGCCTAGTCGATGTCAAACGTCGATCGGGCGGCGAGATGTGATAAATTAAATTAAGTTTATTAGTCAATACTATGCTTAGTTACCAAATAGAGGTGTATATCTCCCTAAATGTGAGTAGGAATTTGTCATAAATTGACTAGTACATATTACACATAGGTGGGGTAGTGAGCTGCGTCTTTTCTACTATAAATCAGGAAAGCCCGCTGCCTTGTACGTATATTATTGTGAAACGGTTTTAGCTGCCAACTCGTGTAATTTACAATTGGTTGGATTAATTCGATATTCGACGCGTGCCATTTACATTGCGGTGTGGAGAAACTGTCTGTGGTTATCGAGGAATTTTCTAAAATACCTCGTAACCGCAAGAGTGGTTTGTAGTATTGTTTTGAGTATTGTGGAAGTAATGATTTACCGGGTATTGTAGATGTATAGCTGATGAGTATTTACATAATATCCGCATTTAAAAAACCTGCTATAAATATTGATTTAATATCTACCTACCTTAAAGTGAATATTTATATGAATCACATAATCGTTAAAACCACTATTATCCTAATAATATTTAAATGTATCTGTTATTCACCGCATCTACTCAATCAATGATCTGTCTTGTATATTTTGTTAAAAGAAAATGCACAAAGATACCTACATAATTTGCGAGCCACGTTACAATGGCAAATAAATTATTTTAAGCACAATGAAAACTAGATAGGTACAAAACTATGTCAATGAAGTACAGTGACATTAATTAAATCAATGAATTGATTTAATCCATCAATATGAATAGTCATTCAATTGTTTTCTCTGCAACATTCCAGGAATTGCACGCACATACAGAATCATATTTAATTGTAGTAACGAATTACATATTTTTATCGTGACACTGAATAATTTACGCTATGCGCCTAAACGTAGAATTGAAATTGCACTGTGTGCGAAATATATACAGTTACGCATTATTTTAAGCCAGTTGCACAACATCGTGGCGATATTGGCCATTAATAGCAGTTCAACTCGAACATAATTTGTCATTTACTGTCAATGCCTATGAGTGTCAATGGGATTTCTCACATACCGAAATAAATTGAATCTTTTATAAGGAATATAAGCGCATTAAGAGCCTACGCAGTTTGTCTAACAACAAGCTTGTCTTACCAAATAAACTACCAGTATGTATCCTTTAGTTATGTTTTAAAGTTTTTATAAATTACAACCGAGAAAAGGCAATAATCTTCAGCAAAATACTGTCAGAAATGATAGACAGATAAAACATTTTATTCAGTAAAGTTTTACTAAAGCGATTAAGAAAACCTAATTATCAAATAACATTTCTTTTAAATGAGGTCTCTAAATATTTTAAGGTGCAGTATCATGGCAATCGGCGTGCCAGATGTATGAACGTCAACGAAGCAAAAAGAGTAGGTACCTATGTAACGATCGTATAAGCAGGTGGCGTTCCGTAGATTCTGCTTACCGACATGGGAAGAAAGCTTAAAGATTGTGTGTGTATGTATTATCATTTAAACTATACCTGCACCGAGCTGTGGTCCATACACAACGCATTAGCATCAAACTCCCAGCTACCTCGAGTGTACACCATGCTTTACCGCGAGGAAGCATTACAATAATAATTGGCCTGTTTCCTTGGCTGTGCCTTGACAGTGCGTCAAATAACAAAGAGCTAACATTAGTCAGGACAGGTAATGTAAATGTCCCACCCACTCGTGCGCATAATGTTACTCAATGGTTCGAAATACGAATAGAAGTGCAACTGTCGTTGCTAACTAGTTTTGCGCCGTATCGAATTAATGTGATAGGAGTAACTGTGTTGTCAATCATCGGGTGGGATGTTTGTTTGTGATAGATAAATATGGAGTAATGATGAAGATATAGAAACAGTGTTATGATAGAGCACGCGTGAGATGAGGTTTGTTGGTAAAATCTTTGCAAGTCATGAAAGATGATTTAAAACAAAACTGAACTAGCTCCTGCACAGACTGAAAGGATTCACTCATTTATTGTGACACATTAAATAGGTACTTACATTAAATTCTGTCTATCCTTTCTTTCTACTTAACATTACATAATATGACGCCAATTTTACCTCCGTAGGCTAAATCAGAGGTATACCTACCTATAGTACCCACAGTTCGCTAGTTATGTTTATGTCACATGGTGTAGCGGTATCTAAATCGCCACATGCGAACTTTGCATCACACTGACGTCACGCAAAATCCTGCATCGCGCTAGCAGAGTTTACCGCGCAAATAGCATCTATACAACGCCCCGACATCAATCGTTGGGCAGTTGCCCACCGCACCCAATACCCGTCTGGTCGGAGGACCCACCCATTACTATGGGTATGAGTGAACTTTACACCCTGTTCCTCATACCTCCATAATGTAATAGGGGAGAGAGCCTTTTGCCATCAACCGAGCACAAATCCAGACTGAGAAATTCCTAATGCTCCCCGACCTGGGGATCAAACCCAGACACTTCATGTTATGCAGTAGCCTTTCATTCTTTCTTTTAAGGCTCCGTGCACGTAATAAACCCTCTTTTGTCAATTTCTTATCTAATTGTGACAAAGCTGGTAATAATTGAAACATTATGTCTGTATGACTACAAAAGTACAGTTTTCATGGCGCTAAACCATTCGTGTCAGTCACAGCACCTGTTAATAGTTTCATCACTTTTGCGCTCTCGAAATAATAGTTTTTTTTTTACTTTGATTTACTAAATGAAAATATTGTATAATCATAAAATGAAATTTTAATTTTATTTTAAACTTAGCTGAAGATTAATGTGTGATTTTTAAATTTTTTGAAACGGTTTGCTCAATAATAGGAAAAAATACATTACTACCAGGGTTTGTTTCGAAAAATAGGTTTTTTCAACATTATTTTTCTGCTATATTTTGTATCGAAGTCGAAAAAAGTGGTTCAACTACATGCAAGTAGACCATATATTGATGTTTATGATAATTTTTAATGTTCAAAATCAAACGTAGTTTCTAGTAAAAAAATTATCAAACGTCAGTCTCGCGTCATTTTTTGGAAAACTTGTTGCGAATATTAGTGATTTTCTATGAATGCTTAACTTATTTGAAAAATCCCTTTCAGCTACATGCAAAACAAAGAACTCAAGTTTTCGAATCACAAATAATTTTGTTTAATTAATGTTTCATTTTCCTAGAAATAATGCACAAAAATGATCAAAATCAGTCGATTTCGTGCACGGCCCCTTAAAACTAAAGATTACTGTCTTGGAATGTGTTATTTATAATGTGAGTTCTACATTATTATTGAATACTCATGTTACGAGTAAGTGGAAGAAATCCACTAATTATAAACTTCCTAAACCAGACAGGCGCGACGCGACGGTCGCGACGGAAGTTTTCATAGAAATTGTCACGCTGTCACGTCGCGCCAGTTTGCCTTAATGTAATGACAGCTATATCTAGATATCATTGCCTCTGCTACCCACGCTATGCAGTTATAAAGATTGTGATTGATTGTTTTACGTCAAGTTATTCATGTAAAACGTCAAATAAATTAAAATAATCTGATAATTTCATTATCACACATTCCATGGTATTTCAAGTCGTGATGGCCCAGTGGTTATGCCTTGCCTCACATGCACGAGGGTGTTGTGGGGTAAATCCGGCCAGTTTAGTCCGGATTTACCCCACAACACCCTCGTGCACCAATTTGACTTTTTCCATTCATATGTACTTTCTAAGTTTGTCTTAGACATTACCTACATCGATGAAGGAAAACATCGCGAGGAAGCCCGCCGAGCTATTCCGTAACAATCTCACCGTGATAACTTAGGTGAAGTGAGCTTAAAGTGAGTTGCTGGTAGTGTCGATTCCTAGCATCAGGTGGAGTGATAGCTCACTTCACCTAAGTTATCACGGTGAGATTGTCACAGAATCAACCGGCTGGTCTTTATAATTAATATAAGTCTGAAATAAATCAATGCTCATGGCTTCTCCGTATGAACAGAGGCCTAGGCCTTGTAGGATATTAATAGGCTGGTATAATTATTATTTATTCTATAGGTAAAATGTTAAAACATAGTAATTTATCAACGTGATTGGATTCCTTACAGTAAACCTATTTAATAATTTTCCAGCATTTAATTATTAGCCTACTCTTTCTCAATATTGTTACCAACTAGAAGGTGTTAACTTCAATAAACAACTCTCAGACGTATTCCACGTTATTATATTTAACAGCTTATGTCGGAAACTCGTTAACGTTATTAATAGGCAATTCGAATGTGAACAATAAATCCAAAACCATCAACTTTGTATATGTTTTTGCAAGAAACTGGTGGTATTTAATTGGATCACAATCAATTGCATACAGATCGTTATTTTAAAGATGCTGCAATTTTATTAAGTAAAATATGTTAATTATAATGGATACATTAATTAAACAATTTGTTTATATAAAACGCTGAGAGCCTACTCATGCTCTAGAATGTAGGTATTGATTATAATAAAATATCGTCATCATATCGCTTATCTACCTACATTCCATCAGCGCGCAGCGTCTGAGGGTGGTCCATCTTTAATTATAAATCAAGTTGAATAGACTAAAATAATTCTCCCATGCTAGTGCATTTAAGTCATGGGTAGGTAGGTATTAACACCTAATATAAAACATAAGAGCGAAGTATAATATTATACGTATTTCCCTGCCATAAGGTAACTAGTATTTTATTATTATTAGTAACGATTATATAATCTGTGCCTAGGGTAACGTTAAAACCGCTACACAACTGCCTAGACGATTAATCTAACGTTGAATTAAACTCGATGTATGCGACATGTCCAAGAGTAGTAACACGGCAAACGATAAGTAACGTAACAGCTAGACAGGTTGGACAAGGAAGGGTAAGTCTATAGGTAATATGATACACGCCCTTTCTCTGTTGGCGTTATATATTTATTCTAGCGTGACAGCGTTTCGTCATTTGATATTATTAAAAAGTGCGTAATGATTGTATGTGCGGATTTGTTTGATTTAAGGCTATGTGCAGACTGGAAGACAAGACCTGTTACAAGATTGTTGATTACATGAAAACAATTATGGTACGGACTCTCACAAAACAAAAAATTGTGTCGTCGCGGGACGCCTGGCAGATGTGAAACATCGAAAATATGTTGTATAGTAAATATGTATGAAATAATGGTTCAATAACCAAATATTCAGTTTTTTTTTAAAGAAATAGATTGATCTTTTTTTAACTACTATCATATATCGTGGTGACGCGTCGTCACGGCATGCGTCGCCACGCCAGAAATCGGTTTTACGTGCGGCTCTATAGCCGCTGTTGTTTGTCGCTGATGTTTCACATCAAAAAGAGTCCCTCACTGTCAAAGTTTTCAGAATGAACTGAAAAACCACCGGCGTTCTTTTTATTCGTCGACATTTTTGTCGTGTAATTTTATAGTTTTCGGGAGTGCTGATGCCGATAAAAAGACAACATTAAAATCCAAGATAGCGGCCACCAACATTTTCGTAAGGATGTCATACAGCCTTCAAAGAATCTTATCCACCGGCTTTCAACTGATAATAAATCTTCGTTATAATTCGATACAATACGACAAATAACTGTTAAAAAGTGAACTCTTAACAATCATGCTAACATTTATGTCAAAGCCGTTTGAATTGCTAAAAATGCTGACCCACAAAAAGAACTTGCACCACTGAACTAACAAAACTGTTCATGGCAATCATGATCACAATAATAGCTTCTTTATCAATTAAGGTTTAATTGGATAGTTCGTAAATCAGATACTCATTACGTTGCTTCGTCTTTGCAATAATTTATGCACATGTCGTCCTTGATTTTATTGATATTCATCATCGCAAATAACTAATTAGTGGCAAAAGTTCAAGGCAGGCTCGTTAATTACTAAAGAAAATCGTGTTAATTGATGAAACGATAAGAAGGTCCTAAAAGCCTTACATCGTTCATAGGGTCATCTAGAACTGGTGTTTTACTACCTCAACTAAGCCCATCGCAGTCCACTGCTGTACATAGGCCTCTCCCAGGCTGCGCCACAACACCCTGTCCTCCGCCTTCCGCATCCAGCTTTTCCCAACCACTTTCTTGAGGTCGTCGGTCCACCTAGCTGGGGGGCGTTCCACGCTACGCTTGCCAATACGCGGTCTCCACTCCTGGACTCATCTGCCCCACCGGCCATCGGTCCTGCGACAAACATGGCCAGCCCACTGCCACTTCAGCTTGCTTACTCTGCAAACTATGATGGTAAATCCGGTTCTTTTCCGGACAATTTCATTACTGATTTTATCCTTCAAAGAAACTCTAAGCATAGCCCGCTCCATTGCGTGCTGAGCGACCTTAAATTTGTGGACCAGCCCAACTGTCAGTGTCCACGTTTCGGCACCGTACGTCATAACGGGCAGGACGCACTGGTTTTACTACCTAACACATGCCAAATGTTTATGCAAAAGAACCTTAATAATATTATTCATAATAATCAAGCGAATCTCAGTGCGTGCATCCAGGTAAAGCGCAGTAACATGATGACTGCGAAACTGCGCGTGAGTCCATTATTTGGGCATCCTGTATTATGCATATGCACGTATGATACGCGCGAAGGTTAATAACTGAAGTACCGTTGATATATTTACTTCCAAAACCAACAAACTACGTAAACAAAAAATTTCATCTAAATGTTAACGACCTCCTACTGCTGCGCCTGCGCGAGATTAGTTTGAACACAACACATACGAGTAGCTAAGTGTGTGCATTTATGTGTTCGAACGCACTAATGAATGTAAATAGTCCGTCAATTTGTCAGATGACGTCACGGATCAGGACAAGGTTACCTCGTCAGTTCTGTGCTACAGGTTTGTTTCACTTGCAACTGTTTGTTACACGCCAGCGACTGTTTGCAACAGTACTTCCAGCTATTCATATGTGTGATCCTGATGACACTTTCACTATGCTTGTCTTATTCAAAGGATCCTAAGGTCATAAGGACCATTTTTAACTAGCAACAATATGTGCGTGCGTGCAGTTTAAGTACTGTATGCGTGACTGATGAGATACTTGACGCCTACGGCCCAGGCACGACAGTTGAAATGTAGTACTGTAATGTACCCTCTTTTTTGTCACTCACGGTTTAGTTACAGACATCGTCTCTAATGACAGTAATTACTATGTGAAAACATTTAGGCAATATTTTAATGACGCCACTGCCTGGCTAAATATTTCAGCGTTTGAATGCACTGTTAATTAATTTATTGCAAGAGAAAAAAGGAGGCTGTCATTATATAGGGTGTGGCGTAAGTAGTGATCCACCGTTCAGGATTCGATAAACCAGATAATTAACTATAACATTTAAAAAAATTTACCATTTTTACCCAAGGGTTCCGAAAATATTTCCTTTTTGTCTTTTATTTACGAAATTTCTACCTTTTATTACAAATTTGTTTGTAGTTTCAACAAAAACCATTATTTTTTCATTTTGTTTTCTGTTAATTACTGCTGAATACTAGAGCTATCATGATAAATTATGATTTTTTAAGTAAATTCAGCTGTTTTGAAGAAAAAGTTGTTCTTCTCTAATTTTAACCCTAATTATTAACACACCATCAAGTTCAAGAGCGATTTTTGTAAAAAAACTTACTACTAAAAATTGTTAAAATTTTTAAAGGTTATAGTTAAATAGTTAATTATCTGGTTCGTCGAATCCTGAACGGTGGACCACTACTTACGCCACACCCTGTATATACTTATAAAGAAGTGGCTTTGTAGTTGGCAATGGTTAATAGAGCCTTGCTTTTTGCGTCATCTATACCGTCCTGAAAAGACCTATATAACTCTAGGCTATTGATCTACCAATTAAAACACTAACAAATTATTTGACTAATTAAACAAATGGCTATCATATAAACCCAAATTAAACCTAATAGAAAAATAAATTACTAAAAGCCAACTACATCTTGACAGTAATTAAATTAGTTTTAAGTACTTTACATTCGTTCTTGACATCAGTCCATACAAAGAGCCACATTTTACAAATAGTCTTGCATCTTAGTATTTCTTCGTTAACGTAATTTGTTTCATAAATAAGGTAGGTATTAGATCTGTCGAAGGATAAACAGTTATTTAAATGAGTATATCATCGCCGCAAGTGCTCGGCATTCGATGAATCGACGTTACACCATAAGTTCATGCAAAATGTGTAATGTAAGCACGCTTTTGAAGTTGCTAAATGAAGATTGCTTTTTTACATTTGTGGCTAATGTCTACGAATATATTGACCCCTATTAAGTCTAGTATTTAGTATTGCGTTGACATAATGGATGTCATCTGATACTATGAACTTGGGCTTGAAAGCAATACGCGATGAAAATGATTTTGGACACCCTGTCCGAAAGCCTTGACATATGTAATACAACACCTTTTACATTCAGCTACATTAAACTACATATTTGATTAGCTTTGTATGGTCTACGCACTTAGGCATGTACACACAGCAGCATGTCAAGTTACCACAAACTGTCAAATTTTCTCATTCGATTTTGAACTTAACCTTGAACATTTTAAGGTCTAAAATCATTTGAAGAAATTTTACTTGATGTGCTGGTGACTGTACATACTTAATCAATTATTTATAAATCTGATAATTGATGTTGTACTAGACCTCTCAACACTTTCATTGGTTTTTTTTTATCTTAATTCGAATGTGGTTGCAAAATGCGGGACGAAAAAGGAATAACCCTTTTTTTTTGTCTTATCGAATAATTGGTCTCAATAATAAACTGGCAAAATGATGGCTTTATTAACGGTTATCTAGTCTTATGTACAGCTACAAGGCTGTTCTTAAGCTAAGTGTAAACTGGAGCTAAATCTTAAAGCAGTGTGACACGTCATAGAGGCAATGCACGATCACTGCACGTTTTTTGCCAAGTCGCAAATTGTTGCGGCTTGTATCCAAATGCTGGAGAGTTTGTGCATCAATGTCCAGGAGTCTAAAATATGTACTTATTTATGTTGCATTTGTTTATAATCTTTGGGAATATGATAGTGACTTTTGTAGCATGCAATATGCTTCCGCACGTTAGTTTTTTATAGGATGGGAAATCATCAAATAACTTCTCCCGCTCTGGGAGGAGCGGGATGGCGTGTAAGACTCTTACTGACTAAAACCATGTTCCTTCAGTTGCCTGTGCCAGGTGCCACGGTAACCCTTTCGGACTTTCCCGCAACCCACACTACATAAGGCAGCAGAGCGCACCATAGCATAATGCTGTCCATTTGTAACCTTAGCTTTACTAAACGTAAGTGCTACATTGTGGTAATCAGCTCAATGCCCACATAAATATTTAACATCTCCTTTAATATATGTAAAATTGTAGATTTTATCGATATTCTTGTGAATCTAGTTTATCGCTTCGCTCGTTAAAGGGTGGTCAACTTAATAGTTACTTTATTTATATAACATTAGCATGTAAGGAACGTGGTGTGGTTGATTTAATCTGCCAGTGTATGGTCACTAAAGGTGAAAGAAAGAAAGAAAGAAAGCGCTTGTAAATTAAAATCTAAAGTAAGCGTTTTTAGGTAAGTTAAGTCGTTAAAAGTATAATATAATACTGATTATTATGAATAAAAAAAATCTAAACGAAAAAGATATGACTTTGAATAATAATGTAAAAGATGGTTATGTTGAGAAAATATATGAAAACAAGTAAAAGTATAATAGATGTTTATTGCTACTGACATTATGAAGTTGAATGCTTCGGAATTATGAACATTTGAGACAGAGTAGTTAGGAATTGTGATTGTTAGGATGAAAAATGTTAGGAAGAACATTTTCGGATTTCCGATTATCGGAGTTGAAAATTTAGGTGAACTTTGGCGCACCCCCGTAGTAAGAAGGGCTGAAACAGTTTTATCGTAATAATAATTATAAGAATAAAATAAATTTCGCAAATTGCCTGCACATTTTTTTTAGTTTTGTATTAAAATACGATTAATTATCAAACTACCCTGTCATTAGCATATTAAGTAGGTAAAATGCGTGTAAATTTGGTGTAACTTCGTGATGTTTCACAAAAAGTTTGAAGTTATCATTATATTTACTCTTAATATTTTTATTTGAAACCTATCTAAGTCTTGTCAATTTCAAGAGAAATCAAATTCACGTTAAGCAATTTTGCTTTAAACCCACTCTTATAAGTTATATTTGTCGAATCCAGGTACATAGGACACAGCAATGTCATACAAAGCGTCAGATATGCAGTCCTGGGCGCAAAATTGGGATACGAATATACGAGAGTCAATTACTAACACTACCTACAGTACTACCTAATACTCTATAATTAATAGGACAGACTGAGCAGTTTCTAGACCAGTATATGCCGTGACCACGTCTAAACAATCACTGTCGCTCCATGGTCCGTCATATTCTACGCACAACACTAAACAAATGCCAAGCGCCTTGGTTTAGCGTTGTCGTTCAGCGTTGTCCGTCTCATTTTAAGTGTATACTCAAGAAAGATCCAACATATTTTTAAAACATCACGTTAACGTTTTAAAGTTTTATGACCTCATCATCATTCATGCGGCTGACAGAGACTGGATGAGGAGAGCCGAAGATCGGGCTCAGTGGCGTTCTCTAGGAGAGGCCTACGTCCAGCAGTGGACGAATATAGGCTGATGATGACGATGAGGAATCATACATAAATCATTTTGATCAAACCTTTATCTGTAACACACAGTTGTACTTTTTAAACACGTGTCATTAAAGTTGTTCTTACTGTTTTATAACAAGCTATTGTTTTAACTCAACTGTTTAAATGTATGGACGGAAAAAAAGGAAGTAATTATGTGCTTTTTTTATAACTTATATCTTCATGTAGTAGGTACCTACATGACTGGCGGGTTTACTTGGTGGATATTAGGATGGTTACATTGTTATTTTAATAGTGGTTTGTACTAAATGTGATTCACAGGAAATCATTTATAAGTCACATATAGTAACACGAAGTTACAATTCAAATCCCTGAAGCATTTCTGTGTGAACCTTAAGGAACGGATAATTCAATAATTTTGAGCCGGGAGAATCATCCGCGATATTGTATTTAGTAAAATAATGTTTTTTTTTTTCTTTTACTTAGCCTATACCTACCTACTATCTCACTGCTAGGCAAAGGCATCCCCCAAATCTTTCCAGGAACTCTTTTCCCCCTAAAATAATGTCAAGCTTTCTTACCAATACGTTTTAGGCGCCGCGGCCGCTTAATTTGGGGACCACAGTTTAACTAATTATGTTAAAAATACAACTTGTTACCGATCCTGTAACAATAGTTTAATAAATGTATTTTTGTTCTTCTTCTCATCCATCAAGATCGCTACCAAAAAAAGCTAAAACTGAATGAGTTACGAGTACAAAAGACTGAAAGGTACCACAAACTTCTTCAAATAAAAAGAACAACACTAATTTGTAATACATTTGCGTGCAAAAAAATTTATCTACTCCGTTCTCTTCGATTTGAAACAAGATAATTCGACAACTTTAATTAACAATAACCTAATATTTTGTGTACTAAAATCTCCCTAAAAGTATGTAGATTACGTCTGTGAAAAAAATTTCAATACAGATTCAATAGTTTTTGAGAAAATCGCGAACTTAAAAACATACGGGTCGAATAAAAACCTCCTTTTTTTTAAGTTGGTTTAAATATTAAAGTTACATGATCAATAATCGACCAGTAATGAACAAAATTAAGTTTTCTTAATTTCTTTCAAAATTAACTTCACTGACAAAAAAGGCACGCAGTTTTTCCAAGCATTAGTGAGTGATGACGAAATCTGATAAATCGAGTAGATCTGGTCAAGAATATTGTTTTTATCAAAGTATATGGCATATGTGAATAAACTTTATCTTACCTACCTTTACACAGTACCAAATAATTAAAATATACATTTTTGAGTTATCTTGTCTCAAATAGAGAACATGATGGGCCAGTTCTTTGCACGCAAGTGTAGTTCAAGAATCATAGTTGTAATGTGTTGTAACGATATGATGTTAATACTACATCATTGGCCTAATGAACGCAAGTGCTACTGCCGAGCATAAGGCCCTGGGTTCGATTCCCAGGTTGGACAAAGTAGCTTGCCGTCCGATAAGGACAGGCTCGGCTCGACTGCGCGCTGTGTTCCACGCGCGCCTCAAAGAGATGTCAGCACCAACGACGGGGTCCGCTAGGACCGATGCCTGCCTGGGTTGCGGGAAAGTCCGAAAGGGTTACCGTGGCCCCTGGCACAGGCAACTGAAGGAACACGGGTGGGTTTTAGGCAATAAGAGTCTGACACGCCCTCCCGCTCCGCCCAGGGCGGGAGAAGATATTTGAGGAAATCCTACACTCAAAAAAAAAAAGTTTTTCCATCAGGAATTTCTCAGTAGGAGCCTGGAGTCAGGATTTGTGCCCGATTGGTGGCAATAGTTATCGCCCCCTATTATACGGGACTTTAACATAGCTGTCTAAATGTGGGGGTCTATAGTATACTGCCTTACCTCTCTCTCTCTCTGCCTTACCCTTCGCGGATTACAGGCGTGATGGTATGTTTTGTTATTACATAAACACAAAGCAACTGAACATCTAGTGCAACAGGGAACTTATTATTATGTCTTATATTTGTTTTTCCTTTAGTTCGTAAGTTCTGCTCAATTAAGAACCTAATTCCTCGTAACGCGTTTCGGCAAAGCGTTTGTAAGTATGTCTAGGTAGGTGGGTAACGTCAGTAGATTCTTGTTATTTAGTTT
Organism: Brachylomia viminalis; assembly: GCA_937001585.2. NCBI lineage: Eukaryota > Metazoa > Arthropoda > Insecta > Lepidoptera > Noctuidae > Brachylomia > Brachylomia viminalis. The sequence goes on along the minus strand of OW443297.2, from coordinate 9,949,833 downwards.
CTTATTTAATAAGACTAATTTTGGCAATGGATGTACAAATGTTTCTTGGCGTGTTGCCTGACACAAAAACCTGTTTTACACAGATTTTGAGCAACTACGTAAATTCAAGTGAATGAATTGAATACTTACGCAGATTAAAAAAAATCAAGTTCATCTGGGAATTGCAGTTGGTGATTCTAGACAAGAAAACAGTGATGCGACTACATATACATTTAATCTAGGTATCTACATTCATAAACACCGCTGCATTTTTTTGCAAGCCACATATCCTATTAGAAAGCGTACGGGATACCCAATCAATTCAGTTGTCTCGACATAAAAGGTACTGCATTATCTTGCAACACAAGGCAGATCTAATAGTACGTGTTAATATGGCGCCAGCGACCGGTGAACTATAGCAATCTATAACGATTTACGCTCTATTTCTGATCTTATACCAACACATTGCCGTCTCACTAGATTGCAAACGATACCCAAGCATTTGTAATACTTCCGCATGAGCTAACTAACACTAGCTCCACAAGTTGGGTGGCTGGACAGCAAATATATTGGTCCCTTATTGACTGACTAAGGCTTTCACCTAGGTACGTGGCGGAAATTCTTATGCGCCAACAAATTTTTAGTTAAAATAATACTTCCTGTAAGGGCCGGTTTTTTCATCTATAATTAACTAAAGCATTAGTTAAAAATAGTAACTATGGTTATATTTGAAAAAAAATTGAACATTCGTTACTATTTTTAACTAACTACGGATCAAAAAATCAGCCCTAAGTCAGGTTGTCCTACGTACCGTCGTACAACCGTTACTGGGTTAGCTTTTGCCACAATAAAGCTACGGTTTTGGTTTACGGACCGTCATGAAATGATGGTGGCAGCACCATTTGACTTTATGCAAAAAACGCAGTCTAGGGAAATACAAGAACTTACTTTCATAAATAACGTTTCAGTGACGTCATTCGATGGTAAATTGCGGACGCTATGTGGCGACCACCACAGTTTTAGGAAACCCTAGCATAAGACAAACAACAAAGAAAACAAAACTGCAAAACAAAAGAAACGATTGGAAAAATAAAACGCTGGAAATAACTACTACACTATAATTAGAATTATTTTTTTGTCAATGACAGCTAATGTGTGAAATCTACATGTGTGTTCAATCAATTAATTCTAAGTAGTCCCAATTACTGAGTTTCCTATGATTTTTAATGTCACTGAGGGAAAACCAACCACAAGTCAAAAGTTAGTAAAAACTCGATACAATAGAGAGCTGTGAATGAGACGATAACTCCGTTATTTTCCAATGCCTACAAAAATGCTAATATTGCTTGGGAAAAGATGAGAAAAGTTCCAATACGTGTTCGTTTGTTCTTGTAAAGTTCTGAGAACTAAAGAAAAACTAGTTGTCAACGAGGCCATGGGGACAAGTGTCGTTTAGTTTTAAAGTAAAGCTTGAAGCAAAAAAAAATATTTTACTTCGTTTGTTCTGTAATGTCTGTTTCAATAAAGTTTTCCATTTAAAGCTAAAGTGCAAGCGTGGCATATGTTCATGAAAAGTAAATTTTGGCTACATTTGTGCTTTTATTGTTCGAGGCAATAATTTATTTATTTATTTCTACTTAATGAAACGTAAAGGGTAGGTACATGGGTGGACTTAATGTCTAAGTGTGCATACACATCAGCGACACGCGTCATCGGCAGAGGCAACTGCAGCCGCCGACAACGTGCAGCTCGTGTATTTGAGTACGGTGCTCAAAATATACACGAGCGGCATATTGTCGATGGCAGCGTTGACGACAGCCGTCGATACTCGTTAATGGCTGCGTATGTCACTGCCGTTGACGCCTGTCGCTCGTGTGTTTGAGCACTAAGGCATTCTATACCATGGACAGGTAATCCAATAAAAGGTGGTGGAATGATAGTTTTCATAATATTTTCTATGTATCTAAATATCTAATAGCTTTTGGATTATTTTAAGATAAGGGTTATTTATTACTTACATATTAACATAGCCAATTTTTTTAAATTGTATTAACTGTGCAGTTACGATGAGTAGCTTTATGACTAACAACCGATTATTACTGGAAAATAATTGTGATATTAATATTAAACTCAGTGTGAATGACCAATAATTTATTTATGAGCTGTTGATTTAAGTAGAATATAATTTATAAAATCGCTGTGTAAGTTTTATGTCTCAAAGGATTATGTTTGAATATTAGTAACATTTTCTGTAGGTACATACAGTAATATTTTGTGGTTGGTGTTATTTTGAAGAAAAATATTAGGTCGGGGAAAAAATTATTTCGTATTTTACATACGAAGTCAAGACTAAGAGCTCATGTGACACCCAAATATCGAGCTTTTTGTATACCCAGAATTTTTCAAATGGGTCAAAACTGTTTTGTGGTCAACCCCTAACTCTTCAACTATGTCGTAACTACTATAATGCCGATGGCATCGACTTTATCCGTAACAAGGCGACCAGACCGAGCTGCATCTTTGACAAGAAAATTTCCGGACTGAAAATGCTTGAACCAACTTTGACACTGCTAACATTATATTGTTTTCGCGGCTTATGTCGTTTGTTTTTTTTATTTTGTAATAAGCCTTCAAAATGTATCGAATTTCTTCGTCAGATTCACTCATTTTGGCGGACAGAAAAACAATTGAAAAAATGGCGGGTAATCGTTTTTACTTGTTATTTTTCTGTTTTTAAATGTCATCTATTCAATAGTACCAAAACCAGCTAGATACAAACAGTAACTACAGCCAAAGAGATTTTACTACAACTTAATACCTATAAAATACGAAAAAACTTTTACCCTGACCTATTATTGTTCATTTAAACTAGCAGACTAAACTATTTACTTCTAACTCCCGCACACATGGAAACCAATACACGTTATGTATAATAAAGCCGAGTAAATTCCTATTCCGAATAACATAAATTACAAACACAATGCGATATGTGATTATAAAAACTTTAACATTATACATACGTTAGCACGTTGTTACATTCGAATACAATAGCGGGAAGGCGGCAATTAAACATGTACACATTATTAGGGCGCCTACACACGCCGCGCAGGGAGTTCACGGCCAAGCCACTGTTGCATAACGCCCCGATGCAGTAGAAAACAAATAAAACCGATACTAATCTCGACTTGATACACCATAAATCTTTTTTAAGGTTAAATTTTGCAAGTACTTGTGAATTTAAACCGTAAAACATAAATGTTTCGAGAGTGGGAACTGTTTAGAAACAACCCATGTAATAAGCACGATGTGTAAATTAAAATAATCTTTCAAAATAGGAATAGTGTGTGAATTTTTCAAGTTTATAATTAGCGTGAATTAATTAAGCAAATTTTTTTTATGAAATCGCCATTTTGTTACTGTATTCGGAAACGTCATAATCATCCGTGTACAATTGAATGTTTTAAAAACCCGCGTTTTATTTCTACATCATTAGACGGTTCAATAAACTGTTTGGTATGATCGTTCTAATAGACCACTGCAATGCGTTCTTGTTAAACAATACTGCTATAATCATTAAAGTCTTACCGCGACCTTTGCTCATCAATCAACATCTGCTTAGGCTTTTCCCAATTATATTGTGATTGGCTTCCAATCTCACTGGATGCAGCTGAGTAACAGTAGTTTACATGGAGCGACTAACGACCTGAACTTCAGAAACTAGTTACTCGCTAATGATCCGCGGGAAGCTCTCATTCCCAATAGCAAACTACTGTCAATGCCCCTTGGGTACCCTGGGGCCCGGCCCCGTTATCAGCTTTAATTAAAACAATCGAATACTTAGAAAAACCCATTGTTTACACTAGAGCGGCGATGACGTAATTTTGCGCGGGCATCAACTGTAAAAAACCGCCGCGCCACGGGTTCTAGAGCAGTGAGAAACACGATACCCCTTGCCCCTCGCTTCTTTGCTCATCAATCATCTTCTTCTTGCCCTTGTCCAGTATTACCTGCGGCCGTCGCATTTTTATTCCATTCTCGTCAACTGTCAGGCTATCATTCACCCCTTTATCTTTCATATTACCATCCCTACCACAATCCACCCATATTTTCTTTGGTCCTACTCTCCTTCTCCATCCAAAAACACTTTATGTTCATCACTCTTTTAGTCACATGCGTCAAAAAATTTCAACCGTGTTTCCCTCAATTCAACTTCACCAACCAGTCTTGATTAACTCCTTTCAAAGCTTAGGAAAGTTAGGCACGATACGCATCATGCATTACATAAGGCACAAGTAAATAGGTGAGCTGTGGCGTTGACATGGGAACTGCGTCGTTAATATCAGTTGCGCAACCTTCGTCAATGGAGGTCAAAGAGTAAGTTACGTGTGCTCTCTGGCGCCTGCGTGATGTTTATTATTTCACTTAAAATTGGGCCCCCAAATTGAAGATGGGTTTTGGAAAGGTCATTGTACTCATTTTCGTTAATTATGAACCTTCCTGAACCCGTCTTTTTTCTCCGTTCGATGGGGACCCCGATATTCGCTAGATGGACAAACTGCAGTGATTTCTATTTAGTGAATATTATTATGGATGTGTGAAATGGTTAGTTTTTTTCTAATGATCTATTTGTGATATCTTCAAAGCTTTCTTGCTGAGCTTTCTGGGCTGAAAGTTAGAGAACTAGAAGCCCGGAAAACTTATAAGCCAGCATTAGTCCTGGATCCGCGGTTGAAAAAATAAATGTTAATTTTATATTTTCATTAATTTTATATAAAGTTTCATTTATTAAAACATTTACTATATATATATTGGTAAGTTATAGATAGTTTTACCAGTGATCGCGTAATCTGGAAAAAAATAAATCTGCGAGCTTTGGTTAATTTTTTTAACACGCTTTTATTAGCTTGCTATGTATCTATTGTAACGGAATTTTGAAACTCGATTTTCATCCCCTTTAAATCGTCGGATTGATTTGAAACTTTTCACACTTATCGAGGACCAATGACAATGCAATAATGTAAATAGTTTGTCCCATGATCCTTACCAGGATCCTCAGGATTAACAATTGAAAAAAATATATATATATGTACAAACATATTTTTTTATTCATATTTTTTGTGTGTGTGTGTTTTGATATTGTATGGTTGACCACTGTACAATTACAATCAAGCATTGTGTACAGTCATAGATATAATATCTAAACTCGCACACTCATACACACATATATACACATACAACCGTATAAAATAGAAAGAGACAGTAAGAAAGAGAAAGAGAGGAAGGTAGCTTGGAGGGGGCATAACGCTTTTACGTTATGTGACGATTTCTACCAGTTCAATCTACTGTAACCCGCAAAAAAAACTATGTTCCAAAAAAAAACAAACAAAAACACGCTTTTGTAGTTAGCCGCACTAAAAATTAAAAAATAGTTTAAAAAAAATAAAAAATACGCCTTTGTAGTTAACCGAACTAAAAAGTAGAAAATAATTTTCAATAAGTTTAAAAAAAAATGTTATTGTAAAAAAATATTAACTACTTTTTAGTTTAGTTATCTACAAAATCGTGTTTTTAAAGTTTTTTAAATTTTTGTTACGCATAATCAGAGGGGCAATTCCCGTATTTTTAAGACCGTTCGCATTCTAATCTCAGTCTCAATCTGTCAAAATTACAATCAATTTCCATACATTTTTGACAGGTTTTTGACATTGATTGTCGCTGAGATGAGATTGCGACTTGAATTTGAACGTTTTTTAAGTACGAGAATTGGCCTACTGATGTCTGTTCCGACAAAATTTCGCTGAATTTATGGCCCTACACAAAGAGGGTCGCTATAGTACCGCACACAATAGCTAATCACGACCTGTCAACTCATCATACTTTGACCGTCATTAATATTTATCATATAAAACCTCATTCACTATTTGCAACTCTTTGACACATCATCACGATTTTGGTCACGGCGTCTTTTCAACGTGTCGAAACCAAAGTAGAAAAAAAAATCATAGCAAAAGATACCTTCAATTAAAAATATCGCCCAACGTGTGACGGTGACAATATAAACATAGGTAAGTCAAACGCCGAAATTGAAAATAAACAGTTGAATGCAGAAGTAAAATTACGAATCAATCAACCAAAGGATTGGACCGAATGGGCAAAGAGGAGAATATTAATAATAAATTAAAAACGTTTAATCGAAATTAGATGTAGTTTTAAACTTGTTTCTGGGGCCCGCATTTCTGTGCTTGACCATTCAGGCCTCAACCATTTCAAAAATGTAAAAGTAAAACACCTTTTACTTGTTAGCTGAAGAGGTCACTATATGGCTGTAGACCAAGTTTGTATATTTTACAAATTTTACGAAACTACCATCCATAATATTAAAACAAAATCCTCCTGCACACAGAAGTAAAAGAGAATTAGCATTTTTAATAGAATGGCGCAAGAAACAGCAGCTCATCATATTTTATGTAGAGCCAGTATAGCACGACCGCATAATTGAAATATTGCGACCGTCGAACTTTCACCTCGGTGTTTATGATAATAATTTATGTGATTGCCTCAACAGCTTCAATGAGTGTAGTTTGAGTCGTACTTTGGATTCGTGATCATCATTATTCTGGTCTATTTCAAACGGACTCACTTCAACTTTAAGTTCAATTAGAACGTTATCGTCAACCACATGATATATTCATTCCTCAACATCCTTTGCTTTTCCAGTTAGTCCAATTGTTTCGGATATAGACCCAAATGTTCCGACAGCATCATAAACATGTTCAGCACGACCGATCCATCCACCTGTTAAAGAATAAACTATCGACTGCATACTACCACCGAAGTCGTCAATGGTCAACCAACCAAAACAAAGTTACGAAAGCAAAAAACTCTCACGTCACCAAAAATAATTCGCTTCGCATGCACTTCGCGTCCATCCCTCATCTAACCGTAACGTTTGCGTAATCTTTGACTTTTGCAACGGTTCGACCAAAACCATTCAACTTGGTTTCCGAACTATGGTAACACGCGGTACCTTTGACGCAAGAAGAGTACATCAGTTTACACGCAAAAGGCTTGCTGGTTATGTAAAGCTGAAGTAACTTTGTATGATCTTTCAGATGTGTCATAATTTGTTTAGTGCTCTGTGGTCAGTGCAGTGATGTTTCAGCTGGAAGTTTTTTGTTGGCGATGCATTCAATTATTTAATTTTAATCAGACTGCCTTAGCACCAACTTTTTACCATTGATGTTTAACTAAATTCTTGTTAAAAAATCTAGCGACCTAAAATTCCAACGCTGGCAAAGTTGAAAACCATGTTGATGTTAATATGACTGTTTATTAATTACGTAGATTGATTGGTTTATGAATTGCAGTAACATCTTTTTAGGTTGTAGAAAGACTACTACCATCTGATAATAATGTAGGAAGTATTTAAGGAGAATGTACTATTTGGATCAATTTAGTTACATAAATAACGTAAGTTTATCTCATTGCCATAGTTGTATTGAAAATTCACTCTCTGTCTGTAGCAATTTTGCGTGTCGTCTTCCAATTAGCATATAATGGGTAGACGCGGTGCTATGTGCAATGAGTGAATTAAAACAAGCAGTTACATTACGACTGTTAAGTAATCCGATGTTACACACGGTGTACGAATAATGTCATGATTTATTTTGGAGAATGATTATTTTTCTACGTTAGACGCTAGAGAATCCGGTAGTAGGACTTAAAGAGTGCAGTCTCTGAATGCCTTCATTTCCATAAAAGAGTTGATTTTTGGCATAAAAATAGCTTTATCAGAGTCCGGATTTGCTCAAGGCTCAACTACATAATAATGGAAAACAAAATGGTTCCTTTTGGAATAAACAGAAGAACTAGGCAATAACTAAGATCACCGTAATTGCAGCAGCATCATCAAATAGGTTGCATTACACCTTGTAAATTCAAATTACCCTCTTAGATGTCATTAAGTCAAATAACGACAGAACACCTATTAGTGTACGTAATTGCGTAAATAATTGTATCCTGGAAGACATACCTAACAAATAATGCTTAGAATTGTATGTACTTGTAGTTATATTAGATTTTACTGATTATTTGAAACCCCGGTCACGAATACTCGAATACTCCAAAGCGTGGCATTAAATGTTTGCGGAATATATTGCCTATATAAATGTGATAGATATTACTGCCAATGATCAGTTTCGAATACAAATTGCAACCTCATTATAAATTAACACGCACATGATATTATTTACGAAGGCTCCGCTATGTCAGTTAGATCATTTAGATGCATATATACATAGTTATTACTAGCGAATTAGAAGTAATTAATCGGATGCCTGTATATATGAAAATCGAAGTCGGTAAAAACATATATTTTTTTATTAAAGTCCTCGTTTAGTTTTGATACATAATGATGAAGTTACGGTTGAAACGGTTTTAAACAGTTTCACAGGTTTACGGACCTAGTAGAAATGTATACAAATTCACATCTACAAAATCTGCATATATTTTTACAAGGTTTGTTAAAGAAACATGTTAATCTTAACCAAAATAATAGCGTGACAAAAGAAGACAAACTTAGTACGTTGATACACATATATTATAAAAACTAATAACACTAAACGCGAAACCTAAAGTTCAATCAACTTAACAACTTAAACCCTTATCAATAATCTAAAACAAGAAATACTTGAATAGGGTCAATGGCAGTACAACACTTAACCGTGAAATGATTGAATTACGATCGTACTCCGCTATTACAATATCGAGGTTTACGTAACAGCTAACAACGGTTTATTGATTCATTCATTGATCGGCCAAAACTATGTCAGTAGTCAGCTTCAAATATATTGCCCAAGAAAGTTACGCGACAAAAAAATTACACTTTTGGACATAATGTAATGAGAATGATGGGTTGTTCATTGTTCGTCTTCTATTGGGCGAATGCCATTTGTTATGACTTCTATTACGTCATTGTTTTCTACTGTTGTTTTTTATTTATCTTAATCGTATTATTAGGATCATCGATCTAATGAGCGTACCTAATATCTTCGACATATAATTCATATGTCTCAACGTGCACCTATGTCGTTTTGATGCTGCCCACTGATGCTAACTTTTCAGCACAATGAAAGTGTTGAGTAGGTCAATGTTCGTCTTCCATTGGGCTTTTACCATTTGTTATGACTTCTATTATGTCATTGTTTCATTGTTATTTGTTGTTGCCTCTTCAGTTTCTACAACGACATTTGTGTTTCAATAAAAATTCATGAGCAATAACATTCACAGCTATATTTTTGATGCCGCACTCTTGAATATCTGATCTGTCCCCAAGACAGATCAGATTTGATTACGTTTGATACTAGCTCAAACAATCAAACATACCCAAGTCAGACAACAAGCAATACGACTCGGAACAAATGCCATACAATATAACTCTCTAGACCCATGAGAGGAAAAGGCAGACTGGTATTGCAACGCCTTATTTCAGAGTTGGTTTTGCATGACAATATTTACATTTACAAACTTAAGGCGTTGACTAAACCTTCAATAAGTAATTTATTTTTCCCACACGCTAAAAGCTCATACTCAAAACTACCTTGGACTTGATGACATTAACTGATGTCAAAGACCACGAGAAGGTGGTAAGGTCAAGAAGATTCAATCAAATTACGGCCAGGTATCGATGGAATGCCATCATCATTATCCACGAGTTACGATCTGTGCTCGCGAGCCGTAATGACGGTCATTAGTGGAGGATTATACCTAATTTGACAAGAATATTGAATTTTATACATAAACACTCAATTCAGACACGTGCATATTTTGCATAAGCATACATATTTCATGTCGGAATAATTCATTGAAATAAATTAGCAGGAAGTTGAAAACATCCAGTAAATTTGTTTCAGACCTGCTTATTAAGAGTAGGTATTTACCTTTTGATCAAAGCATTTATAATGGATAATTATATATACCCGAACTTTACGGGTACATTAGTAATACAAATCCAATATATAGATCAAATAATTGGTACCGATCATACGGAAGTTGATCGCATAAGACAAGATATCATAAATCAAACAGATTAGCATCAAGACTATCATTATAGTGTGTATTAGAAAATTAATTCGTAAACATGTAATCAAAGTCTATTACTTTTTGATGGCCCATTACGATCAATACCGATTTGAAGATCAAATTACGTAAGAAGTAGCTATTTAGCCGATGTAGATCAAAACATCGATCGATAGTGAAATTTAATTAGTATTGCAATTTTATCGCCAGATATGTGAAACTCATAACCATTTACATCTTAATGTAGTTAATGGTGCCGATTCTTTTGTCACAAAATTCTACTAGACTAAAAATCACCAAAACTTTGTTTATTCCTGTCAAACGAAGTTTCCTATTCTGAGATTGACTAAAGTGACACAATTTAACTTTATTATAGTTTGGCAGCACTAACGTTATTTCGTTAATTAATTTAGTGCAATTTTGCTATCCTGAATTTGCCGTTCTTCACCAAAAAATTGTATTGCCAAACTAAATCAGGCCATTTTCAATCGCGATTAAAAAGGTGTGGAATCATATTAGTTATCATGAACTAAAATTTACAAAGCACATTTCTCTACTAGTTCTTGAAAGTTTGGATGCTTGTGAGTTTGGAAATAATTATGGAAGCTTATGTGATTGCAGCTGTTGCCTATTCGGCAGAAAGGTAAACTATTGGCCATTTGCCGATTATTATGCAGCTGCTCCACGAGCAGCACCTGCTGTCTCTTACTGGCTTGTTTTCTCGAGAATTCGTCGACTGCGTCCTGAAGAGAAGACTTCCTTGCTATCAGATAATTACTTTACTCTTTGAGTCTTTGCTGAAGTCGAAGAACCTATTGTACTGACATAACCAATAGACGACTCAGATAGATTCAAGGTATCCTTGATAGGGCTTTCCTACGGCGACGAGAATACCGAATTTTCTTTTCTCGAGATAACATTTTTATTAATAAATTAGCTTTATTATGCTGAAATAAATAGCAAGATAATCATGCTCCCTGAATCAATTCGTAAATGCTGTAGTAAGTCGATTTTCATAAAATTAAAGGATTTTTTCTTATTGAAAACCGAAAAAAGATCGCCGAAGTTCTAAATCGTTTTAGGTGTACAATCCCAGCAGGACCACATTGTTTACAGATAATAAAAATAAATACAGGTTATTTCATCTTAATTTATTAAAATATAACATCAATATGGTTTTGCGCAGTCATCAATAAACTCCCTCTATTTCATATAAATTATTTTTGATAAATAATTGAAGATCATTATTTGATATTACTTAGGTATTTTTTTTTGCACTTCAGATCATTTCGGTAATTTTCATTCACTCTTTATTTTAATTTCCAACAAATCTTGGTATATGGACTACTCAACTAAGAAATTGTCAAACATGATTTTAGTTGTGTCAAGAGTGTTTTTTATGTTTAGAGAATCCTGTTTGCAGAATAGCTTATAAGATTCTCTTAAGAAAAAAAAAGTTGTAATAGTTTAGTTCAGTGTACAAGAGAATCGGCACCAATATCCATCATTAGCTCTAAAAATCAGGACAGCCTTGATTATAAATATGAATGTAATGGGCTATCAGTATTTTGTGTTTGCCGCTTCCGTAAAATGTAGGTACCTACGTCAAATAATAATGAAAATTTATTTAATAGTCCTATTCCCCTTTGAACAAATTAGCACGATATTTAGATAAAGCTGCCTCTACACAAAACACATTAATATAATAATTTAAATCAATAATTAATGAAAAAACGATTCATAAATATTTATGTTTTTTTAGAGCTCTGTTAAATATAAATACTCAATTAGTCTACGCAGCTGCAAAAGTGCACCAAATAGAATATTAAATATCAAAACAACCTTAAGATGCAATTAGAATTACATCATGTGATACTTTGCTACGCAGACAAAGTATCAAATTATGAAATAAAGAATGTATGAAGGTCAATGCCGTGTGCATTTAACCAATATCCGATGACAGCGATAAAGATAATACTAATATAGGTAATTATATCAAAGAGATGATTGCGAAACGTAAAAGACACTTTGTTCGCACGGGATGAGATGTCGAAACTGAATTGGGTGTAAGAGCTCGGGCTGCGTACCCAATGTAAGAATTAGAATTAGATGAAGCAACGCGTGCGCGGCCAAGAGAGCAAGATTGAAATGCGTTTCGTTCATAATTCTGGCCGCATCTAATAATGGAGTGAACTCAACTCCGCAGCGAATTGTGCTGTCAACAACAATATTAAATATCTTGAGCCCCTGTAATTGATTTTGATGTTGGCGTTCATGACATTATTGTATTGGTCATGGAGATTAGTGTAGGTGTTACCATATGCGAATTACGTCTGCGTATGTGTGTGCATGTGTGATAAAAAGAGAATGACTACTTAACTGTTTTCACAGACTGATTCATTAAAAACATGAATTTTGCGTTCAAGATTGATTAATCAACCAATGTTATGACTATTGTTATTTTAATTCCCAGTCGTTCGATATTGATAGGGACTAATTCAATGTGCTTTAACCTATAGCAAACACATTAAAAGTTAAAAGATATAATATTACAAACGATTACTACGACACCTCCTTAATAGCAGCGCCTCAGATTTCTGTCGTTAATTTAATAGGCGTAAACGGTCAAGTTACATTGAATAACTAAATGAAAATTGTAATATTCTTGCATTTCATATTTTGAAGAATGGTATTGTAATAACGTCTACTTCTGAGAATTGTTTGCCCAATCCTAGTTCATTATTCGCCTTTAGATGGCGATGTTTTTGTTAATTGGGCATTAAGTTTTTCTTTATATAAGACTAATGATTCTGTGAGTTAGTAAAGTTACAGCGTGGAGACACAGTATATATACTGTAGGTGGAGATAAATTGCTTTTTCTTAGAATCGATAGAACGAAAAATATATTGGTAGTATAGAAAAATATGTATTAATCCACATATTACCATTTAAAAAATACTTTACTTTATGAAACGAGTGTGCTAATTCCTTACCTACTTGTGAACCTAAATAAAATAATTTGATTACAAAGAACAACCCGTACCAGTTACAAACAAGATCATCTAACATGGACACTGAATCATCATTACACATAAATCCAAAAAACCACATGTAACATTTTGAGCATAAGGAAAATCCTATTTGTGACTAACAAGCAAGTAACATAACACATGGAGAAATGCTTCCCGACTATCACCATACATGGTTCAAGGAAGTTATTCAACGGCTGAGGTAGATGACAGATATGAGATACAGGATACAAAGGGCCGACTGTCTGCTTTGTAAGTACAAGATTAGGCTAGACTAGGGGTGGCAAACCGTTAAGCCCCCACAAAATCACTTTATACAACGTGTCGTTTTGCATCCTCGTCAAATTTCAGGAGGCTGTTATGAAAGACATGAATAATGAAATAAAATTACGATCCTGCTCAATAATTAATACATACTTGTTTTTTTAGGTATTTAAGTTTGACAGTATTTCAGAATACTCCACTTTCAAAGAACAAAATCGCCCCGTTGCGTATGCGGTAGGCAGTGTCGTACTTATTTTATTATTGATTCGTGTCGAGAATCATTAGCATAGTTACCTCCTCGAATTTGACGAGGATGCAAAACAACACCTTGTATAAAATCTTGTGGCCAAGACGAGTCACCGATATCTGGGAAAAGTTAACCAACGTTATAGAAAAAAAACACCCACATAAATTCCTTAATGAGCAACGAATTCTAACATAAATAGATATAAAATGCACAATGCAATGAAGATGGTGTTGTTTCGATTTCATACTACAGGTGATGCAGTGCCCAGAATTTCCTGTTGCGTGCCATCCTTGGCCCTCGCACCAAAAGATTTGTCATCCCTGAGCGAGCTAGACCATAGTCCTTAGAATTTATTGTTGAAAACGTTAAGAGTAAGTCAGAGCTGATAATCTTTAAGCATGTTAATTGTTTAGCGTGCAACAATAATGATGCCAACTCATTTCTGAGTGTTGTGTTGATTTAAATGACATTATAGATCAAGTGAAACTTTTTGGCCTTTTGTGTCCACATGTAATTAGATATTCAATTAGATTTTATATGGGTGTCAAGTGTCAGTACGTATTCACATCATATGCCGACCATTGCTTTGTAATAAGAAGTCGTTGCTTAGTGATCAGACTTGATGATACTTCATGTACATCGGAATTATTTACTCTTCCATGTACTTACTTAGTTGAGAGTTCATAAAATCCATTTCTCAGGTTTTTCTTGAGTACATTTTTTTATTTACTGTGGATAATCTTCATCAAAATTAATTTTAGCTGTCAAAGATATCCTGCCAGTTCCCAATATCCTCGATACATTTCCATAACTAAATCGATACCTATTAGGTAAATGACCATTATTAATATGTAGTAATTATTATTTCCTTAAAATGTTACTTACGCAAGTATATGCATACGATTACGATTGATATTGCCTTCAAAATGCTAAATTAAAACGAAAAACGTATCATGAGTACTTCAAAATGTAATTGACACCGACAGGAAAATAACGGTTATTAAAGGGAAGTAACGAAATCATTAATCGTTAAGTGCGTTTTCAAATAATTGGTCGGTATATAAGACACAAATGTATAGGTAATGTGCCTATTACATAGGTTCTAAATGTACACAATACATATTTAATGTATGAGTTGGGATATGCCAACAATTGTATTTGCCCGCGGCATCGCCAGCGTGGAGATCGGAAATAATCCCACGGGAACGTGCAACCGGGACTTAAACTATCTGTGTGCACCATTTCATTGAAATTCGTTCAGTCGTTTTTGCGTGATTGAGTAACAGACATACAAACTTTCTCATTTAAATACCTATCTATATTTATATATAAATATATTATAGTAGGACTATTAACAACTCTTTCATTATTATGATTATAGGACTGCGGTTGTGAACAAAATCCCTTCTAAATTCCATCCACTTATCTGTACAAAGAAGGTGTAAGGTGTAATTGCAATAACTGAAAACCCGAAAATAGAAAAATATACTCATAAAAAGTTTTCAGCTGTTCCATACATTTATGTTCGTATGTAGGTATTGGGCAATCGATTTTTTCCAAAATTCCGATGTTATTCCCATGGTTTCCAGTTATTTCAATTACATCGTGTTTAATTGCTAATTCTTCATCTAATAATATCAGTTCATCAAGACGTTAAGATTGGAATTGCGGTTGAGGCCAATTGACTGACTGAAGAAACCAGTTAGATTTCTTAATTAGCGGACGATCAATTCGAGTCATCAAGTCTAGGACGAACGAATATAATGAGGTATGTAGGTGTAGGAAGGCCATTAGGCGATGTGACACATCTGTTTAGTTAGGTAATAAGCATGAATTATAGTAAGTGATGCCTCGTGTTTTTCTCTTAATACTGACACTAGTAAAATAAGTAGAAATTAAGTGTGTTCTGTTTTCTGTGACAAAGATACATCTTGCACAGAAAACAGAACACACTTTATTTCTACGTATTTTACTAGTGTCTACAAAATATTTTAGCAGTTATTGAAAAGATTCAATAACTGCTAAAATATTTTGCAACTTTCAGGCAAATTTTTAAATTGTAATAAATGTAGATAATAGATCTGGGTGAAAGCACGTTAAGCAGTTGGTCCAGGCTGTCATTCGCGTTGCGGAAGGTTCGTACGTTCCCGCGACCCCCAGCGTAGGTGTGAGATGGAACACCGGGGTGGTTTTTAGTCAGTAAGAGTTTCACAGACCCCGCCACCCGCTTCAGGGCGGCGGACATCCTTCAGGATTTTCCACCCCGGAAACAAAAAAAAGGCTGTCATTCGTCCAGTGGAGGGTTGCGGAAGGATCGTGCGTTCCCGCGACCCCCAGCGTAGGTGTGAGATGGAACACCGGGGTGGTTTTTAGTCAGTAAGAGTTTCACAGACCCCGCTGCCCGCCTCAGGGCAGCGGACATCCTTGAGGATTTTCCACCCCGGAAACAAAAAAAAAAGGGTGTCATTCGTCCAGTCGGGGGTTGCGGAAGGATCGTACATTCCCGCGACCCCCAGCGTAGGTGTGAGATGGAACGGCGGGGTGGTTTTTAGTCAGTAAGAATCTGACAGACTCCGCCGCCCACCCCAGGGTGACGGTGGCATCCATCAGGATTTTCCACCGCGGAAAAAAAATAATAGGCTGTCATTCGTAGATCTTTAGCATTCGTTACGAGTAGTCAAAAGTCGTGGAGGTCAGATAAGCAGTCGCTCCATGTAAAATACTGGTATTTAGCTGCATCTGGTTAGACTGGAAGCCGACCCCGAAATAGTTAGGAAAAGACTAGGCATATTGATATATTCTCAATAACTACAAAATATTTTGCAGCTTCCGGAGCAAATTTTTAATAGTAATAAAAGTTATAGATGTGGTCATAATGTTGAATAAAGATTTTGTTTTTTTGTCGAGTCTGTAACCTTTAATTTTATAATCAATTCTTAATACCGTAACTGATCAGCGGTCGGATAATGCATTCAATTTGAATACTAATTGCTCAAGAATCAAAAGTTATGTATACACAAGTTTAAAAAAACAATACACCTGTATTTGATTGTGAAATCGGTCAGATTTAATCTAGATCATGATAAAGTCAGAAGATTATCTCAAAATACTATCATCAGTATTAACTTGTGGCCATTACGTAATTTAGTTACTGGCTACTATGAGAAACGTGAGAAAAAGTGGCCAGAGTTGGCCCATTGCCGATCACTCCTAAATATAGGCAAATCATCAATTAGGCAGACTGAATCAATAGCACTTCAGGCTCGCCCATGTTGCGTCAGGCAGTTGGTTCTCCGCCTTCCGCCATCTTAGGGAATACCTACTTTAATAAAAATCAATATTTACCTACTTACCGAGTAGGTATTTATTGTATGGTCATTGAACTTTTATAGTCGCTTACAACTTCTTATATCTTTAAAATAAGCAAGAAAATGGTACTGTCCTTTTCAGGATGTTGATGATTTTATGACATTCATGCTAAATGTTTATTATATTGTGTTGTATTCATCATCGTATGCCTAGCTTTTGCCCAACTATTTTTGGGGTCAACTTGCAGTCTAACCGGATGCAGCTTCCTATCTGACCTCCACAAGACAGTTACTGGGTAACACTATACTTGGTAAGACTGATTGTCAGACTTTCGGGCTTCTGACGACACGTAACGATTGTCAAAGATCTACGAATGACAGTAGTATTATGTTTACTATTTATTTCTTTTCATTTTGGTTATTCCTAGTCAGTTTTTCCAAGAAAACAATGAACACAGACAATCAAATTAATTTTATTAGATACTTAATTTGCTTTGTTTGATCATTAAATATTAATACAAAACGCACACTCTCAAGATACCTTTTACAATAGTAGGTGTTTTGTTTGTTACTTCTCTACCTCATCGTAATGGCAGTTGATGTGGATAAATCCTTATTAACTTGCTTTGTTTCTAAGTATAATTTTATCTTAAAACCACTTCCTGCCCTAAGTTTACTCATATATGGCCGCGCGCAGCCCTAGTTAACATATTCCGCTCTATGAAAACCATGAAATTAATAATTACTACTAAGTAGTACAGACAACTCGTAAATAAAGGCTCATTAACAATGTTATGTTTTACTTACTTTTCTTTAATCACAAATGAAATCATAAATTAGCGCACTACGTATATGCTAACCAGCCAGACGTCTACACATGCACTGTTTATTATTTATACAGAAAATTAGTCAGACAGCGCATATTTAAAACTTAAATAAAAAATACGTATAATTTTATCCGATAAGGAACCCACTGCTTTGATTTCCGCCTAAAGTAAATGTAAAATAAATAGTTGAAATAAAATAAAATAATTGAATCTGTCATAGGTATGAGTATATTAAAAAGATTTATCATGCTCCAGTATTTTTCATTGAATATTTATGACGTAAACCAAAAACGTACATAGGTATGTAAACCTAACTTTTAATGGATTATGTAAATAATTAGCTTTCTATTTATGTTCTGTACATGGAGTGTTGAGCGGTAACGTGCTCATTTCGAATATCTAATGAGTTTGGTTGCACATCGACAGTAAGAAATGGATCTTATTTTTAAACCTGCTACGGAGTTAAACCGTAATAAATAACGATTTAATTAAGATTTATGTGCCAACTTATTTTTTTATGATAAATGCAACGTGCTTTATTTAATATACTAAACGCCTGGCGACATGCAGCGACAAGCAAGTCTAATACAATGTCAATAAAAAAGTCTAAGTCAATAACTGATATCTGATCTTGAAAAACGCCTGAAATTACTAAACAATAGGTAATACCGGAAAAGCTTATCAGCAACTAAAGAACAACCAGTTGCTTATCGATACATGTTTGACGTTAAATACTGTATACAGTATCGGAATTCCTAATAAAATGGAGAATGTTAACAACCAAAAAACTCAAAGAAATAGCGATGTTTAAGAAATTAAACAAGGGTCTGTTCTTCTGTACTAGGTTTGAAACAGTTGGAAGTCATAAAGAAAGAGAAATAATACATGTTCTTTTCAATATGGGCAGTAGGTACTACTACAATGGTTAGGGTTAATCCTTCAATTAAAAAATGAATATTCATTAATTAAGGACGTTACTGTAACCACACTGAAGCAATGCTAAATGTTTCAATTCAGTGTTGAATGAGGTAAGTAAATGTCAGTGTTTTTGTATGGAATAATTAATTAAACAGCGAACTAGAGCGATGCA
Source organism: Brachylomia viminalis (assembly GCA_937001585.2). NCBI lineage: Eukaryota > Metazoa > Arthropoda > Insecta > Lepidoptera > Noctuidae > Brachylomia > Brachylomia viminalis. Next base: position 9,931,012 of record OW443297.2, on the reverse strand, counting down.
AATGTTACGAAATACAATGACTGCTCAATAACGCAGACTGCGTTTAGTTGAAAAGAGTTCCGTAGTAGTTATTACTAGCTGCGCCCCGCGGTTTCACCCGCATAAGTGTCGAAATCGTGGAAATATCGGGATAAAAAGTATATGATGTCCTAATCCAGATCATGATCTACCCGTGTGCCAAATTTCATCAAAATCTGTTCAGCCGTTTTAGCTTGAAAGCGTAACAAACAAACATACAAAAAATCGAATATTTTCTCTTTATAATATTAGTTTAGACAATATTATTATTCGAGCATTTCTATTAGGATTTACGAGGGATGCTGACAATAATTAAGAAAATTATTTGTCTACTTGCTCTCTTTTTGTGTCTAGTGAATTATAAAGGCTCATAAAACACGCGCGACACGAGACGCGAATCGCACATGACTCGAAAGACACCGCTCGTCACGCGACAGGCGGTGCCTTCGTGTCGCGTCGCGCGTCGCGCCTGTTTGAAGGAGCTTTAAAGCAACTAATAAACAAATATTCGTATTCCCGGGTCGGACAAAGTGTTATTGGGTTTTTCCATCTGGAATATTTCAGTGGTCACCTGGAATATTTTTTTTAGGATATAATGTTAATGTTTTGCTTAATACCAAGGTGTGATGTCAGATGTTACACTTTATAAGCGACTACTGTAAGGCTCGCTTGTTTTTTTTTTTATTCCCCGACGAAAAATTTCAACTGAGGGTTTCAGAATCATGTATGTACTCCAAGGGCGTCTAAATCATATAAGAATGTAATTATAAATGTGATGCGTTTAAATATCATGTTTATTACTCCGTTGATGTTTTATGTCACGAATAAACGATTAAAACGGAACCCGGTAGGGATTTTTGACCGCAAACAAATGTTGGATATGAGAAATTAAGAACAATAGAAACGAATTAAATGTACGGAATGACTTTAATTTAGAAGGTTTTTTTTCCGATGAATGTCTGTGTACTAACCTAGAGCCATAAATGTGAGTCTCGATGTAGGCTAACTTTGTAACTATTAATAGAATGGTTTGAACGTGATTCATAGTTGTAATAAACTGATTTCAGCTTTCAGCACTGAAATCCATATATTATTTATGTTGTTAAAAGGAGCAATATAGAACACGAATAATAAAATCAACACGGAATCTGTAATTGATTTTGGCATATTCAAAGTAATAGCCGGTTTGTTGCCAAATCCCAATCCATTCCTTCCTAATTCGACACCTTTTTTCTTAACTTAGCCTATGCCACCTTTATTCTTCTTTTAGTTTGTAGAAGAACCTACCAGAAACATAAAGGTGGCCTAGGCTACTTTTAAATTATTAACAAAAACGACACACTGAACCCCAAAAACCAAAAATGGCAAAATTGTGTATATTAAACAGTAATTTGATGATATCACGATTGTCCGGCGGTGCTACGCGTCGTCGATCACAGGCCCGTCTTTACAGCCATTAGGTACTTCATTAATAATTGAACTAACTACCTTTTTTGTTCGATATGAAAAATGTCTGTCACGCTCAATTTATCTGATCGTCCTTCTCCGCTGCAAATTGAATGGTAAGTACCAAACCGTTTATTTGTGCAAACGATTTTACATAAGGATTTGTAGATGTTTTTGCTTGATTTTTTGGTTTCGTTGAGAGTTCTCAGAACGTAGGATTTATGAAGATTACTATCTAATGAATTTAGTTTAATTAGTAATTAAAACACATCGCTGTGTGGCAAGAAGGGTGACATAACTAAAAAAAAAAACAATTTTGACATAAGCATATTGAGGGACGTGACGAATTTTATTGTTTTTGCTACAAAAACGACATTACGCTAAGCCTAAAAATGAGGGAGCTAGAGAGGTTGTGACTTTATGGTCCCCGCACTCTTACCGCTACTTTTAAATCAGCATACCCAAAAATTGCTCTTTTTAATTATGTCAAGCATCTCGCAAATGAACGACATTTTGATATAAATATTTCGGAAAAAATCCTCTGATAGTTAAATTATACGAGAAACAGTTGGTAGCCCTCCAAAATTGGCACAAGAAACAGGATCCTGGCTACTGGTCGCCATGGCTCCGAGAGAGAATTAGTGAAGTAACACTATAATAAGTATTACCAACATCATTCTTAATTCGGTACTAGGTACTTACGCTACGAAAAGCCTTTGACAATCGCCAATCTGCGAAAATCATTAAATCTTAAACTTGACCAATATGTCTGGTCGCACTGGTTTGTAGGGAAGTGTAGCTGCAGTAAATATCAATGTAGGCATTACGTATGTAAATAGAAGCCATAAATTAATCATACCACTGAAGTTTAATAAGGAAAGGCTGTTGAAAGATCAACGATGCTTGAACGTTTAATAAACCATATGATTATAAAACTAATACGCATTATTGTTCCTTTGGCCATTACTTCGTGGAGAGTAAAAAACGCGTTCCGTTTTAAAACAAATGAACGTTTAAAATCAATTCAAATAGCAATTACTGTACATTAACGGCTGCACGATAATTTTATTATCAATCACAGTAATAATGATCTAATGATGTATAATGTGAGTTATATTCTCAATTATAATGTTTTATTGGTTTTGTATGTATGTTTTTAATTAGTTGACCTACCTCAATTCTAATACATAAGGTCAGCTTAGGTCTTCCGGTAAATGTACTCAATAATCCAAGTTTAATACGTTTTTTTATTGTAATTAATCACCCAAATTTATGTTGTTTTAATTCTTTAATCATACAAATACCTGGCCTATGAAAAATGCAATGCACAGTTGTCACAATTTAATGCATATTCATGGTTAGTGTTATTTTTTATTAATTTACGATACCTACCTACTGGAAAACCTTCATATTCAATTTGAAAAAATAGAAACCTACTGGTTCTTCTTTAGGATGAAGTAGCAGCGCTTCGCTATAGAAAAGAATAACGAATACATTACTTTTATTTTAATAAAATAAACACGCAAACTAGCCAAGGCTACCAAGGAAGATGAGCCGTTTTTGTTTTCTTATAACTCCAATATAAGTAGCATTAACAATAAGCTAAACATATTCACAATAACCCATCATTCAAACCAATGCGGAATAAAATACAAATAAGAAGTAACTGAAGAAATAGCATAAACACAAATGTACTGAAGGTAAAAAATTATAAAAAGAACAGGCATTGTACGGAATTAAAACATGAAAAAGAAATGAGGAAGCCAGTTACAACACACGAAGTTGATAAGCAAGAAGTAAACATAACAGTAGGTTCTTTATTACAGCTCTCGTTCGTACTTTGTAGATATGGTATCATAAACAGAAGGTACATTACGAAGTGGATTTACCAAAAAAGAAAAGAATAGAAAAGAAATGTTCAATTCTGACAGACCTTGGACCTAGTAAGCTGAAACTGTATATAGTATACCCTTTACAAACAAAGTACCTACAGATTGTACTTCGGTGAGTGTACCCAAGAACTCCACGACCTCATACCACCGGTCCCCTTCTTCTATCGGTCATCTAGACGCACTGCGACTTATCATCCTTACCTAGTTGCTATTCCTCCAATTCGCACTAAGCGTTTCCAAATGTCTTTTGTTATGCACACAGCAAAAGAGTGGAACTCTCTCTCTACCTGCGTCTGTGTTTCCGAATTACAACCCTAATCTCATCAAAGTGAGAGTGAACAGGCTTATTCTGGGTAAGCTCACTCCATCTTCGACTCTGTCTCTGTCACCAATGACCTAGACTAGAGTTAAGAGCAAACCCATCTTAAAAAAAATATTAAAAAGTAAAGTAGACAAAGAACAAGGATTTTTCGAAATTCCTGAGGGATAGGGAATATAAGGCTTTCGAAGTCTCTGGCAAAGTGCTGGTTTTTTTCTTTTTTTTCTTTCATTTGATTCGAAGTCATTCGTGTCAAATTGACAGTAATTTGAATCATGTAAAAATGAGTGTCAATGTAACATTCAATTATTGAATCAAAAGATTGGATTCAAAATTGAAGTAATCTTGACTAAGTTGATTCTTGTTGAATGAAACGTTAAAGAAAATAGTAATAAGGCCGTGCTAGTATACATTAATTTGTCGTGTAAATAGTATGATTCGACTTAAAGAATGGGTTATTGTTCTGCGTAGAACGACAATGAATAAGACGTTTTAATTGTTAATTGCCCGTCACAGCCGTGTCATTTGTAGTGTTGTCATTTATCATTCACAGTGTTGTAGACAACCGTTTCTGGTAACATAATTATAGCAACAAAAATACAATAAGGTAAGTTTGCAACTATGAAGGAAATCCAAGAAGATACTGAAATATGTATGGTCTTTTAATGTATGCAAATGGATCAGAAAACGTACTTGTACGTGGATGCCAATTTGTAGTGCAAATTGATTGCTTTGATGTAAATAATTGAATACTTAAACCCGTAATAATCATTTTGTCACCTTAAAAGATGTTTTCATTTGACAATTTATTATGGTTAATTTTATAACCTTAAATTTTCGTCGATGTTATTCAAACAATAATTGTTAAAAAAAAGGTGCTAAGATATGAATAATATGATATTTTGTGTGAGTGAGTGATTGCGAAAGAATTTTACCTGTGCGGGGTTTATTTACACTTTAATCGGATACTTTTGTAACAGACATTAGAGAACTGTGTGAGGCGATGACACCAATGTAACTTTCATGTAATTGCTCGACAACCATAAACCGCATCGACAATGACATTGTGCGATAAAAAAAAATATTCCTTTGCACTATCTACTAAGTAATGCATGTTAAAATATGTATATATGTAACGACATTTACCTGTTAGTATTAATAACAAAGAATTAATCTACATTGAGTTTTAATCCTTTGAATAAAAAACTATGAACTTCTGATATGATGTTGTCAATAGTCCTACCCACTTGATATTTTTTGCTGAAAATCACACAAAAACTTGTAGCCGTCTGAAAAGGAGATTGTGCATAATAATTTTAAGTGAATAGTACATTTTTTATAGGTAGGTAACTAAGCGAGAGAAAAAAATGGAATCGCATAATATGTATAATAAATGTCAATCTCAACTGAAACTAGAAAGTAAGAAAATTAAGTTTATTCGTCACAGAAATATGTGCATATAAAAAGATAAGTAATTTAACTCGAATAAAAATACAAAACAGATTGAACTGTGATCGTAAACATGAAAAGTGGGCACACTTTAGTTGCTAACGCTGAAAGCGACTAAAGAAAACCAGAGTTTTCAAAGGATGGCTGTGACGTAGGTACTCCAGTCATAAGTAGGCGAGATTTGATTAAGGCGACGTATTTCTATAGTACAATTGGACCTTTTCGTCGATGTCTCCGAGGTTGTCAGAATACTCACTCAAGACCGATCTTCAGTGAAGGTTTCATATCAATCAAATAATTCGTGTTCCTTATTTCTCAATGCTCATAAAACCGACATCTTTATAATATCTCGGTCATTATCGGCAAGTAGTAACTTCAAACTTAATGTCTTCGTGATCTGTCAGAAAAGCAGATGGCAATGTTTTGCGAGGTCATGACCTTTTGGAAGTCTGTGATCAACCGAAAGCTCACCAATAAAATATGCAAAATCAATTCTTAAATATATTTTATTATCTTTTGCAATATTTTAAATCATGATTTACAATTTGTTTTTATTTTATTTACATTATAAAATTTGGGTAAGACTTTGTTTCTGATTCTGTATTTAAACTTCGCTGGCAAAACATTTCGTACTTAATTAAATTACAGAAAGATCCTAAAGTATGTAGGTATGTTGTTATTCGTTTGGATTTGGCAAAACAACTGAACAAGATATACCTATATCCATCTTAATCCCTTTATCTTCTTGTCTCCCTTGCTTTGACCTTTCAATACTATCCGGTAAGCTTCACCATACAATTGCAATGAAGGACAACGGTGCATCGCTTACTATCCTCAAAAATACCATACTATGCTATGTAAATGGGAAAATGAGTGACCTACAAAGGATACGAAACGTGTTTTTCACACAAGCTGAAATATTGAATTATATGTTTAGTATGGTTTTAAATATGTATGGGTTATAATGATTTCTTCATTCGGTTTCTATTATAACCTGTAGGTATCCTACCTGACATTGTCCAGTACTCGCTAATAGCATTACCACTTTTGTAGATTGAGGTATTACAGTATTGTGATGTCTCGCATAAAATATTCGTCACGGGCCACGATTTTGCATTCGTTTTTATGTCTTTATTCTTATACAGAGAAAGCTTTGTATACCTTCACGTAATGTGAGTTATGTAATTTTATTGAACAAAATTTTAGAAAAAAAATAGTCACTTCAACAAAAAAAATACAGGAAAATATACGCGGAAGTACTGAAACACACGATCATTTCGTGACATTAAGTCTGTTCTATTCTATCATCAAGGTGAGTATATAGAAGAAATAAACAGAGCTTTAAAGGGCTGTTAACATAACTATACACACTTACGATATCACAGAATAGAATTAACAGTTCGATACAGCTAAAAACAGAAATACATTTATCATGTGCGTCCTTATGAATACAACTCGTCGTCGTCGCAGCGCGTGCTAAAAATGGTATTACTCTGCAGATGTTCGTGCCTCAGCTCAAAAATGGCTTGCATTAAAACTAAGTATACGTACTCCAAGGACTCAACCATACAAGATTGTATACCACCATAATATTGTATGCAAAAATAACAAAACACACGCACCCTTTCAATTAAATTCACCGGCTTTCACGTTAGAGTTAGCACCGCAGTACGGTAATCACCACGCGATGTATTATCACAAGTCACACAGGGGCGCTAGGCGGCTAGCGGATGTGTCTTCCTTTCGACGCGCGAACATCAACTGTTGGTTTGCGCGCGCGCGCGTCCGAGCCTCGTCTGATAACCGATAGCTACCACGGATAAACTCAGTATATATGTACGACAAAAAATTGCCGCTAAATGCCTTTTCACAGACACAAGTTTACATCATTTGTAATAATATACACATGGGTTTTCGAAACAGTCATCGATTCATCCCTGTTGTTTCGAATGCATATAAAATTTAATATGCATATCGTAAAATTTCGCTATCGCTCAATAGCCGTGCAGGTTTATTGAAATTTCAGTGACGAAAGTTGAATTTTGCAATGTTTTACGGGTTTTTTTCCCATAAACGTGATGCAAGCAAGGGCTAATTTTTTTAGAAACACACAGTTCTGCTGAGATTTTAAGACGGGTAGTAAAATTGTAACATCAATTTAAAGTTTTTTTAAATTACCATTTCGCGAATGCCACTTCGAAGTTAAAGTCATCTTTCACAACAAGCAAATAAGCACAAACTGATCCACAATTTCGTGAAAATATTTATTTATAAATATTTATTTCAGATTTTAGGACTGCATCTATTTTATACCAACCTATTACCTAAATTGATGACAAAACCTTTCAAAAGTAAATAAAATATAATGAAGTCATTTCAATACCATTCATTTTCACAAAAAAAAACGTTCATTTTCACAAAAAAAAAACGTTCATTTTCACCAATTATTTAGAACAAATTTTGCATGCATGCAAGTCACCAATGTTATATTTTGAACTGTCAATAATAACTAACTGCTTCTAATTTATTTTTCATGTATGTGCGCATGACTGAGTTAACCATTGCTCAATAAAGCAATGATTTTAATAGTTATTTAATTCATACCCATAAAACACGATTCTTTACGTAGTTTTTTTTTCTTCTTAAAGAGATGGACAGATGTCCTACTGATTGGCGAGCAAAGTGAATCTGAAGACTAAAGTCAATCTCTCGATCTATTCCAGGGTTCCTTATACTTAAATAAACTGGTCGAACAGCCGTTACCTCGGATAGCGACCAGTTATTCATAAATACACTTTTTCTTTTTTCTGAAATAGCTATAGGCAGTGCTATTCTGTTAAAACTGATCATGTTTTTATGCGCATTGGAACATAATTTAAACACTGACAGTACTAATATATAGCGAAATGCTGACAATTAGGTTAGAAAATAGTTTAATAAGCAATTATGTCGAATAATTGGTCATTCGAAATACCTAATCACATGAAAAGCTACAAACTCAATTAACGCTACCTACTTGTCAATACAAAGTTTGACTTAGACGTTTGATATTGTCGCTAAATACTCAATCAATGTCTCCGAGCGTTTATTTATTAACGAAAAGGTCCTTTGTACACATGCGTTTGTGTCGCCGTGAAAAAGTACGGTTTATTTGCCGTGTGTAGGCACGGTCGTTAGTGTTGTATGGATCACTTTAAAAGCTTGTGAACGTACACGTTTTTTTTACGGCGCGATTTATAGACCCTACCTTGAAGTAACCGTACCGTGTACAAAGGGCCTAACGGTACGTGTTCGCTGATGCAAATATCTTAAAGATATATCAGGTGTATCAGGGATTCCCAAAGTGGTCGATATCGACCCCTTGGGATCAAGATCGGTTACTTAGGGGTCGACATAACCTCGTGGAGGCGATTGGCGGTGGCGATCTCTCGCGTCCGGCCCTGGTCCAGGCCATGGTACGGAGCGAGAGGGCTTGGGATGCCGTCACCTCCTTCTGCGAAGCAGTAATGTTCGCGAAGGAGGAGGCGGAACGCGTGAGGGAGAGGCAAAATTCGCGCCCTGACGCCCCTAGCCGCCGCAGGAGACGCCCTGGGCGTCGGGAATCACAGGCCGATTCCCGGCCACCGTAGGCGTGGGCTTGCGAACGGCGAGCAATGGGCAGCTCCCCGTTCGATAAGGACCAGGCCTGGGTCGACGGCGCGTTGTGTTCCACGCGCGCCTCAAAGAGATGTCAGCACCAATGACGGGGTCTGCTAGGACCGATGCCTGCTAGGGTTGCGGAAAAGTCCGAGAGGGATACCGTGGCCCCTGGCACAGACAACTGAAGGAACACGGGTGGGTTTTAGTCAGTAAGAGTCTGACACGCCCTCCCACTCTGCCCAGAGCGGGAGAAGTTATTTGATGATTACACATCCTCAAAAAAAAATTAAAAAAAGGGGTCGACATAAACGAAAACTGGTTTTGGGAGTCACCCAGGTCTTAAAATTGACCCCATTAATTAACACAAGTTCTTATTTGAAACTTTAAAGATACTGTATAAGTTTGGACTACTTGAAGTTTGGATTTATTTCATCTCTATCAAATCAACAATTGCATTCATTACTGAATACTTTTTCACATATGAGACACATCGGTCTCATATGTGAAAAAGTATTCAGTAATGATGCCATTAAGCCTTCAAAAATGGAGGACCACTTATCAAGAGTACATGCTGACAAAAAACATAAGCCCTTTCATTTCAAGCACTCAAAGAAAAACTAGAGAAAAGGCCATCTATAAGATCGATGTTTGCGTCATCATCTTTGCTAGACGTTGATGGTTTACGAGCATCCCATAATATATATTTACTAATAGCGCAATCGGAGAAACTCCACACAGTTGGAGAGCAGCTTTTTTTACCAGCTATTGCGGAGGTCTTGAACAGTGTATTGCACAAGCCCGCACATGATATTATAAAGAGAATTCCTTTGAGCAATAACACCTTCAGAGACGAATAGACGAGATGGGTAGCTACGTGAAAAAAAAAAGGTTTTCTCGCGTAATTGTCAAATTTTTTAGCGTATACTATCATATTTTTAACCGACTTCAAAAAAGGAGGAGGTTCTCAACTCGACTGTATGTTTTTTTTTTTGTATGGTTGTTATGCGATCATTCCGCCAATTATGAATTGATTTTGATGATTCGTTTTGTTTGGTAGTTCATACTTCAGAGGTGGTCAATAAATTATTTTTAAATAAAAAAAAACCGCCTTCAAACGGACGTGGACGTGTAAGACGATCGTTTTTGAATGGGTCAGGTACCATAACTAAAAAGTGCTAATTAAACAACTTTTGTACAAAAAAAAAACAACCAACAACAAAAAGATTGACGTGTAAAAGTGTTTGTAACAAACCTACTTACAGAAATAAAATCATTTACCATTTAACCGACTTCCAAAAAACAATACAAAGTGAAAAATAACTTTAATTTCGGAAATCGGTGGTAAAAGCTAAAATACAGATACAAAGACACCGACTTCCGAAATTAAAGTAATTTTTCACTTTTTAGTCATGCTTATCATAAACATGCATTGTCATTGGGATTGTACCAGTATGTAAAATTTCAGCTCAATCGGACATCGGGAAGTGGGTTAAATTTAACTTGCAAGAATCCACCTTCACATGCATACAAGTCAAGTTACTCGTATATAAAAGCTTTTAAAAATTATCCACTGCACCGTGCATTTATTTTTTAATTTAATTAAATCTGCAAAATTTGGTGATCATTTGATTCAACTAACATCAAACGCATCGCTATTTTGAACCTAATTTGTTGCCGCGATGCGCTATTGTCAACAAAAAAATTGCTGATCCAATTCGTGTGTTCCAAACTTTACGATTCAACCGCGGTCATGCAGAGGTCACGCATATTGTAGATTATGTAGATAAACACCTCGACCATGGTAAACATTGAAAAAAAATGGGGTTATTTCGTTAGCTCCATTGTATGACAGTTCTCTCAAAATATTTTTTCGGCCTTAAGAATAAACTTTCATTACCACTCGATAAAAAAAACACTGCATTCTTTTTGCTTTAGATAATGCACTTTCACACTCACTTGGCTGTCATACTGAGTAACTACGTTATGAATTAATTAGGTTTGTTGTAAATGTTTATAACCACTTACGATACGTTTAGATTATTTTAATGAAGACAAAGACGTTAAAAGTGCGGCAAAATGCTCGGTTTAAAGTTTATAACTGTGCGAATTGGTTCTTGATAAGCATCATTATGATGTTTTTGATATCCCATTATATTTCTTCCTAAAAATAGCTTGCTTGTTTGCATATAATAGCTGAATGATAATAATCTTTGTGTATTATACAGGGTGGCGATTTAGTCCCTGTATCCGTCAAAGGAGTGATTCTGTCGCTTTAAATAACTTTCGCAACAAAACTCTTTTCCGATTCATAAGAAAAAAAACAAATTCCTATACAAAAGTTATAGACAGACTATTTCGACGCATGAATTAAGTTTTTTTTTTACAATTCGGGTATGCTTTGCATAGCAAAACTTGTTTAGAATGACGTGTAGAATCATCCCCTTGATCGATGCAGGTGACTTAATCGCCATCCTGTATCAACCCTTGACAGTAGATAATTTATGAAACGTAAAGTAGGTACGATGGCTATTAGAAAGCGTAAGCTAAGACCTTCTTGAAATTATCTCCCTAGATTAAATACCTAAGGTCGTACAATATAAATGCATGTATCCACTAGGTTTATAGGACAGCTTGTCACGGTGCACTACGCGGTGTCATAATAAAAAACATACTTTATAACAGAAAATAATTGCTAGAAATTCTTCGGCGGTATGGTCCGTATATACGAAGTTTATGTTGTAACATGAATCTATTTGAACACGGAATTAGAGATGTTACCTTTCACTACTTTTGCCCTATAATGGCCTTTGACTTACTACGTAATGCGTGGTAATAACGCACTCCTTATTGGTGGCCGGTCCCAACTCTAGTTTACGAACGCACCTTAGGGATGTGCTAATAGGTCACTGATGCCTTATAGATGCGCTCTAATTGGATGCTTTAGCATGTCCGTGTAATGTAAAGTATTCGGCCGCGTACACATCAAAACGACCACCGAATGCCATAGAATGTGAGTGACCAGTACAAAATGTATGAAAAAACCGCCGACTGAATGCCCTTTGTTTTTCCATAACAAAAAAAAATAAAACAAATGAATAAATTAATTAATCTTTATCATACATTTTCACAGACGGTGGTCTACGAAAGTTTGGTGTGAACGCTGCCTCGGGAGATACGTTTTCGAATTTCAGATGTATTGCAGGTTATTAATGGTCTAATAGGTATTATTAAACTCCTAAGGTGACCGTTGCAGAAACAAAACAGCATCCGTAAATTACATCAGTCAATGAGTCTGCCTAGCATTTTCTCAACTGTGTTGGGGTCGGCTTCCAGTCTAACCAGATGCAGGTGAATACCAGTGTTTCACGTGGAGCGGCTACCTATCTGACCTCCACAGCCCAGTTACTGGGTAAAACAATACCCTTATTAAGACTGATTGTCAGACTTTTGGACTCCTGACTACCCGTAACGACTCTCAAAGATCTACGAAGGACGGCCGGGACCAACGGTTTAACGTGCTTTCCGAGGCACGGAGGGGTCTCGATATGTAATGGATTGTCACCCATCTACGAACCGACCGCGGCAAGCGTAGCTTAACCTTCGATCAACCCGTGCGGCTGTTATCAATTAGCCACGAGCCCCTCTTGTAAATTGCATCAGTCATTGCACCAAAATAAAATAATACCATATTAAGTGGCTTCAATGATACTCGTACAAAATCGCTCGGTTCCTTTCTTGTTTTAACAACTCATACATATTTGTTACTTTTCTGAAACTGGATCCTTGTTTACGGAAGTCGATCCCACCCTATGACGTTTATTTTGCATAAAAATAAGTAAACAAAGTAAATAAATAAAAATAGTTTATCGACCCAGAGATTAAACATAATACCACAATCTCTTGACGTAAACGACCGATGTTTTCATTGTAGCTTGAAAAGTAATGCCTTGAATACACGTACGGTAGGCCGCACGTCAGTGGTAACAAAACCAGTGTTAGCTGGCCTCTTAATCTATTGAAACTCCATACTTCGCTAGGCAGCTCAAGGTAAAATTGTTACCACGTGGTGGCAAGACAGTGCCAATTAAATGTCTTTTGCGCCAACACAGTGCATTTTAATTTTCTATGAAACACTACAGACAGATCGTAAATGAAAAAGTGTTACGTCTAAAGGATTATGAAATGAAATGTTTATTTCTGTAAGTAGATCTTTTAAGACAAGTCAATATTTTGAAAATAGATGGCGCCGGCATTTCCTAGCTGACTGATCCTTGAGAAGAAATGCCGAAACAAACTCAGATGTCTCTTTTAAAGTCCAAACATTATATTATTAGGATTTTATGTGAGTCTAACAATGCAGGACCACATCTGGAAGGGCCTATTGAAGAAAGAGCCATTGCAGCTTTGAGTTGACCTGTCCCAACAGACGGCATGCATGCATCAGTCATCGTGTAGGTCAACCCTATTTTAGGCAGTTCAACGACCCGTCACACGACGCTACCAGAAGGCCAATTCCCGTAATTACCTACATATAAACGTTCAAAATCAAGTCGCAATCTCATCTCAGCGACAGTCAAATGTAGGTAAACGCTATACAATTATTGACAGATTGAGACTGAGAGAATGCGTACGTTCTTAATAATCCGGGAATTGCCGGGAATTGCAGGAAATTTGCGTAGGCCCTATATAAAATACTCAAAACCGCCAGACAGCTATAAAGTCATGTATTCAATAGCTTGCACGGTACTCATATTCACAGTCAGTTTTCTCTTTAAATATCATTATTTATGTCACGTAAATCAATAAAAATGACATTATTACTTCCAAAACACTTAGTAGAAAACGGTTTCTTTCTTGGGGGTACATTGGAGTAGCTTAATTAATCCCAGGCCTTTTTGTCATCCAAGTAATCTTTACTTTATAGAAACCTTTTCGACAGAGTTTCTGTTTAATAAATTATATTAAATAAATTAAATTTATTGAGGCTCAGTTCTTTGACATGGCTTGGGAGTTGGTTGTAAAAACGTATATTTTGGCACTTAAACGATTTACTAATTTTTTGTGGACACAATTAGTAAATCTTTGTTTCTAGTATTTATGTTATGAATGTCGCTGTTTAGAATATAGTTTTTTTTTTTTTTACATAAATCAGGTTTTGATGACATAATGACAGTCGCATCTCAATATGTACTGAGATGCCACTGTCATTATGTTTATTTCCTTAAATTTATCCCTCAGTGAATTCCTACAACTTAGGTTATTTAAAGCTCGAATGGCTCGTTTCTGCAGCACAAATATAGCCTGAATGTTGGCTGCATTTCCCTACAGCAAAATGCCGTACGACATTACACTATGGAAATAGCTAAAATACACTAATCAAAGTCAAATGATGGATTTTATAGACCTTGTAGGCTGCAGAGCTAAGCGGCTTCGACCATTTGGTTATATGTGGGCCCCACTATAGCTTCGAGTCTATAGAACTACCACCTAGAACACAGTGATGTCCACAAGATCCAATGCCGCCCCATTTACTAATACATTGCTTTTCTTCTGCTTAACGATAGGTGTCAGAAATCTTATACATTTAGTCGTTTCCTCGTTTAAAAGTAAATTATCAATACTAAACCAATGCACTATTTTAGCGAGAGCATTATTACCATCGTCAGTAACTGTCTGTTGTCGCTTTAGCTTAAATAAAAGTGATTTATCATCTGCAAACACTATTTCATGACTGTTCTTTATAAGGTAAGGTAGGTCATTATTATATACTAGAAATAAAAAAGGGCTAAGAATAGAGCCCTGCGGAACTCCCATAGTGATAATAGAACCCAGGGATCGCTTGCCGTTAACGTCCGCTTTTTGGATCCTATTATCCAAAAAAGCAATAAGAAGATCCAAGGCAGTGTTGCTAATACCATAGTGATGCAATATCCTGATCAATGTACCATGAGAAACACAATCGAAAGCCTTCTGTCACAAAATCTGAGACTTCTCCCAGGCCTCAAAAATATTTGCAAGTAGCTCAACACTAGCGTGAGTAGTCGAGTGAGCCCTTGTGAAACCGAATTGTTTACTGTTTAATCATTTATGTTTATTATTTTTTTTTGCCATAGATCTAGCACCAATTTTTCAAATATTTTACTGAAGGAGGGTAGTACAGAAATTAGTCTAAAGTTCGTGGGGTGTAAGTGCTGTCCGATTTAAACAAAGGTATTATTTTACTACTGTCCATTAAGTCAGGAAATACACCACAGTCAATACATTTATTAAAAATAATTGCCAATTCAGGCGCTACAGTGTTAATTATGCATTCTGTAACCTCTACGGAATTTCCACGGATTTCTACGGATTTACGGAAGTGTATTGAAAGTTTTAATAATATCTCAAGCACTAACATAGTCAAAATTATATACATGATTACAAATATCAACATTTCCTTTCAATGGGGACTCGATAACAGTGGGTGGAGAATTTAAAGTTTTACTGGTTGAGACTGGAATATCTGCAAATAAATTTTCAAAAACTATAGCTACTTCTAAATCTTTTTAATTTGTTAAGTGTTTTTATTATTTAAGTCAATTTACATATTTATATATATATATATATATATATATATATATATATATATATATATATATATCCTGGAACCTATCTGACGTCCAACATGGCACTATTTGCATTTAAAGTGGCGACCACCGACTTTTGACGTCCGATATTCGGACGTCAGATTAATTTTCTTGAATTTTTACACTATTAGATCATAGATGGCACTAGGGAGACCATATCAATTTTTGTGCTGGACACCGAATTGCCTCGGATGCGTATGAAAATGAATATTTTAGTTCACGGTGATGCCGCTAGAGGGCCTATATACTGGGCACTGTATATTCACTTTTATTTTCCCGATCATTTTGCTACCGATTTCTTTCACCGCATGTTGCCAACTCGTGCCCTTGACGGCGAGACGTTGCCACTGTTATTGTTTTCGCTTCGCAACGCAAATCAATTACAGCACAGACAGATAGATCGTTGACCGGCCGGTATAAAAAATCGTTTGTTTACTTTTAATGATAATAAGTTAGTGAATTAAAGTGAAAGAGTTGAAGTGTTGTGTGTATCTTCTTCTTCTTCTTCTCTTATCTTATCTTCAACTTCTATCGTTTAGAATCTCGGAGGTACTTAGTGGGATCGATTTCAATTCACTTGGGGCACACAAATTAGGAAATCATTTTGTCAGATTGTTCTTTAGTGTTTATTATTAAAGTATGTATATTATACTAACAAAATTACCAAACCAAGAGTAGGTTACGCTAGATAGGTAGGTTATGTCAGATACGCAACTATTATTTTGAAAAACTTGTACTATCCGTTTACTAGAAGTTTGCCATTTTTCCCGCTCCCGCTTCGTCTCACCACCCACCCGCGCTCACCCGCGCTGTACCGACAGCAAGCAAATTCAAATTTCAATAAATAATGTAAGTCGAAAAGGAAAGTTTATCACAGCGGATTTTATGAAGTATCTTTGTATCTTCTTTCTTTATGATATCATCTATGAAGATTCATTTAAGATTTGTTGCAAATATCCTTTAAAGATCCTTAAAACATTGACATTATTAGATGAAAAATTTAGATGAACGTTTATTAGATAATTTATTAAGAGTTTTTGTTTTCATAACTGAGAAATGACGAATGTTATAAACGAAATACCTATGAAACATTGTCACCATTTTACACCCTCAGACCAAAAACTTAACATTACATCTTTTTATGTCAACTGTACTTTTTAAATTTGTAACGGTCACGGATGGCAAACTTCTAGTAAACGGATAGTAAAGACAATTTTCATGTTTTGGTAGATGTGGTACAGTCAGCGTAAAAAATTGTTACTGAATGTAACCAGATAAGTATAATTTACTATCCGTTTACTAGAAGTTTGCCATTTTTCCCGCTCCCGCTTCGTCTCACCACCCACCTGCGCTCACCCGCGCTGTATCGACAGCAAGCAAATTAAAATTTCAATAAATAATGTGGGTCGAAAAGGAAAGTTTATCACAGCGAATATTATGAAGTATCTTTGTATCTTCTTTCTTTATGATATCTTCTATGACGATTCATTTAAGATTTGTTGCAAATATCCTTTAAAGATCTTTAAAACATTGACATTATTAGATGAAAAAATAAACGTTTAATAGATAATTTATTAAGAGTTTTTGTTTTCATAACTGAGAAATGACGGATGTTATAAACGAAATACCTATGAAACATTGTCACCATTTTACACCCTCAGACCAAAAACTTAAAATTACACCTTTTTATGTCAACTGTACTTTTTAAATTTCTAACGGTCACGGATGGCAAACTTCTAGTAAACGGATAGTACATTAGAATTACAGGTAAACTTGTTTGAAAAAGTACAGTCTGAAACAAAAGTACTTAGGTAAATTATTAAGTACCACAAAATAGTTTCTTTTTAAATCATATTATTCATAGCATTGTTTTTGTTATGTTTATTTTCTTAGTTATTAGGAATTTGTAAGAACGTGACGTCACCATAGGGTCAAAGGAGTTATTAATTTTATGGATATTTAAAAGTTATCTTTGACTTTTTCATAAAATGATATTCTTATTTCAACACGGTCTAGTTTGTGCAGATGGTAGATGTTATGTTTGCGTATTTTATGGGTTCAGTAGTAAAAAACAAGGAACCCTTATACATAATTTCACCAAATTTGCTCTGTTCCTAGTTTAACTTAAAAATAAAACCATATTGAAGGTTAAAACTTATAAATACATACCTTTTTATATATTTACAGAACTTAGAAAATTTTGGTTTGTCAATAACAGTTACATAATATATTCACTAGATAAATAATTCCAAATTGATATTTTTTCTGAGCGTGTTGTGATTTTTTTCAAACCCACATTAATATAGATCTTTTACTTCACGAGCGCGGTCGGCCCTTGGTTGTGTTTAGACGTGTACATGCATGGTGTGATAGTGTGCGTGCCTGCATACGCCCCGCGCGCACACATTAACACTATGCATGTACAGTACACGTCTAAACACAACCAAGGGCCGACCGCGCTCGTGAAGTATAAGATCTATACCAATAGGTACTGAAGATTTTAGTCTACCATGCATGACAAATTGAGGTTCATGTTTTTGTTTATGTTATTAGTTTTATTTGAGTTAAATTGGTTCGAATCTGTACCAATGTGATTATCCGTGGTTTATAAATATTAAATTAAAAGACACAAGAGACGAAAGTTTAATTTTTATCTTTTGTCCTCTTTATAACTTTTTATCCTATTATTTTTTAGGCAGGTAATTTCTTTATATTGTGGCGGTAACGTTCCAAATATTATTTTATAATTCAGCTAGTTACCAAATGTAAGAATATGCTGTTTTTTGAATTTTTCTTTTCACTTACTGAGATTAATAAAACTGTTTTAATTAATGATGATCTTTTTATTCCTTTTTCCTTTCTTATTGATTCATAATCTTCTTCTTCTGGTGGAATGCAGCCATATTTTAACGTACGTCGCGTTGAGGTTGTTCATTTCGGGTTCTAGCATTACTGTCATGCCATTTCGCGGTGTGGTTGAATCAAAAACTGCTCACTTCGCGGTCTGGCATTTCGTCAATACCACTCCGCGGATTGGTCGTTTTACATACTTGCCAAACCCCGAATTCGGCAATTGGCTTTTTCGTGTTTGCCAGTCCGCGAAATGGTTGTTTCAAACTGTTGTAAAACGCTCAATGGCCGAAACGAAAGAACATTTCGGGGATTGCGCGTTTTGCATTTGCCAATCCGCGAAGCGTGCCTTTTTTCCGGCCAATGGGCGATTTCGGGGATTGTGCGTAACAGATATACTTCAGCATTTGACAGACGGACTGACTGTACCTTATATTAACTGTGAATTAATGTGCAAAGGGTTTATTTTTCGTGTTCATCCCGCCATAATCCTCATCTCAAAAATCATACTAGAGTAGGACTATTTTTTCTACAATGTGGACTAATTATGACTATATGTGGACTATTTTTTGGCATTGTTAAAATTGATTTTCATGATGATTTTTAAGATGAGGATTATGGCGGGATGAACTCTATTGTTCGCATTTTTTCGTTTTGGCGATGAAATGTGAGAAGATGAAATGTGAATAACATATTGTTACTGATTCGGTTAATATTTTTGAGCTTGATGGTACTTTCCGGATTCCATATTACAGTCCGACTGAAAGGTAGCATGTTTGCTAGCTAATTAAACGTTAATATACGGTTAGTATAATAGGGCGTTAAAAGTACTCGTTAATGGTAGGACGCCCAAAGTACTTAGGAATTAGTTGACAATATACTTGAAAATACGGAAGTAGTATTTATGTAAGTAAGAACGGTAGGCATATCTCTTTTAAAATAACTATAAATATACATCAATATACATGGACGGAGTAAGTATAACAATATGGATTGGTTGTCAAAAGTATTGCGAAAAATATATGTACCCGTATAAATTTATTTTGGAGGATATTGCAACAAGGTCAATTTTAAGTAATAGTCTCAGTATTATAGCTTGTAGTAAGTTAATATTCACAGCTTTTAAAGCCCTAAGTCTGCTGTAACTCGTGGTTGCCAGAAGGTTGCAAAATGAATGGTTGCCAAAACTGTTCCTGGATTTATATATATATATATATATATATATTTATGGAGATAATTTATTAACAAAAACTTCTTATACATAAACTATCAAACTATTCAAATTTAAATAAAATAACCTAAACTAACTAAAGCTATTAACAAATTAAAATGTGGCGTCGCTGTCGACTGGTAAAGTACCAGAGAAACTGGCGGCATTGCCACGTTGAATGGCAATGTTAAGCCTCTGGCCAAGGTAAAGGCCAGCCCTTGGATCACGGGAAGTGTCAACAAGCCGTTTGGAGATTTCGTTGAACAAACCGTGAGCACTCGGACCCCACGGCCCGAGGGTTTCAACCCCAAACGGCTCGAAAATATAATTACCGATAAGGTTATTATACTTTCGCCGCTTGAGGTTTTCCGCAGCCTCAGCAGCAGCGCCAGCACAGCACGCCGAGTCAGGAAGATGGGATGGCTCAAGAGTATTGACACACGTTGCGTCCACACTAAAGGCCTACCCACCTTCCAAGGAAATAAAGACATGCCGTCCGATCTCTTGCCATCGTCGCGTACCAAGCCAGTAGGTTCTAATATAGCTGGAACGCCAACGGTGACAAGAGCTCGTCGGATGATGTAATTTATGTTCGCGTGCCGGGCTAAGCGGCCCGCACTTCTGCTGCAAGACAGGCCATGGTGTCCAAGGCTGTTGACAACTTCGCCACAGTGACAGCGATGGGGAGAACAAGAAGGAGCTCCTAGTCATAGGGAAGCAGCGAGGCGGAAAGTAGTGTCGTCTAACAAAGTGCCTATCTTCGACGGCGGTAGTGCATGAAGCCAAAGACCCGACTCCCACTTAGCCACAGCAAGCAGGCGCGCACGCTCCGCAGTAGTAGCAGACGTGTTAAGTAAATTGTTCTTTACTACTCTGCAAAGCGGCTCATCCCACTTTCTCTGGGAAGATGGATTATCGGGTTGATCTGAATTCGGACCAGCGAGTCTCCAGGCATGCATAGCCTCGGTGAAGCACCGCACATCAAAATTAATCAGTGTGGGGGCTAGGATTTTCCTGATTATTTTTTCAGTGCCGTAGACCGAGGACATGAAAGCCGGTAAACTAACACTAGAAATTTTGCGGATAATTATAATAATAATAATGTACATAATTATATTATATAGAGGCACGTAACATTACTTAGATTCGCTACCCAAAACAAGTATTGGAAAAAGTGTTTTAATTATCTTCACCAAACATTATATCATCTATCAATTAAAATCCAAAAAAAGTAATTCGTGCATAGACCCGCGCGTGAGTTTACAAGCTGTTTAATAACAGTTTACACGGGGAAACTATAAATCGTAGTTAACATAGATTAAATAATGATTACGTTTAACCGCAGCCTTACCGGAAAACGACCGGTGTGTTCCAGCCAGTATGTTGTTATATGAATCGTTTATAATTAATTATTGATAATGTTATCTGTATGACTTGCTTCAAGTACGGGTGGGTTGGGAGACTTATCGGTCCTAAACTTCCCTAACTTAGGTATATTGACGGTCAACTACATAAATGCGATAACTCCACACTATTTGAAATCTGAGAAAAGGAGTAGGTATTTAATTGGGCACATCCTGGGATTTACTAAGTACGACTAGTAAATGCTGCTTTAGGTAATGAAAAATGGGTCTTCGCGCGCTGGCTAGCCCCCCTCATCCCTTTGCAACCAAGCCTATTCGTTATTGGGGTGACCCAATCACAAAGATATTGCGTTACCTACGAAGAATATTGAATGAATATTGATAAGGTGTTAATATCTACTTGAATATAATCTTTATCAATGAAAGGTGACTAATGTTGACGACATGTTAAGGTTAACACGACTTAGACCATCTTCTTTAAATCATACCGAAATTATGACATCGTCGACCTAAAAAAACATAACTTAGCCACGGCCGAGTATTTAGCCTTCATTTTAACGTTAGTAACTAGTAAACTATATGCATGTATATTCGCGTAATATCTACATACCTACCTACTTCATAATATAGGCCACCTATAATGTTCATAGAAATAACTTTGTCGGTTCAGTAACTACAAAAACTAAACTGATTACATTATCATAATTTCAACGCAACAAAAATATTAAATAAGCTTTTCGTGCACTGACTGGACAGGTCCACTCAATCTGTGTGGTTCTTTCCTCAAGAGACCATTACAGACACTGATATACATAGTCCCCAAAGATTATGTCCGGATTTTTATATACACATTGACATTGATGTATTTTATATATACTATGACATGAGTATTTACTTTCTAAAGTATTATAATATTATTTTATAAACTCAATCAATTACATATTCACTCAGTCTTCCGCCAAACAAAACATACATTAATATGTACTAATATAGGCTATGTACCTACGTAACTATATCATGCGATTGCAACGCCCTCTAACTTCTCAAATATGGTGCTAAACATATGGACCATAAAATCACTTCCACGTTACATAAAACATAGGTACTTTCCGTTATCGGTTATACATTCTGAAAGTTCACGTTTCGTTCAAGAATGGTAATGCTGCAGTGGAGAGAGATAGCAGAAGTTTAAATGAGGCTAAAAATTAATCATGGCTTACATTATTATCATCATTTCAGCCGTTCACTGCTGGACATAGGTCTCCTCAAGCATCGCCACTTCGACCGGTACCGTGCTTCTCGCATTCAGTGGACTCCTGCGGTCTTCACAAGGTCATCGGTCCACCTTGTGGGAGGCCTTCCAACGCTACGTCTTCCGGTACGCTGTCGTCACTTCAGGACCTTTCAGCCATTCGCGCCCTCACGCCCCTAGCCGCCGCAGGAGATGCCCAGGGCGTCGGGAATCACAAGCCGATTCCCGGAAACCGTAGGCGTGGGCTTGCGGACAGCGAGCAATGGGCAGCTTGCCGTCCGATAAGGACCTTGCCCGGGTCGACGGCGCGTTGTGTTCCACGCGCATCTCAAGGAGATGTCAGCACTAGTGACGGGGTCCGCTAGGGTTGCGGGAAAGTCCGAAAGGATTACCGTGGCCCCTGGCATAGGTAACTGAAGGAACACGGGTGGGTTTTAGCCAGTAAGAGTCTGACACGCCCTCCCGCTCCGCCCAGGGCAGGAGTATTTATATGATGATTACCCACACTCAAAAAAAAAATTAATAAAAAACAAAGAGAACCGGCCCATTGCCACTTGAAGAATGGTGTCCCTTAATTTCAGAAGCGTTCATGAATGTGTGTAAGTGATAGGTATATGAATCAATTACAAGGTTTTACTTTGTATGCATTAGCTTTTTTTATTAAGCTGCACAAAGAAACAAATATTTTATTAAATCTGAATATCTAAACGCAATTATTTTCAATATCTAAACGCAGAACCTACGGTAGCAGTAGAGTTACCATATTCACCGGAATATGGTACTTCTATTTCTATAATATATATACATATACCTACTAATTAGGCAGGTTTTTAGTGGTAGTGGTTTATTCTTTTAAACTATTGTGAGAATTGCTACCTCGTTTTTTAGAGGAATATTATAGGACAATGCGTTAATAAGTACCGCAGTTATAGCTCAGTTCTGATTTATCAAATTCAAGAAATTTTGTAGGAGAAGATTCCGGTCCTTTGAAACACAAGAACATTACAATAACAAATCTTCGTAGCCAATGCTTAATTGTATTTGCAACACGTTTTATGTAAAGTAGGTAATAAATAACTGATTTATTCAAGCTTATCGTTGATGACAGTATAATATAAATCCACTATTTATAAGTTTTTGGAAAATTCCGTTTTTATGGCAACATTAAAAACTATCGATGTCATCCTTCAAATCAGAATTAAGTAATAATAATCTCGATAAGTCAGATGGGTATTAATGTCAGTTCTATGTGTATTTTAATAGGAACATTTAAACAACCTGAACTAATATTTACATAATATATGTACAAATATACCTATAAGAAGAAAAAAACAGTGGGCATAAAAAAATTCGTTCGCATCGCTGTCAACAGGAAAAGTGCCCAAAAGGCTGGCAGCATTGCCACATTATATGGCAATGCTGATTCTTTGGTCTTAAAATAGGCCAGCTCTCTGGTCACGTGAACAGTCGACCAACCGCTTGGCGATGTCTAGAAAAACAAAGTGGACCCCATGGCCCTAGTGTTTCAACCGCAAACGGCTCAAACACATAAGTTTTTTTACGGCACGGTTGGCGCAGTGGTTAAGTGATTGGCCGCTGCGCTGCGTGTCGCGGGTTCGTTTCCCGCACGGAACAAATATTTGTTTGACCTACAAGTAGTTGTTCCGGGTCTGGCTGTTTGTGTATGTGAGTTTAAATGTTTGTAAACGCACCCACAATACAGGAGAAATTCCTAGTGCGGGGCAAAGTTAAACAAATAATAATCAAAAAGATGTGAGTATTTGCGCCGTTTTAGGTTTTCCGCACCTGCAGCAGCCGCCCCCGCACAGCCCGCCGTGCTAGGAACATGGGAAGGCGCAAAGGTGTCGCCACACGTTGCATCCCACACCAAAGGCTTACCTACCTTCTAAAGCATTATGGTCATTCCGTCTGGTCTCTTCCCATCGTCGCGTGCCAAGCCTTTGGGTTCTAAAACAGCTGGCACTCCGGCGGTGACAAGAGCACCACGGATAATGTCATTGATGCTGGCGTGCCGTGCTATCCGGCCTGCGCTCTTACTGCAGGATAAGCCATGGTGTCCAAGGCAGTCGACACCTTCAGCGCATTGGCAGCGATGTGGAGCCACGCAAGGAGCGCCCAGACGCAGACAGGTACCGAGCCGGAAAGTGGTGTCACCCAGCATAGGCAATGTTGGGTGACGGTAACGCCTGAAGCCAGACGCCCAACTCTCACTCACCCACAGCCAACAGGCGGGCTCGATCAGCAGTATTGGTTGACGTATTAATAAGATTATTTCGTATTGACCAGCAGAGCGGCTCATCCCACTGCCTCTGGGAAGATGGGTTCACGGGCCGATCTGTATCCAGACAAGCCACTTTTCAGGCATTTACCGCGGCGGTCAAGCACGGCACTTCAACGAGGGAGGGGTAACATTTTCTTGGTCAGCACTTCGGTGCTGGGGCCAGAGCACAGGAACTAGTAAGCTAGTACTAGCATTTTTTCGGATGCCGAGGTCTTTTAAAATTGGCGAACCTAGGAGGTGCAGTGTACTTTTATCTAAAATTTTGATACATTTTCCCAAGGGTCAATTGTCTGTTGGTAATGACAGAAAGGTAAATTTCACATTTTGATGGATTAACTTCTAGGCCATTAGATCTAAAATGCTGTTTGAGGAGTTGTAGGTCTTTCAAAATGGTGCCTACATCACCTCCTAGCGTTCCATCATCTAAATACCACGCGTTAAATTTCGAATTTAGGTTCTAAATAATTGGATGAATAGCCAAGCTGAAAATGACTGGCCCGAGAGGGTCACCTTGTTGGCAACCTACAGCAGATTCATAAACACTATCCTTGTATAATAATTTAGAAACCCTTCTAAATTATTATACAAGGATAGTGTTTACAACGGGGCATGTCCTAAAACCAAAAAAAATCGAAGACGTGACATCAACCAACCCGCATTGGGCCCGCGTGGTGGATTACGGCCTGCTCTCTCTCACTGAGAGGAGGCCTGTATCCCAGCAGTGGGAACATTATAGGGTGATTATGATTATGCCTATGCCTGTAACATTGCCACATAAAACCATAAATTTCGGGTAGTTCCTTTTTGATTTCAGCCAACAAGGTGTCCCTGTTCACAGAGTTAAAGGCGTTCTTCACGTCAACCTTGAGGATAACCTCACATTTGTTGGAGCTTATAAAGGTAGAAAGGACATGTACGGCAGCCTCGCAGCCCCCTTTTGAGCCAAAACTAAGCTGCAGGGGCTGAAACTTAGCTGTAAGTGATTTGCTGTGCAGCTTACAGCATATTTTGGCTGCCGTACGCCTGTAGGTGCTTGGGTGTACCAACAGACCTACGACAATGGCACGAATGCCACCGTCCTTCTTGCGCCGGGCACATAGGTTGGCCCCGTATAAGACATCGACGACGACCTCGTTCACAGCGCCGGTGAACATGAGGTTTATGAGGGCCGCAAGCTCCTTCAAAAGGGACTCACCAGCTTCCCCGGAGCCTGAACTCAGAAGATCATAGACATGTTGTGGAGTCAGGCCGTCGAGGCCACCGGCGGAACCACTTCAGAAGGAGCTCACGGCTGCAAATAACTGGGGAGCCAAAATGCTAAGGAAGGTTGAATTCAAGTCGGGAGGGTTGGGGGGGGTCGGGAAAGGTCAGTAAGAGTCTGACAGACCCCGCCGTCCGCCCCAGGGCGGTGGACATCCATGAGGATTTTCCACCCCGGAAGAAAAATAAAAAAAAAGGTGAGACCATCCGTAGGCGCTGGGTTTTTACTCTCTAGGGCAGTTAGCTTTTCCGGAGAGTAAGGCGCCACCACATCGCTGCTGATCAGTATCCTGGCGGCTCCCCTGATGTCACCTTGCGGCCTCCCCAGTCTGAATCCTTTCAGGTCTTATTACTTTACTTATAATAATATCATAGTTATTTGTAATATTGCAAATATTTGTAAATAACATCGACTGACAGTGCTGTTCTTAAACCCATTGACATTAATATTTTCAGTGATAAAGCCTCGTATTCACTAGTTTTAGACACGTGTCTCAAGGAAATGTCGAGAAAAGTTTGGCAACATCGGCCGATGTCGACCAACGTAGCCAGATATCACGACCTTTTTCAATATTGCCAGACATATCTGACGACGTCGCCCTCAATCGTCGCCCTACATGTCTAGGAACACGTGCCGCGGCAACTGTCATCAGTCGGAGCCAATCCGGGCGTGCATGGTGCACGACGCAAAACGATAGCGCGTTGCTTTGCAGTTGCATGGCAACAAACCTTTATGCATAGTTCATGTTAGATGTATCCGCAGGTCGTATTTTTGCTTTCTTCATCCAAAATCGTTTTCTTTGACTTAACTTTACGCTATGTACGTATAAGACCATGATAATAACAAAAGACAATTTGTCAATCATCAAGAAACACTTAAGAAGGATGTCTGCACAAGAACATGCAGAAGAAGAAGCACGATAGAAGTGGAGTGTATGTACAAAGTCGACTATTAGTGCCACTTTTCCCTTTAGTACTAATTATTGGAACTATCAATTTCCGCCATCTTTTAAAGTCATATTGTGTACGGCAAATTCCATTTTTTGGACAACTGTCAGTATAAACGGAGCCAGTCTTGCTCTTTAAACAACGTTTTTTCTGCTAAAACTTAATGTTAAAAAAACATGCTGTCCTTTTATCTTAATTTGACCGAGATCTATATTTTGTGAGTATTTTTAAGAATGCACGTGAAGTCTAAATGCGACAACCAGATTACATGGAGGCCTGCCATTCCTCGGGCTATGTCGGTTACGTTTATTTATTTATTTAACCATTTATGTACACACTTATATAAACAGACAAGAAGAAAATAACAGAGAAACAGGTACAAAGGTGATGCTTATTTCTAATGAAATCTCTTCCAGCATACCTGCGATAGGATAGTAGATTTAGAGATGTAGACAGCGCGTGTAAGAGTAAAAGAGAAAATAAAATACATAAAATCAAAAACAATTCACTTAATAAAATAAAACAAATAATATGAGAATATACATACATACATACAAACATACATACATACTTCTAAAATAAATAACACTAGAATATTAATATATACGCAACTATGACGAAGTGGAAAGATAGTGTTCTTACGTTGTTTCTCCTGACTGATGACTTACATACGTTTCATCATATGGCGGTCCAATGCTGGACCTTTCCAATCGCATGCCATTCACGGATCACTTATCATATACGGTCATCGGTTCTATGGCTTACATTACCGGCCCATTGCCACTTAAGCTAGCTTAGCATAAGCATAATCAGCCAATTACTTTATCACTGCTGGGACACAGATCTCTCTATGAGAGGGAGTGGGCCGAAATCCACCACGTGGGCCCAGTGAGGGCTTACTTACTTACTAATGTACAATGTTATTGTTACACCAATACCAAAGAATATTTTATTTGCATTTGTTCCAATTTGCAATTTACTTTTTGACTTTCCACTAAGTAACAACAGTCTAACTTCTGTCTTTCTTTACCGTACGTTTATTAAAAGACGTTAAACTTCTATTTTATTGCCTACTTAATAACTCAGACCCTATTAAGACATAACAACAATTCTTTCTTTTTTGGTGTATGATAGTTCCGATTGGCCATTTATAGACTGGTCAACAAGATATGCGACATTGAAAGATGTCTCACTGGCCTTATTCCTAATATACAGCTATTATCTAAGTATCCATAGATCATAAAATATATTAATATTTATGACTTAAACTTAAGTCAATCAAAACATGTCGTGAAGTTAAGTACTTAATTGTTATGGGTTGATTGTACTTATATAATATATATTGTACCTGATCAAGGTTCACCTTTCGTTACAATTATCATAGAAAATCATGCCAGTTCCGGTCCATATTTTTCCACATCCAGCTCTGATTTCCAAGCCCACCACATATATATACTTTTTTTTTAAAACTTTGGCCCACAATAGGAATTTCTCATGTATCGTGGGTGCGTTTACAAACATTTAAACTCACATACACAAGCAGCCAGACCCGGAACAACTACTTGCACGTCATACAAATATTTGATCCGTGCGGGAATCGAACCCACGACACGCAGCGCAACAGTCAATCGCTTAACCACTGCGCCAACCGTGCCGTTAACACATCTTTTTTTTTTTTTTTTTTTTTACCTTAGGTAGGAACATTAGTTATATGGATTTGTGATCTTTTTGATAAAAAGATGCGACCTTTTACCAGACATAATACCTTAGTCCCAGTACCCACAGGTGAAAGAGGTACGAGTTTTCCAGGATTTTTTTTATGTAGGCGGGTCGCAGCCGGTTTCTTTTACAATCTGATCCCCTAAAGAGCAGTTGGTACATAGACCTATATTTTTTTCCCGATAAACTCAGTACTTTGACGTACACTGATAAAAGTGTTCTTCTCCCGATCTGCACCACAGTAGTCAAGGTTTCATAGAATTAAAATAAACTTTACCTTTTTGAAACGATCGAACAACATTTACTTGATTTAATATTGGAAATTATTTAACTTATCCTCTAAAAACTTATTGACATTCTAATGATGGACACATTTTAAAATTAATGAACTTGTCAAAATTTTCTGCGCTTATTTATAATGATACGAATTTAAAATAATAATTAACCCGGCGTGAGCTTAATTAGTCGCAGTGAGTAAGCTAGGGAAGAAGCCTATGGAATTGCAAGAAAACGTGAGCACTCTCCAACGAAAAATACAAAATATTCCATACGTCAATGACTTCACACTGTCAGCGATGTCTGGAAACAGCTTGCTGCAAGGATTAAGACGACTTCAAGATAAGTTGCCCGATGCATTAACAGACATCTACCACGGTCAACTTAGTAACATTTACAGGTAACAACGCAACTTAAACGTGAGCTCCAAACCATATATGGCCAGATGCCAAGCGAACTCACACTACCAATCACAAATTTAAACACTGATCTTCAGTATCCTTTACAAACTACTGAAGGTCAAAGCCAGGATGACGCAAAAATTTGTTACTTTTCCATTTGTATTCAGAGAAAATTTCAGACTATACAAGATAATACCTGTACCGCACCAAACAAACACCATTATGATCACAATAATACCAGTCTCCGA
Source organism: Brachylomia viminalis (assembly GCA_937001585.2). Lineage (NCBI taxonomy): Eukaryota > Metazoa > Arthropoda > Insecta > Lepidoptera > Noctuidae > Brachylomia > Brachylomia viminalis. Next base: position 9,901,793 of record OW443297.2, on the reverse strand, counting down.
ATATGTGGCAGTCAACCTAAAGAAAAATTCCTTCTTTAATAATAATAATATGAGACAACATCCACACAAGGTCTTCAGGTCCCGAACTAGGTAGAACCTGTACTACGGTAACCTGATGATTGATATACATACTTATATACATATACACACCCAGACACAGGTCAAACAGACATGTTCATGCACACAAATGTTTGACTTGTCCGGGGATCGAACCCGGGACCAGCGGCTCCGAAGGCAGGGTCACTACCAACTGCAACAACTGGTCAGTCTTTAGCGTGTCCACACAGGAACTAACGGCATGCCTACACCATAGACGAACTCACATGTGTCAGCTGCTAAAACCAATAACAGACCTGCAAAATGACGAAAGCTTTTGCGACAAAAACTCCGCAAACAATAAACGTAAAGTAGAAAAAACCTAATAAGTAGTGGCTTGAATTACATTTGACTTCTCAGCACTTTTACTTTTGTTGTAACACATATACAATAAAAATAATATGCGGCGATCATGTAACAGTTCGTCAGCTGAGCAAAGCCGGGGTCATTAGCATAGGTCAAGAGTGCATTATCAAAGGACTAGACTTCACGTTATACTTTAGCTGTTATTTTTAATAATTGTATTGACTGTGGTGAGTTTCCTGATCTTATGAAAAACAGTAAAATAATACCGTTGTTTAAATCGGGTAGTACATCGGACCCTACTCATTAAAAACCTATTTCAGTGCTACCTACATTTAGTAAAATTTTTGAAAAACTTATTTTAAATCAAATGCAAAGCATGCATGCATCAATGCATTTTTAATGTACATAAATTACTGCATAACAAACAGTTCGGTTTTACAAGGGGTCGTTCAACTACTGATGCCGGAGTTGAACTTCTAGGGCATGTATATAATGCATGGGAGGACAAATGCGATGCGTTGGGCATCTTTTGCGATTTGTCCAAGGCATTCGATTGTGTTCTTCATGCAACATTAATCAGGAAACTGCACCACTACGGAATCCGGAACGCCTCTCTGGATCTTCTTACTTCTTATTTAAGTGATAGGATTCAGAGAGTTGATGTTAACGGGAAAAGATCTCCCGGATCGGTAGTAAGAATGGGGGTCCCTCAAGGCTCAATTCTAGGTCCATTTTTATTTCTTATTTATATAAATGACTTGCCTTACCTCATAAAGGATGAACATGATATAGTGCTGTTTGCAGACGACACTTCACTTTTATTTAAACTCAAACGTCAGCAGCTGGTTACTGACAATGTAAATAGTGCCCTCGCAAAAGTAGCTAACTGGTTTAATGTTAATAACCTTCTTCTTAACGAGAAAAAAACGAAATGTATTAAGTTTACGATACCTCATGTTAGACAAGTAGAAACAAGTATTCTCATAAAGGGTGAAGAGTTGAAACCCGAAAATACCACAGTATTCTTAGGCATAACTTTGGATGCCAAGCTTCAATGGGGCCCCCATATAGATAAATTGTCAAAGAAGCTTAGCTCTGCAGCATACGCCGTTAGGAAAATTCGTGGTTTAACTGATTTAGAGACAGCCCGTTTAGTATACTTTAGTTATTTTCATAGTGTAATGTCGTACGGTATTCTGTTGTGGGGAAATGCCACCGATATTCAGACGATTTTTGTTTTACAAAAAAGGGCAATTCGTTCAATTTATAAATTAAGTCCCAGACACTCCCTCAGAGACAAATTTAAAGGGATTAATATAGTGACTGTGCCTTCTCAGTATATTTATGAAAATCTTTTGTATGCACATAAAAATATTAATCTGTTTAAAAAGTACAGTGATATCCATAATTTAAATACTAGGAACAAGCACAAATTTGTTGTTCCTACTACCAGGCTCAAGAAAATAGGTGGCTCGTTTAGATGCCAATGTATAGGTACGTTTTTATAATAAACTTCCTAGCCACATTCAAGCACTAAGCCTTAATAAATTCAAATCTTTTATAAAAAGGAAACTATGCCAAAATGGCTATTATACTGTCAAAGACTATATTGAGGACAAAAAGGCTTGGGATTGAGTTGCTCCAATAAAGCACAGGCAATGTTAATTTATTTTATTTCGCTAACTATTTTTACTTTTAATCTTTGCTATAAGTATCTATACTTATTTACATATACAATGACACTAATATTTACTATATAAAGTATTAAATTATTTTAAATTATTGTGAATGTGAGGACTATGTGTGTTTTTGTTGCAGTTTTAATCATGTTCTGGCAGTTTGAGTAGCTGATGCGGCCTACCCAAATGTCCTTTCTTTGGTATTGTTCGTCGAATCGTTGAGCTCCTTAAGTTCTGAGTTGAGCTACACGGGTACTGACAAATGCGTGCACTGACTGGACAGGTCCACTCAATCTGTGTGGTTCTTTCATCAAAAGACCATTTCAGACACAAATCTACATGGTCCTCAAAGATTATTATAATATTATTCTAATTATTGTGAATGTGAGAACTATGTCGGTCATTGATTTATTTATATTTATTTTTGTATTTTTCTCAACGTAATCATGATCTGGCAGTTTGAGTAATTTATGCGGCCTACTCAAATGTCCTTTCTTTGGTATTGTTCGTCGAATCGTTGAGCTCCTTGAGTCTAAGTTGAGCTGCACGATTACTGACAATTGCGTGCACTGACTGGACAGGTCCACTCAATCTGTGTGGTTCTTTCCTCAAAAGACCATTGCAGACACCGATCTACATAGCTTTCACATGACCTGACCAAGATTTTGTCTGGACTTTAAAAGAGACTGTGACCTCTGAGTTTGTTTCGGCCTTTCTTCTCAGAGTAGTCAGATAGGAAACGCCGACCCCATCTAGTTTAAAAAAAAATATGATTGACGTGTAAAAGTGTTTGTTCAAACCTACTTACAGAAATAAAATCATTTATCATTTATATTCAATTCGCCATCAGTCCAACCAAATGAACATTTCACCAACCATCTACATGCCTGAATTCGATCAGATTGATCAGTTGGTTAACATCAAAATCCCTGACGAAAGACAGACTGATGACGGAAACCTAACCATATCATATCCATGACCAGTCTGGGGGAGGTGATAGAAAAACTAAAGAAACGCGATTCAGAAATAGACGATATATCACCCCATGATATCCACCATTTCCACCAATACGTAATTTGTTACGTGTTGATGTCGATCGCTCTATGCGTGGCAGCAGTCTGGTTGTGGCGAACCGGGTGATGTCGCCTATGGCGAGCAATGGGCAGCTCGCCGTTCGATAAGGACCAGGCCTGGGTCGACGGCGCGTTGTGTTCCACGCGCGCCTCAAAGAGATGTCAGCATCAATGAAGGGGTCCGCTAGGGCCGATGCCTGCCAGGGTTGCGGGAAAGTCCGAGAAGGATACCGTGGCTCCGTGGCTCCTGGCACATGCAACTGAAGGAACACGGGTGGGTTTTAGTCAGTAAGAGTCTGACACCGCCCCCCCGCTCTGCCCAGAGCGGGAGAAGTTATTTGATGATTTCCTACCATCAAAAAAAAAAAAAAAGGTTGATGTCGCCTGTGCCGGAAGGCTGACGCTGGGCACCGTGGCGAGGGATCCCGCCGGCAGCAGACTGCGGTGTCCCCGCCACCTCCAAGACCTTGAAGCTGCAGCGAGAGTTGTCATCACTAAGAGTCGACAGTGGCTGCGCCCACACCGAAACCAACCATAAGACGCGAATCATATAGTGAAGTACTCAGTTCCAGGGATCTAAAGGACCAAAGTGAAGGTTTTCGTTTACATAATTATGCCAAACGCTGGCCTAGCGCGAACTATAGTGCTATGAAACGGGACAAAAATACGGACACAGGCAATCAAAATATTACTTTTAGGCCGCTTGTAAACGTCCGTTCTTTCCATCGGACAACGGACCGTAAATAAACGGAGATCCTTGTATATATATAAGATATTCTGCTGGATGGACGTTAGGTTCGAGTGCGGTTTATTAACTCAGTTTTGACACCTTATTTCTCAAAATCGAGTGATACGTCCGGTAGCGTCTACATTCACCCTTTGACTGGCATAGGCGACCGCACATTCTTACGCCGGACACCCGTGTTCATCGCACCGAGAGGAGCCGGAGGCGCATCCGGCGTAAATTTGTCGCCGGACCGGTATCCGGTGCATGTACACACATTCATTATAAGCCATACAACACTGAGTCCGGCTAAAACACCGGTCCGTTGACCGGCGAAAAGAACGGACGTATACAAGCAACCTTACTGTGGAAGCCTCAATAGTGTAACTTTAAACCGTCGTGAATGCTTTAAATAGATAACTATAATTATTTAAGTACACCAATTTGCTTTTCTTTTTTGCTTTTACTATGTTTTATCAATGCTTTTATATTATTTACTAGATAAGATTACTAGAAATGAATGTGTTTAAGTAGTGCAATGTTTTTTGTACACACCAAATCACGTAGTTTTAGCTATCATCCCGAATTTCATCTGGCTCTCGGAAAAGTGTTCGAGTTTTAATCGAACACTCAGCAAAAATGCAAAATTGCATCGAACGCAAATATGCACATTCGCTCGTTCACCAAAATGTGGGCCAGTTCGCGTTTAGATCTCATTAGAGACACCACGTACTCAAAAACATTACCATTACCATTTTACCATACATCTCAACAATAAGATAGTTTTATGGTTTACCATTTTCTACCATTTCTTAAGTAACTACTACTAACACAACTACTAAGTGATTCAATATAGATATTTCCCTTATATTTCGAGACTTTAACTTTTACCATATAATTATACCATATCCCATCAATACGAGAAAGATGTGTTAGGTCACCATAGCGCCGAGCACTACTTTCTACACAATGCCTTAAATAGTATATTGTAATGTAAAGACTTACTCATAAGATAAGGAAAATTAATTTGTAATAAACCTTTTCTTTGACATCAAACATTAACCGAACAAATAAAATATTGTACTTTCCTTCGCTTAAATCATTCGGAACAATAAATATTCGGATCCATTTTAGTTACTCTAGCTACAATATGCCGATTATAATAATTATTGTAGTACTATCTTCTACCCGCAGCTTCGTCCGCGTGAAATAACAGCTAAAGCGAGGTCACTGTCGGACTGCATAGAAAAGACAGAGAAGCGCGATGGCACAAAGCTGGTAATTTATTGCAAAATATGAAGCAATTCTCTATTTACAAAAAAAAATTGATTGGACTAAAAAATTAAAACACTATCACGTTAATATGTTGCTTGAATAACAATCTGACAAAAAGTACAGAATGATTGAATGTATATTAATATGGTTTTTAATCGTTAAAATAAAGGTCATTGGGCATCTTAGTATGGAAACCATACCCATGGCGGACACAAACGAAATATATCAAAATGTATTGATATATGGCTCTGATTTACTATGGTATTAATCTCATTAATGTGAGTCACGGGAATCTCGAAAAAAATATAAAATTACCATTACCATATTACCAATGTACAAGTGTTATTAAATGTTATACCTAAGTGTGTGTGGCATAAGTTTTGCAAGTATTATAAAGTGATATAGGGAACATGAATAAAATAAATAAAATAAAAAATAAATAAAATACTAATTCATTATAATATTTATTATTCAACTTGATCCAAATCAATTATTAGATCATCTAAGAAGGCAGCGGGTGCGTCTGTAGCTTCTTGATGTCTGGCCCAAGATAGATAATACACTATGCTTGCGATATGGGCACAGCTTCCTACAGTGCGTCGGCCGTGTATACATGAGCAGTAATACTCTTCTATACTTTGTCTTCCGTGTTGTGTTGGGTTTAACAAAATATATGTATAATACTGTTTCATTCTGATATGACGCGACTGGATTCGTCCTCTGATCAGTACCTTATTATTAATTAAATGTTGGTGTCGATACATTTGTATTATATAATTACCGTTTGGTCGGATATGCTCGTGACAATAAGACCTTGCGATTCTCAAATGGTATGAGCCCAACGTGAACAAGACTAGATCCTCAAAGGTCAGCTGTGGAAAATCGTCAAAATCTGGACTATTTCCATCAAGAGGCACGAATGCTATTCTTTGTCTGTTTAAGTTATTTGTTGTTACGTATTCTGCTAACTCATTTTCTCTATTTACATTTTGATCTATGATATCCATAAACTGTTCGGCGTATATATTATCTTCGTATGGCCGCCGAGTAGCGTTGATAATTGCTGCGGTTATTTTGAAATCAGTCATCATATTTCGCATCGCAACATTAAAATAAGTATGTCGAAATATTTTAAAATCTTTCTTAAATCGTCCATTAATTGTTTCAATCACCCAACGGCACATTGTAATTAATCGAGATTTATTAGCTTCAGGTGTAGATAACTGTTCGCCTCTTCTACTAGTTGGCGGCATGTGGGGATTATATCCACATTCTTCAATAGCAGGGATCGAATCCCGGAAGCCGCGGTCCAATATAAACACGTCGTTAGGTCTGAGATACCAATGCCAAGCAGAGTCTTCTCGCATCAGGCTACGCATAATTGTTGCATCCGAAGTAGTCGCTGAATACGGTCCTACGACATCTATTATATAGCCGTCTGTACATACGACTAGAAAAGGTTTGACCAGGTTGCGGAATTTGTGAAGGCTATAAGTTTTTCTTTGGAAAAGGAAATTCGCACTCTTTTGAAGATATATATATGTTCCGTCGAACACAAGAATGGCTGCCGGCTCGTTTTGTCTACCACCAAAAATATGAGTTGGGATACGAAGATTTCGTGCCACCACTTCTTCTCTGGTTATGTGATTTAAGCCCAGGTAACGCTGAATAAAATCTTCAGTTAAGCATTCTCTCGCTATATTTAACTTCCTCTCTAATGTTCTCCTGGATATTTGGAATTTCGTAGCTAAGCGCTCATCAGATTCACCAGTTCTTATTTTCGTCAAATAAATTCCTAAAATGGTAGCAGGACGATCAGATCTGTTACGGAGAGACGGTGTTTGTTCTAAAATAGTCATAAACTGGTTTTTAGTTAGAGCTGTCCAAAAGTGGAAGTCGTTGTTATCAATTGTTTCAATATTTTCAAAATTCATTTCAGACCTGCTTTCTAATCCCCATTTATATAAATTGATTATGTCTAGTACATGAGCATTATTAAAGCTTTCATGTGTTGTCGGAACATTCACTAGTTCTTCCCAATCATTTTGAACTAAATGAGGGTGGCAAACTCGAGCAAGTTCTGGTATATACAAATTGTAATTGTGCAACAGATAAAACTTGGCGTAGGTTGGCACACGATGTGTATTCATATCTCTGCAGTTTAGAAATATACAGCGTCTCGCTGTATTTGATACACGTTTGTATCCGCTAACAGTAATGAAACCAAGACCTTGTTGATCCCCGACATCTATTTGTTGGGCCGCCTCTGCGTCTCTAACTTCTTCTTGATTTGCTCCTTCTTGTACTGGCTGGGGTGGCACATCATCTAATTGATGGTTATGTAAACCTCGATCATATCTCTGCCAGCAAGGGTGGCAAATAGATCTTGTGCCGTCAAAAGAAACCTGAAACAAGATAAAACATTCTGTACATATCTATAAAAACATCAAACATCAACGAGATTATTTTAGAGTAGTTTCGAAAAATAGTCTTTTATTTCACTGAATTCCTTAGATGCTATTCTTTGATCATAAACAGGTCTCACAATATCCCTAAAGTTAACTGGTATAGGTACAATGCTTAGCATTACGTTTGATTTTGTACAACAGTGGTTAAGATTATGTACAATAAAGCATAAAATAGTTAAAAGATTTGTAGACAAAGACTCGCCAATATCCCTAAAGTTAACTGGTGAAGGTGCAATGCTTATTGTTTCGTGTAGGTACGTAACTGTACACTTTGCTGTTGCTGGTATTGGTGGAGAGTGAAACACGTGGTCTTTCTCTGAAGTATATTGTTCCGAGTACTGCTGCCAACTGTCTTGTGCAACTCGTGCGAATTAACATGGCACCTGGCTTGGAACGCCCGCTACCGGCGCGGCGCCTAGGGTTGCCAGATGTCCGGTATTTAAGCGTACAGTCCGGTATTTTCGAGGCCTGTCCGGTAAAAAATAAATGGTCATACCGGACAGAACAATGTCCGGTATTTTGAGGAAAGTCGGTACTACTGGTCACAAGCGACTACAAAAGGCATATGAAATCCCTCAAACGCAAAACTCGCGCGCGCTCCTCGCTCGCTGGTTGTATCTGCGTCTGCGAGCTCTCTCTTATTTTTTTTTAACATACCTATCTAGTTTTAGGTGATTTATTTTTTTTCAGAAGTTCCTACCTTTATTTTGTTAAGTAAGTAGTAGATTATAATATTCATACCATTGTTTAATAAAGACTTTCTCAAAGTCTTGGCGACCACAATTTTATGACTGCATTATATTTTGTTACTAATACTAATTAAGTTGATTAATGTGATGTTGATTAATAAAAAAAAAATATTAGTATGAAAACCGTATTTTTTGCCACCTAGCATACCCCCCCCCCCCCCCCCCTTTGTGGTTGTCCGGTATTTTTTCGCGACTCACCTGGCAACCCTAGCGGCGCCCCACTGTCGCCATGCGAGGGTAACAGCGGGGCGCTGCGCGGGTAGCGGGGGTTCCTAGCCAGGTGCCATGTTAATTCGCACGAGTTGTACAAGATCTGAATATGAACTGCTTTTTATGCCCCAGTGGCTTTATTTCATTGCTTCTATTTCACACGCTCCGGATCAACAATAATACTAGCTACGCTATTTAAGACTATTATGAAACACATCTGGTGCGGATTACCATATCCGCACAAACTGTTACTACGAACTATTAGTAATACCAATTAAATACCAGAAATGCATATTTTTCTCAGTAGGTGCCAACAACAATGAATTCGTTTCGTCCCAAAACTATAAATACCACATGCCTAAAACTATTATTATGCTCCTGCACACTTATTGGCATTACGTTTGCTGTTGTGCAATAGTGGTTAAAATTGTGTACAATAAAGTATAAAATAAATAAACAATTGATTTGTTCACAAAACTCGCTTCTTACGCCTGTTTTCCTAGTAAATAAATAGACATGTACTGACAGAGTACTTACCTCGCGTGGTATGATTTCTTGTAATAACAACACTACGTGATCCCGGTATCTTTCGAAAAACACTTCATTAAGACTGTGTTTTCTACGACGTAACACAGATCGATCGCACGACACGCAGCTGTTTTGTCTTTCCATATCAACGAAAATCCAATCGAAAAGCAAATAAGCAGAGTCCATGTAACACGCTAATGAGTCGATAAAACAATAGAAACTAGGTAAACGCACAGATCGCAACGATAGCTAACGAAGGACTGCGCGGAGGGTGGTGAGGTGCCCGAGCGCAACGAAACTTTTTCTACCTGTCTAATGTGCGAAAGAGACAGCGTATGTACCATAGGAGAAACGAACATCTATACACCGTAACGACTATTCTTGCATGCAGCGCTCGGCCGCTATAGTAACGCTTGCTAACAGATGTGGTCATCGTGTGCACGGGATTTGGTTTTCAAATTGGTCAGATGTAAGTTTCCTCGATGGTACATGTCTCTGATCATGTAGCTCATCCGTGCACCAACCTGTATGGTATTGGAATTGTCATTATAATATATTATTTTTAGGCCATTATAATTATGATGAAATAAAATCCTCTGAAATCGTTTGTTTAAATTTTTTTTTTAAACGATTCTGTACATTTTTCTCCATCGATTTTGAATAAAATAATTATATGCAATGAAAGGTCACATTATTCTCTTTAGTTTAAAACTATTTTGGTTAATGTCCGCCACTTTTCGCAAAGCGGGTCAGATATGCCCAATGACCTTTTTAGAGGTATCTTCGTGACTTTTTTCTATCGTACCAAATTAGTTGTATTATGTTTTCAACACACTATCTAACTAGCTTAGTATATCCTAAAGAATATCATATATTTTTTTGATTTTGTTTACTGCAGTGGATCATATACTTTTAGGCATTATACAACTTGCGTTTAGGTTACGTAGTCCCCTTAAACATAAAATACGAGTATATTTTGCTATATATATATACCTATTGCTCCGTTACTTCGTTTTCGCTTAGCGTTCTTTCTGATCTGACTTTTTTCTTTTTGCTCGGCTCCTAAGGATCGTAGCATGATGTTAAATAGCCTATAATCCTCCTCAAGAATTGTGCTATCAAATGTAAAAAGATTTTTTTAAACAAACTATTCAGCTTTATTATATTAGTATAAAACTATACAGGATGAAATTGAATAGGTGCGCCAAATTAAAATGTATAATTCAAAGTATTTTATATAAAATTTGGATGTCATTCTGCTGAGGGAAAGGAAAGAGATGCTGAGATGGATGGAGGGATGATGAGACATACGTGCGCGTAGGCAAGCGATGTGGCTATTTTCGTAGGAACGGTCAACGTTTGGTAAATGACCGCTAGCTCAACGCGGTGCCAACTTGCTTCATGTTGTCAACTCTGCAATGACTAGATTGCTCCTTGGGCGCGCGCTAAAATGGATACTTTCATATTATTTGTTTTATTTTATTTTACTGGAACGACGATAATATTCGTGTCTGCTTGAAGACAATAACTTAATTTGCACTATCGAATACGATAATTACACGATTTTTTCAAGTATTACGATTTTGGAAATGACAATTTCTAATGATTATGCAACCGTTATTGCACCTCTTATTTCGAGTTGGCGCAAGTTTACAATTTCATCCTGTAGATTAAGGAAAATTTGTAACATGGCTGTTACTAAAACTAGTAGGGAGCGCTGATGACGAAAATAACGAACTATTAATATTAAACAGTAATTTTATAATTAGATATCATAATCTAAACTTATGAAACTATACACCTACACCTACATACACCAACATATAACCTACTTAAAAACTAACCAGAAAAGATTCGCGTAACCAAATACCAATAACCAAATCAAACTGGTGTTATTGAATAGGAAATATGAAATTAATATTAACAAACTGTTCTTCAGGCTATTGAAAAATAAAACGTATTGTTTTTATATCATTTTAAATGGCAACGGTGCAAATTATATACTTGCATACAATCGAAATGGCATCAGGAAATAAACTGGAGAACTCTTCTGAAGGCATCATTAAAATCACTTCCGATGAATTCAGTTTTTGTTTAATTAATGCTAAATAAATTGTTATTATAGATAGTCGGTTAGTTCATCTTCAACATTAGCTGCAAAAATCTTATATTTGTAACTTAAACCAGCTATGTTTAAGGTATTTTGTAAACGTAATTTAAAAGTATTATGATAATATTTGTTGCGCCTGTGTTGTTTCAGTTATTTCTAATTGCGCAGACATTTGTCTAATCCATAACAGGACAGTTCCTACTATAGGTAAATAATCAAAATAACAAATTCGCAATTTGTCATATCACCAAGTTTTTCATTACAATTAAAAGCTCTGAAGCCTGCCTATTGGCATCATCATTTGGCATTTTATATTATGTTCATGGTTTTATGAATTAATTTGTGTAATTCAATCACATCTTGCCTAATGACATCTGACACATCGTCAATGCGGAAATCAGTAACATTATTCACAAAAAAAAAAACAATTTCGTCGTATTCAGACCAAAGCATATCCAATTTGTTAAGAAATTACCTCAGTAACGCACATATCCATTTATCATTACACCTCTTAACTGACATAACCAATTGATTGAATACACGTTACCTACTCTATTGAAATCTTAGTTACCGAACATAGGTGAAATTTCATCAAATTACTTGTTTCCTTTCAAAATTTGGATGCAATAAATATTTATTTTTATCGTAAAAATTTATGCGTATTAGTTCCATTCCGAATCTATCATGGATGTATGTCTGCGTGGTACGTAACATTTTGGTTTAGTATACTATCTATTTGCCTAGCCTGCCTTTGCTCAAGTATTTTGGGGTCGGCTCCCAGTCTAACTGTAAGCAGCTGAATATCAGCATTCCACATGGAGCGACTACCTATCTGACCTCCACAACCCAGTAACTGGGTAAGACGATACCCCTTGATAAGACTGGTTAGAATACCCAATTAATGTTATCACGCATTAAATTAATTCTTCTATCATTGCGCTACTTGAAAAATTGTTTATTTTTCCATTTGTGGATTCAATTAATTCCATGAAAGTATTTCTTTAGTATCCGGGGCTGTTAAAATACCACGTGGGCAGTACAAACAATTGCTTACAATAACATCTTACAACGATAAACTAACCCACCTACGTAACGTGACACTAATGTAGCATCTAAATGAGGTAGGCGAACTTCATCGATGCCGCGATGGGAAGTTACATTAGCCGAAATTCTCGACTCTGCTCTTGGCTCAACAGTCAATATATAATACTTAGTTATTTATCGGTAATAGGTACACTTATAGGTCATACACTACATACCTAATTATACTTAGGATTAAAAACAAGTCTATCGATTATAATTGGCATGTATTTAATCGAACCTACTGAACTCTCGACTATTATTGAACACTCTAATGTAATGATTGCGCCTCTTTTTGTGATCCTCAAATAATGGCTCAAATAAAATCATTTATTTCCTTGCAAACATGGGTATAGTATACATAGGTGTTTTTTTATGATAAAGTTATATTTTACCGTCACATGGGCATGCAAAGGTTTCAATTTCAAATTTAAAATTAATAATAAATGACAGATCATTGGAATTACAACATTATGAAAAATGTCAGGGTGGTTAAATAAATTAAATTAAAAAAGTCAATGAGAGGATCGCAATAATTAAGTCAATCAAAAAAATTGCTATTTTGGGGTTCTGGAAATAGCCAAGTAATTGCGACTAACATGGACGTAGACGCGGTTGGTCATAGTTCTAACATAACCTAACCCGTTTGGTCGGGGTGCATTAGCTTAGTTACTGCGACCAACTATAAAAAAAGCCCAGAAAGTTAAAAAGAGGCTCAATTATTGAAAAAAAAAACTGTGCATCATTAGAATCGCAAAACGTTTTAGACGTTCAGTTAAATATTTCCATTTATAATTATAATTTGTTGGACGTCTAAGCTAAGATTTTATGATGTATGTAGCTAACTCTCTATCTCTGCTCCGATACTTTATATCAGTAAATTAACTATACTTACCTAATAATTAAGTATGCATTTTAATCACCTCACTGGTCCAGTTTCACGTAGCCCAGCTCCGTTATAGGCTTGTATCGGAGTGTGTCGGATAGATAACGATAGGCTGGCTTATAGGTTGGAAGATTCTGCAGTCTTTTCGACCTATGTAGCTAACTCTCTATCCCTACTCCGATAACTTATGTCAGTAAATTAACTACCTATACTTATCTAATAATCACTGGTCCAGTTGCACATAACCCACCTCCGTTATAGGCCTATAACGGAGTATATCGGACAGATAACGATAGGCTGGCTTACTATGAGGTGGCTGTGATATTATTATTAAAACTTAATTACTTATTGATTAGGGGAAGATGCTAGTTTCGGCCTATCCTATGAGAAGAAGGCCCGAGATTATGTGTGTATGTAGTCGAAGATAGTGGGAAATTAAGTACAGTTTATTAGATTCTCCGGGTGATTATAAAAGCTATAAAGTTACCGCCAAAAAAAGTGTGTTTGAGTGAGGTATACAGCATGTATTAGAAATATGAGATGTCATATTTACAGACCATCAAACTGAACCACTTTCTTCATTAGACATCATAATTGCGAAAAAAAATCAACTGTCCCATTCAAAACATCAATAGAGGTATTGGAGTTTTAATAAAATAATCAGTTGTCCCATATATACATATAAATATACATATACATACGGGTATACATACGTATAAATAGTTCAATGTGTAATTGCTATCGACTTGCCTTCAAGAATTGATATGTATTAGTCCACTCACTTTTTCCTTTTACCCACAACACTGTAATACTGTTTGTCTACTAAATAACTTATTTATTTACGAGTACCTACCTTCTTCAAAAGTAATTCTTTAATTTAGTTTTAAGATCACCTTGTATTTCTCATATTAAGTGAATTGTATTCTTTTTTGAGAAATAAATGTCTTCAACCTTATATATTTGGGTCAAGTAGGCTCGACCCAAATGAACCTATGCAACAGCTGATTATTGTTTTGCGATTACGAGTTTGATGGTCTGTACCACAACCTTGACCACACATTTCCGATACACGCTTTACCTAATTATGTTGTAGCGGTATCTACACCGCCACATGCGAACCACGCATAACACTGACGTCACGCAAAATCCTGCATCGCGCAAGCAGAGTTTACCGCGCAACTAGCTCATATACAACGACCCGACATCAATCCTCGGGCAGTTGCCCACCAGACACGACACCCGTCTGGTCGGAGGATCCTCCTTTTTCTATAGAGGTATGAGTGAACATTACACCCTGTTCCTCGTGCCTCTATAATATCATTGTCAGCGATAGAATCGACGTATTCGTATCTACGGCTTGCGATATCTTAAGCAATTAACTACCTACTACTATTGTGATCTTTAAATTCAACAATGACTGCTGCGCATGACTTAACAACTATACTATGTAAATTGACAGTTTGGAATGTCTCGCGTCGGGCAGGTTGAAGTACCACATTTTTCTTAAATGCCAAATAAATTAATAATTAACTGAACCGCTCCACCAGTTTTAATCTACAAAGTTTAATATATTTTGGTACATATTGCTATACAAGGTGTTTACTAAACACAGATGTAAAATAAAACTTGGTTTCTTGGTCACTGATTCTCACTGACGACTATGCGATGATGCTGTCAACGACAATCGACGGAAAAGCGACGTGATCTTAGTAGTTTTTGCAAATTGTTTGTCATATTCACTTTTAAACCTAACAACCGAAATAAATTAGAGAGAGTTTCGAAAGTCCGACAGAGTTACGAGGAGCTTGTAAATGATCAAATTCCAGATGAAAACAATAAAAAATCAGCCTGTATAATCCATTGTTGGTACTATTTTTTTATGAATTTTAGTAACAAGAGCGTTACGAATAAAATGTCGTCGTACTTAACATTTGTGTTCGATTTATCTGAAACCTGTTGGTCGTGTTTAAAGTGCGGTCGCACTACTTCCTCGTTTATCTTTGTTAACGACTCGTCATGTATATGTAGGTATGGCGTCCACCATTAACGGCTAGATAGGCTATGCTCACATGGGATAGTTGATAGAAAAAACTGATTTTATATTAATTATTATGAGTTATTTATTACATACCTAAACTACAGCTGCTATTAGTGAAGTTTGATCGCACTACTTCCTCGTTTATCTTTGTTAACGACTCGTCATGTTACATATTTTATTATGTAGGTATGGCGTCCACCATTAACGGCTAGATAGAGATTATCACCTATGACCTCACAAACTCACAAACTTTACCTCTTTATACTCATAGTAAGTATAGATAACATAACAGCAACTACATAAAACAAGCATGGAACAGCGAACATTTAAATTAGAGCTCGTAGGTTACAGCGGGCCCTATCAGAATACCAGCGCTGCGGTATTTATTTTTAAATATTGCAGCATTATGCTGAGATAGGAGCCTTTTATTTTATATTTTCTTATTATTGTTATTTTTAATGTTAATTTTGTTAGTTTTAATTGTTCTTTTATTTTTTTACTGTTTGTATTGCCTGTGCGTGTCCCAAATAAAATATATTTTATTTTCTTTGTTTTCTTTCTTTTCTAGGTCTATGAAACTTACAATTAAAAAAATGGTGTTTTCGTAAATTAAAGGTAAATAGATACATACGTAAAATCAAATTCAATTAATTCAATAAGTATCTATACGTATATTAAACCGGAAAGATAATTGTGGCTCCATTTCCTTAAATTAAAATATTTAAGTTTAAGTTATTACCTACATCGATTAGTTCAATTAATGTCTTTATTACAGAGTAAATACGACCTGTTTGTATAATTATTGAATGTATTTTGCCGAACGCAAATCAAACTACTCAGTTTATTGAAAGCGAGAATTATCCAGATGAAATAATCGTGCCTACATACCCGATATTTGTATCGAAATCAGGACTAACATAAATGTCTAAGTACAGATTTCTGTTTGTTTCCAAGCTCTGAGTGTAGGAGGGAGAAGGTCCGTTAATTAGGTTCTGCACGGACCCAGACCGAGTTGGTGGATGTAACATGTCTTCGAATTGTTGCTTCTAGAACATGCCTCATGTTCCCTCAAAATGTTTTCCTTCACTATTTTGAGAAGAGTGCTAATGAAAAAATTACTAGTAATTACAGTAAAGTCACATTCTAGGTTCAAGCCGAAGACCTAAAACTCGTAAGTCGCGGCCATTTCCACGGGGCCAGATTTCCTTAGAGAATTTCTAATCACAGTGTGTTTGACTTGTTTCAGAATTAAACGATTATAATAATTATCAATTGATTCATAACAACTTTACCACGCAGTCTACACACGCCCTAACATTCAAGAAACCAGTTTATCTCATAACATCGATGAATTAAAATCGAGCAAGAAGAACGGCAGCAAATTCAAGGCGAATGTCAAACAATAAATATCATTTAGAAGCAAATCACTTCCTAGATTACCGTACATTGTTGATTAGTACTGAGGACGATAGTCGATTGTTTTGTACCTACTGTATCGAAAGGGTTAATGACCGTGCCTTTCCTTTGTTCTTGAGGTCTAAGCTATTATTGAACTGTGCAAACAGCATTTACGAGTATGTCGAGAAATAAGTGTGTAAGGTGAAATATTATTTATACTACACCTGCTTGGAAAGTACCTTGATACTTTATCAAATTTACTGTAGAAAGTACGTCATTGCATATCAAACAAATATGCGGGGAGAAAACGCATCTGAGCGGGAGAGAAAAGTGTATGAAAATCCATTTCTTACGTGGTTTATCTTTTTTAATTTTGGGTAAGACTATGCACCGGTAACCTAAATATCAAAAGCCAAAAAGTTTTTACAGTGACTTTTTATCTCCAAGTTCGCAAAATGACACTGGCCACTAGCTGTGTGTTGGACGATTTCAATATAAATTTCAATTAGTAAAGATTTAGTTTTTTATTTTCCTCGTAGGTGTAGTATAAAGCACTATGTATCACTCGAGAGAAAGTGCGATTCCCGATCTCGGGTGTTTTAAAGCCCTCGCCTGCGGCTCGGGCTTCAAACGACACCCTCGACGGTAATCGGTCACTTTCTCCTCTCGGTGAACAATGTACTATTTTTTGTTCGTTTCTAAGTTTGTATGTAGGGGGTAATCGTTGGAGCTATCTCGAATTTCAAAAATTATTTTTGCATTTGATAACCCAATTCTTCAGGAAGGCTTTGGCTATTTAACACCACGCTAAGACCCGAGCAAAAAGAAAAAAAAGTCAGATATAACGCTAAGTGAAAACGAAGTTATACCGCAGGAAGGCGATGCGATGCGACGGGGTTGGTCGGGGGAACCAGAAAAATCACACGGACGAACTCGTGGGCAGACACTAGTATTAAATAAATGAAAAAGGACCTATTTATTTATTTAACCATTTGTGTACACACATATGTATAAACAGACAAGAACAAAAGAACAAATAAATAGGTACAAATGTGATGCTTATTACTAATGAAATCTCTTCCAGCATACCTGCGATAAGGGAGTAGATGTAGAGATGTAGACAGCGTGTGTAAGAGTAAAAGAGAAAATAAAATACATAAAATCAAAAACAACATTTCTATTTTTTCAATAAAAATGTTTGCTTATCCGGCGAATAAAAGGTTTGCTCTGACATAGAAAGATTGATGCTACATTAGGTGATAAAATCTCGTCGCAATAACACTATAATGGGTACTGGACAGTCTCCTCCATTGTCCACTCTGGGCAAATGCCCAGGGCCCCGCGATCCACGGGCCCCGCTAGCTACTGCCAGCGTCGTAGCTAGAGGCTGTCAAAAGAAAAGCTAAGTAATTCCCAGAAGGGGTGCTAAAGTTTTCGAACTCCCTTCGCTCACTCACAGGTACATCTTCTGCTTTCTTAGTTCTCTAACTTTTCTGCATAAATCAACAAAGTAACCCCTATTTCTGTATGAACGGCCAAAAGAAAACCTAACCTCTTGCATCCTGCATTCATTATCCTAAACTGCCCAGGGCCTCAAATAGATTAAAGACGGCCTTGAGACCACTCTAGACTAAATAAATAAAGAGAAAGCAACAGCGCGGTGACGCATAATAATTACAGTCATTAGGGATGCCCGTTGCACATTTCTCGTAAGTAGTATAAATACAACCAACCGGTGAGCGTGTATGTTATGCGGGGTAATTGAGTAACACACTGTCAGTAGCATAGGCTTTAATTTTGACACTTCGACAACATTCATTGCGTTATTTACGTTGTTGAGTCTACCCAAATTGATCGATCATATGACGCAATGGATTAGCAATATCATAAATCTCTCCGTACTAACTTAACCTTTGTACGGTTGAAACAACAAACACGAAGTTCACGCCGAGCGAGTTTTTTAGTTCTACCCAAGAAAAGAACGAAGCTCGGCAAATCAATATTTACAATAAGCTACCTTCGACCATCAAATAATGTATTCAAAGTACAACTTGCTCGACATGTAGTAAAAAAATATCGATATTATTCCAATAGCAGCCAAGAACTACTGGATGCATTATGGAAGTACCTGAGTAAATGAAAAAAAAAAAACTAACGACGAAATCTCTAGTAATAATCACTATTGGATTGTATTTCTCATGTAAGTGACTGTAGAATTTTATGAGAATAAATTTCTTTAAACAAAATTCCTTCAAAATCATTCATTTTGTAATTCACTTTCAATCACAATTTTATTTACGCATTTAGGGTGCAGATAGAGAGATAAACGTAAACGAAGCAAAAGGAATAGGTACGTATGTAAGTATCGTAGCAGGTGGCGATGGCGTCCTGCAATTTCTGCGTTCAGGGAAGAAGGCGTTATGTATGTATGTGTAGTATAAATACCTACCCTTTAAATGTTTGACCGTTGGTTTCTACATTTAATAAATGTGGTAAACCAAAGAGAATTCATATAGCTGACAGATTTTCTTGAGCAATCAAATCTTCATGCCACAGTACACTTGTTATCAATACTTCACCCACATTACTTAATAAATTTGAACCTCAATCCTATCTCAAACTCATGACCATTCCATCTCTTTGGCACTCGGAAATGCACATCATTAAAAAACTTAAATACGCCTTACATTACTCTTCATTTAATCCACACGCCTACATACAGCTTCATTCGTTCTCACAACTGTCACAAAGTATTGCCATCAAAGAAGCATTGAACGTCAAAATGCTTTTGGCGTCGTCGCCCTCCTACGGAGCTGTCAATCATGTTGACACCTACCGGATTTGTGGAGCAACCACTCTAATGTGACCATAGAGTAATAGGGGCCACCGGCGGACTCCAGTCTGCCGGTGGCCCGTATTGCTCTATGAATGTGACAATTCAGTCTTGATGTATGTTTCCCTCTGCAGTTTGGGTTCAGTGGGTTCCATTCAATAGGCTGAAAGTATTGCTTTGAAAAATGTCTCCGCTCTTCCAGTCACTGTAGATAATAAGGAGTTGAAGATAGTAGATGGTTGTGATAAAATTGTTTTAGGTTAAAGTGTGAGAAAACTTAACCAAACAATTTAAATCTTTTCAAAAATATGAATTAATTGCATATTAGTAGTAAGTAATTTGATTTCTTTAAGTAAGTTCGAGTAGGTACTTACCAAGCAACCTATTTTGGTTCGAAGATTACCTGTGAAACAGTACTTTGGTACATACACAGATAGGTACTGTGGGTACATATACAGATATAGGTCTATCTATATCTGTGGGTACATATCTGACCAACAGGCAGCCAAATTGAGAACCAGAAAGTCAAGAGCCGATAGAGATTAGAGTCGCGAAAAAGCCGGTATTTTTTTTAAATATTATCGATTTTTTATTACTTTTCCTTATTTGTTATTTATTTGTGGAAGGTAAAAGGTGAGGTATTTGTGGTAGGTTAAAATGTAAGAGCGTCCTTATTTACTTGTATATGAAAATTAATATGATATTCATGTATTTATGTACGAACACGTATGTCTTTCTTTTAAACGTTTATTTACTAGTCGACAGTAGGGATTTATAACAGATTTATTTTAAGAAGGCCGTACATAATAATCCTATTATCGATATTAGGCTTGGCTTGGACGAATGTATTGTAGTAGTGATTTTATTTGATATGTGGATTTGATAGTGGTTACATTTATGTCGGCTCAATTAAATCGCCGCAGGTGAGATGTTATTAATTTAGTTAAAATATGTCACAGAAGTATTCATTTACATTATATATTTTTATCATAAGGGTAATATTTGTAATTGCTTGTTAAATTGAAACTAATTTACCAGTTAATTTACTGTTAGTACATTTGAAAATAGGTAGTCGAATTATAAGAAAAGATTTTAATTTTGTTAGTAGGGACGATATGCTGAAAATCGGTTTTGATTCCACAGTCTGATAATTCAAATTCTGTGAAGCAGGTCTTATTGCAAGCTAAATATACACCTAACTGGTATGGTAAATGAGTTAAAAACTTTTACAGAGAAACTGATTACCAACTCGATCGAGAGCTGACGAACTGTAGACCAATAACGCATAATATAATAATCAACATCTAACTATACCACATCGAAACATCTGATTTGATAATTTCAAGATGACGACAATGTCACAGACCTTACATCAACTTTAGAACAATTATATACTTCCGTAAATAAGTCAATTACTTCAAAATCCATAAATAATTAACGGTGTATTTAAAATCAACATTCATTACCTACAAGTAAAAACCTTTTTAAAACTACTTATTCAAGTTCTTACGAAACATCGACAATATTATAAGCGAGCCGTGTCCTCGTGGAGGCAATTGGCGGCGGCGATCTCTCGCGTCAGGCCCTGGTCCAGGCCATGTTAGGTACGGAGTAAGAGGGCATGGGAAGCCGGCACCTCCTTCTGCATAATGCAGCAATGCTCACGGAAGGAGAAGGCGGAACGCGTGAGGGAGAGGCAAAATTCGGGACCTCACGCTCCTAGTCGCCGCAGGAGACGCCCTGGGCGTCGGGAATCCCAGGGCGATACCCGGCCACCGTAGGCGCGGGCTTGGAGATGGCGAGCAATGGGTAGCTCACCGGATAAGGACCAGGCCCAGGTCGACGGCGCGTTGTATTCCATGCGCGCCTCAATGAGATGTCAGCACTAACGACGGGGTCCGCTAGGGCCGATGCCTGCCAGGGTTGCGGGAAAGTCCGAAAGGGTTACCGTGGCCCCTGCCACAGGCCACTGAAGGAACACGAGTGGGTTTTAGTCAGTAAGAGTCTGACACGCCCTCCCGCTCTGCCCAGAGCGGGAGAAGTTATATGATGATTTCCCAAACAAAAAAATACAAAAAATATGGTGGAGACGTTGGTGTTTAATTTCTACTAGATGCGTTTGTTTCGTTTTCAAATAAATCGCTAAATATTAATTATCAAGAAACTATACTGCTTAGCCTGTTAACATATTTAATCTCTTGACCCCTTTTTACTCCACTCACAACTTCAGAGAGAGTGTCTTTTTATTCACACAAACTGCAGTCAATACATTAAAGACTAAACCACAAGAACAAAGATCATTTGACATGTCACCATAAAACAAGAACATCATAATTAATCAAGTATGGATTACCTCGGATATTTATCACTTACAACAATTACTGGTGATGTCACATCCGCCTCTCGAAAGAGGATTACCTATAACCGGAAGACGCCTATGAACGTTCGGTCACAGACCAGCATATTTCTTCATTGTGTCATCCTGTTTCGAAACGCATGGTAAGCGATATGTCGTATATTACACAGACTATTTACAATACAATCAAACAGGGAGGTACTAACTCGGTTGCCGTTATTAAAGCTCCCGGAAATCCTCACCGGCAACCTATTAACACGAGGGTGCCCAAAGTCCCTCCGAAGCAGTTCAAAGCTCGTTACCACCGGTGACAAGCCAAGGACAGGCCGATAAAGAAGGCATCATTTGGGTGGAGAAGAAGAAGAAGCCTGCTTGTCGCAATTAGTGCGGTACCATATTACAAGGTACTGGAGGTCGTCGAGTACATCAAGATGAAGTCCAAGTTCACGTTGAGAGTCGAGAAGTTGGACTCGCGCCATAAGATTTACTTATCTTTTATGGTGCGGGTTCCGACTCATCACCTGGTGACTTTCAAGAAGGAGGAATTTTGGCCGAAGGGTGACGTGTATCGGCGTTTTCACGGAAGGCTAAATGACACCACGATTCAGCGCAATACGTCGTCGACCCTGCCTATTGAATAGATTTTGTTGTGATATTTTACTATGTACCTATTAGTTTATTATTTTGTGTATTTTGTCTATGGGTCTTAGTTGCCTGAAAATAAAGTAATTATTATTTAAAAAAACTCTTTCTTCTCTCTTTCTTTCTTCTTTCTTCTCTCCCTTTATCAATTTCTAAATGATGAACTGGCACGTTACAAGAATACCATCCTTGTTTTTGTGACCAATGTCAAAAAAATCCTAAATTAGGTGAGACTTGCGACCCGCCCCTGCCTCGCACGGGTGCAATGGCTACATGTCCAAACATAAAGACTTCTGTGCTGAATCTAAGCTAAATATTAATGTAGGTATTATAAATATAACTCTACTAATAAATGCTCTAAATCATGATGAAAACTGCATCAAAATCCATTGTGTAGATTAGAAAATCTAAGCTGTTACACAGACAGAAATAAAAATTTACGAATGAATAAGGAAAATAAAGTCGAAACGCTGACAAACAAACAAATTTAGCTGCTTGCCAGTATAAAAGTGGCCTGTGATTCATGCTCTCAGATAAAGATTTATTAGACAATACGATTCCAATATTTACAGATCTTTTATATGCCATTAACACATCATAACTCATACATCCGATCTTCGGCCATGTCGTAACGACTCCAAACACAGAAAAGCCATGGCCAAATGCCATCAAGATAGCTTTCAATATTATTTATCGAAGACACAGAGCTTTTTAATCGAATTGTTGTGCGTTGGATCACGAGATGTCGTTACAACCTTCAAGCTAACAATGTAGGCTAGGAGCTGATGTCCTGATTTTTTTATAAAATCTAAACTGACGTGAAACTTGGACTAAGCATTTTTATCAATTTTTTACGGCAACATCACAAAATTTGTTTATCAGGTAGATCGGTGATAATAATATACATACTCGTACCTATATGGGTAGGGAATTTACCTGTTAAAAATGCGATGCGTCCTCAAGGTAAAACATACTTCTAGGCACTTACCTAATAGTCAAGCAACGTTAGTTATAATTATGAAACCCACGATATTTCATGGTATCTGGCGTAATATTATACCTACATATATTATAATAAAAAACATAGTAACGAAGTCAAAACAGTACATTTTTTTTTAAAGTAATTTCTGCGAGCTGTGGGAACGAGTCTGATGTCGAAAATATAGATTTTTTAAATGTTGTCTATTATTCTGGATTTATATTCCGGATTCACGTTAAAACGGCTGAATGGATTTGGATGAAATTAGACACACAGATAGTTTATAACCTGGATTAACACATAGGTTACTTTTAATCCCGGTAGTACGTTCCCGTGGGATATTTTCCGAGATCCACGCGGGCGAAGCCGGAAGCAAAAGCTATTTAAAATATAAAAAACTCGTTAGGTATTTATGCAATTTATACTGATGTACATGCATTGACAAAATTCCAAGTGATGGTACAAAAACCAGCTGTTGTTATTGTAAAAGGAGTTTTAGAAAATGATTGGCTTTGTAGAGCGTCATCTCTGTGACTCATACATATTCTAGGACATTCTGTGTCAAAAACTGTTAGAGTATAATACTCAATTGTCACGTACAATACTTACATCAGTCGCACTTTGCAAATTGCCAAATCTTGTCACCGTGGCATGTTACCAGCGAAACAAAAGCTCGGGTGACTAGGAGAAATCTATCTCCCTGCCTAAACCATGTACCTCATTCAATTCCCCAGAACGGCGGCTTATTGTCATTGTATGATAATATGACAGCTTGTAATGACAGACGAATTTGAGCCTCCCATTTAATGCTCACCAGTTTACTTGGCACTTGGCACTGACAATGGTCCGCCCACCTTCTGCTGACAATGTTACTAGGATATAGACAGAGATGTTGCATACACATTAGACATTAAATTGTCCGCATATAAGCCAGTTGTACATAATGATAACCCAGTTGTACACTCAATACTTCTCAATAAACAGGTTATCTGAATGGATCAAACTGGGTAGAAGATCGTACGTGATCGAAATAGAAGATGTAGGTATAAATCATATTCCTTGCCTTTCAAGGCAAATCACTTTATTTTGATTAAGAGCATCGCCCAATTTAAAATTAATAGGCTCTCTAATAGAGTAGTTAATTCGTCTTTAATAGTTCCAACTTTATTTGTAGGGATTAAGTCACTTTGTTAATTTATGTGATCGTTCTAAATCATTATTTTTTACCCAAAAGCTAGAATTAAGCATGATCGATCGGAATGATCTCTTCAGAACCTGATCGTAATGATTAGGTAACTTTTAGACATTAAAAAATAAAACCATTTTTATGTATCATTTCAGTAATTTCACGTAAGTTTTTGAAGTTTGATACTTAAACTAAGAACATAACCTCAACTTAGCTGATTTAGCATGATATCATGCTAAATAAAGTACTAACTGTAAACAGTAGTTTTATAGCCTTTAAAGTCCACCTGATAAAAACATGCTTATCTGAAATCTGAAACAAATATGCCACTGAAATGGCCCCATTAATTTAAAGGTTGAATTGCAAAACGTCGTTTCTTCACACCTTAATACTCGACAATGCAAGGCAGACTCCAAAACAAATGTTATAGCGGTTCTTATAAGGTATAAAGATACATTTTGGTCAAAAAACGTGCGATAGTCTGATTACAAACGTCTTTATTAAGTCCGAACACGTGTTATCTTGAATATGGATCGAATACAAATTGATTGTGTCATTCGAGTGTTTTATGTTTACAGTCAGTTTTAGAAATAATTTTTTTAAATAATAATAATATGAGACAACACCCACACAAGGTCTGCAGGTCCCGAACTAGGTAGAACCTGTACTACGGTAACCTGATGACTGATATACATACTTAAATACATATACACACCCAGACACAGGTCAAACAGACATGTTCATGCACACAAATGTTTGACTTGTCCGGGAATCGAACCCGGGACCAGCGGCTCAGAAGGCAGGGTCGCTACCAACTGCACCAACCGGTCAGTCAGAATTAGATACATAACACATTTCAGCGTTGTCTCTGGTATTGTAGATGTTCATAGACGTAGGTGATCCGACTGATTACAATCCATAACACGGAAATCCACCTACCTATAAGGTATTTCATAGTAGTTATCACGCACAAATTGTAATTTTTTTGAACTTACAGCTATAGCAATCAAACGTATTTCGACAAAGGGCTCTCAAAACGTACCTTTCATATAAATAAAAGGCAATTTCCATATTCTGGACAGACAAGCTAAAGAATATGGTAGAACTGCTAGTAGTTTTTAACTTAAATGGTTTTTTTAAATTTTTATTTAATATGGGTTTGCGTTTGACTCTAGTCTAGATCAGTGGTGATAGAGACCGAGTCGACGATGGTGTGAGCTTACCCAGAAGAAGCCTGTTCACTCACACTTTGAAGAGATTAGGTTTGTATGCGTTCGGAAACACAAACACAAAATAGGTTATCAAAAACTAACCTTTGTTGCCTTAATTCCACTCCACCATCTATTTAAACCTTACCACTTGCAACACCTCAAGGTAGGTACGCCTCAAGCCCAGTGTTGCTTTGCAGATTTGTTTCCTAACATCATATTCTGGAGCTGTACTTTATATTTAACTCTTGAACAACTCGATCACGCCTCGACAAGGCACAAGGCACATTTATCTATCTATTATGAACCTATTTCGTTAGGACCACCGAACGGTCTTTGTCTATCATTATTCAATCTAGACAACGTCAAAGTCCAGATGTCTTGGATCGATAAATTGTTGATTATTACAATCAAGTGATTTGGTGCGACTAATGATTGGTAGTCGCTATTGTGTGCAACAATAATAAACATACTTTCGGACTAAGTATAGATATTAATTTGCATTGATATTGCGACACTGTTTCTGAGTAGGCAGGTACAATTTTTGTGTTGCGACAGGGCTGACGTCCCAGAGGGGTAATTAAACAAAACGTTGGCGTTGGCTTGTGTTTATTATCTTACCAGACAGGCCCACTGCTCGAGGGTATTATATTGACATTGAAAAGGAGATGAGGAATTCGTATCAAAAGTACAACCTTCCCGGGTGAACTTATTTAGGAACTGACTTGAACTAAAACCAAGATGGATTACGGTCTGCTCCTTCTCACCGAGAGGAGGCCTGTGTCCCAGCAGCGGGAATTTTATAGACAGATTATGCTTATCTACTAAACTGTTATGTTGCTGAAACAAAATATAGGAAGTCAGTATTTATTTTTCAATAAGCAAATTTTATCGGGCATTACCTTCTGTAGGTAATACTACAGTTTGGTAAGAACCTATCTCAGATCTCAGTTAAGAAAATACCGAGATCTCGTTAGCTGTTCCTAATTGTGGATCTGTTCAACCTGTTCGCATGCGCAACAATTGGAGGCACATTACCTTATTACGGCATGTTGGTAATAGTAAAGTATCTAGCATTTACCTTTCTGTGGAGTTAATGCGAAATCATAGAGTTAGTTGGAACCAGCGTAGATAATCAAGAATCATGAACTTTTCGGATATATCTTCTATATACAAATAAATAAAATTGAAGTAACTGTTGGTAATGCCAATATAACTACTTATTGTTATGGTAGTACGTTCTTGTAGGATAATTTTCGACATACACGCGAGCGAAGCCGCAGGCAGCAGCTAGGACGAAAACAAAACTGTAATAAAGCAACGAATAGAGAATAAAATAGAAAACTATTTATTATGTAGGTAGACCATAAAAATTACAGATGTAAATGTACAAAGAAGATTGTCCTGCACCCATACATCTTTCGCCCCAAAACCAACAGCGAAGGAAAATTACTTTGCGTGTTCTAAATTACAAGTACATGCCCATCAATACAAAGTTTAATGACGGACAACTTCCAGAAAGCATTTATTTAAAAAGAAAACAACTAAATCTTTGTTTTCTTTTAACAAGAAAAAATAAGCAGCTATTTGCGCCATCATAGAACATTTAAATACAATCACCACTCAACGTTCGCCTAATATGTTTACCACGGCATGAACTAATGTGCGCCTCTATAATTTCTACTCAAAAAAACTCAAGCTCAAAGCATTTATTTCAAATAAACCAATTACAGGCACTTTTAAATTGTCAAGGGGTTGGTCAGTCAGAAAGATGAAGCTAGTTGCCCATTCCAAAGCGTAGTAGGTACCTATGGAGAAGAACGTGCAAGAAACTCCATGGACACTCCTTTTAATCAAAATATTGTTACAAAAAAGTGGTTACATCATTCATGTTTTAATTATACATGTGAGAACGATGTAGAAAGCCGAGCACGTTAAAAGCGTCTGTAATAAAAAGATAAAAACAATTATGGAATTAAAATAAGCCGTGGCAGCTAAGAAATGACCAGTGCCTACTGACGGCGCCCGTTCACGAACATGACGTACGTGGCGATATAAACGTGTACGTGGATGTCCACGTTACTAACGTTGTGTTAGCAGTTATAAAAGCGCACATTCTCGTATAGGCCGATACAAGTGAAGGAGAAACAAAGGTCTTGACGGGCTTATAATGAATAACTAAAATAAAATAACGTAGTAGGTACTGTTCACACAGCAGCAGGTCAATGACCACAAACTGTAAAATTTTCTCATTTGATTTTGAACTTAACCTTCAACATTTTAAGATTTAAAAACATTGGGATAAATTTAACAGTTTCGTTTAACCTCATGTGCTGGCGACTGTACATTCATATACTTAAAAATCTGTGTACATAGTGTGACGTCAATGCATTATAAAACATAAAATAAGAACTGCGAAAAGGTTACTTACTCCTTTTTTTTCATTTAAACATTCCTCTGTGTACATTATTATAATTTTAAAAGTATTAAATGTCAAAGCTGTTTTTTCCTCAAGCAGTGTTTTGCGTTATCATGCATAAAACTAATTGGTTTTGATACCCTAATTTGTTTTTTACTGAAGGTGTCGTGACTTGGAATAAATAGTATTATATTATTTTACTTTTTTTAAATTTATTAGTAGGAATAGTTGCTGTTACTGTTTTGCTTGTTTATTTAGGTGTAGATCAGGAGACATACCTACTCCACAGAGGGTGTCTGTCGTTAGCTCGGCATCTTGCACTATACAGGGTTATTGGTAAAAAACCATCAACCTCTTAAGGGGTCTTTGTACTCTGTTATGAACAACTTTTATTAGAGGAACAAATATGAAGTCGCGAAAAAAAATCCGCTGGTCCCTACATTTTGACGAGTTCTGCAAACATAAATGTAGGGAACAGCTGATTTTTTTTTCAGGATTTCCTATTTGGTAAAAGTTGCATAGTAAAAGTTGTTCATAATGATGAGTACAAGGACCCCTTAAGAGGTTGATGGTGGTTTACCAATAACCCTGTATACCTCATTAAATTCCACTATGGGCCGATTTTTCAATAGTCCGATAACTTTTATCTGAGGAATAAATATTGTGTTTTGACAGCTTTTGTATAGAAAATATGTCAAACTGTCAGATTTATTCTTTAGATAAAAGTTATCTGACTATTGAAAAATCAGCCCTATGTCTAATAAGGTATTTTTTTAATTAAAATATACATTTCAATATTTGTACATAGTTAGACCTGAATTTGTTCAGAAGTTACCATGTAAAAACATAGAATACATAACAGTATAAATTATAAACAAGTTCTTAGGATCAAATATAAAAATATACTTAGCAGAATTTAGAGAGAGAGAGACCCTTAATTTTCTAGTAACTAAGCCTTAAGAAAACCATGCAACTTTATGCAACTAAACAAATATTACAATAATACTGTTCTACCTTGAATAGCACGCGCGAAGGGAGAAAGGAAAGAAAATGTGCAAGTAAGGCTAGGAAGTAATTGTTTCATTACGGTTAGTGTTCACTAGCATTTCCAGGTGAATGCTGGACTGACATAACCGGGACACTAAGCGAAGACAATTGCGAGTTACGTGACATGTGGAGAATTGATAATTTATAATGAGGAGAATAATAATCGGATTCCACAAAGAATTTAACGTGTGTGATTTTTTTTTTAATTTTGTCGTACTATTTTGCTCAATCGGCATCGCGGTGTCCTGCATCGCGGGCTCATCAGGACACCGGAACCAACCACCACCGGATCTTAAGTTTTTGGTGCTTACTTAAACCTGCAACCAGTAGCTCCGAGGTCAATCAACTAACTACTGCACTTAACAAAATTAACAATCTTTATTCAGCCTATAATATCCCCACTGCTGGGACACAACCCTCCTCTCTGTGTGAGGAAGTGGGCCGTAATCCACCACGTGGGCCACGTTGGTGGATGACACATTTCTTGCAATTTTAGTTTCTAGAACATCGGTTTCCTTACGATGCTTTAACAACCAATAATATCAATACAAGTCACGTAGACAGCAGACACCTATCAATGAACCTGGCTAAGTACAACCTGGCCTAATGTCGTTTAGCTCGTGCTAAAGAAGAATTAATTACACTTAAATACCCATAAATTATGCATCTACGCATCAGCATAGATTTAAGGCCGCAATTGTGCATCGAATAATTAAATGAAATTATCGCTAGTTCTGCAAAAGGGTCAAAGTGTTACTTTCGCAACCGATGCATCCAAGGTAGCGTTTCGCCATCAGCTAGGGCTTCATTCGTCAACAGTTCCGATGCGGCTGCGCCGTGTCGAAACTTGCGAGCAAAATCGTGACTTATTACACAAATACTGCTTCTTTGATGGTCATTAACAGTACACGATTTAATTATGAGTATTTGTTTCGTATTCATTATTAAAATAATGGCCTCACGCATATGTTAACGTACATCAAGACAGGTATCTTCCTTCGTGCTTATTATCATCCTCTACCCCGCACCCCCACACACCAACCTTATCCTACTACGCGTCAATTTTTTTGTCAACATATAGTTGTACATATACTTCCAGCATACTGCAACAAGCAATACAATAAGGATTTCTTTCGAATGCTAACTCTACAAAACATACCTCGTTACGTCACGTCATTCGAAACATTCCTACTTTTCTGTTATTAATTAAGTTCATATTCATATTCATATTTATTTGCATTCCATAATGTTTAAGAGATGTTACAATGGCTTAAAGCTAAGGTACAGTTATGGACCCTGTAGGGCACTTTAATCGTCTTGATAAGACAAAATCAAAGTCAAATCATCTGAGGGGTAATTCCCGTAATTTTAAGAACGTTCACAGTCTGATTTCAGTCTCAATCTGTCAAATATACAATCAATTTACATACATTTTTGACAGGTTTTTGACATTGATTGTCGCTGAGATGAGATTGCGACTTGAATTTGAACGTTTTTTAAGTACGAGAATTGGCCTACTGTTTCAAAAGTGCCTTTTATGTGCCAAATCATCTGTTTCAAAAGTGCCTTATAAGTGCCTATAAAAGGCACTTTTGAACGTCAACATTTACAAGAAAATAGAATTGATTCTAGTCGCTGTATGGAGAATAATGCGCAAGATACCTACTCATTAATTACAATATTTTGAAGACCCACATTAATTATTAATTATAATTACATGCGTAGAGGACGTATCTAGAATAAAATTACTATAACAGTAGCAGATTTTCCAATTGTATACTATAATATAATAGTATAATATAATTATGTATATACTTATATGTAATTTCTTGCCCCAAATAATTAGGGTTTTATGTATGTATGAAATACATGGTTTTTATATGGATAACACATTTACATCTAACTAATTGCCCTTAATTTCATGGGAAGGCAATTTGGTTCATATATTAATTAACATAAAAAATAAACCTAGGTACAATAAACCAAGTAATCATGATCTCACATTTCTTGGGTAGCCCTCCTTTAAACAAGGCAAAAATTAAAACAATGATCAAGTAATCCATACTAGCATTGTTCTCAAGAAATCAAGTTTGAACAGTTATATAATTATACCCTACTGTGCTACTACTATTGAAAACACCCAATTAAATTAGCTTCCGTACATTATACTGAAATCGTTTTTCTTAACAATGGGAGAGGTTTAAGTACCTAATTTATTACCAACACTATAATATTATAGTTTGTAGATACGGAACCTTTTGTTCTACTTAAATCTATAGATTTACCAAAGGTTTTGTGTGAGGGGAAACTATTGTGATAGTTCGAATTGAAGATGTAGGTATCAATAAAGAGTTGATAATATCATCCTTAACAATACTAATATAAAAATAATCGAAATTAACTCTGTCTGTCTGTCTGTATGTTACCTTTTCACGCCGTAACCACTGAACGGATTTCGAAAAAAAATTGACAAGGAGATAGATGGCATCCTGGGAAGGACATTGACTACGTTTTGTCTAAAGGGGGTTGGGGGGAAGTTTGTATAAGAAACCCAGCATTTTTTAATTAAGTTATGGGATATGAACATTCAGAATGCTTTTGTTAAAAAATAAAGAATAACGTGTTACAACGTTTTTCTGTAATATCTTCCCCAAGGAGCTAAAATAGGGGATGATAATACCTATATTTTTTTTATGTATTACCTCTTTCAGATGTAAGGGATTGGAAATATAGTTTTAGTCCGTATCTTGAGACAACATTAAGTCTTTATTTAATTAAAACCGGCCCACTGGGTCAAAAGTTATTACAATTTCTTATCTGTCTATGTGTTACCTTTCCACTCCGTAACGGCTGAACGGATTTGGATGAAAAATGTACGTACGGATAGGTCATGATTTGAGTTAGGACAAAAGATACTTTTATGCCGGTAGTAGGTACGTTCCCGTGGAATGATATCCGACCTACACGCGGGCGAAGCCGCAGGCAACAACTAGTAAAAAATAAATTGCCATGTCAAAGGCAAACTGGCTGGCGCGACGCGACGAAAAAAAGCGGGCTCTGCATATTTAATTATCAATTTATCCAATTAAAGTCGTATATTTACACCTCATTAATCACCTTCCACTCTACTGAAATCCCAAGATTCCTAGTATTCTTCAATGTTTTTCCAAACACGAAGTAAAACTTCCTGTAAATAGCTTCTGTCCATAAACTACCCTAGTTACATACGAGTAGGTATATTACCCCCGTCAGAGTTATTCTGCAATCATAATTTTGTAACTCAATTTTTTAATTAAAATAGCAACTCCATGACTTGACTTGACTTTTGTTCCTTTATTAATCAAATAATACAGTCATTTATGTAGTTGATTTGTAGTTTAGTACGAGTAAACTCTTTATTTGCATGTGAAAATTGTAATTTATTCTTTTTGTATGCCTATAATAGGCTGATCATAGCGCACATTAACCTAAAACATGTCCAACCACTGTACCTACCTATGTATCACAAATAAAATATTTCTGATTTCTGATTTCATATCACTTTTTCCGTGTCTGATGTTAACATAGACAAGCTTATAGTACTCAGAAGTTATTCTGAAATATGATATGATAAAAACTCTTTGATTTAGTTACACTTAACTTGTTTTAGACTGACCCCTGCCTGTAACAACGTACATTATTTCACCAGCAGCGCCACCGATTGTATATCTCTGACCCAGGTTTTGATTAAATTAGGTAGCTGTTCACAAATCGATGATGGATATAGATAGCCTCACCAACATGCCATCAGAAACCAATACTTCCATTTATATGTAGAAACAACTGAGAGTGATCTCAAACATACACTGTTTTGTGAAATTTTACGAAAGACAAAGCTTTTAATTTCCAACAATACATCGATATTCTAGGTTTGCAGCTGTAATCGGAGCTGCAAATTCGTAGCAATTTAGAATCATGTACAATGTTGTAACGAGTTATAGAGTTCATCCACGATCGAGCCGCATCTCTCGCTGCCTTAGGTGTAAACGTGTTTTACACTAGCAACACCGCACCGATTCGTGAGGAAGCAATCTGAACCAGCACGTCCTTACACCTACTCACGACACGAACACAGTAAAAACATCGCCGAGAAATAAATTGAAAACCAATCCAATACGTTCCCATCTTGTATTGCGTCAAAGATTCACATAACTAGCAAGAAATATTCTACCAATTTCGGTTTGTTTTAGCGATGAGGCAAGACGCCAGCAATTCATAGTTATTGAATATTACATATCAAAGTAATGTACAGCCAGCTCCCGTTTTATGGCATTCCAACTTAGACAACATTTTAGTACTTATGCCATTTCTCATAATAACGCCTGTGGATTGTTTGTGTCAGTTTGATAGTTTTCTTTGAGTTAATGCATATTTTAGCACTGGTCAAGACAAATTGGACAAACATAACGCATGAAGGCACAGCAATAAGTACCAATACTTTAACAGATAATATTATATTATA
This sequence comes from Brachylomia viminalis, assembly GCA_937001585.2. Taxonomy (NCBI): domain Eukaryota; kingdom Metazoa; phylum Arthropoda; class Insecta; order Lepidoptera; family Noctuidae; genus Brachylomia; species Brachylomia viminalis. Next base: position 9,868,002 of record OW443297.2, on the reverse strand, counting down.
GATATAACATAATGTTCAAAGAATAAAAAACAAAATTAATTTAATAGCACGTCAATCTTAATGCTTTAGTGTCTTTGTCGAACAGTGTGATTGCTTTTTCCTCACGTCGCTATTTATCTAGGTAGTACTTATAAACAACATTTAATTTTATAAATAAACCTTTAATAGTTTTTCGTTCAATCTAAATTTCAAAGTTATGTATCTACTTCATATTCATTTTAAACTCGCTATGCGTGTATGTACGTATTTAGTACACTCGCTTATATTCACTTTATGGTGGTCACGCGGCAAATTCAATGTGATACGAAATTGAGGTTCTAACTTAGAGCAATCTCCAATTCTATGACAGAATTTGTCGATAAGGCCTTGGACTCGCTTGAACAATCTTCTTCGAACAGCTGTGTTAGTAGGACTCATCTAGACGTCTTTAGTTATATCGTGGACCAAAATCGAACTTATTAACATGTCATAATTTGGATAAAAAGTACCTACACTACCTAGACAGCTTCATAAGGAACTGATTTATATGACTAATCATTTTCTCTCATATTATACTCGACTAAAACTTGAACATTATAATGGAATATTGATTAACTACTTAACCAAAGCCACTAATAGCTTGAAATACAAAACTTTACAAAATAAAGTAAAACATTACTAAACACTAAGTGTGTAAATTAGTCCTTACGTCAAGTTACGTGTCAACATAGCTAACATATAATAGCGGTACCAAATCTAGTAATTATCGACATTGCCACGCCCAAAATGTAAATTAATCGAGCAGGATAATATAAAATAAAGTTAATGCACCTAGCCTTAATGTCACGGTCCTAGAAAATGGTATAACTACTTTGACGAAAGCTTGGTAATTAATCATTAACAATTTATTTGATTTAGTGACGTGTCCTTATGTAACACTTATTAGTAATTTTATTGGAACCATATAGAGTTTTATATTCGTGGCTTGGTTGGCGTTGTCATGAAATTTTAACGCATGCCTACTAAGAAGTGTTTTACATGTTGGCAAATAAATAAATAAACAGCCGCATGGGTTGATCGAAGGTTTAAGCTACGTTTGACGTGGTCAGTTCATGGATGGGTGACCATCCGTTGCATATGTTCCTCTCCGTGTCTCGGAAAGCGCTGGTTGTATCGCAGAAACGGATAAGGCCGCCCATTGTATATTTTGTAGTTTCCGATTTATTTATTGTTATGTATTTTGTGGTGTACAATGAAGAATACAGGGTGTTTTTGACAGCCCTCCGCAAACTGATAGGGTGGCTTCAGTACATCATATTAAGATGACCGGTACATGAAATTCTTTCAGGAACATTAAGGGAATCCCAAAAACCAGATTTGTTTTATGGGGGGACATCGTGATCACTTACCTCACACGCAATGTATCGTTACCGTGGCAAAACGCACGTAGCGGACGGCAGCGCAGCGAGCTTGAGCGAGGCTGCCCCCGCCCCCCGCGCACTCCCCGGCGCACCTGGGCCGCGTCTTTTATTACGTTACGTACGGCATAATTTTTTTTATTTTCTGAGAAAATTTCCAGTGGGATATGATTCAGAATAAGGAGCTGAATAAATCCTATGTTTTTGTGGAGGGCTGTCAAAAATCCCTGTATATAAATAAATAAATAAAGCACGTAAAGCAGTTGGTCACGGCTGTCAATCCTAGTTCTTTTACAATCGTTACGGGTAGTCAGAAGCCCAAAAGTCAGACAACCAGTCTTACCAAGGGGTACCGTCTTGCCTAGTAAATGGATTGTGGAGGTCAGATAGGCAGTCGCTCCATGTAAAATACTGATATTCAGCTGCATCCAGTTAGACTGGAAGCGGACCCCATCATAATTGGGAAAAAGCTAGGCTATACAAGCTGTTGTTTTGCATCCTCGTCAAATTCGAGGAGGTAACTATGCTAATGATTCTCGACACGAATCAATAATAAAATTAGTAGGTATTTATTTTTATTTTTTGTATTTTTCGGAAATCGGCATGTGTAGGGCCCGTGTGATACCGCCCTGTAACTGCGCTGTAACTGTAACGCATGCACACAGCGACATAGTCGTACGACACTGCCTACCGCATACGCAACAGGTCGATTTTGTTCTTTGAAAGTGGAGTATTCTGAAATACTGTCAAACTTAAATACCTAAAAAAACAAGTATGTATTAATTATTGAGCAGGATCGTAATTTTATTTGATTATTTATGTCTTTCATAACAGCCTCCTGAAATTTGACGAGGATGCAAGACAACACGTTGTATAGTTTAATATCGATAATAAATCCGGAACTCTGTTTGTATTACTCACCTAGTCCACAATTTCTAAAACACACGATCATGCCTATTTTCAATTGTTTTGGTTGTTAACGAGAGGGTGCTGTGAAATTAAAAATGATTAACTAGGTATACAAGAGGGTGTCTAAAAAATGGTGCTGAAGTTATATGGAAATTGCCTGTCATGCTAATAGCACGGGATTTAGAGAATTAAGGACATTCCTTAAGGAAAGTTTTGAGCATGAATATGGATGTCTCTTTATGAGAGTTAGAACACCAAAGACGTATGGAATAAGAAAAAAATTGGGATGAGACCAGGAATACCTATTATATTTTTAATGCATAATATAGTCAGTGCGTTAACTGTCAATCATTCAGTCACGAATCTATTATATTCACAAATATGTAGGTACAGATAGACGTCAATAGTACCTTAAACATACTAATTTGTGTTGGTAACGTAGTTAGGAACAGAATTATAAATATGAATGTAGGTATTGAATGTGATTGTTAAAGGGAAAAAAATGTGAACAAAGAAGCCGATCACGAAGTGGACACCAGATTTAATAACCCTTCACTATAGGTTATATATTAGCATATAAATTAAATATTGTTAACGTTTGGTATGACCACATATTATGTGTATTTATTTTGAAATTTACCACCTACTACGATCAGCACAGACGCTCAAGAGCAGCAAGATGCTCGAGCTATTTGCTCCTCTGTCTATGCTGCCAAGCCTGTTTTGCTCAGTACGATTTAATTGCGGGTAGCGTACCTTTGCACCGTCTTAGTTAATATACGTTGCAAGTCATGAGTTGCTCCAATTTTATTGTGTTTATCTATTTATATTTAGCACACCAACACTACAGCCACTTTCAAATAAAATTATAAATATTATATTATTTTAATTATTGTGAATGTGAGGACTATGTTGGTCATGGCTCCAGTTTTTAATCATGGTCTGGCAGTTTGAGTAGTTTATGCCGCCTACCCAAATGTCCTTTCTTTGGTATTGTTCGTCGAATCGTTGAGTTAAGTTCTGAGTTGAGCTGCACGGTTACTGACAAATGCGTGCACTGAGTGGGCAGGTCCAGTCACCCTGTGTGGTTCTTGCCTCAAAAGATCACTTCAGTCACCGATCTACATAGTCTCCACACGATCTGACCAAGATTTGGTCTGGAATTTAAAAGAGACTGTGATCTCTGAGTTTGTTTCGGCCTTTCTTCTCAGAGTAGTCAGATAGGAAACGGCGACCCCGTTTAATTTAAAAAATATGATTGACGTGTAAAATGTGGTTATACAAACCTACTTACCGAAATAAAATCATTTATCATTTTAACATTCATTTATAATTTGTGGAAGTGTTCAGTTTCAGTGGCGAATTTGGCACTAAGTAATATAAGAAGTAACACACGGTACACAGTCAGGAAAAGATTCGTTCTAAGACTTTGATAATCAAAGTCTTAGAACAACAAGAAATCTTTACCTGTTACCGTTACACGGAAGCTCTAAGAAACACAATCATTTTAAAATAAATATAACGATTATCTTTACAGGTAGCAAAACACATTATTCTTAATTTTAAAGTCAGTAGGTAGTTGTCGTTTTAGCTAACAGATCAATCATTATTTAAATATTTATTTTTAATTTGTATGTAGGTATGTATGTTACAATTATTACGAATCGTGATCGATTGGTATTACTACCGTCCACCATTTAGTCTACCAATAACTTTTTATATACTATGATTAATAATGATCTGAAAAAGTCACCGAATCTATACTACGAGTAATATAACAATGCAGAAGTGTTTGTTTGTTTTTTTGAATGTATAGAGGTATGAGGAACAGGGTGTAAAGTTCACTCATACCCATAGTAAAGGGAGGATCCTCCGAGCAGACGGGTGTTTTGTCTGGTGGGCAACTGCCCGACGATTGATATCAGGACGTTGTATATCTGCTAGTTGCGCGGTAAACTCTGCTTGCGCGATGCAGGATTTTGCTTGACGTCAATGTGATGCCTAGTTTGCATGTAGCGATACATCGATACATTGTGGCGGTATCTACAGATACCGCTACAAACTCAGAACATATATAACCTGCTAACCTCTTGAACTACCAGTCGGATTTGAAAAAATCTTTCTGCATTTGATAGCCCAATTCTTGATGAAGGTGTATAGACTTAACAACAAGTTACAACCCTTAGAAGCCGAGCAAAAAGCAAAAAAGTCTGAAAAAACGCTAAGCGATAACGACGTAATAGCGCAAGCGGACAATGCGTCGAAATATATTATCAACTTATGATCATATTTTTTATTATATGGGGGTAAACGAGTGTTGGGATTTGTAGGTGAAAATACGGAATTCACGCGAACGAGCGACGCTGACGTCGCGGGCGAATTGCTTAGTCACCAAATTAATCAATACGACTTTATAATAATTTGGAACACTTTAATGTTACAACATATTAGTTTTATTGACAAATCCAGAATGTAATTCTAATAACAACATTATTATGCATAATGAGAGCCGTAAAAATTGGCTGTGTTAATTTAATTGTCGCAGTCTGTAATTGGATTTAGTTTCATGACAGCAAGCCTCTCAAAGTCACAGCAAACAGAAATTGATTTACTACATTATTTATTGCTTTCAAGATAAGTATTGATAAAGCGAGGAGTGATAAACATTCGCCATTCTGATTAATTTCAAGTCGTACCAAAAAAACCGCCTTCGTATTTGAGCTTCGACCTTTTTCGCTCCATATAAAAAAAAAGAGATTTCTAACTGACCCCACCAAAATACTCCACCATCCTCTGCTGACAAGGTCTATAACACTACGTAACGCAAACTTTTTCGTTTTACCTACTTCATACTTCTTGTTGAACTTGATAACATTAGGTAGATATATCGATTCACTAGCGACCCGCCTCTGCTTCACACAACTTTTACGACTTGACAAAAAAATCTAAATTCATTAGTTTATGAATGATTTTATTTCTGTAGTTTTATCTAAGTTTAAAAATATTGTAATATACACATAAACCTTTCCGAATCATCATCAGCCTATAATTTTCCCACTGCTGGGACACAGGCCTCCTCTCGGTGAGAGAGAGTGGGCCGTCATCCACCACGCGGGCCCAGTGCGGGTTGGTAAAATTATGTCACATGTCTTCGAATTTTTGGTTCTAGGACATGCCGGTTTTCTCACGATATTTTCTGTCACCGTTTTGAGAGCAGTGGTGATGAAATTATTTACACTAAGTAAAGCGCCTGTCTGGGTTCGAACCTACGACCTACAACGCTTAAGTCGCGGCTGTTACCACTGGGCCACCACTGCTTCCCGAATAAAATCTCTAAATAATGGTACAAACCATATCAGAATCTGTTGCGTAGATTAGAAAAACAATGCGGTCACAACAAAGACAGACACGAAAAGCGACTTCAATTTATATTATGTACAATATAGAAGTGACAAGTAGACTATTATTTGCAAATATCCTAACACAAGTACGACAAATCTAACCATAGCGCAGCGATGTTCGTATAAAAACTCGTACGTAGTTCGCAAGGTCGACCGGCACAATGTCGTTGTTATATAGCTTCTTGAATGTGTTATAATGAGTTAATGTCATGGCACTGTAATTATTAGTATAATCATGTAACTATCTGTATTTACATGCACGCCATTATTGTTGTTTTTCTGGTGAATCTAGTGATATCACAGCTTGTCACATTTTATAACTATCATCATCCTCCTGTCCTTGTGGTTGTCCCTTACTCAAACTCAAAGCATTTATTTCAATTCAATCACTTACAGGCAGCTTTGAATTGTCAAGGAGTTGGCGAGTGAGTTAGAAAGTTGAAGTTAGTTGCCCACTCCAAAACGTAGATCTCTATGGAGAAGAACGGCAAGAAATTCCACGGACACTCTTATAAATGAAGATATTAGGTACAATATCCTGAGTACATTATTCTTATAAGTGAGAAACATACTTGTTAGTGTTGATACCATGTTATTATTAATTCTTTCTCAATCACCCTTCCTGAGTTTTTTTTTTCTTTTAAATGACAACGAAATACACACATCAAAAGTGTCTAGGGATCAACATATATTTTTGCAATAACTTTTCTCCTGATTGATATTAATTAAAATTTTCTTTAAGGATTCATAAAATAAAGTGTTTTCGTTTGTCACAGTAACGATAAACCAAGTCACCTTTGCATTAATAAAGAAATTTGCCATTTTCCTAATAAAGGGATTTTTGACATTTGAACCACTAACACAAAAGTTCGAAAAAAAGACTGAAATAACAGTTTTCTTTAAAATTTTATTGGGTAACTTAAACAATTAATAATCCGTGTTTCTACCGCGAACACTAACAACACAAGAACATCGGTTTGGCATACTCAAAATGAGTTCATCCAAATCACGCTGTGGAATGGCCGCCCATGTTCGTTGCAACAACAAAAAAAGGTCTTCTTGCGACTGGATACCCTCCATATTCGGCAGAGCTCTTCTCTGTAGCATATCCCATGCATGCTCAATCGGGTTCAAGTCTGGCGACTGAGCAGGCCAGGGCAGGACATTGATGTTCGCTGCGGCGAGAGTCTGTCTTACAACTCTTGCGGTGTGCGGTCGTGCATTATCATGCATTAACTGAAATAAGGGACCAATTTGCTCTTGTAGAGGAACGATGACGTCTGATACAATCGTCTCAGCATAAATTTGAGCGTTGAGGTTGCCTCTGATCCAAATCAACTCAGTTCTTCCGCCGATCCAAATACCCGCCCATACCATGATGGTTCCACCACTATAAGGATGGACTTCCTGGCAGGATTTTAATCGCTGTTGGCGTCCAGGGGTTCTCCAGTGTCGTATACGTCTTGTATCCGGTCTCATACCAAAACGAGACTCATCAGAAAAGCACACGAAACGCCATTGTTCTTCTGCCCAATTTCTGTGTTCAAGAGCCCATTGATATCGAATCCTACGATTGTGCATTGCTATAGGTGGTACCCGTAGCGGTCTTCGGGAATGAAGGTTCACTTCATGCAAGCGGTTTCTGACTGTTTGGTCGCTAATTAAGTTCCCTGAAGAGTGATGAAGCCTCACGGCTAACATCATGGCGGTTATTGTTGGAGCTCTTCGAGTTAAGATTTGAATGTATCGGTCTTGTCTCCGTGTGGTGCAGCGATACCGTCCTCCATGGCGCTCAGCCACGGTACCAGTGCTTCGGTAACGTGTCCAAAGTCGACTGATAACACTCTGACTTGTATTCAGAGCTAAAGCCACAGTACGTTGCCGGGAACCAGCTTCTATCATTCCAACGGCTCTGAGCATTTCTTCCCTGCTTAAATGACGTCGCCGCTCCATAATAACGTTGGTTTTAATCAGTAGTAGGGAAACAGTAGCACTAATAATGTCTTCAATGCGTTGTATGTTTTTATAGGGAAAATATTGACAGCTGATTTTCATCTTTTACTCGAATTTGATTCACAGTTCATGATTCAAATTATGAAATGCACCAAAAAGGATCCATATAAATTTATAAAATCATAAATTTATTACAAAGCCACATCTTAATCTCAAGAAATGCGCATAAAAATGCTTGATCCCTAGACACTTTTGATGTGTGTATATATTACTAAATATAATTAAATCAATCAGTCAAGACAAATAAAGAAAAAAAACTAAAAATATAGACAACTTGCAAAAAACTGATTCGCAGCCGCGATTATGTAGTTAGAATTAAAGCCCAAACCAGAACCTAAAATTTATTCCAGTGCATATAATTAATTCCTTGCTCCAAAGGTATTTCATAAAATAACAGATATCCAAGCCATTCATACTTATTAATGAGTACCAGCACAGTTCTATGGATATCAAAGAGGAGCGGCTCATTTAAGTGTATAATGATGAGCTAAGACCTGCAAATATCTATTACGTCCGTTTGCAGTGTCATGATTTTCAATTGAGTAGGTACGGGGTACCTATTATAACAACAGTACTATCGTTACGCCTTTAAGGCTCCTACAAACAGGCGCGACACGCGACGCGAATCGCACGACAGGCGGTGCCTTTGTGTCGCGCCTTTTTGAAGATGTCTTTATTCTCTGTAGGGGAAGGTAGGAACCCACATTTCGCCAGTTATGTTAAAGTGCTATTTGTTTTGGAGATATTATACTGGCATAAAGACGAAGCAAAAGGAGTGTGAAAGGGTCGTAGCAGGTGACGTTCTGTAATTTCTGCCTTCCCCCGTAGGAAGCAGGCGTGAGTTTACGTATATATGTGTATGCTGGCATAAAACTAGACTCCGGGATGCTAGTGTGAAATTTCTAATAGAAAACCCCCTAAACGCTTTGCCTGCCCTGGGAAATCCACCCCATTTTAAGCAGTCGCATTGCAGTACCCCTTTTTTTGGGATATCATCAAATAACTTCGTTGCCTGTGCCAGGAGCCACGGTAACCCTTTCGGAGTTTTCCGCAACCCTGGCAGGCATCGGCCCTAGCGGACCCCGTCATTGGTGCTGACATCTCTTTGAGGCGCGCGTGGATCACAACGCGCCGCCGACCTGGGCCTGGTCCTTATCGAACGGCGAGCTACCCAATGCTCGCCGTCCGCAAGCCCGCACCTACGGTGGCCGGGAATCGGCTTGGGATTCCCGACGCCCAGGGCGTCTCCTGCGGCGGCTAGGGGCGTGAGAGCGCGAATTTTGCCTCTCCCTCACGCGTTCCGCCTCCTACTTTGCGAGCATTACTGCTTCGCAGAAGGAAGTGACCTGCAGTACCCCTGTAGTATAATATTCAGTAGATATTAAATTCTGTTCTCAAGTATTTTAGCCAACAGACCGGCAACTTTTTTCAGTTGAAATTTTGTTCTCGATCGAGGCCAAAATCATTTAGCGTGCGAAGTACGTAATAAAGTTATTGCAAATTATTTACATAATTGTAGAAATATAACAGTTATGAGACTTGTTTAACATTTATTTTTATATACTGCGGCTATCGTTAAAGATTACTCGAATATTTATATAGCAATTACCTTACATTTTAAATGTCAGGGCACTTTTTCAGTTGTATAAGTTGTATTATTTCTGGTGGGTATAACTTTTCATTTAATTATGAATACCCACATAGTTTTTTTTATTTCAGGTTTTGGTAGAAGTATCTTCTCGGTTTAGGGTGATAAAAAATAATAAAAGCTTTTATTAATTCCTTCCTCCATGCATTGGCCAGATTGGACAGTAACCCACCACGCTGGTCCAGTGCGTGTTGGCGGGTTGCCAGTAGCCTCGATTGTTTGCTAGCAGGGTGTGTACCACGGGCAGGTGAGGTTGGCTTGAGTCCCGAAAGATATTAGTGGGAACCCCTTTTTAATTCCTTACTAATAATTAAAGGATTGACAGTCATTGTAGTTTTTTTTTTTTTTTATAATATGTTAGTAAAAATGAAATGAAAAACTTAACTTTATATTGCTTTAGTGTTATGTGTTAATATCATAGTTGCTTACGTTTTTAATGTTTGTTGTATAAGGGTGAGGTAAATCAGGCAATATTTCTGCTCCAACCAACATTGATTAAGGTTAATATGAAGATACTTTATTTATTTGCTGTTAAGTTTTGTTATTTCTATACGTACATGTGTGCGCTTTAATTATTAATCTTAGTTTTAGATATTGTTCCTCAGTAAGTGAATTATGTATGCAATTATTTATGAGAAATATAGTTGTTCTTAAACCTAAAAAAGAATACATAGGCATACCTAGTGGAACTCGTAAATACTTTACCACCTAAAGGTTGCATGTCACTTGCACGTCATAAACCGACAATGATATTTTTTTTGTCTATGTGGCAATGAGTTAAGTTCAACAAATTAAAATTGAAATTATCCAACTATCACTTATATCTAGGAAACCACGGATTGGAACGCGGTTCCGTCATATTGTAACGGCCGTCATGAAAATCTGTCATTTTCACCAGTAGTTGACACTAAGGTGTCAAAAAGCGCTCTGTATTTGGATGGCCGAAACAAGAAAGCGGTGAAAGGAACTAAAATAAAGCTTCATTTTACTGGGAATTATTGTCAACAGTGGTAACGCAATAACGAGGTTGACTATACCTAGATGCCACACAGTTTCGTAGATAGACCAGCGACGAAATGTTAGTAGGTAGTGGGATTAGCATAATATTATTAGAAAAACTAAAATTAATAAGTAGGTATAGTTTATTTTAAGGTCAACAGATTTCATTTGTGTTTCCTTATTAAATACAGTTTTAATCGTTTATCTTAAGCGTGTAGATCCCGACAATACGATGAGATTGCAGCACGCGTTATGTGACGGGACACGTGTTACGTAACGGAGGCGTGACTAAAAAACCTAGACCTTTGATATGCGGGGCTTGATAAACCCATTGATTCATCAAGCATGCCTTCTGTGATCTTGGAATACTTCGCTTTGTATTTATTTCTACTTGTGTGACTGCCAGTAGGACGTTATACTCCAAACAACACTACGGAGTCGAGCAGTGGTATCAAAGATGATGCCAATTAAGCTTCGGTTTCCTAGAAGAGTGGTTCCGTTATATTATGACGGTCGTCATGAAGATCTGTAATTTTCACCAGTATTTTGACAGCTATTAACGTGTGACCGTTCACGAATGTCTTGGGAAATCAAAGCTTTACCGTCTTGTGAAAGAGGTTCGAACAGAACTTACAGAATAGGTGTTACAAACTCAGGTTACAAACCTTCAAATGGCGTAAATTTTATGACTTACAAATTATAGTTGTAATACGGCAACAGAATTTAACAGATAATTAAGCTATTGGACCATTACTGTTTTAAACTGTTATATAAATTTAAATCATTTATTAAACAGAAACTCTGTCGAAAAGGCTTCTATAACGTTAAAGATTACTTGGATGACAAAAAGGCTTGGGATTAATTAAGCTACTCTAATGTACCCCCAAGCAACAAACGTGTACATGCGTGCACTGACTGGACAGGTCCACTCAATCAGTGTGGTTCTTTCCTCAAAAGACCATTACAAACACTGATATACATGGTCCTCCAAAATCATGTCCGGATTTTTATATACACATTGACATTGATGTATTTTATATACCTTGAACATTGTAGATGGAACATTTTACTGAAAGAAGACATTATTTGAATTTAAAAAAACAATTTAAACTGCATTCATAGATATTTAAATAATTACATGGTTTAACCAGAAATCGAACCCGTTACACGAGAAAAATAATCACCCTGTAGCTTTATCATACCGATCGAAAGGCTTCATCATAAGGATTATTTTTTGCTAAATAATAATAATTTTCTTCTCAGAGTAGTCAGATAGGAAACGCCGGCCTTATCTAGTTTAAAAAAAATATGTTTAACGTGTAAAAGTGTTTGTACAAACCTACTTACAGAAATAAAAACCATTTCATCATTTCATTTCATATATTAAAATTCTTGACTAAGACCAGGGCCAATGAAAAACGGTTCAATAAACTTTAAATTATGGATATACTAGCGATATTTCGAAAGATGCGCAACTTGTGAACTTTTGTAAAAGATGAATATTTCCGATAAACACGAGGTCGCATGCCAAAGATGTTAGGTGCTTCTCGAACTATTATTCTAAAATGTTATAATAATGAGCATAAAATAGCACTGAGATCAATTAAAACAAATTTGGGTGAATAACATAGTAGCTCTGCCTTGTAGAAACTTTGACCATCTTTCTCACCACGTTCTGGATAAGACAAAGTATGCACATGCACTAGATCCATGCACCCTATTTACCACATGATGAATGTAAATAAAATTATATTGGTCATAGTGAATCCATCAGGAATTTCTCAGTATCAGACCAGAGTCTGGATTTGTGTCCGGTTGATGGCAATAGGCTCGCCCCCTATGACCTGGGACTTAAGCATAGATGGCGATATGTGGTTGTACTATAGGTGCACCCCTGCCTAAGTCTTTGGGGATTACAGGATATGTTTTCTTAACGGAAATAAATTGGTGTCCAGTCCCAGTTCGATTGCAGATAGTTCACAATTAACATAACAAAATACATCCTTTCAGTAATCGTAACACTATTTACATTATGCAATTTATTCTGAAGCATTAAAGTACCATGATTTAATAATATGCATACAACCTTCACGGCATCACATAAATGCAATTATTAAATGATTTATGTTCAGTAGCCCTGCTCACGCGCAGCGGCGCGGGCGCAGGGTAACAGTCTAATTGAAGACTCGTCTGCCGTCGATCACGGCTCACGGCCAATTTGTACACGACTGAAGTAGTGAAGCTGCGATGATCTAGTTTTTGTTGGGTAAAATGCTGCTTTTTTTTCTAAAGCAGGAATATTTGAATGTAGGATTAAAAATAGTTACGTAAAAGTAAGAGATTTACACATAACGTCATTGATGCATCAGTGTTCGTCTAAATGCGTTTAAATGAGCTAAACTACACATTCCGATCAAAAAAAATATCAGCGAAACTAAATGTCTTTGAAAATTCGTGTAGTTATGTATGTTTTGTGTTTATAAGTGCATGGATTGAAATAAATAAACATATCGTCGAAACCAATGTTAGATGAATGATCATAGTATGATTGCGGACAAATGATTGTTGACCTTACTTTTCGGGGTTGACAAATTCATGAAACAAAACACCTATGTATTATAATGAAATATTTAAAGTAAGTTATCAGAACACGAACAAGCAACATTTTAGCCGCCATCCGCTTTAAAATTCGCCTCGTACCCAGCGCTCGTGATAGGATTTTTATTGAAGCACACCTGCATGTTTGGCAACCTACACGCTTATTGGAACCTACACGCTTATTGGAACCTACTTGACACATTTGTCTAGACAAATTTGACTTTTTAGCACCAAGAACATGCAGAATCAGTGTAAAACGTCTTATTTATTATTGGAATATACATGATTACGAAATAATAATTTACTGTTGCTAGTAAAGGGAACGATTTTAAAGTTTGTTATTAAATACTAGTTCCAGTACAACTTTACTAATCGCATGATATCTACCTAACTAAAGCGACACGACTTGATTGACGACACGGTTGGCGCAGTGGTTAAGCGATTGACTGCTGCGTTACGTGTCGCGGGTTCGATACCCGCACGGAATAAATATTTGTATGACCTGCAAGTAGTTGTTCCGGGTCTGGCCGTTTGTGTATGTGAGTTTAAATATTTGTAAACGCAACCACGACACAGGAGAAATTCTTAGTGTGTGGAAAGGATTTTATAAAAAAAAAAAAAAAGAAATAGGACAATTTTTTTGTAAAATATTAGGTCATAGACCAGACAGCGCATAGGTACATATGATATAGGATGATAGATACAGTTAACACTTTAGAGGTACCACTTGCACTTGCACTACGGAAATCACCCTTACGGCTACGACATAAAGGCGCTGTCAATATCAACTAGTGACGTCTAATGTTTGGTTGACTGTACCTAACATGTGTTTAATTTGATAAACCTACTTGCAAGACTTAAATCACTATTACTGAAATATTGATAACATTAATCATTGGTAACGTTTAATATTTCATCTAATGGAAGGTGGTCTACCTTTCGTTAATATGTTTATAAATACATAGGTTAAAATTAGATTGTTCGTGATACATTAACTTATTTTCCTTTGCAAATACTTTTCCAGGAGTCTCGCACACATAATCAGCCTTTAGTGCTCCCATTGCTGGGATACTTCAATTGCTGGGACACTACGCGGGCCCAGTGCGGGTTGATAGATGTCACATGTCTTAGATTATTTTGTTCTAAGACATGCCGGTTTCCTCACGATGTTTTCCTTCACCGTAAAGAGAGCAGTGGTGATAAAATGATTTACACCAAGATCGCAAGTTTTAAGCAAAAGTCGCAAGTCGGGGCCGTCACCACTGGGCCACCACAGGCCCTGCAGTCTCGACATAGTTAGCAATCGTTTTCGGTTGCTAAGTACTAACAATCCAAATGTAACGCTATTTGGTAATCTCGACACTCAAATTTATCGGTTGTTACCTACCGGTACCTACCTAAAATACCGGTTACAACCGATAAATTTCAGTGTGGAGACTACCAAATATCGTTACATCTGGATTGTTAGGACTTAGCAACCGAAAACGATTGCTAACTATGTCGAGACTGCAGGGCCTGCTCTCTGTCTTGCACACGAAAATACTTAAAAGCTTTTTAGCTTAATATAATAACATTTATCTGCGCATGATTCACACAGCCTAAACATTTTAATTCATCCTCTGAAAAATCCCTGACCCGGACTTGGGCTCATACCTTTATAATAATTAAACAACAGGTACCCGCATTGTGTAGGCATCTATTGATAAAATTATTCATTAAACTTTAAATGGCAACTACTCACACATGTAAGCGATATCCTTATCCACATCCTATTATTGTATTTAAAAACCCTATTTATGAATATGTTGTTAATAAATAGGTACAACCGTGTAAATGAATACTATGAACGCAAGTTATTTGTTTTTTTTTTGAACCTTTAGTTTTTATTGATATTTATCAGGAAAATCCATAATACAGTCGACTCTCGGTAATTCGAAACTCGAGGGACTCTTAAAATATTACGAATTATAGAGTGTTTGAAATATCAAATAGTTCGAAATTTAATGATGCAATGAAACATCGCGGTTTCATTGCTTTTCCTATCACTAAGGGTTTAAGTTTTTCCGATCTTTTCCGATCATTCCGCCTCTTTCTCTCTGCAACTTTGAATTGTCGAGTGTTGGACGCCGATGAGTTCGAATTAACGCGTCGTTTTGTTATATAGCAATGATTTTTTCGTTCGAATTACCAAGTGCATAAAAATGTATTGATTTAGTTCGAAATATAATGAGATTTTGTAGGGAACTCGTGGTAACTTTGAATTATAGAGAGGTTCGAATTATCGCAGGTTTGAATTAACGAGAGTCGACTGTATATGCCTATCTATTTATTTATTAAACTTACACACACTATCTTTACAGGATGACCCCAATACAATAGTGGTTTCACAAATAACACCAAATACATTGAAAAATCAACTTACGGTTAAAAATCTGATCTTTAAAAATAAAAGTGTTGCTTCGAACACTAAACTCTATTAATAACAAAATCTGAAGTCAGATTACAGAATCTAGGATGGAAATATCAAATAATACAGGGCCATTTTAGCCAATTACGTTTTTTATTATTAAATAAAGACTTAGGTAGATGCCAAACCCAAGATTGCTACCTGACAATGGCACACCCAAATTTAGATGAAAATGGGTTTGTGATCTCAAAAAAAACACATGTAGTTCGCACCTTTCTACTTGGTTTTGTACCGACATGACACAAGGCTAATACTCTTATTATTACTAAGTAAACACGCGTAGCGGCCACATTCATCATGAATTTGGGATTCATAATGAATGTTGCCTCAACGCAACATAAGGAGTTTGAGAGCCCTATGAAGTTTATTCTTGGCTGAAAAATAACGAATACTATTTTCATTCATATTCAATTTCAAAATAACAACCATCCAAAATTTAAGGCAACTCTTAGAATTTGGCATAATCTGTTTCCAAATAATTAAGCTAACGTTTACTGATCCATAAATTCGATCGTATTTTATCTTTGAAACACCCAGAGGTCCGTTTTATGAATTATGTTAATTTAATAACTTGCAAAACTTGAAGCATTTGAATCAATAACGAATCCTTTTAAGAGCGTAAAAGCATATTCAAATGAATCTTGCTTGTCAAATATAGCTTTATCTGGCAGGTAAATCATCTTGCAAATAGCTGTAGCTGTGTAATTTATGAAAATTAAGGAGGAAATAAATAAAGAAAAGGCTGACCCACCATCAAGTTGAGAAGAGAGAGAGAGAACTGATGTTATGTAAATATCTTCAATCAGCTATGAATTTAAACATTATTACAGGATAAATTAAATACACTGTCATTATAGCATTGTGAATTCTTAAACATCGCCCAAGCCAAAAAGTAAAGCATCATTTCTTTAAATAATTCCACTAACCAAAATCTTATAGCGAAGAAGTACTTCATCTCAAAGTTAATCCAACAGCATTGAACAACACAGTTCAACAACAAGTAAACAATGTTGCTCCAAATAGTTTCGACACATCAAAGGCCGCGTTTCCAAACAGCTACTAGTTTTAGTTGAGTTATTAACAACGATCAGCCGGACCGTCGCGTCGTATGTCATAAGTCTATTATTCTCAGTCGTCGGAAGCGTTGGGAAGCAGTCTCTAAAAGTCAAGGCCAACCCAGCTTACAGCGGACCAATGTTAACTTGTGTTATTTAAATATCACCACTGCAATAAGTAGATATGTAGCGACGAATCTGTCTGTCCCCTTTCGAAACTTCCATATTTTTTCCGTGAAGGACAGTTGTTCGTAATAGGGAAGTTTATTAGTTTGTGGTGACTCAGTCTTGTTGGTAGTTTGTATTATCAATTGGATTGGATTATGTGGAAGATGATATGGCTAGAAAGGAGGTGACCACTGAGATGTCGGCTAATAGAAATATTTGGAAGAAATAGACACACTGAGTCGACCCCCGAAAAATTAGGATGGAATGCTGTCATTATGGCTCCTCCCCGAATATATTAGGTACATACTAATTCCATGCGCTACCCTAAATATTTTGACGCGAGCTGTGTTATTCGTGGTTACGGTTCACACTGAGCCTGAAGTTGTGAATGAATTTGGAACATGAGAGCAGACAATATTTAATTTCATTTGGGGTTTTCGTGGTTTTTTAATGAGATTTGAAGTTGTGATGCGGCTGTCAGGTTATTTAGCTTGTGGTTACAATTTATTTATTTATTGGCTCGCCAACAGAGGCTACACAGTTACATGCATGTTAACATGAAGAGGGACAAATACAGTGTGCGCTTCCAATTATAGGCGACCACCTCATTCACTTAACATCTAGGTAAAAATATTATATAATATAAAATTAATAAAAGTAATATAATTAATATTATATTTTATATATTTAATATTATTATTAGAAATTATGGAGGATGATAATGAGTTTCATATCAACTTGCTGTTATTGTTACTGTCGCATAAGTTTACCGTAGGAAGACCACTTATTAGCAGTGGGGTTCCTACGTATCTGAAGGTTTACTCTCTAAGTTCATTAACGAAGATACGGGCCCGTCCTAAAGTATTCGATCCGTCAAAACAAGTGACAAATTCAATTTTTCTCACGGGCAAAATCTCATCACGATTAGGGACAGCTGTCAAATCTTGTTGTCATTAATTCTTAGTTTGGGCCCCGAACTTATCTTATGTCCGTAAGTGATACGGAGTAGGAAATGTCCGTAATTTCGGCCGAAACTAGGGATTTCGTGTTTAGGTAGTAGACCCCGGGCCGATGACCCACGCAAAGTAAAAACGATAGGTAATCTAAAACAAGGGACATTTCTACAGTAGGTGAATTACTGGTGCCCGTCGTGCTAAAATATCCAAAGTATCTCGCTCGCATTCACCACTGCCTTAGGATTACGAATAATATGTTAAGTTCACATCCGCATTTCACGCTGTCATTCTGTACCACAACCTTTGTATTAAATACTCGTTACCCTATAGGTAGTAATGGTCAACCCAATATAATTGGAAAAAGGCTAGACCGATGGATTTGACCCTATGTTAAAGGTATGTCATGGTAACATGTTATTCTGGCACCCTAATTCCTAACACATTCGATAATTACTATTATTCTTGACAGTTCAACAACATCTAGATTGCGCTTACTTGGTTATCGTGAATCTGGATTTCAGAACTTGGATGGTGCAATGAATTTTGGATTGGCAAAATGAAAGCATTTGTCATTAGCAGTCTGTTACGTAATTATATTGCTGAACCCAGCGTTAGCCTTTATTGACTACGAAGTATTTAACATGATAGTAGGTATAGAGCATAGCTGTTAGGTACCGGTCTAATTTATATTGCTCTGTGAAATTGCATGTTTACACATCGTGATACTAAAGTTCAAATTCAATCTAAGAACACCCAAGTAACCGCCGCGCCGCCGCGCCATTATTGGCGAAATTATGAGTTTCGAAATTCTGAAATATGATTTCAAAAGCGTATCTAATGTCGCATTTAAACCACTACCTGCGTATTAAAGCTGGGATTATATAGTTTTTAATCTTATTAGATGTAATCCATCGCTGATATACCGTAGTGTGGGTAATTTAACAACAATATTATACACAACATCACGCATGTTTTAGAGTTCAGGGTTAGGCAGAGGTGACCATAATGTACATATAGTACACCCAAATTTCGCCAAATAGATTGAAGTCCCATATAATAGGGTACGAGCCTATTGCCATCAACCGGGCACAAATTCACAAAATGTCTCACTCACCGCACAGGCTTCATTCACTCTTCCTTCTATGTTCAATCTATCTCTCTATGGAATGCATTCCCCCAGGAAAGCAGGATGGCAACCAAACGATTATCCTTTAAAACTAAAGCAAAACTTTAAGCACATTCGCAAGAAGCAAGCAGTATCGTCACAGCGGTAATATTTTCTCATTGTTTGTCCTATTTGTTTTTAGTATATTCGTGTGTTTAAGTACATTTCAGCATAGGAAAGAAAGAGAAGCGCGGTGGCACGGCGCTGGTAATTTATTGCAAAATGTTAAGCAATTATTTAGTTACAAAAAATCTATCGTTTGGACTAATAAATTAAAACACTAGTGCTTTAGTAAGTTGCTTGTAGAATAATCTGACAAAAATCATAATGATTGTATGTTTTTTATTGTAAAGAGAAAGTTTTTAGAGGTATCTTAATGATTCTTTTTTTCTATCGTATCAAATTGGTTGTATGAGGTTTTCAACACACTATCTACCTGGCATATATCTTGAGGAATATCATATATTTTTCTGATTTTGTTTACTGTAGTCGATCTTATATCTTTATTGTTTTTTTGTTTGCGTTTAGGTCCTGTAAGCCCTTAATAATAATAATATATAATTGTAACACAATTGTAAGTTAATATTGCTACACTATTGTATTAGGTAAGCCTGTGATGATAGTGTATGTGTGTTCAAATAAATAAAAAATAAAAATTTATTTGTGCTTATATTTTTAAATAATTAGGTTTATGTATTATATTTATAGTCTAAGTTTATGCGTGTCTTTATATTTAAAAATATTTATTCCTAAATTTAACATTATAAATTGCACCTACAACTGTTTGTCTCTGCATCACCCAAAGGTTGACTGGTAGAAAATGTCTATGGCATTAAGTCTGCCTATTGCCTGTCCATTTGTGTACTTAAAGTGTTAAATAAATACATACATGCAAACTTCAGATTGCTACTGAAAAAATCCAGATGGAAAAACAATAATACTTTGCCTGACCTGGGAAACGAACTCAGGACCTCGTGCTCATCAGTAGCGATTGCAACCACTTGACCAATATCGTTCAGGTTAATTACTTCTAGTAATAGGTGTAATTCGGTTGATGTATCAAACAAAACAAAAAACCAGGAGCAATGAATATCGGATTGCGAACGAAAGTAGATTGACATTGAGCTTGCATCCATGTTGGAAGCTCTACGCCTGTCAAACTTAATGCGATTGAATAAATTATTTACATATAATTCCTTTTAAGATAACTTTATTCAATTTCAATCTGCAATTATATTACATCTATCCATTTACTATGTCAATAATCGCAATGATATTTATTTGTTTTGAGGATTATGAATTAGTAATATACTATACCTAGTGATAAATGTAATAATTACATGTGTAAACATCATGTCTGATTTTACCACACATACATCATATTCATATTGTTACAGCACGTAAACTTAAACGTCAATACAATGTACCTGCCAAACGATTAACGTCAGCACGATTTAGAAAACTAAACACACTAAAGCCGATTCAGACCAAACATTTATCGACTCTAACAAATCAAACCACAATTTAAGCCTTACCAAAATTGGAACAAAGTATCTAGCAACATCCGTTCCACCACAATGAATCATTTTCTTAAAACAAGGGCCCCTGTACCTTCACCGGGAAATAATGCCTTCAGATCTCAAACGAACAATAATTGGTAGAAGAACGTTTGATCGATCGGTATCATCGTAATTGGCTCGGTAAACTTGGGCTGTACAATAATTATGTACTATCTAGATTATCTAAGGAACTTTATACAGTGGATGCTGCACGATACTAAGATAGTATATCAATGCTGGCCCAGAGGCGTTTTGTTGAATACAGTTGCTACGTTTAAAGCTAGCAGGTTACTGTTTCATTGTGTTTAGCTGATATATTACAGAGCGAAAAGGTTGCCTAGCAGTAATAAAGCAATCGGAGATCAGGACGATCAAACCCTATTCCACTCTAGGTCAAGTTCATTTGACTTAACTACCACGATATGACTAATATATTGGGACCAATATTACCGAATTATCACACAGCATTGTTGATCGCTCAGCGCGCCATGCTCGGAGTGTCTTTGAAGGATAAAATCAGAAATGAAAATGTCCGGAAAAGACCCGGAGTTACTGACATAGCTTGCAGAGTAAGCAAACTGAAGTGGAAGTGGGCTTTTCATGTTTGTCGAACGACCGATGGCCGGTGGAACGGACGAGTCCTGGACTGGAGACCGCGTATCGGCAAGCGTAGCGTGAGAAGCCCCCTAGCTAGATGGACAGACGACCTCAAGAAAGTGGCTGAGACAGACTGGATGCGGAAGGCGGAGGACAGGGTGTTGTGGCGCAGCCTGGGAGAGGCCTATGTCCAGCAGTGGACCGCGATAGGCTGAGTTGATTAATTGATTGATTGTTGAAAAAAAGGCATTTGGTGATGAAAATAATGGTTCCTGCTGATTTTAGAAGCACATCTAATATTTGATCGAGTCTCAATAGTTTACGCAAAGGTTATGTTCGTATCACTTTTTAGACGGCAGCACCCACCACTCTTTTCATAAGAACTCAATATTACAAGCACACGTAGTTGTAACATATCTTGTTTGTCAGCAATACTTTTGCTTCTAACATAGTGTGTATTCACAACATAGCGCACTACACAAAGCATGTTAAGGACGAAGACACAGCTAGGCAGAAGCAGCGATGCAGCTTAGAGCAACGCTGCGTGGTATATGCTCGCAGCGTTGCTTTCTAGCGATCCAAGGCATGATTTACTATTAATTGCAATGCCCACGCTGCATGACTTAGTTCGTGCTACGCAACTCACTAAGCCTGGCGAAGCTCCTAACTGTGTGGCTCCGGTCTAAAGGAATGTCCGACAAGGAAGTGAAAGAGTGGAAGCGTCCCCAAGTTACGTATGTTTGATTAACTTATAATGTTACCTTTGGGACACAAGACAGAGGATGATAGAGACAAATAACAGGCAATCAGTCCTCTGACAAGTATCATTCTGGTATTTTGAAAGTAAGCGAAATGATGATCTGAAATTAATATCAAAACGAACATGATGTAAGTTCTCTTGTCTTAAAACCGTGTATGTATTTTGACTGTTATCCAATAGTTTATAAGATATTTGCTCCACATAAAAGAAAAAAAAACTTCTTTGACGTAGATAAAAAAAAACACTTAAAGATGACTATTTGTTTAAAACTGATACATGGTTGCATTCTTGAAACAGCCAAACAATAAATCACTGAGCGCAGCTGATGCTCGTAATTAATCAATCCTATCAACATTATCTATAATTAGCCTTTTCGATGAGTCCACTGACAGAAGTTTCCAGGTCGAGCGAATCTCGCAAAATTCTCACGAAAAATCTCGATCACGCAAGCAAACATCTCGATAATTTTGCAACAAACAAATTATTAAAAACTATCGCAACATTCAATATTAGTCGGTAGCGATCCAGCGATGGAATTCAATCGAAACGCAATCGGACAATCAAGCTGCATCGATACAGATAAATTGTTATGACTAATCGATTAGGTGCCGATATTGCACTCGAATCAATGGATGTCATAGCAATACTTTTAAAAGGTCTAACTGTTCTCATACTTTTTAATGTGAGTCACAAAATAATGTGAGATAAATCGGGCGGTTGCCGAATATAATCCGTGTAAAAACATGATGTAATTTTTTGACCGACTCTATAAATAAGTGGAGAAGGTCCACAATGACGAACGCATGTTCGTGTGATTATTTACAACCTTTCGTGTCTAATCATGTTAGTCAATATGAGGTTAGGGGAAATGTTAAACTGTTTAATCTCTTACGTCATTTATTGCAGCCACCTATACAATACATCTATCTATGGTCATCTTAAGGTCAATAGTAGAACCAAAGTAACTATTCTTTATTGGACATAATCTGGTTAATTAGGTAGAAAGTGGAGTTAAACCATATTTGAAGTGTACATAATAGTGCCTTTCTTGTCTAGAAATGGAACTCCTTTTGCGGAACGAATTGCGTTTGCGCCTGATTTCCCTACCTTTTTACAATTGACTGGTATAGGAAAGTAGAGCTTAGCCAATGTTTAACCATTTGGCGAGTAAAAACAATCATAACATACTGGCATATACTCAAACTTCATATACCCTGAAAAGAAGACACTCAATTCTAGAGTGATGCGTGGGACAGCAATTATTTTTTTTTTCATATATTTTATAACAATTCAAATGCTAGATTTTCAGATTTTTAACAAATCCGTGCTTTCAAAGACTTGTACATCATTTTTCTCTACACAAATTGTGATACGAGCAATTGGAATAAGAGAATGATGTTGAAATATACAAGTTTCTCTCGGGTGAATGAGAAATTTCGTTGTAAATTGGATCTCTCGCAAGAATGCGTACGATAATCTTTCGATGTCATATCTTTGCGTGTCATTTACCTACATGTGCGATTACGAGTTATTGCATTATTAAAATTATACCTACACAGTAATCAATTAAAATTATACACTTAATTAATAAAATTGTTTTGCTGGTAAGCAAGTATTAAAGACAATAAACTAATACCGATGTTCAGGTACATATAATAAACGTGATTCAAAGCCCAACAGATGTTTATCGGAACTCATTCTCGCATCATTGAGCTTAAACAGTCGTGAGTACCCGTGAGCTATTACCATATCGTATTGATTCGATTTAATATACACTTAATTGCACTATTAGCTGGTTAGATTTTATTTTGCTCTGATTTCGTTACACATTGTGACGCAGTCTGAAGCGCAAATTAATATATTTATTAGGTACCTAATGGTTTTTCACATCACCTGCTCGAACCTAACTTAAAGTAAATAATTATAGCCTTAGCGTCAAGCCGGGCAATAATATTGCACTGAGTATCATTATAACCCGTGCTGGTCAGTAATGTGATTTGAATTTGGAACCTCTACTAAAATTTCGTATAAAAACTTTCTCGAAAAAAAAACACATTTAACAATCGATTTGCTTTTTATTGTCTCGCAGGTGTGAAAAGTGGAGTATTCCTTTTTTGTCTTGGGCGAGCTTGAATCCATCGCTGAACTAGTCTGAACTCCGTAACTGCGCTCGGTAATAAGCCCTAAAAACGTGACATAAGACACAACTTTACCCTCTAGGTGAATAATCTAAAAAAATACTGTTGTTTTAAAACTACGTACAGAGTTGGCATGTGTAGTGTTGTAACTTGGCGTTTTCCACACCGAAATCATCAATCTGAATAATTAAGGAAACTGTAAGGCCAATCATTGATACACATAAATTTTACGAAACCACTAATTCATTAAAACAGTCTACAAATCATTTTAATCACACCATTATAAATAAATCACTTGAGCCCGTGATGTTTTGTAATGTCTGATGGGTACATAATATGTATAACTATGAACGGGAAATTCTCTTAATTGAAATATTAATTGACTTCTGACTTGAAAGTGTTAAAGACATTTCCGAGAAATTCGGTAATAGGTAACAATGGTATTTAACCTTAATTATATTTAATTAATGATACGGAGGAGAGGAGAAAGGGAAAGGAGGCTTCTGGCCTATAAGTACTAAGCAGTGGGTAGAACTAGTGCCAATGATGATGATGATGAATGATACGGACGAATGCGTTTGAGATCATGACGCAAATGATAGCCTCCAGCGTAAACACAGTTATAGGACTAGAGTCGTAAAAACAGACTTTTTTGAAAAGAAAAAAAAACGTTTAAAAAATCATAAACAAAACAGTTTTTTCTGGAGTAGATTTTTTTAAGAGTACGAAAATAAAAAGGGTGCTTATTGTTGATTATGAGTTGATAATTTTTGTTTTATTTTTTGTTTAATAAGGTAATACCCTTTGTTATAGTCGTTGATTCAGAATCAGATGAAACAAATATAGACAGAGCATGCCTACGTGTATAGTTTCTAATTTCATTGATTTAAACATAATTTGACTTTAATTAAAATAAAATAATCACATTTACTTCATTTATTTTGTTTTATTTCATTTCAGTTATAGTAATTATTTTTTTCTGAAAAAAACACGTTTTTTCTCATGTTTTTTTTTATTATGAAAAAAACTTTTTTTTTTTTGCAAATCTTTGTCATCAATAGATAATAGCCTAATACACACATTCACTGGGTTCCCGTAAGTTGCGTCATTTTATTAACGACGTCATAAGAGAAAAATTGCTGGAAGGATAGACGACCTTAAAAAAGCAGCTGGAAAAGTCTGGATAAGGAAGGCGAAGAACCAGGTATTATGACACCACTTGGGCATATTATGTGTACCAGTGCACTGCGATAGGCTGAATTGATTGATTGGAGTAAAAAACAGCAAAAAGGCTTAACTAGCAATAATTGGTTCCTTCCAACTGAAATTAAACACTTAAACAATAAAAACTATAATTAATATTATAATGCACTGCACTGTACGCTTATAAAACTGAAGATGACTTTTTGAACACATACCGGATCTAAACCTGACAGTCACGATATGATCTTGAACACCGAATTCTTAACATTACACGTGTTTATCTCTTCCTATTAGATTAAATTATTATAATGCACAATTCATTTAATTAATGGGCATATTTATTTGGTACATCCAAATAAATATGCCCATTAATTAAATTCTAGAATGCATAATAGGTCTATTTTGAATGCAAACTAGGCATTCGCTTTGTCTCAAAAATTTTATGGGTATGCTGAATAATTTATTACCATGTTAAACAAATAATTATGGTTTTCTTGATGATTTTTTGACACAGTTCAGACATAGAAATGTAAATAATGTGATATTTATTTGTTCACTATTTAATATCACAATATTAATATTTTTGCTTAAGCAATTAATTTATTTGGTGCGTATTTATTCTAGATTGTATAGGTAACTTTGTATCAAAATAGTCTTGATGGTTGGTTACTTTATTTATTACCATGAATCATCATTTGTATCCGAAAATTTTCCTAGAGATAAAAATTGAAATAATGAAATATACATATTTATGAATATCAATACATATTTATATACAATAGGACGCCTTAAATTAAAACAGTATTTAACACGTGCGCTTACGCTGAGTAAAGCTGACCAAGAATGCGCCTAATCGCTTTAGTATAGCATGACTTCCACTGAGATATTCAACAACATAATTGGATAGGCGCTTTTAGTACTTTGCTGTAGATATCCCAGTGCCTGATAATAAAGACTTAACTATTGGTCGCGTAAGGAAGGAAGTGGTCTTACTGCCGTTTGGTACTGAGTACGAAATAATAAGGCAGACGGCAGTATTAAAATCATTCAGACAATCTCCTGTTTAAAAAAAAGTAGGTGTAATACATATAACCTGCATTAATCAATAATCTCTGTCTCCTTAGCTTCGTCAAATAACGTAAGAAAATAATAAGTAGGTACCTACCTACAATAAGGAAATCAGCTTATAATATTCCCACTGCTGGGACACAATAAATACGTCGCGCTGCATTTGGGTGAGGCGGAAGTAGCATTTTAAAGGCCTACAGGCCCGCGAAAGCTCACCTTAAGGAAACTGTAAGGCCAGTCATTGATACACAGACATTTTACAAAACCACTAATTCATTAAAACTGCCTGCAAATAATTTTAATCACATCGTTTGCTAGAACACAGGCCTACTCACACCCGGGCCCAGTACAGGTAGGTGGATGTCACATGTCTTAGAATGTTTGGTCTAGGACATGCCAGCTTCCTCACGATGTTTTCTTTCACCGTTTTAAGAACAATGATTGAACAAATTTGGACAAAATTAATTGCCTGCCTGGGTTCAAACCTACGACCTAAATCTCGTAAGTCACGACTATTTCCTTGGACTGTACTTGCCTTAATTATTGTTATTCAAATGAAACGAAACCAATGTAATTAAGAGTCATAACTCTAATTAACTTTACTTACATTATTTTTTTCATACATACATCAGTAGACAATATATTTACAAACTTAAATTAACTTATTATAATAATATACTTTACACAACTTATTTAATGCATCAATGTTGAATTAATATTCGTAAATAATTATCACTTCCACAAATAAATAATGGAATTTATTGAATTTAAAACAGAGTGATTTACAGTTCATTTAAATGATGTCTGTATTTTAAATTTGTGATGATAATATTTCCTAATAAAACTAACGAACGTTTTTATCATCGAGGACAGTGCAATAGGTATGTATTTACTACAAAACATACAAATAAAGTTTTATCCTTCTCTACAACCTGCTGATTTTCCACTAAGTATACTTAACTTTTATTGAAAAAAAAAACTGAAAGGACAAGGACTAGTCTAGATACAGAGTACATTGAACAGTCAGCCTAAAAAAGATGAACAACGATAAGAGAAACTAGAATTCATTTAATTGTGTACAGTCTTTGTTCCTTGATTTTGTATCAATGAGTAGTCACAAAACATATTACACAGTGGGTTCTTAATTGTAGCTACTCATTAACTTAGTATTCTGGAACATAATTTGTAGACAAGCAAATGGATTCTTGTCGATGTATACATCGTTATGAGGCTGTTTATACCATTAAACATGGCTGTTTTTACATTGTGTGGTGGGGACGTTGTAGCAAATATTCAGTCATCCATAAAATCGGTTCTGTCATTCCTCCACCGATTAAAACTCTACGGCAGTTTCATTTTGTTAAGGGTACTACATGACCTAAACGCAAGTTTTATAATGCCTAAAAGTATATGATACACTGCAGTAAAAAAAATCAGAAAAATATATGATATTCTTCAGGATTTAAGCTAGTTAGATAGTGTGTTGAAAACATAATACAACTAATTTGGTACGATGGAAAAAATTCACGAAGATACGTCTAAAAATTTCTTTTAACGATTAAAAACAATACTAATATACATGCAATCATTCTGTTTTATTTCAGATTGTTCTTCAAGCAACATATTAACGTGATAGTGTTGTAATTTTTTAGTCCAATCAATAGATTTTTTGTAAATTGAGAATTGCTTCATATTTTGCAATAAATTACCAGCTTTGTGTCATCGCACTTCTCTTTCTTTTCTATGCAGTCCGACAGTGACCGCACTTTAGCTGTTGTCAGCCTCTTAATATTGATAGTTCAACTATGCTCTCGTCTCGTATAAATAGGATGCTGCAAGATTAGTAGAGACAGTTGTATCACGTTGAAAACACTTTTCCAGCAACTAGCGCTTTGCCAACTAAGTTGGGGTCGGCTTCCAGTCCAGATACAGCTGAACACCAGTATTTTTCATATAGTGACTGTCTATTAGGCCTCCATACTCCAATTTGCACACTGGGTAACACGGTACCCCTTGGTAAGACTGATTGTTAGACTTTAGGGCTTCAGACTACCCGTAACGACTGTCAAAGATCTATGAATGACTGAAATTACTATACTGCACTATCCTCAACAATATGATATCTACTAATACTGGCCATTTACTAACCTACGTTCACAAGTAAAGCTGTTGCACTATTCTTAAATCTATTATTATAACTGAATAAGCAGCGTCATTGCTCTAAATTATCAAATTATTTGGCTGGTATGGTGGCTCAAATTCGAATCCACCGTAGTCAAACTGGGGGTCACCTTGGGAGAAATCTGAAACAGAAACAAACAATGGTATAAGTTCATATTAGAACATTTTAAACTTACAGCATTTAGGTATGCTATTATCTAGATTTAAATTATCTTCACAGGTTCACAGGTAAGGATAGCTACTAATGACATCTTCTTTATTATATCTGTGAATGACATAGAACAAAAAAAATCCTGTACGTCCATACCCATAATGCCGAAATCCTGTACTGAGGCACAGCACATAAAAGGAGAACTGCATTATCTAATATCAGGCAGTAGGAATCCGACACACGATTCGGCTTTCAGACGAAGGTAATACCAAAAATATGTAAAAGTGAGACCAGGGCCGCAGGAGACGCCCTGGGCGTAAGGAATCCCAAGCCGATTCCCGGCCACCGTAGGCGCGGGCTTGCGGACGGCGAGCAATGGGTAGCTCGCCGTCCGATAAGGACCAGGCTCGGGTCGACGGCGCGTTGTGTTCCAAGCGCGCCTCAAAGAGATGTCAGCACCAATGACGGGGTTCGCTAGGGCCGATAGGCCTGCCAGGGTTGCGGGAAAGTCCGAAAGGGTTACCGTGGCCCCTGGCACAGGCAACTGAAGGAACACGGGTGGGTTTTAGTCAGTAAGAGTCTGAAACGCCACTCCGCTCCACCCAGAGTGGGAGAAGTTATTTGATGATTTTCCACCATCAAAAACAAAAAAGGGGCTATTTAAAAAACAATTGACAAAAATGTCGCATTGTCAGTCGATCAATAATAACTGATAATGCGACATTTTAGACAAAAAATTACATACCTAATTGTAATGTCATATTTTCACGAAAGGCGCTGTATGAAGGAAACATGTACAACTGTCGGATTGTCAGATGACCGCCTGTCGCCTGTCAGTTTTATTAAATAGGCCCCTGAAAACTCCACCATCATAATAATCCACCTATTAATGAAGTGTTGTTTAACACTAGTCTAAAGTTCCGGGTAAAATCGCAACATCTTTTTCCTAATCAGTGACCTAGATGTTAAAGGTATCACCACGCCACGCATAGGTAACCGGTTTATAGAATTTATCCCTCTGTAACGCCCCAGTCCACGATCAACAAACGAACTTTTCTGTCAGCTCAAGCCAATATTGTAAATCTAGACTTACGTTTATAGTTTTTACTACTTAGATTGACGCAATTCGCACAGAATAACAGACGGGGCACGAACAAAACGTCTTTTTTATGGGATACCACACAATAGCCCACCACACAATGCGATTACTAATCGTAGTCTAGCACCAACTGGCACTAATTAGACATAATAGCGTTGTGTGTTTGCACGTATCCGGTACTTAGTGCCACACGAATATTTTTTACTCTATGGCTATGTCACCGATAGGCGTTAAGAATGAAATCAAAGTAATCTACGATCGTTATCGATGACAATGACCCATTGAAACACCATTAATGATTACATTTGAAAATCTAATGAGTTCTTGTTAATTATTTGAGAAAATTGAATATGTATAACATTCTGAGCTTGACTACCAAACGTTGGATCGCGATGTTGACAGTCCTTGGCAAACCATTTTAGGCTTATCAATGGAATCCCAGTCGCAAGTATTCACAGATTCACATTCAATTACACATTGCAAGACATTGGCCTCTTAGAAATGATCGAATTATATCCTCATATACCCCACATGGGCAAGCAAAATGATTAGCAACATAGATAAGTGGTAAGGATCACCGAGTGGCCAATGTCATATCGAAGCTAATAAACCAACATTAAATATTTTCACAAAGTCACATTACTTCTCGTCAAAAACAATTATACTGCTAAGTATGTGGTATCATTATAAAACACCAACTATAGATCTAAGTATACTTACAAAATGGTGCGGCTGATGGATAAATCGGCTGGGGATAATACTCGGGTACTTCCACTGGCACAGGAATTTGTTTCGGGTAGTAAACCGGCTGTCTTTGCTGGGGATGTGGCGCTGGCGCAGCGTGGAAGTTCGGCCCAGTCTTGGACACCACCGCGTTGAAGCCATGGATAGAATCCGCTGTGTAGTCCACTGTGCGGATAGAACCGTCTGGCTCTACGAGGGAGTATTGTCCTGGGAAATAGCAATAAATAAATAAATAAAATAAATAAATATCGTCTGACATTGCACACAGCACCATCTAGTTCCAAGTTAAGCACTTAACACTTAAGGCTTGTGTTATGGATACCAGATGGTTGATACACTACTTAAATACATTTTTTTTTTGTAAATACATACATATTATAAATATACATCCATGACTCGGGTACAAATGTCCATGTAAAAGCAATAAAAGGTTAACATGGTTTTATTTACGGTGGTCGCATGAATCATGATATCGACTGGGGCTTATTGACCCAAAGGCATCTCTGGGTCACTTACCTTATTTTTTTTTAAAGTTTGCGTTTTAATCTCGGACTCAGTGTGTAGTCTCAATCTGTTAAATATACGTCTAATTTAAGTTTTTGACATTGATTGTCGCTGAGATGAGATTACGACTAGATTTTGAGCGGCTTCTAATCAATGAATATATGACCTTCAAATAAAGGATAACTAGACGTGTGACGTCAAAATAAAATCAGGGGTTGACCAGTGAACTCAGAAAATGATCCTATAAGCTTAAAAGCTAATCTGAGTTATTCAATCATAAACTGAAAACTCGCTAATCACAAGGAGAAAAGAAATAATAATACGAGAAAAGTGGCTCATTAAAAACATATCTCTAAGTGGCACCAAAGAGCCATTCTCATGTCAGTAATCATACTACTCCATTATGGTATTTAACGAAAGCGTAAGTTATACGACAATTACCTCAATTACAGTATAATACATTGACTCATATCAACCATAGGTCAGCGACCTCAGACAAAGATGCGAATTTGGAAATCACTTGAGAAACGTAAGTTTTTCACCCGTTTTTACATACTTCACATGCGTTTGTATGTGCCAACGTATCGTTAATAGCGGCGTAGATTTGAGAACAATGCATCATGGAGATAATAATGTCTATCAGCTGCTATTTGTAGGTGCATTGTATGGACACAGAATAGATAGGTGCAGAAGGTCAGCTCCATACAGTGGGTGAAAACGCACGCACACATAGACATGCTTCACGTATAGCTAGTGCTAGCGCACCCGCGAGTCGAGACTGGCATTCGGTTGAGATCATTCGCTGGTTGTTGGTTCGTTGGTGATTGTTGCTTGATGCGGTGTACATTAAAACGCCTGAACGAAAATCTTAAAGTCACTAACAGACAATGCGCAGCCTGACCCGCTGGGTACTGAAGATACAAAACAACATGACAAATGATAGTAAATAGATTTATATTTAGTAATTTACCTTTTTGTACAAGACCTACCATTTACATAAGACATGAAATACTTTATTAGATATCTTTATTAGATATTTGCATTTTAGAGAGTATATTAAATCAATTGACATAATAATATTTCAGACATTTGACATAAGATGTTTACAATCATTTGGCATAATAATATTTATCATTTTTATAGTAAATATTTAAAACCTGTTGACAATACGTTATTAATTATTTTTTTGTGAAATGTACTGTTTGAAATGCATTTTTTTTTTATCTTTAATAATTATTGTACTACATCATTCAAACACAATGCGAATTGTTATATGAATAAATAAAAATAATAAAAAAAGATTTTTGAAAATTCATCCTCTCTAAATTGACTAGTTGTACGGAGCTGACCTTCTATACTATTCTGTGGTAAGGACAAGATTGATGTACCACGGTAGCGGTACATTACCTACCAAAAACGATTTAACACAATGCATAATAATAGTGATAATGTTTCATGAATATTAATTTGTGTTCGCAATGTTCGTGATAACGATAACAGTGACAATGATTTAAAGTAATGTGTTCCGGGATGATACTATGATTGTGATACAGTATTGTTTATTTTTAATAGTGGTCTATTAATTGATGATGCATGTTTGGCAACACACTGCGAGGTTAAGCGGAAATAGCCCGCGCTATAATATTTATGTCATAAGCATTGGACAGTTAATAAGAATATATACATATATATATTATATATATATATATATAGTCATGAAGACGGAAGACATTTGAGAGCTGATATTATGTGGTCAGGCGGTTGAGATATCTCATGCCTTCTCGATTTACGCACTCTATACCGATGGCTAGGTCTATGGTTTTTTTTTGTTGGTTTATTTAATTTTTTGCTTTATTAATATTAGTTATCTTAATGCGCCGCCAAGCGGATAAGGTTAAGATTAAGCTCGTCATTGACTATTGTCCTACCGGAGTCTGAAATAACGATAAATAATCAAAATTACTTTTCGTTGTAGTGATGGTAAACGTCTTTTATTAATTTTCATCGCTTGCGTCTAAAAACAACTTACAGATGTTGCCTTGTTTATTAGCCTTTCGCCGCCATTTTGGCGTATATTTCTAAATAATATATGCCGCTCACAGTATCTCTGAGCGCTGTGGTTCGAGATGGTCACCAAATATTTTCAATAACTCCTGAAACCTTATCTGTTCATTACTTAGTAGTTTTCAACAAAAAAAAACGGGGACGTTCCTTTAGGCTTATGTTCAAAGGCCTTTCCAGATATTTTAGCTCCCATTTTTTTATTTCAATCTTGACCTCATGACAGATTTCTAATTAAGAATGTAATATATACCTGCTACGAAATTAATTAAAAATGCGTTCCAGAATACTGAAATATCTTAATTACCTTTTACAACATCTCCATCTCTGGTCTCATGTTGTGATTTCACATCGCCTGTCGTATGATCTGCTACGCCGTAGTTGAAAGCGTATTTCGGCGTATCCTGAAAAATAACAACGTCATAATTATTAATATGATTGATGATTATAAAAACTTTCCAAGAAGATGTTCGTCCGACATAGAACTTTGTAAAGGTTAACAAAGTTATAATAGGTATTATGGGTAAATAGTTGAGCGCCATAAAATTCAAGAAAACGAAATGAATTTACCAGAATATAATTTTATAGTGAACACAAAAGTTAGATGTAGAAATAGATAGCCCAGCGTCCCAGAAGTCGCCATCCATACAATTTTTAACAGCCCCCATGCTACACTTAGTTACGAAATAATTAATAAAGAAAAATTTAAATGAAAAATCTTACATAATATTCATAGCCAGGCATACGATACACCTGTCCTGGGGGCAACGCAATTCTCGGGGCAGCCAGCGTCACTCCAAAACATACAGCCAAAACGAAGCACAGACAACGACACATAATGCCAACCACTTAGCACACACTGTGAATACAACTGTCTTGATCAGCGTCAACTCCTTGAATACCACAATGGTGGGTTCACAGGCATTTATATGTGGCCTTATTTGATGCCAGCCTTGGTTCGTCTATCTACCGAAACCCTTCCGAAAATGAAGTTTCCTTTAGCGTTTCGTCGCCGCTAATTGAGAAAATTTTCGCACGCCACAATAGGTCGTATGTAGATTAGATTGCTTAACTGATCCAGATGATGTCTTATTAGGTTCTGTTTGTATAAGAAACACTTTTATCGAGTCAGTAATGGAGATAATTTTATTTGTTTAAATTATTAAATATAAAAAATAGTCATAATCATGTTAATCAATGCTTAAAAGTAGTACGAAAGCTGTAGAAGCAGAAATTTTTAAACATGAATTTATATGTGTGTGATATACGGCCACTTTAACATGGGATTCACTAAGGAACATAATTGGTGAAATTTAGAGTATTAAAAATCCACTGCCTGTCCTTTCCGGAAAAACAAGCGTGATGTTATGTACCTACCTATGGCAAGTTTTAAGTAGAGTCTTCTTAGACTACTATATCTTTCTAGAAAACAAAATATAAGTAATGTAAGCTACTAAAAGCTACCTTAATCAATCCTGGTTTTAATATTCAATGAAGTTCTTTGGATGCAACTTCACGTGTGCAAGTCAAGACGAATATTATGCACCTACACGTAAGTTTCAAGCAATACAATGCAAGCATGAATGCAATGAAAAATGTGAGTGTTGTCATTCACTTTGTCGATATTTCGTCAATAAGTATGTTATTCTATAATAGTACATATACATAACACAGACTAAACTATAGGCCCAACACGAGACACATTTTTTCTTTTTTTGAGTGTGGGAAATCATTCAATAGTATGTCCCGCTCTGGGTGGAGCGGGATTGTGTGTCAAACTCTTACTTGCTAAAACCCACCCGTGTTCCTTCAGTTGCCTGTGCCAGGGGCCACGGTAACCCTTTCGGAGTTTCTCGCAACACTGGCAGGCATCGGCCCTAGCCGACCCCGTCGTTGGTGCTGACATCTCTTTGAGGCGCGCGTGGAACACAACGCGCCATCGACCTGGGCCTGGTCCTTTTTGGACGGTGAGCTACAAAACGAGGCCCTGGGCTGCTATTGAAAACTTCCTTATTTTTAAAGGAAAAGACCCGATAAAATGGCCCGACTTGGATATCGACCTACCCAGTGCCTCATACTCAGAAGTCGCGGTTGCACCCACAGAACAACCAAGCAGTAAATTCTGGGTTCCAAACTAAATTCAATCTCGGCTCTACTTGAACCTTAATACTAATCTTGTCCCTGAATTAAGTAGATACTTACAGACTAAACCAAAATTGTAAAGGCTCTAAATATGGCAACCAAATTAACATGGAAGTTTAAACAACCTGCAAGGCTACCTGACAATAGCTACGAATAAATAGATTCTTCAGTTTTCCGATGAAGATAAGCGGAAAAAGGAACCGGTATATCTGGAATAATCAGATCAAAAACCTCATTTTATCACGGGAAAACAAAAAAAAAACATTTTTTTTTCAGAATCATAAGACAAAAGTGTAAAAGGTCCACTCAATAGCGGGTGGAACAAGGCTATCAATACTAGGTACGTTTTATGAATAACCAACCATGCATTGACATTAAATACAATATACAAGCTAACACTTAAATCTAAAGGGTGTCTCAGTAAGAGTGCACTTTTTCATTTCAAAATAAAAACACGTGTTTTTGGAGAGAGTTGTGATATTTTTATTGGATTTTAAAGAAGACATGTTCCGAGTAGGTATGCTATACAATTTCCGGTAAATGGCCCCCACGGCTCTGATGATAGGCCATTCCTCTTTTCATTAAATTCTCCATGACTTTTTCACAGTGATGTGGTTGTATCTCACCTATGACGCGTTGGATCTCGGATTTGAGCTCAGGAATGGTTTTTGGTTTATTCGCATAAACTCCAGATTTCACAAAACCCCAAAGAAACCCCAAATTTGACAATTTTGTGTATCCATGAAGCTATTCAGATAGAAATACGCTTCATCGGAGAAGATGATTTTTTTCGAAAAATTGGCTTTGACTTCTCTTTGCTCCATTACCCATTGAACGAATTGCTGGCGCTTTCCATGGTCTGCTGGTTTGAGCTCCTGAGTAAGCTGAATTTCGTATGCATGAAGGTGGAGGTCTTTAGTTAAAATTCGCTGCGTAGTGCTTCGTGAAATATGAAGTTGTTGAGAACGATGCCGAATTGATGTTTTCGGGTTTTCGGCAACACTCACGTTTACAGCAGCAATGTTTACAAGAGAACGACCGGTGCGTTGACGCACAGGAGTCTTACTGTCCATAATCGACCCAGTTTCTTCGAATGGTTGACACATTAGGTGCTCTTTCTCGACTCAAAATCCGGCGAAGTTTGCGAGCGGTCTCAGCATAACTTTCAAAATTTTTGTAATGAGTTTTCACAATTATAACGCGCTGTTCTTTCGTAAAGCGCTCCATTTTTAATAATCGGAATAAACATAGGTGACAGCTGTCATATTACAGCGTTGCCACTTGCACGAAAAAAAAATTACACTTAGTTTAAAACGTGCACTCTTATTGAGACACCCTGTATTATTACGTACAGGTGTATAAAGAAAGAGCAGTGGTGGCCCAGTTGTATCGGCCCCGACTTACGAGTTGTAAGTCGTGAGTTCGTACCCAGGCAGGCACTTTACCGTGAGTATTTAATTTCATCACCATTGCTCTCAAAACGGTGAAGGAAAACATCGTGAGGAAACTGGCATGTCCGAAAACCAAAAAAAAAAGAAGATATGTGACACCCACACTGGGCCCGCGTGGCGGAATACGGCCGACCCCCTGTCACACAGAGGAGGCCTATGTCCCGGCAGTGGGAACATTTTAGGCTGATTATGCTGTACCTGTTTATTTATAGGCATGCATTCACATGCATGAAAAGTGCCCAAAAGGCTAGCAGCATTTTCATCGAGACTTGAATTAGACTCACATATACAGTATACAACATAAAAGGGAAGGGGCCTACTCAGCAGTGGGTGGATCAAGCTTATAAAGACTTGGATGATTCTCACACATACCAGGGAATCATGGCACAAAAGGTAGGAGTACTTACCCAGCTGTCGCTGGAAAAAGCCTATCAATGATGATTATGATGATCCCGGAAAACGAAGAACTTTTCATTTTTTTCAGAATTGTGCGCTAGCTCTTAAGTAAGCTTAAGTTACTTTGTAGCCCTTCTGATTAGTGTGGGAACTGCGACTATGTCATAACGTTCAGTACCGGTTATAGGCGTGTGCACATGCAGTAGATAAGAGCCTGTGTACACGCACCTTACAATACAGGCCTGTAACTAAATCTTGGTTATTGATCTCGTGTGAAACTGTTTGATGATCTATGTCCTCAGAATTTGTGGTAACTAATTACTTGTTTTATGATACTTATTAGAAGACTTTTGTAGTATCATAAAATTTTTGCTTTTTGAAATAAGTGATGGAAATAGACGAACACTGTTTAAAGGTTTATTACTAAAAATGAATAAATTATGTTTTTTTTTTAACTTTTCTGCGTCAAGTCTCCACATCTCGCTGCTCCCTTGTTCAGGCTGTTCAAGCTCTCTTGCGTTGGTATCGGCAACATCAACCTTAGTTCTCTAGACTAGAAGATATAAATAACTGTATGTACAAATACATACTTTTCTGAGCAATTCAAAATTTCCTCTTCTAACAAATATTTTCCTATTATTACAAACACTCCTTGTAAACAGCACACCGTGACAAACTGTTAAAACTCAAACAAAGAATGCCAAACTATGACCAATCTCTGTCGTTATTAGTACTCAGTCTACGTTCACCACCTACTCTCCAAAGGTTGACGCTTCCTTATCGGAACAATGGGAAAGTCCTCTCATCAAACTCGAACCTTCGCACAAAGCATTTGATTCGCTGCTCGATCAATGAAACTTTATAAACAAGGTTGGTCACCCCTGTCTGTGTATCTTTCACGCTTTTTGTCTGCTGCGAAAGTAATTGTAGGCTTTTGAGTTTGGCAAATAGTGAATGCATGCCTATAAATAAACAGGTATAGCATAATCAGCCTATAGTGTTCCCACTGCTGGGAAACAGGTCTCCTCTCTGTGAGAATGTGTGGGCCTTAATCCACCAAGCGTTCCCAGTGGTTGGAGGATGTCACATGCGTTCGAATTTTTGGTTCTAGGACATGCCGGTTTCCCCACGATGTTTTCCTTCACCGTTTTGAGAGCAGTGGTGATGAAATAATTTACACAAAGTAAAGTGCCTGCTTGGGCTCGAATCCACGACCTACAACACGTAAGTTACGGCCGTTACCACTGGGCCACCACTGCTCTAACTGGTATAGATTTAGGATGAAATGGTTGTTGGGCAAGAACAGCCGCCCTTACCACCACCCAAATCATCCAAATATTTTATTTATAAAGTCTATGTTTAATCATTTATTAGAAGTAGGCCAATAAAATTCAGTATTGAACGTTCGTTATACAGGGCGTCCCACGGATATGCCACATGGAGGGAAAGTACCTTGAATATTGTAGATGGAACATTTTACTGAAAGAAGACATTATTTGAATTTAAAAAACAATTTAAACTGCATTCATAGAATATTTAAATAATTACATGGTTGAACCGGAAATCGAACCCGAAACATGAGAAAAATAATCGCCCTGTAGCTTTATCATATCGATCGAAAGGATTCATTATAAGGATGTTTTTTGCTAAATAACCTAGTGTCACAAATAAAAGGAAGACCATGAAGACTGACCATCAAAAGTTACAAAACGTCTTACCGAAGACCACAGCATTATATAAGGAAAAAGGAAGAAAAAAACAATTTGTTTAACTAAACGTCTCTGCTAATAGGTGAGCCATTGAACGTTTGATTATCCTCACGATAACAAAATGGCGGATTAGCATAATGTCCATTTGTTTCGTGTTCTCAAGTGGCTGACAACAAAGGGCTAATGAAGTAATTACAAACACCTGAATTTCGACGAAGATGTAGATACAAACCGCAAATAATATATTATGTAGGTAGTAGGTTACTTACCTACCTTTCAAGTTTTACTCGTGATCTTGGGCAATCATAATTAATAAGAAGCTTTTGGTTTTTGCCAACCCAGTGCTAAGCGATATATTCCGTATCCTATGCATCATTGCATTGCGCCTGCCATCTGGCGGTGAAGATCCTCATGTGCCTGTCGGCCATCAGCAACGTGCTCTGAATAGATAACCATATAAATCATAGAGGCACGTATAAAAAATATATGGTGCGCGAAAAACTAACGTCCATGGGGACAGGTCCACGGGCGCCATTGTTATCACAGACGTCTTGATATCCCATTGTTTCTATTCACACAGAACCACGGTATAAACAAACGATTTATTCTTATATATTCTGCATATGTATCATAGCATTGTGATAAAGTCCTTCAGTTTTTTCTCACACTGGTGGTATGGTATTTATTAAAATTATTTAATTTAAGGTACCTAAATAAAAGGTCGGTTATGCAATGCAATGCAATGGTTGCTGGTAATGGGTATTTAGAAGGTAATTTCTCATGTAATTATCAGAAGCAAGCTGTAGTCTGCCCTTAATATGTTTTGTTTCAATAATAATGGTAGTTCTACAGGTATTCCGTCTCCTTAGAGTTCCAGTTTCTTTTGTTGATCAATATAACCCAATTGGAAAGTTAAAATTATATCTATGCTAAACCTAAACTCCAAATTGAGCGACTATCACTCACTATCAGTACGTAAAGGTCCTAATACAATATATTTCCGGTATTACACGTTGAACAAAAATATTTAGTGTAGAAGTCTGAAGACTATGTTCAAAGAATAACAAACAATGTTAAATATTCGTCGATTTATTTAATAAAATAGTTTATTATTAAAACAATAACTTTATAAAGAAAACAGATAATAATATAAACAACAAAACACTTCCTATAACATAACATCCCCGATTACTTTAACCTATAACAAATCAGGTACGTCTTGTGGAAACATTTATTTTAACAATAACAATAAATAAATGAAAGGTTTAACAATCAAATAACTTGGAGATCGAAAGTTTTGGCTAATCCCTTTCATATAACAATTTATTTTATAAGTAGGTACTTAAACGCTAGTGATACTTAGATCTTTAAGTAAGCGCTTAAAACTAAGGCAGTAACAAAAACACCGAAAATTGGCCTTGATTGAAAACGCAATCAATGTTTGTATCCGACGTTAGTGTTACTCCAACTAGAACTTCAAAGGAATAACTTTCTGCCCAAAATATAGTAACGAAACCTTTGGTGATGGTCTTAAATAAATGTAAAATCTTATAGTAAAAGCATTTTCCTCATTTTGATCAAACTGAGAAAATCCATTGGATGTTCGAAAATCCCCATACAATATATTTTTTTGCCATTCTTTGTCACCAATTCTACATTTCTTAACAGTTCTTATGTATTAGCATATTTTGGGCTACAGAAAGTATCCATTGCAACTCCAGTTGGTTCTCCGACATCTTCAATGGCTTAGTGGTGAAGATGAGCAGCCTCATGAGGTGACAAGGGTGCGGTCTTGTGCACCACTGCGTTGAAGCCGTTGTGCTTGTCGGCGGTGTAGTCCACCGTACGAATGGAGCCGTCGGGTTCAACCACCGTGTATTGACCTGGAAAGAAAGTTGGTTCTGGTTAGCTATCGTTGGGTCTTAAAGACGGTGGAAAATTGTAGAAATAAAGTTTAGGCTCATGGGTGTATTAAATGATTTTTGTCAAGAAATCGTGTTTTGGGATCAGTTCTTGTAGAGAAGTAATTAATAATTGCGTTTTGCCCGTGGTGATTTTTCGGTTCATTACCAGATATCAGGATCAAGTTACAGAAAGAACCTAACCGCGAACCATTACAGGTTTCCCTAAAATCTAAAATCTATCTGCGATGTTTCCCAATCCAGGAAAATGTGTAAAAGCCATCATCTTACCCCCGGGAATTTAGATTAGTTGCTATCGACATACCTACGTAGAAAATACTGTATGAAAAACTTACCTTTGACGACATCACCATCCCGACTCTCATGGTGAGTCTTGATGTCGCCAGTGTGGAAGTCATTCACGCCATACTTGAAGACGTATTTCGGATACGCCTGGAAACAAAAATTGTAAATGTTAAACAAAAAAATTCCTTACTCAATCCATCTGCCTAGCCTCTCCCCAGCTATGTACGGGTCAGCTTCCAGTCTAAATGAATGCAGCTGAATACCAGTACTATACATGAAGCGACTGCCTGTCTGCACTCCACAACCCATTTACTGTGTAACACGATACCCCTTGGTTGTCAGACTTTTTGGGCTTCTGAAAATACCTAGAGTAAAGACAGAAACATTCATGGGCTTTTCATTTTGCCTATGGTGAATAGGAGACACGATAAAAGGTATACCCAGTTAATGGTAAGTAAGTACCTACTCGTAAGGTAAAGTAGTAATGATTATGTAGGGTTCATCGTCGATGTGACCCATTGTGCGCTTCGATAATTTCTAACGTGACGATATTGTCGTGGACGTCCACGTCAAAGTCCATAAAATGTATGGAAATACGTGCACGTTATAATTATCGTTATGCGACTTCGACGTGAGCTTTTATAATTTCTAACGTCACTTTACTATCGTGGACGTCCACGGCATCCTTAGAGCATTATGCTCTAAGACGGCATCACGATAACACAGAGAAGTAAAAAGTATGGAAATATATGAAGACGCTTTTAAATTTCCGTCCAGAATAATGTTTACTTTTATTGGTCTGGGCGTTATAACATGCACGTACTCGTATTTTCATACATTACAAGAAATGGCAATCAAAAGCGAGCCTACAGCAAATTAATAAAGTAAAATCACGCAGAAGTAATTTAACAAAAACATTTAAATAAACCAATAAAACGTGAAGTACGATCAAAACAGAAAGATGCAGGTCAAAGCAATTTCCCTATAATATTACATAATGTCAAATCTCACCCGCATGCAAATAGTGAACTCGGAAATACTCGGAAGTGCTCGGAAATGTCACCCATACAAGTTGCGTGCAGTGAAACCGTTTGAACCACGTGCCATTGCGCAACAGTTTTATATTATAACGTTAAGTTAATTTATAAGCGGAGAACGATTTGATGACGGGGCTTGTGTTTGTGTTTTAAATTACTCTTCTTCTATAAATGATTTCCTTAATAATATACTAAACGCCAACATATCTGGCAGGTACAGTCATAAAACGTGTGAGCGAGGCGGCACGAGATTCAGCGTAGAGTTTTATTCGTACCTAATATATTATTTGTCGTACTGATATCCATTTTCTCTTCTTCCATCTAGAAAGACGTTTTTTTTATTCTGCTATTCTACTAGGAAGTGATGAAAGTGACTATTGATTTTGATTTTTTAAGATTTATTGAATGATGACTTCTTTACTTTTATTATTATACGACCTTTATTTTCTAACTTGGCCCACACACGCGGGTTACTTGCGCACGCACACACAGTTCAACAACAAGCGGAACATCACACAGGAAGCGCTATCTTGTCGCAATTCCTGCTCATTCACAAATGGGTATAGATGTAAATACAAATAATTATGTGACTTTTTTACGTTAAGAGTTCAAACTCAAAGCATTTATTTCAAATAAACCAATTACAGGCACTTTTGAATTGGCAAGGGGTCGGTCAGTCAGAAAGATGAAGCTACGAGTACTTGCCGATTCCAAAGCGTAGTAGGTAGGTAGTTAGCTTTCAACAATCCATTGATTCGGGAGGAAGCTAGTTTAGGAAGTAGCAAATTATGATGTTTATTGCTTGTTTTGTGTGAGTATAACCGTTCATAGAAGATAATAAAAATCAATATAATATCTACTATTAACCATTATTTTAGAAATATAAATTTATGTTCAGCACGCATTTGCATTTCCCGTTGAACGTCCGGTTACGCAAGACATTTTCTTTTATCTGCTATAATAATTATGGTGATTTAACTAGGATTAAATCTCTTAACATTATGCAAGTTTAATTACAATCACTTATAGTTTCTGTGCATAATTTAATGATATTTCTTTTACGCTTTGCCAGTTTAAGTAATTGACTATCTCGTCATCACAATATGCATGAAAA
Organism: Brachylomia viminalis; assembly: GCA_937001585.2. Lineage (NCBI taxonomy): Eukaryota > Metazoa > Arthropoda > Insecta > Lepidoptera > Noctuidae > Brachylomia > Brachylomia viminalis. The sequence continues at coordinate 9,825,105 of OW443297.2, read as the reverse complement.
TATATGGCAAACCGTTATTAAATCTACGTATGTGTATTTCCATATTTTAATACTGTCTTTCACGTTGTATTATTAGTATTAGGTATATTCTTCAGTTATCTGTTTATTGAGGTTAGAATATTATTTTGATTTAATTCTTATTATTATTGTAAACTTATGTTACAAATAAATTTTTCTAAATTTAGAACAGCTTTATTTGTAAACTACATTATCTGTAGCAACAATAAATAATATTCTATTCTTTATACAAGAAAAGACATAAATCTTTATGCAAAACATAGAAATTACTAGTACAGAACGGTTCTGTGAATGGAAACCAAGGTTGCGTCGAAGAAAGTGTGCGTGCAACGTAACATAAACCAATGGTTTGAGTATCATATTACGTTGTAGAACATAAGAACTACATAGTATATGCAAAGTTCGCAGATGTGAAATGGATATTCTGAAATTAAACCCTTATGGGACCTGTTGGGCCATACTATAATAATTAATAGTTATGGTATGATTTTGACATAAATGTTTACTTAGAAGGAAGGCGACATTTGGCATGCTTTTTGAAACTTTATGCAAAAAGTATAAGTACAGAACGGTTCTGTGAATGGAAACCAAGGTTGTGTCGAAGAAAGTTGCGTGCATTGTAACATTAACCATTGGTTTGAGTATTATTGCGTTGTAGAACATAAGAACTACGTAGTATATGCAAAGCTCACAGATATGAAATGGATATTTACAAATTAAACACGTCTGGGAGCTAGTAAACCAATCCTAATAAATATCAATCAATCATAATAAATAGAATATAGGTAGGTTAAGGTAGTGACATGATTTTGATAGAAGTGTTTGATTCCTGTAAGAAAAGCGACGGACATGCTTTTTACCCGACTGCGGCGAGGCCCAAATGGAAGGTTATGTGTTGGTTGATATATGTAGTTATTAGTCATATAAAAGAGTTGCTACTGCAGATATTGTTGAGTGCTTATATCCGAAGCCATTAAATGAAAATCGATTACAATTGCCGTCATAAATCGATAAGTTTTACAAAACACTGCACAGTAATGTGTTATAACAAACGTTACTTCACTCCACTTTTTTCTTATTTACGTTTACCCATGTTTGAAGTAGCTCGGTAATAATTAAACGATTAGACACATATACGTAACGCTGTTGCGTGTGCACTTGTAACGTTTTTCGTAATACTTGATTACACTTCACCAACTTTTTTTATTAAAAAACTACATGACCTTCTAAGGAAATTACTAGAGTAAATAGAGTGTTATAAATAAGGAATAAAATCGCCAAACATGTTTTTATACAGAATTTTAACGCGTAACACCAAACCACAGACTATTAAACTGGTGACACTGACAAATAATTATGGATACCTGAGGGATCCACAATTCCACCGTCTTCAGGGTTCGGTTTCAAAAAACGAGTTCCTATTTTAGTGACTGAAGGAATTCCATCCAGTCTATCAGTCTAGTGTCTGCTTTGTACATTGCCCCTTTTACTTCATTTTCGTTCGACGGGAAGATTTCACCTTCCTCCAGTTAAAGAATAAAATATGCTTCTAGCGGAATCATCGTCATTTCAGCCCGGAATCACTCACTATTGGGTATTAGTCTCCCCTTTCTTCTGCTATATTTCCCGGTTCCGCGTGTCCTTCATCCAGGTCTTATCCGCGACTTTGACGATATCGTCATCCCAACGCGCTTTTGGACGGCCCCAGTTTCTTTGGCCTAGCCTTACTTGCATAACGTTTCAGGGAAAATAGGCGTGAAGTTATGTGTGTAAGTTACTTACATAATAATCTACGTGTTCATCTTCTGAGATGTGATGGTGTTCGTAGCTGTGCTTAGGCTCTGGGTGCACGATCGTCGCGGCCGGTTGCAGGTCGGAATGGACCACCCTGATTGGACGCAGGTTGTAGAACATCCGTCCGTGTGTACACGCGACTATCGTCAGGACTATGATCGCCACCTGGAAATGATTGTGGATAGTAATGTTAGAATTTACCGATATAACCGCAATATATAACGCACATTAAATTATTAAATAAAATTAGCCTCATGGTTTATGGACCGAAGGATTTTTTTTGAATGGCTCTTTTTTGAGGATTTTCTCAGTAGCATTCCGGATGCAGGGTTTGTGCCCGGTTGATGGCAAATGGCAATAGGCTCGCCCCCTATTACGTGGGAAACACAATTGGCGATAATTTGTGGGTGTACCTACTTAAATATACCTCTGCTTAACGCGTCGAGGAAAACAACGTGATTTTATGTGATACGTAATATAAGAATAAACAAGGAATGTTTTTTTTTTTTGTCCTTAAAAGACTCCATTCCGAATTTGCTTCAGTAAATAACACGTGTTTCTGTGACAAATAAATCTATTTTTCTTTCTTTCTTGTGTGGGTCGTTGTTTTACCTTTGTTATTAACTTTAAAACTATCGTTATATATTAGATAGTATTTAGTGCTTCATCATCAGCCTACAGCATTCCACTGCTGTACATAGGCCTCTCTAATCGCACACCATTCAGCTCGATTGTCGGCAACTCTTATTCAGCTGCTTACCTAAGTTTAATAACTACATGAATAATTTTTACGTAAGAGTTAATTCTTCCATCAAGCAGCATAATCTACTCATAAATACCTGCTGAGCTAACCAAGCTTAGTTTCCTTCCTCTTTGATATAAATCCAAGTTACGATCATACTTTATAATTAAACTAGCTTCGCCCGCGAGGATGTCGGAAAATATCCTACGAGTATGTACTAACCCACAGTATAACCTATCATCAAAATCCAATCAGCCGTTCAAACGTGTAAAGGTAACAGACAGATAAAAAATGCAAAAAAAAAATTTTTTTTCATTAAATAAGTTACTTAAAAAAGAAAAAGTGAACATTTTAATATTATCACCATGAATTTGAAATACTCTAGCGCTGCCATTGACTTTAAATTGTAATAACTTTTAAGCGGGTGTACCGATTGTAATTAAATAAATACCTATACAAATATTACTTCAAGATACGGACTCTTACTACACTCGAGAGCAATGAATCCGGGTCACTTAAAGAATGTTAAAAATCTCGGAAACTAAAAATGATAGGTTAATGCAATAAATTGTATTTAATAGACAATGTAATACTCCTTAAATGAAAGTAAAAAAAAAATACATTTTATTAACACAAAATTACATAAAGAAAAAAACTGCTGATCTCTCCTTAAAACAAAAATAGGAAACATGAAATTTTTGAACTTTATTACGATTTTCTTGAATTTTAATACTTCGTATTGCCTCCTCGTGCTTCCATTACTGCGTTTACGCGGTTTGGCATGCTGTACACCAAGTTCCTTATACGATTTTGGGGAATATTCTCCCATTCCTCTGTGAGAGCAATTTTGAGCTCACGAAGCGTGATTGGGGGAGGGTTTCGTTGTTTTACGCATCTGCCTAGCTCGTCCCAAGCATGCTCGATCGGGTTGATATCCGGGCTGCGCGCTGGCCACTCCATACGAGTAATGTTCATCTCTTGAAGGTAGTCATTCACAATCCTACCTGTATGAGGTCGGGCATTGTCATGCATAAATATAGCATCCTCACCTAAATTGACCATAAATGGACCAACGTGATCATTGAGGATTTCTTCCACATATCTTACGCTAGTTAAAGAGCCGTTTTCTATGATCACCAGCTCTGTGCGACTTTCAGAAGAAACTCCGGCCCACACAAGTACAGACCCACCACCGTAGGCTACTTTTTCTTCGATGCATGCTTGCTTGAATCTTTCCCCTGGTCTTCGATACACTCTGTGTCTTCCATCGTGCTTGTAGAGCATAAATTTTGATTCGTCGGAGAACATAACTTTTGACCAATCTTCAATACTCCAATTTACGTGGCTCTGGGCATATCTTAGTCTTGAAATACGATGCCCACGCTCCAGTTTAGGGCCGTTTGCAGGTCTAAGGGGTTTTAAGTTAGATTCAGCAAGCCGACGTCTTACTGTCCATGCACTTGGGTTACTTCCTCCGAGGCGTCGAAACTGATTGGTGAGTTCAGTTCCTGTGAGAAAGCGATTTCGAAGCATGGTGTTCACCAAGTATCGGTCTTCTCGTGCTGTGGTACACCTGGTTCTGCCCGTTCCTGGTCTGCGTAGGTTAGAACCAGTTTCTTCGTAATGTCGGAGAACTCTTTGTACTGTTGACAGCGACACACCGACAGTCCTGGCTGTATCGCGCTGACTCCGGCCGGTTTCCAGCATTGTAAGTATTCTGGTGCATTCTTCAGGCGTAAGCGACATAATTTCAGCTTGAATAATGAATATAGAGCACTATCAACATGGTTTATGTACCCACATAAATGACAGATTACAAACAAAAGCAAAACCAAATGCTGTAATTTCGTAGTTCCATCTTCGAAAGTGGCCCTTTTTCAAATTTGAATTTTTTATGATATAACTTTACAATAACTAAGAAGTTTTAATACCTTCATTTAAGGAGTATTACATTGTCTATTAAATACAATTTATTGCATTAACCTAGCATTTTCAGTTTCCGAGATTTTTAGGATTCTTTAAGTGACCCGGATTCATTGCTCTCGAGTGTATATTTTTAATTCTATAAACCTCATAAAAAAAGGTACACAAAAACTTAAATAATCATGTGAATTTTAAAATAATCCCCTCTAAAACCCCCTTGGGGTATGGTTTTACAAAAACGCTGACGCATGACATTTTGTTTTCTTACCAAAAGCATACATTTGTATTTTCATATCTCTCACTCAAGAAATGATAAGTTTCCCATACAAAATTTCATCCCCTAAATCACCCCTTTTAGGATTATTTTTGAGACAAAAAGTAGTCTTTGTTCTTTCTTAGGATGTCATCCATCTCCTTGCCAAATGTTATCGAAATCTGTTCAGTGGTTTAGGCGTGAAAAGATAACATACAGACAGAGTTACTTTCGAACTTGTAGTATTAGCATGGATTATCTTCATTACACACTAACGTTAAATCTTATTGAAAATTGCAGGCGTTCAAAAGATGTTATGGTCGTTTCATAGTCTTGTATAACCTGTTAGATACATTATCGTAGTCACTTTAAGAATGTCTTGATTCTTGATTAAATTAATTATGGTAACTGTAGTGAAAACTTGATGATATTCAGCGCCCGAATTGCGTAATTCACTTTCAATGCTAATCCGTAGAATTTTGGGGATATTTCTCAAATCATTGCTTCATATGTTTGAAAAATTCGTCTGCGCAATGACGTTAATAACCGTTAATAATGTTGCTGAACTGTCAAAACGAATGGCTTTGCCGTTGTTAGTGTATTATGCAAAATAAGCCTGCTGATTATAATCCGAGTCCTATTATAGTTCAAGCCAAGAAGCGAAAGGTATAATTTGACGGCACGGTTGGCTATTGACTGCTACGCTGCGTGTCTCGGCCCGCGCGGGTACGATTCCCGCACGGAAGAAATATTTGTATGACCTACAAGTAGTTGTTCCAGGACTGGCTGTTTGTGTATGTGAGTTTAAATGTTTGTATATGCACCCACAATACAGGAGAAACTCTAAGAGTGGGGCAATGCTAAAAAATAAAAAAAATTACTCGGCTCCTTCTCTGTGTACTTATTGTAGACAGAAATGTAGGTACTCGTAGCTATGCATTTAAGTTGCCCCTTTAAATAAACTTTATAAAATATGTGAAACCTGAAAATGTTCCTACTCTAAAGAACATAGAGGCACGAGGAACAGGGTGTAAAGTTCACTCATACCCCCATACAAAAGGGAGGATCCTCCGACCAGACGGGTATTGTGTCTGGTGGGCAACTGCCCGACGATTGTTGTCGGGAGGTTGTATATATGCTAGTTGCGCGGTAAACTCTGCTTGCGCGATGCAGGATTTTGCGTGACGTCCGTTTGACGTTGCGCGTTCTCATGTGGCGATGTAGATACCGCTACAAACATAAGTGTCTACCTCGTCCCAACCAAAACCAAATTTAAGCTATACAACAATATATCTGAAAGGTCACATATTCTTCAGAAAGGTCAGGTGAGTAGTGCTTGCAACCGGCGCGGTGCGTGTATGACCAGATTTATGAACGCAAACTAAACAAAATGAGCATGCCTACCCCCATGGGTAATAGGCGTGAGTTTATGTATTCAAGTAATAATAAAATCAACTCAATACGAACTCTTTAGAATAGCCATTACATAAGAACAAAACATAAACATTAACAAAGCATGAATCGTATAGTTTTTCACTGTCATCGCTTATTCTGAACTCGAGCACAATGCATCCATAACAGATGTTTCAAGCCATCTTCCAAGAAACAATGGTGTGTTATTACACTTTTTACCCATTTTCTCACACACGCTTTCAAGACTCCATTGATGGTTACCCAGAACCAGTTTTTCCTTATGTATTTGCATTGCTAACTACCACTTCTGTTTTCACTTGAAGATAAATAAATACCTACCTAGTTATAATGACCTTATGTGCAATTTTTTTCGAACTTACTTTAATGGTGTTGTGATAGGAATGATGGTTTCGAAGTGCGAGGTTCGGTTCCGAAATGAAATGAGAGAAAACATTTTGTTTAAGATTTCTGTTTACGATTATTTGGGAGATTTAATAGTTATTCAGAATAGCGTATCTTTAGGGGTAAGTACTGACAAACCCCCTTTTTTTGTGTGGGAATTCATCAAATAGCTTCTTCAACTCTGGGCGGAGCGGGAGGGCGTGTCAGACTCTTACTGACTAAAACCCACCCGTGTTCCTTCAGTTGCTTGTGTCAGGGGCCACGGTGACCCTTTCGGGCTTACTGACATACCTCTAAAGATTCCTATCCGATACACTTGGATGACGTTTTCTTCATAAAAAATGTGATACCCTTGGATTACTTAAATACTTTAACAAAGACCAAAACTTGAAGACTAAGAGGGCTTTCCAAAACTAAAAGCCTAAGTGCCAGTGCACTTTGGCTTCAAGTTTTGGTCTTTAGCTTAAGTAGTTAAGTAACCCAAGAGAATCACACTTTTTAATGAAGAAAGCGTCATATAGATGTAATATTGTGTGGCAGCTCTAAAATTAGTAGCGAGCTCCGGAATAAGAGAAAAAGTCGAGCTTCGTATCGTACTTGTGTAAATATAAATAACATCTGATGGAAAATGCTTTTCGTTTTTCTGGTAGGACACCGTTTTTGCAACCATGATGCATTTAAAAGTCAGAATTTATTTTTACACAAGCAGCATAAAATGGCACCTAATAATAAACTTTTTATTTAAAGTTTTACAATTCAACAGATATTTAAATACCTGATTATTGTTATTAATTCATATACTTAAAGGTATGTTTTTTTAAAAGCCTTTTCTACAAAATATTAAACCTTTCGAAAAAAGAAATAACGATTATTTACCTTTTAATTAGGGAGGACATAAGGACTTACCTTGAAGGCCATTTTCGATGTACTCGTAATTAACACCACTGCTCCTAATTAATACACCAGCACACGATCACTCGATCCTTAATCGATTTAAAACAAAAAATCGAATGATACACTCGTTCGAAGGCTGAGTATCGAATGTGGCGAGTGAAACTACACGCTAGATTTATATGTGGGTAGCTAGGGTGGTGGGTACGCCGCATGCCGGGGTAATAATATTAAAAGTAGCTACAGATTTAATAATTTTTTTTCAATAATTTTAATTAAAATCGTACTACATTAGCTATGAAGTAGCACAGTGTTAATTTCTCCATACGGTACTACATTTTATAAACTTTGGGTAACTAGAATCAGCAATATTTTCTAATAGGTACATTTTGACGTTATAAAGTACCTTGTAATGGCTTTCTTGAAATAAATGATTTGACTTTGACATAGAATTTAAATCATCATATAATATTAGGCACATTATATTTTTGTCATTCTTATTGAAAGCTCTAAAATCTATTTGAAGCTAAAAATGTTTCAAGACGTTTACTTAAGCAGAAATTCCAAGTTAAAGCAATAGAGTAGGGAACTGTTTTCATAAGTTACTTGTAGCTCAAACTCAAACTCAAAGCATGTATTTCAAATAAACCAATTACAGGCACTTTTGAACTGTCAAGGGGTCGGTCAGTCAGAAAGCTGAAGCTAGTTGCCCATTCCAAAGCGTAGTAGGTACATATGGAGGATAACGGGCAAGAAACTCCATGGACACTCTAAATCAAAATATTGTTATAAAAAAGTGGTTACATCATTCATGTTGAAATTATACATATGAGAACGATGTAAAAGACGTGCACGTCAAAAGCGTCTGTAATAAAAACATACAAATAATTCAGGAATTAAAATATTCTCTTAAAAAAATATACTCATATTTAAATATTATATATAGTGTGAAATCATGTTAAAACCAAACCAGATCAAAAAACAAAAGCATTTCTCAGACATTAATTATACGAAAATATCTAGTTCCTTCCTAATCATATAATTACAACAACGAACGATGATCAATATAAACCTAATAAGGCACCATCGCGTTACTAACTAGAAGTTATATCACGCTTGCACGCCTATCACTTAGTAAATATTCTCATTACATTCAACTGCGCCCAGCGGTTATCAACACTGCATGCAATAAATAGGCGCTGTGCTGTTTACTCAGCCATAAAACCTTAATTACCATTCCAAAGAATCGACACGAAAATGATCTCTCTTTCACTACCCATAGCGACAAATGCGACAGCAATATAAACGTCGATGTCGATTAACTTACTAATAAAGAGATAGGTATTTAATAACGATGGATGTCTGAGTCTGATACACTTACGTCAGTTTGCGAACAAAAATACAACCGCAGACGATAGCATTATAAGAAAGCTTCCTGGTGTGAAGAAATTGCTCTAAGTAGCTTATACAATAACAATATGTGTCAACAATACTAACGTTATTGTTTTCTCTTCGGATAAACGAGCGTTTGCCAATAATTATTGCATTTTTGGGGAATCCGCAAGTTATGGAAAGCATCAGAGATAACTTTTCGCTGTACGTGCGTACGAACACGAATGAATACAAAATAAAATGGGCAGCAAGATTAATCTAACCTTTAACAACCTAAAACATTCATTTGATCTACAGCAGTTAGTGCTATTCTGAAAAATCTCATCGTCAACTTAACTTAACTTAAGTGGCTGACAACAGCTAAAGCGCGGTCACTGTCAGACTTCATAGAAAAGAAAGAGAAGCGCGATGACATAAAGCTGGTACTTAGTTTATTGCAAAATATGAAGCAATTCTCTATTAACAAAAAATCTATTGATTTGACAAAAAAATGTAATCCATCACTGCATGCAGTTTGCAATTGACATTTCATGGTTTATCTTTAATTATAATTGTTAATGAAAGGAAAAACTGATTTTAAAGTCATTTAAGAGGTGTTTGATGATTTTTTTGATGCATTAATGTTTATTTAATTATGTTTTGAGTTCAATCACTTTATTAAAAAATACTTGAAAATATCATGTTTTTTTTTCTTGATAAAAATTATTTACGGTTTAAGAGATATACTGCTTTTGTGATACAAAGCACCTTTTTGACCTTTTTCAAGAAATCTCCGCCTTAACATAGGTCAGCTGAGTTTTAAGTAATCTTTAGCCTTACTAGACTAGACTACTTCGATGACAGTTGACTTCTGGTGAGATTTACAGAATAGACCCGCTTGTAACCAGCTGATATCGCAGTAACGGGAGCAAAGGTAACTCACCGATATTCAGTAACATGAGAAATTACTGTCGATAAAGATGTGCTCGTTTAAAGTACGCAGATTCTTTTTAAAATCGAAACAATTCATAATGTTTACGGTGTCTTGCTCAAGAAAATTTTAACTTTTACATGGCTTTTCGATTACAGTTTGTCACTAATACGCGAGAGGTTTACTTACGTAAGCCGTGCCCGATTGCTAGCCCACTTTCCTTGTGCCACCTAATTATATGACAATGGAGGTAATGCACGTTATGGGTCCAGATAATAATATGTATGACGTAAATCAATGATGTTGATATGATGTTCAAGATTGGTGGATGCACCAATTTGTCATGGTTGGATTGATTCCCTGTGGTAGAAAGTGGTTTCGTTATTTGAAACTGATGTTAGAGCTGGTACTTTGTGTGCAGGCGCATTAGAGCTAACACATAATGAAGGAAATGTAGACTACAAAAGGGTAGGTGATAATTGGTTTGGTAAAATTGTGAATCAAATTGCCCTTTATTGGTATTTTCGCCTTGTGATTCAATCGGTTCCAGAATGAAAGAAAAATAAGACCCATATTATAACGTACATTGCACATTTCAAAAAGTAAGACTTCAATTTAGAAGTAATTACCCTAACTTTATTAGTTACAAAATCTTTATCAAATAAATCGTTGCGAATCACGAATGAACATGGCCAAAAAAGTACCTTCCTTTCCTACCTTATAATGACTAAATGTAAAGCATTACGATATCTATTGGTTATGCGGCCAACTTATACAACCATAATCTTTGGTGGCTAGCACACTTTAGTTTACTTTGCTACACTTGGTTTTGTAATGCACATTATTTTCAATGTGCTTACGACATCATGCACAAAACAAAAGAATGTAGATCATTTTACCTCATTTCAATAAGCAACGAATATGTGCCTAATTCTATGTTTTCCAACTGCATATTACACTGCTCTTGGCCTAATGAAGGCGGAACGCTGGCATGTGCGTAATCATACTTCGTTTTTCGCTTAATTAAATCGAATAATGAGCTTGGTGCCAGCGCCTACAAAAAATGCCAGAACTAGACTAGATAGGCCAGTAAAACTGTGTGATAATCAAATTATCGACACGAACGTGTCACGGTTTAAAACAATATAAATTTGACAGCTTTATCAGCCCTATACCTGTCATTTCGATCAAACTGTGGTCAATTATTTACACGTTTTTTATTGCTAGTCTGAACTTGTCTCACTCCTAGGCAAAGTCCTCCCCCAATTCCTTCCATTTCTCTCGAAATGGATCACAACCATTTCGCCAATTTTTGAGGAAGCCACTATGGTGAGCCGACATTAATTAATATTGTCTGTTAAACTACACTATTTTATTTTATTTTAATTATTATGGGACAATAAACAGCTAAAATATAAAAACTTTACAAATAATAATAATATAGGCTCATAAGTAGCAATATTGCAGCCCACTACATTATCCGCATGTTAACAAAATTAAGATAAGGTAAAGTGCCACTAGATTAGCATTACTCAAACACATATATAATTTTTTTTTTTTTTTATTAAAATACAATACAATTAATTAATTTTAAAAAAATATTGTAGATTATAAAAAATAAAAGAAATTGACAGTACAATACAATTAATTAATAAAAATAATTAAAACGGTTGAAATAAATTTAGAATAAAGGACTCACACTATTTCTTATTATCATTTTGATAAGATTTTAAAAACATTGGACTTCAATTTCGATTTGGAACATACAAAAATATCAGTATCAATGAAGTTGTGATGAACTATTGATATAACTAGCGGTAGATACGGCACTTGAACATCGGTCCTTCTGAACTAAGTCCATAGACACAGTTGCACTCTAGACACACGCAGACCATCGTCTAATCAACGCATGTCGATACAGTTCAATAATTTATGTTTTGTATAAAAATAGATAGATAGATAAACCATTTATTCAGCGCACACAAAAGGCGTAGCACTACACACAAAAGCACAATTAAATAATATAACAAAGTATTACATGAATATAAAAAACGAGGTACGAAGGTAAGCAAGGAAATACGCATTAAAATGCCTTCAAGTGTATTTAATAAGTATTCTAATCACTCAAGAAACCAAAATAAGACACATGGGATTACTTTACGGTACGATTATGAACCATTTTACTGTGTACTTATTTTATTTTATGCAACGTCATTATAAGCATTGTCTGCAATTGTTTCTTCCTGTACTGAGCGTGAACCTTCTTCACTTGATTGCTTATCTGATTACACTTTTTCAACTTTGCAGTTTCTACACTACCGCCGAAGGGCTCCGCTCAACCTAGCATTCCCATGGTTTTCAGTAATTCAACATTTCTTAATGTTTCTTAGTAAGTTATCTGTCATCCTCTTGATGTCATCCCTCCATTCCATTCATTGACCTATCAATGATTCCATCTTATCCTACTCATCCTCTGTGTCATCCCTTGACTTTGCTTCTTGCAACACACATAAGTAGAGATCGTCCAATTTAAAATTGCACGCCCCTTTACTAAAATGTATATACAAACATTTGAAATGTGTATGCAACAAGCAGTGGAGTAGCGATTATTTTTAAATTAAACGATCTCTTTTCATATAATTTTGGAGCATACTCTTTACCGAACTGGTAAAGAGTATGCTCCAAAATTATTCTTTAGATCAATCACAAAGGTTTTAAAACTTTTTAATCGTTTTTATTCATCTATGGCCCATCTGACATATAGTCTTTTTTTAATGCCACAGTTTGTCAATGTTTGTAACAGTTTTAAAACATATTCTTACGTATTTAACGATTTAGAACGCTTTATTTGTACTATAATTCTTTCAACTATGTTAAAGAAGGTAACATAATCTTCCTTAATCGCTACATGACTAATCAGATCGCTTTGTGTATTAGTATTCGTTTGGCACATGGTATTTCGTCATTGCGTCCGGATGCAAAGGCGATACATGGCAATACTGCTAAGAGGAATAGTACACTTTCGCTACATATCAATAAATTCCCATGTTCAAAACATAAAGAGTGGTCACTTGAAGAATTGTATTAGCATATGTAAGCAAATGGAATAACAAGGCACTTCGCTACGCTAAGCTTTGTAAGGATCTCAGCGTCAAATGACTATGGGTGACAACACATTAAGAGGCAGCGCTCCACATATTTTGAATTGTTCGTAAAGTCGTTTTGTGAATTTTGTTGGGGTTTTTATCAACTAGCGTAAACAATCGAGTAAAAACGCCCACGGTTATTATCGGTGGTATAATATTTCATCCAAATTAATTTTGTTTGATGATCTAAACTTAAATTATCTGCATACTACAGGGAAATTAAGCGTTAATCTGCATAACAAATAAATAAGGCAGTCATTTTAATAAATTGCAAAATTGTCTAGTCGCCGATGTCCAACCCATTAAGGCCAAGTAATACGATTAATTTTATCGACCAATCAGCCATCATATTATATTATGTAATATTAACCCAACCGTATTAAAATGACTGCCATTTTAATTTTTAATATCCACTAAGTACGGCCGCGCGCATAAATTTAGCAAGATCGGGTAATGAAGAGATCCAACAGACACATTTAATAAAAATATAATATACATTTAAGATACAAAAAATATTATGAAAAGTAGGTATTTGTTTGTTTGTTAATATTTTTTTATTTTAAATTTTTTTTATTTTAAAATTACATATGGATTTGGGTGATCTGTCGACTTGATCGTATTACTTTCCCTTAATGGGTTGGGCATCAATGACCAAACACACTATAGATAAATTTGGTTAATTTAGGTAGCGTATATAGATAGCTTTTGTAAGTTTTGTAACTTTATAAATTTTACTCCCTACTAAAAGCAAGAAAACAGTATTGTTAACTTTAACAGTTTGGCTAAGCCTTATCCTTATTGAACATGTTAAATAACATATAGGTTTTGCCCACTTTGCCTCATCTGTAGTTCTAACTCGTCGCATCTGGATCGAATGGGCCTCAATGACGGAACTGTTGCATGGAAACTAAAGTTAGATACTACAAAATAGGGCCATTAACTTTATTACTATAGCAATTGTACGAGTATGCAATGTTATCTAAACAGACTGACATAAAATATTTTTCCCGAGTCAGCACTAGCATAAGGGAATAAGAAGCACAAATGTATTTTTAAAAAGATAAGCCAGTCTGCAGATTGGAGCGTAGAACAAACGTTTTTATGCCCTTGGGATTTTTTTAATGTAAAGATATTTATATTTTAACATTTTAAGGTTCATATCCATAATAAGACTTCTGACACATCGAGCACAGAAAAAAATCAATGCTCAGTTTGCAAAACAACGGAAACGTCTATCATTTATGCATTCGAGACCGGCAATTTTATCTGCAAACGCTGTCAACGTTGTGGTAAGAAAAACACAAATTCATCAAAATTAAAAATCTAAATTAATTTTGATAACAATTATTTTATGAAGGGAGACAGAGAAGATGATTTTGTAATTTATTTAGCATATTAATTTTGCAATATAGATGCTGTAATGAAAGGCAGTAGTGAAGGTGGTGACTACGAACCTGAAAAGGAATTCGATCCAGATACTGACATCCCTCCACTACAAATAAAGAAATCCAATAGAAAAGCAACAGATTTAGCAAGTGGAGACCATGAAAGTGAACTTGCTGCTCAAGGTGGAAGTTAATTGAAACAAGTTAATAGAATAGAATAGAATAGACTAATCTTTATTATGTACTTTATGTGTAATTTACTTTGGCATTTTATTAATACTACATTTTTAATCAATACAGAAATAAAAGACAAAGTTAAGAAATCCTGCAAAGAAGACGATAATTTATTAATTTATAAGGTACAAACTTTTCGCAATGCAGCCTTTGAAACAGCTAATAAACAATCCCCAATAATTGTTGAAAATTTTCAGGAACTTCATCCGAAGAAAAGCATTGAAACAATTATGGCATATAAAAATTCTAACTTCCAAGAATCAAGCACTAATATGGAAGATTGCTCAAAAAATTGTGAGAGCAAAGAAGAAGATGATGTGGATAGCTGCGACAAAGATCCAAGGTAAAATCAATTTTAATTTATTTGTATGTATGGCTACGACCAATTTTACCGAACTGTTAACTATTGAAATGTCATATTTTAAAACATTTTGACGAACTGTTCTGCATAGTACATACATACGTCAAAAAAACGTACATCGAAATGCTTAACGGGACATTTGATAACCAACATAGTATGCATATCCTGGCCTTAAAGAAACAATAACATTTCAATTACAATTCATTACAGGCCTGTGGTGTGCCCAGTAACTATCTGCTCTAAAATAGTAACGATTGATTCATTCATGTTACATTTTCTTTTCGATCACTCCAAAGTGCCAAGAGCAACTTTGGATGACACGACGCCTGAAGAGGTTGTCCTCAAATCTGCAAATTTTTCTGCGGAAATACAATGTGTCTCTACATTTATTATTGAAACCCAAAAAAGGTACTTTTGAGCATTGTTTACATAAAAATATATTATCTTTCAGTCATGAAATATTATAAAATAACTCGTAATTTATCATTGCAGACCAAGCCAGACAATCAAGAAGAAAATGGAAACATTAGCTTCCGCTCGTAATTCTAAGAAGGACAACAAATTATTACTACTATTGTCTGTGAGATTGCCGACGAGTTCTGTAAAATTGCCAAATGTTAAATGTGACCCATCGGCAATTTTCACAAGGAGCATTTACACGCAGACCGAAAAAATTAACGAACCTTATTCAGGGGTATCCCAAATTTACGACATTATGCCAAAGTTGCGTATTCACTTGAACATTAATGTCCCGCAACACGTGTCTCTAGAGATATCGGCCAACGTCGCCGGACGTCTTGTCATGCGAATCTTGATGTTGCTAGACGTCGCTCAACTCCGCCCGACATCTCTAGCGAGTGATACGTCTGTCGGTCGGGACATTCGCCCCATAGTGAACACGAGGCTTTTTATAGTTCTTGAAATTAAAACTGAACATGTATTAATATTAGATACTCTCTTTCAGAATAGTACAGAAAGTCTCAGCAAGAGTGGCAGCGACAACAAATGTTCGACTAGTAGATCTGTGCTCGATACGGATGAAGTTTTTCTGTTATGGCTGTGCCAATTAGATGACGCAGAAAGAGTATTTAGTGTTAGTAAAAACGGTATTTCTAGAGCTTAATTGTGCTAACCTTATTACGAACCCATTTCATAATCTACCCAGTTTTATATCATAAAATGCTAAAGTGTAAACCACTACAAAATGTCGTACTGTGCGTGCCGGACCCAAGGCACCCCTGGAGGATATCTCTGGGGGTGCCACGGGAACTTGGATTCGGACCCGTGGCACCCCAGGTCAAGTAGTGCAGTGCTTGCATATTTATGAAAATAAATTTTAAAAAAAATGTTAGGTTAGGTTAAAACTGTGACCCCCCTACGAAATCCGAAACGACTATATTATATAGAAAAGAATACGTCGGTTTAAAGAACTTCAGTACTTGCCTGTAAATTATATGACCCAAATAGAAATTGATTGAAATTATTTTGTCACTGTTGTCCATCTGGTTCATCCATAATCGATGGGTAAATTCATGGAAACTGAAAACTACTAGAAAATAAGTTTGGGAGATTTAAATATATATAAATCTAATTCTTATTGTATTGATAAGTACATCCTTTAGGTATGTATGTATTTATTGTATAGGTATCTAAATGGTACAATATTAACTACCTGCATGCGAAACATGATCACCATAGAAACGGGTTCTGTCGACGGAAGAATAGACAAAATGATAGCTTGTAGAAAAACTCTAGAAGGGGACATTTCGGGAAAGGAACGTTTGGAAACCAAGGGACATTTTTGGAAAGGGACATTCTGAGCCTGAGCCAACAATTTGTCTTTTTGTATATTTTTCCGTCGATGAAAAACTCGTCATGGTGGTCATGCTACGCATGCTGAAGTATTGTTTCTACGTCTGCTTATAACCCATCCAGTCTATAAACATCGATTTTAGGTACGTAGGGTGTACATAATAAAGGGTATTTTATTCTATTGTAATTCTAGTTTACCATTTTTGTTTTTAGATAACTCTTTTAGGAGAAGACAAAAGACGAGGTCATTGTTACATTGGTGATGCTATTCATGTAAGAGACAAACAGGATCCATCTTTACTCTACGACAGATCCGAGTGCCTCATAGTCAAGGGATCTGCTATCAATCGCTTGTTCGACGCCAAGGGTCAGATTACTGCTATAGTTAGTCTCATAGGATGATTTAATAAAATACATTTTAACCAGAAACATGTTTTATTGCTAATCGTAATCTAATTCGTAAATTGTTCACAAAACTTGTCAGCTTCAGCTACGTTATTGACTGCACTGCGCATCTTTCGATTTTCTTTATTATCAAAATACACATGAACTTTTTCTTTGCCACATCTCTTGGCTCCCTTCAGATCATTTTGATAGAAAATCTCATAATCAGGGTTAGGTTTCTCAACCTTGTAACTGTTAGTTTTACTCACTTCTTTGTTCAAAAATTCGTATGGACTCGTAAATTCGTGGTTCTTGTATTTAAAGCCAGTTTGTAAGACGGGATTATTATTCGTGTTTAGTAAATCTGTTGCCGTCTTCACATCATCAGTGTCGAATCTATTCGGAGCATTCTGAACAATATTTGTAGTCGTGAATGGTTCGCCTGTTGTGTCTACCATTTTGATGCTCTTCATCTCAACCCTGAAATTTAAAAAAAGTTCTTTATCGCACGTTATACTCTGCACACTTGGTGAATGAGAGCTACACCAAAAAAAGTATAACGTACGCTACGGAACTTCGTTCGTAAAATATTGAGCTACAATATTTTTATAAAATATATATATATTAATAATTATATATCTCATTTATTATCATATATATCTCAATATTAAACCTCGATTGTAAAACGAAATATGTGACGCAGAAAATAACAGAGTCACGTCACTCTTCTGCAGTGGTAATCCTCCCCACTATATTATGTACTAGATTAAGCTTTTAAACTGAGCCCACTGCAGGGCATAGGACTTCTCCGTGTACCTAATCTTGGTATACTATATCCAGTCGAGAGAACGTTAAATTAATAACGGCAATAAACTCAACAATACTAATTTCTTTTATTTTTTGTCTATCCGGACCAACTGAAGCTTTGATTTGCACAAATTACTCGTATAATAAAATATTGGATTTTACCCATAGCTTGCATCGTCAGCATAATACTTCACTTGAATGGGATTCCCTTCGTTGTCCATGTACGTGTATTTACCTATTGTAGTTCCATTGGAAAAGTGCTTTTCATCCCCTAATTCGGGCTGCAACTCTGTATCTGGCTTCTGAATAGGATAGCCTGTGAAATATTAGGTCTTTAGGGCAAATAAATTAATAGCCAGTCGCTCTATGTGAAATACCTTTACCAGCTACACCCGGCTAGACTGAAAGCATAGGCACAACGTAGTTGGGACAAGGGGTAAACAGATGAAGATACGGAGAACCCTGACATATATTGTGTTGTTGTAGAAATAATATGCAAAACTAAACTTTTAAACCAAATCAAACGTATGTTTTTCAAAATTAGATTTCCTTGTAACTTACATGCCACGGCTGTAATTAACACCAAAGGAAAAACATAGATATTCCACAAACAACTTTTATGCACTTGGATACGCTTCATTTCAGTAAAGTATCAAAACTAATCCTTTGCCACCGTGTGCCACAAATATTTTACGTTTCAGTATGTCACGGTGACATAATATCCAACTTTACTTTTCTAGTTTCTTTTCAATGAACTTACTTAGAGGTTGTATGTCATGCAATCTAAGATAAACATCTTACTTTTCTGTACCGCCAAAAATAGTGTTAGTCTACTGCTAGATATACAATAACACTTTAACCGACCGAGGAATCGAACCCAGGACCTTGTGCTCCGCAGTAGCGCTTGCAGTTGCAACCAATCAAAGTCAAAGTCAAAGCATTTATTTCATATAGGCACATAAAAGGCACTTTTGAACGTCAACATTTACATTAAAATAGAATTGATTCTAGTCGCCCCTTCCAAAAGGTAGTTTCGTATGGAGAAGAATGGGCAAGAACTCCGCCATTACTCTTTTAAAATGTGTTACAATATTTTGTATACATTAATTATAATATGTGAAGCCCTATACACCTATAATAAAATTACCCTACCACAATGGGTAAAACGAATTTAAAAAAAATCTAGCAATGACAAATATGTTAATTTTGTGATAAATACATGGTGTTCACATATTTACAAACATTGCAAAAGTATACGATTTTGCAAATTATTTAAACAAGTAATATGTCAGTGTGGGAGTACAAATTAAAGTAGCAACAAGTTTGATTTTGTCTAGACCCTAGATTGTCCTATAGAGCTGGACCAGCATGTTTCCAAGCATTCTTATCTTGGATATAATCCTCGAATTTGTAATATGCTTGTTTACCATTAAACCAACGAGGCAGTACATAAAGCTGTAAACATATACCTACCTGTGGCCATAAATTTGAAGGTCGCAGAGGAAGCCTATAGATAGTGGCATCCTGACCTAGATTACAGACATATCTGACCAAGATTATGTCTGGACTTTAAAAGAGACTGTGACCTGGCTCTGAGTTTGTTTCGGCCTTTCATCTCAGAGTACCTATTCCGATAGGAAACACCGACCTCAACTAGTTTTAAAATATGATTGACGTGTAAAATTGTTTGTAGAAACCTACTTACAGAAATAAAATCAATATCCAAATTATTGCAAAGACTTTTTTATTTTTACTCCTAATCTTTATTTTATAATAATATTCCATTTGTTTGTTTTCTCTAAGAAAATTATAAAAACGCAGACTACATAACCCGATGAAATGAAACATAGTCACAAACAATCTTGTTCAATAATTTATTATCAGTTTATTAAATAATAGTGCTTAAGTTATTATTATAGGTACAACGCTAAATGGTTCTTTTGGCGCGTGGCCAAAATCGAAACTAAGACCGCCATCTTGTTTTTGTTAATACAATTTCTGTGACAACTTCACAAAATGTTTACCAATAACGCCCTTCTATCAATGCCGTTCAGGCGCCATAAGATCCGTGTTGCACTTTACCTATCATCTATAATGGACTATTAACAAATGCTTTTGGAGTTTTCGTCAATCTTCAGTCATCATAATTTTATATGAGATTGGTTTTAGAGAACAATGTTCCAAGTTGTGTCACGATATCATGAAGAACTTTAATCTTGTTTGGTTTTGGAGGTCTCGTCCACGTGACGGACGATTCCGTCGGTTCATGTGCTAGTGCCATTGGGATAGGTCGTGGAGTTATCACGTCGGAGTATACCCTGAAATTAAAGATAGGGTTTGGTTATACATCATGGATAAGGTTTCCTAAAACTGAACGAAATTATAATGAATTTGGAAATGGTTTGTCAAATTGGTATCTAGTGTTATTCAGTAAAAAATGTTAATCAAAGAGTGAACTATTTGGAATGAGGTACATTATTTTTTACAGAGTTCTATTATACTTAAAAGATTTGGTACTACAGTGACTTTGTAAAGTCGCTGCAGTGATAAAAAACATCTCACTATTATCACAGGCGCTGTTTTCTTCATAACATTTCGCTATATGGTATAATTAATTAAATTAAAATGGCACTACAGTTCTATGAATGTGCCATCTTAAATTCTTCTTTAATAAGGTCATCTGAAGTGAAATTACCAGTATCCTAAGTTACTACAACTACGTAACTGGTGTCATACAATGACAGTGCCTTAGAAAACGAAAAGGCAACATGCAGTATATTAGCGGTTTTTTACTGTTTTATTTAGACGGTCGATTTTAGTGTTATACAATACTGAAAATTCTGCATATCAGCATGTATGTATACTATAATAAAAGGGTTAGAAAAGCGAATTCTTAGCGTGTCTCAATATATCATCCCTCTAATGATCCTTGTTACCATAGTACGAAAATCATTTTACCTGTAACCAAACTTATCAGCGATGTATTTGAATTTGACTGGTCTGCCGTAAGGGTCTACGTAGCCATAACGTCCTACAACTGTTCCATTAGGGTGTCTCTCTTCAGATCGGTACTGATTGTTGCCAGTTGCTGGGTCTGATATATCGTAACTGAAAGAAGATACTTGTGGGCTTCCTGAAATATATAAGAAAATTGTCTTTAAATTATCATTGTATTAAGTCCCAAAGTTAAACATAGAACACACAGGTATGAAGTCCGCCTTTGTATGGTATTTTTTACTTTTGCTTAAAGATAAAATAAATAAATAAACATCATATGAATGCTAAAAAGATTTATTTTCGCATAGACCATGCAAAGCGCATTTTACATTCGATACACGCATGGGATAGGCACTAATAGGCAGGTATACTGAAACCGTATCTCTTATACACAGTATCATACCACAAAAATATTTCAAAAATTATTGACTGGTTTCTGTGCTACCGTTGATTTTTTTTTCAAATTAATGGTTGACACGTATTTAAACAAAGTTAGTAAATATAACAATCATGTATTTCAGCTAAAAATTATAATGTTATGAGCGTTCACCGTCTTACCATCAAAATTGTTGTAAATGTAATTGGGTGTATGTTCAGCTAAAGTGAGCCGTGGTGCCCTTGGCGCCGGGTATGCCTGTGCCAGAATTGATGACATCAAAAATATCTGCAATTAATAAAAAAAAATATTTCACATAAACCTACATGGGCACTTAAAAACGTCAGAAGCTAGGTGCACGTTTCCAATTGGTCGTTTCCTATAGAGAAGATCCGGCAAGAAACTCCACGGTTACTTTTTGGTTACACTTTTAAAAATAATTGGCTTTTACAATGTTTTCAAATTACAGTGTTTATAGGTCTGGGAGGAGTATAGGCCTGTCAACAGGTACCTGGTACATACTTAACAAGATAGAAAAGGGTCTACAAATCTTAAGTTTACAAGTTAAGCCTACAACGTTCTCACGTTCACAAAATACAGATAATATATAATATAATCATTATTTGAGAGTAAGCCGTGTGGATTCCGAAGTACCATACTATGTGCACAACCCAGTTCTTGAGACTGATCATGCCACATTGTACTGGGATCGATCTTTTATCACTAACAGGACTATTGAAGCCAATAAGCCTGATCGTCTGGTGATAGATCAACGAGAGCGCCGTGCAATGAGGGTTGATACCGCTGTCCCTCATGACGAGAATCTCGTGAAAGCTGAGAAAGGTAAAAAAATCAAGTATCTTGACTTAGCACACGAGGTTGTTGACATGTGGGACGTGGACCCTGCAATCATTGTACTGATAAATAATCGTTACTGTTAATGGCTTTATAGCGAAGAGCCTCAACCAACTCCTCAGGAAGCTCTCATTGCGCGGCTGGGTCAAGGGCTTGATTGAGAAAGCACTACTCCTGGACACGGCACGCATAGTGAGGAGGTTCCTCTCTCTACAGCCTTGACAACCGGCCGCTTGGACCCTGTTTCTGATGCCAATGGGCTACTATTTTTGTTATTTTTTTTTATTAAAAATTATGTTTGAAAATGAAATAAAGGAATATAATAATTATTTAAGAATTATACAAGGTCAAACTAAATTAGCTAGCGAATATCGATATATATGACAATAAAACAAAAAAAATATATAAACTCTTGATTCAAGTACCTACAGCTGACTACAAGGTCAGCGGTCGCTGGTACTTGAAATTATGAGTTTTGAAAAACGTTTTTTTTTTTGCTTCTGTTGTCATTAAATATCGATACCCATCACATAATTTGACGCTAATTTAACTTGACGTTTATTTCAAAAAAGTTAATAATATGGTCATCGGCACCGAAATGGGTTGCTTGGACATTTCACTGTTGGTTTTACTTACATTTTATTGGTTTAGCAACGAAATAAACTAGATACGATCCGCGCAGGACGGCTGTGGCAGACTGAACTGGTCGTTACGGTAGACTTTGTGGGAGACCTTAGTTACTAAGGCCTCCCCATGGTTGGAACCACACGGTCATGAGTTTTGGAATCCTTTATTGATTACCTATTGGAATAAGTGTTAGTCCACCGCTTGACATACCTAGACACCACAACACACAATACTAAGCCTTATTATTGAGCCAGTCAGTGTGATTTCAGGGGGGATAATATAAAATGCAAAGAAAACAATAAAGAACTGTGCGAAGGGCGACTGTCGATACAAGTTGCTTCAATCATTCGCAGCATAGAACCGGATTTGATCGCCTGTTGAATAGTTGTGCATGTGGGATTCCTTTATGGTAGGGATACTGGTAGCTATAACATTTATTGCATACCAGGATTCCTACATCTCTTGATTTGATTTTATTTTTACTTCTATGGTCCTAGTTTATCATTTGTGACTTAAATTTTCAGAGATATAAACATAATGCAGCATTGCAAATGTAAGCGGGCACGCCCTTTATGGCTGGAGGCTTTTATTTAGGTATTAAGTTATGTTTAGGTTTTTATTATTTATACATATTAAAGTAGTATTGAGTATAGTTTTCAATACTGCATTTACTGCTTCGCAGAAGGAGGTGACGGCTTCCCGTGCCCTCTCCCTCCGTACCATGGCCTGGACCAGGGCCGGACGGTAGAGATCGCTTTCGCCAATCGCCTGCACGAGGACACGGCGGTGCTCCGTCCAAGCAGGGCAGACCTCCACCGTATGCTCCACCGTGTCCTCCGGGCGATCCACACAATGGTGACACCCGGTCGTTTCCTCCCGCCTTATCCGGAACAGGAACCTCCCGAAGCAACCGTGTCCGGTGAATCGTAAAACAGGCCTGACGTTAATGCCAAAATGAGTAAAGATATTTACTTAATTAATAAGTTGTCAAGATGATTTAATTGCAAGATAACCCATAAATTATCAATACATTTCCAGCTAAGATCAACATTGAAGGTGCGTGCGTTTATTTTACGACAAACAGCTAAAGCACACTCATTTGTCGACATTAAAGTCAGTTTGAGTAATGTTAACCATTAGTTAACTGTCCGTTAATTTGATACGCATGAACGCAAAAAAAGGATTAGTTTTAATTGTATTTTTTGTATAAAGTTAAATAATTAATCTTTTTTATGGGCGTTCCCATAGGCGAAAACTAAACTATTAACACTTTATACTTGTTTAGTAATAAAGAAGGATATATTGTTAATAGTTTTGTTACTTAAATACATCATGATGTGCATGTAAGTGTTGAAGGACACTAATTGTTTACAATGTTTGTAATTATGGCGATGAAAGACACCATAGAATATCATCACGTTGTCTAAGAATGCTGAACTGCTAACTCTAAAGTAGTGAATTTGAAAGTGTCTTCAAGAATCTTTATTAAATATTCTTGATGTTTTTTTTTTTATAATATCTATTGGATAGTCATATTTTTGTGCGTTTCATATGTTAGATATATTTGATTAAATTCAAATTAATAAACAAAATTACATAAAACAAAGCTTATCACAAAAGCAAAATTTTCACCCTTATAATACACACTTTGGAACTTACCTTGAAAACACCGTCCATATTCCTTAAAATTAATCACAATTTCACACATAAACTTGGGCAGTCTACACAGTGTTGCGAGCTTCGTTCACATGAATGATCATATTCATCCACCTCTCCTTTTAGTAGTTTTTTCTTCGTAAAAAACAACGGCCACGCACAATGTTCATAAAGTCAGTGGGTGAAGGCAATTTCGCCCGTATTCGCTTCAGTGATGTCATACTAGGTACGACAGGATACGACAGTGTCGCCTTTTACACGATAAAACTCCGATATATGACAACCAATGATGGGAAATGCCTTTAGAAATCAATTATATAGAAGTTGTCATAAGAAAATAATGGCTGCTATTAAATTAAATTTCATTTAAATAGAAATGCTCTTATATGGTTTCCAGATTCACGACGACAAACGAAAAGGTAAATTTGTTGATGATTTTTATAATGATTTTAGTGGACAGAAGTTAAGTTATGGCTTGGCTCATTAGAAAAGTTCGATGCACTAAACACGTCATTGATTTTTATTTCTATCAAATAATTTAATCACTGTCATATATTTCACAGTCGCACAGTTCATTCTCTTTCTTCTTCTTTTTTTAAAAAACTTCGCCTCACACTAGGAATTTCTCCTGTATTGTGGGTGTGTTGTGCGTTTACAAAAATTTAAAGTCACATACACAAACAGCTAGACCCGGAGCAACTACTTGTAGGTCATACAAATATTTGTTCCGTGAGGGAATCGAACCCGCGACATGCAGCGCAGCAGTCAATCGCTTAACCACTGCGCCAACCGTGCCGCCAAAGTTAATGACAGTGTAAATTAATTTTAACTACTCCAGCATTTTAGCACCACTTTATTTTACCAACTGATAAAGTCGTTATCAAACCTAAGTTATCTCACTTTAGCGGCACTTTTATTGTTCTTCGGTTAAAAATGACTATACTCAACAATGTTAAGGGGTCAATAAAAAGACACTTTGTCGTAAAAGGTATGATACCGTAAAATTTCTGTTTTGGAATGCTCCTTCAAAGGTAAATCACCCACGCAGGACAATACAAAATGCTATGGCAATATATTATGTTTTTAAGACAACTACATCATCGGCAGCCATGTAAAATTGTGTTTTACGACTTTCACACGTGCGAGCTTAATAAATCAGGCTGACTAATTTTTTTAGACTTGCCTTGCACTGACCTGAGAGAGAGTTTTCTCCTCCAATATTTGGCGTGTTTGAAATCGTAAACTATTTTAAACTTTAAGATATTTCCGATCTATATGTGAAGTCAAGGGGTCAGTCAATCAGAAAGATGAAGCTAGTGGCCCATTCCAAAGCGTAGTAGGTACCTATGGAGAAGAACGGACAAGAAACTCCATGGACACTCTTTTAACTAAAAAAGTGATACCTAAGTAGGTTCATATTGATTATTTGTGCAATTTCTTTGAGAGCTCTAGCACACAAACATGAAGTCAACACCCCTATTGCGTAACGCACTATATTCCAATTCCATTAGTTTATTGGTTTGAAAAATTCGTCAACAACTTAAATAACGCAAATATTTTATTGCCCTGTCAAAATGAGAGGCATAGTAACTCTGATCCGTGGGTTTAATTTTCTAGAGCTTGAAAAAGTCTTGACAGATTTAAAAACATTTACCTATCATCAAAATTCAATCACATCTATTAGAAACGATTACCTACTCTAAAAACGATAATAGAAATTAAATCACGCTCACTGAATTAACTCATTAAATACCAAAAGAAGATTAATATTTTCGACGATAAAGTGATTTAACTATCCACTCCTACTAATATTATAAATATGAAAGTTTGTATGTTTTGATGTTTGTAACTCCATCACGCTAATAATAATAATACATTCTTTATTGAGAGTAACTATGAGACTCAAACAGTGTTAGGAACAATAAAATAAACTTACAACTATGTTAGTGATACAATTACAACAACAATTACACAAACACATATACTAAAATAATCACTGCTTCAGCATTCCAGCTGAGATACTGGAGCAACGACTTACAATACAGCAGTCCAGCCGGTCAGCAATCATTCCCAGGATGCTGTTGGAACTGGCTCGCACCCTGCGCACCAAGGACGCACATCTTTTACGCATTAATGCACAAAAGCAATCAACACGCAACTCCGCAAACATCCATGATGCGCTACAGAAGCGAGACAGCCTCATCAACGCCTGAAACGGCTGAACGGATTTAGATGTAAGATACACAGTTATAACCTGGATTAACACATAGGATACTTTTTATCTAGGTAGTAAGTTCCCGTGGGACAATTTCCGACTTCAACGCGGTCGAAACTACGAGCAAAAGCTAGTATAACATAAAAGAAACATGACATTTGTCAAAATAACAGCTTTTCTATTAAAAACTGGTTTTTTGGTTAACGACCAAATAAATGAAGACGTAGCTTAGTAAATTAAATATATCTAAATAAAGTCAACAGGGGTTACCGAACTTCAATCTTGTTTGGATGAACATTATTTAGATTGAGGAAGTATTTCCTAGGGAGGCATGTCAGCGCTTCCACCAACTCGTTACCTTTTAGGGCCTAGACAAAGTGGCTTCAAAGGCACAAAGACTTCCAACAGGACTGACAAAAACTCTACCGTAGCTTATTTATTCATTAAAACTTTATGCACAAGTAAAAACTGTACAAAGGCGGACTTAATGCCTTGGGCATAATGTCCTTATCCTTACATTATCAGCCTATAATGCTCCCACTACAGGGACACAGGCCTCCTCTCTGTGAGAGGGAGTGGACCGTAATCCAGCACGCTGGCCCAGTTGGTGGCTGTCACATGTCTTAAAATTTTTGGTTCTAGGGCATGCCGGTTTCCTCACGATGTTTTCCTTCAACGCTTTGAGAGCAGTGGCGATTAAATAATTCACACAAGGTATAGTGCCTGCTTGGGACCGAACTCACGACCTACATACAACTCGTAAGTCGCGGCCGTTACCACTGGGCCACCACTGCTTCATGCTGCTCTGATAATCAGTCAAAATCAGAATGCTTTATTTGTAAACATAGGTCAAATTACAACAGTGTGCGAGATTGGTAGATCCTGTTTTGCCTAGAGGCGTACAGATATATTTAATCAATATTGTCGAATTTTTTACTTTTTAACACCTAAACTCTCTTTTTCTTTTGAACTCTAGTCTAGCTAGGCCCACTTGTTATTGTTCACGATACCAAAGTTATGTTTCAACATCATCAACCTTTAGCAACAGTGGTCCAGTCCTGGACGTTGGCCTCTCCAATGTCACGCCATTCAACTCGAGCCTCGGCTACACTTATTTAGCTACTCACAGCCTCCACCAAAGTGTTTGCTTCACTGTTGCACAGTCAGGGAACTTTATCGTTGAGCAAATTGACACCCTACGTTAATTTTCCGTGTTAGAGCCATTTCATGCAACTGACAAAGTATGACAACTGTGATTTGATATACGGACAATTTAATTTGGTAAGCAATTCGCTTAATAATTGATATCCCTGACTTTACTAAACTGTTTTAGACACGTGTTTTAAATTTATTTCTTTAGATAGGCCTACGGTGGTACTAAGCTTTGCGTGTGATTGATAATGGACTATTTATTCACTTGGCTATTAACTGTGTAAGTTTATGATTAATATTAACCATTTTAATAGCTATGAGTCAACATCGTTATTCTATGCTGTGGACCTTCGAGTTTGCCCCTTTTGATGAATAAGTGTAGGTAATCAAAATAGCCCACAGCAGCTGGATATAGTGTGAACTAGCATGAGTGAGACTTTTCCTAAGATTCCCCATCATCATTTCATCCGAACGACGTCCACTGCAGGACACAGGCCTCCTTCAAGCATCACCACTTCGATCGGTTTTTATGTTTTTTTTATGTTTTATGTTATTCGTCTGTATGTTTTTTTTTTTGTATGTTTGTTACGCGATCATCAGTTATGAATTGATGTTGATGATTCTTTTTTTGTTTAGTAGTTCATACTTCAGAGGTGGCCAAATCAACATTAAATTATTTTTAAATAAAAAAACCGCCTTCGAGCGGACGTGGACGTGTTTAGACGATCGTTTTCGAATGGGTTTATTTAATTAGGTACCATAACTAAAAAGTGATAAATGAAAAACTTTTTTACAAAAAATAACAACCGACTTCCAAAAAAAAACACTACAAAGTGAAAAATAACTTTAATTTCGGAAGTCGATGGAAAACGCTAAAATACAAATACAAAGACACCGACTTCCGAAATTAAAGTTATTTTTCACTTTGTAGTGTTTTTTTTTGGAAGTCGGTTGTTATTTTTTGTACTTCTCGCATCCAGCGGATTCCTGCAGCCTCTACAGATTCCACAATACCTATCGGGATTTATTTCATTCGGGAAAAAGTTTTGTCAGTGGATAAACATTAAAGAAAAACTACGGTTTTTATATAAAGTGATTCTATTTAATAGTTACAAAAGTACACATTTTATTAGTTTGAAAACACAATTGACAGGATTTTTAGTAAAAATAAAATACAATGTCAAAATATTGAGATCATGGCAAATGAAACTGAACAGTTTTAGAAACACGATCTACTTCTAATAAGAACTTAACACAATAATATGAATGGTACAAAAGACTCATTTATTTATTCATAAATAAATTATAAGTGATATCTAAACGCTATTATGTAAGCATTTAAAGCGATTTAATTATATAAATATCGATAATTAATTGTACTTCAGATGCTTCTTAAACAATGGCAAGTTATTCACTTATGTGAATAAATATCCACAAATTCTTATTATTCAAATAATCCTTCCACACAAATATGTATAGTTTTCATAATCATACCCATTTTTATTGCGCTTGATGTTAGCATCCGAACTGTGTCTAAAATCGAGCCATGTTCTATAAAAGTATCTTAGTCGGTAATCAAAAGACAATAAAAGAAAAATCTTAGTCATCATTAGTGACATGGCCTTCACAACTTTTATTTCGGAATTCTAAAACATCAAACGGCTCCGTCTTAACCCTGCGCGTGCACATAACATAGACCCACCCTTAACATTAACATAGAGTAAAAACTTAACATCTACGGAGTATTAGAGTCGATAACATTAGGTAGTAAGTAGGTGGTTAGTGTAACCCGTAGCCGTGGCCGTAGGAAGCTACTGCGATGGGCGCAGGCGCGTAGTGGATAGGAGCCGCGTGCGCAACTGCTACTTGTTGCTAGAAAAAGATTTGAAATTGTTAATAATATCAACATTTTAAAATCATTCATTCACTGACAGGCACAGCCTAAACCGCTGGGTCTGGAAACACAGAACAGATAATCTGGAAACATTAAATTTTGCGCAAGAGTGCTGAGTGCATCATATACGAAAAGTGAGTAAGTAATAAAGAAAGGATTTTTGAATGATGGGAAATCCCATCGGGTACAAGGCTTTTATCAAGTAATTGTGAAGCAAGAGAAGGCTAGTTGTCATTCTCAGCAATATAGATATTTAATATATTCTTTATTATGTACACCAAAAAATTACAGATTTAGGTATATGTAGAAATTTTACATAGGGTGACACAATGGACGGTCTCATCGCTAAAAGCGATATTTTACAGACAACCTATGGATGGATTAAATCGAAATGGGAGAAGTCGAGACAATACTGCAAGTAGTCAGTAGTGTACCATTTACATATACAATAAAGACCTAATGATAAATTGGGAAGCACTAGGTGGAGTTCAGTAAGAATTTTCTTTTATCTTGCAAAACATCATGAACTAAAAAAAAAAATAGGAAGGTAAAGGATACTGATATATTTGTTAATTATTATTTGGAACACGACATTTTTATTCACAAAAACTAAATAAACTATTGAAATCAAATTAATTTCAGAAAAGGTAAAGGGAAATGGATGAGACAGGGGTATCTTTACACATAGTAAGTTTATGGGCTAGGATGTATCAATCAATACAACTTTTGCTACGCAATCCGGAATTTCGTTGATTTGTCACTACTGCAATAACACAATGGTGCAGATCCAAGAGAAGGGCAAGGTACCCTTTATCCAGATGTCCCATTAAAAGTTTTCAGATCTACTCAATCTGAAGGTTCCAAAAGATTTCATAAACATTTTACACAAGAAAAAATTTCGCGAACCTACTCGTATTTTGAAACGGTAAATTCCGAAGCTTTATTGGACCAAATAATTTCTATGCGCGTGAGTTGTCGCCGGTTCAAGGTTGTAGCTACTCAACCATTGCATTTCAATGGTAATCAATTATTTACAGCGGTTTAACTCTTTACTTCTTTCGATATCTATTTAGTCTATTTATCTTTTCTATTCATCATTTTGACGTTTTTAAAGTATATAAAAGAGCTGTAGGTAGTAGTGAGGTTTGATTCGCTTTGCCACATAAAAACTAAAATAACTGGTTCTGGTTCTGTACTGTTTTATTGATATAATTTTCATCCCATTAATATCAAGAACATATACGATAAGTACGGTGTTTTCATTTTAACTTCAAGTAGCTATTTTGATTCCGTAGTTCAACGTCCCTTTTGACCCCATACATCTATAAACTTATATAATAAAAGAGATAAAAAATAAGAAATAAGAGAGAAAATTGGTTTGTTTGTAAGGGGTAATCTCTGGAAATACCGGTCGGATTTGAAACAATCTTTTTCATTTGATAGCTCAATTCTTGAGGAAGGCTATATAACATCACGCTATGACCCTTAGGAGCCGAGCAAAAAGGAAAAAGTCTGAAAGAACGCTAAGCGAAAACGAAGTGGTAGCGCGGGCACGTGATGCGACGAGGTGAGTCGGGGAACATGACATTTCACGAGAACGAAGTCGTAGGCAGAAGCTAGTAGTTTCTAAAATGTTTCCTATAACCAATCTTCGCTCGTTATACTTACCCCACGCATAATCAGCCTATAATGTTCCCACTGCTGGGACACAGGCCTCCTCTCGATGAGAGGGAGTGGGCCCTACCCACCACGCGGGTCCAGTTGGTGGATGTCACGTGTCTTGGAATTTTTGGTTCTAGGACATTCCGGTTTCCTCACGATGTTTTCCTTCACCGTTTTGAGAGCAATGGTGATGAAATAATGTACCCAAAGTAAAGCGCCGGTCTGGGGAATTCATGATTGACGCGTAGGTTCGAACCTACGCGTCAATCATGAATTCTTACCACGTAAAATGCGTTCAGATACCAATAAAAATGCCCACTTACTCCTAACCAGTAAGATAATTTAAGACTTGCACCACAATCCCGTAAAGGGCGTAGCCAAACGTCAAAGCAAAAAAATTACCAACCAGACATCAAACCAGGCCAAGAATCAGACTCGCAACTAGGTAAAAAAGTCGACCAGATTTGAAAAACCTTAAGTGGCAATGGTGATAAGGCATTCCATACGCTTTAAGTCATGAAGTCAGTTTTATCAATGACCAAAACACTAAACTATTTATCGGGTATTTTTCTCGGAACGCCCAACGGCTGTTATCTGGGAAATTCGAAGTAGTTTGACCAAGATCCACAAGTTGTGGCGTTTCCTTATAAGCGCACGCGCCATTGCTGTTTGCGCAAGACTTGCCGCCGTCCGTCGGCGTCGCCGTCGGCTCGCAATCGCAGAGAAATCGGGTTTGTGTAATGTTGGCCCATGATAGTTATCAGTGAAAAATCATACTTCTATAAATGAAAGAATGATTTAAATTATGGACGTCTTAGGTCTAAACTAATATTATAAAGAGAAAAAATACTTTTTTTTTTGTATGTTTGTTTGTAACGCTTTCACGCTAAGGCTGCTGAACCATGCCCATGAGACTATGCCATGGCGGCAGATTACTATTTATCCCGCTATTCCCACAGGATCGATAACTATCCGGGTGAAACCATCTAGTATATCATAAATTAATAATCTGAAAGCTGCCTAAAATCCTTAAAGGTGATGTAAAAAGTAGTACTCCGCCGAAAGTCAAATAAATATGTTCCTTATATGGCTATCTAGCAACATGGTGAATGTCTCACCTCAAGTTTTCTGGTCTCGCTAGAGTTGTTTGTGACTAACGCAAAAGATGGCGCTGTTGAGATTGCAAAGTAGGTACCTACAGTAAAATTAGTAATTTTTTTTAATACCTACGCTTCCACCAACGGCCTATTTTTCAAGATACAGAAGTTATGTTTAGCTGCTAAATGAGCAATAAAAAAACCCTATTAGATTAATTGGTTTACGTCACAATCATCACAATTATGTTAAATCCCTAAACATAGCCTACATTTAAAATGTGTATGCCTTGAACAAAGTTTTTCGTCCAGCAATGCCCGCTAGACATAAAATATCTAATAAAATATCAGCCTCCTTTACCCTTTAGGTTATCATCACAGATTACTCCATTCACTTTCGCTATTACTGACTTAAAATTTAGTTAATGAGTCTTACCGGATGGACGGCGTGTCCGGATTTGTGCACCACGGCGTTGAAACCGGTGTGGTCATCCGCAGAATATGCCACTGTCCGGGTGGAACCGTCCGGTTCCACTAGCGAGTAACTTCCTGAAGAAAAAAAAGTTTAGATTAGTAGGTTGTGTAGTTTCGTGAAATTTTAGTAATGCTTAGGTATAACAACCTGCAACACGCTTGCCCTCGCACCCCCCCATACCTACGTTCCTAAACTGACTTCACATTATCGTGTTTCGCGCATTTTCAAGATGTTTGCCGGCTATCAAAGGTACCTAAGGGTCAATACGAGAGAGTGAAAACATCCATATTTTAACACAGTATTTACTTATCATCAAAACAAAAATAAACATGGTTTTGCATAATTTAAAACAGCTGACGTGGAGTGAAAGAAATAAAGC
Organism: Brachylomia viminalis; assembly: GCA_937001585.2. Lineage (NCBI taxonomy): Eukaryota > Metazoa > Arthropoda > Insecta > Lepidoptera > Noctuidae > Brachylomia > Brachylomia viminalis. The sequence continues at coordinate 9,791,856 of OW443297.2, read as the reverse complement.
CGAAAAAAATATATTTTCCAGGCTTTCAATTTCAAAAGCAGCTTCCAAGACAAGTACTTATGTAAGTACTGGCGGCAGGTAACCACAATTAAATTAAGATGAAAGACTTTATCATTCGCAATATTTTAGATTGTAATTACGAACGAAAGGTTAAAAGCCCTTCTACACTAACCTTTAACGACATCGCCATCACGCTCCTCCTGTTGCGACTTGATGTCGCCGGTGTGCGGGTCCTTCACTCCGTAGTTGAATGCGTACTTTGGATAGGACTGCGAAAATTAACATTGAACTGTCAAGCCAAATGAGAAGCACCTGCCTATCCATAGTAAAGATTTAATACAGAAACTTATTAATAAAGTTAAAGAGCATTCTTTTTAGAACGGAAAAAGGGATTATTTTAAAGACGAGTTGTCTTTAAAAAAATCCATGCGTACAGATTTTCAATTGACTAATTATTTTATTTATTTATTTATAACTTTAAGCACACAAATGCGCAGAGGCGGAATTAATGCCACAGGCATTTTCTACCAGTCAACCTTCGAGTGATGCAGAGACAAACAGTGGTAGGTGCAATTTGTAATGATAATTTAGGAATAAATATTTTTAAATTTAAAGACCAGCATAAACCTATTAAGACTACAAATATAATATAGATATATATACTTAATTATATTATAAAAATAATAAGTATTATTATATATTCTTTTCAATTTATTTTCAGTTTTTAACACCTAACTATCGCCTTATGTGAATAGGGTACAATAGTTTATAATCTAATAGCTCACATAACTTAATAGGCACGTAACATAGGTAGGTACCAACACTCTGGCGCCAATGCTCAGACAATTTTAACACACTATAAGTTCACTAGGATCTCCGTAATCGATACAGGCTCAAGTGTACCTAGGTAGCCACTAGCCACTGTTAAGTAATTCGTGATAATAATGTCGACTGGTTTACTATACCTTTAGCACGATTATCTAGCAAAATGGCAATAATGTTGCCGCTATCGTGCTATTTGAGCTTATTTGGAACTAAACAAGTAAGGCATAAACTTGAAAAATTAATGGAAAGTTGTAACATGAACCTCCTTTTGGCTGATATAAACTCAACTCAAACTCAAAGCATTTATTTCAATTAAACCATTTACAGGCACTTTTGAATTGTCAAGTGGTCGGTCAGACAGACATATGAAGCTAGAACTTGCCCATTCCAAAGCGTAGTAGGTGAAACAAGAAACTCCATGGACACTCTTTTGAATTGTATTGTTACATAAATATTAGTTACATCATTAATGTTGAATATATAATTATATGTAAGAACGATGTAAATAAGACGTACACGATGTATGTCAAGAGTACAGCAAATAGAATTTTAAACAAAACAATCCATAAATAAAATAAGCCGTGGCAGCTAAGAGAGGACCAGTCCCAACTGACGGCGCCCGTTCACGGACATGACGCATGGATCAGCACCATTCAGCTCAACCATTTTAAAGGGAGCTAAATAATAAATATAATTTTACAGAGGAAGCCTTTGTATGACCATAATACTCGTTACGTCGATTTTATTTATCCCAAGGTGACACCGTTTCTTTGCATCGAGCCAAGTTCATTTTTTTTTATTTTTCTAGTACAGAAGTTAGCGTCACGGTTCCAATTTAGGGTTTCCTATGGAAAACTGGAATGGAAAGTGACATTTCCAGCATTTAATAAGGCATTCTTGAATTCTTTTTTTAAACTTTCCTAGACACATTAACTACATTAGGTACAGTTAATTTATTTCGCAACATGGAATCTAGGCATGGTGAGATTTCAGGGCGGTGACTCATACGTGTCAAGTAGCTTACTGCCGGCATTTAAAGATAAGATCGCATTGCTTACTGCACTGATGCACGTAAATGGAGTCTGTATCAACGAAGAGAACCGTATGCTTCAATCAATCTACTTAATAAAATCTTAAATACACTGACAAACATCACACAGCCTAAGCCGCTGGGTCTAGAAATATGAATTTTGCACCAGATTTTCTTACACAATATGTAACATAATTAACGCAAGATCTCATACACCCCAATTAGAGTATTGGCAGGCCTCCGTCACTCCATGTACTTGCGCGCTATAATTACCTACCGCTCGAGCGAGCGCTCTCGGACCGCTTGCGGTCCAAATTCGGTTCCCTGCGATTGCTGTAGGATCGCGCGGTGCGAAGCAATCACAACTGTACGCTTGAGCATTTAGGCACATTTTAGCATGCAGTGGTTGTTGAGGCGACGGAGTAGGCTATTATCTCAATAGGTATTGGAAATTTTCTACTGAGTGAAGTATCTGTTACGTAGTAACTATTTAGTAATCTGTGGTATTGGGTTAAAAGCATAAAACAATGACCAAAAAAATCTAATTACTAATATTATTAAGAAAATCTTGTTGGCCCTAGCATTACTATATGCATTTAAAATTGAGTCTTATTACCTTGCTAAAAGATTTAATTTTCTTTGGCTCAATCGGCGCGCGGCGGTCAGTAAAATACCTATATTAATAGTTACTGAAATCGATTCAGTATTCTTGACCTTATGACCAAACTACTTTCAGGACTTGCGTTAAATTACACCTTGTACATCGTACGTGAGCACTAAGGAATAATTTTTGAAAATTCATCCCCTGAAGGGGTTAATTATGTAATGAAAGTTAATAAGTATGGAATATCGTTATTTATGCCGATGAGAAATCCCGTCACGCGCATGGTTTCTCAACCAACTTATAAGATGATAGTTGGTAGCGTAATGAGGTAGTGAAGGTATTGAGCAAAAACTAAGGTAGGTACACTAGACAATGTGCAGGACGCAGTGAGTTACTAGAGTCGCATGACACACTGGTGCATGCTTCCCATGTACTCTATCGACCACACTAGTGGCGAAGGGTGAGAATATTTGTCCCACGCATCTACGATCTACTTTAAACTTCACTAAACACTTACGATTGGCTCAGCCTGCACGGCATGGACTACCGGGGCCGCATGGATCACCGGGGCAGCATGGATCACCGGGGCCGCATGGACCACTGGTGCATGTACCGCGACGGGCGCATGTGCGAAGTATCCGCCATACTCCACCGGCACTGCCACCGCCACCGCTGCGCTCACGCATGCTAATACCAAAAACATCTAGAAGAAAATAAGGTAATGATTAAAAGGAGGCGATTAAAATAAATCAAAGTAAATGTCAGCAATGCTCAATTCATATTGATTAGGATCCATAAAATCAGTTTATAGTGAAATATACGTATTTTTTTTTTCTATGTACGATGATAATTTTCAACAATTTAAAATTAAAAAGTCAATAACAATTAAAGTAAGGAAAGAGTTAAGAATATGTATTTGACTACAATTCATGAAACACGCACGGTACACTAACATAAAAATACAAAAATGCAATACCTACATTGTTTGCTTTCTTAAAAATCCTAAAAGAAACTAAAAGTCAACTAGTTACCTAAGAACTGAGTAATAACAAATAAAGCTCGGCTCATGCAAAGTTGAAAAATCTATTGAGACATGCTATTTTGTATCGAATATTATCTTTAGACTAGCTGCCCAGGGGAACGTGCAACCGGGACATAGCCTATGTTACTCCTCATAACATCAGCTATCTGCTAGTGAAAGTCCCGTCAAAATCGGTGCAGCCGTTTCGGAGATTATCCGGAACAAACAGAAAGAAAGACAGTCAGAAATAAAAAAAAATGTATTTTGTTATAAGTACCGTGTATTTTTTTTTTCCATGTACTTTTATAAGCATTTAGTAAAAAGCTGTTATTTTAACATTACAAACAGTCACTTCAGTTTTATTTATTTGTATAGAATATAATCCGTTTTGTAATGAGGATCATGATTGACATGGAGGAAGTAAGATAACTTATTTTATTCCTAGTTATAGACCTTAGATTGTAGATGTGGATAAAATAAAAAGTTGCTAGATATAAAATTGATATAATAATTTCAAAAGAGGTTTAATACAGAGATACCAACCTGTTTGTTGCCTACGGACATGATTTATATCTCCTGGCTGTTTCCGTGTTTACATAAGAGGAGAGATGCTAAAGTATTGCATCATAAAAGCTCTCATTTTGGAGAGTATTATATACTTAACTTAGTTTATAATATGAACAGTCACCAAATCTTGCCCAATAAGGGTGATTATTTTTAATGCATCAGAAATCTCAAAAAGATTGCTGAAGCATTAAAGATAAAACTAATGGGGGTTTAGAATAAAATTATAAATTGTAAGGAATCAAATGACAGTTTAAAGAAAATATAATTTCATACAAACTAATATTTAAATGAAGTACCTATAGATAGAGAAATATTTTGTGGTTTTAATAAAATCTACTAAAAACATATCGGATTCAAAAATGTAACACGTATTACACAAAATTATAAAACTCCTTAAAATGTCGTAAATTCGTAAATGACGCAACTCACCCGCATATTCGTATCTGAGGTGCACAACGACACAACACAATCCCGGCAACGTGAGTCGGCGCAGGCGCCTTATAAATATAGGACCCCACTCTATGCACCTGAGTTAGATGCACTTACAGGGGACACATTCATAGATACACTTGATACTATTCGATTGTTTTAACGGCTACAACGTAATTAATACAACTTGGTACAATTAACTGATTTCTGACCACGGTTTTTGATTTTGGAAAGGATTCAAGGCTATCATTCTAAAATGGGGTAAACAGTAGATATAAATTTCAATATTAACATCAAAGTTAACCGAAAAGTTCTGCTAGCGGTGAAAAAACAACTTCGAATAGGTAGTTAAATGAATTGTTAAAATGGCCTAATACTCTCTCCTTTAAAACTTTCACTAATGATTGGCTTGAGCGTTCAAAAAAGAAATACGTTGGATGACTGAATATATGGAGACCTCCCAAAAAGTACAATTGATGGATACGTACAGCGTGGGCGGTTTAAGAATACCTCTAGTTTAAGAATGACTCACAAGCAATTGTACTAAAATTACCAAAATAATGTTATCCCATCGAAGAATTGGAGTAACAATTCGGATAAAGCTTATTGATGTTCCGATCGATCATGCATTTTCACGTGCAGAACAAACAGCGCTGCAACAAACATCTAAATTATGTTCATAAATAATACTTGAAATTCCTAAAGTAATACCTGGCATCGTTTATTATCATTACTGCAACATTCCTCAAGAAACAGTAAGCCAGCAACGCAGTCAAAAGCTACTTTTAGTCAGTACTTGCTACTCATTGGTTCAAAGTAAGATTTTGCGTATAAATTAAAATCAAAGTCATCAGTCAGTCGGTTTATTCAAATTAGGCTGTGAATTAGCCTGAGGAATTAGCACTTTTTTAACGTTCAATTGACAAAATGAGTCCCCCAAAACGCGCGCCAAGACCATTATCAAGTGCGTGAAGAAGTTATATGATTTGGCTGGTGTGGTTTTGGCATTATTAAATGTTTATCTTCATTCTGTGTCATCTTTGTGTTATTTTCGTCATAATACTGTTGTTAATTTTCTCTCTCTTGTAGTTTTTCGGTGCCCATTTTAGTTAGTTTCTAACATTGAAAAGCAAAGTTCAAAATAAGTGGGACACCAAATCCTGCGAATCTCATCATCTGTCATCGTCATCATTTCCAATTAAATTGGGGTCGGCTTCAATTCTAACCGGATGCGGCTGAATATTTTTGAACAATTAATGTTGTTTTTTTTTTAATATACTATTATTTCTATAAACCATACACTTTGAACTGAAGATTATTATCATCATCATCATCAGCCTATATTCGTCCACTGCTGGACGTAGGTCTCTCCTAGTGAACGCCACTTAGCCCGATCTTCGGCTCTTCTCATCCAGTCTCAGCCAGCCGCCTTTCGCAAGTCGTCATTGCACTACGCAGCACACGTTTGCCTAAACTTTTTACTTTTGATTATTATAACTATACACAATGACATGAATGTTTACTTTATGAAGTATTATATTATTATTTAAATTATTGTGAATTTGAAAACTAAGTGGTTACTTTTTTTTTCAGTTAGTTTTAATGGTAATCTGACAGTTTGAGTATTTTATACGGCCTACCCAAATGTCCTTTCTTCTGTATTGTTCGTCGAGTCGTTGAGCTCCTTAAGTTCTGAGTTGAGCTACATGATTACCTACTGACAAATACGTGCACTGACTGGACAGGTCCACTCAAATCTGTGTGGTTCTTTCCTCAAAATAACATCTCAGACATTAATGTGCATAGTCCTTATATGGCCTGACCAAGATTATGTCTGGACTTTAAAAGAGACTCTTAGTTTGTTGCGGTCTTTCTTCTCAGAGCAGTCAAAAAACACCGAACTCATCTACTTTTAAAACATAATTTTTTGTCGTGTAAAAGTGTTTTTTTTTTTCATATTTCAATACCCGAATAATAAGAAGTAGATTTTATTTTATTGTCTCTTAAAACTGTTCAGTTTTTTGATTTCGATACAGAACACTAAAACGATTACCTACCTACATAGAAAAATCACACATACAGAGATACAGAGGATATTGCAGAATGCCGTCCAGCATTTGTCCTACATCTTGACCGATATATTACTGTCATTGCTTAGTGTAAATATTTCATTACGACACAGATATAGTCCCACGCCAGTTGCACTGATTTTATATACTTTAAAGGTTTAGAAAGTGTGTTTCAGCTAATTGCTACACATTCGTCCTTATATAATGTACCTATAGCAGCTATAGACGTGTGTGAACCAACTGACATATTTAAGCCTTAAGTTACTGATAACGAGAGCTAGAGTAATTATCGAGTCGTAAATTGGCTAACCCACCTAGATTTTGAAACTCCTTATCTATGGGGACCCAGATTTTAAAATTGTATCAATATATAGATAGCCAAGTACCTACAGAAAGTATGGTGTTGATGGCGGCAGAATGTCTAGCAAGATCTTATAGTATATTTACCTTTTAATATTGTGGTGGTCTGAATGCTTAGATACTATAATTTATCTACGAGAATAAGAGGATTTGGTTCAGTATTAAGAATAATAACAAACGTTTCGTATTCCAATAAAGCCATACAAAAAGCTGCATTGAAGACATCATAAGACATATGTATGTGACATAATGGATTCACTATTCAGGATTCTGCTATTTATTACTAACTACATCGCTTCTAAGTTGACATGAACTTAGGGCGCTTAAAATGCCACTTTAAGTTAGACCGTCTAAGCAGACTTTGCCAAAGGAGGCATGTAAAGTCAGTAGCCAATTGGGCACATTCATAACAGTGAATATGCGCTTTAAAAATAAAAATATCGTTTTCTTGATCTAGTCAATATGTTACATAAAAAAATTACAAAATTTTCTTGCCAACTCTTGAACAAACGATGTTTTAAGTGCACCAGAGCTTATGAAAAGCTTATAAGTGCTTCAAATCTGAGATCTTACTAATGCAAGAAATTAAAACCATTAATATTCATGATCATCATCATGAGGATCATCATCATCAGCCTATAATGTTCCCACTGCTGGGACACAGGCCTCCTCTCGGTGAGAGGGAGTGGGCTGTAATCCACCACGCAGGCCCAGTGCGGGTTGGTAGATGTCACATATCTTCGAAGTTTTGGTTCTAGGACATGCCGGTTTCCTCACGATGTTTTCCTTCACCGTTTTGAGAGCAGTGGTGATGAAATAATTTATACAAAGTAAAGCGCCTGTCTGGGTTCGGCCGTTACCACTGGGCCACCACTGCTATGATCGGTGATCATATTTTTCGGAAATTCATCCGTTACAAAAGCAGCATCTTAACACTCACGGCCGGAGCTGCGCTGTCTAGGACCACTTCTTATGCAAAGTGTATCTTTGTCCGTACTAACTCTGTTTTACATCATTTCTGCATAGAGTTTCTTAAAAGGAAGCTGTCTGTCACATTCCTCGCGAACCTTAAAACTCTTAGCAAACGGTATTTTAGCGGCGGATGCTGACAACAGAATACGGTCCCTAGTTTTATTTGAAAAACGGTTTATTTATTTAGTTAGTTAACGGAAATTGATCTTTTGCAAGTAAGACGGCGAGTGAATTAAATTATCTATATCTACGAACATATTTTGAACAGCATCTAGTTTATTTTTATGTTTACAATACAAAATAAATGAAAACAATAGCAATCGTCTTTAACGACCAAATTGTCCTACACATGTTAATATGACTACAAAAATCTATGTCGAAGCGTAATAAACCAAATACTATAGAAAATGAGACCTATATTCCTAAATAGAATTTAAGTAATAAAACATACTATTCCGGCATAGTATTTCATGTTGAAATTCGCTCTAGATTCGGTATACTCACTCGAGATGCGTGGCCGTGTAGCAAGTTAAATTTCTGCCTGCGCCAGCGCATTAAGCCTGTCACACACGGCAATTAATGTATTATAATAACCCAGGATGTACATTTTACATAACTTTAAGTTATCGTACACGCAGCAGGCAATGTAATGTATGAATTATCTTTCCTTCTTCTACATGCTGCATCTGCTACATTAATCACACCATACATTATTGTAGGGAACCATACCTACCCATTTTACAATATATTTTAACCGCCCTGTTGGTCTCGTGGTCGTGACTGGTGAGCGTGGGGTCCTGGGTTCGATTCCCAGGTCAGGCTCGCCGTCCGATAAGGACCAGGCCCGGGTAGACGGCGCGTTGTGTTCCACGCGTTCCTCAAAGAGATCTCAGCACCAACGACGGGGTCCGCTAGGGCCGATGCCTGCCAGGGTTGCCGGAAAGTCCGAAAGGGTTACCGTGGCCCCTGGCACAGGCAAGAGTAGGAACACGGGTGGGATTCTCCCGCGCTGAAGGCTAGTCTCTGTTAAGATTGGCCGCCATTACCGAAATACGGTCTGGAGGACTATATTTTAACATTCTTTAATACTCAACATTATTTACGGTGCCGAGACCTTAATATGTGAGTAAGAGTGTTAAAATACCCACTATAGTGGCCATGTATGGGCTCCAATGGTGGTGGAGGTGTATGTCAAGATGTATAAATGATCTGCTTTACACATTTTACGTTACAGCCACCGTGTGTACCGGCTTTTAGACAGGTGTAGGGGGGCATTCGGATTTAACGGCTAATTGCCTGTTTATACGCTAAGTGCTTAATACCTTTTTGAGAGTAAACCGACAAAAGTAGAATGGTTAAGTCTTTAAGCTGATGAGGTCGGGAGTTTAAATCCTATTAAAGTTCCTTTGGTGGGACATAGTCTTTTAGCAGCCATTAGTAGGGTCAATCTTCGTATAACTTTAATGGAAGGAATAAAGATTGAGGTTGGCAGCTGTTGTATAGAAAACATGTCATACCGTCTTACCTATTGTTCAGATAAAGGTTATTTGATGATTGAAAATGTGGCCTTTAAAGGATCCTTCAAACAGGCGCAACGCGTGCCGCGACACAAAGGCAACGCCTGTCGCGCGACGAGCTGCGCCTTTGTGTCGCGCCTGTTTCTAGGACCCTACAAGAAGAACGGGGAAAATACTATTGATTGTACATACCATTCGTGCTCTTGCAATTTCAAGTAAGTCATGTCACGTGTGTTACACGTAGTAATTTCTTTGATGGTTCTGTTGACCTTAGAACACAGTAACTCACTTCAAATGATTTCAAAGATTCAGTCTTCAATTATTAGGTATACAGTATTCTGCGAAGGAAACATGGGTTTAATGTTTTCCTCAAAATCAGCATCAATTTCATAATCGATTATTTCACCAACATCGATATTCCGCCGGATCGATTCTGAATCAACTAGTTCTGTATTCTTCAAAATCTAGATATATGGTTCTTAGCTATATCGTTTGTTTGTATGAACCCTTTCTAGTATTATACAACAACAATCGAAGCAGTTACCTAATGTTTCTAAGAAATAATATCGGGTTATATCATTTACTTATTTTGTACTTAAGTACACCACTATCAAGCCGGTGCTTACCTAACTTAAAACTTGATATTTACTTGATACGTGATCAAATAATTATATTAATTATTTACGTACTTCTCAGTGTGCTGCAAGTTTTTTAGATTCGCATTGCTGTAAAGTCACTGAATTTAATTGTTAAGTAAATTGACTACTTAGCAACTTAAATTATCTGCATATTCAAATCACAGCTGTCATTCTTCGAAAGTTCCATGAAATTACTATACAGGGAAATAAAAATCTGCTGATCCCTACATTTTGACGAGTTCTGCAAACATAAATGTAGGGAACAGCTGATTTTATTTTCGCGATTTCATATTTGGTCCCATAGTAAAAGTTGTTCATAATGATGAGTACAATGACCCCTTAAGAGGTTGATGGTGTTTTACCAATAACCCTGTATAGCTTAGCATAGCTAGTTTCTACATTTATACCAATAACCCTGTATAACGGCAAATTAGCGTAGGGTGTCAATTGGTTTAACAATGACTTTCACTGGCTGTAGCCGGTTGTACCTATTCTTTTGTACAATAACAATTTTCGTGTGCCTCTAAGCCTTTACCCCCAAAGTAAAGTTTGATATTTACCCAAAGTCTGTTGAAAAACATCCTACTATCTATTAATCCCCGCCTCAACTTAATCAATCTTTTAAATGTTTCTATGTTTTGAAGGCATGTCGAAGAAACTGGTTTAGTCATCAGTTAATTGATTTGTATCTATATGTTATTAATAAATCATCTTTCATAGGCTTATTTATTTATTCATTTAATAAAGAACATCAACAACATGATTATACATTTAACATTAGCTTACAATAGTATTCAGGGAAGGTATTACTGCTAATGTATATGTCGCCGACAACTAGCTAAATTAGCCTTTCAGTAGCCTTTTTACTATACAGGGTGTCCCGTAAATAATGGATCAAACGTAATGGGTAGGTAGCTTACCTCATTTCAAACCGTACCCGTTACGTTTGATCCATTATTTACGGGACACCCTGTATGACGCCGTTCAACTAGAGGCCTGAATGATATTCAGACGGGTTTTAATATTCAACTAGGATATATTAACCCGCAATCCTGAATATTACTTGTAACCAAAGGGCAGGAACAGCGGGCTAATTGCTTATCACACTAACAGAAGGACTGGCTTTCATTTCGACAGTTCAATAACATTCATTGCGTTATTTACGTTGGTGAGCAGGCAAATTTTTCGAACATATGAAGCATTGGATTAGCAATATCCTTCAAAATTATTCAGATTCTTATTATTAGTGTGTTATGCAATTAGGGTGCTGGATATGTCCTTTAAACTAATCAGAGTAATAAAATCAGAAGTTTATCCATAACTAGCTTTTGCCAGCGGCTTCGCCCGCGTGAATGTCGGAAAGTATTCCACGAGAACGTATTACCGGGATAAAACCCTATGTGTTAATCCAGGTTATAAACTGTAGGTATGTGTGTATTATTAGTAGGAAGTAGGATACTACTTCAACAGAAATTTGGTGACTACTTAAATGGAAATAATCAATTGAATTAATTTTGAATTAATCATAAATATATTAATGGAATTAAAAACATTCTATTAAAATTTTTATTTTATTAGACACCTCTTCAATCTTTATTATTATTTTGGAAATTATTAAAAATTTACTGTATTTAAATGACAACATACTTATATCTTTTTATTTATATCCCTTTATATTCCGGTTAGACTTAATAAAAAAAAAATACCATACAATAAAAAAAGACATGTTGATAATAGCTTAAAAGTAATTAAGCTTAAACGCGATACTTTCTTAAGGGGCTGACAACAGCTAAAATGCGGTCACTGTCGGACTGCATAGAAAAGAAAGAGAAGCGCGATGACACAAAGCTGGTAATTTATTGCAAAATATGAAGCAATTCTCTATTTGCAAAAAATCTATTGATTGGACTTAAAAACAAAAACACTATCACGTTAACATGTTGCTTGAGGAACTATCTGGAAAAAAAACTGAATGATTGCATGTATATTATTATGGTTTTTAATCGTTAAAAGACATTTTTAGAGGTATTTTCGTGACTTTTTTCTATCGTACCAAATTAGTTGTATTATGTTTTCAATTTTCAACACACTATCTAACTAGCATATATCCTGAAGAATATCAGATATTTTTCTGATTTTGTTTACTGCAGTGGATCATATACTTTTAGGCATTATAAAACTTGCGTTTAGGTCATGTAGTCCCCTTAAATAGAGGACAAACCGGTAACGGCATAGAAGTAAATATTATCGCCTAAGACCGTAATATACCTGGCACTCACATACTTGTACATAGAAAATTTAAAGATTGCAATAGTAAATAACTAGTGCAAGCCTTTCCCATGTGAAGCAATGGTATTGGACACATTTATTTAGTAAAGTCAATTTTATTTAATGGTCTGCTGACTGCAATCTTGTATACCAGTATGATTTTGTGAGAAGATAAAGATATGGTGAAGCTTAGAGAAAAGTTTTTGAAATAAGTATGTGGAATTTCGGTAAACTTTACGTTCATGCTAAGTATGTATCTACGTAGCGTACTTAGTAATTATTCTACGCTACGTGTAGGACTTAAGAGCGTTTATACATTATGAGTGGCAACGTCGCAATTTAGTGTCATATTTCGTGGTTTTCAATTTTTATCATTTAATCGGAGCTATATTTTAAAAATCTGTTTAATTAACTTTTTAGAATTATGTGAAAACTGTGTAAAAGGTAAGAAATCGTTGCGTTTACAGTTCTATTTATATGCAAATAATACATTGGAAACTTGCAGGGCGTTATTTTCATTGTAAAATAACTGTAAGCATTACGGCTACTTACTTTTTAAACACTTTCACGTAATTCTAAAAAGTTAATTAAACAGATTTTTAAAATATAGCTCCGATTAAATGATAAAAATTGAAAACCACGAAATATGACACTAAATTGCGACGTTGCCACTCATAAGGTATAAACGCTCTTAAGATTCACTGCTTGATAAAGGTGGGGATATTTTTCGTATGGTAATCTTCATGAATGATTTAAGTATTTATTTATAAGTACTTTATTGAACACCAGAAAGAAACATTTTATTTTATTTTTATATAGCACTACAACACATGATACACTACATGATGAGCATATGTTCCTCTGCCCTGGGGCAGGAGGAGATGTCTGATAGTCTTAGAAGACTTGCAGTTACCATAAAAGACTCATAGTAACTACATGGTGTTCATCCAACTAAGAGAAGCTACACGCACAACTGCGGGGCGAGCATGGCCTATTGTAATAGGCTTGAGTCGCACATTTTTAACACAGTTTTGGAGCAAAAACCGTGAAAAAATGCGTGACTCGAGTCTATCACAGAGGCCACGCTCGCCCCGCTGGAAGCTATATGCGTCTCCTGGATGATAGTTTTAGATATTATACAACTTAACTTACTCAATTAACTAACTAACACAATAAAAAATATATATATAACTTACCTAAATCTAACAATGAACTAAAGTAATGCGTTGAAAAATTCCTCCACATCGCTGTTGACTGTAATGCGTCCAAAAGCCTGGCGATGGCGGCAGTGGCCACGTCGTATGGCAATGCTAACCTCTGGCCAAGTTAAAAGCCAGCCCTTTGGTTACGGGATGCCTCCGCATCAGCTGATAGTTAAATATAGTTCGATACCTAATTAGCTTTTTTTTTATTTAAAATGGGTTTGCTCTTGCCTCTAGTCTAGGTCAGTGGTGACAGAGACAGAGTCGACGATGAAGTGAGGTTACCCATAAATGCTTACTTACATATGTAGGGGTTAAATTAGAGCGCCTTAAAATACCATTTTAATACAATTATTTGTTATTTCACAACTTCGCAACAAAGTCATAAAAAATTCGAACAACAAATTATCACTCAATATATCGAAGGAATGTTATACCTATTTATCTTAATACCTCTCGTAAAACCTAAATACCTCACATTGCAGCCTATAGAAAAACTTGAAAACTGTTTCCCAAAGATTCTTAGAAGAAATATTTGCTATAGAAGTATTAAAAGCTGTAATTATATGTTTTGCTATAAATATTATGGTGATTAGTTATATGTAGTGTATGTTCATAGGTATACTATCACAAACATGATGAAAATGGCTTAAGGATATGTGTGTGTAACCAACACTTAGCTAAGTAACATAAATAGTCAACACGTTTTTTCTAATAATTCACAACCATCAAATTCTCAGTTTTTTCGTTAATTACCTTAACATCTTACACCAAAACATAGCTGGTCTAATTAATAAATCTAATACACTGACTGTAAAATTAGTGGAATTAATTAACTAGGGAACTATAATAGATGTTCTTTGTGTTACAGAACATTTCATACAAACAGGTTATGAGAATTTATTGCACATTCCGAATTATTGTCCAGCTGCTTTCTTTTCTAGAAATGCAAAGAGAGGAGGAACAGGAATTTTCGTAAGAGTAGGATTGCAGTTTACAGAATTATCAGACATAGCAAAACAATCAGTTTCAGGCATATTTGAATGCTGCGCTGTAGAATTATTAGCTTATAAAATTGTTATTGTTTGTATTTATAGAATCCCGAAGTATAACTACGAAATATTTTATGATAAGTTGGATTATATTTTACATAAAATATGTCTATCTTCAAATAAAAGAATCGTCTTGTGTGGAGATTTTAATATTGATGTTTTAAAAAGAAACAAAATTACACTAGAACTTGAATACTTTCATATGAAGTACAATTTAAAACTAGCGCTTTGTACTCCTACTAGGTTAAAAATCAAACCTGTATTGACAATTTTGCTCATAACTATCGGAAAGAATGTAAAGCTGAAGTTGTAGATCTGATCCTTTCGGACCATACATCTCAAATACTTAAATTACCAATAAGCAAAACTTGAAAATGAAAATATTGGAGAACTAAAAAGCAGGATACATGTATGGAAAACTTAATTATTTTTAAAAGACATCTCAGCTCTCTATCTTTTGTGCGAGTACATGAAGCTAAGGAAGCGAATGAAGCTTTTGACAATTTCATGGAAGATTTCATTCTTCTATATAGATTATGTTTTCTGGAAAAAATTACAACCATAAAAACTAGCAAGAGAACGAAATGGATATCACGCGGAATAAAAACATGTAGTAACAAGCAACGGCAGTTACTTTGGTCATATCGATTAAATTCAGATTCAAAAAATAAATTAGTCCTTAAAAACTACACAAAACTCTTTAGGAGAATTATCAACTTAACACAAAAAGCACAGAATAATCATTTCATAAATACCGCTGAAAACAAATCAAAAGCTACCTGGCAAATTATAAATAAATCACAATTTAATCTGCCACTGGAGCCTGTAGTATGCGTGAAAAGAGATAAATTGACATTTACTGACCCCGTGGACATTTTTTTTTTTTTTTTTTTGAGGATGGTAAATCATCAAATGACTCCTCCCGCTCTGGGTGGAGCGGAAGGGAGTGTCAGACTCTTACTGACTAAAACCCACCCGTGTTCCTTCCTTGGCCCTTTATGTTCCGGGTCAGCGGTACCCCTTTTGGATGATCCCGCTTTCCCGGCAGGCTTGGGCCCTAGTGGGCCCCCTCTATGATGCTGACATCTCTTTGAGGCGCGCGTGGAACACGTACGCGCCGTCCAGCACGGGCCTGGTCCTGATCGGACGGTGAGCTACCCATTACTCACCGCCCGCAGGCCCGCGCCTACGGTGGCCGGGAGTCGTCATGCGGCTCCCGACGCCCGGAACGTCCACCGCGGCGGCTTGGACGGGAGACTCTCTCCCTCTCCCGTCCCGCCACCTCCTTCGCTAGCATGACTGCTTCGCAGAAGGAGGCGACTGCCTCCCACTCCCCCTCGCCCCGGACCATGGCTTGAACCAAGGCCAGGCGTGAGAGATCGCCGCCGCTGCCGATCGCCTCTACGAGGACACGGCGGTGCTCCGCCCATGCAGGGCAGGCCCCCACCGTATGCTCCACCGTGTCCTCGGGGCGATCATCGCAGTGGTGACACCCGGGCGTTTCCTCCCGCCTGATGATGTGCAGGAACCTCCCGAAACTTCCGTGTCCGGTGAGGACCTGCGTGAGGCGGTAGGTGAGGACGCCGTGACGCCTCTCTAGCCACTCCTCAAAGAGGGGTCTTACCGCCGCTATCGTGGCGTGCCCTGCGCTGGGTTGCGACAGTCGCTCTTTCCATGCCGCCATGAGATCGCGCCGGAGGTCCGTCCGCTCTGCCGCGATTTGCCGCGGAAGCGGGGTTTCCCCCCGGCGTAGTGCCTCCGCGCGCCACTCATACAGGCGCGCGAGGACTATCGCCTCCAGATCCCACGGCGGCAGTCCGGCAAGGAGGCTTGCCGCCTCGCCCGAGATCGTGCGGTAGCCCCGGATCAGCCTTACGGCTACCACCTTTTGGGGCGCGTTCAGATAGTGGGCGGCTCTCCGCCGCAGTGAACGCGCCCACACCGGGGCCCCATATGTAGCCATGGACCGCACGACCCCCGCGTAAAGCCTCCGGCAGGAGGCGTTTGGACCCCTCAGGTTGGGCAGGAGCCGCTTGAGGGCGGCGCCAGTCCGTTCCAGTTTGGGGGCCAAACGTCGGAAGTGCTCCACGAAGTTCCACCGGCTATCGAGCACGAGTCCTAAGTATTTCATCGTGGACTCGACGCCGCACAGTGGATCCATATTGAAAATTAGTGGACATGGGCAACAAAGTTCCAATATCGATTCGATATTTTTTTATGTGATTCTTCATGATATTCCAGACAACTTTTACTCTTGTGAAATTTCTTCTAAAGTTGATCGTTTGTCTGAAAAAAAATAAATTCGATTTTTTTGTATGGAGCGAATCACGTTTATTTTTTTTTTCTTCAATTGTACGAATATGTTAGGTGTATGGCGTGAGTATATGATAGCTAGAGTCATTATCTATCCACGAAAAAATATATCAGCGCCGGCCATCCGCGGCCGCGCGAGTAATCATTCGGTAAAAAAATAATATTTTCTATGAAATTTTTTGCCTTTTAAAATCAATTCAAAGTCATATTTTCTGTCTCACTTGGCTGTTTTCACCTTTTTAATTAAATATATAGTTTTAATAGCACATAGGTACTCACAACTAGTAAATAATTGTCTCTGATTGGCTGTTATTTTTTTAACTACCTGCACATTATCTATTGTTATCGGTGGCACCTGCATTGTGATTGATGACTCATTTGTTTGTGCGCTCGTCTAAGCGCATAACTAATGAGTCATCGAAAAATGCTCGTCTCTGATTGGCTGAATAATTTTCAGTCATGTTAATATGTTCACTACTTGAGTAATTAACACTGACTATAAATACAAAGACATTCATTAACTCCCTCTAGTTTCGCTCTTGTCGCTTAAATTATTCATCTCGCTTGGTTTTAGCCAAGCAAATGGGGCACGTTGCAAATGCAATAATATTGGCCACTTTTCCATCAATCGTGGTCATATGCAATTCATGTGATACAATAATATTTCCACACTGTGTAGATATTCGTTCATCAATTTGTTTTTTCATCTCCGACTCTTCAGACTTTATAAAATCAGCTGTCTCCGAAGTGAATGTGAACTTCACTGGTCGACAGTACAGAGTTGAGCAAAGTGTGGGGTTCTCCCAAACTATATTTTCATTCCCAGATGATGAGCCAGACACTAGCCGAAGAGGGACGATGCTTATCATGACTACTGATGAATCACCGAACTCTGTAGCTGTGTTTGACGTTTTCTGTTTATAGTTACTCTGCGACGAAGAACCATCAAGCCCCCATTTCTAGGTTAACTTGAGTTCTTCATTTTGAGACCTATCAACAGAATTCACATCTAGTAAAATCCTCTCCACAGTGTGGTCCAATAGCGCTTGCAATTTAATTTGAGCTCCTTTTTCGGTAATCTCCATACTCTCTTGTGGTGGATAACATCTTTTCTTGGCATTAACGAGCTTTGGATAAGATGGAAAGGCAGCACAGTTTTCTTCTTTCAGAAATTGTCGAAGAGCTAAGTACCTACTTCCATCTCGTGAGCGCAAGTGATGTATAAAGAGCTAAACACTTATCTTCAGAGACAGTACTTAGGCTCTGCTTTTTGAATAGTCGCTCGTGTACTTCGGATAGCGTTTCTGGATTACTGGAAAGGTATTCGACCACTTTTGCCAGATTCGTTTTCCGTTGTCTTTCAATTTTGTTAAGTACCAGTGCTGCAACTCTTCCTCGGAATTTTCTTCTACTATGGAAGTAGAACGTCTTTTTTTTTTGCTTATTACTTAAGTCTTTGAACGGTTTTCTGTGCTCCTTTTCTGTAGATGTTCCCGCTTCCGTAGTACATACTGCAAGATTAGGAACATGGGAATTCATATCCACTGGCTCAGATAAGGCTGCGTCCGAAAAGCCCAACTCACTTCTCAGGTCAACACTGTCACAAACAGGCCAGTTGATGTTTTTTTCCAACCACTTGCGATTATTTACACGATTCATAAAAGTTTTTTGATTTCTACTTGACTCTATCCACTTTTTATTTAGACTTACACAAAAAACCCGACAGAACTCCTTGATTAGGTTTTTGTCTTCTTCAGAAACTGTGGTATTCAAAACAGAAATTATACTTTCATATAGAAACATATAATTTTTCAGATCACCACCACTTCTTAATTTCACAAAAAGATCTAGGTTGGTACAAAATCCAGCCATAGTTCTAAAGTAAATATAAAAATAAAAGTATTTCACTGTGTTCACAAATAAGCGACAAGAGCGAAACTAGAGGGACTTAATGAATGTCTTTGTATTTATAGTCAGTGTTAATTACTCAAGTAGTGAACATATTAACATGACTGAAAATTATTCAGCCAATCAGAGACGAGCATTTTTCGATGACTCATTAGTTATGCGCTTAGACGAGCGCACAAACAAATGAGTCATCAATCACAATGCAGGTGCCACCGATAACAATAGATAATGTGCAGGTAGTTCAAAAAATAACAGCCAATCAGAGACAATTATTTTTCGGTGACTCGTTTGTTATGCACTTAGCCGAGCGCACAAACAAATGAGTCATCAATCACAATGCAGGTGCCACCGATAACATGCAATAATAACTAAACTTCTGCCAGAATTACTAGTTGTGAGTACCTATGTGCTATTAAAACTATATATTTAACTAAAAAAATTAAAACAACCAAATGAGACAGAAAATATGACTTTGAATTGATTTTAAAAGGCAAAAAATTTCATAGAAAATATTATTTTTTTACCGAATGATTACTCGCGCGGCCGCGGATGGCCGGCGCTGATATATTTTTTCGTGGATAGAGAATGACCCTAGCTATCATATACTCACGCCATACACCTAACATATTCGTACAATTGAAGAAAAAAAAGTAAACGTGATTCGCTCCATACAAAAAAATCTAATTTATTTTTTTTCAGACAAACGATCAACTTTAGAAGAAATTTTACAAGAGTAAAAGTTGTCTGGAATATCATGAAGAATCACATAAAAAAATATCGAATCGATATTGGAACTTTGTTGCCCATGTCCGCTAATTTTCAATATGGATCCACTGTGCGCCGATGTGAACCCCTCCCGCCGTTAGTTGGGATCCCGATGGTGGCCTGTTCCGGGGCCCATGGAAAGACATGGCCTCGGACTTGTGCAAAGCCACCTCGAGACCCAACTGCCGAATCCTCTCCACAACTATCACAACCCCGCGTGTCATCGCGTCGGCCGCCGCCTGATGCGACCTCCCCTGCGCCAGGACCAGCGTGTCGTCAGCATAGCACACCACGCTGACGCCATCAGGGAGGTCGGCCCGCAGCACCCAGTCGTAACCGATGTCCCACAGGAGCGGCCCTAGAACCGATCCCTGTGGGACACCGCACGACATCTCTCGCCGGTTCCACTCCCCATCGCGACCGGGGTAGATGACGGCTCTGTCCGTCAGATATGCCTCGACTATTCGACGGAGGTAGGTTGGCACCCGGTGATACCGGAGTGCCTCCCCAATGCAACTCCAGGGCAGGGTGTTAAATGCGTTGGCGATGTCGAGTGACACCGCCACGATAACCCCGCCCCGAGACACCGCGTCCCTCGTCGTGAGGGCTCTAACGCGCATGATGGCGTCCACCGTCGAGCGCCCCTTGCGGAAGCCGAACTGACTATCCGCAAGATCCGGCCCCGTCCTCACCAGGTGCCCGACGAGGCGGCCTGCAATTACTCTCTCAAAGAGCTTGCCGACCTCGTCGACCTAACCCCGTGGACATTGCGAACGAATTTAACGATTACTTTATTGACACAACAATTTAGAATAAGGATAAAGCTGACATAACAAATAATACAAATATCAATCAAACTTTAAATTCACTGTTCATGCCACCTGTAACAATTGACGATATAATACAAATAATTTGCAGCCTTAAAAACACAAATACTGTTGGATACGATGGAGTTTCCACCAAAGTATTGAAGTTTACCAAAGAACTAGTAGCTCCTCCATTAGTTCATATAATTAACTTGTGCATAGTTGATGGCATTTTCCCGAACAGGCTCAAAAAAGTAATAATAAAACCCCTGTATAAAAAAGATGATAAAACAGATTTTAAGAATTATAGACCAATTGCAAAAGTTCCAATTATTTCCAAAATTTTCGAGAAAGTAATTTATAACTCTTTATATGCCTATTTCGAGAAGTATAAGCTATTTTGCACAGAACAAAAGGGTTTCCGTAAGAACACAACGATAAATATGGCACTATTTGACTTGCTAGATAATATCATGCCGTCTGTCGATAGAAGAAATCTAGTCTGTGCAATTTATACAGACATGACAAAGGCTTTTGACTATGTGGACCATAAGATTCTGTTACACAAATTAAATAGTTACGGTATAAGAGGTAACATTTTAAAGTTAATAAAATCATACCTGAGTAATAGGTTTCAATGCACGGAAATTTCTAGGATATGTCCTAAAACTAAATTAGAAACCATATATGTGTCAAAACCAAGACATGTAAAATATGGCGTCCCACAAGGTAGTATATTGGGTCCGCCACTTTTTTTGATATATATAAATGATCTCCCGAAAGCAACAACCAACAAATTGGTTCTTTTTGCAGATGACAGTAGAGCAATAATAAAGTATACTAATTCAAATAATTATAAGAATGACATAAATACTTGCTTAAGTGACATTATACATTGGTTAGATAATAATAATTTTGTTACGAGTATAAACCTGAGCAAAACAAAAGTCATGCATTTTTATCAACGCCGTGGAAACCCAAATCTTAGCATTTCCTACAAGGGCTGTGATATTGAAGAAGCTACTAAGGCTAGGTTCTTAGGCATTATAATTGATAACCAACTTACATGGAAACCTCATGTTGAAGAACTATGTAAGAAACTTAGCAAATCCGCATATGCTCTTTTTCAACTGTCAAAGAAAGTTAATAGTCAGGCTCTTTTAAAAGCGTACCATGGATTGGTTGCCTCTGTTTTGCGGTATGGCATTATTTTCTGGGGGCAGTCCACTGATAGGTAGCTGGTATTTAGACTGCAGAAGCGATGCATTAGGTCAATGTGCGGTCTTAAGACAATTGATAGCTGTGTTCCCTATTTTAAATCATTAAACATTTTAACTTTTCCTTGTCTATATATAATGGAAACGGCTTTGTTTGTGAAATGTAAGCCACATCTATTTAAAAAACTATCAGAGGTCAGGAAAAATCCAATACGAACTCAATACATCAATCAATTATGTCAAGTAAAATGTAAAACCGCACTATTGAAAAAATGATTTTTTGGTATTGCACCACTCATATATAATAGAGTACCTAACATTTTAAAAAATATGACTACATTAAAATTTAAAAGGGCGCTTAACGAATTTTTAATTATGAAAACTTATTACACGATTGACGATTTTCTTAATATTAATGATTCACTAACTGATTGACATACTGTTATTCTGATTGACATAATTATTGCGATCCTCTCATTGACCTATTTTATTTTATTTAATTTAATCTATTATCACGCTGACATTTTTAATAATATTTATATTGTAATTCCAATGATCTGATTTATTGCTAATTTTTAATTTGGAATTGAAACCTTTGCATGCCCATGTGACGGTAAATTATGTAGAACTTTATTTTAAAAAACACCTATGTATTACTATACCCATGTTTGCAAGGAAATAAATGATTTGATTTGATATGGAAAACTAATAAGCCGCAACTGAATCATTGCAAAATCATTCATCTATGACGTTTTCCTCTATGAAAACGTTTCTTTGCGTGGAAATTTTTATTTTTAAGAATTTTTCTTTTATCGATGACTACTAGTCAGAAATAGACCGCTGTCTAAATGGATTGCTTCGAAAATATTAACCATTTTGTTTTGACATTGTTTTCCGAGGGCTGAAACTCAAAAAGCAAAACAACCGACAAACTAATTGGTTTCTACATAATATTTTTTGTATTTTTTTGTATATTTAAAGAGTTATATAATTTAGTACACCTAGTGTTAATGTTGTTTTTTTTTTATTTCAATAATGTACTGACAAAACCTGTTATCAACATAAATAACGCATACAATGTGGGCCTGACGTAAGCGACGAAGTAAATTAGGACGTTTCGGATTGGTAGGCTGAAATCCGAGCCAATCTGAATAAAGCGCAGCTGAATTGTGGACGATTCAGAATATGAATCAACTTAATTACTGCCCTGCCAATGAATGAACGTACATTCTGACAGATATTTAATGAAACTAGATTGCTGTTACATTTATAATTGTTGGATCAATTAGCGTGTATAAACACGCTAATTGATCCAACGTGTTTATCTTCATAGTAATTTTGTTATCTATAAAGATAACAAAATTACTATGAAGATAAACACGTTATTAGCAAAATAGTGTTTCGACTTAATATTAGCTAAAGGCTACTGAAAGCTGCCGCCGTGGGATCTGGAGGCGATAGTCCTCGCGCGCCTGTATGAGTGGCGCGCGGAGGCACTACGCCGGGGGGAAACCCCGCTTCCGCGGCAAATCGCGGCGGAGCGGACGGACCTCCGGCGCGATCTCATGGCGGCATGGAAAGAGCGACTGTCGCAACCCAGCGCAGGGCACGCCACGATAGCGGCGGTAAGACCCCTCTTTGAGGAGTGGCTAGAGAGGCGTCACGGCGTCCTCACCTACCGCCTGACGCAGGTCCTCACCGGACACGGAAGCTTCGGGAGGTTCCTGCACATCATCAGGCGGGAGGAAACGCCCGGGTGTCACCACTGCGATGATCGCCCCGAGGACACGGTGGAGCATACGGTGGGGGCCTGCCCTGCATGGGCGGAGCACCGCCGTGTCCTCGTAGAGGCGATCGGCAGCGGCGGCGACCTCTCACGCCCGGCCTTGGTTCAAGCCATGGTCCGGGGCGAGGGGGAGTGGGAGGCAGTCGCCTCCTTCTGCGAAGCAGTCATGCTAGCGAAGGAGGTGGCGGGACGGGAGAGGGAGAGAGTCTCCCGTCCAAGCCGCCGCGGTGGACGCTCCGGGCGGCGGGAGCCGCGTGACGACTCCCGGCCACCGTAGGCGCGGGCCTGCGGGCGGTGAGTAATGGGTAGCTCACCGTCCGATCAGGATCAGGCCCGTGCCGGACGGCGCGTACGTGTTCCACGCGCGCCTCAAAGAGATGTCAGCATCATAGAGGGGGTCCACTAGGGCCCAAGCCTGCCGGGAAAGCGGGATCATCCATAAGGGGTACCGCTGACCCGGAACATAAAGGGCCAAGGAAGGAACACGGGTGGGTTTTAGTCAGTAAGAGTCTGACACTCCCTTCCGCTCCACCCAGAGCGGGAGGGGTCATTTGATGATTTCCCATCCTCAAAAAAAAAAAAAAAAAAAAAGGCTACTGAAAGCTAGAAACATTAATTGAAACTAAATTCAATTTTAAACGTATCGATGGATGAACAGCTAAGCTGCTACTGACCCGACCAACTGATTTTATTAAACATCCAATTAATTACGTACACGATCACGACTTACGTGTTTTTCTCATTGAGACACAGAAATCATGATGATCTCAAAGCATTTTAATGTATGTACTGGCCTATTATGTCTACCTTATAGGTTTGTAGCAGACGGCACGAGTGACGCGACTCCGGTTGAACAAATTCTATGTAGTTTTCATAGAAATTGTTGCGCTTTGTTGCGTCGCGTCGCGCCTGTCTGCGATAGCATTAATGTTGTCAGCTATATAAACAGAGACTAGAAGTAAACATCATTATCATCTTCCTTTCCTTACTATCCCAATCTAAATAGTCAGCCAAATAACTAATGGAAATGTTACCTACAAAATGTTTGAGGTTGACCACTACTACTACTTACATAAAATAAAATAAGGCAAGCATTTAATATAGCTATAAACATCCAGTTCTACTTGATAAAATAGCTATAAAACACTAGTCTAGAAGCAATCAAACAGCACGCTAGCCGCCGGTGGCTAAATATCAAAACATATCCTGTAATACATCTGGTAAACTCGTTACGCATCCTGATTCATATGTGTACGTATATAATACGTTGCAGAAGTTTTACTTCGAACACAGTATTTCTAAACTCTGTTATTGTAAGCTTAGTATAAAAGAAGACGAGTTCGTCAAAATTAACTTCATACCGGACGAATTGCATTGGTATTTTCAGAATACAATTATTAATCCCAAATTCGGATCCGTAAATTTATCTCAAGGTCCTGAATAATTAGGTAAGGGGCAGAAATTTAAAACTGTTCTATAAATAGTTCTTAGTTGGGCTTCTAATGCTCCAGATCCAAACCCTCAGTTACAGCCCTAAGAAATAAATGTTTAAAATCAAAATGAATTTATTCAAACTAGTCTAAGAATCAGCACTTTTCGAACATCAAAATTACATAAGACAATCCCCAAAACACCCGCCATTCACCACTTCCTAGTACTTTAGCTGGGAAGACGAAGTGGCGCAACAAACTCCTCAGCAGCACAGCTTTTTGTTTGTTAATAAAATTGTTAGTCTGAGAATCAGCACTCTCGAACATCAAAATTCACCACTTCCTAGTACTTTAGCTGGGAAGAAGAAGTGGCGCAACAAACTCCTCAGCAGCATATCTTTTTGTTTTTTAATTGTTAGTCTGAGAATCAGCACTTTTCGAACATCAAAGTTCACCACTTCCTAGTACTTTAGCTGGGAAGAAGAAGTGGCGCAACCAACTTCTCAGCAGCAAAGCTTTTTGTTTGTTAATTGTTAAGGTAAAACTGAAAAATCACAATCGAAGACTTCATTAGTCTAGCTAGATTTCTCATATTCATTCATGGCTAGCTCGTACAAACAAATATTCTGAACCTTCTGACCTGGTATTTTACGATACACATATCAGTATGCCAGGCTTGTTGCTTGTTGGCAGCAAGCAATTTAGAAACCCAGATACACGTGCATGTGGAGTGTATGAACTGCTTATCAGCATGCGTTGCAACCGGGCGACTGACGGGTATAGGTGACTATAGTTAAGTACCCACCCGTATGCGATGGAGTGGCTTCTTGTCACCAATTATGCAAAAAGCCTGACAAGCTGAGTGCAAGTAAGTGATACACACAAAGAGATAGTATAATTTAATGTCTTTGGATACACATGACTTTAGATGTGATTGAGACATTATTCTGTCACTGAAACTGCTAGACCACTCTGGGCTGGGCGTTATAGTAGACGAGATAAAGAGAGCGCAAAGTGCGCCTAAAAAAGTTTCATTTCAAAAATCTTGCTTACGCCTCAACATGCGTTTTCTTAGAGAGACATAATTAGTATGGCATGACTTTAAAATCCAAATACCCCACTTTTTTGAAAGACGAAATAGATAGTCGAGCTAGATGCCAGTGATAAGTGTAAGTTATGGGAAGAAGCCTTAATTGTCTACCAGGATGAATGACTATCAAGTCACAGTAAATTCAGTAGGTGGAATTGCAACATGGAGTAGAAGAGCACTTTTGGTAGGCTGATTACGTTATGTTGATTAGAAGTTTGGTGTGTTCAAGTTTATCTTCTTCAGAATCACTTACAAAAACGGCTTTTTCATAGTTGAAAACACACGATTACTGACAATTGCGTGCACTGACTGGACAGGTCCACTCAATCTGTGTGGGTCTTTCCTCAAAAGACCATTGCAGACACCGATCTACATAGCCTTCACATGATCTGACCAAGATTTTGTCTGGACTTTAAAAGAGACTGTGACCTCTCAGTTTGTTTCGGCCTTTCTTCTCAGAGTAGTCAGATAGGAAACGCCGAACTAGTTTCATTTCAAAAATCTTGCTTACGCCTCAACATGCGTTTTCTTAGAGAGACATAATTAGTATGGCATGACTTTAAAATCCAAATACCCCACTTTTTTGAAAGACGAAATAGATAGTCGAGCTAGATGCCAGTGATAAGTGTAAGTTATGGGAAGAAGCCTTAATTGTCTACCAGGATGAATGACTATCAAGTCACAGTAAATTCAGTAGGTGGAATTGCAACATGGAGTAGAAGAGCACTTTTGGTAGGCTGATTACGTTATGTTGATTAGAAGTTTGGTGTGTTCAAGTTTATCTTCTTCAGAATCACTTACAAAAACGGCTTTTTCATAGTTGAAAACACACGATTACTGACAATTGCGTGCACTGACTGGACAGGTCCACTCAATCTGTGTGGGTCTTTCCTCAAAAGACCATTGCAGACACCGATCTACATAGCCTTGACATGATCTGACCAAGATTTTGTCTGGACTTTAAAAGAGACTGTGACCTCTCAGTTTGTTTCGGCCTTTCTTCTCAGAGTAGTCAGATAGGAAACGCCGAACTCATCTAGTTTAAAAAAAATATGATTGACGTGTAAAAGTGTTTGTTCAAACCTACTTACAGAAATAAAATCATTTATCATTAAACGAATCAACACACAAATTGTTGCTGAAGACACCCGAAAAGCTACAAGTAAAGTTACCTTATAATTTCCCACATACAACTGATGCACGAGCTAGCTCGTTGACATAAGTTTTCAGCCACTAAACAAATTGGTTATGATAGACATTCTTGCTACCAAAAAATCGTGAGATCCAGAGATACTTCACCTATTCGATTACAATGGACGCGAAAATTTTACAATAGCCGATTGATCCCCACGATACTTGATTGTATCGTTAAACGTTGTGCAACGACGTAGGTACCCAACATTTATACTTCTATGTATATTAGTATGTACCTATTCAAGTAGGTACCTATGTTTGTGTGTGTATAGGTATATGTCTAATTACACAATTGCTACAGATGGTGTAAGTATAATAAATCTCTGGGATTCGCTTGATTTGTCGCAACTTATTCTTGAAAATTATTTCTGACCAGTTCTGTCTTTCAGTGAAAGTACCTACGAGTATATGCTGGTAAAAGTCTTCAATGTATCAACACCATCGAGCAATTAAAGACAGGTTGCAGAAGATCACCACAAGTAATCTGATAATGCTAGATGACCAATCCTAACAAAAGAGGTAAAAATTGGATTTCTATGAGTCCAATTTTTATATATAAATATAAAACCTCATAGTCAAATATAGTTAAAAAACAATCAAACTATTAAAATATAATAACGTGTAACAGGTGGGGATCGAACTCACGACCTCTTGTTCGCCAGTCGACGCCTAGCCGTTGAGCTATTGATCTCAAACATTACAAAGATTTATTATTAGGAGCCGACGTCTAGTACGTTAACCATATTAATTAGGTCGGTAAATAAATTCGGTGCTAATGACTTGAGCTCGGTAAACTTTGACGTAGAACATGGATAAAGTGTTATAAAAGATTAATTTTTGCTTCACTTTCTTGTTCAATGGCTTGTTCACAAGTTCAATGGCCCGCTTCGTCAGCATTTAATCGAGTACGAGTATTACCCTGCAATTCGAATTTCAAATGGCTTTATTCTTCGATCAACAATAGCAACACTCTCTTAGTAGTTTCGACGAAGAGAAACTTTATGAAGAAACATGGAAATAAGTTTGTGCTTGTCTAATGAGGAACCTATCCTATACCTATCGCAGTTAAATGCTGGACATAGACATCTCCAATCGCACGCCACTGGGGTCGATATTTGGCCACGAATGAAAAATTGTTAATAATTTGGACAAGTAAACAACTAGTGATTGGGGCCTCCTTTTAAGCACATAAATAAGCCTGTGTTAGGAGCCTCCGCTCTCCCAAAATTTAAATTTTGACTTGTTTTATACAAATGTAGGTAAAGGAAATAAAAATACACTCGGCTTCGAAACTTAGTACCACCCTTTTAAAATTACAAATGACTTTTAAAGTACACAAAATATATTTTTTAAATAAAAAGGATTACAAAATAAATAAACAATTTTTCGTAGTTCTTCTAAGGAATAAATAACCTTATTTTAAGGAATGGCTGAAAAAACGTTATAAACCAAAACACTCCTTTTCAAATTAGTGTCTTACTTTTGACTTTTTTGTTTCTGTTTTTGCTTGCACATTTATTTCTTGATCGATGAATTTTGATTCAAAAGCCAAGGTGTTTATAGCACGTAAATTTTACGTATCATACCTCTCTCACCTGAAGAGTGTGCAAGAATTATGGCTTTTCTGGAACTAGGCATCAGTACCTATGCGTCGTACTGCAAGATCGGTGGGTGTAACATTAAGAACGGTCCGGCAGCTGATGCGAAGGTTCGAGGAAACTGGAAACCATCCGAGGAGACCTTGTAATGGCAGAACCAGGTGAACTAGCACCCGAGAAGGCCGCTATATTGTCTCCATTATATTATATTGTTGAGAAATTGCCACCTCTAGAGTTATGTTCATTGATGAATCTTGATTCTCACTATTCACTTCCAATGGAAGGTGGAGAGTGTACAGGTAACCTGGTGAGCAATACATTCAAGCCTGCTTCACAGAAAGATTCCAATACAGTGGAGGCTCTGTACACGTATGGGCTGGCATCTATTTAGAAGGTCACACAGAGCTAGTGGCCATAGAAAATGGCACTCTGACTGGGGAAAGTTATGCCATAGCCATATTTAGTAAATATGAGTGATGGCTCACTCTCACAGCCGCCAGGGCACATTCATGTCAATGAAAGACGAAGCCAGTAATCTTTATAGTAGGTACATAGTGCTCGCACATGTGCTATGCAATTGTACAATACTAAGAGATTGAATTTATACAATGCAAAGATAGTTTTTACAATCTTCAGCAGCTCCAACAATATTTTCGAATGCTAATCAATTCGTTTATGCGCCCTTGTGGAGCAGGACCAGCGTTGAGCCAAGCCTTTTTGTCAGCAATCTAACCCTCTATTCTGGTGTTATTAACACAAGACTTCGACATACTACTACTGTCTGAGTTTATAAAAAGTAATACCTTGCTATTATGTGTCTAAGACGAACAGGCAGATACACAGAATCCCATGTCGATTTTAAAGTATCCACAAAACTGTTGATGTCAAAATACACAAGCTTGTTACTGTAATTTTTTGCCAGTAAGTTAAAAATTGCAGTTTTTTGGTTTTTTTTTTTTTTTTTTTTTTGTTTTGGCTTCGCACGGTTTGTGCATTTAGCCAATTTCACGTTTAGTTGTCGAGAACAAAGGTAGGGAAACGAAAGAAAAATAAAATATTTATGATCAATTGTAACGGGATTTAGGATTGGACGATTTATAGGATCAGTGTATTTTATAAAGGTGAATACTAATAGTGAATAATGAGCAAATTACAATGGCGACAATTTACAACTTAATATTATTTAATGTGATGAATGAGACTATACATTTATAAACAGGGAAGCTATTTGTACAAAGTAAAGAAAGTATTGAGGTAGGAAAAGGAATACGGAGAGATAAGAGGGTACGGAGAAAAGAAGAACGGTCATATAGGGGACAGGACAAAATAATGTGATTTATGTCACCTACGTCTGTGCCACAGGAGCAAATGGGGTCGTTAATGATATGTAGTTTGGCAAGATGGGCTGGAGAACAAACATGACCCAGTCTCATCCGTATAAGAACCGAGGTCTCCATCTTGCCAAATTTTGCCCTGCCAAACCACGGTTTTTCCGGAATGTCGGGTTGTATACTTGAAAAGTAACGGCCCTTCAATTTACTTCCGATACCCCAAGCTACCTTCCAGGTGTCCCGAAGAAAAGTCTTTGGTAATGTCATCAGGTCTATAGTAAAATTTGTATAAGGAACTAAGTCCCCACACTGCACCGCATCACCAGCAAGTTTATCAGCCACTTCATTGCCATGGATTCCAGCGTGGGCCGGAATCCACGCAAATTGCAGTGTATTACCCTCAGAGATGGTTCTGGACGCAAATTCTCTTATTAAATAAATTATATGTAACTGCGATTTGTGTTCGAAAGGGGATTTATTGATGGCTAGAAGAGCACTTTGAGAATCAGTAAAAATTACAGTTTTTTTGAGCTTTAAAACACGAGTATATTCTATGGCTTTTAATATGCCGAAACATTCCCCCGTAAAAACAGAAGTCTCCGGAGGCAGTTTGATTTTTTGTACGATGTTGTATTGAGAATGGTAAGTACCTATCCCAACACAACCCGTCGGAGAACGCTTGGCAGCATCCGTAAATATATGGTGGTACTCTAGATGTTCAGCCAAAAAATGATTAAAACTTGAATGGCAATCGGGATCTGATTTACTTACACAGTATTTAATGATGGGGCTGAAATGTAAACTCTCATAACTACTGTTAAATAGGGGAAGTTTATTGGAATGGTGAATAGGAGAAGAGAGTGAAAGAAATTTTTTATAGCTTACAACTAAACAAGGAGCACGTTTATGGGACCAGTAATCTGAAGATTCAATCTGCAACACAAAAGAGTCCAGTTTAGGAATGAGAGGATGAGTTGAGAACTGAAGAATCCGGAACAAATATT
This sequence comes from Brachylomia viminalis, assembly GCA_937001585.2. Classification (NCBI taxonomy): domain Eukaryota; kingdom Metazoa; phylum Arthropoda; class Insecta; order Lepidoptera; family Noctuidae; genus Brachylomia; species Brachylomia viminalis. The sequence goes on along the minus strand of OW443297.2, from coordinate 9,760,860 downwards.
TGTCAGATAAGAATTGTCTTCTAAGATATAAAGGAGGTTCCCCGCATTCAACTTGGAGTGCATTAATGGGACTAGACTTCATGGCACCCGAAATAATTCGTAATGCTTTAGACTGGATGCGATCCAATTTCTTAAAAGCCATAACACTACCAGGTTCTAGAATGAACAATCCATAATCCAGAGTGCTTCTGATGATTGCGTTGTAAATAAGTTTTAATGAAAATGGATGTGCACCCCACCACACACCAGAGAGGCATCTAAGCATGTTTAGGTGATTTTCACATTTGTTAACAATGTAATCACAATGAGGAACACTACTTAATTTACAGTCAAGTATTATACCTAGATATCTGAACTTATCTTTAACTGAAATAGGTATTCCCTTAAAATAGAGGTTTACTAAGGGAATATTTCTCTTCCGGGTGAATAAAACAGCCGCGCTTTTAGACGTGGATAAATCCAAGCCGTTTAGATGTAGCCATGACTCCAAAGTAGATAAAGCAGAATTGATAGCATAGCTAGCCTGTTCAACAGATTGGCTTGAAGAATATAATAATAAATCGTCGGCATATTGGAGAACCTTAACATGGTTAGTTAAGGATGAGTCTAAATCAAAAGTGTAAATATTGTATAGAAGGGGACTGAGGACAGAACCCTGTGGGAGACCTCTCCATACAAGATGAGATACCTCATGATCTCCTATTAACATGTTAACAGAGCGTTCAGTCATGATATTAATAATGAAATTCGACAAATTCAATGGAACCTGTAAGGCTTTTAATTTATTTTGTAAAACTGATAATACAACGTTATCATAAGCTGCATTAATATCAAGGAACACTGCAATGGTGGAATGGTTATTAGAGAAGGACAACCGAATATCGGCTGTTAAAATACTTAAACAGTCAGTGGTACTTTTACCTTTTCTAAAGCCATATTGTGATTCTGCCAAAAAACCTTTACTTTCAACATACCATTCTAGGCGGTTTTTAATTAAATGTTCCGCTAATTTCATCAGAATTGAAGATAAAACTATGGGACGGTATGAGGAAGCATCAGATGGAATTTTATTTGGTTTAAGGAATGGCAGCACCGTTTGACGCTTCCATTCAACAGGGATGTTTCCTGTAATCATGATAGAATTAATAAGCTCTAAATAATAACTGAGGACGTCATCATTTACATTAGCAAAAAAGGAATACGGGATGCCATCAATGCCTGGTGCAGAATCCTTAGTATTATGAATTACACCCTTTAATTCAGTGAGAGTGAATGGAAGATCTAGCGTCGTATGAGTGTTTTGGTTATTGGATACGAATGACAGGTTAAGGTTAATAGCCTCGGGCACCCAAGGTGGAGCTAATTTATCTAAAAATTCACTGGCTAAAGAATCAGGAATAGGAGAAGGGTTGTTATAAATGGACCTAAATCTACGAATATTGCGCCAGACAATCGTAGGGTGAGTATTCGGTGTAATTGATGAGCAAAAGTTACGCCAAGATTCAAATTTTTTCTTCTTAAAAAGTTTACAAGTATCACTAATTAAGTTCGTAACGATTTCAAAATTAACATCAGACATATCAAGGTTATAATTATATTCAGCCTCTTTACGTTTGTTAATAAATTCTGTGCACTCAGAGTCCCACCATGGAGGCGAGGGAATTTTACTAATATTGTTATTTTTTACAGGAAAAACTTCATCTGCCGCTGCGATTAATATGAGTGCTAAAGCTTCAGCACAACTATTTTCATTGCCATCAGAAATAACAGGCAAGGAGCAAAGCTTACTGTCAACAATGTTTCTAAATTTGTCCCAGTCATTATTATTTCTATTTGGTAGTTTATGTTTTAAGTTTGATCTCCTTAATGGTGCATTTGGTTTGGAAAGAGGATAAGAAATCACTATTGGAAAGTGGTCACTACCATAAGTAGAGGTTAGAGTATGCCAAGTTAATGAAGAGGCTAAGTTTGGGGAACAGATGGAAAGGTCGATTGCACTTTGGTTTTGGGTGGGATTTGAACGACGTGTGGCAACTCCTGAGTTCAATATGCATAAGTTATGTGAGTCTATTATATCTAGTAATTCATAACCATAACAATTAGAAGTTGAACAACCCCATGATTGGTGATGGCAATTAAAGTCCCCCAATATTAAGAATGGCTTTGGAAGAAAAGAAAAGAGATTGTTCATCTCTTGAAGAACAGAAGAGGAAGGGTGAGGAATGTAAATAGAAACAAGACAAGTGTGATGCACTTTAATAGCTACAATTGAAATTTCCTCACTATGAGGAGGTAATGTAATGATAGAAAAGGGGATAGAATTCTTTATAAGTATAGCTACTCCACCATACCCATCAGATCTATCCCCTCTAATGGTTAAATAACCATTAATTTTAAAAATATGATTAGGTTTGAGCCAAGTCTCTGCTAAGGCAAAGGCAAATGGCTCATATTTGTTTAAAAGATAAATAATATCACTCTTTTTGTTTACTAGACTGCGGCAGTTCCACTGGATTATTTTGGATGTGTGGTCCATTATGAATGGATTGAGATACATTGAAAGATGGGGCAGCGTTGGACGGTGAAATGTTGACCTGAGAGAGAAGATTGTGTAATGCAGAAAGAAAATCGTTTATGGAAAAATTAGTGTCATTTTTATCATTATTAGGATTATTAGAAAAAGCACAACCATTTGGTGGTTGGGGAATGTCGAAATCTTTAATAATGGCATTGTGAGCCTCTTTATTATATCCCTGTACAGATTTGGGATGGGAGCGTGGTTTGAGGAAGACAGTCTTTTTATAGCTACTTGAAGCAGGCATTCTATTAGGTGAAGAGATTGATGGAGTTTGTGAAAAGTTTTTGGAAGGAGAAGATAAAAGTGTATCTGCATACGATTTAGTTACTGGGGGATATACTTTTGATGCTTCAGCATAAGATACTGAACTTTGTGCCATGTATGTTTTAATTAATTTTTGCCTAGAAAATTCTGGGCAAGACTTATTAGTAGCATAGTGAAAACCAGAGCAAAGGCAACAAGATGCACTTTCTTGTTCTCTTTCACAATTGTCCCCAGTGTGGCCTTGGCCACATTTATAACAACGAGGTTTGGACCTGCACTGAATTTTAGTGTGACCAAAACGACAACAATTAAAACACTGTACGGTAGGGAAAATATATAAATCTACAGGTAATGCATTATAGCACATAAAAATTCTTTTCGGTAGAATCTGCCCATCAAATGTAACAACTATGGATTGGGATGGTTTCCAAATGGATGTACCATCAACTATGGTTTTAAAATTGAGGCGTCTGACTTTTAAAATTGGCCCGCAACCAATTGGTACAGTTACATTATCAATAACTTCCTCCGGAGACCATTCCGCAGGAACACCACGCACTAAACCCATTCTGGTAACATTAAAAGTAGGAATAAAAGCTTTGTAATTATATGTCTCTAGACTATTATGCGTAATAAAGGAATTTGCGTCTAGGAACTTGGAAAATGATAAAGAAATTTTATTGCGGCCGATTTTTTTGACGCTACCGTTGATAATATTTTGGAAGGCGTTGTGTTTTAGAAACTTTCCAAAAGTAATTGGGTGCAATGTCGTACCATCATCTGGTGAAATCATTTTTTTTTGGACATGAATGACATACGGTGCGTTGTCCGTTTTGTCGTATGTTTTTCGACCTATCGGAATGGGAACAACGGATGGAGCAGAAATTTTACCTGCAATTTCGTTAGGAACGATAATTTCGGGGCAGTTAGGCACCGGTGTATTATTTTCTAATGTAGCTGTAGAGTCCGTGCAGTCACAACCCGAAGACACGGAACCATGGTTTTTGCGAGTACGGCGGCGCTTATTGCAGTGCTTGCAAACATGCATACGGCTTCTTTTAAGTTGACGAGCCGAAGACGACCCATCCGTATCCATGCCGGATTCGTTAGAAATGGTTACATAATTGCCTGCCGGGGGAACGAGGTCCCCCGGGTCAGGCGGGTCGTTCATTTTTGGCACTATATAAGCAAAGAAAACTTACCTCTACCGAAGAAAATATACAAAACTAAACTAAAATTACAAGTAAAAGAAAATAGAACACTAAAAACTATACTACTGATCTTATATTACAGGATTTTAAAATTTAAAATGTTTATTTAAAAAAGGACGCGTCCGCCAAGTTTAGAGTTTCCCGCGCTTTTTCGTTTTTTGGTTTTATTCTTTTTGCAAATTAATAATTGGTGAAATTTGCTATAAAAAGTTTATATTTCAAAACTCAAAGGAAAAATTACAATTTTAAAAGTGTGGTACTGTGTTCTGATGGCCAGTGTATATAAAAGAGAGAGAATTAAAAGTAAAAAATTACTACGAATGATGGCGATCATTTGATTTAGTCATTATCATTTACAGTGATTTGCAGTGCTTTACTTATATAGCCAATTTATTCGTTAATTTTTCCCAATACAATTAGGTAAGACTGCAGTATATTTGAGAACAAAAATAGGCCTAGTATATAAACCGGGAGACGTCAGACTGAGATCAAAGGTAGCGTTGTGTGACTTAGACATCGACTTTGATAGAGCTGTGACCTACATCCAGGTTTACAACAAAAAAACATATTTTCCACGTGAATGTTGGTCTGGTTTGGTTCTCTGGTACGAAAATATGCAATATTGTAATATTATGGTAAAGTAAGAAAATGGAAAATTGGGTTACATTTATGCAGTGATCGCAAGTATATTTTCTGTGAAAATTAATGATTGAAAATACCTACTCATTGAAATGATACGTTATCTAACTCCGTCTTTAATCCAAGATAACAATTAAAAAATGCGTTACAGCCAGCTGTGTTTGGGAGCTGAATTCTCCATAATTATTATTTATCTGTGGCGTTGACAGACGTTGGCGTGGCGTTGGCTAAAACCTCTTATTCTTTAGTCATTGGCTAAAACAGACCTTATTGGTACAGTATATGTACCATGTATGTAGGCGTAGTTTTCTATAAATAGAGTACATAAACGTTCAGAAATTAAAGACCAAGTACCATAAATCATAACGAGTAATGAGATCAGTAAACTAATTACTTGTTATCATAATGCTATACAATATTTAGACAACTAATTGATTTGTGATGTAAATATTTTGTAGTTTATAACGGCCCATTACATTGCTGCTGTTACAAACGAAACGAGCGTTGTGCAGATGATGAATACTGAAAATAGACATTCAACGTCATTTTTACATCCGAAACATAAAGTCAGTTGGTACTTGTCCTAAAGACTCGTCTTCAGATCCGGCGCTCGCGCACTGTCGTAAAACAATCTGATATTCGCGTACTTATTATCCAAACATCCTGTTATACTTTATGTAGTGCAGCGGCGCATAAAACGCCTCAATATACCTAATTCTCACAATTTGGAGCACCGCGGCCCCGTGTGCGCCCGCGCCGGCCATCGTTATGGCTCAAAGTGCGTTATTTATTTATTTTTATCAACAACCTGATCTTCCGCGCGTCTCACCTTAGTATCAATATAGACAGCGGTTTGAAGACACGACCACTTTACCACGATTGACAACCCGGTCAATGCGGTTAACGTTTCGCGCTCTCTCGTACCACATGGATTTCGGTTGCTACGACAAGGATTCGGGGGAAGTGGAGTGCTACCTCGAAATACGTAAATACATTTTCACTAAACGCTATCAACGGTGATTTATAGCTTTCTTATTGTTGTAGAACATCGCATTGTAATTGATATTTTTAGTTGGAATCAGTGTAGTTTTTGGGTCGTGTAAACAGCTGGACTCTTCTGACAGTAAGTTAGTTCGTATGTCAGCGCAGTCCGCGATTGTTAGTCGAGTAAAACGCTGTTAATGCAAATTGATTGCTCCTCCCTCGGATATAACAATAATATAATAACACAGTAGGGTACGGCGGGCTCTCAAAATGCGCACGGAGCTAAGAACGATAAGCACTAGGCGTGACAACGTGCCCAGTCGTGAGTAAACACTGAACTTAGTGCGCTTACGATCTCCACAAATTAAATAAGCTCTAATTTTGAACATTTGAATATTTTAGATTGCGATACGGGTACTTCTTGCGCTATCACGATACAAATGCGTAAGTACCTTGACGTAAGAGTGAAGCTTGCTAGGAGGCTTAACAAATAATTCGCGCTTTCGTCGCACTTATTAACCGATTGTTCAGTTTTGCGATAGTATTGTCTTTTTGAAAATGCGTGTGTATTTGTGATTATGGAGTTACGTGATATCAATCGTGATATTGGAACAAAGCATTGTAGGTATTGGTGGTTTGTTTATTTTTTAATTAATTGATTGTTTTGTGTGTGGCAGCGAATCCAGACTCGGTGGGATGTATAGAGCGGTTTGCAACGTTTCTTTCGTACCTGCTTGTGATCATCACTTTCCCGTTTTCGCTGTTCGAATGTTTCAAGGTAAATAAATAACAACATCCACCTACTTTTGATGCATAGTTACAGTCATCGCCTACGGTATTATTCAGTTCAAATCCTTATTAATGTGAAAATCATCATCATGTGAAGAAATCTTAATTAATGTGAAGATCTTTTTTCGGGATTAACTATTTAGATACTTGAGAATAATTAATTATTCTTCGCTGCTAAACCATTTACGACTAACTGTTGTGATTTATTATTTACTTATCAGAATTTGATTTTGTTAAATATTTACATGGATCCATGGAAGTTTTACGTTATGAATTATTGTTAATTTTGTCAGTCAGACATTTTCTAATTTTTTCTTTTAACTTTTCAGGACTTGTTGTTACATGCCACTTTCTTCCCTCATGCCTGAATAAAAGTAAATCCTCAATATCTATTTTCCTATACGGCATTAATCTAATTTCCAGGTGGTCCAAGAGTTTGAACGAGCCGTCATATTCCGGCTCGGTCGGGTAAGAAAAGGAGGTGCAAGGGGTCCTGGCCTGTTCTTCGTGCTTCCTTGCATCGATACTTACAGGAAAGTGGACTTGCGAACTGTCTCCTTCGACGTGCCTCCTCAGGAAGTAAGTGTACCTTATGTATTAAGCTTTACTAGCGTCCCGCTCATGTCGCTAGGTTTGTACGATTTTACTAAATATCGCGATTTCTTTTTCTTTTCTTTAAAAAAAAAACTTTGTCCCCCACACTAGGAATTTCTCTTGTATCGTGGGTGCGTTTACAAACATTTAAACTCACATAACATATTAAATACTTCTTCATTTTTTTTTCTTTATTATATTTAATTAAAAGTTGAATATTATGTTTTATACCTACATATTGAAACCTTTCGGAATGCACTCTCTAAATGATGGTGAAAACCGCACCAAAAGCCGTTGCGTAGTTTTGAAAAACAACGCGGTCGCACAGACAGACACTAAAAGCGACTTTTTTATCATATGTATTGTATAGATATAGATGTACACTTTTACAGTACCAACAGTGAGTAGCTTTTGGGTAGGAATCATCGACATTAAAACTTAACTTCTTGTATGTGACAACAATTAGCAAATGTTCATTTGCAAGTTCTGGGATGGGACATACCTAGCATATGATAGGACCCATTCATGTTTCATATGTGTAGCAATCCAACTGGTCGTACCCTTGGTCTAAGCATATCTCTGTGCTGAATATAGTTTCCTATCTCCTGCGTGATATGGAGGTCTTTTGAAAGACGTTACGTGAAAATTTATAAGTTTTTTTAAGCAAAAATATCATCACCTTTGTTGTTACTCACCTGCTTGGTTTATTTTATGATAACTTTTCCAATAGCTTTTAATAGTAGGTACCTACTTTATCGACAGCTGTATTACTCTGGGCCTGGATGAAACGAATTTATGTAATAGCACTTAATATTCCTAAGTCTGCCAGTAATTATGTAACTTCAATTATGGCTAAGAATACAATATGGCAATATGGTTTGTAATGGCTATTTTACCTACTATTGCAATTAGGGTTTCACCACTCCCGCACGAAAGAAGTGTATTTCCTCTACGAAAACTAAAGAATTATTTTGATTTGCTTTGTGACTATTTAATTTATTTACCTATGATGACTGAATACTTTCTTGCTGGGAGTGGTGAAAAGTTTTGTATGCAACATGTGAGCAAGTTCATTTGCTATTCGTTTTGTTGAGTCTTTCGCTTACTCAAGATCGAAATGTATAATCACTCACAGCGCTCGTGATTCTATTTTTCAATCCTTCGTCCGCTCAAGACTCAAAATCAAAACTCATAGGAAAAACGAACTTTCCTCACATGTTGGATAAATAACTATTCCATTCAACTTCCTCGTAGGTACGAGTATTGTGGTTGCAAGCGCTCATGCTGAGTTCGATTCCCGGGTCGGGCAAAGTGTTCTTGGAATTTCTCAGTAGTAGCAAGGAGTCTGGATTTGGGCACTTCTTGACTTTGACTTTGGACTAAACATAAGTTACGGAATGTGGGTGTACTATAGCTACACCTCTGCCTTACTCTTTGGGGAACATAGGCGTGATGTTATGTTATTATGTTTCCATTACACGTTACTCGTAGATACCAACTCTGTTTGTCTGTCGTAAGTGTGTCTTACCATCAAAATGCAATTTTTCGTAAACAGTTGATTCTCTTAGCTTTTAAGTGGATTTGTCTCTCCAAGCAACTGAAGCTACTCCATCCAGCTTTAAAACCTCCGTACTGTGACTATTTTGTACCAAAAATTAGTATAAATTGGAGACGATTTCTATTACTGAAATAATATTCATACAATGACTGAATTTTTTAGTTTACTTATTATTCTATTTTCTCTGTAAGTGATTAATGTAATATTTACAAAAACAAAAAAAAAACAAAGGACAATAAAAAAGTCGTGTAGGTATACCTACACCTTGGTCTCAAAACAATCTATTTTCTCTGTAAGTGATTAATGTAAGGGAACTATATTTTCTATCACCAAAATTTATATTTGTCATCAAGTTGTATCACCTAATAAATAGATCTATCGCCACGAAATATTTTCGTTCTCAGATAAACAAAAATTGTTCTCAGGTTGATATCTCAGGATTTTAGGTGATTTATTGTGGAACTGATTTTGCATTGTTTGGTGACTACATTTTGGTGACAGATCTACTATTTGGAGGACAAACCCTATTATTTAAGAAACACAAAACTAATTAAATTGGTAATAGCTTAAATGATACCCGAGACAAATTACCAGGAGAAACTGGATGCAATCTGGACTTTAGGGCACCCCGACTCGGACAGGTTAGGTTAGAAGGGGATGGCGGGGTCGAGAGACCCCGCCATCCCCTTCGTGGTTATTTTTTTATAAACCACCCAGAAGTAGGAGCCCCGCGAAGCGGGGCTCCGTCGACCAAGCCCTACCGTCGACATATTATGTATATCAATCGATCCGTGGTGAATAAGAAAACTACTACTATTGGTGATCTCTTTAAATTAGTTTGCTTAAATACTTATTAGGACACACCTATTATAATACATACAAAAACATTTATTTGGTACTAGACTTTATATCTCAGGATTTTAGGTGATTTATTGTGGAACTGATTTTGCATTGTTTGGTGACTACATTTTGGTGACAGATCTACTATTTGGAGGACAAACCCTATTATTTAAGAAACACAAAACTAATTAAATTGGTAATAGCATGATACCCTTAATGTAATATTTACAAAAACAAAAATAAAACAAATGACAATAAAAAAGTCGTGTATACCTACACCTTGGTCTCAAAACAATCGAATGTGTTATTGTTATTACAAGTCGGACATCTGGTCATAACATTTTGATATCGTCAATTACTTACGTGTCTGGCAGACCCGACACATGTTCAAAAATGCACATAAAAACCACAGCATGACCAAGAGCTGCCGGTCAGTGGCTTTCAGAATACAAAATAAACACGTCCATACTTTAAATAAATATACTCATACCCACGCATTTATTTAGTGCATACATCTTTCAGTAATATTTATGTAATTACAGCAGTTTGGTTGGAGTTTTTGTAATAAAAATGTCTCCTAACATTGATTCAGTGCAGTTCCGAGCATTTTTGTTTGAGGAGGTGTTTGCCAATTAGCAGTTCTAATCAGTTCAGTATAGACATCAATGCCATTTTACATTATCTGGCCAACCTCAGATCATATAATGATCTGAGTGGCCAACTATGCGTCACCAGTAACTGTCAAAATCCTAGTAAAATAATAAATTTTTGTGTATGAAAATACAAAATTTGGACATGCTGTGCCGACCCCCAACAAACTAGGATTAGGACAGGAAAAGAAGAATGAAGACGATCACGAACTATTCGTAGACGATCCACCGTTTGCGAATATTGATGAATTTCAAGATACGCGATGGATCTCGCCCTTGTCTACAAATAGTGACTGATCACTAGGTCGATTCCCAGACAATTGGTTTACAAGAAACGTTTGTTTTACATGTCGTAAAACTTTGATTGATAGTTTACAGCCACATCAATTAATCGTTAGCCAACTGAATGGCGGGAAACAACTGGGTTAACGATTTTCAATACCAATGCCATACCAGAGCCAGTTTTGTAGCAGCCACGCGGTTTAATTATTTACGTTAATGTTGAGGCAAAATGTTGAAGCAAACATGTGCGCTAGAAATATACAAAAAACTAAGATTTACGTGGTTGGTATTAGTTTTTATTTTGCATCCGATGGCAATGAAACTATCAATTCTGTTTGTTTTTGCTGTTGGTAAAATAATGCTGCAATATATTAACAATTATTACCTACTTTATTATTAACTATTGCATGAAGTTGTGACATCTACTTACCTATTGAATCTATTTTTATTTTGTTAATTGACATAAGATTACCTCAGATATTTTGTATGCCTTTTGGCGGGACATAGCATGGACCAAAATGTTTTCTATAAAATCTGAATAATTGTACCCTATGTTCACAAAATTAATAAATGAATTTGAATTTGAATAATAAAGCAGAAGTGCAATGGATTTAAAAACGGAGCGCTTCCAGGATTTTTAAAAGCTCCTAGATAATTATACTACCACGCTGGAACATCAATTAGTTGATATTTAACGCAAAAGTTCATTGTTAGCACTGATGTTAATAAAACAAGATGTCTACAAATATATCATCACTCATGGCTTCGCGTTAAGCATCGTCCTAGTTAGCATCCCATTGTAGGTTTACCTACTAACAGTGAGCTCTCACGTCACTTTCGACCAAAGAAACAAACTATGGCTTAGTAATCTCTGCTGATTACGCGACCAAATATCGGTACAACAGAACTTTAAGCATTGATTGCATCGCTAAAAGATTAGTAAGAGAACACAAAAAGATTAAACAAATCATAATGATAAATCCACAGTTTCAGAATTAAACAGCAGCCATCAATTGCACATCGATTCTGTAACAACTCAGGATCCTTAGGATTTGTCGGTCTGGTTTATTTCAGTCGCCACCATAATTCTCCATGTTATGAAATTCTGCAATCTACATTTTGCACTTAATATATCGAGTAAACTGACTTCCATGTGTAAGTTCTCATAATCATCGTGTATTTATAGCAGGCCGTCCAAGTCGCTCCAGTTATCGATGTTCAAAAAAAATCTTGGTCCGTTCGTTTGTAAATATATGGTCAATATCATGAAGGATGCAAGGCAGATTGTTTTAACTTGTCCATTGTTCTGTCGAGAACAGACGGTCTCTTTGACCTGAATACGCTTTGTTTGCCGGATGAATTAACAACGATTAGACGGCGTAATGATAGAATTAGGGCATTGAACATTGTACAGTAACGTAATAATAATGTATTGGTACATTCATGTTCTTTTAGATTCTCTAGCATAGTTTTCAAAATCAGAAGTGTAGAAAGTAAGTCAGGCGCTTGTGGGAAAAAAATCTCTTAGACTCTAGTGAACACAGCCCAGTGTTTGTTAAATCCAGTTGAAACTTGAGACAGTATTAGGTACCTACCTAGTTTTTGTTACCTACAATTGCGATATCATTAAGTAACTTAAATGCTTTTTCATGAAACAGTCTAAAAGTAATATTAAACACTTGAATGCACTGTTACATACGCCTACAGCGTTGCTTACACAAATTGGATAAGATTTATAGCTGGCCTGGCTCTGGAGAATGCACAGTACTTTGTACAATAACCATTTTGGAACAGTATTTAGGTAGGTATGTTCATTTGTTTTGTGATGGAAGATATAAATACTAATACCAGCCTTTAGAAAGAAAGAAAAATAGGTTTATTTGTCACAGAAACACGTGCATACAAAAAAGATCTCTAATAATTAAGATGCTCTAATAATTAAGAAAAAAATTAATACAAAAAAGAGATCTCTAATCACGAGCACAAAACAGTAATAGTCGACAGCACACACACTGTACTCACTGACTGCACTGCACTGTGTACTGTCTCCCAACCTCTTTTCATATAGAGAAGGCACGAGCATTGATCGCCGCGCTTGCTCAAGACGGGTTGGCGATTTCAGACTTATACTAAATTTTATTTTAATTCTATTCGGGAAACTAACAGCTATATTATACAGTATTTTTAAACAATATGAAACTGAAGGCCAATTAAAAGTTTCCACAAATATTAGAAGATGCGCAAGCTGTTAACATGGATTCAGTACATGACTGAACCCCCCTGCGTCGAAATTATACCGCGGTTATTAAAAACAAAAATTTACTGTTACATACATTTTGACCACATAGGTATTCCAGTTTTCTATGAAACAGCAGATTGCGTTATGTGTAATAACTTTCCTCTCGCTTTCCTGCAATCTGTGGAAGTGATTTCGTGAAATGCGACGGAAGTGTGTAACAGGAAGCCGGGGAAGCGCGCGCTATTTGAGTTGACCAATGAGCACGCGCGGTGGTAGAGTTGGCTGTCAGATAGAACCAACCCATTTTCCGAGAGGTTGGTACTGTCAGCCATCAGTTGCGTGTGTGTGACGAGAAAAGGAAATAGAGAAGGTGAACGCATCAGCTGTGCGCTTAACCTCAAAAAATCATTTAAAATAATACCTGAATCATTTTTTTAGGATAAAATGTTAATGTTTTGCTTATTACCAAGATCAGATGTCAGATTGTAGTGTGCAGCTCGCCTTACCTTATATTTGTAACTGCACACACTAATTATAGGAATTATTACACGAATCATTGAATTGAATCTCTTTTATTTCGCCTACATCACTCTAATACATGGCGACCATTAACCAGCAATTAAAATTTTGCAACTTACGTGAGATCGAGGATGTCTGCAGTTGAAGAAATCATGAAGCTTTTTAGTGATGATAGAAGATGAAGACGGAAAATTAGAAGAAAGAAAGCGTAGAAGATTTAAAAAATAATACAAAAGAAGCAGAATTAAAATAGAATTGGCTTAGAGAGGTGAAAACATTAAATAAGAAGACAGAAAAGGAACGTTGCGTTGACTCTAATACAAGATGTTACACATCATATGCGACTACTGTAAGGTTCACTCGTTTTTTTTTAAATACCCGACGTACAATTTCTACGCTACGTACGAATATTCGTGTGCTGAATTCATGGTTTGAGTTTGCGAGTCGATGACCCTGCCACTCTATATAATTATAATTAGATACCTACTAGTGTAAAAACATAGTACGTAAACCAAAAGGCAAGGTTTTATAGGCAATTAACTGTACTGTACTGTGTTCAAGAATAACGCTAATTATTCATAATCAATGATGGTACAGTCGCCATCAGGTTATACGAAACTGTCACTTTTCTCCAAATGATATTAAACCTTAAAATGTTGAACGTTAAGTTCAAAATCGAAAGAGATAATTTGACAGTTTGTGGTAACTTGACCAGCTGCTGTGAGTACATACCATATTCTGTGTTTATGATGATGTCTGTGGTACTGTACTGAATGTATAGAATCGTGATGTTTATTTAACAAAACAACACTGGTAGCTTTCAGTAGGCCAATTCTCGTACTTAAAAAACGTTAAAATTCAAGTCGCAATCTCATCTCAGCGACAATCAAAGTCAAAAACGTGTCAAAAATGTATGTAAATTGATTGTAATTTTGACAGATTGAGACTGAGATTAGAATGCGAACGGTCTTAAAAATACGGGAATTGCCCCTCAGCTGTCTTCTTCCAAAATTGGAACTACAACCGCCATCTGAGGGGTAGTTCCCGTAATTTTAAGAACGTTCACAGTCTGATCTCAGTCTCAATCTGTCAAAAACACAATCAATTTACATACATTTTTGACAAGTTCTTGACATTAATTGTCGCTGAGATGAGATTACGACTTGAATTTGAACGTTTTTTAAGTACGAGAATTGCCCCTCTGGTTTTTTGAATACATTTCAAGTGACATCACATTGTACGAATGTTTAACAACAGCTCCTTGCCGTGTCAACGCCATTCGAGCACCAAAAGATGTTTGTAGCAGTGTATTAGGATTAGATTTTTACCATTTAGCCCTTTCTTCGCCCCAAGATCACATACTGCTTCGCGGACAGTGAAAGTGTGCATCTTAATCTTATGTCACAAGTAGTATTAATTTCCTTCGTTGTAATGTTTTAATAATAATCATCAGCCGTTGCGTCGTGATCTCGCTAGGAGAGCGGTGTCTTCCCACGACATTTGAACTTGGCAAATGTCATCAAACAAGTAGCTGCCTCATACCTCACAGTTACAATTACATCCTCGCAGTCGTGTTAAACACATTCATTTACATTACACATACATCTACTAATTTACTACAAGGTGCGTGTATGAGTTCTGGTCGTTTCGAAATTATGCTAAATAGTGAAACAGTTATGTACTTTTTGACGTAGACAAATATAAGTCGCTTGAACTATGCTGATCATCAGACAACTGTATGTTATTATCTGAGCAGTATGATATTGTTTTGCGAGTAACATTGAGTTTGATGATGAGGTACAGTCGCCTGCACATCAGGTTAAATTTGGAACTGAAAAAAAATTTAAAATAATTTTAAACCTTAAAATGTTGAAGGTTAAGTTCAAAATCGAATTAAGAAAATTTGACAGTTTGTGGTAACTTGACCTGCTTCTGTGTGTACCAATTTTTATTTTTAATGATGTGCCTATTTGCCCATGTCATTTTGATACTTAGGAGAGACTCAAGTCCAGACGTATGTCTTCTTTCAGCTGAATGATAATTTTGATGTCGCAATCCAAAAGTAGTTTTAGAAGAGACGAACATTGATGGCCACCTTAAATAAAATCTTTACTCAATGTTTCAGGTTTTAACGCGAGATTCAGTAACAGTGGCTGTGGACGCAGTGGTCTACTACCGGATCAAGGAACCTCTGAATGCCGTTGTTCGTGTGGCTGATTATAGGTAACATCTTTTATCATCTATTTAGTGCACACAAAATAATTACCACAACACACAAAAGCACAATTAAATTATAAAAATTACTTGAATATAAAGAAAATACAAGGTAAAATATGTACAAATAAAAAGCATATTTCAATGAAAAAAAGCTCTTAGTCACAGCAATTTTTTTCAGCTATAGATACTTACGATTTTGGTTTCAGATATTTCCAAGACGCCTCATGGACATAAATTACATCTACTTAATACTTTTCTCCCATAATCTTGTATTTTATAACGAGTAACTGTTTGAAGAGCTATTTCATGGATTTCTATGGTACAGACCACCTTAGGCGCTGAGTTATGAAAAAAATACGTAAATTCGAAACTTATTCACGTATATAATTATGCTCGGTTCCTATAAACAAAAACGAAGCGTTTTGCTTACCAATGGTAGCATTTTTTATTGCCAAACTATGCATATAAATAGATTAGTAAGCTAATTTTACCCGTGAGAGTTACTTCCATATGGAGGCGTCTACTATGCCAAGCTATGATGTCTTTGCTTCATTAATAGTAAAGATACAAGTCTTAATTTTAACCAATAACGGTCCGTAAATTATAGGAATCGGCCAATAGTCAACAGCACAGTGGCCCTTAATGCTACGATATAAAGGCGATGTCAATGTCAAATTGTTACCACTGACTTGTGGTTGACTGTACAGTCGACCGCATGTCGACTAGTGTAGCACGAAATTTAAATAAGATTAGAGGCCAGCGTAGCTTTTACTGGTGATGTTACCACTGACGTGTGGCGTACTTTATATGAACATCTTAATGTCCAAACTTCACCCACACTCTGTTTTCCAGTCCAGAAATGCCGGATTCGAGCAAAATAAAGGGAATAAACTAACAAAACAAATCGTATGAGTCGGTTTATTCATTCCTAATTTTGGCTTTCATTTACTTCAAAGCTTATTTTATTTTCCAGTGCATCAACGCGTCTTCTAGCTGCAACGACACTCCGGAATGTTCTTGGAATGCGTGACTTGGCACAGCTGCTGTCAGACAGAGAAGCAATTAGTCACATGATGCAAGCCAGCCTTGATGAAGCGACTGATCCTTGGGGAGTTGAAGTGGAGAGGGTCGAAATGTAAGCCAGTATTTGAATACCTTACAAACGAATCACGGCAAAGTCATATGTATTTCTCCTTCAAATGAGAATCTGGATATATCAGTAACAGTACCTCGTGCACTTCTCCCAACAAATTAGTAACTTGATCTCCATCTGTCAATTGCCCAAGCCAATCTTTAAGTCCTGATTCCTCATTCCTCAGATTCAATTATTCTCTTTTCAAGAAGGAATACATATGTCTCAAATACTGACTTCCATTTCCAGTCTCTCCGTTTTGTCCCCCCAAGGAGCTATTCTCAGAAATAGCCTGAGGGTGGAATTTAGTTTTGCCTAATAATGGACTGCAAGTCCGCTTCTAGCAAAGTGAGCTTTTTATCGTACTTAAGGAGAACTAACAACAGTCGACTAAAGGTTTGCCATTGTAGACGCACGGACGTGGCGGTAATGTATCGTATTATACCTAGTAACCTAGATCGAACCCCAAAAACTTGGCACTTTTATTATAATTCAAGTCTTGTACCCTTTAAGCATTTATACTGTTTGACTGTTTCCAGAAAGGACGTGAGACTGCCTGTGCAGTTGCAAAGAGCGATGGCCGCAGAAGCCGAGGCAGATCGTGAAGCTCGAGCTAAGATCATTGCAGCAGAAGGAGAAATAAAAGCGTCTAAAGCCTTGAAGGAGGCTTCACTTGTTATGATAGATAACCCAATGGCATTGCAGGTAAAAAATTATACTTGTGTAGGCCATGGCTGGCTAGATCAGCTATCAGTTGAAAGATCAAAAATGGCCACAAAGTCCTGCGCTGCCTACGTTTCCGTATTCACTAGATTCCTGCGGCCTTCTCTAGATCGTCAGTCTACGCTGTGGGTTCTTCCCAACCTGGCCCTTCTGAAACGCGTATGTCCGTGGCTTTGTTAGGCAGTTTCTTTAATAAACCATATCCATCTATTTCAGTTGCGGTACCTCCAGTCACTCAGTTCAATATCGGCTGAAAAGAATTCCACAATTATTTTTCCGTTTCCGATGGATTTCTTGAAATCATTCATGGGTGGACCAGGACCAAGCTCACACCACCAAGTAAATTTATAAATTATATAATATCAACTGTCACTGAACAGAATAACATTAGTCATTTAAGTTAATAAAATTGTTGAAAATTATTTTTATTTTATTTCTTTCCCAAATTGAATGCATCTTTTTTAAGAAGTAGACAGAATTCGATTGACGCGATTGACGTTACTTGTCATTATTCCGTTCGTGTTTGGTGTTTACATTGAGCAATATTTTAGTGTATTTATTCATTGGCTTTTCATTTGGTTCGCATAATATTAGGCCCAGTATGTCTTTGACGCCAGCAATACAGTCATCCACAGATTTCTCAAGCATAACATCCGACCAACCTTTACGAAGTAGGTACTTACAACATATACTGGGTGGCAGGGATATCGACGCTCAAACTGAAACCATGAATTCAACACATGATTCTCGACTCCCTAGCGTAGAAATGTTTCATCAGTTATCAAAAAACAATATGCTGTTTCATAGAAAAGTGCAATACCGACGTGAACAAAATGTATTGAACAGCATTTTTTTTTTATATCTGACAAAAAAATCAGTGCAATGCATGGTTCGGGATCATGTACTGAATCCATGGTAACAGGTTGCGTGTCGATGTCCCTGCCTCCCTGTAATTAGTTGCAGATATTTTATTACAATGATTCGAAATACATAAGAATTACATGAAATACATAATAAAAATAATAGTATTTTGAAAACCCTAGCTGAACAGCACGATGCACCGATAGTGAGGCACTTTGTCCGGTTGCTCGTGTGGCAGGGATGAAAAATAATAATAGTTGTGTGTACTTAGTTAATAAATACTAACACTTAGTTGATAAGTTTTTTTGTGTGGACCGTTGTTGTCAAATTAAATTAGTCATTTCAGTCTTAATAGACGTGGGCCTGAATTACCTACATGATTCTGCAAAATCCTTAACCAAAAATCTTTGCGTCAAACTATGTAAAAAACAGAGGGCCAATTCCCGTATTTTTAAGAACGGTCTCAAACAGTCTCAATCTGTCAAAAATACAATCAATCTTACATACATTTTTGACAAATTTTTGACACTGATTGTCGCTCAGGTGAGATTGTTACTTGAATTTGAACGTTTTTTAAGTACGAGAATTGAACTGCTGGTATTGCTGAAGGTTTAACCTAACGTAATGCATTGCGACTTTAGTGTAAGTATCTTAATTATTTTTCAGGATTCTCAAAAGAATCTTGTATAGAAAAGTGTATTCGGATAATTGCTTTATTAGCAATCTTCTTGTTTCCAGTGGTGCTAGTAATATGTGTAAGGGTAAGTTTTTGTTGATTATTACTTCCAAATACTAATGTATTGTAAGGCCTATAATAATTTCAAAACAAAACTATTTCATAGTACCTAATTGATTCCTCAGTTCTATTAATGTCCATGCACGTATTCCAATCTGCGTACGTAGGTACCTACTACGCTTTCGAATGGGCAAAATGCTTTGAGTTTGTGTTTGCACAAGCAGCGAGCATGTGACGTAAACAGGTTCACAGTTCGGAAACAGACCCACACGCAATCGTTAAATAAATTTAACGTCGTCTGTGGGACTGTGAAAAATAGATCCCTGACCAGAGACAGTTGAGGTACACTGTGTGGTTTTAGTCAGCAAAAATCTGACAGACCAAAAGACAAACCAGTACATACACATGAAAATTTTAACCAGTAAAGAAGCTTGCCAGTGCTAGCCATTCATATTTTCACAATGTATATTGTTTTAGGTGGTAAAACAGTACAAACGAGCAGTTATTTTGCGCTTCGGCAAAGTTCGGATAGATTCGCCAGCTGGTCCAGGAATAATTTGGGTGATACCCTGTACCGACGACGTTCAAATGATTGACCTTAGAACTCAATCTTTCAACCTGCCACCTCAAGAAGTAAAGTTTTGTTTATAACAGTAAAATAAGGACCACGAATTAACCGGTGCCTTAGCTTTGATTTTCGTCGTTTTTGTAATCAGTCCAGTTGCCTTGTAGAACAGTAAAATATTATTGACCTTAGCTTCGTTAACGGTATTTAATTCAAAGTAAGCAAAGACTCTTCGTTTCAGGTTCTTACAAAAGATTCAGTAACAGTGACAGTCGATGCAGTCGTCTACTTCCACATAGAGAGGCCACTTGCTTGTCTATTGAACATCCAAAATAACAAGTAAACTATAAGAGATTGCTTCAATCAGATCTGAAATGAGATAATTATTTAGTTACTTAATTACGACAATTCTCAATTGCAGATACGCTACAGAGTTAATAACGATTGCTACGATAAGGAATATTCTTGGGGGACACTCGTTGTATAATCTATTAACAAGTCGGGAATCCATAAGTTTTAAGTGCAGGACGGCAATAGACAAGACCACAGTTAGATGGGGAGTTGTCATAGAACGAGTTGAAATGTATATGTCCTCTCGCTACACAGCTTCTTTACCCATTATAGTAGTTACTTATTTTATAGCTTAGCTTGATTATGATATTAAATTATCCTATGATCCTTTTCAAGACGCGTTATAACATCTGTATTTACTGCCGCGCTAGCGATAAGAGCAGTAAGTATGTTTTGCATAGTTTTGAGTAATAGGCACGTAAATTTTTTGTTACAATTTTGTTTTTCTGAACTTCTTTTTTTAAGTTAAATTAATTCTGATGACTTTTTTATTTTGAAAACAGCAATACACAGTTACTACACATGACTTAAGTAAAAGTAAAACCTAAATGATAGAGATAACTTGAAGCTTAAAATGCCTATGCATTCCACAACTTTCCTCGACAAATTCTTTACTGTCCAGGCCGCTCGTTTGTGGAATGCATTGCCAGTTGAAACTAAACGCGCGCCGTCATTGCTTGTGTTTAAAAGACACGTGAAGGAACATTACTTGTCGTTGTGATCGTGTTCTCATAATTGTAATTATCTATAGTCTTCATTTATTTTCGTTGCTTATAAATTTAGTATGTACGTATTTATGTATCTATTATTTAGGATACGTATATAAGTGTATCTATTATTTAGGATATGTATATATGGTGTATATTACTTTATATACATACTTATTATTTGCACCAACAACAGCCCCATTTTATGTCCAGGATAATCTCTGTCCATTCCCAGGTTGCTTGGAAGAGATCGCAGAAAGCGATAAGGCCGCCCATTGTATATTAAGTAGTGTTCAATTTAATTTTTGTTGTTATGTTTTTTGTGGTGTACAATAAAGAATATATAAATAAATAAATAGATAGAGCTTTTCTTGTAAGCTCGGGGTAACTATACTTACTGTTGTTATGTTAAGGAAGATTTCTCATTTATTGGACTTACTGCCTTTATCCTTAACGAAATTTACCAGTTCCCGATAAGTTATTGAAACAGCTGTTAGCATGTCTGGTAGAGCTCATTGCGCTGATTTAGGATCAATATTTAAGTAATTTTGTCGAAAATTGCACTTACTGCTGATGTCGCTAGCGCGGCAGTGTAGCGAATCAATATTTTTCTTAAAAGTCACAGTTTCTATTCAATGGTTTTATTCCAGAAAAGATGTATTTTTACCTTTTGAGCTCCAAAAAGCAATGGCAGCTGAAGCTGAGGGTACTCGCATAGCTAAAGCCAAAGTAATTGAAGCAGAAGGTGAAATTAAAGCAGCTGAAAACCTCAAAGAAGCTTCTCAAATAATGATGGAAAATCCGAATATTATTTTGGTAAATATTGTGTTATAGAACAGAAAGCGCGAAAGTACGCAATTATTATAGTTTTATATTTTATTTAGTAGATATAGCAGTAATTCGCTTGCCATGTCCCATACTCAGTACTTTACTATACAGGGTGAAATTAAATTCACGAGCATTCTTTTAAAGGGTCATTGTACCCATCATTATGCACAACTTTTACTATGGAACAAACACTAAAATCGCGAAAAAAATATCTGCTATTCCCTACATTTATTGCATAACCCTTCAAAATGTAGGGAACAGCTGATATATTTTGTGATTTCAGGTTTGGTCCCATAGTAAAAGTTGTTCATAATGATGAGTACAATGACCCCTTAACAGGATGCCCATGAATTCAATTTCACCCTGTATATCCTACTTCTTCTTTTCGTTCCATCAACTCAACTAACTCATTTTCGACCAATATGTCGCGACCTGAATAGCTCTATCGTGTGGCTCATTTTGATCCTGAAGGGTGCAGGCGATTCGGGCGAGGCGGCAAGCCTCCTTGCCGGACTGCCGCCGTGGGATCTGGAGGCGATAGTCCTCGCGCGCCTGTATGAGTGACGCGCGGAGGCACTACGCCGGGGGGAAACCCCGCTTCCGCGGCAAATCGCGGCGGAGCGGACGGACCTCCGGCGCGATCTCATGGCGGCATGGAAAGAGCGACTGTCGCAACCCAGCGCAGGGCACGCCACGATAGCGGCGGTAAGACCCCTCTTTGAGGAGTGGCTAGAGAGGCGTCACGGCGTCCTCACCTACCGCCTGACGCAGGTCCTCACCGGACACGGAAGTTTCGGGAGGTTCCTGCACATCATCAGGCGGGAGGAAACGCCCGGGTGTCACCACTGCGATGATCGCCCCGAGGACACGGTGGAGCATACGGTGGGGGCCTGCCCTGCATGGGCGGAGCACCGTCGTGTCCTCGTAGAGGCGATCGGCAGCGGCGGCGATCTCTCACGCCCGGCCTTGGTTCAAGCCATGGTCCGGGGCGAGGGGGAGTGGGAGGCAGTCGCCTCCTTCTGCGAAGCAGTCATGCTAGCGAAGGAGGTGGCGGGACGGGAGAGGGAGAGAGTCTCCCGTCCAAGCCGCCGCGGTGGACGCTCCGGGCGTCGGGAGCCGCGTGACGACTCCCGGCCACCGTAGGCGCGGGCCTGCGGGCGGTGAGTAATGGGTAGCTCACCGTCCGATCAGGACCAGGCCCGTGCCGGACGGCGCGTACGTGTTCCACGCGCGCCTCAAAGAGATGTCAGCATCATAGAGGGAGCCCACTAGGGCCCAAGCCTGCCGGGAAAGCGGGATCATCCAAAAGGGGTACCACTGACCCGGAACATAAAGGGCCAAGGAAGGAACACGGGTGGGTTTTAGTCAGTAAGAGTCTGACACTCCCTTCCACAAAAAAAAAAAAAAAGGGTGCAGGCGATTGTAAATGACGGGTAGAAAAGAATATGCATATCTTGTAAAGTGTAGAGCACTCCACACTAAACCCCGACTTGCACGTAACCAGTTTCTTGCCTTGGCCATACAATTAAATTAAAGTATAAAAATATGACTTGCATAGTCTAAACACTGTTTAGACGCTGGTTTTCTCGTTGCTTCAACTTATTGCTTGCAACTGGCAATTAAATCGCCCTATGTATATCGGTCTCTACACTGTGTTTTAGATGGGTCGACGGCCAACATAAGCTAGCAATCGGTTCTCACATATTATATGCATATTAGCCACTGCAGTTCGTGTCCATATCATACTGTTTCCTTTATACGTTCTTAAATTTCAGCTCCGGTATCTGCAAACATTAAATTTTATTGCTGCGAATCAACCCACGACAATAATGTTCCCTTTCCCAATTGAAACTCCTGGATCACTATTGGTAAGTAAGAGACTCTGGAAGTCCAGACACGAGGCTAGTTACCGAGTCAGTTCAGTGAACAGTTTAGTCACTGGCGTCGGGTACGAATGTCGAATACATTTGAAGAAAGTACAGTCACTTCTTTTTCACTGTCAAATACCTTTATTTACCATAAAAACAGTCAAGAAAATGTGCATATTATCCTAAGCTACATTAACCTTAACGATTCGCTAGCCTCATAAAGGGCCCCTATTAGGGCCCTTTATGAGGCTAGCGAATCGTTTTTCAAAGGTTATGAAAGATAAACTCAACACACAATAATTTTGGGTACGAATGACGCCATATCAAGCCATACATTTCCAGTATAAGCTGACTTCTCACTGTACGAAAACCTATACAATACGAGGTCAGCTAAAACTATAAATGTATAGCTTGATATGTTGTCGTGTGTTCATGGTGACAATAACGCAAATTATTTAGTAAGTTATAAGTAATTGTACTGTTTGCTTGTAAATTATATATGTCAATAATTATTGAAGTAATTAGCTAAGTACAGTGATAAAGTTTTCACTCCTCACTAAACTGATTATGGGATCTAGCCTATTAAGGTTAGCGAGTATGATCAATCCAAGCTCCAGTTGTCTCTCGCGCTGTAGATGGGGAGGAGGTTTTGGGCAGCCTAACGGCATCGGCAATGGGTTTGTTGAAAACGTATTCCATGACATGCCGCCCGCATTTCCTCTCATTAAACACAGCCCCAACTCACGCATAATTTTTAACTTACTGGGTTTACCTCTAACTCTGTAATGCAGATTCAATGCAAAACCATTTTTTTTTACTTTTAATGGGTAGGTATTTCAATATCCACCAATTATCACCTTGTCAAGCTGCAAAACTTAAGTCATATGTCACATAAAAGGTGAATTGCGACGGGAAGGTATTCAGCCAATGCTGATAATATTACGCCTTTCCTTTCGATTCTAAACTCGATTGATAGAGTAAAGAACCTAAAGTAAAAGTAAAAATTCTGATTATTTTTTACTTAAATAAAAACCATTTACCATAATGTGTTGAACTAAATTACGATATCCTCTGTTTATTCTATATTTCGTAAAGCATGCCACACCAGCCCACTGACCCGGCAATTAAACAGGAACAATCATCGATCCACTTCAAGCAGAATTGGCAAACATCAATAGTAAGTAAGCAATTGATTTCTCTATCTACATATTTATTTCCATTACGGGTGCAACCCTGGTTAATATTCAAAATACTTACGATAATAATAATATCTAACCACCAAACGCTAGGACTTGCTGCCGACTGCCGGTGGATACCCCAGTTTTGGAACGAAGTTCCTTATCGCGCGTTGTGAAAGGGGGCTAGACGGAAAAAATTCTTACGAAAAGTTGTCACGACACTTTTTGCTATAGTAAGCTATTGTAAGCTGTGCGGCGTGCGCATGTTTTTCTGTCTGTCTCTCTCTCTTATAGAAAGCAAGCCAGATATTGGAACGAATATTTATATATATATATATATATATATATATTACATATATTTATTTAAAAAAATATATATATAAAAAATAAAGAAAATAAAAAAAATTATAAATATAAAAAAAATATTATTATAACTTAAAAAAAAAATATATTACAATTCCTTCACTAATTAAGTAATCGAAAGGAACTTCGTTCCATCCGGGTGTCCCTTGACACCTCTCAAGTTTTTTTAATATTTTTAAATGGTTTTAGACTTATCTTTTTACTAGAAATATTTAAAAAAATTAACTAATATGGATTTTAAGGTTCACACCGGTTTTAACAAAAATGCATAAAATATGATCCTTTCTGAGGTGAGAGACCCCGCTAATTTACTAAACATTTACACTTGCAGTAGGTATCTGAGGCACTGCCCGAGGCACGGCCCGAGGAACTGCCCGAGGCACTGCCTGAAGAACTGCCCGAGGCACTGCCTCACTGACTGTACACGAATTTATAGCCCATTTTATACGTGTTCTCCGTTCTTTCGCAAGTGCGCCAGAGCGTACAGGATTGCGCGCGGGAAAGCCCAGCACCGCAGTCGCGCTGATTCGTTTCAAGCCGTGTCGGTGTGATTTGACACTGCTAGGAGGCAAAATATACTTTCCGTTTAGCCGCGCTGCATGTGCCGAATATTTGTGTAGCCTCGGGTACCTGTACCACCGCCGATGATCAACGAGAAGCGAGTAGAGCTAGCAACTAAAAGCGAGTTGGCGAGCAACGAGCAGCGAGTGCTCGACGGCGACGAGCGATTACTCACTGTGACAATGTATTCCCGTTGTCCCCGTAATCCGTGTCCCCTTTGTGGGGACCTTATGTATGAACACATACGGACAACGGGGACAACGGACATTTAAGATTTCACGTATCGTTGTCCACTTTAAATTTTTATTTCTTTTTTAAACGTGGGCAGTTTAGCACGGAAAGCCAAAAACTAAAATGAAATATATTTTGTATATAACAGATTTTAATATATAATAAAGAAACAAATATGAGGTGTTTTAAACACAAATTTAACTGGATTTTCAAATCGAAATCAACAAAAGTATTTTTTTTTATTTAGTTCACACAATCAATCTAATAACTAACCATACCGTTAAATCCTAATAATATAAAAAAAAACATTTGGGTGGTATGGTCAAATGTTTCAAATTATTTATAGCACACAACAGAAGAACACAATGAGAATAACTAAATATCTTATTTATTTTGATTTAAATAAAAACATAAGACATTTAAACATAAGAAATAAAACACACGCGGGCGGAATGCTAGTATATTACAAAATATACTACTACTACTGTTTACATTGTAGGTAATTTTAAAGTTCATATGTCTAATTATTATTTAAGTATTATGTATTTTTTTATTTTATATGTAGGCATTTGTATAGGTATAATATTCTCTATATTATGGCACTCTCACTTATAATTTTAACGCAACGGGCATAATTTGAAAAGGCTATTACAACAAATTAACGGGTACAACGTACGGGGACAACGGGAAGCAATTTTAATTATTTTATTAAATTCCCTTTGTCCCCTTTTATCAAGGTCATTGCCTACGGGGACAACGGGAATACATCGCTGCCGCTGTGACAAATGAGTACTCGCCGGCGGGCAGTGTGACCAGTCAGCGATCAACTATTAATATATGTATCTCGTTTTCTTATACAGGACCTACGATCTTTTGTTTGTTTCTTCGCTTCCTCAGTGGCGGTGCATGAGATACGATTGAGCGAGTAGGTAATCTGGTGTGATGTCACTATACTTATAAGCTTATAGGTTTTAGCTAAAGTTTCAGTGGATTCTCTTTGAATAAAAACCGCCTTTTTGTGGCTGTGACAGTTCTCTTTCAATCGCTGAATCACTCAACGTCACACTTTCTGGATTGTCATCACAGAGTACTTTTTTTAGATTGTCATTAAGTTTCATCTTTTCTGGCTTACATAAAACAAATTAATCAATTATAATGTAACTATGTCTATTTCAAAACCAAAATTGCAAATATCAGAAACCTCAGTACTGAAAATTCAAGAACCTACAATTGATACAGAAAGAGGGAAAAGAGACACAGATCCTAACGTATCTAGAATATACCAAGGTTTCAATTTAGATCAAGCTGATATTGGTGCAGGTATGTATGTACGAAACATAAACCATTACAGTGCGGAGGACGAGAGATAGGTGACAGATAGGTGCCAAGAACGCATCTTGGCACCTATCTGTTTCATACAAACGAGTATGTGTTTGGCGAATTTGATAACTATTCGTTTCTAGCTTAGATAAATGATTGGTCTCGCTGCGCTCCAGCGAGACCAATCTATTATCTAAGGTTACTAGAATTGTCGACTGCTTAACCGGACTTCCCTGTGGTTGCCTCAAACAATTAAAGCCTCCACAAATTAAAGACTACACGCTAAGGGCACCCCCTCTTGGGTACGGACCTCGGATCAGGGCGTCGCTAGGGGAGGGCAGCAAGTGACAGACTGGATCGGATTAAGATTAATTTGGGACGAATTTGAAGCTACAGGCTCAGCGGCGCGAGCTAGCTCGAGCAAGGGTCGGGGAGGGTATGGTGTAGTGTGCAGCTCGCCTAACCTTATATAACTGTAACTGCACACGTCACCCTATTACAATGGACTAGGGCATCGCGGCGGGCCTTGTCGGCGAGGACGAAAGGACGGCGGTTTGTTTCTCTGTTTGCGAACGGTACCTACTAGTATGCCTTCGGCAGACGCATTCTTTCGACGACGACGGCCAGACTGTAAAAGAAAATTACATGTGTTTATTGGCTCTAAGAGTAATAAGCAGTGATAGATGGATTGTGAGATCTAGATAAGGGTTTGAATGAAAGCTAAAATTGTGATTTGTGGGAGAAAAAGATATACCGCGACCACCATAAATCTTCTCCCATAACTACATTACACATAAATCGGGATAAAGGCAGGAAGTAGTAGGGACATACCTACGGTGCCATAATTCCCTTATCAGGGAAGATCATCTTTACGGGGCACCGGTGTGGGCGCATTCCTTGGGGTGGCGGCCAGCCCACCGGTTGAACGTGCCCCAAAGGGTCATGGCCACCCGGCTATTCGGGGATACCGTACGGTCTCCGGTGAGGCGGCGAGCCTCCTTGCCGGATTACCGCCATGGGATCTGGAGGCAAAAGTCCTCGCGCACATTTGGGAGTGGCGTGAGGAGGCGAAACGCCGGGGCGTAGCTCCGCTGCCGCGAGAAATCACGGTACAGCGGACAGAGCTTCGGCGGGATCTCAGGGTGGCATGGAGAGTACGATTGTCGCAACCCAGCGCTGGGCACGCCACAATTGCGGCGATAAGTCCCCTCTTTGAGGAGTGGCTAGAGAGGCGCCACGGCGTCCTCACCTTCCGTCTGACGCAGGTCCTCACCGGACACGGTTGTTTCGGGAGGTTCCTGTTCCGGATAAGGCGGGAGGAAACGCCCGGGTGTCACCATTTTGTGGATCGCCCGGAGGACACGGTGGAGCTTACGGTGGAGGTCTGTCCGGCTTGGGCGGAGCACCGCCGTGTCCTCGTGGAGGCGATTGGCGGTGGCGATCTCTTGCGTCCGGCCTTGGTCCAGGCCATGGTACGGAGCGAGAGGGCTTGGGAAGCCGTCACCATCTTCTGCGAAGCAGTAATGTTCGCGAAGGAGGAGGCGGAACGCGTGAAGGAGAGGCAAAATTCGCGCCCTCACGCCCCTAGCCGCCGCAGGAGACGCCCTGGGCGTCGGGAATCGCAGGCCGATTCCCGGCCACCATAGGCGCGGGCTTGCGAACGGCGAGCAATGGGCAGCTCGCCGTTCGATAAGGACCAGGCCCGGGTCAACGGCGCGTTGTGTTCCACGCGCGCCTCAAAGAGATGTCAGCACCAATGACGGGGTCCGCTAGGGCCGATGCCTGCTAGGGTTGCGGAAAAGTCCGAGAAGGATACCATGGCCCCTGGCACGGGCAACTGAAGGAACACGGGTGGGTTTTAGTCAGTAAGAGTCTGACACGCACGCGCGTTCTGAGTTGAGCTGCACGGTTACTGACAAATGCGTGCACTGACTGGACAGGTCCACTCAATCTGTGTGGTTCTTTCCTCAAACCACCATTTCAGACATAAATGTACATGGTCCTCAAAGATTATTATAATATTATTCTAATTATTGTGAATGTGAGAACTATGTCGGTCATTGGTTTTTTTATATTTATTTTTGTATATTTCTCAGCGTAATCATGATCTGG
The DNA here is from genome assembly GCA_937001585.2 of Brachylomia viminalis. Taxonomy (NCBI): domain Eukaryota; kingdom Metazoa; phylum Arthropoda; class Insecta; order Lepidoptera; family Noctuidae; genus Brachylomia; species Brachylomia viminalis. Next base: position 9,731,960 of record OW443297.2, on the reverse strand, counting down.
CAGTTTGAGTAATTTATGCGGCCTACTCAAATGTCCTTTCTTTGGTATTGTTCGTCGAATCCTTGAGCTCCTTGAGTCGTAAGTTGAGCTGCACGATTACTGACAATTGCGTGCATTGACCGGACAGGTCCACTCAATATGTGTGGTTCTTTCCTCAAAAGACCATTGCAGACACCGATCTACATAGCCTTCACATGATCTGACCAAGATTTTGTCTGGACTTTAAAAGAGACTGTGACCTCTTAGTTTGTTTCGGCCTTTCTTCTCAGAGTAGTCAGACAGGAAACGCCGACCTCATCTAGTTTAAAAAAAATTATGATTGACGTGTAAAAGTGTTTGTTCAAACCTGCTTACAGAAATAAAATCATTTATCATTTAAGGTTTCTCATTTATTAAGGTTTCCACACGATTCCGAATCACGAGGCTCCCAGATTACGACCTGCCTGTGTCCGGGCGGTCTGTGTTGTTTTATATGGTCCAGACCAGTGACGACTCGGAAAAGTATGAAAGCAATCTTCTTCTGTCCGTGGCGGAAGACTTACCAGCAATCCCATAGCATAACACAGAACACACTTTTAATAACTATCTGAAGTATTTTGAAGGAAATTGCTAATCCATTGCTTCACATGTTTGAGGAATTCGCCTGCTCGAAAACGTAAATCACGCCATGCATGATGGTAAATTGTCAAAATGGAGGCATTGCCATAGTCAGTATGTTACGCAACTACCCCACAGATGGCCGGGAGCCCGGAAGGCCCTGACGACGGCGTTTGTCCACCGCAGCCGTCACCTGGACATCAACGAGAAATGAGGTTATTCGATCGACGGTGACGGCGATCGTTTGATCACCGCGACCGAACTCGGCGGTTCAGTATGTTATGATAGACAAAACAAAAGCCGGGCTTACGGCGCCGGTGTGACAGCAGTGTGTGGACAAGATCAAAGGTGTTTTATGTTGCCAGCACATCGGCCCGTCACAATCTCGGGCCGAGTTTTAGCGATCGCGCTGAACTACTCGAAAATTCGGGGGCCAGGATCCCGGCGCTCGGGTGACGCACCTGCGGTAGAAACGCGGCTATTATAAATGTATGTATATAATATGTATCGCTAGCTCAGCGCCGCCCGCCGTCTCGTTCTCGTTGGCGTCCCGTTGACGGTGGTAGTGGACAAACGCCCTAGCCCTGATTATGTACGAATATTTTTTTCCTTTACAGGTTATCAAGTTAACTCAATAGAGAGATGCTTTGTGCTCCTATCGTATCTCATTGTTATTGTGACGTTGCCACTTTCACTGTTTGTTATCTTCGTGGTAAGTTTAGAATATTCATATCTTTGTTTTGAATCAGATGGATGCTCTCTCTCACTGTCCCAAGCAACAAAATCAACGATGAAACGATGTTCAAAACGATGTTGCAAGTCTTTATGATAAAAATCACAATATGTTTTAATGGATGATGGTAGAACCCAGAAGGTTTTAAACCAAGCATACGCAGGGCGAAAACTTGATAGCTGAGTATGAGGTGCAGCATGTTGAGAGAACACCGAAAATATATTTGAAAAGTTTCGGATTTCGAAAATGGACCAAAAATAACATGATTATCAGTGCCGTTCTTTTTTGGTTACTCAGCTACTGACAGTTACAGACACTTATGGCCGTTCCCAATATTCTAACTACAGTTATAGATAGACAGCTATCTCCGATAGCTGGGAAGATTCTATCTATCTTTTGTTGTCGTCCCAATAACGAAAGTAGCTTGCATCTATCTACAGTTGGGAGTAGGTAGGCCCGGCTGTCAATTTATGTTTGTTTTATGGCCGTTCCCAATATTCTAACTACAGTTATAGATAGACAGCTATCTCCGATAGCTGGGAAGATTCTATCTATCTTTTGTTGTCGTCCCAATAACGAAAGTAGCTTGCATCTATCTACAGTTGGGAGTAGGTAGGCCCGGCTATCAATTTATGTTTGTTATAATAATTATCTCATCAATCATCCATAAATATCAGAACTAAGTAATAAAGAAATAATAAAGTTGAGTCAATGGAAGAAGTAATTTATATTCTAATATCACAATTTAAATATTTGTAATAGGTAGGTATGCATATTTTTCTCAGAAAAAAAATCTTTGGGTTTTAATATCACAAGTTTTTATTATGATAAAATTAGACAAATTTGCTTAATATTAACCTACTCACTAAAATAATTATTAATTAAATCTTGTCGCACCTGAATATCATTATGAGAGATAGGGATGGTTTGCACCTCAAATGATATATTGTGGTTAGGTACCTATATCTACCTCAGGCTCAACATCCTGTAAATTCCTTTGTCTGCAGATGTTATGCAGTACAGCGTGGCAATTATTACTGATTGGGTAGTTTCTAGGGAAAGCCGTATTTTCAAAGAGAGGACAGGAAATCTTTTTGTCCAAACCCCAAAACACCTTTCTATTAATTAATTCGTCCTGCCGTGGATTTCGAGACACCTATATAGTCGGCTACAGACACCAACATTGTGCCCAAGGCATAAAACCTTAGGGTTAGGAGCAGTTGGTGCAGGGGTGAAACTCCATGATTTCTGCAAAATGAAAGGAATGACTATTACACAGGGGCACAGTATGAATAATAAGTAGATAGTATTTAAAAATAGATATTCTTTCTATAAGCAACCAGCGAAAACATTATTTTATGTGCACTAACCTTTTTGAGGTTATTCTTAAAAATGGATATATTTCAGACAGCAAATCATTTACGGCGCTTTTGTTTAATCTAAATCTGTATATAAAATCATCACCTAGATAACTGTCCATGTAATTCACTCTATCTGTATATGATCAAATTCGGCCGCTAATTTGCATATCGTCGTCATTATCCCAGTCTGACAATTGGTCCAGTAATTCAAGATCACTTTCACTTGATTCCGACATATTTTAGATAGATAGATGAACACTTTATTGTACAGAAACGAAAAATACGTAATAAATACAATACCTAGCTAGTAGTCTTATCCCTCAGAATCGGAGGATAGCACGATCGATTACTAGAGATGGCAAAACTTACTGACCGACAGCTGTCAAAACGTTATTGAGACGCTCAAATTGACAAATTCATAGAGAAATCTACCACTAGTAAGCAGTTAGTCCTCCGGACGATAGATAGCGGTCAGAGATAGGTTAGCCTATCGCTAGTAAGGTTATTGGGACGCGAAAACAAAAGATAGATAGCATTTTCTATCTCTAGTAGTGTCAAACCGAAGATAGATAGGATATTGGGAATGGCCGTAACTCAGCTATCAACTTTTCGTCCTGCGTATGCTTGCCCAAAAACCCTCTGGGCTCTTCCTCCTACTACCATGATGGCACATGACGATTTTTTTTAAAATAATCCATTACATTATAGACACAGAACGAACCCTGCTCTAGTCTACGATTGATATTGATATTTTATTGTACAAACTGATTTTGTGTTCGCTACAGGTAGTGAGACAGTTTGAACGAGCTGTAATTTTACGAAATGGAAAATTGCGTAGCAGCGAGCCTTATGGACCTGGTCTCATCCAATACCTACCATGCGTCGATAACGTTAAGTACACAGACCTGAGAATCATTTGCTATGCAGTACCACCTCAAGAGGTGAGGTATATCTGTAAAGTTTTCATTCATTATTTCATCGACATAGCTGTCCGATGTAGATTTTTATCGCTACCGGCACAGGCGGAGAGCTGTGGCACTCTTATTACGACAGCTATGTTAATGTAAATTAACAGTATTATTCTTATTTCTTTCCCATATAATAGGAGGCTGATTCTATTAATGGGACGCAAATCCAAAGTCCACTGCTCTCGAAACGGTGAAGGAAAACATCGTGAGGAAACCGGCATGTCCTAGAGTACTATTATTGATCGAAGGTCCTAGAACTAAATATTCGAAGACATGTGACATCTACCAACCCGCAGTGGTCCCGCGTGGTGGATTAAGGCCCATTCCCTCTCACTGAGAGCGAGGCCTGTGTCCCAGTAGTGGGAACACTATAGGCTGATTATGATGAATCCAAAGTCCGGGCAGCTACGGAGAACTTCCTAATGTAAAAAACTGATAACACTTCCCGACCTGGGAATTGATCCCAAACGCTAGAACGATATGCTTAGCAGGTATGCATGTGACTATGGGTAGTAGTCACATGTATCGAGGCAACGAGGCAGTCTCAAAAATTATCTACATAAGTAGGTATACTATTTTATCATCGAACTTTTTAACAGGCTTTAACAAAAGATGCTTTGACTATTGCCGTGGATGCAGTTGTTTACTACAAAATTTACGATCCAATTTGGGCGGTTGTCAACATTTCTGATTATAAGTAAGAAACAAAACTGTTTAAGACAATACTGATTTATTGCAGACCTACATCTTGCTCCAGTTTGTTAGTTTAACACATTTCTCCCCCATCCCATTGACGAAGTTTTGAATCTTTGCTCTATCTTTATTATGTATTCTCTATCTTTGCTCTTTAGTGGTCATAAGACGTGCTCCGTGTGACAGACGGACATTCAGTCAATCTCGGATTTTTTAAGTAATAATATTTGTATCGTCATCACCATCATTGGCAGCCAAAGATATAGTATATTCAAATGTCTTCCAGCCTCTGCTGAGTACAAGCCTTCTCCCTTTTGTGCCATGCTAAATTAAACTTTATGTAGTAACATTATGTATGTAAAATTCAACCAAATAATATATCCATTACTTTAGTCACTATCGCTAGTCAAAGATTGGGCAAAACCTATAGTCGGTCCATTATTGCTGTTTAGTTTGAAAAATCACTTTTTATTTCGATGTTCGGATTTATTTGATAATACATAATACTAATATGCATTAGTATTGCCAGTGTTTTCATGTTGTGTTGAATTGTCGTCTCCAAATTGTTTAAATTAATGCATAATCTATGATGAAAATTCAATATAATGAACGAGAGAACCAGATGTGCATTTCCAATAAAAAATCCTGTTCACACAGAACTGCCACACAATTTTTAGCAGCTACGACTCTCCGCAATGCTCTTGGAACGCGAAAACTATCTAAAATACTCTGTGACCGACCCGCAGTAAGCCATCAGGTCTTTAAAAATATGAAGAATTTGACCTTGAACTGGGGAGTCAAGATCGTGGGGTTTGAGGTGTAAGTGACAGATACAATTATTTTAATAAAAATGGGATGAGCAGTTTAGTCGCAATGGTGGAACATGCCTAAATACAAACATACATATACTCCTAGAAACATGACTCTTCCTTTTGGCTTTGCCGTAGTCGGATAAAAATAAAATGACTGAGCAGACCCAAGAAACTTTAAATCTAACAACATGGTATTCAGAAATGATCCCGTTAAGATATAATGCTATATTAAACCAAAACTGAAGCCTGCGAATGTCGCTGTGTCAGACATCATGTGGTTTGACTTTGTAAGTTTTCATCGAAATGAATTAGAAGTCTTCGTAATCTCTCAAAAGTTTCACCAACACAATAAAATGTTGAGTACCTAACGGTATGTCACATAAAATTTACTGAGAGCCGATTTTTCAATCTTCAAATAACTTTTACCTATAAATAAAAATGGTGGTTTAACAGCTTCTGTATAGAAAATAATTGTCAAACCCATATTTTTTTCACAGGTAAAACTTATCTGACGGAAGTTGCTACTATAGCTACAGTTTCCTAGAAGAGCGGTTCCGTCATATTACAACGGCCGTCATCTGTAATTTTCACCAGTATTTGGCATTACGGTTTCAAAAACCGCTTTGTATTTGGACATACGTTATCGTGTGACCTTTCACCGCTTTCTTAGGAAACAAACCTTTAGTGCCAATAAACCTTCAGTTTTTCTAACTCACAGTAAGGACATAAGCCTGCCCGCTCAAATGCAAAGGGCAATGGCTACAGAAGCCGAGTCGTATAGATTGGCGAACGCTAAAATCATTGTAGCCAAAGCTGAAATAGAATCCACTAGAAATCTTCAGAAAGCTACTAAGTTACTTATGGATAATCCATATTGCATGCAGGTTGGTAGCATTATATATTACCTATATATCTATGCTTCTGTAACCATCTACATCTAAATAGTATAAAAAGTCACTTTTCGTGTGTGTCTGTGTGTCCGTATAATAATTGCTAAACTGAGCCATGGATTTAGATTCGGTTTTCACATTGTGTTTTAAAGAATGGATTTCAGAAAGTTCATTGTATAAATCCATTAGGAGTTCATATACTCGAGCGGCGCCTTCCCTACGGCAGAGGCAACTGCAGCCGTCGAAACTGGTCGGTGGCGGTCGTAGACGGGTCCAACTGCAACCGTAGACACGTCCAACTGCAGTCGTCGACTCTTCGGCGGCTGCCGTCGGCAACGTAATATGTGTACGTGCTCATATTTACAAGTGGCACGTTGCCAACGGCAGAAGCAACTGCAGCCGCCAACGCCCCTCGTGTATATGAGCACTAATATTTAACTGAGATTCAGCACAGAAATCTCAATGTTTTGACATGTCGCCACATCAGTAGAGCGAGTCGCTAGTTTGCAATAAAATTACTGTCTTTGTAAAATTAGATTCATATGATACTGATCTTACTCCCAGTAAGATCAGTATCATATGAATCTAATTTCGATCTCGATTTTGTACTCGAGAACGGTGGTTCTTCAATCATTGTAAATTTTAATCTGTTTATGAAACTTTTCAGTTAAGATACTTACAAGCATTACAAATGATCTCCGGAGACAAGACACACACCATCGTTATGCCATTCTCAGCGGAATCGTTGAAGAAATTATTCAAGTAAATAACAGAAAACTTTCATAATTGGACCTGCGTTTACTTAACATGTGTTTGGATTTCTAAATTATATGACAAGTAATTGTATCACTCCTTTTTATTGCATTAAAGGAACTAATAAATAGTCAACAAAGTATAAAACACTAAACTAAAACAACGTAACAGGACTAGTATTCTCTGGAGTCATCTTCTTGCTTTGTATGGCCATAATGTACAAGTTTCTGAGGTTGACCGCCTCCTTTTTTATGCACTGTAGCCTGAAAATTATGGAAAAACTTAGAAACACCATTTCACTCACATCAGTGCATCTAGAGATGACAGACATTAGATACAGGTAAGAAATATGATTTTTTACAATAGCATAGCGTAAGCATAATCAGCCTGCAACATTCCCACTGCTGGGACACACGCCTCCTCTCTGTGAGAGGGAGTGGGCCGTAATCTACAACGTGGGCCCAGTGTGCGATTTCTTGTCGTAGTACATTGCGATTTCCTCCCAATGTTTAAGAGCTAAAGCATACAGAATAAGTCAACCTTTTAAAATAAAAATTACCTGGAAACCATTCTTGGGGTCGGCAGTGTATCTTACAAGACGAATGGAGCCATCAGGTTCGACCAGTGAGTATTCACCAGTGACGACGTCGCCATCGCGATGTTCCTTATGGTTCTGAAGATTACCGGTGTGAGGATCTTCTACGCCGTATGAGTAAGCGTAGTCGGGTTTAGCCTGGAATAATTTGGCACCAAATTAAACGCTGTTATCGCATCAATTAGGAAGAGAGAGTGCACGCACAAGTCAACACAACTGTACTAAACTGCTGATTATTTTAAATACGATCTTAACATAATTATGAGTAGATAAAACCTTACCACGTAGTCAACAGTCTTCAAATGTTCGTATTTAGCAGTATCCGGGTGAATTTGTCCTGTTTTGTGATCGTAGCCGTAATCTGCGTGTTGCTGGGCCGGGATTCCCTCAGCTGCTGGCACCTGGACCTCCACAATCTGACCACTGACAGGCCCACTGAAGCGGCTATATGAGTACCCTCCAGGTTTTCCTGACAACACCGCTGTTGCTAATGCTACCGGTATGAGAAACTGGAAGTAGAAAAATTAATATCAACATATGGAGGTCCCAAAGGGTATCGTGTTACTAATAACTGGGCTGTGGAGGTCAGATAGGCAGTCGATCCATGTGCTGCATACGGTTAGACTGGAAGCTGATCCCAACACAGTTGGGAAAAGGCTAGGCGGGGGTACGCATGTACTTATCCCCCTGCTTTGCTTCCTGATGTCCATCAGTCCAGCACTAAAACCAAGTAATACATCGAAAATGGCTGCTATACATATAGCGGCCACTTTGGTCCTGACTCCTGAGGGTCTCAGGATTCTATTTGACTTGGCCCGTTTAAGGCGATGTCACATACATAACGAGTCACTAATTCCGCAGGTCTACCGCGATAAATACTAAATTGAAATGCGTATATTGCGATGACGGTCGATCGTGAGAATTAATTTCCCTTTATTTTATTGACAACACTTCCAGTTCGTTGGTGGCAAAAAACCGCGGCCTTCACGGTCAGTAGCTATTAACTCGTTACACAATAGCGACAATGAAAAATAATCTACCACGAAGAAAGTGAGACCACAGTTTTTTTACGGTAAGTCAACGAGGCTAATTTGATTGATGTGTTTCATTGTTATTTTTATTTGGAAATAGGATAAGGTGACCTGTGTTACCAACTATAAAAGTAGGTAGGTGTCACGTGGAGCTCCCCCTTGATGGATGCCGGTGACTTAATCGCCACCTTATATTTAAGAACAATTGTTTTTGGTTGTAGGTTTATACGGACCTACTCTGAAAATGCAGGCACCTCGAGTTTGGCGGTACAACCAATTTCTTAGCGCAGTAGGTACACTAAAGATGATACTGCTTCCCTAGCACACATCCTATTGGCGTTCCAATGGTAGTCATTATTTTGATCTAGGTACCTTCTTCACCAGGAACCTGGCCAAAGGGTTTATTGATCAATTCCAGTATTAAAATTACTTTGAATTTTATATCGATGTGCTTGGAGCACACGCTAGAACTCGTACAGTTTCAGGCACTCCATGTAGACAGGAAAAAAGACTCAAAATAATTGCAGAAACTATCACTATTACATTTCTTATGGTAAGAATCATCTTATAAGCCATTATTTGTTATAAAAGATTTCTACAGTTAATTTTCATTATAAAATTACATTACCTAAGTAAATAGGTAGGTTTTGTTGTTGCTGTTTTGTTTTAGGAAATGATTTTCACGGGTTTAATTTGGACACCATTGGGTAACTGGCAGGTCAATTTCAATTTATAACGATCAATAACTATTAAAGTAGGTAATCAATTAAGTTCCTACCTTTAGAGATAAGCAGATAGATTTGAATATTAATTAATGAAAAAGTGATGAAATACCTTGTATATGAAAGCCATTATTCTGGAAGTAGTGTAGTGCTGGTCTCCCAACGATTCCTGCGGAACTGATGTCTGTTCCACAAGTGTTGTGGTTTTATACCAGCTGTCACCTCGACTCGAATGAAGTGCAATCGTGAACTTGTTCACTACGGTTGCAGCAAACTATGAATCAATAATTTTCAATATTCGGCACCGAGTACGCAGCCAAACGTTACAATAAAGTTGCGTAGATTTGTTTCAATGGTCAATTGTTTGTTTATAATGAAGACCTTGAGAATTTTTTTATTTATTTTTTAGTATAGCTAGTCATTGGTCACCTACCAATAAATATGAGGGACCTGCCTACCTGGGTAGTTAGGCCAATAGGTTCCTTTGACTTCTCAGTGATATCATCCTAATTTTGTAGGTATAATCAGAGTACTTTATAAGTACTTGTACCTATGTAGGTAGGTAGATAACTATTTTATTAATTGCTTGAGAATAGATACGATCAGACGGCAATCGCTCTTGAACGAATCACAAACTTAAAAACATAATTTCACCTCATTGGTAATTGGGTAGATATCCTACATAGCAACTGGATTATTCATTAAGATGGGACATTATGGAGTAATTAGGTAGATATCCTACATAGCGAAGCGATAGTAAGTGCGTCTCTGCTCGCCAGATTGCGTGGTCGTGGCAACAGCCTCCTGAAGGTGATAGCTGACAGGCTTGATGAGAGTATATAAGTATACAGTACTAGTATATAAGTACTAGCATAGAATATATTGTTACTAACATCTTTTATGTATTTTTTGTTGTCTGTCAAATAAATAAATTATTATTAATATAGCGACTGGATAATTCATTACGATGGGACATTGTGGTGAAATCTGAAGATAAGAGATCTAAATTACAGGCAGTGTATTCTATCCATTTTGAAATCATCTGCCCAACCTTTTCCCAAGAGTCGGGAGGGTGGTGGAATACCAGCCGATCTATTCTGTAAATATCCCACCGTGATAACTTAGGTGAAGACTTGCGTGCAGTGAGCAGCCCGTCGATTCTGTAAAAATCTCACCGTGACGTGAACACTTAGGTGAAGTGAGCGTGGAGTGAGCTGCCAGTGTCATCCCACTGATGCTAGGGATTAACCCTCAGACTAAGTTTCCTTAGTCTGAGGATTGACCAAGCATTACATTTACAATCATAATCGAGATTTTAATAATATTTTTTAAATGTTAGTTCTGTTGATCATTTTATATTATTTCAAAGCTAGTATTTAAGTGGCTAAACATTACTGTTTGCGGGTTTTTTTTTTAATAAAACAGCAAAACAGAAATTCAGTAAGAAACTCAAATAAGTTCTTTTTTTTCCTAAACCAGCTACTAAAGAAAATGCGCATGGACATTGTTTGTTATTAGGGACCTATTGTTTAATATGACTATTGTTGTCCTTTTCATGGTTTTCGGGGTTGCTATTGCCGAAAGTAAGGTCAAAATTAAAATCAAAATTGACTGCTTTATTAAAATAAAACTCTAAATAATAATATTTAGACACTTAAATACTAGCTTTGAAATTATATTTAAAATGATTAACAGAAATAATATTAAAAAATATAATTAAAATCTCGATTATGGTTGTAAAAATAATGCTTGGTCAATTCCTAGCATCAGTGGGATGGGACTACACTGACAGCTCACTCCACGCTCAGTTCACCTAAGTTTTCACGGTGAGATGGTTACAGAATCGCAATGCTGTCATTGTCATCCCACTGATGCTAGGTATCTCAGAACAATAATAGTTATTGTTCTGAGCTAGGTATTGACTAACGTTTCATTTACAATCCTAATCGAAATTTTAATAATATTTTTTATCCAAATTCTATTGATCATTTTATATTATTTCAAAGCTAGAATGTAGTTACATTCTAGCTTTGAAATGAATGAAATGAGAATGAGAATGTTTAGATACTTAACTAAGTATCTAAACATTACCATTATAGGGGTTTTAAAATAAAATAGCAAAACAGAAATTCAGTTAGAAACTCAATGTTGTATTTTTATTATTTTATCTATAGCCCGAGAGTGACGCGCTCCCGGTAAGGCATTTAAAAAAAAACAACGTCGAGTTTCTGACTGAATTTCTATTTTGCTATTTTATTTTAAAATCCCTTAAAATAGTAATGTTTAATGACACTTAGATACTAGCTTTGAAACAATATAAAATTATCACCAGAATTTACTTACAACATATTATTAAAATCTCTGTGCCGGACGGGCGTGATCGCTGGGTTCCAGGGTGAGGGAGGTTGTAATACCCAACCAGGGCTATCCCGGTATGAGGTCGGGCGTCTCCCAATCCACAGCGGCGCTGACGTCCTACACCTATAAGTTCCAGGTATCTTCAAGATTTCCGACTGTGGCTTCGTACTGATGTCTTCGTGTTCCGGGGTACTTACTCATATGAAAGGGGTTGAAAAATAATAACACCAAGTTGAAAGTTCTTTAAGTGTTCAGGGAGCGATTCGGGTCCTCTTGAGGGGTTCACTTGATGACGTATTTTGAGCCGTAAAGTTCCTTGCTGATGACTACGAAATTAGCGGTCGTGACGCGCCCGCTTAAGTGGCTCGAATCTTTACCGTAACGAGGACCGCGAATTTCTCCCTGATTTTACGTTTATTTTTATTACGTTTACAAGCATTCTTACAGTTAAACCTCCCTAGTTAGGCACCCTATCCAGACACGTCATACATAACCGGATTCCTTGCGTAATCCCCTATCTATTGACACTACAGGAGCGACTGTGTGTCTTTCAGCTGAAAAGTTATTTCATTACAAAGGGGAAAACGGGTGAAAAATTACTATTATCCAGTCTGTCAGGTGGATTTCCTGTGAAACCCCTGAACCGATATTCAATTTCTAAACGGGTACCTAAAGTAGGTCTATCGAACTAAAGAAATCTAGTATTTTCATAGTTACATCTAGATTTTTCAGGGCGTGAAGCGCCTCTGAAGACTGTAAGAAAAAACCGTAGCCACGATATTCGTCAAATTCGTCTTTCGTCAAATTCTTATTTCGTCTAATACTACATACGTCAAGTCCTTGTTTCGTCAAATTCGCTTTTCGTCAAATCTAAGTACAGTTATTTAGAAAAGGTTTTCTAAATAACTGTTAGGTATGAAAACTCTTTCATGAAAAAAAAAAATAAGGTGATTAATATAATGACATTTCAATGTCGTTTTAATGCGTCATGTTTATTTAGTATCAGTGCAATATAAATAAAGAGCTAATTTCACAAAATAGAAATAAAAAACAAAAATGGCTTCAAATTCAGCTGGAATACAGGGTGAATTTACGTTTGTAAAGAGCAAAAGAGGTAAAAACAAATTATTGAGTGCCGGTCACCAGTATAATGTAAACATTAAAAATAAAGATGGCTCAGTTATATGGAGATGTGTGAAGAGAGATCTCTGCAATGGTAAGTATTCTTTATTCTTCTCATTCCTTCCTATTGCTATATTTACCTATAATGTATTACTATATTCAACATCGTAGCCTGCGAATACAAAAATCGGGGTTTTTCCCAGTGGTCAAATTGATGACCGTCTCAGGGCTCGGAAACCGGTTGAAATTCTTAACCGGTTATGGTCATTGACCCCAAACCGAAATCGATTTAGGTTAAGGTTTGCACTTAACCGGTTTTTGCGAGAAACCGGTTTTTCATGAATTTTGGTTTTGAAAGGGAAAATTAACCGGTTAAAACGAAACTAGCTATTGCTAGGTACCATGTTTTTATATTGCTGGGGCAGTCGTCCATACTTCTATTTAGCCATCTCCTTTGAACACCCCCGCAACCGCCACACTCGCAAGCATGGTCAAGACGTTGCGATGTCATCACTAAATATTTACGAATTACGGAATTAACCGGTTAATTTGGATGTCAAAACCGTTTGTGCTTATGTAACCGGTAACCTTTATCATTTGGGTTACATATGAACCAGTTCACTTGTTTAACCGGTTAATGAAGGAACGATATATTTACCGGTATTTCATCGAAATTAACCGCTCTTTTTAAACCGGTTCAGAGTCCTGGACCGTATTGCTGGTTTCACACGAGGGCAGAACAGTGAGGCAGAGCAGTAGATAGCGCTGTACTGCTACTGTTTGAATCGTGTCTAACTAGCATTAGTCTGGCCAACAGGACTCGTACCACTGCTGCACTGATAGCACGAGTTGGTGGTACGTCGAGGACAAAGGCGAATTTTTTTCCCGTTGACTAGATCAGGGTAGCTATTCACAAAGATACGATACGGTTTCTTGTCGTATCGAACGTCAATGTTATTGACAAATCGAAATCAGTAACCGATTTGTGAATAGGATAAAGAGGACTTTGTCGATGACATTGACGTTCGATACGACAAGGAACCGTATCGTGTCATTGTGAATAGCTCTGCAGTCTGCAGGTGTCGATTTGATAGCCCAATAGGGATGATGCCAGGGTAAAAAAAAGAAATTCTATTTAATCCGTCAGTCAGATAATAAAAAATATTAGACACGTATTTTTGTTTTATCATATTAATAAGAAATTACTTAGATAACACGCATTAAAGTGATTAGATTAATTAATTGTGATTTAGTAAAGTACCTACAGTTTAATACAAAAAAGTCGTAGATATAACTATTTTTTCCAAGAATTTTTATGCATTTTATTTCGAGAAAATTTTGTAAAAGCGGCACGTTGCATGCAAAAATCGTACGCAGCTAGCTCTACAACTTTGTTCATCCTATTGTTGTTTTCTGTTTTAGGTTCTATAACGGTGAATAGTGACAACTGCATAATTCGTGAAAGCAAACATTTATGTGTACCCGATTATGACCAAAATGTTATAGACACTATTTTAGATAAGTGCAAACAAGAGGTTCAGGAATCATTCGAATCCGTTCCTAAGATTTACGACCGATGCTTTGAGGAATTAGAAACATCTGACTCGGATGGTATAGAAATTCCCGATTTTTCATCAAAGGCTGACGCATTATATAATGCTCGAAAAAAGGTTTTAGGCTTGACTAAAATACATTATAAATCAATAGATGAGGTCAAGTTTCCAAATTTATTAAGAAAAAATTTTATGATTCATGAGAATGACGCCGAAAACAACTTTTTTATTTTTGCTACAAGTGATGGTCTGAAACTTTTAGAGGAGACAGATTTAGTTTTTGTTGATGGAACTTTCTATACAACTCCGGATCCATTTTACCAGTTGTTTACTTTACACGTTGACACAGGTAGTACCAAGGAAAGCGTTTCTATAGTTCCAGTCGTTTATTGTTTGCTAATTGATAAGCAACAGAACACCTACGAAAAAATATTTACGGTGCTTAAAGATAAAATTAATTTAAATATACGTTTTTTAAAATGTGATTATGAAATTGCCATAATAAATGCCGTCAAAACAGTCTTCCCACATGTACAAGTAAAAGGATGTTTTTTCCATTTTTATAAAGCGATATCAAAAAAGGGAAAGGAAATTGGAATGTTACAAGACATTGACAAAGAAAATTCTGATGAAGAACGGACTCGAAAAAAGGCTCTGGCAAAAGTTGTATGGAACACAATAAATTTGGCTCTCTTGCCTCGGTCGTACATACCGGAAGCATGGCTAGGTATTGTTGAAAAAGCCCCAGAGTGCGAGGAAACTGAGAAATTCAAGGAATATTTTGTAAATCAATGGATTAAAAAAATTAATGCCGACATGTGGTGCTGTGCCCAAGAGCGTCACAGAACGACAAACGCCTTGGAGCGATGGCACCGGAAATTAAAATCTAAATTAATAGCCCATAAGGACAATTTGTTTTACTTTGTGAAAATGTTAAAAAGAGAATCTATTTTTTACAAAAACAAAATACGAAAGGAAACAATTAGTACCACATTAAAAAAAAGAAGATCAAAAGAAAAAATAAAAGATGCAAAAATTGACAAAATTATCAATGATTTACTAATGGGTAAAATATCGACTGAAATTTGTTTGAAAAAATTAGGATGGGTTAAAAACAAAATAGAATAAAATTTGACAAATTATTGCTATTATATACGTATTAATAATTCTGATGTTTAGGTACTTAATTGCTTAAATACGTACAATCTAGTCTACAAAACTTTTTGTTATTTTGTTTCATTCTTTTTTTGTTTGGTCTCACACTCACTGTCTTATTTTAAAGGATTTCTTCCACACAACTTTTTATTTTAAGTTTAAATGAGCTACTTTTTTGTTATTTTATTTATTTCCTTTTTTGTCAGGGTCTCACTGTCTTATTTTAATATCTGAAATAAAAAAAAATGTTTTCAATCATTTATAGTTATTATTTTTTCCTTTATGTCGTTCATTGTCCATAAGCTTAACTCAAGCGTAAGTGACGAAAAGCGAATTTGACGAAACAAGGACTTGACGTATGTAGTATTAGACCAAAATAAGAATTTGACGAAAGACGAATTTGACGAATATCGTGGCTACCGAAAAAACGTACTATTTTGCCCCTGCTCCCAACCTGTGCTCATCAAAAAGGTGGACTTCCCATTTGACCACAGGTCCAAAAATTACATCCAGGGCTAGGTCTCGGTCTAGGCTACCTGGACGTACCAAAAAACTATAGGGAAACTATATACGTCCCACCCTTTTGATGCTCACAAGGTTGCGACCAGTGCAGCAGTGGGTTAAATGAAAAACGACTCAATTTCATCTTTAATAGCTTTCTAGTACATACAATATGATGTTTAGGCTAGAACTATACCTATTCTATCTTATTATGCTATAAAATACAACATCTAAAAGGTTTTACTACCAATTATTCACTAAGAACGTTTCAGAACTTAAGACCCTATCTGGGTACATGGGCGCAAGTAGTGGTACGTCCGCTGTCTATTAAGTTTTAAAACATTCTTAGCAGTAAATTACTATTATTTGAACAAAATTAAGTATGGCGATGTTCCGACACGTACATACATTCTATTTAAGAAATTAGGGAATAAATAAACTAAGAAATTACTATAACATTAACAAATCTGAGTATGGTGACGCTCCGTCGCGAACAATCTCGATTATGATTTTTTTATTTTTTATTTTATATAATAATAAAAACGTTTATAAAAGTGTACATTTAGCCAAACAGTAGTAAATATCCTATACAATTCTGATTGCCTATTAATAAACTAAATCTAAACAATTTCTAATACTGGTGCAATTAATAATAGTTCGGAATTAGTTTAAATTAGCGACCCACCCGATCTAGGTTTATTCAAACCTGTGTTTCAGGCCATCACTTTACATTACAATTAAAATGGGACATGAAAATTAGAAGTAAAACTAATATAAAAATAATCGAATTAAGAACTATGAGAAAAAGCATATTGGTAGTGGTACACTATTACCTAAAAGTATCATCAAGACAAAATTTCTAGAAGTTTTTCTGTGTCTGTGTAATTGAGCGTCGCAAAATATTCTGATATCAATAAACTACATTTTTTATAGCTTACACTATAGAGGCATGTTCCGTAAATTCTTAAAAACGTACCTATATTAATTTGCGCACTCTAGTACATATGAAGTCGATATGGTTACGGAAATTTAGATTGGAATCAATAGTGACACCTAGATGCTTCAAATGGTCAGCTTTAGCTAAAGTGGGGCACGAACAATACAGTGTCAGCGTACGAGCTAAAATTGTGTGCGTAAATGTTTAGATTAGTAAGCGGTATGTTAGTTTTTCTCTCTTTAAAAAAAAAATGTATTTTGTCTTTTCTGAATTTAATGTAGATTGGCTCCATAAGAATCTCCTAGATTCTTATGGAGCCAATCTGACACAGTATTAAAACCATTCTGAGCATGTTCATAGACCTCAATTCTTGATTTAGTTGAGAACAATAGAGCGGTGTCATCCGCATAAGACATTATAATACCATTTTGGAGCGGCAGGCTGCACAGTTCATTTATATAGATTAAAAATAACGTGGGGCCCAAAATGCTGCCTTGTGGAATTCCAAAACAACTATTTTTACACATTGATGACGATCACTCGGATAATCAGAAAATAGAAGAAGTTGTGCACCCCTTATCCCAAGTGTTTCCAGCTTGTGCAAAAGTAAAGTACAAAAAATAGTGTCAAAGGCCTTGGCGAGGTCTAGAAAAATCCCAATTGTGTGCATACCATTATCCAAATTGGTAGTAAATAGTAATATAGTTAGTTAATTTGTGTACTGCTTGGTTAGTTGATCTTTTGGGCCTAAAACCAAATTGATTATCTGAAAGTAGTCTGTTATCTTCCAGATATTTTATCAATCTACTGTTAATGATTTTTTCTAAAAAATTTGAGAGGCCTGTTAATACTGAAATGGGTCTGTAGTTATTCACACAGTTTTTTTCTCCAGACTTGGAAAACTGGTGTGACCACAGCTTTCTTAAGCTTTGGGAATATTCCTTTAGACAAATATAGCTGAAAAATGTGTGTTAGCGGAGGGGCAACTAAGTATCTAAATCTTATAAGTATATTATTAGGTATGTCCTCCCACCCAGTAGAACACACAACTTTTAACCCGTTTATTATTCTTACTACTTCATCAACGTCGGTATCTAATAAAACAAAATAATTTATTTTAGAGGATGTCGCGGTCGGGTTTTGAGGGGAAAAACTGTTAGAATTTAATGATTTTTCAGCCAACCGACTTCCATAGAAACACTACAAAGTGCAAAATAACTTTAGTTTGGGAAGTCGTTGGCAAGAAATTACGGACTTTTGAAACCAAGGTACTTTGCACTTTGAAGTGTTTTGTTTTTGAAATCAATTTTTTTTTTTAAACTTTATTTTTATTGTGGTACTTATGTACCACAATAAAAAATAAATAACTTTTAACTCACACAAATTCTCAATCACACCAGCCACAATCGATATGTAGGTATATCGTTCGTCATTGAGGAGTTCCGTGACAGTAGGGTTTCTTCGCAGTCCATGATCAGTTGACCACGGATAGTAACTTACCAGTAATGTTCTTTGATATCTGTACAGAAACCAAATCACAATACGTGTACTGTACGTTATTGAGGAGTTCCACTGTCAAATCACTGTACTGGGTGGCGTGAATTCAGCAAATGACGCAAGTAAAAATAACGGTTTTCCATACATTTTGACCGCGTAGATAAATAAGTATTGCACTTTTGTATGAAACAGCAGTTTTTTTTTATAACCTACGGAACATTTTAAACGCAGGGGGTCCAGAATCACGCACTAAATCCATGGTAGCAGGGTGCGCGTGGATGTCCCTGCCAAATGAGACAAATGAGACCATCTCGGTAGAAAACTTTCAAACAAAATAATAACCCTACTCGTACGAGTAAATTGACTATGTGACATACGGACGTACAGACGGACAAAACGAAATGATAAAGTTCCGTTTATATGTGCTATTTGGCTACGGAACCCTAAATACAGATGAATTGAGAACTTCTTCCTTTTTGAAATCGGTTATAAATATTCCTCAAAGACCTTCAGTGTTTGTTCTAATTTAGATTCGGTTGAAGAGAATTGAGGAAGAACTTGACTTGAGTTGACTGAGATGAGACATCTAGATATGGAGAAATCCAGAACCAAATATTCCAAAGGCCATGTCCAGAACAGCTTTGACGAAACTACTTTAATTAGACAAAATTCCATAAAAGCTGGTATTAACACACGAATGATACTCTTTTGCGGAAAATCTTAACACCGCGATTCAGAAAATGACGACATTTGCTCAACGCCATCTATCGAATAAAGTGGTGAACTTGAAACTCGCTCTGCATACAATCAATTTTCTTAAATCAAACAGGGTTTTATGATTTAAACTATTATTAATTAACATTGAATTCTTCCCTCAGAACACCACGTCAAATACTTACATTGTCTTCACTTTTTGTTTGATATTTTTATAGCGAGACTAATCAACCACCAAAAACCGATTTTTTTAACAATTTAATCTATAGTTATAAGGAGAAACTCACAAACTGACATAGCAACGCACAGCCGAAACTACTGGGACTAGGAACGTAATTTAATATTACACACGGCTTTTATAATGTAGGGGAGCACTAAGAAGGGGTTTTTGGAAATTCAACCTTTAAGAGGGTGAAAAGGGGGGATTTTGTTTGTATGAAAAATCTTATTCCTTGAGATAATAAACTTGAAATTGGGCACAAATACTTATATATGTAAATTATAAAGTTTGTCATTTTTGTTTTGCAAAACTACCCTCTAAAGGGGGGTTGAGGGGTGTCAAAGTTTGTATGGATGAATTTTAACGTGCTGTCTGATTAACTCGAAACTCAGTCAACCAAAAATAATTAATAACGTGTATCAGGGTTTTTCGAAAATCTACCGCTTAAGGGGCAAACAAGGGTAGTTAATTTTACAGGCGATGATTTAACTCGAAAATTGCTATATACTACCTATAAGTCAAATAATGTGAACGCAACAAACGACTTTTAAAAAATTAACCCCTTTGAGGGTGAAAAGGGTTGTGTAAAAGATCAAGATCTTATCCGTTTGGTTTAGAAAACGTAGCATAAACTTATTAAATATTAAAGATGGAATCACACATTTTTCAATACGAAAAAACTTTTTCCCCGTGCTATTTTTATAAGGGGGTGATATTTGTGGGTTTGTATGTAGAGGGTAATCTTCGGAATTGCTTTATTGCGGAATTGATTCCGATTTTTTTTTTAACTAATGGGAACCTACAGTATTGCCGAGTGCCAGGTTGTACCTACAAATTTTACGGGGACGAAATCGAGGGCAAAAACAAATGTACCTATTATAATATAGGTAATATATTAGTTTACATCAGGTTATCTTAGACTTTACTAAACCATGTTCTATTTCGACACGCTTTCTGATTCTTATTCTTGAAATTCCCTGAAATAGGTACATACTTAGTAAGTATTCCGGAGAATTTATTTTACGGCGATAAAATTTTTAGTTGCTCCTTTGTTTGAAACACTAAAATAACTAGGAATGTTGATATTACTTCGTAATATTTCTGTTTTTCAGAGAAGCTGGTTAATCCCAACATTCCCAACTAATATTATAAACGCTTTAAGTTTGTTTGTTTGTTACCTACGCTTTCACGGTAAAACGGCTCAACGGATATGGATGAAATTTGTCTCATGGGTAGACCATGACCTGGAAAAGGACATGTCATTAACAAAGAGGGATATCAAATGTTTTCGTTAGTACTATTTCGCGTCAATAGATGTCGTTAAGTGTTTATTTAATACGCTGTTCCGTGTTAGATTACGTAGGTACCTACTTACTTAATGAAAAGTTCTTCTTGTTCAAGAAGAACTTTAAATTGATTATATCTTTTGATACGCCGAAGCGATTGCGATGAAACAATAACTAATTATTACTCCGAGTTATACACAATATTTGAGTACAAAAATTAAACATATTGGTTTCGTAGTATTTACGTTTAACCTTTTGACCGTCACAGTCGTGTATACCTACACGACAAACCAAAATGTTCCCAGGCCCTGCAGTCTCGACATATTTAGCAATAGTTTTCGGTTGCTAAGTCCTAACAATCCATATGTACCTACCTAACTTTGTTTGGCGGTCTCGGCACTCAAATTTATCGGTTGTTACCTACCGGTACCTACCTAAAATACCAGTAACAACCGATAAATTTGAGTGTGGAGACCACCAAATATCGTTACATCTGGATTGTTAGGACTTAGCAACCGAAAACGATTGCTAACTATGTCGAGACTGCAGGCCCTGCACGCCACAGTCGCGACAGCGTGACCGAATTTTATGCGTAAATAAATGTCATAAAACAGCATTTTCGTACCACTTGCTCAAAAAAGTGACATTCTATGCCACAAAAAGCGAACATGACATAACAATAGTCATTTTTAATCTGTTAAAAACAGGGAAAGAAAATTGTACTGAATTTCATTCATCCTCTAGGGGGAGAATGTGATTTAAATTTGGAATACTTACCGAAATTTATACTGAGCTACATCTGTGTTTACACCATTGAGTTTGTATATAAAGCATTATACATCTTTTTGAAAAAGGAATACGCATTTATTATGCACTTATGATTAAAATAAAATTATGAAAACCGACAAGGCCGTATGAGCTTGATGCCTTTGCTTTTCCAACAAAAAAATATTAGTCTAGGAATTTACCGCGTTTTTGTTTTCTTCAAATACATAAACGTTAAGTTTATTTTAATTTATTTTTATAAATAAGTTAATGTTCTAAAAATACGTTTAATTGTCATTATTTTTAATAAATGCTTATCTCATATTATTATTGTGTTAATTTTTTCGCAAATGATACGAAAAGTAGAGTATTTTCCTCGGTGATAAAGCTGTCTTAGTCTTGGGTGTACTTAAATCCCTCGCTACTCTCAGGACTCGTCTTAAATCCCTCGCTTCGCTCGTGATTTAAGTTTTTAACACCCTCGCTACGCTCGGGAGTAAACCTCGAGTCCTTCATTACGCTCGCGCTTTTAATCGTCACCCGCGACAGAAGACACTGCTTTATCCCCTTGGTTAATAATCTACTATTTTTTGTTCATTTCTCTTGTTAATATGTACCTTGACTCTTCGTAATTTATTTGAAGTGAACTGCTTTCGTTAGATTTCATTTTTACTAACGTAAGATGACAAAAACGAAAACCAGTCATAAAGTTCTAAAAACATAGTGCCCTCGACGCCACAGTCACCATAACAGGACACGTAGTGATGCAGGTAGTAGTCAATATAACAGGAATATCGACCTCGACGGCAACTTACGTTATATTTAATTTACTCTGAATTCTGCACTAGTAAATAAAGAAAATGATAAATGATTTTATTTCTGTAAGTAGGTTTGAACAAACACTTTTACACGTCAATCATATTTTTTTTTAAACTAGATGAGTTCGGCGTTTCCTATCTGACTACTCTGAGAAGAAAGGCCGAAACAAACTTCTGAGTTTGTTTCGGCCTTTCTTCTCAGAGTAGTAGCCTTCACATGATCTGACCAAGATTTTGTCTGGACTTTGAGACTGTGACCCTGGGTCACAGTCTCTTTTAAAGTCATCATGTGAAGGCTATGTAGATCGGTGTCTGCAATGGTCTTTTGAGGAAAGAACCACACAGATTGAGTGGACCTGTCCAGTCAGTGCATGCAATTGTCAGTAATCGTGCAGCTCAACTTAGACTCAAGGAGCTCAACGATTCGACAAACAATAGGTACCAAAGAAAGGACATTTGAGTAGGCCGCATAAATTACTCAGACTGCCAGATCATGATTACGCTGAGAAAAATACAAAAATAAATATAAAAAAACCAATGACCGACATAGTTCTCACATTCACAATAATTAGAATAATATTATAATAATCTTTGAGGCCCATGTAGATTTGTGTCTGAAATGGTCTTTTGAGGAAAGAACCACACAGATTGAGTGGACCTGTCCAGTCAGTGCACGCAACTTTATAAACATTTTTTTTTTTTTTAATGTTACATACCTATACTGTTTTATAAATAATATTCTAAAGGTACCTGTTCAAATTAATCTCTCACATCCGAAGTGACGGTCTCAAAACCGTGAAGAAACCGGTATCTCCTAGAATCAAAAATCCAAAGACCTGTGATTTACCGACACGCACTGGGCCCGCGTGGTAGATTACGGCCAACTCCCACTCACTGAGAAGAGACCTGTATCCCAGCAGTGAGAACATTAAAGGCTGATTACATAGTCAGCCTACAGTGTTACATACATAATGTTATGTATCCGAACAGACAAACGGACCAGCAGACAAAAAAATCAAAAATGATAGGAAAGGCATAATTACATTACTGCTGGTTATCCTATAGAACACCACAACAATTTTTTTTTGCGTACATAAACGCCTCGTCTACAGATTTATTGTAGGTATGTAAGTATAAAATTATAATTAATAAAAAATAAAATAATAATAATTGTTTGTATATTACCACAAAGGTCAAGTACATTGCACTGTATACAGATTAACGAGTTCTTAATTTAGTATTATATAGATAAATAAGTACAATACTTTCAACCCTGTCCCCTAAACTAGGCTAGGCCTGTATCTTAGGGGGCAGTGCCCGGCTATAGGGTATGCTTGTATAATTCTAATGTGGCAGACGTGCCAGTGGACTGTGTCAAGTGGGTGCATTTTTGAATTTGTGGTAAACTTTAAAAATGTGAGAATGAGAAAGTGAAAAGTGATTGGATAAGAGCAATTGTTTGATGATTGTGTGTGGTAAGTGTTTGGGGTGTTTTGTGATAGTGTTGAGTGTAGTGAATGAAGTGAGAGTTTGTGTGTAGTGTGTTATGGATGTAGGAATGTTTAGCGCGTGTGCTTAAAATAGGTGGATTACACATAAAGAGTGGATGTTTATTAAGTGATGTGTGTTGAAAGTGATTCCGTTCCATGATAATCCTGTTTTAGCAGCCATTCAGTTAGGTACTGTACGTTTTAATTTATACCTGGGGAGACCGAGAATATTTAGATTTTTATGGACTTTATTATAAAATGGTAGATTAAGTAGCTACAGATCAAAAATAAAAGTGTCTACATACTTTGAGAGGATTTTCTTGTGATTTGAGTTTATGGTTGTTAGGCCGTAGTCTTCTGTTATCAAAATGGGAAAACGCGGAAAATTGTTGCAAACATTATAGGAACGAATTGGAAAATAGTTCAGATTTTTAAAGTAAGTAGTTACATGAAAGTGGTTAATTTATATTTTCAGTCGTCTTTCCCATTAAAAGTAGCAACTGAATTATGAAATTTATCATATTACGCAAAAACAAAGTGTGGTGTCACATTACTTTCCTCTTTGGGTGTCACGCTCACAAATATTCGGTGATATTGGGTGGCTTTAGGCTACTTCAGCCAATGATTTTGGCGACTTGGAGCCATCTTGGAGCGCACAACGTCTGGCAACACTGAGTTTTTTGAAGAGAAGTCTAGTAACATAATTAGTAACTATTGTATTATCCATAAATATCTATTGTAATATTATAAGTTAAAACCAATCTATGTTTGCGACTGAAAGACTCGTGAAATAAAACATTAAGTCTCTATAATTACTTTACTCTTTGCATTAAGTCGTAGACAGATTAGTTTCTCTGTCTACGCATTAAGTATACTGTACTCTTTGTAGGAGTGGGCGATACAAATCGTATATAGATACAATATCTATGTATCGGCACAATATCCAATACCTATATATCGGACGGCACTGAATCTATATATCAGGTATCCGCGTACCTGTAGCGAATATAGCGCGATGAGGCACAGAACAACACACTATACCGAATAATACCGATATCGTATTGCATCATCTATGATATTCGGTTCAAACTGATTCGGATATTTCGTTCGGGTAGAGTGGTACGGTGGTCCATGGTATCGAGTATTCCTTGCCTTGCGATGCGCGCGGGCGGGAGTGATGTAGCTGTAGATGAACGAGTGAGAGAGTGCGATACGCTAGTCTAAATAACTTTTAAATACGCCTGCATTATCTTTATTTATTAACAGTAAATTTCTTTATTCGCTTATTAATGCAGTCAGTCCTAAGCCTGAGAAAAGTACTTACCTATTAAGGAAAGTTCAATTCACTGATAAATAAATATACTTGACCTATTTATATACTTAATTGATAAAAATATACCTAAATCTAAAAAACCGAAACGGCTGTACTAGTTTCATTTCAGTGCCATATCATCAACACTACCAAAAAATACATTTACTGATTTCGAGTAGGTACCTATACAGTTACAAATAAAATACAATGATGTACATGAATCGAACAAAACCGACCGAACCTAAAAATCACAGTACCGTTTTCGTTACCGAATTCCACACTGATTCAGCCAATATATAGGTATTGAAATATATAGATACGATATCCGATATTCTAAACCGATACATAGATACGATTTGATATAGTGTAAAAGCGATATTACCCATGCCTAACTCTTTGACTGACTTCACTTCATTTTTTTTAAGAGATAGAGAGCTAACTTCACGTTTTAGTTTATATCGCGCGACAGCAACGCCGCCCTGGTAGTTGTTCATCGAAATAGCCAATGCTCTGTGGAAATAGCCTCTCTATATGTCTATACACGGAGCTTGCTCCGTGGGTCTATAGATAGCTATAGATGTATAGCATAATTTGGTGTTTTTGTACTTGAATTGTTGAAATTAATGTGTATTGTAAATTCCGCTAAATTGAATAATCGTGAACATCAATTTAGCTATTGTTTTACAATACACTTAGTCTGTGGGCGACATCTTTCTTAGAGTGGTCAGCACACACAATTCACAAAAGCGACAGAAGTTACAATTTTTCATTTGAATGAGAAATTAAACGATTATTATTGTCATAGAAATTGTTTATACATATTTATTGTCTGTAAAAATTACCTAAGTGTTCTACTTTTGAAATAAAATTATTTTTATGTGCTGAGTATAATAAAATTCACTCAGAACAATAACTAAAGCAATATTTTTTAAGGATGACATCCTCTTCATTTTGTTATTATAACACAATCACAGCTACTGACACTCGGAGTGTCAGTAGCTGTGATTGTGTTATAATAGTATAAATAAAAGGAGTGTCACACTCCTACCAACTTATCTGTGAAATGGAGAAAATTTGAACTACGGCCGTCATGTTGATTGAAATGTCATTCCTACTACATTCGGGTTCTCTGGTTGGTTTGTCGTGATATTGCCATTGAAGATAGGAAAAACATGGAGGCGCCGCGTTATATTTGACATACACTTTGCATACAAATATGAGTGAAATACGATACAGACTGTGAAATATCGTTTTGTCTCATTCTTTCTAATGAAATAATCTTATGTGATAAAAGAGACAACAATATTTAAGTTGTTGCTCATTATGGTAACATTTTGTCGTGACGTAGGGACAGTTGTAGGTAGGTGCCCTATCCAATGACTAAAGATTCTTTAGTCATTGGCCCTATCAGCCATCTTATGCGACATCTATTTAGTCTGTGGCGACGAGTTTCGTGGTAGTTGTGCTGTCAAATGGTTGTTTATTTTTTGTGTTATTGAGATTTGCGAGAATATTACGAGAAGTTTACCTTTAAAAATGAATGTAAATGTTGGAAAACAGCAAACCAACATGCCTATGTGTTGTATTGTGAAGTGTGGTGCAAGAAATAATGGAAATCAACCTCAATTGTCTTTGCATAGGTTAGTAGCCGGTTTTCATGCATTATTACATAAATTCATACACGTTCGATGAACAAATTGTTACTTAATCGTGATTTTAAGGCTAAAGTATATTTGGTAAGGTATATTTGGGGTCATTTTCGTATAACAGACCTATTTATTATTTCATTCGTTTGTTTACAATAATATGTCATAGTGGAATAGTGTCGTACCGTTGCTGTAATAGTTTCCGAAACTAGTTCCTCCGCTGAAACGATATCGGTACAATCAGCGATGTTAACATAAATCATTCTGCGTGTCCTAATCCGGTCCGAGTGACTTTGCTTGGTCACAGCACCGGGAGACAGTTTTATATGATGATAAAATAAGACATCGACATTTAGTTATTTATTTTAGTTAGATATTAGCAGCAACTCTAACCAAAATGATTTATTGATCAAAATACTTACCTTTTTTATAGGTTTCCTAAAAATGAAGGATTAAAGAAAAAGTGGTTAGAGGCTATTGGTGAAGAAAATATTAATCCGCGACATAAAGAATGGTACCTCTGTTCACTTCACTTTGAAGAAAGCAGTTTCAATAGAACACTTGATGCAATGAGATTACATGATTACTCTGTTCCCACAGTATTTTCGGTAAGTGTAAATAATAATTGATTAATAATAGCCCGGCCCTTTGGCCTGAAATAAATAAATAGATGTATTAATTACATAAATAAATCGTAAATTGCTTATTAGTATCTATTTTTTTCAGGCATTTGGCAAAAAACAACGTCACGAGTCATCTGTATTATGTTAAACGAGAAACATTCAAAAGACGGACGTTTCTCCACGTATCATCTACTGTAATGCCGCCATTACAGTTCCCCATCGAATTGTGGAAACAGACGAAACAGTGCACACAGTGGTGTGTATCTACTCAAACGTTTTTGATGCTAGAAAATTACAGGAGGTTCTTACGAAAATTAAAATTTTATAACATTACGATAATAATGAGAAAACATTGAAATCTAAATGAGACATTTTTACAAAGTAGAACAATAAAGTATTTTTGGAACAAAATCTACCCACAGGGGATAAATTATCAAAAATGAAATGTGGCGATGAAATGAGCTGAGTTCTCTCTTATTTAAGGTGTGGTTACGGTACCAATGACGTATTCTCTCTGTTCCGTAGCTGTACTACAGGTCCACCTGTCAGTGATTTATCAGCACGTTTTCTGATCTTCGTGCTAAAGTATAAATATACAATTGGATTTTTAGGATCTATAGACTTAGCATGAAACAAATATTACAAAGCAGCATTTTCGACGCAAGTTGATGATTGAAGAAATTTTCATTTATTTTTTCAGGTTGTACAAATTGAAAAAATTAAGGCTTTAAAAGAAAAATGTGTCAATCAACAACAAAAAGTTAAACGCCTTATCTAAAAGATTCAAAAGAAAAACAAAAAAAAGTGCCATTTTGAAAGAATAGAAGACCTTCGAAGAAAAAATTTTATCAACATGGAACAGACCCAATAAACTTCTTAAAAAGACAAATTTATAAGTCCAAAGGTTTACCCGCACCAAAAAAATACTCTGAAGAAACTGACTGAACAGGTACACACAATTTGTGTGGTTCTTTCCTCAAAAGACCATTTCAGACAGCGATCTACCTATATAGCCTTCACGTGATCTGACCAAGATTTTGTCTGGACTCTAAAAGATACTGTGACCACGGAGTTTCTTTCGGCCTTTCTTGTCAGAGTAGTCGGATAGGAAGCGCCGCCGCCGACCTAATTTAGTTTTTAAAATACGATTGACGTGTAAAAGTGTTTGTACAAACCTACTTACAGAAATAAAATCATTTATCATTTATAATTATTATCACACCAATAAACATATATTAAGTAAAAAAAATATTATTTTTATTTTTACTCCACAACTCACTCTTTAATAAATAGTTAGGTATGTTACACAGACATGTTGTATACAAAAGTTTTTAATTCTGTACAGAAAAAAACACTTGATATGAGTTTTATCCTCAGATAACAGACGGTAAGTAAACTACTCATCTTTTTCTGTTACAACAGATTTTAAGTAAGTATATAATTATGAACCAAACGTGATATCAAGTAAGGCTCGTATCGATACTCGTTATAGTAACACCAATATTCCTTGATTGCCACAACCCTAGCAATGGCAGCCATTTTATGAGACATTATGAGTGGTAGGTAGGCACCTTTTTTTTGTTGATAATATTTCCAGTCCATACTATTATATGTCAATGCTTTCCATACTTTATCACCTGTCACGAACTTTGTACAGTCGGCACCACAGACTACAATATTGGTCGGCACAGCATGAAGCTCTCTAGAGTATATATGTTCTGTGGCATGAAGTCAGTGCACAGAGTACTTTTTTTAGATAGGAAGTCAGTGTCAGTCAGGGAAAAAAGGCGGGAAACTGTAAAAGTGTAAAGGCGCTCTTTCTCAAACAATATTTCAAAAAAATTCCTTTATTGTATTATTAACATTTTTCTTTGTAAATATTCATATTAAATAGATAGTTGATAGTGTACATAATGCATTAGCACCCCGAAATGGGGAAAAAAAGGCGGAGGAAGGACGAAATGTCCTATCCTGACTCGCAGAAGCAGCAGTCCCTTGAGTCTTCGGATTCTGATTCAGCGGAGTCTGAACAGACAGTAATAAGCTCCAAACACAATGACAAGGACGCAAAGGATAAGTACGCCATTTACAAGGTAAAAGGTTACACACGTAAATATCCCGAGGAAACTAAACAAACGGACCTCATTGTATTTTTAACTCGTGTCGAAGACAATGTGCCATTTAGCGATAGGGATCGTATGGCCCTATCGAAAGGTTTACGGGAGCATGGCGTTTCAGGCGTCAAGCATCTACGTACCATTAATAAGTATAAAGTCGGCATAACATTTGACCTTCCAAACAATGCTAATATGTTTTTACAGAACAAAAAGTTGCTAGATCAGTTGTCTCTTAAGGCAACTATACCGGCTGGAGATACTGAAGTAACGGGAGTCCTTACTTCGGTTCCCGTAGAAATGTCCAATAAGCAAATTTTTTCATTGATTGGTAGTTCAAAAAATGTAATTCAAGTCAGGCGCTTCATGCGCAGGGTCAGAAGTGACGCTGGCGTAGCTTTCGTTCCTACACAGGCTGTTGCGGTAACCTTCGCCTCCACTATTCTTCCTCAATACATTTATTTGGACTCATGGCGTCACGAAGTGAGTAAATACATACGGGTATCATTTAAGCTATTACCAATTTAATTAGTTTTGTGTTTCTTAAATAATAGGGTTTGTCCTCCAAATAGTAGATCTGTCACCAAAATGTAGTCACCAAACAATGCAAAATCAGTTCCACAATAAATCACCTAAAATCCTGAGATATAAGGTCTAGTACCAAATAAATGTTTTTGTATGTATTATAATAGGTGTGTCCTAATAAGTATTTAAGCAAACTAATTTAAAGAGATCACCAATAGTAGTAGTTTTCTTATTCACCACGGATCGATTGATATACATAATATGTCGACGGTAGGGCTTGGTCGACGGAGCCCCGCTTCGCGGGGCTCCTACTTCTGGGTGGTTTATAAAAAAAATAACCACGAAGGGGATGGCGGGGTCTCTCGACCCCGCCATCCCCTTCTAACCTAACCTGTCCGAGTCGGGGTGCCCTAAAGTCCAGATTGCATCCAGTTTCTCCTGGTAATTTGTCTCGGGTATCATTTAAGCTATTACCAATTTAATTAGTTTTGTGTTTCTTAAATAATAGGGTTTGTCCTCCAAATAGTAGATCTGTCACCAAAATGTAGTCACCAAACAATGCAAAATCAGTTCCACAATAAATCACCTAAAATCCTGAGACATCAACCTGAGAACAATTTTTGTTTATCTGAGAACGAAAATATTTCGTGGCGATAGATCTATTTATTAGGTGATACAACTTGATGACAAATATAAATTTTGGTGATAGAAAATATAGTTCCCAATACATACCACCAGTAAAACAATGCCTTAAGTGTCTGCGATATGGACATATTGCTAAGTTCTGTCGCAATATTGAAGTATGTTCAATTTGTACATTAAATCATAATTTTAAGAATTGTCAGGTTGACCCAAAGGATGCTAAATGCGCAAACTGCAAAGGTAACCACGTAGCTATCTCCTCATCTTGCCCAATAAAAAAACAAAAAGTGGAAGAAAATAAAATTAAGTCACGAAGCGCCACATACTCTGATCTTTTCGACGTTAATGCATTCCCAGCCCTAACTGCTCGAACTTTAGATATACAGATTAATAATTTAATGAAATCCGATACATTTATAAGTACATTAGTAGAAACGATTACAAAAATAGTTAGTAATAAAGATGTTCCTATTAACTCATCATCAATTAAAGAGGTTTTAAAAACAACTTTAGTTAAAAAATTTCCTTTAGCCTCATAATGGATTTGTCAAACTTAAATATAGTTCAATGGAATGCACAAAGTCTTAATAGCAATAAACATATACTTATAAATTTCCTCTATACACAAAATATACATATAGCAATAATTTCTGAAACATGGTTCAGACCTGATCAATCTTTTAGAATAAAAAATTACAATATTGAAAGGAATGATTGTGGTAACAAACACAATGGAGTTGCAATTATAATTCATGAAAGCATTACATACACTAAAATTAACACCTATTTTGATAATTCTTTACAAAACATTTGTGTAAAAATTACAGTTAATAATAAAGAAATAAGTATAGTCAGTTTTTATAGCCCTCTAAACTCTAATCCCGCTTTTAATAAAGGTGATTTTGATTCATTGGTGAAGTCTATTCCTGGTCCTTTTATATTTGCTGGCGACTTTAATGCCCATCACACTTCCTGGGGATGTGTTTCTGACTCTTCAAGAGGTAGAGAAATCTTAGAAGTCATTGACGAAAATAATTTGGTTCTGCTTAATGATGGTCAAGCAACAACAGTTGGTTCTCTAACATGGCGTCCCAATGCACTGGATTTATCTCTGGTTTCATCATCGTTGGCACTTAATTGTGAATGGTCTGTACTTGATAGTCCTCTTGGTAGTAGTTATCACATCCCTGTAATAATAAAAGTAATGGTTAGCAGAAATAAAAATAATGATGTTTATGGGATTTGTTTGAATGCTAAACATTTGCCCATCTACCCAAATTATAAACTCGTGGATTGGCAAATGTATAGCAATTGTGTCGAAGAATTGTTGGTTGATTTTCAAATAGATAATAAAAGTATTCTTAATTCATATTTCCAATTTTGTACTATTTTGCGCACAGCAGCTGCAAATTCCAAAATAAATTCCAATAATTTGAATTGTTATGTCAACACAAATACCACCAATCACACATGCCATAGAAATAACATTAAAGGACCTTCCCTTCCTTGGTGGAATCAAAAGTGTACAGAGGCTGTACAAAATTTCAAAACAGCATATATTAATTTTAAATATAATCCAACAGAAGAAACCTATCTTCAATTTAAAAGGCTTCGGGCAGTGAAGAAACTCATTTTAAAAACAGATAGACAAAAAAGTTGGTTTTCTCTTTGTGAAACTTTTAATAGATGCACACCATTATCTGTTATATGGAAATTTATGCGTAAATACAATAAGACATATAATAATAATATTCATGAAAATGACGCATGGGTTTTAGATTTTTTAAAGAAATACACTCCAGACTTTGTGCCACATACTTCAAAAACTTTTACTGATAGTATTAATTCCAAAAATAGTTTTTTACTTGATCCTTTTACAATTAATGAATTAATATCTGCCATCTCCTCTCGAAGAGATACTGCTTATGGTCTTGATGGAATACCATACATCTTATTTAAAAAATTAAGCATTTTCGGTTTAGTAACATTTCTAGAAATAATTAATTTACTTTGGGAAAATAATATTATACCTCAAGATTGGAAAGTGGATTGTCTCATACCAATTTTAAAACCAGATAAGCCAAAGTTGTGTCCTGATTCATATCGTCCCATAGCACTTACTTCTTGTATTGGAAAATTATTTGAACAATTGTTGAACCAACGTTTAGAGTTTTATGTAGAACAAAACAATATCTTACCTTCTAATCAATTTGGTTTTCGTAGGAATCGGTCTGCTAGGGAAAGTGTTTGTCAATTACAGCTTGATATTCATAACTCTTTCTTGGCAAAAAAAAATTTGGTTGGAGTTTTCTTTGATGTTGCAGGAGCTTTTAATAGTGTAAATATAGATGTTCTTTGTTATGAATTGTCGCAAATAGGGATTCCTGTAAAAATTATAAATTGGATTAACAGTTTTTTGACCAATAGAGAAGTATTTACTAAATTTAATAGACATCTTTATGGTCCTAGACTCTCGTCAAAAGGAGTCTGTCAAGGAGGTATACTATCACCTTTAATATTTATATTATATATACGAAGATTAAATCTTATTTTAGGGTCTCAGGTCAAAAATCTACAGTTTGCAGATGATTTGGTTGTTTATACATCTGGGAACAATTTATCACAAACAGTTCAAATAGTCAATGATGCATTGGTAAATCTTCATGAATATTTTTCTTACCTTGATCTAAATGTCAATCAGTCCAAGTCCAAAGTTGTTATGTTTGGTAAACAGCATCATAATATTCCCAATGTGCAATATAATAATTGTGCATTACCCATCTCACTTGAGGTTAAATTTCTGGGGGTTCTTTTTTCATACAATTTAACCTGGAATAATTACACAAAACATATAATTAGTAAAGCAAATAAAGCTTATAATGTACTGAAATCTCTGTCTGGCTCATATTGGGGTGCAGATCCAAAAATTTTGTTACTATTGTACAAATCATTAGTTCGTAGTCATTTTGAATATGGTTTCTATTGCTTCGCTGCAGATGTTAAAATTGTAAATAGTTTAGATGTTCTTCAAAATAAATGTCTGCGTGTAATAACTGGGGCATTCAGAAGTACTCCAATAAATGCAATGCAGATTGATTGCAATGTTCCACCATTAAGGCGGGGTGTTATCTCAATATTCCCAAAAATTGGTTTCTTAGAACGTCGAGTATGACGTAATGTAATAAAAATAAGTAACGCGAAAAATACAGTGAACAGAGAAGGGTATAAAGAAGAATTTAAACCGAACAGAATAATAAATAATAGTTTGATATTCCCAATAAAAAATTGGGAAGTTGTAGCACAAAAATAAACTTTGACGTCGAAGATCTCTGTATTTCCAGCGATAACAACAGTTTTTTTTTTAAGAATTTAGTAGGTTTTCCATTTTTTTAAAACTTTAACCAAACCATTATTTAATTTTATGTCTATATTTTAAATAATCTAAAGAAAAGCAGTAAAATAAATGCCCATTCGCAGCTTACGTCACATTTCAACACAAATATCATTTTCAATTTTCAATCTTATTGACGCTCCATAGTGGTGACAATAGTTTACGCGGTCATACTTTAGTCGTCGGGCAG
Organism: Brachylomia viminalis; assembly: GCA_937001585.2. NCBI lineage: Eukaryota > Metazoa > Arthropoda > Insecta > Lepidoptera > Noctuidae > Brachylomia > Brachylomia viminalis. The sequence continues at coordinate 9,697,946 of OW443297.2, read as the reverse complement.
CGCTCGACTTGGATGGTTGGCACCGGACGCTCTGTGCATAATTCGATTGTAGTTTTCAAGTAATTTATGACTGAAAACAGTGTGTGAATTGAACTAAAGTTCTGTGGCGGACTACTAAGGCTACTCACTGCCTAATATTGAAGTGAAAATTCAGTCTCAGTGGAAATATGGGCAATAAAAATAAAATGTTGCGAAAGAGTTTTACAAGAAAAAGACGAAAAACTCGAAAAAATGATGGAATGTTTGGGTAAGTAGGATGATTACGGTATTGTATCATAATAACATTTGAAATTTGTATTTAGTTTAGTATACTTACGAAACTGTATAAATCTATAGAAACGGTATTGACAATTTCTACAAACATTTTGCTAAATCCAAAAACAAATAGGTGCACTCTATTTTGATGTCTATAGAATGCATATTTGAATGCGCCTAGTGCAAACGTCTCTGGTCGAAGCAACCATCGAGGCGATAGCCATATTGCAATAGTAGGTATAAGTAACAAAAACAAACTTGCAGATAAATCAGAGTGCGTTCGTAATTATTATAATAATATAAATACTGCACACTAGTTATATATAAAGCATTTTGATTCTTTTGTAAGATTATTTTTATAATATTTATTGAGTCATTAGACCAGTGCCGATAATTTTTGAAAACGAAAAAAGTCACAGTAGGCTGAAACCCATTGGAAAAGAAAGAGAATATAACAAAAATGAAAGGAAAAATAATTTACGGGCGATCCGAGGTCGGGAAGTGGGGGTTATCTCGATTTCCGGCAAAACTACAAGTCATATGGAAAAAAGTGTAATAGCAAAGTTGTAGGTAATAAAAAGATCTACAACTTTTGTATTCACACTTTTTTCAAGTAACCTCAAAATTTATGTGAAAAATTCAATTCATGTGAAAAATTCAAATTTGACAACAAACAATTTATGTGAAAAATTCAAATTTGCCGGAAATCGAGATAAACCGCTTTTTACCCTTAAACCCCCACTTCCCGACCTCGGATCGCCCGTAAATTATTTTTCCTTTCATTTTTGTTATATTCTCTTTCTTTTCCAATGGGTTTCAGCCTACTGTGACTTTTTTCGTTTTCAAAAATTATCGGCACTGGTCTAATGACTCAATAAATAATTATTATAAAAATAATCTTACAAAAGAATCAAAATGCTTTATATATAACTAGTGTGCAGTATTTATATTATTATAATAATTACGAACGCACTCTGATTTATCTGCAAGTTTGTTTTTGTTACTTATACCTACTATTGCAATATGGCTATCGCCTCGATGGTTGCTTCGACCAGAGACGTTTGCACTAGGCGCATTCAAATATGCATTCTATAGTCATCAAAATAGAGTGCACCTATTTGTTTTTGGATTTAGCAAAATGTTTGTAGAAATTGTCAATGCCGTTTCTATAGATTTATACAGTTTCGTAAGTAAACTAAACTAAATACAAATTTCAAATGTTATGATACAATACCGTAATCATCCTACTTACCCAAACATTCCATCATTTTTTCGAGTTTTTCGTCTTTTTCTTGTAAAACTCTTTCGCAACATTTTATTTTTATTGCCCATATTTCCACTGAGACTGAATTTTCACTTCAATATTAGGCAGTGAGTAGCCTTAGTAGTCCGCCACAGAACTTTAGTTCAATTTACGCACTGTTTTACCAATTTTAGCAAATACCAACTAATATTCAGCCAGCAGCAGCTTCCATTCCCGTGGATGATCCCTCTATCGTCTAAATTTTTCAGAATTCTAGCTTCCGTCCCGGCTCCGCATTTTATTAGAAACATTATGGCATTTGTCACTTTGGAGCTGTGATATTATTGCATTTATTTAGAGTTTATGTGATTTTTAAGTGGTCCGAGGGCCTTTATGTTGGTTTTGTTTTCAATTTTTTTACCGCACCTACTAAGTACCTATCTAAAACACAAACATTAGTTTGAAATGGCATAACTTCCCATTTAATTAACCCTTCCATCCCTGATACTGACTTACACCCGAAAAGCATAATTCCCCTTCTAGAGCAGTCGGGTAAAATTCGGAATGTTTATATTTGACCTGTTTATCATGTACTGTAATAAAAATAAACAGTAGTGATGTTTTTTTTTAAATTGTTATGTGTAATTATTTATTGTATCATATTATGAACCGACACTGTAATTACATCGAATTTTAGAACGCACGTCATAAGTAAGTATATTCAACAGAAAACATCTGATTTCCTTACGTATACTATGCAACTTTCCTTGAGCACACAAACGCCCGTGTTAGCGTTTGCGAGTGTGTGCATAATTACCGTAAAACGCGCAGATGCGGTTGTGTGAGTGCGGTAATAGCGATTAAAATCGTAGTCGGTCCGCGTCTTAAGCATTCGATTTAATTACCTAAAAGAAAGATTTATACTAAAACTTTATAGTATATCTAGAAACAGTCTTCTGGTCAATTTGTTACATTCAGTAACTCCTTCAGTCTCTAAAGCAATTTTTATGTCAAACTCAAACTCAAAGCATTTATTTCAAATAAACCAATTACAGGCACTTTTGAATTGTCAAGGGGTCGGTCAGTCAGAAAGATGAAGCTAGTTGCCCATTCCAAAGCGTAGTAGGTACCTATGGAGAAGAACGGGCAAGAAACTCCATGGACACTCTTTTAAATCAAAATATTGTTACAATAGAGTGGTTACATCATTCATGTTGTAATTATACATGTGAGAACGATGTAGAAAGACGTGCACGTTAAAAGCGTCCGTAATAAAAAGATAAAAACAATTATGGAATTAAAATAAGCCGTGGCAGCTAAGAAATGACCAGTGCCTACTGACGGCGCCCGTTCACGAACATGACGTATGGATCAGCACCATTCAGCTCAACCATTTTGAAGGGAACTCAATGATCCAATACACACGCCACCACCAGCGACACATTTGAGTGAGCGTGACATACTCTCAGCCGCCAGGGCACATTCAAGTCAATGAAAGACGAACCCAGTAAGCTTTATAGTGGGTACCACAGAACAGATAAAGAAGGTTAGAAAGGAAATAGTTCCTGATTTGTATCAGAACGCGCGTCGCCGTTGTCTCCCACTCTTTAACTTCACTACATGCAAGAGACCAATGCCTAAGCGGATTACGCACACAAATAAACAACACGCACTTAGATCGTAAATTTGCTATTGGTTGTCACACTAATGCAATCACTGCGTTTGACGTACGTCATGCACGCATAAAAGCACGCTAGGGTGGGCGACTAAAAGGTCGATAGTTGATATCGATAAAATTAATGTAATCTTGCTTTTTATTTTGCACGTATTGTTGACTATGTGGACTTCTGTAATGCATGTTGTGAACTTGTATTCATGCGAATATAGAAACAAATAAAAGTGGATCAAATAAAAAATACATAACTGAATTTTAAAACCAATTTTATTACTTATTAACATTAGGATTTAAAATGGAATATTTACCATGTTTATTAGAGAAAGTCGGTTGCCTTTCAACCTTACATTTCCGGTACTTATCACCAATTCTAAAAGAAAAAAAATATTGTTCTTGAAATAATACGTATTTATTAAGTAGCATACGCTTGCTCTCCTTTAAATTGGAGTTTTTCAAAATGAAATGCAATCTAACAGTAATATACTTTTCTATAATAGCCTTAGTTAGGTCGGTCACATGGCTCGCACTGGGATATAAGCCAACCTGATGATGACTTATGCTGTTAAATAAATCAGTCCCAACGAAGCTGCGCATAATCTTTACTGTTAACATATGCTTGTTAATATTTCGGAGGTTTTCGGTGTACTTTTTTATAACTGCTTCAGATGTTTTGCAGATTAGTAGCAGTTCTTTCGAAGGGTACAAGAGACCTCCTTTATCTTTTGCAACTATAAATTTATGGTCGGAATTTATTTCACTTGATAATAAAGCTCCCACACAAATGTCACAATCAATTTTTTTCATTAAAATGTGTGCTATATATCCCGCAATGTGACTTATAATTTGTTGGCTAAAATCAGAAATATTTTGGAAAAATAAATTTATGTCTTCATCATCATTATTTTCGGAAACCATATCAATACCGTCTTCTATTAATCCATTATTAGTTGTTTTATTGATGCGTTCTATAGGCGACGATGCGCAATTCAGGATAGAAATATGTTCCAGAGCCAAGCAATTTCCACTTTCGAGAGCCTGTATCTCGATATGTACCAGTAATTTCTTATATGCTGCCTTAAACTGGCGCGCCGTAGGGTTATTGTTGGCTCCGCCATGTGACCTTATATTGCCAAAAAGCATCTCGAGGTGGTCTTGGCTAATTTTATACATTGGCATATAAACAAGTACTTGAGTACGTATTATATGATTATAAATATGTTTTACTGCTTCGGCGCAACCAATGAACCCAATAAAGCCTGTTTTTCGCGGGCTTTGTATTAACAGCCTATCGTCTAGACATTTTAGTCGTGATAGGTAGTCGACTGCTGTGTCTAGGAATCCTAAAAGTTCCATTGAGTTAATTTCCGTAAGCGCTTTAAATTTAAATTGAAAAGTGCTTCGGGAATTGAACACGTCAAACATATTATTAATTATCCTCAAAAATTGCGATGTTGCTTTACTGTTTTTAAATTCAGGTAGTTTCAGTTCATTGCAACAAAAGTCTATAGCATCCGCTACACTAAGGCTGAATAGCTGTGTTGCGAGCTTTACCTTCATTTTTTGATTTAGAAAATGTATGTGATGGTAACGTAACTTGTTAGCTAAATGAAAATTTTCTGTTTCCTGAAGCTTATTTAGTTCTTCCAAAAAAATCCACTGTATTTTATTGCCATCTGGATCTATAAAAGTTTTATAGCTCTGAAAAGCGTTCCGCAATAGTTTGATCATGTGAGATGGATCCAATATTACCAAAATTGGGTCTTTAGTTACAGGATGGTTAAAAGTAATTCTTCGATCTTCTATAGAACAACCCAAACATTTCACCATTGCTATATTAGCAGCGCATCCATCGAAAGTCAACGATATAATTCTTATACCAGTTTCTTGGATAAGTTCTAGACATTGTAAAATTAAGTCAGACCGCTGACTTCCTGTTATACCGTCCACAAGGAAATAACCAACGGGAACTTGTTACAGTTTATGCTTGTAACTAAAAAAACTAGAGCCTCTTTAGCTTCTAGTACATGATCTCCTTCAACGCCAGTACCGATATCAACGTGTCCCACTAATTTTTCACCGTCATATTCTATACGTCGGCGTATAGCCATTTCGTCAATAGCTAACCCCGCAATTATGGTGTAATTTGTATTTTTAGCTTTTTGTTTCAACGCTTCGAAGGATTCTTTAGTAAAACCTGGGTCTCCTCCGATTTTTTCGTACCACTTTCTAAGTGTACGCCTTTCTGGTAAACAGGTATCGAAAGTTCTACGTATGTAATCGTAGGCCTTCGGTGAATAATAATGTAATGTCAACGCAAAGGTACGAAGCGCTGGGCTATATTTTTGTTTGCATTTTCCTCCAGACTTTTTTGTAACCATGCGTCGTGTCAGTTCTTGAGCCTGTTGATAAAAAAAAGTAGGAACGCCTTTTAATATTGAAAGAAAGCAAGAAAACGATCGACAAAGGCATACAAAATACGAACACGGCTAGTGTAAGAGTCTGTAATACCTGTAAATTAATATTTTTCAGAATATTCGTGTCTTCATCTTTCAAACAAAACTTTTCTTGGATATTAACTAAAATGTCTTCAATTTTATTAATTTTGCGTTTTAATCTTCTATTTTGGGCTTGTATTCTTTTTATTTGTAATCTCTGCTTCTTAATGATATGTTCCTTAGTGTTAATAATGTTTTGTAGTTTTCTTTTTCTAGGTGAAGTTGCGTTTGAAGGCGATAATAACTGTTGCTGTAAATAAAAAAATAGTATATATTATTTTGTAACTGTGTTAGCACATTCAATATTAAAATGATTATTTAGGTAGGGTTTTTTTGCGAATTATGTGATTTACTAGCTTTTTTTTTTGACAACTTTGTACGCGCATCCCGTTTTTTCCCCGTTTCCTTTGGAATTTCGGGAAATCCTTTTTTCGAGTTTTCATAACTAAATTAAGTAAAAAAGATTCACATTACATAGATGTCAACAGTTTACATAACATTGTATGTGCGTGTAATTTATCTCAGCATAATTTTTTACCTGAATGCTTCGTGGTTTTATGGACTTATCTCTTCGTGGTGTAGATGGAGTTGGTTTGTGGTCATCCACAGTCGGCTGTAATAAAAAAACAACGTGACTATTTTACACTTGCTATTAATGTATCTAATCAAGAAAAATAATGCAAAACTTTATTACCGTGTTTTGACATGTTTTTTCTTCTACGTTAGATGCACCCTGAGTTATGTCGGGGGTAGATGCAGTTTTTGTTACGGTTTCACTGGTACATGGTAGTGATGACTGTAAAAAAAATTGTTTATTAGCAGTCATCAAAGAAGTATAAAAAACTTAATAAAAAGGCATAATTTTCAATTTCCTTATTTTCAAACATAAGTGTTATAAAAATCAAATTTACGGAAGATGATTCAGATATTGCCATTTTTAGACAAAAAACTGATTTGACGAGACTAAAATGAAATTTTCTAGAACAAAATCAGTTTACTTACTGAACAACACATAACGATATATTTGTGCGGATAAGCGCCTGATTTTAAGTTTTTTTTCCCTGACTTTGTTGTTATGTAATTATCATCATCGAAATGTTGCGAACAAATTGTGCTACATTTAGTGGGGATCCAATCAATTCTACCAGTTGTCTCAATCCACAGTTTTCTTATAGGTGGATCTGTTGGAAACCTAAAACGTATTAAATCATTATGTCAGTTTCAATTGAAAAATTATTTTTTATATACATACAACTTAAATACAAAAAAAAAATACAAAAACCTCACTCAAAATCTATGTTACTAATTGGTCGTAATAAATAATATTATTTTAGTTATAAAGTGTACTATTGATAATAATCAACTGTATCATAGTAATAATCGACATTGTTTACAAATTGGCACAGCACTATCGATGCCTAGATTTCCTGGAAATGAATCCTCGGGACCATAGATTATACACTTAATACTGGTCTCGGGACTCCCGCGGTGAACGTAATACATTGCGCGATCGCTCAAGTAGTGCAAAATGGTACCCATCTATAGCAAGCAATACATAACTATTCGTCTGCTTGCGATTATATCATTTTTGTCTACAGACTTCATAATACTAATGTTATAATTACAAATATCACAAGTATTTCAATGTTTTTGGACTTACCGGTGGAAAGAAATCCCTCCTCGTGCTACACTACACACCTGGCTTCTTTTCCGACACGTTATAATAGCGCAAGACGGCATAATTTAATATTTTTGCGGAGCTTACGTACGCTGTCAAAACAAGAGCGTGATTGCTGGCCGGTAAAGTAAAATTCGGTTGATATTGAGCATTTGCTCATGACCGCGGCGCGCGTGCCCCGCCCACAAGGCCCTTCTAACCTTCTTTTATCTGTTCTGTGGTGGGTACATAGTGCTCACACATGTGCTATGCAATTATACAATACTATGAGATTGAATTTATACAATGCAAAGATAGGTTGTACAATCTTCATCAGCTCCAACACTATTTTCGAATGCTAATTAATTAGTTTACGCGCCCTTGTGGAGCAGGACCAGCCCTGAGCCAAGCATTTTTGTCAGCGATATAATCCCCCAACTTATAATATGCTTGGCTGTATAGTGTGCGTTTTATACAGGATTTAAATTTCGTTTCATTCAGTTGGAGTATGTGGGGAGGTATTTTATTGTAACATTTTAAACAGTACCCCATGAAGGATGAGTCTACTTTAGCCAGTCTGAAACCTGGTTGAACTAATTGGTCCCTATTTCTAGTCCTATAATTGTGTCTTTCACCTCTTTTACTGAAAAGATTTAGATTTTTCCTTACGTACATGATGTTTTCATAAATATATTGACAAGGTACCGTCATGATGTTAATGTCTTTAAACAGTTCCCTTAGAGAATCGCGCCTGCGGAGGCTGTATATTGCTCTGATAGCTCTTTTCTGCAGAATAAAAATAGACTCAATATCGGCAGCCCGTCCCCATAATAAAATACCGTAAGACATGATACTATGAAAATAGCTGAAATAGACTAGCCTCGCGGTATCTACATTAGTAAATTGACGGATTTTTCTTACAGCATATGCTGCTGAACTTAGCCGTCCTGCAAGAGATGTTAAATGAGGACCCCATTGCAGCCTTGAGTCTAGCGTTATTCCCAGGAAAACAGTTTCATCGACAAATTCTAGTTTCTCGTTATTCAATACTATGTCACAATCACTACTTTTAACATTCGGTAAAGCAAATCTTATGCATTTAGTTTTTTTCCCATTTAATACTAAATTATTAGCAGTGAACCAATTATGTACCTGCAGTAGGGCATTATTTACGTCGTCAAGATTTGATGCACGTCTATTTATCTTAAAGATTAAAGAAGTATCGTCAGCAAATAATACCATTTGTGGTTGGTTTTTAAATAAATGGGGTAGATCATTAATATATACTAAAAAGAGGAAGGGACCTAATATCGATCCTTGTGGAACACCCATTTGTACTTTTAAATGAAGTGAATTGATACCATTTATTTGCACTTTTTGTTGTCTATCATTTAAATAAGAATGTACTAAACTAAGCGCGAGTTTACCTAGTCCGTAATGCTCAAGTTTTAAGAGCAAGGTTTCGTGATCAACGCAGTCAAATGCCTTGGAGAGGTCACAAAAGATCCCTATGGCATCTTGGGCCTCCTCCCACGCTGTAAATATGTGTTTTAATAAAGTGACACCGGCGTCAGTCGTACAACGTCCTTTGGTGAAACCATATTGCTGATCGTGTAAGATTTTGTTGGTGTTAAAATGATTAAGCATTTGATTGAGCATTACCTTTTCGAACACCTTGCTGAATACTGGCAACACAGATACTGGTCTATAATTGTTGGTGTCTTTGCTGTCCCCAGATTTAAAAAGTGGTATAACCTTACTGTATTTCATTAAATCCGGGAAGACTCCTTGATCTACACACAAATTAAATATTAAAGCTAAGTATGGTGCTATAGTCTCGATTATTGCTGTACAAACTTTGATAGACATTCCCCATAGATCTTCGGTCAATTTGATTTTTATTTGCCGAAAAGCTTTTATAACTATCATAGGGTTTAAGTATATGTTTAAATTGAAATTCAACCGGGCAGCCTAAAACGTTCGCTCTTAATAAATCAATCGAGACATCAGGTGAGGAATTTAAAGCTTCCGTCGTTTTAACTGGTATATTAGTAAAGAAATTTACAAATTCTTGAGCGACTTCTAAGTTAGAGCTTATGGCACCACGTGAAGTCTCCAATGTATAATCTGTGCTACGTATTTTTTTCCTACTAGTTTCGTTATTTATAACTTTCCAAACCGTTTTTATTTTATTTTCTGCTGATTTAATCTTGTTGCTAATGTACTGGGCTTTAGCTATCTTGCAGGTATTCCTAAAAATTTTTGAATATGTAGCAACATACTTGTTGAAAGTTTCAGTGTTAATGTAGGGCTTAAGGCCGTACAGATCGAACAGTCTTTCCCTACTTATCCTAATACCTCTAGTTGCCCAGTCACTAAAAATAAAATTAGGACAAATATTTTTTGTTTTCTTTTCAAAAGTTTTATTGAATTCATTGTGCACTACTGAAAAGAAATTCTCATACAATTTATTTGCATCGTCCATAATATGACTCAGAACATTTAACTTATTGTTTAGGGTACTATTGAATCTACTTAATTTGCCAGTCGTTATTGGTCTAAATTGTATTTGCACTTTTTGCAAAGGTGTTTTAAACTTAAAAGTTACCGTTTGTCCACTATGATCAGATGGCAAATAATTTACGATGGCTTTCACTAAATAATCACAATCGCAGAAGACATTATCAATACAAGTAGCAGAACTTGGAGTTACTCTAGTTGGTTCAGTAAAAACATTCGATAAATTGAACGATTTAAAAAGGCTTAATAATCTACTGCTATTCGAATTAATTTCCAAAATGTTAATATTAAAATCACCACAAATAATTGCAGCTTTATTACTGGATGCAAGTTTCGCTAGGACATCTTCCATTATTGACTCAAATAAAGACAAGTTCTGATAATTAGGGGGTCTGTAAACGCACACTACAACATGCTTATCTAGCTCAACACAGGACATTTCGATGCAATGTTCAACTGATAAACCAACTATGTCATTCCGTTGCTTAGATTTTAAACAATTTTTAATTAAGATTAGAGAACCTCCACGCAGCATAGATTTACGGTTAAAACAACTGCCTACACTGTAGTTCTCATAATTAATTAGCATTTGATAATCCTTTAACTGATTCGTTGCGGATAGCACGTCTCCCGTGCCATCATTCTTTTTTCCATGTGGCGTTAGGCACGGGAGCCGTGTCATTCTGAAATCGATGGTAACTCCTTCAAATTAACTTTTAGGGAGATCTACTCGAAACAAAACTATCTTCGTTTTTCACGTAAATTAAGTTCGTATCCTTCGTTTCTGGAATTTGTATGTTTTTTTTTTAAATAGGGGTAACCAACCTTTTTGTAAGTTGGATTGATATTATAAACCACCAAATAATAATAAATTACATCTTACACACACAACGTACCTACTTAAAAATTTCTTCAACGAACAATTTCAACCTGCGAGGGTCAATATAGCTAGATTCAACCCTAATGCTACAACTGATAGTTGAATTTGCTATAAGCGCTGTGGTTTCTTCGAAAAGGGCTGTTTCGTTGATGACGTTTATCGTTGGCCCACAAGGCCTGTATTAGGTACTTTGTGTTTAAGGTTTATTTAGCATAAAATAGTACGGGCTTGCATAAAAAAACGGAAAATTTCCACTTGATAACCAAACAATGGACGATCCCGGTCGGAGAAATGGCAAGTCGCGTAAGCCTACGTAGTAAAATATACGCTACGCCTTGTTTACACGGTTTATTTTTGCTTGGAAGGATACGACATACCCTAAAAAAATCGTGGGGTCGTCTTGTTTTTTTCTTTCGTTTTGCGAAAAAAAAAAAAAAAAAAAAATTTAAAAATAATTATTTATTTATTTTATTTTTTTTCTAAAATTTTTTTTTTATTAAATCTAAAATTTTCTGCATCTTTATATTTCTGTCATATGGTTTGAAGCGCAGTAATTCATTTGAAATCAACTGGCCAAAATATTTACATCCATGGATGTCCAAAATAGTTGGCCCTTGATCACCATCTTCTTTATTTTTTTCTATGCTGTTTGCGCTGTCCACCATTATTTTGTCTGTGCACATTGCATTGTCCACCATTACCTATTTTTTCTGTGCACGTTGAAGTATCCAATGTTTTTTTTTTTGTGTAGATTCCCAGTTTTCTGTGTGTTCCCAGTCTTGTGAATACGTTTGCGAATTCTGCTCAAAAATGTCGTCATCGTCGTCGCATTGAGTTTCAATTTCTGTCTCTGGAATGTACTTTCTTTTTCGCCGTAATTCTATATCAAAAAATTATATATAAAAAAATAGGCAATAGATGGTAACTAGATTATAATAGCAGTACTTCGCAAAATGTTATTTTATACTGACACTAATAAAATGTTGAATGGCTAAGTTTAATTACTTACTCATGTAGCACATGACAATTTTTTATAAATATCTAATAACGACTTAATCAAACTTGCCAGTTTTTCATTTGTTTTAAATAGTTGACATTGGTGCCGATTCCCTTGTTTACAAACTAAATCAAATTTAAGTTCAGTGCATCTTTTTCTTTCTATTTCATTAAGAAAAGGACAAAAGATAAATTTTAGTTTAGTCCTGTCAAATTAATCAGCGCCTGACACTTCTCCATACAAGTTTAGACGTGATTAAAAAGTTGACTACTAAAATTACATCAAATTACGTCAGGTGCTGACTAATTTGACAGGACTAAACTAATATTTATCTTCTGTCCTTTTCATAACGAAATAGAATGAAAAAGATGCACTCAACTTAAATTTAGTTTAGTTTGTTGACAAGGGAATCGGCACCATTACTAAACTAAGAGCAAAATGAAAACAATATTTTTAGATCTAATTTAATACCTCATAATCACTCAAACTGTTAGAAAATAAAAAATGAGCTGAAAAGGTTTAGCAAACTCAAACTCAACTCAAACTCAAACTCAAAGCATTTATTTCAATTAAACCATTTACAGGCACTTTTGAATTGTCAAGTGGTCGGTCAGTCAGAAATATGAAGCTAGTTGCCCATTCCAAAGCGTAGTAGGTACCTATGGAGAAGAACGGGCAAGAAACTCCATGGACACTCTTTTAAATTATATTGTTACATAAATATTAGTTACATCATTAATCTTGTATATAGGTATAATTATATGTGAGAACGATGTAAATAAGACGTACACATTGAGTGTCCAGTGTACAGCAAATATAAATTCAAACAAAACAATCCATAATAAAATAATTAAAAATAAGCCGTGGTGGCTAAGAGATGACCAGTCCCAACTGACAGCGCCCGTTCACGAACATGACGCATGGATCAGCACCATTCAGCTCAACCATTTTGAAGGGAGCTAAATGATCCAACACACGCGCCACCGTCAGCGAGACATTTGAGTGAGCATGACATCTATCAGCCGCCAGGACACATTCAAGTCAATGAAAGACATTACCCGGTAAATGGTAGCTCGATAGTACATAGTACTCACACTTGTCCTATGCAATTATATAATACAAAGGAGATTGAGTTTATACAAAGCAAAGGTAGTCTTACAATCTTCAGCAGCTCCAACAGTATTTTCAAATGTTAATCAATTAGTTGTGGTTGTGGAGCAGGACCAGCATTGAGCCAGGCATTTTTATCAGCGATATAATCCCCCAACTTATAATATGCCTGGCTGCATAGTGTGCGTTTTATACAAACTTTGAATTTCGTCTCATTCAGTTGAAGTATGTGGGGAGGTATTTTATTGTAACATTTTAAACAGTACCCCATGAAAGATGAGTCCACTTTAGCCAGTCTGAAACCTGGTTGAACTAATAGGTCCCTATTTCTGGTACTATAATTATGTCTATCACCTCTTTTAGTAAAAAGATGTACATTTTTTCTTACGTACATGATGTTTTCATAGATATATTGACAAGGTACCGTCAAGATCTTAATAACCTTAAACAGTTCCCTTAGAGAATCGCGCCTGCGGAGATTATATATGGCTCTGATGGCTCTTTTCTGCAGAATAAAAATAGAATCGACGTCTGCAGCCCGTCCCCAAAGTAAAATACCGTAAGACATGATACTATGAAAGTAACTAAAATAGACTAACCTCGCGGTATCTACATCGGTAAATTGACGGATTTTTCTGACAGCATATGCTGCTGAACTTAGCCGTCCCGCCAGAGATGTTAAATGAGAACCCCATTGAAGCCTCGAGTCGAGCGTGATCCCCAGGAAAACAGTTTTATCGACGAATTCTAGTTTCTCTTGATTCAATACTATCTCACAATCACTACTTTTGACATTAGGTAAAGAAAATCGTATACACTTAGTTTTTTTCCCATTTAATACTAAATTATTAGCAGTGAACCAATTATGGACCTGCATTAGGGCATTATTAACGTCGTCAAAATTTGTAGCACTTCTTTCTACCTTAAAAATTAAAGAAGTATCGTCAGCAAATAACACCATTTGTGGTTGATTTTTTAATAAATGGAGTAGATCATTAATATACACTAAAAAGAGGAAAGGACCCAATTTCGAGCCTTGTGGAACTCCCATTTCTACTTTTAAACTAAGTGAATTGACACCATTTATTTGAACTTGCTGCTGCCTATCCTTTAAATAAGATTTTACTAGACTGAGCGCAAGTATTCCAAGTCCATAATGCTCAAGTTTCAAGAGCAAGGTTTCGTGATCGACGCAATCAAATGCCTTGGAGAGGTCACAAAAGATTCCTATGGCGTCTTGGGCCTCTTCCCACGCCGTAAATATGTGTTTTAATAAGGTGACCCCAGCGTCAGTCGTACAACGTCCCTTGGTGAAACCATACTGTTGATTGTGTAAGATTTTATTTGTGTTAAAATGAATGAGCATTTGAATAAGCATTACCTTTTCAAATACCTTGCTGAAAACTGGCAACACGGATACGGGTCTATAATTATTGGTGTCTTTGCTGTCCCCGGATTTGAAAAGTGGTATTACCTTACTGTATTTCATTAAATCCGGGAAGACTCCTTGATCCACACACAAATTAAATATGAAGGCTAAGTAAGGCGCTATAGTGTCAATTATGGATGTACAGACTTTAATGGACATTCCCCAAAGATCTTCAGTCAATTTGATCTTGATTTGCTTAAAAGCTTTTATTACTGTTATGGGGTTAATATGCTTAAAGTTAAATTCAATCGGGCAGACCGAAACGTTCGCCCTTACTAAATCAAAAGCGAGCGTGGGCGAGGAATTTAAAGTGTCAGTAGTTTTAATTGGGATACTGGTAAAGAAATTTACAAATTCTTGAGCAACTTCTTTGCTATCGCAAATGAGACCACGTGTCGTCTCCAGTGTATAATCAGAATTATGCTTTTTGTTCCTGTTCGTTTCATTATTGATAATTTTCCAAACAGTCTTTATTTTATTGTCTGCTGATTTGACCTTGTTGCTAATGTACGAGGCTTTGGCTGCCTTACAAGTGTTCTTAAAAATTTTAGAGTAAGTAGCAACATACTTATTAAAAGTTTCCGTGTTAATATAAGGCTTAAGGCCATATAGCTCAAAAAGTATTTCCCTACTTTTCCTAAGTCCTTTAGTTGCCCAGTCACTAAATAAAAACTTAGGGCAGATACTTTTAGTGCTCTTCTTAAAAGAATAATTGAACTCTGTTTGGACTACCGAAAAGAATTCTTTATACAAAATGTTAACATTGTTCATTGTAAGGTCCTGATTACTCAACTTACAAATTAAACTGTTATTAAAATTATTTAAATTAACAGATGTTATTGGTCTGGATTGTATCTGCAGTTTTTGTATTATGATGTTGGACTCAAAAGTTACGGTTTGACCGCTGTGATCGGAAGGGAGATAATTAACGATGGCTTTAGCTAAATAGTCGCAGCAACAAAATACATTATCAATGCATGTAGCTGTAGTTGTAGTTATTCGGGTTGGTTCTACAAACACATTTGACAAATTAAATGATTTAAACAAATTTAATAATCTACTGGTATTTGAATTATTTTCTAAAATATTAATGTTAAAGTCACCACAGATAATTACTGATTTATTGCCAGTTGCAAGTTTTGCCAAAACATCTTCCATTACTGACTCAAATATAGAGTAGTTTTGATAATTTGGGGGTCTGTAAACGCACACTATAATATGCTTATCTAGCTCAACACAAGACAGTTCAATGCTATGTTCAACCGATAGTTCAACTATGTCTTTACGAGTTTTAGATTTAATACATCTTTTAATTAGGATTAGTGAACCACCACGCAGCATTGATTTTCGGGTAAAACAACTGGCCACACTATAATTCTCATAATTAATTAACATTTCAGAATCTTTTAACCAATGCTCTGATATACAAACAATGTCAAACATTGTTTTTTCCAAAAACAATTCAATTTCCAATTGTTTCGAAGAAAAACCTTGAATATTTTGATGAAATAATTTCAAGGATTTCTGCTTAGCCCCTTTTTTACAGATAGCTGGTTTAGTGCTAGAAAATACCTTTTTGTTATTTTGTATAACTACACTGTTAGTGGTACCTTCTGTTGTCTTACAAACTAGTTTAAAATATTTGAGCTAATCACCTTAACATTAGTACTATTACTAATTGTGGTGCTAAATAAAGACGACTTCGACATATTAATTATGTCTGGGTTAATATTAAAAGCTAATAGCCTAGCTATTTGATGTCTAAAACTAATGGGCAGATACACAGTATCCCTAGTCGATCTTAGCTTATCAACAAAAATGTTGGTGTCAAAAAATATAAACTTGTCACTATGGTGATTAACTAGGAAATGCATGTAATTATTTAACATGTGAATCTCGTTGTTCATCGTAGCACATCTGTATTAAAAAAGTCACTTACCATCCATTTCCAAAAATACAGTTATTTTGCCACTTGTAATCACTTCACACAACGTTCCTGACCGTCCACGTTAGATTTCGATTGTAAACTAAAAACATTCTGGCCTAAAACATTTAAAAAATGGTCAATATACTGTTTTCTTTTACGCATGGCTGAAAACACGAGAGGCGTGTCATCTATTCGTATGGCGCTTGACACGGCAGCCGTGTCACGTTATTTTTGTTTAGCGCCACAGCTATAAGTTTGACAAATTGGACATCGCAACGAATCAGTTAACCAATGTTCAGTAAAACAAACAATGTCAAACTTTGTTTTTTCTAAAAACATTTCAATTTCTAATAATTTGGAAGAAATACCTTGAATATTTTGATGAAACAATTTCAAGACATTTTGCTGATGTTTTTGATAATTAATTAATTTAAAGCAAGAAGATACCTTGTAGTTGTTACGTATAGGAATATTCTTACTGGTACCTTCTGTTACAAGGTCTTCAAAGTTTCGTAAATTTTATTCAAAATTTAAATATTTATCAATCCAAACATATTTTGCCTTGCTATGAAGGAACTTTTACTGGTAAATTTCCAGCTATTTATATAATTTTAAAGAAAAGAAGGGACTTGTCCACTAAAGAGAAAGTAAATGCAATGTTATTAGAGTGGTCAGATCATAAATTTGTTTATACAGATGATTCCAAGAACGATAGGGCTGTGTCTTTTGCCATATATGAGCCCTTTTCAAACATAGGCATTGGTCGAAAGATTGACAAAAATTCAAGTATTTTTACAGCTGAAGCTGTCGCTATCTTGAGTGCTTTGAAACATATTAAAAATTATAATTCAGGACATAATAAATGGGTTGTGGTAAGTGATAGCATGAGTGTTCTGGAAAACTTGGCAAACAACAAATTGAATGCTAACACGAATTATATAATTTATTTAATAAAACAGTTATGGGTGGAATTATATCAATCAAATATTGTAGTTTGTTTTGTGTGGGTGCCTTCACACATTGGTGTTGTAGGGAATGAAAAGGCAGACTATTTGGCCAAAAAAATTGTTGATTTAGAAGAATTAATTCCCAATTCTGACCCTGATATGGATGTTTCCATACCACCTACAGATGCAGTTAGTCTTCTAAGACAGCGCATGTGTCAAGAGTGGGGAAGACATTCATACCAGTGCACTCAGGTTGAAAGTAAAGGTACTTGGTTTGCTACCTTAGATGTTCAAATAAACTCCATACCTTGGTTCTGCAAGAATAACAAATTCATAAATAGAAAATTTTATTCAATCATCAGTCGTATGCGTTTTGGTCACTGTCGTTTAAATTATCATCTTCATCGCCTTAGAATGGTCAATTCTCCTAATTGTGAGTATTGTCAATCACAAAAAGTTCAGTCACTGCATCACATCTTCTTCGAATGCTCGTCTTTCAACATTCAGCGCCTTGTGTTGTCGGATGAGTTGCTTAAAATTTATAATAAGCCTGACAAGGTCCCGCAATGCATTCAGGAGCTACTTAAGAATGCCTCAGCTTATTTATACTTGTACAAATTTATAGTAGAGACTGTAAATGATATTTAGTTACATACGTATTGGGTTTTCGTGTTATTATTAATACTAAGTTTAGGTATAATTCATGTAAAAATGTAAATAAAATAAATAAATAATAATATGTACCTACATGAGGAGATAGCTCGGAAAATAACAATACTAGACATTGAAGAAGAAATAAAATGAAAACAATCTAGCTTGATTGACATTGACACTGACAGTAAGCAAAATGGCATAGATAAAGAATCTGGATTTGACAAAAATAAAATGAAAATAAAATAAAATGACTAAAATGGATTGACCACGAAAGACAAAATAATAAAATAAATAATACAATGATTTTAAAAACGAAAGACGTTATCTTCGCAAAACTTACCACGTAAGAAATTCTGTACGGAAGACGAGGCGGTATGGTCAAAAGACTATAGCCTGCCCTTTTGGGCGAATAAAAAAAAAAAAAAAAAGTGTCAGTCAGTCAGTCAACTGAAATTGTAATTTTCGTCGTTCCTGTGTCAAAAATAAACGAATTTTATGTTAACAATTTGATTTCAATAGATTGTCCATAAATTACAAATTTTATTCTAACTATATCCTAATCAGAGAATATAATAATGAGTCCTAGAAGAAAAAAAGCTAAACGGTCTCCACGAAAGACCAATAATTTAAAGCGCGAAAGTAATGCTGAAGATTTAACTTGCAAGCGTCCAAAAGTTGTTAAAAGCGAAGAAGATGAACTAAAGGCTAGAAAGAAGAAAAACTTCGTCGAAGCTTGCAGACAAGTCTCCTGTAGAGCCTATTCCGATCACCGTACCAGATTGTTATTATTATTATACTATTTTCCGTCGTGTACGAAGAAAAGGATTTGCAAACATAATGATAGCACTGGAGTGAGTACCTAGCCGTAGAAAAAGTATTGTGCATACTGAAATGAAATCTAATAAAAAGTCCCAAATCCTAATAAAGCCAGATCGAATTCAGTGAACCTATTGAGCACGACCATGGGGATGTCAATGAAATGAATGAAACGCCTAATAAAATCTTTGAATGATATACTGATAACAATAAGGATTTCATTGCACTTTAATTCTAGAAATTATATGTAATGTTTCAGATAGATATCAAGGAAATGCCACATTATGCTGAAGAGTCATTCACAATAGAAATGAAGAATAATATGTGGTATGAAGCTTTAGAAGTTTGCCAAATGTGCATAACTCCTGTCCAGTATTTATCTGCAAATGTACTCAAAGAGATTGTGGAGATTATGTTGGTAAATATAATTACCTGTAATTTTCTTTTTTCTTTCTTTTTTTTTTTTTAAATGTTGCCCCACACTAGAAATTTCTCCTGTATCGTGGGTGCGTTTACAAACATTTAAACTCACATACACAAACGGCCAGACCTGGAACAACTACTTGCAGGTCATACAAATATTTGTTCCATGCGGGGATCAAATCAAATTTATATCATTTCTTGAAATACTAAGCACATGAAAATATTAACACCACTTTGGTGTTGGATTTTCATTAATTTACCAATATTGTTACATTTCAGAATGTCCATGAGGATGAGTTGTCTGAACATACAGTGCCTCAAATCATAGACAAGTGCCAACAAATACTGGCTCAAAACTTTAGCACACACCCACCATGCATTAAAAGTTTAAAGAATTGTTACAACTCTTTCCTAATATCACAAATGGGTCTCAAAGAGAAGACATACACCAACAGAGTACAATATGAATGTAGGAGTGGCATTGTAAAGTATTGCATGAATAGATTAGAGAATGAAATCAGTTCCGACAGCCTAGATGGCCCTTTAATTAATAAATGTGAGAATATTCCAGAAGGAATGAAGCAAAGTCTAAAAGGTCTACATTGGCAAAAAGAAAAATTCGAAATTTTTGAACTTTTAAATAGACCAGACAGGATAGAAAGATTGATGGCTGTGCTAGAAAGTATCGTAGAATTGTTACAGTTTGATTTGGCGATTTGGCAGTCGAGGTATAAAGAATGTTCTATTTTACTGATTTCATTACTGAAGAAAAAAGAAGATTTATGATAAATAATGTCAAAGAGTACTTAGCAAAAAGTTTTACTTGACACAATTTAATAATTTAATTACTGCAATCAAAAGTGAATTTAAATGACAAATTATTTTTCAGGTACACCAATAATTTAGTGAGACATATCATGAGGTCGCACAAGCCTTTAATGGCATATCTCTTATGGTCAGACAATATATTGTACACGGGGGGTGTAACTGCCAACTGCAGGCAAATAATGAGGCTCTTTGTGCATCTAATACATCTACAGTACCCAGAGTCTATGATAATAATTATTACAGTAAGTCTTTGAGTAAATAAGTACTGGTAAAATGGGGTGAATAGGGATGAAACTTTAAAATGGATTTTAACATTTAAATAATATAGTTTGTTGCCAAAAAGGACTAATGTGTTTACTGTATTATAATTAACGATTAAGTGCTCTTATTGGCAACAAACTATAAGTCCCGGTTCACCCCTGCATCCCTATTCACCCCGTTTTACGATAATTAATTTCATGAAATCATTTATAAAAACTAAAACATCAAACATTATTTTATTTTTAAATAAATAAAATAAGTTGAATGCTATTGGAGACTGCCCTGACTGCACTATTGAAGATATTTAGAAGACATAATGTATAATAACGAATTTATTATAAGCTGCTTTTTTATGTTTCAGACCTGGCTAAATTTAATGATTCAAACATTTTATATCTGTGAGCAAAACTCAAACAGTGACTATCCAAACACATCAAAATTTTGCACGACATTTGCAAATGAATTCTATCAAATAATCTCAGGTTTGTACTTATCTAATTTGTTAGGTAGTGTTCTGTCCATTACATGCATTCATTCAGGCAATCATAAATCATAGTAAACTCATTGTGTTTTAGTACAAACAATAACAATACTATAGCCATTTGCCGATTAGGTATATGTTAAACAGTATTAGTTGCACCACACATGATTCAAAATCGCTTGGCAATTCAGTGCTTTTTTTGTTGTGTGTACTTTTAATTACCTACCTAATTGAAACAAATTCCTCCATGCTTTTTGATTTAGTCATTGGATATAGAAGAAGAAGTTAATAATACAAGTCAATTTAATTATTTCATATTTTTTTGTGCATAATAAATAAAGCATGTTCTTTTTAGTTTTTTTAACTAAGTAGGTATATATTTTTATTTTGTACTTTTTAGTCTAGTATATTCTTCATTCAGTTAATATAGCCTAAAGTCAACTAAGTTATGACTTGATTCGTTTACTAGGAGCCACTAAATAGTTCCACTATCACATCCTGGATCCATCATTAGTTCATCACATCCTCATTACCTAAGCCCAATGTATTGGACTTGTCAAAGCGAATCATATGACTCCAAACTTGAGGAGTTAACTAGTAGCCACTGAAGAGTTCCACTATCCACTTTCTGGCTCTATCATCAGACCCTCGTTGCCTAAGCTCAATGTATTGGACTCGTTAAAACGGATCATATGAGCCTAAACTTGAGGAGCTTACTAGTAGCCACTGTAGAGTTCCACTATCCACCTCCTAGTTCCATCATCAGATCTGCTCCAAGATACCAAATTATAGTTTTGGCATCCGAAATACATATACATACAAAGTTTCATATCGATACAACAATTAGAAGTAGGTTAAAATTAACTTCTAAGATTTTTTACATTGTTTGTTAGTTAGTTATCAAGTGAAGTAAA
The DNA here is from genome assembly GCA_937001585.2 of Brachylomia viminalis. Lineage (NCBI taxonomy): Eukaryota > Metazoa > Arthropoda > Insecta > Lepidoptera > Noctuidae > Brachylomia > Brachylomia viminalis. The sequence continues at coordinate 9,676,434 of OW443297.2, read as the reverse complement.
TAAACCGTGTTAATATACATATATACGTGATTACTGGGCGATTTACGCGATTCTTTTTTTATTTGGTATAGAGGAAGGTTGTTCCATATTTTTTAACTTTATTCAAGTTGTTGGCGGGTTGTGTGTTCTAAAATAAATGGAATAAAAATTATTTTCAGAAATGCCGCTTGAATCCATCGGCAGGATTTTGGAAAGGATTGAACCAGCATATATGAGACATCTCATTGGCATGTTACATATCCAGAAGTTAACCAAAACAAATAATGACTGCATTATAAGCATTATAACTAACAATATCAAAGAATTACAGTTGGGAACATATCCACCAGATGATACTGAAATAGAAATCTCCAAGAAGTTATTTTTTAAACCCAAGCAAATAAAAAGAATAATTAACTATGTGATCAAAGCATGCATGACTCCTGAGAGTGAGGAAAAAATACACTATGCTAAATTCGATAAAAAAGAGTTAAAATTTCTGTTACTAAGTACTACTGAGCATTTCAGCCTTAGTCATCTTGTTCACACTCAATACACAACATTAGAAGCCTATTTAGATACATATGATGTACAAAGTGTGGACGAAACATGGAATACATTGAATGAACAAATGTCTGATAGCCAAACGTTACCTGAAACTAGCTCATATTATATCACTGAAGATTTAGTCAAGAAGTACAAGCATATAATGACGACAATCAAGGAATTACGGACTGTATTTCATGATTTGAAGAGCAGTGGTGATTTGCCAGACATGTTGGAAGTTTTTACAAATATAGAACTCCTAAATATACAACTTTAGGTTATGATCACACCAAAGATGGCAGGATAGGTGGCTCACTAAGATATATGCTATGCTAGAAGTTAACACTAGAGTAGGATAAAAGAAGCTACAGTTGAACTTTGATAAAACGGTTGCTACTTGTCAATAATTTACTTTAATAGAGTTATTAAAATATGTTATCTGAAGGCGAGAAAAGGTGAATTTTAAAATACTTACTTGGTTTTTATGCAGTTCATGAATAGGACCGAGCAAAGCTTCTAGAACAAGAATGGCTCTAATCCATTGGATAAATCTGGCCTGGGAGATATAGACAGATAGACACGCCTGTTTGTTTCCATAGCCACCTGGCGGCTAGCGAGGTCGAGCAGCGGGAGCCTCCGCTTTTCGTATGTTGCAATGATTTTTCATCCCAGCATCTATCTATATTGCCACTTGCATTTGCAGTGTGCACTTAATGCTTTAATCAATGTACCTAACCAAGCAACAACTACAATTTCTTATTGTTTATCTATTCAAAGTTAACTTCCTATACTGTCAATTCTTGCCTGTATATTATGTTTCTTAGCACTCACTTTGAAGGTAATCTTAATTCGGGATGTTGTACTATGAGAGTTGGGGACCACTGCTATTACAGCAAGTTTGTTAATTAGTAAATAAATATTGGCTGCCATAATTTAAATTGTTGCTGTTGATTGTTGGTACTTAGTCCGTTTTAGATGAGACAAAATGAAACAACATCTCAGTTTTTTATACTATTTTATACAAATAATGATGTGTAGGTACTAACTCCACTTTGAAACTTGTTTCTATACCCAATAGTATTAAGTATTGTGTATTGTAACATCAATATATGAATCCTACTTTTGAACCCACCATTTATGTATTAATACTATTTACAAAGGGCTAATAAATATTACAGTACTTTATGTTAAGTATAATAATTTTAATGTTGGATTTAAGTCTTATACAGGATGGCAGGGACATCAACACAACCTAATACCACAAAAAAAAATAACCATTGAAATGTTTCAATGGTAATTTTGAAGTAAAACTTCTTTAGGCACGCTTGGCTTGGGGAGTAAGCTGGCGAATGCATGACGAGAGCGTTACGAAAAGTGTGATCGGGCGAGGCGAACGCATATGGATGGAGCTAAAGAAGTTTTACTTCAGATGTGTGGTCTAAAGCACACTCGTTTTTTTTTTTTAAATTAACTGCCATTAATTTTGATTGTGTAGGTATTGCACTTTTCTGTGAAACAGCACATTTTTTTTGGTAACCGATGAATACATTCTACACTAGGGGGTCTAGAATCATGTGCTAAATTCTTGGTTTCACTTTGCGCATCAGTGTCCCTGTCACCCTGTATATTAATTATGTTGTACTGTTAACATTGCAGAAGACACAAAATTTCCTTTTACTAAGATTGTCATACAAATAAAACTAAGTTACTACACTATTATTGTTTAATTAATATTTAGGCATAAAATGTCCTCTGGCTTTCTTGGATCGCTTAGCTTTTTCAATATCTACATCGGGGTATTCTGCTTTCAATGTCTCCATACTCATGTTGGGGAAGCGTTTCAGTAAATGCTGCACGTGACTGAAGTCCCTGTTGCGTGCTTTTCGTTCAACATTATACTCCTTTTCTTTGTTCAGTCTGTAGAACTTCTTGACAGCTGCACTGGTTATAAAGCCATTTTCAAGGTATGGTCTCACCCAACGTTTATTCATAAACTTGGGGATATAGTACTCCCGCTTCTCATGTTTCTCCGGTAAACCAAAAAGGTTCACTACATCTTCGACAGGTCGTTCTCCAGTCTCTCCTGTCTCAAGCTTGTAATAAGCGATGTTGCGTTCTCTGATAACAGTTTCTATATTATTCATTGATTCTTGAACTTTGTCGATTCTTTCAGGATTAGGAAACAATCTCATTTTATTATTACATGCATGCTCCATTGTGTACAACATATTCCGTTCTTTTAACAGTACGTACCACAGTTTGTGTAAATCTGTATTCGATTTTATTCTCAATTCGTCCAACTTCCATGATCTACCAACTCTAATATTCGTTTCTGCCCAATTTTTCTTAGCGTCGAAGAACTCCATTAGGTCGTTAGCAGGATTCGTGGTGTGTACATCTCGTCTGATGATTGAAGCAGCTGCAACTTTGATAGCATTTTGAGAACGCAAACATCGGGTTATAGTACTTCTTAGCAAATTACTGATCATCGTGGTATTCATTTTAAAATCTATGAGAGACAAGAGAACTATGATAAACAATAGACAGAGAAGAGAACACTTTTAGGTTAGTTCGATTCGACCTTCCCAAATGCCAAATCCAAGTTTGACATTGACACTAAAGGATTCAGTTCTGAAATTATTCATATACTAGCTTTTGCCTGCGGCTTCGCTCGTGTGGGGTCAAAATGTATCTCACCGGATCGTACTACCGAGATAAAAAGAATCCTATGTACCCTGGTCATGGCCTATACGTATGCCCGTGCATGAAAATCCGTTAAACCGTTAGGGTGTACAAAAGACAGACATAATATATCAAAAATCTTTACAATAACGTCTTTTACGTATTCAAATACTTGACAGCTTGATCACGGACGGAGGAATAAGTACTTTTTCTGAAAAATTACTTTATAAACGGACTCTGTTATCACGACGACGCACGATGCGATGTAGTCTAGGAAAAGAGCTTTTCTACTTGCTAGGTATATAACATAATATAACTATTAAAATTATGCTGGACACGCTCTAGTCGTAGGTACCTACACACTGTACTACCTAGGTATGTTAGCTCAGTTATTTTATGACTGAATTATTATAACTTTTGACCGGGTGGACCGATTTTAAATGTTACCTCAAGATACGGACTTAAGACTATATTTCCAATCCACTCTTTTAAGAAAACTTACACACTAATTTCAGTAAGACACACGCGTGTAACACTAATAAGTCTAACCAATAGCATAAACTCAAGAAATGTTGGATTTCCCATAAAAACTGTAATTCTCTGTCACCCCCCCGATACGATTATTTTGGAGTCCAAAAGTAGGTTATGTCCATCCCCAGGTTGTTTTCTTCTTGCCAAATTCTATGGAAATCCGGTCAGTGGTTTAGGCGTGAAAGGTAGCAGATAGATATTATACAGAGTTACAGGACCCGAGTAAGTTTTTTAGGAATTTTATTACCTAGTGATTTCATAAAGTTTCCTATTTTTTAAGTGAGTTACTTTGTATTTGCTCTTATTACCCACAGATAATCAGTTAATTATTAGGCAAAAAAATATTATTTACAACCGTAGACAGAGAATTAACACACAATAGCTGAAATATAAACAAAAATATTTTTGAACGATAGATTTTTGACAGAAGGCTATACGTTTAGTTTACTGTTTACATACTCGTACCGTTACGTAAAAGGTTTTACAGACTACAACTTACAAAACTGTTAAAAATACATAAAATAAATACTTTTTTTAAATAATTAAAGTAAATACTTTAAACGACAACTAGTCGACACTGGGACCCTGGAACGAAACAGCTGAATGTCATGTGGAGAGGCCTTTGCCCAGCAGTGGGATGATGTAGGCTATCAGTAACTTTTAATAAAAATAAGTCCAACAGTTGCTAGATAAACATTTTTCCATCATGAATCGAAATGGAAGAAGAAAAATGATAGAAAGAAAACATCTTGACAGTCGAAACTCGAAAGGAACAACTAAACGTAAGAGTTGAATAATGTCGTGGTTATGAGTGGTTGAAAGGACGCATTTTCTTCGGTTCTATGGGAAATCACAATGAAAACAAATTAAAATAATCGATTTATTTATGTGCATTTTGATGTGCTCCCGGTGTTCACATGACTAAAGTACTGAACAGTATGTGTAGTGTATGTTATTTTTGAAGATTCCATCATCGTAGAGGAAGCTTTTTGAAAGGTACAAACATCATTCACTTCTTTTATTTTTATGAAACTTTTGTTTTTTGATAATATTTTTTACCTGTCCTGGGGTTTGGTTTATTGTTGAGGCATTTCCGACTTTCAACATTCTGGAATTTTGATTTTAATCTAATTGGCGTGTTTTTTTATATTTTTGTAATCCTTCAATGTAAGTAAACAATAATTCGTATGACTAACTTTGTAGTTTTAGTGTATGTTGATACAGAAAATATTTAATTAAATATTTATATTCCATTAGGTGTACCTTTGTCACAACATAACCAATGCCTCTTTTTACAATAAATTAATTTATGCCTATAATAAAAAAAAAGCCAAACTATAGTTCTATCCTTTTCATTGGAGCTAAAACTATCGCATATTCAAAAGCTTTATCAAAAAAGTGGTCTTTATCGACTTACTTGGTACCTACTTGATTTATCAACAACAACATAATGCCTATTCATTGTGAAAACAACACTGCAATAATATTATAGCTTAGTGTATTATTACCTATTTGTTAATCTAGCTGTACAAAAGATATATAATAATCTTATCACCACAGATATTATTTTGTGGTTTTATTAACTTTACTCAACACAGATATAAACAAACAATTCCGATTGTTCTACAAGTAGATTTTGGATGGTTAATTTATTGTAAGTACTGGTAAGTAACTTGGACTTTAATATTTATTAGTGTGCTTGTAACAATTGGCTGGATTAATTGATTGATAGCGGACAGCATAGTTTTTGTTCACATTTTAAGTGTTTTGTTTACAACGAATTTACTTGTTGATTGATGGCAATAGGCTTACCCCCTTTTGCATGGGATGTAATGATATCTGGTGAGATGTGGATGTACTAAAGTACCTACACCTCTGCCCATACCCTTTGGTTAAAAAAGGCATAAGTAATGTGTTATGTTATATTTATTATGTAATTTATACCTTTTTTGCCGATATTGTGTCCCACTGCTTGGCAAAGGCCTACCTTACTTAGACCTCTATTGTTTGCAATTTAAGATGTTCGATTCACGGAATGCAACTGTTTATCTTAATTACTAAATTAATTTTAAATAAGTAAGTACTTACTTACTTATCTAAGAAAAGAAAAATCAATTACTTTGTTTTGCTAAAAGTTAGCCCTTCTTAAGTTATAAATATGTCTGGATTTAGTTAAATGTGATTATAAAATAATTATGCTGATGTCATGAAATTATTTATTTATTTTTAACTCTTACAACTATCTTTACAGATCTTAGACCTAATTCAATAGTGTGGCTATCAACTATTATTACCTAATATTATTTATATCAGATGTATTTATAACAAAATTATGTGCATTATGAATCTATTATTTAAACAGCCAGTGGTGCCGATTCCCTTGTTCACAAACTAAACTAAATTTAAGTTGAGTGCATCTTTTTCTTTCATGAAATAGAAAGAAAAAGATGCACTCAACTTAAATTTAGTAGTTATGAAAAGGACAGAAGATAAATATTAGTTTAGTCCTGTCAAATTAGTCGGCACCTGACGTAATTTGATGTAATTTTAGTTGTCAACTTTTTAATCACGTCTCAACTTGTATGGAGTAGTGTCAGGCGCTGATTAATTTGACAGGACTAAACTAAAATTTATCTTCTGTCCTTTTCTTAATGAAATAGAAAGAAAAAGATGCACTGAACTTAAATTTGGTTTAGTTTGTAAACAAGGGAATCGGCACCAATACCAACTTAACTAAAATTGAACAAAAGCCTTGAACTACTAAACATATAAGACTGTGCATCATCAGTGTTACAAACATAATAACTTAATAACTATATGAAAACAACATAATAAAATGAAACATAGAGAGCTCTATCTTTTATTAAAGAAATTGTTGATATCATCCTTTTATACATTTTTTATCCTCATATATATGGATATCCTCATGGATAAACTCCTCCTGGAAAGAATGAAGAACGGAGGGTTACGTCGGACTCCTACCTACTAAAACTCCACTGTTCCTTCTAGTACCATGAGTTGGCCCGGAAGTAACTTGTACAGTCGCCCCACCCCCGACTAGTATCAGCCCGCCATGCCTAGCAGACACCATCACCAAGTGCGACCGGTCCCACGACCTCACGTCCTCCTAAAGGCGCGCATACTGCGTGCCACCTCTTTGAGCCTGACTGTTTGAGCGACGATACATCCCCTATTTTGCTCCTCCTTTTGGTGGCTGGAGATCCTTAAACGCCCTTCGACACCCGGCTGCTCTTTTGGTGTGGGTGGAATGAGAGTTAAGCTCTGTCTCCCTCTCCGCCGCCTCCTTTGCATCAAAGCTGGACATCAAACGCGTGGAATGCTGTCACCTCCTCGCAAAAGGAGGTGACAGCATTCCACGCGTTTTTACTTCCGACCATGGACTGAACCACGGTTGAAAGCGAGTGGTCACCCGCACCAAGTATCGCGACGAGGGCACAGCGCTGTTGAGCCCAAGCAGAGCAGTCCTCCAGCGTATGTTGCGCCCTGTCCTCGGAGCAGTCCACACAGTTATGACAAACAGCCGTCCTCTCCCGACCTATATGACGCAGGTACTTCCCGAAACATCGTGTCGTGTCAGCCGGAAACTAAGGGCGCTATTCCTCCATAACAGGCCTTACCGCCACTATTGTGGCGAGCCCCCACTTGGGTTGTGCAAGTCGCTCCCTCCATTCAGCCATTAGGATCTGATGAAGCTCGGTCCTTCGTGCCTCGAATTCTCGGGGAACGGAACACTGATCACGCGCTGGCTTCACCTTCCGCCAGCGATAAAGGGATGCAAGGATTTTAGCGTCTAGATCCCAGGGCATTAATCTAGCCAGGAAATTTGCTGCCTCGTAGGAGATCGTACGGTATCCCCTTATCACCCGAACAACTATCGCAATATTGCGACGTTGCGGGCTGTCAGGGTGTCCGCCAACGCGGGCGCCCCATACAGAACCACGGAAATTGGGTAGCAGTCGCGCAAGAGCAGCTGCAACGCTCATCAACCATCCTAAAAAAAATCTTAAAAAATATTTACTTAACGTAACTTATTACATTTAATAGAACTTTCTTCACTCACATCGCACGAAAATATATATAGTACTCTCTCATGGACTTCCCGTGCGTCTAGTCGCGGTGTTTCCTTACTGTACACGGACTCTAAAAATCCGCGAATTGCCTCGTACGCTCATCATCCGTGAGATATTGACCATCTTTTACGATACCTTACCTGTTGACTCTACTTCGCTTTGACCTAATATATTGCCAGAATGATTCTGGATCGATCGCGAACTGGCACTGAATTTTACTTTTGTGTTTTGGTGTAATCATGATTTTTTTTCACTTCATTTTCGTTGTGTATTGTTATGTATTTCTACTGAATTGCTTTTGTTGGATAGGTATAAGATAGAAAAACAAATTAAAGAAATCATAAGTGACATATTATTATTTTATATTAATTAAGCATTCGAAAGTACTTACGTAATTAAACACAACATCTGTGCATGAATGTAGGGCACCAAATTCTGAGAAGGCACGCCGCCACTACTTACCGCCTGTTTGTGAACTAACTAGGTGTGCCACAATTCCGTTTGCCTTACAATTTATAAGGTGACAAAATACGTTAATTAAATGGGGCCCATCCTCTCGTCGTGTGTTCCGGAGGGTAATTGGTCGCCTGCAAGTTGTGCGCGCTCGTTACGGGCCCCACAGAACCGCACGCTAAACAACGTAACGTCTCAATTGCGCGCCCCTGCCGCCATGCCCGCCATGCCGTCTCTCCGCCTGCTGACGACGTCATAAACATTTTACATGATGGCACGCTTATGAAGCCAACTGACGCTGCGACGCCAGTTAAAAAAAATCACCCAACTTCCAGCACCATAAGACCCACGTAATGTCTTTCCCACTTACACCATTTCAATCAAGAAAAAACCATCTTCGTGAAACAGTCTTGATATAATAACTGACGGTTTTGCACAATGCCTAACGATATTTATTTATTTAACACATAGATGTATACATATATAAACATACAGTAAGAAAAGAACAGAAAAATAAGTACAAACTTTGTGAGTTTGTGTAATTGGGAATTAAAACTGCCAGTTCATAGCACCTTGCGTTTTCCTACACCCGTTCCCCGGCTATATACTCAACAATAAAAACTGAAGCGGGCCGTACTTGAATTTAATATTGACGTAAGTAACTGCATATCTTTTACGATCTTTATCATAAAAATGTCAAAAGAAATGTCGAATCGAATTAGGATTCGACACTCAAGCCATGTTCGATTTATTACTCGTATACATAATTTATTACGTCGGAATTATATTAGGAATTACCGTCACGTCCCACTTACTATATCTATCTGTCACCTGCCGAATAGGTGCTGTGCTTACATAGGATCTTCGTATAGAATCGTTGATTAAATCAGGCGCCGTCGCTTTGTTTAGGCAGCGATCGCATTATCTCGCATGCTTGTCAGTCACACTCGACCCGTTTGTGACGTCGGACATCTCACAGCTCTAGACCATGAGCCCGGAACGGACAGGGATGATTGTATTGCATAACACAATAGGACATCGAAATTAATGCAACATTCGCAAAGATGTCGCATACATCCGGCGTCAATTAACACAGTATCGCAGATGAATGAAAGTGTCTGATTACTTCTCCGAGTAATGTAAAAAGTTCTTGCTGAAGTTATCTAATTACGGTGTTGGTTATTCTGGAGACGGGTCTATGATCAAATCAGGCTTTGTTTCCCTGAGAACACGGTTCATCTTGCACGGCTGTCGCACATATTCAGCTTACCCGAGAAGTAACGCCTTCTTTTTTCGATCAATCTTGCTCTCTTTTAACTTTTTCAGTTAATTTAGTCGAATTTTCTAAAAAGCCCATCCTAAAATCAATCTGTGATTCGGGCAAATGATTTGTGCCAACCATTCTTGAATAGCATTATTGCTAACCTCTCCCCGTGTTTTCAATTTGCAAAATTACTTCCAAGGCAACTTCATACCGCGCTGTAGGAATTTATTGCGAATTAAGTCTGATTCGTGTATCGCCATGTTTGGGTTTAGAGCAGCAGCAGCATTTTAGGAGCAACCACACGTTCAATTTTGTTTAACGTGTGGACCAGTAAGCGTCATTTAACCCATTAGGAATTTATTTGAAGCTAATAACATAATTATACTATTGTAAGGCAATACTGAGTATTATGACTATTGCATGATAAATGACGTGTTATTATGATTAATTTCTTTCATAGTCTATAATTACTAATACTAGTATCCAAAGGTCCTACTCTAGTAATACTAGCTTGTGATCTTCATGTTGTGTTGTAGGTATGAAAAAATATTAGCTACATGGTCTAAATAAATGCTAAGGACAGTGAAGATCAATCCAATCCCTAGGCGCCAAACTTTGTCATATTATTTATATAGAAGTCTTGGTGTTATATGATCCGCAAAATTATTTTTGTGGACCTTATGCAATTTGAATATAGTTCATTATCTAGAGTAACTAAACCGCCAGTAATATAATGACGTAGATTTACTTACATAAGTTAGTAAAATTAAACTACTTATCTATTACCTAATTTTATATAACCTAAACTACACTACATCCAGATGTTTCATTAATAACGGGTCAGTATACATTATCATTAAAACTGGTCAATTGGACCCGCTACATTGCCTGAGGATACCTTTGGCGTCACTTCCGCCCGCATTTAATGATGGGGTCTCTAAAAACATTGGAACCTTTTTGGGATACCGATTGGATCAGTAAATCAGCTGTGTCATCGGCTTTTAAACGCAATATGAATGCGGCCATTTATTTGAACTCCACCCATAGTAATTCAATGTGGTATATTCTAATTTAAAACCATTTATTTAAAGTATTTTGTGAATCCTAAGAGGCGTCTTTCAAAGGGCCGAAGATCAAAGCTATTCAAGAGAATAAATAAAAGAAGATAGGCACTTTTTTTTTCTTTTTTCTATACGGGCCACATTCCATTTTGTTTGCGCGCAACTAGCTGTTGTGTAGACAGGCGCGACGCGAAGGCACCACGCGACTCTAGTAGAACAATATCTATGAAAACTCCAAGGAAATTGTTCTAACAGAATCGCGTCGCACCGTCGCGTCGCGCTTGTCTACGGGAGCCTTTATGGTTTAACCGTTTTTGAACTCCGCGCATTAAATGCAATAAATCAAGTCTATCCGGCCGGCAGGTGGAACGTTGTATAAGTCATCAGTATCTCATCACCCGAGTAATACGACGGACGCCCAATAATGTAAGCCATTTCTAACGCTTTCAGCCGATCGGGACTCCGACTGAGAATACTTCCAGTTGTATAATTTTTAAAAGCTATTTTCAAGTCTCCTGTCAGCTAGTCCAGACAGAAATCATTGTTGGGAAAAAAATTGTTGTTCATAATGGCCGTTGATTGTTGTGTTAGCTGTTTGTCTATGCTAAGTCATGGCGGACATCATACAGCTCGATACCTAATGACTAATTATTTATTATTTTAAGCCTATAGTGCACAACAAAGGGCCCACTGCATATGACAAAGGTCTCCCTTTCTCTCTAAAGCTTTTACAAAAGCACCGCCCGTGCATGTTAAAAAGCCATTACATTCTGGACACTTAAAAGGCTATTTGAAAGTGAAAATGCATCGATCTGAAAGCAGTTTTCAGTGAGTCAAACCAAGTGAAGCAAACTCACAACATCGAAAATGAAAGCTGCTGGCATGTAGAACTAGCTGTGTACCTGATTCTTTTATTCGAACGTTAAAGTTGTTTTAATATTTGTTTCAATAATCAACACGTTTTTCTTGTATCGTTTTGTTTAGGCTTTACATGCGCGGACGCCATCATTGTTGGTGTAATCGTTCGTGAAATGCTTTATTCTAGAGAGGTCACACGTTATCTAAACCAGCTGTCGGACGCACACGGCCTACAATGGACTCGTTTGTATCCCTGCCGTATAATATTGTTTGTAATTTAAAATATCGGATGTGTTGGCACGGGTGGCGGACGGTTTATTTTCCAGCTCAATTGTGGAGTTTTCCGAGGTGTATTGTTGCGTTGATTAGATCAGGAGAGCTTTGTTCAGAGGAGAATGGTCGGCTTCGCGCCGCTATCGTCTGTCGGCTGCACGCGACCTGTTCATGAGTTTGCGGCTACACAGGTATACCCGTTCCAACCTTCTGACCGACCACAGCATATATTATTTTAGGTACAAGAATTCTAAAGCTTGCCTTGCTTGAATATCCTAGTTGCAATCCTGCCGTTTGTTATCTGACGCCATGTGCTCGATGGGATTTCCCATCGGAAAAAATAACGAACTTCCATACAAACTTTAATGTCCTATTTAACCCCTTTAAAAGGGGGGTGAATTTTCAAAATTGTGATTTTTTTTATTATTTTAGACCCAGTCGTTTAAGCTTTGCGTTATCTTTCAGTGAATAAATGATTGAACAAATTTAAGATTTTTATTAAGGAGATTTATTTTATCCTCTTATTGGTAAAGGCATTGGCGGTTCCTACTATAGTATACCTACTTACTATAGGAAAATAATGTTACTTACGCTTTTTACGTTTCTTTTTCATATTGTTTACTTTCCAATATCGAGTTTCCGTTGTGACAAAATGTAATTTATTTTGATATAGATACTCGAAGATACTCAATAAAAACCCCGAAAATGGAGGGTACGGTTGAAAAGACGCTAACAATACGCTAATGGCTTATGTTTGCGATGACTGTCCCTCGCAGCCAACAGGCTCTATTATCACGGTCGGTCCCTGTGCGCTGAATTGGCTAAATGTTTTGTGCCTCTGAAAAGATTCAAGATGACGGTGAAATTGTTGAGAAAATTGATCACTTCCACTCGAGCAAGCTGCCCTTGTTACTGCAGAACTCGTTATCAGCTTTGTTTGTTTCTCAGGCCTAATGTGTTTTTTTTTGTTTGGATATTTAACCTTCCTTTAACAAAAAACTTAATTCGCTAAGCTGAAATAGTTTAGTAATAAATAAAACAATCGATTAAAATATTGAAAATTTCTATCAACAATACCGACTAGATATCGGATCGGCGCAAGAAATATGCCTCGGTAAATAACAGCGCACTTGAGACATGAGCTCTTATTTGGTTTAGTTCGCTTGAAACACAGCCAATGTAAACACGACTTTATCACTGGGTGCCATGGTTGTAATTAGGTTGAACTTATAACTGTTTTAAACTTTTTTCACGCGGACAGCATTTAGCTTTGATTTTGTACGAGACCCGTTATTTAGTATTGTTGATCGAAGATTGAAAACAAGTTTTACAATAAATAATCTCTAGTGGTATGCTAACTCTATATAAATAAATAAAATAATACATAATAATGTTAGTAATTGTTTATCAGTCAGGGTTTTGGTAGTGTTGGTTCTGGTTATCTAAAAATAACAGCCAGATTAAAGATGTTGGCTGTTATTTCTATTAAGTTTAGTTTGAAGGCGTTTTCCCTAACTACCAAACCCTTAAGTTTACAACTTAATTTGGCTTTCAAAGTGTACTAGTATTTACCTGATGTAAAAAGAGGACTATTTACGTAGGATCGGGACTATAAAATCACATGGTAAAGTGTATTTTACCCCGCTGTAGTTAAAGCAGAAAAGTTTACACATAAAATACAAATTTAGTCTCCTACTTTTCTTACTAAAATACGAGATCGCCGTCTTAATACTTGTTTAAACGTTTTCCAGATATGAACTTTTTAGAACATTTTTATTTTAAAAGTTACCTGTACTTTTCCTCTCCTCCGTTTGCCATCATTTTGGCGGAAAATCGATATTTCCTGTAAATATTCTCAACTTATATTTGCTTTATGTACAGAAATAAACCATATGACTTCCATTGCATTCCCATGACTGACTGCATCCGCAGACGGTATTTGACTTTTGCACTTACATTTTATGGCACAAATTTGGAATTGGTGATGGATTCCGCGCGATATCGTGGAGGCGATGTAAGCGATGTGTGTGCACACGTCACGGGGTGTGTCGATCAATCACGGGCGCGGATGGACGAGCGACAGGCCATTAGGGGTGGTTCGTCGCCGGACTCAGGTGCCGTTGGTCCGTCCGTCACCTCGCCGCCGCTGCCGCCGCGCCGCCCGAGCCGCCCGACAACAGCCAAGCCCTGTTCGTCTTCAATCACCCCACCAACCGACCGCATGATTCATATTACTCTACACTACGGCTTTATTATTTGTTGCCTTACCTCGTTTTGCTCGGAATGAAATTGAATGGTGGATTTTTTACGAATGAGCACCGTAAAGAACCTCTTACGACTGCAATCGAGTTTACTACCGGTAAGTTTAAGAAGACTAGCACGAACGAGTATTTCCGTTTATTGAAGTGATAACTCGTAGAGTCCTTGTAATTTCAAGAGTTCTGCATTCCGACGGTAAAGTCATGGTTATATTAGTATCTTCAGCATGAGACGAATAGCATGGCAATAATATGGGTTTAACCGTAGTGGGCCACGGTTCTGTGCAACACATGTCATCCTTAACCATGCAATAGATGGCTCAGCTAGACAGCTTGCGGAATGAACTGCATTTCTTGTGTCTTATAACGTAATAGCAACTGTGTTTTATGTCTCCTCTTGTTTAGGTACTAGAGATGAATATTAAAATATTAGTCTCCAATCCACTGAAGCTGTGGTTTCCATTTCGAATACTTGCAGCGGTCTGCCATTTCAACTGGACTTATTTATCGATTCAAGTTAAAATTATAATATTATTTGTATAAATATATGTCATACTGAAGGCGACAGTGTAACTAACAAAAACAATACTATAACGAGAAGGCTTGACCTACCGGACCCAGTCTCTTCAGTTATTGATATTACCTTTGTAAATGTAGGGCATTGGGCTAAAATGTATAGGGCTTGGTGCAAATGACCATCACTAACGAGACCTATACCACTAAAGTTGATTAAATGAGGAGGTGTTATTTTCATGACACTAATAAAGAAAATGTATCAGTGAAAAGTTTAGAACACAACAGATTTTTTTTTATTGCGAAATCTGTCTGCTCTTCACCTCGATCTCGCTTGACGAAAAGCGATGGATGAGGTATGTTTTAATTAAAATGACTCCTTATTTAATAGACTGTGACGGTATCTACAACGCCACATACGAACTACGCGACATACTGACGTCACGCAAAAATCCTGCATCGCGCAAGCAGAGCTTACCGCGCAACTAGCATAATAATATAACGCCTCGACCTCAATCGTCGGGCAGTTGCCCACCAGACATAACACCCGTCTGGTCGGAGGATCCTCCCTTTTCTATGGAGGCATGAGCGAACTTTACACCCTGTTCCTCCGTTCCTTGAACCTTGTTCCTATTGTTTGTGACTATTGATGGATATTAGGACAACTTTTGTCCATTGTCTTTTCAGTTTACTTAGCGCAACATAGATTATTTACACGCCAAGTACATTAAAAAAATGTATCGGTAGCTATTCATTACAAAACACGCTCAGTACTATACCATGTTTCTACGAAATACGAAATAGAGAGGTATTTATGTAAAGATCGCGATACATCAGCAAGCTCGGCACGTGGTTTCCGCACAATAATAGACTGTGTCCATTAATTAGACCAACATGTTTCATCGTAAATGGACATCAGTGACGCGTACTGTACGGCAGCGGGCGTTCGTATAACATGAACGTAATTGATGGTCCCACCTCTAATGCTTTTTGCTTTGCTTAAACATATCTCGACCCGTTTTTGTTTAGCTTCCGATCTCATCTAAAATGTTCACGTATATTCCTGTGTTTATCCATTTACTGCTAATGTTAGTGTATAGTGTGTTCGCACGGTATCATAAAGATTAGATAACTTAATAAATCGTCATCTAACCTCGTCTGGGAGTAGCTTATCCCCCGTTCTGCGTTAGGATGGAGCTATTCACCTTTCACATGTAGGCCATTAGTAGAAAGATAGGCTCGATATTGTAGCACGTGCCTCCTCCCGCACCCTGCCTCGTTTGAGATAAGCCCTGAGCGTTAAATATGTGCCTCTCGTGGCTTGTGGTCGGCGATAGCGCCTACTAAACATGGATACACCCGTTTGTTTATAATATTTTTATGTTTTGATTCTAATGCTAAGGAATTGTTGCTGTCGAACGCCCCGCTACATTCATGGTTTTTCTTTTCAGGTACGCCACAGCCACAGAGCAACATTTTATGAATGTATTTCTCCTAAGGAGCTTTATCGTAAGTTGCTACCATAATTTTATTGCAGTATGTACGATTCTATGTCCAGATATGTTTTGACCTCTCCTTTGTTATTTACCTACGCATATTTTCTTCTTAATGTGCTTTGAAAACGTATCTACCTATTTACTAATTCACCTTACCCTAGATACGATAAAATATTTTTTGCTGTTTTGGAGTTTACCCAAGAAAATTAATAAGGGACTTTTCCGATAGACATTTTGGTTTCGAGGGAACAAAAATTAAGATTATAAAAATCCCTTAGTACCTATGCTAGAATTTAGAATTTTCTGCCATCTATAAGTAAATCAACAGCAAGGTGATCTTTTGTTTTGACTAGCGCATGTCTGCCGAACAATAAATACCCAGTTATGTAATCGATTGAAGGTTAGTGACAGGACGTCCCCCGACGACCCCTTTCGAGTGAGCTTCGAATGTCAACTGGCTTGACACTTGGAATACCACGATACACCGAGTTTGTCGGCACGGAATGTCGTGACGAGGCTGCGGAGGCAAATATCTTTGGACCAAATACCTTCAAGTCAAATACTATACAGAATTGATTTTAGTTATAGTAAGCTGCCCAACCTTCATTGCGATTTGCGTTGCGACCTACTTACCTTGAGGTTTAAGTACAATCGAGGATATGCTGAATTTTTTATGGCTCCTCTACCCATGGGATTCAGAAGTGCTAATCGAATTGGCAACTTTTGCTCTATAGAAACGAACATTCTCATTTATGTCGAATATTTGTTTTCGTTTTTCTACATCGGGAGATAGTTTTAAAGGCCTTTAATGCCAAATAATATCAATGAAATGATTTCCATAGGTACATATAAGTAGCAATAAGAGTCTATTCACCAAAAGTTTATAGGACATCGTTAATTTAAATGACTGGTCGTCATGCGGCCCCTAAACGATTTTATTTATACTTCATATAAAACGATCCCGTTCAAGTGTTCGAATTAGAATTCCAAAAACTGCGTCCCTCCCTCCTGTCGATTCGGTAATGAACTGTAATTAGGGATTCGGCAGAAATTCTTATTGTCAATTTGTATTGTTGGTATAAAGTGAGAGCTCTAATTTATATCCATATTTATTAAGGTCGGGGCTTTCATTGACCTGAAGCGGCATGCCAAACCAGCCGTTATTCGTATAGAAATTAAGGTTTAATTTCAAATTGAAGGCTCTGCTGATATTTTATTCGGATGTTTAAAACGTAGACGTCATCTAAATAAATATTTGAAATGAATCCCCTGAGAGTTTGGATTTCAGTTAAGTTGTAGGGCAAAAAGAGGCTTACCTATTGATACAGTTGGATAAAGGCTAATTGATCTCAGTGCTGCAGCATTATTGTGCTGAAATGGGTAATCAAAAGCGCCTTATTGATCTATAGTGCTCTCATGCGCAACGGCTTAGCGTGGGGTCCTGGGTCAGATCTCCGGGTCGAGCTAAGCGTTATTGAGTTTTTCCAGGTATTCTCAGTAGCAGCCCATAGTCTACGTTACTAATTACAGCATTTTTTTTTTAAATTTGGCTAGTAGTGGTGGTAAGTATTTATAATACTTCATAATTTCTTGGCAAACTCTTGTTGACTGTACCTACATTGCCGAAGACGTTTAATTCTTCTCATATATCGTGTAACGGTGTTCCTATAATGTAACATGCATAGCTGAACAGGACAGTAAGTGGGTGAGTACGGTACGGTGAACATGTTGCAGGTATTGTTCGCGACGACGACGTCGGGACACCTTTGTTCTACCGGGGCACGGTGGCGCGTTACTTTATCTTATTAAACACATGTCGCCGCTCTAACGAACCCGCTTGCCACAATTGGTTCACGTCGTCAATTAATATGCCTCACATGGTCACCTTATGACGACCACGAAATACCGATAAGGTGACTTTACAAAACCAAGTTACAATTTCCTAGAAGAGCGGCGAACGCCACAAAACGGCCGCAGTGACGGCTGTCATGAAAATGATGGCAGCGGGACTTGACTTTATGGTGTCCAAAAATGCTCTCTGTCAGTGACGTCATTTGTCGGTAGGTAAATTGTGGAAGCTATGTGGCTGCCACCGGTCTTTTTGACAACCGTGGCTTAACAGTCCCGAAATAATGCCGTCGAATCAATTTATCTTGTGCTTGACAAGACCATAGCAATTTACCCCTATACCTTCCTAATTAACTGGAATTCATCGTTCAAAGCGACTTCATCACGAAACGGATAACATTATCGCAATCTGTTATACTCAGTTGGTTACCTTGTTGAGATTGGTAGAAAATTCAAGGGATCAGAAACCAGGAAACTTACTAATTGGACACATAAAATACAATTAACGCTTACAATATTCAGCACCCGAATCTTGGGATAACGTCATGTCTCGTCTATTTATCACTGACACAAGTAACTAGATTCGTTATTAGGGCGACAACACGTGCATAAAAAGAATATTTGTCTTATTTAAGACAGAGAGACAGGTTAGGTACATTATCATGATAGTAGTGTAGAGACAAAGATGTTTTTGCGTTGCCAGTTGACGTCTATTTGGTTATTTTACTTAATTTATGCAACCCTTTTTTGTTACTTTGGTCCTTATTGTACTTATTATAAAGTTAAAATTCTAATTATTTGTAATGTGCTCTTGGGGATTTCTTTAGTATTCTTGCTTCAGTCAGTCATCCCTGTGTATTAGTATAACGCCCAAACACCCACAAAAAAAACACGTTCCCATGTTACCTGAATAAGCCTGAATGGGAATGAAGCATCCGTCGTTTTTCATATAATATGCTCCATAAAAGCGATACAGTGGTGGCAGCCGGCCACAAATGGCAGCTGGTAAATTACCTTCCGCTAAGACCTGGATTGCGGCAGTTAGCTCGGTGCGCTGCTATACTATGGCGCGTTAATGAGTTCATGCCATATGTGGCCATCATAACACAATGTCCTCGCAATTGTTACCGCGGATGATATCCATATTTTGTGATTTGTTTTTGTGTTTACGCATATTTGTACGTTATTTTCTCTTTACATTCAGTGCTTTTTGATTGAATTTCAGCTTTTTTCGTGATATTAGCTAACAACTTTAAATATTACTACTGGAAAGGATTACCACTTGCTGTAGAAAGCTGTGATCAAGGTGTTTGGTGTTTGCTAATGCTACTAATCTTAGGGACTAAGTTGTAATGTCTTTCGTGCTGGTCATTTATTAGCTGAATAGTATGGTTGTGTTTTTTTTCTGGATGTAAAGTAATT
Organism: Brachylomia viminalis; assembly: GCA_937001585.2. Taxonomy (NCBI): domain Eukaryota; kingdom Metazoa; phylum Arthropoda; class Insecta; order Lepidoptera; family Noctuidae; genus Brachylomia; species Brachylomia viminalis. The sequence continues at coordinate 9,657,159 of OW443297.2, read as the reverse complement.
TCACATGAAAACTACAGACGAAATGGAATGTTGCCATAATTATTATACCATATAAACTTTTCCATGGTCGTCGTTTTAATACTAAATTAAAAAATGGTTGCTGTGACGATAAAAAAACAATATGACAGCATAAAAAAATTGTTTGGAAATAGACAAGATTGCTTATATTTTATGGTAAGAGTGTGAACACCTGGCATGATTGCTCATAAGCTAGCTACTCAGGCCTACGAATAAATAAATGTGATCATGTTTATTATTTTAATGAGCCATTTTACAAAATATTAATGATATCCGCCTGCTGGGTACATAATTACGTCGTTAAAACTTAACTTAAAACATAATGTTATTAATTCATTGAACTTTATGTAATCAATTCACATTTTTATACCTAAAAAATATAATGTTTCTTTCAATCTCTAAGTATGTATTTTATCGTTGGATAGAGACTACTAAAAATAGTCTCATCTATCTTTATGAGTTTACTAGCTTTTGACCACGGATAGCCCTCGTGGTGGTCGAAAAAAAATGTGTAAATCCTTCTCCATTCAAAATACATATATGCCAACTTTAATGGTGTTCGGTCAAACGGTGTTGGAGTTCACTCTAGACTCACAAAATGTATTACTTATATTTAATAAAAATGTAATCTTAACACACTACTTAAGTTTCTAATAATTCAATCATGATTCATTATGATAAATTAAACAAAACTGGCCCTTTGTGATGTTAATGGTATTATTATTTTAAGTAGACTGAAGTAGGAGAGAAGAACAAGATTTTAAATTTTAATGACCTACAAGTAAAATATAAAGCTTCGGGGAGGTAGCATCAACTAAGAGCCAATTTTCCAAGCTAATGCGATCAGCACGTCTAAACAACGTTCAAGAACTGTCGTTGTCATAATTTTTGTGGAATATTGACACCGACAGCTCTTGTTTAGATGTGCTGATCTACTGCGTTCAGTTTCATTGGTGAAATCCGCCCTTAGTATGCTGACTGTATGATCCCTTGCTAGACCCTACATTACTTTTAGATGGGAGATGAATGGAATAAAAGAAGGTAAGTACTAGAACACTACTGTATTGTCCCAAAGGTACTAAAAGGTAAAATGAGCTTGATGGACTGATGGTGTGGCAAATGAAGTGAGTGACGCGGCCCTTGTTGGCTGTAACGAGAACGCCTGGCTGACTTGATAGCCCAACGCGAACTGAACTATATTACGAGTTGAAATATATATGTGCGGCGTAAACTGCTGAATTGCATAATGTGCGGTTGCACCGTACACTGACCGTACAATAAAACATACTACGTATTATTACGGATAATGTTAAGACACCTTTGCTGCACCTGCCTGCTTAATTAATCGTTTCATAGTCTGGACGCTAGTACCTGCCTACATTCTGTGAGAAAATTAATACCATCTCACGTCTTCCACGTAGAGTTCATTAAAATTTTCGAAACGTATCGTTCAATGTTTTTAATTATTAATTCGTCTGAAAGTTTCACCGTGCGATGGGGCGAAGTTGTGCGTCTATCGCTGCTTCCGCCATATGGGAGAAAGTTCTTTCGGATCTACTCTTGAGAACATGCTATGCCATCATATTGATCTTCCTAGTGTATTTTGAACTCTTGAACTGTCTAAAGTTTTATTTTGACGACACGGTTGGCGCAGTGGTTAAGCGATCGACTGCTGCGCTGCGTGTCGTGGGTTCGATTCCCACACGGAACAAATATTTGTAAGACCTGCAAGTAGTTGTTCCGGGTCTGGCTGTTTGTGTATGTGAGTTTAAATGTTTGTAAACGCACCCACGATACAGGAGAAATACCTAGTGTGGAGCAACGTTTAAAAAAAAAAAAAAAATTGTGGCGTAACTACAGGCCGGGTTCCCACTACGCCGGACCGGCAGACTTGCCGGTTGTAAAGTGGTGCGGGGCACCAGGGCCCTCAGTGTTTGGGGGCCCACTAAGTCGGTCAGCTCGTTGTCGGGCTATGAGGTCTGCTAAGCCAACAAGACACTAGCACATTCACTGCTCTCATTAGCTGATCAGAGCCACATTAGTTAGGTGCATAAGATTTTTATTATACCCATATCTTTGGTCTATCCAAAAATCTATAGGTATGGTATCTCATATACAAATTAACCCCTAGAAATACATTTTTCGTCCCATTATATTAAATATTAGGTACGTGGATGCAGGCCACCTATTAATTATTTTACTGAATTATTTTATATCATCAATGGGCTTCATCTTTTTCTTATCGTTTTCTTAGTACGTATTTATTTTCAGTTTAACTCTCCAAAATAAAGAAATGGTCTGACTCTACCAAAGCATGCTTGGTTAATCCCAGGGGTGAGAGCACGGCCTCTGTGGAAGGCTTGAGTCACGCATTTTATCACGGTTTTTGCTCCCAAACTGTGATAAAAATGTGTGACTCAAGCCTATCACAGTAGGCCATGCTCGCCCCGCTGATCATATCATGAATTCTATTCAACCAAATATTCAGTTGTTTGTACGTGACATTCGTGACTTTGGCTTTTGTTCACTATGAAGTTGTTCACCTCAACTTCGTGATCTAAAGCACTTGTCCAAGTTGATTTATTCCCAAATAACAACTTATGTAACAGTTTTCCTCGTAAGCACCTGTCCCACCGCCGGCGATTAACGAGAAGCGAGTAGAACTGGCAACTAAAAAGGAGTTGGCGAGCAAAGACCAGCGGGTGCGTGACGGCGACAAGCGATAACTTGCTGGCAGTGTTGGGCATTAATCAATTAATTTGTCAATTGTCTTGTAAATTGACAAAAAAAAGTAATTGCAATTAAATTAATCGCAATTAAACTTTTAATTGCACCTTGCAATTAAATGAATTTGATTAACGTATGTCAATTGTAACTCACAATTAAAATAATTGTAATTAACTTTTTTAGTTGTTTTATGAAACAATTAAAACTAACAATTAACTTCCATGTATCAAAATGAAAGGACAATGGGAAATGAATGTATGGAGTCTGGGCCCACCCTTCAATAGTAACATCTGATATACCGTTGGATAGGGCTTTTTAAGTGGAACATTAGTTACTAATATAACTATGGTCAAATGTTAGTACTTTCGGAGATACGACGTCTTAAAGTCGTCAGTCTAACATATTCTTTATGGATACTTATAAGGTAAAATAGTAATAATAAGTACACTTTAAAACAAAAGAGATTTATTATTCGTCTTGGACATCAAAGACAATTACAACATTTAAAAAACCCACGGGGGCCACGAATGGTACTGATGTCTCCCAACCCCTAGGTACCAAATCAAAGAAATAGTGTGAGCGCAACTTCCTACAGTTCGCCGTCCGGTCAAGCAAGAGCAATAATATTGTGATATCGCGTTTCTTCCAACTTGGTTTCGATCAATTAATATATAGCAATAGTATATTCTTGCTCTTACGTGGCGTGACTGTATCCTACCACGCAGCAACCACACATTCTCTGTTGGTATATTTTATTCTATTAAATCATGTAAATCGTTTTGTCTGTATATTTCTATAACGTATAAACCGTCTCGAAGATGTTCACTGCAATATGACTGATCGCCATTTGCAAATGCGCCTGGGCAAGCGGCGGGCGCAGCGGGTAGGGTGGGGGCGCAGGTAAGGTGCAAGCAGATAGGTGCCGTCCGTTTTGAGTCTGGCCATAGTTTATCTTAATATAACGAAGTAAACTACGATCACTTTTATGGATTATGGCAGTATAATAAGTAGTATAACTCCGAAAGTACTGACTTTTGACCTTAGTCGTAATAATAAGTTTTATTCTGCATAAACATACCTATTCATTTATGAGTGTCTTATTCCTATTGAGAGGTGGGCCCATCATTACTCATTCTCCTTAGTAAAAGGTTTAGGAAAATTAAGCTGTAAGTCTCAGTAATTAAAGTAAGTAAAGTAGTAAGTAAAGGTATTGATGATTATTTGAATCGGTCTTTTATTTGTTGCCAACATGTGTATTTAACCACAGGAATAGATGGGGGGTACTATTCTACTACCCTGAGCCACACGGGTATATTATATATTTATATACCGGCTGTACAGCCGTATTTTTTAATTGTTAGTTGTAATTAAAATTAACAAAACAATTCTAAATTAATTAATTGTTAATTGTAATTTTCCACAATTACAATTGATTAATTGTTAGTGGTTGTGGTTACATTTACCAATTAATCAATTGTTAATCTTTCATCGTTCTTGCAATACACATACCAGCAAGTTGCCGATATGTGAATGTACCTAGCGTGATTCTCTCTGCTAATATTCTGCCTGCCAAGCGAGCGTCGCTGAGCGAGTACTCTCTTTGGTAGGTAGCTCTTGTCGCTGCGACAAACGAATACTCGCCTGCTGTGTGATCATGCAGTCAGCGACCCTATAAGTATCTCTTTTACTTACACGGGACCTACAATATTTTGTACGTTTCTTGAGCAAGAAAATCGTTGATAGCTGGTCGCTTCCTCGTCGGCGGTGGGACAGGTGCCTTATGCGTTCAGTGTTGGATTGTCTTCCTTATTTCTCTGCTTGTTCCTATACATTCTTAATATCTTTGTGCACGTGTAAGCAAGCATCTTCAATCGGGAAGACGTCTTAGTAAGTTATTTACTAACTCTCAATCAGCCGGTAAATTACCGATGCTTTCCTATTTTTCTTATTTCTTTTGGAAAACACTGCTGTGCATCTACAGACTACCAGAACCTAACCGAATTCAAAGTTTTACGCATGTTCAAACACTGCAATTAGAAAACCCTATGTTAAACAGACACCCAGCAATTTTCCGTAAACTATAATAACAACGTTATTACAATAACATGTAGGTGTTATATACCTACCTAAAGAAATGAAGTTCTTTGTTCTCTTAGTATGTATTAAAAGCCATATTAAAAACGGGAAAACAATACTTTTAACTTATGTAGAGACAGCATTTTGCAACGTTCCTTTGTTTGGTTTCTGTTATAATTACGGAAGTAACTAACAACATGGCTACAACCTGTTGGAGGCGTTGCCTACAATACAAATAGACAAGTTGAATTTTTCTAAAGTTTTACGGGCTAACATAAAGGTACAAATAGCCGCTGGCGAGAAAAACAACGCTGAATATATTAAATGTCCTTTACATTTTTATTAGAAACTCATTCATTCAGTAGGTAATAAAAAAGTTTCGTTAATAGAAGCTCTCGAATCATTACTGCGTGGAAGCAATCAAATGAAAATCTTCAAGTTCGGTTTGTCGGTTTATTTTGCGGAACGTTTTCATGGATAACGTTGAGTAAAACGCCGCAGGAAAAATTAATCTAGTGTCTGGGACCAACAAATATTGTTGTTTGGTCTGCTCCCGGGGCTATAAGTAATCTCGGCACGTTATGCACTCAGCCGGGTGGTTTATTGGGAAAGTGGATGCCTCGCCACTACGTCACTATGCCGCCCCGCCGCGGCCGGGGCCACTACGCCAACTAATGCTTCACAAATGTTGGTTGATATAACGCTCGTATAATTGGGTCTGTTACAGCAGTTGTATAACCTAAAACTACTTTTTTGTTTTGAGGATACAACTAATCTTTTTATTTGATTTTGTTATTTTTTGTTCCGCAGTGCGTTGTGCATTGTGTTTTTAATTATTTCATTCCTTTTGTCCATTGTTGTTGGATAAAGAATTTTGATTTGAAAATGCGGATGAAAAGGAAAACGTATAACAAAACCAAACGTAAAACATATTATAACATAATTTACCTACTTATGAAACCAGTATTCTTATCCACCATTGTAGCAACCACCACAGTATTCTTTTGTGTCCACATTTTGCTACAGTTTGTTCAATATTCAAGCAGTTACGTTCGTTTTGGCTCAATTAATTTATTTAATAAATTCTTAGAGGCCCAGCGTACCGTCTGTCTCCGGTTCGTTCCGAAGTTATGAATTTATATAGCCGGACGTGTTCAGAATTTATGCGCAGATGTGTTTTCTTAGTTTGCGCCCTTGCAACCGTAAGAAATTCATCGTTTGGTGCCATCACCAGATGTCTCCTCGCCCGATCTCTTCTCTAAACTTTTAATTTGCGCTAATTAGTTTTTAATTAACACGAGGAGTGAGTCGTTTCGCTGTTGTTTCTTTTGACGGACTTTATAGACGCAGGTGACCACCCAAAAAAATATTATTTGTGATATTTGTATAGGTGGACTATGTGTGCCACCTTTGGCTCCATTAACTCCATTGACTCAAAAGTTGTGTTGATCTCAAACGACATTTATCCGCTATACAAACAGTGGCGCCTAAATACGACAGTGGCCAGATCATCATCATCATCAGCCTACAGCAGTCCACTGCTGGACATAGGCCTCTCCAATTGCGCGCCATTTAGCTCTATTCTCGGCAACTCTCATCCAGCTGCTACCAGCCACCCTGCGAAGATCGTCGCTCCACCTAGCCTGAGGGCGTCTTACCTTACGTTTGCCGATTCGCGGTCTCCACTCAAGAACACGTCTACCCGAACGGTCATCGGTTCTACGGCTAATATGGCCAGCCCATTGCCACTTTAGCTTGCTTATTCTGTGAGCTATGTCGACAACTTTGGTTCTCTGCCGGATCACCTCGTTCCGGATTCTTTCCCTCAGAGATACTCCAAGCATAGTGGCTAGATGTAATCTGCAAATAATTAATTCTGTGCTCAGTTTACTGAAGGGTGCGGTGGGAGATATCATATCTTTGTCTCAACTAACCGAGCATAATTAGAGTTAGATAGTTCGATATTCAGACCCCCTCAGTTCTTCAGGCAAGTCTGCTAGTGCTAAACTCATTGAAAAGTAATCTAAGATCGTATTTAGTGGTAGTAGCTGACAGCAGTTATGACGGCTCCCATCGCTTTGTTGTCCCGCACACCCATTGTCCCCTGAGGCACGCGGTTAGTTTTAATTAAGTTCGCTTTGACTGTTCATTTCCGATTGTACAGCCCAGCCAATGCACATAAAGGTTCCATTCTTTTCTCCGTATTGTAACTAGGTATTCAGCTCATTATGGGCTAGTCATAATATAACGGTAGTTCCCAAAGGAGCTCCTCCATCGATGGTCCGCAGACAACTATTTCTTCGCGCTGTTACATTTTCTTTTTACTACATTTAACAAATGTTTATTCAAGCGATCTTTGAATCACTGCAGTTTTCTTTACAGTGAATGAGCATTAGTTTCAGTGCGTTATGAAAAATGGCAGCAAATAGGCCTTAGCAAAGGAACCTACTAATTGCGTCTATTTTACCTATTTAAGTAAACAAACCACGCGAAAACTAAAATGGTAATGTGTAAATTAATTTTAAAATATTGGCGTGGAAGGTGGTAGAGACATTTAACTTGGGCTTTGAAGGAACCGAGATGTAATTAAAATAAATATTTGGCACGAAATCCGGGTCGCGGCGGTTAAGCGGAGACATTTCCACCCTTTGAACAAGTTCTTGTTTATGTTTGCTCATTAAACAAATAAAAGTGGAAATTCTGTCTTAATCTGGGAAAACTTTTACCTTACCTACTGTGCCGAGTTGAAATTATTTTGCGTAAATAAATCACAATTTCTAAAGTTGACATTCGTTATGTATTTAGGTACTTATTTAAATGATTATAACTTGGTTGTATTTGCATTTAGGTTAGTCTGAATATTATAAAATTTCCTTTTGGAACGCAACAACGTTCATCTTTGTCATAGTTGCGTATATATTATTATTCTAGTATTATTTATTTTTGAAGTATGTTTGTATGTAGGTATGCATGTATATTCCTATATTATTTGTTTTAATTTATTAAGTGAATTGTTTTTGATTTTGTGTATTTTATTTTCTCTTGTACTCTTACACACGCTGTCTACATCTATTTATCTACTCCCCTATCGCAGGTATGCTGGAAGAGATTTCATTAGAAATAAGCATAACCTTTGTACCTATTTTCTTCTTGTCTGATTATATTAGTGTGTACATAAATGGTTAAATAAATAAATGATCTAGGGATTGAACTTAGTCTAATCGCATAATATCAGTGTAAACATCAAGATTTTTGTTAAAGATACGTAAAACAAGACATTGTTGTAGTAATTACACGGTCGATTTGAATTCATAGAGCGTACGCATAATGAAGTAGCCGTCAGCAGCGCTATTTGATTGCACATTAGCAAGCTAACTCGATGCCAAGTCACGACTAATGGTACAACAACACTCTCATCTAATGGAATCTGCACTACACAGTGTACTACCATCTAGAGGAGGAAATAACAGCATTGCAAATATACTCGTAGATTAAAATGGCTGCTGCAACTAAATCACCGCATTTGGTATCTATTTTAAAAGTTTCCAACGTTTAAAAAGTTAATTGCATTGTTGGCGACATTCCATTTAACTCGATAATGTGGAAATGCACAAACGCCGTTATGTAACAGATTTTATTCGATTCCCTGGCTCTGCACCTGCCCTCGCCACTCTAGTCAGTTTTGTTTTTCATGAGAATTTAGTTTTTTATAATTTTACCTGTAGATGCGAGCTGTTCTAAGAACTTTCAATCTATGTATTAGTCTTCCTGTCGGTCGGTCTTCTGTAGGTACTTATAACTTAGTTAATTTGTTAGCTGTAGGTTCCTATTTCGGTAGTAGTGGTCTAGCAGTGAAAAATTACTAATTTATCAACAGCTTTAACTTAGGTAACCATTGCAATCTCGATTTCTGAGAGCGTTTATACCTTATGAGTGGCAACGTCGCAATTTAGTGTCATATTTCGTGGTTTTCAATTTTTATCATTTAATCGGAGCTATATTTTAAAAATCTGTTTAATTAACTTTTTAGAATTATGTGAAAACTGTGTAAAAGGTAAGAAATCGTTGCGTTTACAGTTCTATTTATATGCAAATAATACATTGGAAACTTGCAGGGCGTTATTTTCATTGTAAAATGACTGTAAGCATTACGGTTACTTATTTTTTAAACACTTTCACGTAATTCTAAAAAGTTAATTAAACAGATTTTTAAAATATAGCTCCGATTAAATGATAAAAATTGAAAACCACGAAATATGACACTAAATTGCGACGTTGCCACTCATAAGGTGTAAACGCTCTTAACATGAAGTTATTTTTATATATTTTGTTAGAAAACATCCTCTATTTATTCTTTACAGCTTTATTCATACATACATTATCTTATTTCCTTTCGTTGACGTTGTTTCTCCACCCTATCTGTATTACGGGAACACGTTACTGATAAACATAAATACTGGAGTGTACCTCCCCCATCAAAATATGATTCCGTACGTCTGCTTGTATTACCTCAGCGCTTTTCCTCGAATATATTATAAGCCAGGAAATGTATTTCCCGAGCTCAAGCCTTACATGTCTCTGTTGATAGTTCATAATCATACGCGAAAAAGAGATATCCTTGAACTCGTAGTGTTTCGCAATATTTGCTTTTAAGATTCGTTACGCCAACTGCAAATTGCTGAGGTTATCACTTATGTGGAGTTTCAGTAACATTCAGAGAGTTTTCAGTGGCTTACACGGTTTTAAATGTTTTGGGTGAACATATAAGTAAACTGTTTCGTAGAACGGCATTTGTAAGCACGCAATAAGCAAAGAGGAACAGGAACACAAACAGCAAAACTAACAGAAAGTGTTAACATTTTAGAACTCCATCGGAAGCGAGGAAGTCTGAAGTCGTTTCCGTGATTGGATTTTATTTCCTTCTTATTTTGATCGTCAGTCTCCTCAAAGGTCGCACTGTCATTAATCGCTTTATAAGAGAGGAAGTGCAAAGTGGAGCGTACGAGTTCGCTGTAGTGCCCCAGCCCCCGCACCCCGCGCCACCTCGGGCCTGAATTCATTATTGTCCTCCAAGTGAGGATGCGCTTCAAAGAAACTGCTGACTTCCACTCTATGTCGACCCGTAAGAGGGTTCAACGGTTTATTGCGCTTTCGGGAACTTCGTTTATTGATATCGAACTTACTTAAGGCCTTGTTTTATTCCATATTGATCTTCTGCATTTATTCAAGCTGCGTGTCGTGAAGTTAAAATCTACCTCTTTGCAAACACCTCATTCGATGACGTATTTGCTCCCAAAGATTTCGTAGAAGTTTCTCATGTCATGAAATCTGGACATTATCATTGGACAGTCTGTCATTGTAACATTTGTAACTAAGTACCGGGAAGCTAAAAACTCTTCTAGGAACCTTCTTATTATAAAGTATAATTCATTCAAGCATGCAGCTACATAACCACAAGATTTATTAATGCAAAACCACGCTACATTAGTTTTAAGAATCTGATATTTTATTAATAAGATGAGGCTGACTACGCCGAGAATTTAATTAAAATTCGTCCATCTTCTAGGTACACGCGACTCGGAATTTATGAGAGAGTAACACTTGACTGTGCTCAAGATGATTTAGTGAAATTATACTGGAAGCCAGCTGTTTCTACAACGTACGTTAGTGGAAAGACAGTACACAAAAGTTCAAATGTGGACTTTCTTTATGCAAATAAAGATTGGAGTTGACTGCGTGCCATGTTGCGTGCAGGGTTTAAACAAATGTTATGAAGGGGAGAATATAGAAACGTTGAGTAAAAATTATTGTTTGTTATGCCGGGGATGGGTGCAAGAAGTTCACCGCGCGGGTGCATCCGCCGCGCCTGACGGTTGCCCGTCTTGGCACCACCGGACACTCGAGACGCTCTGGCTGCCGCCCAACGCGCTTTATCTTAATGCACTCGCCTGTCCTCTCCCTTCACTGTGTCCATAACTCGCTTTTCCACTCCACGATTGTTTCAGCTATACTACAACGCGTCGTTAGCGCGAAATTTGATACGACCGCTCTCCTTTACAACGAGTCGTGCCGAGGCGCCTCACAGTTAAATAATGTACCTAATTTTAGAAATCTCTGTACAGTTTTGTTAAATTTCTAGCGAAATTTGTGCTAGGGAGCCGCAACATGCGCATCGGCGACGAGGACAGGAATTTAATTCGGGTGTTTCTTCTCTCGGGGAGTGACGGCTTGTGACATGGTGCGACGTCCACCCAGCGATTTCCGCCACATTTTATGTAACCGAGAAAGGATTTTATTGTGTCCTAGACATTCTGAACGTAAACTTTATTCTTGTTGTTGTATTTATTTTATACGAACTGACATTCATGTTTGAGAAAACCAGCGGTCTAACTTTATCAAATGTTTATGTCACTAATATTTAAATTGTATAATAGTTTTGTCACGCCTGACAAAATTCAAATGCGTTTTTAATTTTTGGGGTTAGTTCAGACTTATAATTACCTACACATAAAACGTAACCAGATTTTAAGGCCGCCAACAACGATCGTTTAAATAGTATTATTTAGTTCACTCATCATTCAAAATTCAAAATTAAACAAAAATCAATTAATAATATTGAATATACGCAGGTAAGAAAGGAGGACCGTGTCGTCACAGTACCTACGAAAGGCATCAAAAATCACAATTGTCCAAAAAATCACAGCCGCGTGAATCTTTAAAAGGGAACACTTCGCAATCAGTTTGCTTTTTCGTATGATTTATACATATATAGGTAAACTAAGTGTGACTTCCAGCAAAAGGATACAAATCTCGGTTTAATTAAATCTCGATTTTGCCCTAAACTCGACTTTACTTAAATCTTATTACGCATGTCTTGCACAGTCTCATTTCACATTCAATTTAACTAAACTCAGACTATGTCAATAATTCATTCGCCATTCATTCTTTGCGCTCCGTTTTCAAATAAAAAACTGATGGCAACTCATTTCTGAGTTTATAGAAGAAAAGAACTTGATCAATAATGTCAGTGTAAGTCAGTGTTGGTTGTAGTTGTGTACTCATGTTATTTTCTAGTTTTCTTTAGCGTCAGTCATAAAACATATCGATATGAAGAGAACTAGGGCACCTAATTTTATAACGGCAGAAATAATGCATTTATTACGTCTTCTGCAAAAATACCCGATATTAGAAAATAAAAAAAAACAGATGGGGCTACAGCAAGGGACAAATAAGAAGCATGGCAAAACTTGGACCACCGAGTACAACTCGCACACGAACTTTACCTGTTAAAATCATTCGGAAACTTAGGAATAATTTTATAATATAGGAGCTTTTACTCTGTTTCCTTAACCGTTTAAAAAATTCGTCATCTCGTAATGTACCTACTAAATAAATCGCTTCTAACGTAACTCGACCAAAACAAAAAACTTTTCCAATTAGGAAAAAAAAACTATCCCCAATTTTGAAGAATACCCATAGTCTTAGCTCCAATCTCCAATATCGTTGAACAATTTTCCATAAAAATGTGAACAAAGACCGATCACATCGCTGCTCCCGAAGAATTCTTTTAGCTGAAAACTTAAAACTAAAGTTTCTCGAGAGGAAACATCTGTCGTCTTTTCAACTCGGATTCATTGAACACAACGCTTCAAATTGTTAACAATTACCTTCGTTTAATGAAATCTCGCTCTTTGCTGGCATGAAAATAAATACCTTGTCCAAATTCTAAATTCTTGCCATTTATAAAGCTTTTCAAATAAAACTTGTTTTTCATAAAATGTATTTAATAACATGAGGCTTTCATAAACTCTCTGTCACTTGTGTTCTTAGACTTATATGTTATGGTTAAAGATGTTGATGTATTTTTGGGGTCAGTTCAGAGTTATTTACCTACTACATAAAAAGCCTGACCAGATTTTAAGCCCGGTCAACAATGATCTTTTCAATAGAATATATAATAATATACTATAATACAGGGTTATTTGTAATACGACGGCAATCCATAAAGGGGATGCAGGGGAGGTCATTTGCAACCTTACCCCTTATGACCCCTATGCAAATGTCAACCACTTTCGAAGACCGACTTTTTTTTTTGATGATTTCTGGTATCTTATTGTATCTCGTTGGATAGCTGAGAAGTTGTACCTAGGTACACAATTTTGGAATGTTCTATCGACAAAATATATCAAAAATATTAAAGATAATTGTCATTATATGGCTGATTATTATGTATTGAAGTAGACGCAGACAATAATAAATAAATAAAAAAAGTATTTTTTTTATTATATGTATGTAAAAAGTTGTATTCCGCCAAAAAATATAAAATGGCTAATTACTAGGAAATGGTTGACATTTCCATAAGGGTCATAAGGGGTCATTTGGTTGCAAATGACCTCTCCTACATCCCTTTAATAGATTGCCGACATATTACCAATAACCCTGTATAATTCAATTTTAAGTTCTGACTGATAAATGCCGATAGAATCATTCCACTGGTTTGGATGGATCTTACTTTTCAATTATTAAAATAGTTACTTTTAGTCTGCATCATCCCACTGCTCGGCAAAGGTCTCTCCCCATGGCTTTCAGCTCTTTCGATCCAGGGCTAATGTGGATACTTGTCGTTTGTTTTCTCCAGATCTCATATAAATATTTTCACATTTGTGTATAATGTACCTAAATATAGTAGGTATCTTAGCGTTCTGTGGCTATCGCGTAATACCCATACATTATGTCGCATTAACTGTTAATGATACCATATCTTGCATGTGTTCTAGGTCACAGCTTAGCACTAAACATGAACTCTAGTAGCTATTAGTATGGCGTGTATCATGCGTGATGTCAGCTGTTTGCCCGTTATTCGAGTAGGCACGTGACACTAAACCATTGTCAACCTCTATCTATTATATTCACGACCCCAATGCATTTACACCATGAAAATCTATCACATACACTGCTATATAAAATTCTCATAAATCAAAGACAACGGATTCATGTTTTTCAAGCGCATTTTCATATCATTGCTCTTAAATACATTCGATATTGTTTCATTGTATATATTTTTAAGGGAAAATTTATGTCAGTGTCCCTGAAATTAATCAAATTGTCTATTTATAGACTTGAATCCCCTTCTACCCTTTGAATCTTTGTTTACCCAAACCCCGCAAAGGTGGATCCAATAAATCATAAACTTAGTTTCGCGCGATCTCATATCATGGCTATCGATTATATTTGAAAAGACCTATCGACATTATAATATGTTTGATGTATTTGAGAACTCTATGATTTATGCGCCGTATTCAAATGAAGTTATGTAATACGCAAGTACCAACAGAGAGGAATGTGTGATAAAATGGATGATTTATTAATAGCTTCCATTGTGGAGAGAAACTGCTCGAATGTTTTAAGGATTGCCAATTCCCATCGCAGAAATCTGGCTGTGAATATGTAGGGCTGTATCCCACTATATTGGAAGTGGAATCACGTTCCATTTCGCGGCGGATATAGGGCCCCGCGTTACGGGCCAATCCGACGACACTGATGGTTCGTCGACGACTACGATTTCCGGCTCGCACGCGCCTATATCCCAGTTTTTTCCGTGTTCACACCCAACGTAAACTCAGTTTAGCTTCGAACGAGATATCAAAACAAGCGATTGACATTTTTCGATCCTTTACGCGATTAGTTTTCTACCCAGAGTTATAAAAGGCGGACATTCGCTTGCCCTGTGACATGTTGCTTGGGTCAGGGTAACTGACAGTTAAAATTACATTTCCGTTTTCAAAACATCACAGTCGCAGACTTCTCCGGTTACGTGGGGGATACAAAACGGGGCAAATTATTGACTTTGTACAGTCCACTCAGGAAATAGTTTGTTGGAACATTAAACAACTTAGTGACGCATGCATAACAATATAGGTAACTATGAGTGAAACCGTTTAGAACCGTGAACGAAAACTCGTTTGGAGAGTACAGATAAATGCAAAGAGCCCAACAGGTTAGAGAAGCGGCAGGGCCGACAAAGCCTGTTGGACAAACACAAAGTAACGCTGAGTAAACATCATGTTCCTACGCGCTAATGCACGAGGACCTCTGTGCCGCAGCCACAGCTCTTGCTCGTTTCGAGGGACCTCATTAAACATATATTTTTAAGTACTTACCTATGTATTCAAACTTAATTAAATATAAAGAAACTTTTTTGTTTCTATCATTTCTTCTTTTCTTGCTATTTATTCGCTTCAAATTCACGGGAAACGTTTAACCTAGAAAACTATTGAGAGATATTTTTTTTCAAGATAGTCCCGAGAATAGCCCATGCGATCACTTTCGCAGACTTATCTAGATGCAAATGTTATTCACCAAAATGCCGTGAGTAACTGAATATTCAGTCGTTCACAACAATTAACTGATTTACTACTTTGTGATTTAGCGTGCGTCCACGCTTTTCGGATAAGTCGCTCTTTCATGACCGCGCGAAGAATCCTATCTATGATTGAGTCCACAAGAACAGTTATTGATATTATAAAACATTTAACCAGGGCTATATTCAAAGTATAATAAAAAAATATAATTCAGTAGAGTAAACATCATAAGGGTCGCTCAAGACGAGACCGTGAAATTTGCATGCGGAATGAGATTTGTCATCCCGAGTTTGGTTGTGGGCGGGTAGACGGGCCAGCTTACTTGAACGTATTTTATTTACCGAGAGCACGTGACGGACTCGGCTGAGAGGCAGCCGGTGTTCAACCGCTCGTTTGTCACTCAGAAGTACCTAGCCCGGGACGTTTACTCATTTGAAACATTTAATAAAATCGAACCTGGTGACGCTGTCTCCATAAGTAATTACCTGGTAGAAGGTTACTGTGTAAAAAAAAAAAAAAAAAAGGGGTGTGTGGCGTAAATAATGGATAACCCTGAAACTGTCGATCGGCCAGATTATTATCTATCATTTACCCCACTTATATCGCCATATGCCCATAGATGACCAAATTATTGATATTTTAAATAAAAATCGTACTTAGGTACTTTTCCAATTCAGCTGCCATTTCTATAATTGGCGACTCGTTCTCGTTTTGTTTTTTTTTATGTCACTCCTGAATATTAGTACCTACTATCAGACCAGTCTCATGATTTTTTATTACAATCTAAGATAACATTGAAAATAATACTTATTCTTAAATTAAAAAAAAAAATCTACGGAACTATGCAATTGTGGGCCCCTATATCGAAAAAAAATGTACGCGTATGTAGGCGATATAAGTGGGATAAATGATAGATGATAATCTGGCCAATTGACAGTTTTAGGATTGTCCATTATTTACGCCACACACCCCTTTTTTTTTTTTTTTTTTGGGTGGGAAATCATCAAATAACTTCTCCCGCTCTGGGCAGAGCAGGAGGGCGTGTCAGACTCTTACTGACTAAAACCCACCCGTGTTCCTTCAGTTGCCTGTGCCAGGGGCCACGGTAACCCTCTTGGACTTTTCCGCAACCCTAGCAGGCATCGGTCCTAGCAAACACGCCACACCCCCCTGTATACACTTTTAATAAGAATTGATCTCGAAATTACAATATTATTCAAGTTATATTTGGATTACGGTTGCATGTTACAGAAAAGCACTTGTTAAATACGCCTGTTGATTAACTCGCCTATTAAAAAACTTCTCCGTCCAATCAAGAATTTTTCTCTCCATTGATTCGTTCCGGGCTAACTTCCCCGTTTAATTTCCGGGCTTAATTAAACCGGTGGGGAAATCAGCTTTTTTTTAATGAGCTTCATCCAAATGTGTTGTGTTATGTCATTTTAAACCAACACTACTTCAAGTCTGAAGGTCTTGAATTCCCCTTTTGGCAGGACATTCAATTTAAGAACTTTCCGGTTTCCTCGATAAGTAATTAAACATCAACACTGGTCGTGTTTTGTTAACAAGCGGCTAATAGCGTATTATGAGGTAGTTGAAATGTGTAAATAGCCTTTTTAGAACGAGGCCGAAATCCCATTACAGGAGACGTCGCGTCCGGGGCCGCAAATTGGATTCACGAGGGATGGACGGGCCGAAATAATGCGGCTTCGACGCTACAACCTTTTTAATTTGTGTGAAAATTTAGTACGTCCATACTCGAACCCCTCCTGTGCTCCAAAATCCTGAAAATTAATGAAAGCCCAGAACGGGTTCATTGTTTGGATTACGAATTTGTTTTTCGTTGTTTTTAATATCAATTTTCTCGGCTATTATTTGATTGTAAAAAGCAAGCCAATGAAGCGTGTGAGACTGGAATTTACTATTTATTTTTGAATTTAATACTTTGAATACAGAAGCCAAATTTTACTTACAACTACTTAAAACCTGAAAGATTTATATTTTGCAATTGACTAAAATACAATGCCGCAGCATATTAGCCTGCATAAAACATCGACTTTATGTCTTCTGGCTGCAATATTAGAACAAAACAAATTGGAGTATCGGATTTATCGTGAAAACGTGACACATTCGACGAAAGGTACATGTCACGCAACTCATCGAGCGAGTATTGTTCGTTGCAGCGGTTTCTGGTAGTTACGTTCCGTACGTTGAATCACAGATATTTTTTTACCTTTCATGAATCATTTAATACTTGAAATGTACACTATTAAATGTATAAATTATCAATTGAATGAATAAAGTAACACTTCAATGCGCAACGAATTATTTTTTTTATTTAAGTATTAAAACTTTATGCACAAGTAAAAAAAAAATACTGTATAAGGCGGAATATTAATTCCGCCTTTGTACAGTATTTTTTTTGCTTGTGCCCGAGGCATTTTCTACCAGTCAACCTTATTACTTTGAAAGAAGAACACGAGTTTTTATTACTAGAAGCAATATAATCTTCCTTACTCATACCATTCAAACTATTGCTAAGTAGTAAGTATTGCTGAAATTCGTGCTTTTTACGAACTTTGTGCATTTGTCCATAAGACCCTTTGTAGACACACGTTTTTCTTTCCGTGAAAAACGGCTTATTTGCCGTGTGTAGGAACGGTCGCCAGTGTTGTAATGGATAACTGTGGAAGCTATGTACACGGACACGGCGGCATTACGGCACGGCGGCGGCGCCGGCGCGGCGCCGAGATACGCCGTGTCCATGCACGGCGTGATTCACATCAGTGTTGTATGGCAGTTTAGGGGAGACTATCGACAGTGCCGGATGATTTTACAGCGGCAATTATTTTACGGTGATTTTGTTTTAAAATGGAGATAAATCAAAACCTTCCTTTCCTTTTTTCATCGTTTTTAGTTTTCTATACTTACACGTAATACTTAAGCACTGATGATCATTTTCTTGTATGGATTCATGACGCACGTCTGCAGCTTGGCACAGAAAAAACACAACTGAACCGTACCGTCAAACGGGGTGAATAGGGACGCAGGGGTGAATAGAGACGAAACTTTAGAAGGGATTTTAACCTTGAAATAATATAGTTTATTCCAAAAAGGACTCTTAATGTGTTTATTGTAATATAATTAACGATTAAGTGCTCTTGTTGGGGTCAAACTAAATTATTTCAAGGTTAAAATCCCCTTTAAAGTTTCGTTTCTATTCACCCCTGCATGCCTATTCACCCCGTTTGACTGTACCTAACCGTTGTCACGTCCTGTTGTTAGCCGTGTCATGTACAAGCTCACACGTTTTTTCTACGGCGCGGTTTTTTACGCCGTACCGTAATGAAACCGTGCTTTGTACAAAGGGCCTAAGGGAGCAATATATTTTGTCATGGCCTGTCTATTGTCTACTCAGTACCCATTGTTAGTTGTATACATAACCAGCCTATAATGTTCCCACTGCTGGGACACAGGCCTCCTCTCTGTGAGAGGGAGAAGGCCGTAATCCACTATGCGAGCCCAGTGCGGGTTGGTGGATGTCATGTCTTCGAATTTTTGGTTCTATGACATGCCGGTTTCCTCACGATGTTGCCCTTCACCGTTTTGAGAGCAGTGGCGTTGAAATAATTTACACAAAGTAAAGTGCCTGCTTGGGATCGAACCCACGACCTACAACTCGCAAGTCACAGCCGTTACCACTGGGCCACCACTGCTCCAGAACTTGCACTTGCTAGTTGTATACAGGGTGTTTGGCGCATGGACCGACACAATGTTTCCAGGGATTTGGGAGGTCATTAGCTAGGTTCTACCCATACACCCTTTGTCCCAAACGTCACGGTTGGTTACATACGATTTTTTTTTAATGAAAAAAAACACCCAAAATATTTCCTTTATTCGAAATAGTAAGTTTTTTGTTTGTGGGTGTAGTGGCAGTGATACAACTGGTTTCAAGAAAATTCCTTACAAGCTTCCAAAGTTTATTTTTGTATGAAATTTTACAACTTCTAAATTCGTTAAAAAAAATTGGGACAAAGGGTGTATGGGTAGAACCTAGCTAATGACCCCCCAAATCCCTGGAAACATTGTGTCGGTCCATGCGCCAAACACTCTGTATATTTCCCGAATACCAAACCCGAAACGTGAAATGGAAATTAAATATACTCTGTAATATTAAATAAAACGTAACAATCAAAAGTCACAGTGCTCGCATTAAATAGCTGAAGCGCGTTCCTATAAGCCTGAAGTACCTACCAAAAGCAAAACGTATTGCTACGAGTCAATTGGCTGTTCAAACAGGCAGACGTAGGCGGAATAGCAAATATGTGAGCGCCTATTTGCTACCATTATATGGAGGAAAAGTCGCGGGAAACATCTAGTTGTACCCATACGGCCATACCCAAAGGATTTAGTTTATGTGGCGCTATTGATACACCATGATATTTTCGTACGAGTCTTTCTGAGTTGTTATTAATAGTCTTGTTTACACAAATATTTGCGAGCGATCTATGTAAAAATACTGGTTCAAATCTGACTGGCATTAAGCTGGGGTTCAGGTTGACCCCGTAAATAATTGAGCGCTTAGTTTGGATGAGACCTTTCTAGGACCTTCACAGGTAATATGATTATTTATGCCAGTCTTTATTGTTTTCTATTTCCTGCAATTTATTTAGAATCAAAAGCGTGACCTATTAATTGAATACTCATCATTATTGCAAAGACGCTTAATTAATCATTTGTGTCATTCTGTAAGCTATACTTCCTTAACCGGTTGCAATTTGATTAGGTCCATTCTATTCTATTTCTTATTATGGCAAGCAAAGCCGATGTAGACCATTCTGCCAATGTCTAAAGTGAATTGGAAAAGCAAGAGCGCATAATATAAACTGTAGTATAGTTAAAATCTCGCTGCAGACTTGGTCATAAATCATAATCGGAGTAGGGATGTGCGCTAGTTGCGCGTGCTCAAGGCCATTATCGATAACAGAATCATTAAGGTTATCACGTAAACATACTGTTTTAGTTTTATATATACGTTCTTTTGTTTTTATATTTAATATGCTTTGTAGTAAAATTGAGAATAAAATAAAAAAAAATGTGTATTTATTTCTATCGCCCATTTATAAATGTATAAAACTATCGATATCACTCATCGACTGCAGTAATACACAGGACTACGTGTGGGCGTGGCCTGCCCATAAGGCCCGTGAGTGGGAAAGAGAGCGAAACACTCGAATGATTTATGACCGAGTCTGCAGCGAGATTTTAACTATACTATAGCTTCGCCCGCGTAGATGTCGGAAAATATCCCACGGGTACATACTGCGGGGATTCAAAGTACCCTATGTGTAATCTAGGTTATAAATGGATTAATTTGGCTCACACATAATTTGTGTGCCTCGTCCAAACCCGTTCAGCTGATAATCGTTTCTATTTTATTATAGGTACGTACCTTTTCAAAAAAAAAAAACAAAATGATACAAATCGTCGATGATACAGCTGATCTTTTTATAAAGCTTGTGGAGTTAGCAAGGGAACTCGGCAACATCTTTATCGTTTGTCAAAAGATTGGAAGCATTTAGATAGAAAGGTGACATCTAACTGAATGTGTCAATGACGTATGAAATATTTGGCGGGGATTTTCACAGGCATAACATTCGGCAGTCTGTAACAGCATCGAAAGTCTGATCCTGAATCATAACAATTTCGTTTGTTATCTCGGCAAAGCGGCGTCGTTATCTCCAAAACGGTTTCACTTGTTGGAACAGTTGCCTGTTTGAATACTAATTTCCGTACCCGTTAAATGCGTACAGTATACTGCCACAGTTCTATCTAAGAATTAGTGGCTTTCATTAATTAAGTTGTTGACATCTACAAGTAGATATTGCAAGATTTTGGACTAGACTCGCGGCACTTTTGAATAGTTTATAGAGTATCTTTCAGCCACGAAATATTCAACAAAATGTGCCCGTTTTATAATAGATCATAAATCGCAATGCTTTTAAAACTTCTCTCGTTCATTGCTTCTCGTACTTTCGATTACACACACTTATCTTATTATGAGGCTTATTGATGCATATTTACAAATATTTTAAAAATCCTCATTATAAGACGTAAATTTAATAGTCAAAGCTGTTTTCTAAATAATCTGCCGTCAAAAGCTTCACAAGTGAATATATTAAGTTTTTAATTAGTACTAACACAATTTGCGAGCGCTAAAGTTTAAGTCTGCAGAAATAATAATTTTTACCTTCAATTAGGATCGGGAAGTTGCAAAACAGAAAGAGAAAACGAAAATTGAAGTAAGATCATTATTGAATGAGATGCTGTGTGATATTTACTTATCATACTTTAATATTATAAATACGAAAGTAACTCTTGTCTGTCTGTTACCTTTTCACGTCTTAAGAGCGCCTATCAGTTTCGCGGTCTAAAAACCAAAAATTAAAATTTTTTCAACGCTAATTTCTCAATAACTTTAAGGTATCTGTATATTTTTTTTAATGCACAATTATTCATCACCTATTTATATATTAAGTCTACGAATTTAAATTTTGCTAAGTAAGTAATATAAATTACAAAAAATAAAAATCTGACACACGTTTTCACGTAAGCACGAAACACCAGGTTTTCATCTCAATTAAGAAAATTGTAATAATTTACTATTATTTCTATAATCATAAAACGTGTTAATTATAATTGTAGAGAATTAAATAGGCAGAAATAAAAAATAGTTATTTAAAAATGGCTTTAACTTTATGTATACTAAACGGCAATTTCATAGGTAAAGAAGACCTAAAATATACGCTGGTCACACTTTATTGTTTGCTTTTACTATAGTGAATGCCGTACTAGGTAACGCTATTTTTATAGGGTACCTTTTTTTTTTTTTTTTTTTGAGGATGGGAAATCATCAAATGACCCCTCCCGCTCTGGGTGGAGCGGAAGGGAGTGTCAGACTCTTACTGACTAAAACCCACCCGTGTTCCTTCCTTGGCCCTTTATGTTCCGGGTCAGCGGTACCCCTTATGGATGATCCCGCTTTCCCGGCAGGCTTAGGCCCTAGTGGGCCCCCTCTTCGATGCTGACATCTCTTTGAGGCGCGCGTGGAACACGTACGCGCCGTCCGGCACGGGCCTGATCCTGATCGGACGGTGAGCTACCCATTACTCACCGCCCGCAGGCCCGCGCCTACGGTGGCCGGGAGTCGTCACGCGGCTCCCGACGCCCGGAGCGTCCACCGCGGCGGTTTGGACGGGAGACTCTCTCCCTCTCCCGTCCCGCCGCCTCCTTCGCTAGCATGACTGCTTCGCAGAAGGAGGCGACTGCCTCCCACTCCCCCTCGCCCCGGACCATGGCTTGAACCAAGGCCGGGCGTGAGAGGTCGCCGCCGCTGCCGATCGCCTCTACGAGGACACGGCGGTGCTCCGCCCATGCAGGGCAGGCCCCCACCGTATGCTCCACCGTGTCCTCGGGGCGATCATGGCAGTGTTATAGGGTACCTTAAACATAACATATCACAATAAAATCCATCCAGTATTACGGAACGAAGTAAGTAAAAAATTAAGTACTGATAATAGCGGATACGGACCAAGATTATTTTGTTCCCACTTTACCGTACGACAACGCACACTACGATTGTCAGCACACAAACACACAGCACCACAGCACAAACACGCACAGCAGTGTGTCTGTGTGCTCGAAAGCACACAGACACACTGCGCTCCGATAGTTACCTAAACTAGTAGCGCGCCGAAATTGTTAGGGGCTCTTAAAGGCTGAACGGATTTTGATGACTTTTGCCACACACGTCGACCGGGACCTGGGTTGGGATATAGGATATTTTTATGCCGGTAGTACGTTTTCGTGGGACAATTTCCATACTCCACGCGGGTGAAGCCGCGGGCAAAAGTAAGTGTTTCTATATTATACCGTCTGAAATCGTCTTTTGTGTAAGTACAAAATTGGTTACCACCTGTGCAGACAACAATTATTCAGAGTAGGTACCTGCATTGTCAACTATTATGTGTCGCATTAATTATTCACGATTCAAGTTATTTTTTAATCACCATCATTGTTGACGCGTGTGATCTCAACAATGAAGGCTTCAGAATCACGAGCCTATACAAAAGGTTTGTATATATAGGTCATGATAATCCGTTTGCAAACGTGTCAGTTGAATGGGCAGCTCAATGTCGTCCCTGTAATTAAGGAGTCACCTGCGTGAACAACTCAGTCCGCGTAATTAAAGCTTTCAACTTGGGTCGAGTTATGTCGACCCACTAGGGACACTGCGGTTTGTGAGTCAAATTTCATGCAGATAATAGTACCTCTATAACTGCGCAACTTGTGAGCTTAGCCACGATTTAATTGAAGCCGAGAATAAAGTGGGCAAGTTTACAATATAAATAAAGGCAACCTCTTTGCGGATTAATTTAATAATTTAATTGTTTGACGAAGAAAAGAGAAGCAAGGGGTCTACCTTTATTGCATTTGGAGATTATGTTTTCAGTTTTCATTTGGCTCCAAATAATGATAATATTTTATTTTATTCTGTAGGTCCTTTGGACACGCGACATGCCAAAAAAATCCATATTGTTAATTTTGTATCGTCAATTGTTTAGATTAATTAGAGAACTTGATGTATAGGTGTATCTGGAACGGGACGCACTGCTAACGGTAGCGCCGGCGCCCAGCCCGGTTGGACTGCCGCCAACATCCACTGTTTTGTTTATAACATTAAAACGTTTAATGTCATCGAACCTCTTACAACGTGCCACTGTGATTTTTTATCAACATTCCGCAGATCGTACTATTTTGAAACCTCCAGAATCATGGAGGCACCAGCCTGAAGAAATAATTTCCGATTTCAGTATTTCGATCTCGTGGATTAAGTACACTCATTTTTTACACTGTAATCATGTCGATCGGAAAATAATAAAGCTGTCGCAGTAATAACTTTTTATTACATCGTGCGATCTTTGTGATGGAATTAAAAATTGTAACGATTTGATGACGGGTGTTATACTCGCAACTGTTTTGAAGTTAAAGCTAATGTTATCCCTTAGCTCTAGGTAACTTAAACGTAAAACTGAAAGTAAATATTTATAATACAGGTAAACATATATTATTATGTGTTCCATGCAACATACATTTTCCGGTTTTAATCTAACTCCGTTCGTTCCCGGAACCTGATAAACACCGATATTTACGGAACCAATGACATGGGTTACTGTCGATACTAAAACGTTGGTGTTTAATTTGTAAACAGTTCCGTAAACACTCATAATAGAATGGTGTTTAATCATACGTGCCGCGTAAATGTCCGTGTTTACATAGGACTCTGAAACATCTGGTTTTGATGAACTGAATACTTCGCATTCAGGTTGGCGGCACTTGAAATCGTGCCAGCTTATTTTAAGTGGCGACGTCTGTTCAAGATTTGTGTCTAATGCCCCCGCTATAATATTTTACGATTCCTATTGAAATCATCGTTTATATTGTGTTTTTCATAATATTTGAGAAAAGTGAGCGAAATTTTCTTTTCAAGAATCGCTAAGTCGACGTTTTATTCAGCGTCTGCGATGTTTGAGTGGCCTGAAGATATGACATTTACACGATTTCACTTTCGCGCCGTTCACTCTCTCCGTCATCGTAGCTGCACCGATGCGCATGGATGACTACGATACGTTCATGTATTATTCATTAATGTACGGCTCATTTTTGCAATATAATTAATTCGGACACATGTCGCATTGACAATGCAGCTGACATTTAATTTTACATCTTTGAATTTTAATTGATGCAGTTCGTCGAAAATGTAATCGATTGGAACCATATATGTATACTAGCTTTTGTTTCTCAGAATCCTAGTGTAATTAGAGTGCACTTTCAACTTTTAACGAGGCTTGAACTATTCATATCTTGTCTTTGTTGCGCAACTTAAGCACTCCTTCCGCAGTTTCGTCTGTTGGTAGTAGACTAGCAGTAGTATGATAATGCACCGAAATGGGTTATAGTTTGTTCCCAATATCCTCGGTAACGACGGCAACTCGACGGCGACTCCCGACGGAAACAAAGTTTGATTTAGTTTAGACACGACAATCCGTTTGCTGTAATGGTAAGGAATCCAATTATAGGTGGTTAATTATTAGCTTCGTTTGGCATTGAATGTTGCTCTTGTGCTGCTTCACGTGGAAGATTTATTTAGTCACTTGAGAATTCTTGGCCTTTGAAACGGTTTTATACTTAAGCAGTTCACCGAATTAAATGTTTATTACCACAAGCTATATACCTTCTCGATATTTTGTCGTTGCAAAAACTCTCAACAAATGCTAATGTTATTGAAAAACCAATGTAACTGCAAACGAGCAAGAACCTATTTATGGAAAGTTGAAGCGGTGCATTTTTTCGCCTACGCCGACAACCATTTATAGTGTAAGCAGAAGTCCCAAAGGTACCAACCACTACAAAGGTTACGGGCAATGTTCTTTTTATTGCATTATGTATGCTACACGTGTAACAATGTTTGGTTCACAAATATACAACAAACATAATATACAATAATCTATCGATTATGTTATCTATTATATTTCTTCTTTATAAAGACAGATTGCTCATTGCCTTAATTCTGGCTTTTTTATCCGAACCCATTTAGCTGAATCGCTGTAGTAAAGAAAGAAAGAATAACATTTATTTGGACACAATTCGTGAAACACAGAATACAAATTTTATAACAAAATAAAAGGTGAAAATAATGTTTTAACAACAATAGTGGTAGTACAGTAGTGTCACAGTTTTTTTATTATTAATCATCAAGTTATTTTATAATCCGTAGCGTAGGTTAGATGCTTCATCAAAGACAATTATGTTGCTGTTATCTCAAACGTATTTCAACTTTGCAATTTTAAATGTAAACCAACGCTTTGAAACGTACCGTCCTTAATGGCACAGATTACCATTTATGAAAAATTAAAAAGCAAGTTGAATGTAACAAAACTTCCCTTTTGAAGATGTTGCTTTCATGAAATCGTTTTCGACTTCCGGGCGGAACATTTAACAGTTTTTTTCCGTAATACGTATTGCCTCGGGCTAAGGATAGAATACTCGAGATACTTTCCCGTTTTAACACATTTGCCAGAAAGTCTGGTACAGCGAGACAGAGCGCCCGGAGCCAGTCGTCAGCTGTTCGCTTCTTGCACATTTATGAAAAAACTTTTCTCTACATTCTTGGCATTGTCTCATCCATTCCTTGGTTGAATTTATTCGCCATTTAGGTACGTTTGTCTGCCTAGTTGTAAAATCTGATCAAAACGAATTTTGCGACCTTATACATTTCCAATAAAGCACCAATAATTTTGTTTGATCTGTTATATGATTCGGCAGATGAAATTATATGATCACAGAAATCACATTTCATTTGAGCATATATTGATAAAATCATCTTGTTTATCCTTTTATTTGGGCCGCAATCTCAGTCCACTGACTTGGTAAGTTTTATTGGCAATAATGCAAATAATATAAAATGTTGAAGTTATAAAAGTTAATAAGTAACCTCGACAACTGTTCACTTGTTCGCTCTTTCTTCGCAGCCCACTGCCTCGTTGTACTTTTATGAAAAAAGTTTTACCCGTTGCACTCTACTACGGGTTTTGCCTTCGGAAAATTCTTGTTCGCTACAAATCTTGTGCTTTTATACACGCAGTAATAAACCAATTTATCCGAAATGAATGCCTTAAAAATACCTGGTATGGATGCAAGTACCAGGCACAGAGAGGAGGCCTGTGTCCCAGCCGTAGGAACATTATAGGCTGATGATGATGGATGCAGGTACATGGTTTAGATGGTTTTTATTAAAAAAATAAAATATAAGTGTAGGTAAGTACTTGTTTTATGCAATTTAAAAGATAACTTTTATGCCTGTCGATGTATGACCAACCAATTGACGGCACGGTTGGCGCAGTGGTTAAGCGCTTGGCTGCTGCGCTGCGTGTCGCGGGTTCCCGCACGGAACTAATATTTGTATGACCTACAAGTTCTAGTTGTTCCGGGTACTGGCTGTTTGTGTATGTGAGCTTAAATGCTTGTATACGCACCCACAATACAGGAGAAATTCCTAGTGCGGGGCAACGTTATAAAGTTTTTCTTCTTAAATTTTCCTGATATTTTACTTCTTAGGTAGATCGCTTTGAGTCAGGAGGTAAATTCTGTGTAGGTACATACCAATCTGTTCTGTACGCGCAGTATGGCGTAACATTAAAACCACAATTTAATCAAGTCACATATACTCGAGATTCGCTATCATCCACCGACTGAAACCAAACATATTAACAATGTGATAAAGTACGCTGTATATTAAAATCACTTACATTACGACCAACTGTGACATTTAATTTCGCTCGCCCGGAATATAATTCCGACCGACCAATATTGCTAGAGTAAATACAAGACACTTGGGATATTCTAGTCAAAATAAAAGAATCATTGTACTCGAATTCAGCTGCAGGTCTAAAACGAAATTCTGTTTTAAGGTCTAGAGTATGAATAATGACATAAGTAGCGCGCGTATGGAAAGACGAATACTCTGTACAATTAGTTCCTAGGTACTTATGACCTGCAGGAACTTAACAGGGAACACATTTAATGTTGCATTTTGTTTCAAGTCAAAGGTAGTAAGTTACTATCCAGTTTCAATGTGCGCTTTTATAATTTCTAACGTGGCGATATTATCGTGTACAGCACTACAGCCATAGCCAGCCAGTACCTAAGATATTGGTTCTATGACTTTGAAAAATAAATATATGAAATGATGCTACAGCAGTAATCTCACCTAAGCCATGAATCAAATTGGGTATTATATATTCCGTTTAAAGTGGGTTGTTTCGCAAATTTAACCAAGCCATCTTCACAAGTGGTTCATAAAGAAAGAAAGAAGAAAGTGATGGTGGTGGTTGTAGTAACATACTTTGTATATATACCTCGCTAGTTACTAAGTAGTATAAGTTTGGTTTTCTCACCATCTGTTCCTTCTTGATCAATAAACAAGTATTATTATTATTATTTATTTGAACCAGTTTCATAGACAAGTAATGAAAATGAAAGAAGCAGATTTCTGTTAATACCTAAACCATATAGGTTGGTACCTACCTAACTAGCTACAAAATATTCCGTATTGCGTTCCTTAGAAATCTGCCAAAGAAAACATACGCGCTGTTTGTCTTATTTCTGCTCTAAGGTTAAAGCTTTTTCACTGTACGCTCCTGAAGATCTAAGTAGCACTTCGACTGAGCAGCTTACCTCCGTCACGAACGCGCCCCGAAGCTTATGCACCGCTGCGGCTGGACCGCCCTATCTATTTGCGCAGGCGTCCAATCAGGTGTGTCGATTCAAACAATATTTTTACTTTAAACTCCACTCTGAATTTGAATATTGTTAAGAGAATTGAGGTTATGGTTGGAGATAAGTTTTCCTAAGTCGTGTATTTAAGTATCTCTGAGAGCTCTATGGGCTTAAGAGCGTTTATACCTTATGAGTGGCAACGTCGCAATTTAGTGTCATATTTCGTGGTTTTAAATTTTTATCATTTAATCGGAGCTATATTTTAAAAATCTGTTTAATTAACTTTTTAGAATTATGAGAAAACTGTGTAAAAGGTAAGAAATCGTTGCGTTTGCAGTTCTATTTATATGCAAATAATACATTGGAAACTTTATTTTCATTGTAAAATAACTGTAAGCATTACGGTTACTTACTATTTAAACACTTTCACGTAATTCTAAAAAGTTAATTAAACAGATTTTTAAAATATAGCTCCAATGAAATTATAAAAATTGAAAACTACGAAATATGACACTAAATTGCGACGTTGCCACTCATAAGGTATAAACGCTCTTATAACTTGTTATAGAAAAATCTAGGAGGATGAATCCAAATAAAATCAGAATTGTTTTTTATATTAAAGGCAAAATCATACACTAATAAATACACAGACGAAGAAAGGTAGACATAAGGATATGGATAAAAAAGTCGTTACCCCAACCAAACAATACAACGTCAGCTCACGTCAAAGCAACCCTTTTAGAGAATCTCATAGCGAAATAAAAAGAGAATCCACGAAGACTGATGACGCGAAACATTCTATAATATCATGCCAAAACCCTTACGTGGTAGTAGTCCATGGAATCACACTGAACTAATCCCTGTGCAAAAAATGTTTATTTAGCCGACGCCGACGCAGGGATCCGGAAAAATAAGTAAATATCTTGATCAAATCCCTTACACAAAATCACTATCTTGACAAAGACTCCTGGGATTCTGTTTACGTTAGTTTGGCCTAGGTTATGTTTGGTTATCACTATCAGCCATTTGATCAAATCCCCAGAGCTAGGATCACGAAATTTCTGTTATAACCGTCAGCCTTATTATATTTCCTTTAATTTACTTGTTTTTGTTTTCATTTTTTCAATTTCCTTATACGAATATACATATATGTTTTTGGAGTAGGTACTCTAAAAACATTATATATCCCTATATCGTTTAATATCTGCAAATGTGGGTGCCTCCATGCAATACTATGACCGAAAAATACGTAAAAATAAATAGACAACTGGCTTTTGGGGAACAAATCTTCAGGAGAGAAAATAGTTTATTCAATACTTGATTTTGTAAAGGCTTGTCGAAAGGAAAGGCGATTTGAATAGAGCTTCCCGTTAACCGTGTCGAAACTGAAAGCTTTTCTTAAATGAACCTACTACAGCGGGTGCTCAGTGCAAGGTGGCTAAAAGCCTCCGTTGTTATTATCTGTACCTATATGAAACTTTATACTTGGGTGCGATGAAGCAGACGTACCCATGAGCGACACATTAAAAGCATGACGCGTTGAATATGAGCCCGCCCGTCATCACTATGTGTTGTACTAGCGAATGTTTTTTATTGTACTGAAAACTTAAGTAAAATGCCACTTTGATAATGTTACGAACATATTCAGTACATTATCAGACAACTTACTTAGCTAACAGCAAACATAGGAACAATCGAATTTTGCCCGAATTCTGTACGAAATTACTAAAGCCGGAGCACACGCATACGGTTGTCATTTTATTACCACTAGTTCGTAAGTACTTAAGGATGTTTGGAGTGTCTCGAACGTGGCATGTACGTTTAACTATCAGTCGTTGCATCATTAATGCATGTTGTTTACAAGTTCTCACGCTGTTATTGGAAAACTCCACTTTATCTTGTCGACGGCAGTCTAGGGGATGTTCCGTGCTAACGGTTATGCTCTCTAGGGACTGCTCAATTTAAATATGAATTTTCAGTTATTGCGCGTACAGTTTTCTCTAGCAATTTTCAAATGCACAATAGAGCCACCTCCTTGGTAAAGTATCCAGGGTGGCAGGGGCATCGAAGCGCAAACTGGAACCATAAATTCAGCACACGATTCTAGATCCATAGATTCAGTACATGATACTGAACCACCATGCGTTGTTTTTTTTTTCGGTTATTAAATGTAAAATTGCTGTTCCATACACTTTTCCATGCAACAGCATAGCGAAGAATTTTTTTGGTCGGTCATCAAAAAAATAATCTGCTTTTTATAGAAATTTACCATACCTACTTACGTGGTCAAAATGTATGGAATAGCAATTTTTTTTTAAATAGATAAAGTTCGACGCAGGAGGGTTCAGAATCCAGTACCGAATCCATAGTTACAGTTTGCGGCCGATAGGCCGGTAGGGCCGATGCCTGCCAGGGTTGCGGGAAAGTAAGAAAGGGTTACCGTGGCCCCCGGCACAGGCAACTGAAGGAACACGGGTGGGTTTTTAGTAAATAAGAGTCTGACACGCCCTCCCGCTCCGCGGGAGAAGTTTGATGATTTCCCACCGTCAAATGGTTAGTTTGCGGGTCGATGTCCCTGCATATCCTATATCACTCGGCCGTAAAATACTTTTAGTTTTCCCAATAGAGTAACAAAGTCAGTAATACACTGTTAATTCTTGGGTTTAATCACGCGATGTGCCCGAGCTGACCTTTGTCATGTTGCTGACAGAATTTCATTACGAACTATCGGCACCGCCTTAAATATTTAAATTTAATTATTCCTTCGAAAGGAATAAGTGACATACATGACACATTACCAAACATTGAATAATTCAGTTAAACGTAATCAATTTGTGAAAATAAAACTGAACGGAAGCTTTTAATTCAGTTCATTAAATTATATCTAACGAATGTGCAACTGTTTATTATGTCTAAACCAGGAAGGAGCAAGAAAGCTGCTGAGGAATTACTAAGGAAATAATTCATGCCTATCGTACATTACCGTGTTATCTACGTGCAATAAAAATAAAAAAAGTAAAATTTTACGAGTTCACCGTTTGTATGTGGAAAAGAGAGGGTAGATTATGAATGCGAATTTAAGTGTAGGGACGGTACATCGCGTGAGAATGGCTCGTGCCGCCCCCGCGCTGGTGATAGCGTGAATGTAGCCGTACATGCGATCATCACGCGCACTGATACCCATCCTTGCTTGCCACAAACGTAGCCGCCGCTAACACATTTATCACTTTCTTCAACACGCGTGTTTTTCCACGCGGGTAATCTGCAGTTTTTTGTCATTTAATTGGTGTTGTGCATGCTGTCTTTCTTATTGAACAACAACACAGAACGTTACGTTCATTTGTTGCGGATTGTTAACCTCAATCGAAAGTTGATATTTCATCAAATAAATTAACTTGTCAGACGTTATACATTTATTACAATTAATTATTTAGCCCTCCAGCGTCTTTGGTGACTGGACCTGTATAAACGGCTAGTTTACTAACCGGTTGATCAAGATATAGGTAATTTACGCGTTTATGGAGTCTACTAAAAACTGTAGATATGTAAATCAGCCTCAAGTTTCGTTTACATTAAAGTAATTCAAGTAGCTATAACCTACAAATACCAAGTGATTACGATTCCGCAATCTCGATCAGGAGTAACCGATACTTGCCAATTTTATTACCTATTTTATTACAGCAACATAGTCATCACATAGATAAATCGATGATTTATTGTTTCCTTGGAGGCCTTGTTGGATTTAATGACCAATAAAAAGGTAAGGCCTCCGGGCCTTCTCATCTTCATACATTTGTCGTAGAATCGATTGCAAAAGACTATTCGTAATAAACGAAGAAGGACCATTTTTCGTTTTGCCTTATCTCGCCTGTTGGCCGAGAGTGAGCTGTAATTAGTGTAGCCAACTCCAATAAAGCTGAATTCGGGCCTGGCTTTTAGTACAGGTGGTGCACTAATTCTTTAATTGAAATTCATTATGAAAATACTAGTGAGGTTAATCTGCATTTATTATGCAATGTTAAAATTATTTGTTTTGTGCGCGCAGACCATTATACAGTAGAAAACTCAAGCATTTCAGATTTTTTGCATTCGCCTCAGGTTTTTCCTGTATATTACGATTGCATCACATATGAGGAGCTTAGAACGTCCTAGAACAGCTGCGACATCTGGCAACAGTAGCGTGCAGGACGCCTGTTCTTGCTAGCGCCACTTGCGCCGGTCGCAGCCGCCATGATGAACGCGGGCCGTTACGTGACACGAGTCTTAGCGGAGGTGTTTAAAATATCCAGGACACAACGGAAAAGAAATACACAATGATACTTCCCCGCCTTTTGCATCGTGGAAAAGTAGAACGCAGTATCTTCGAAATACATGTACTGCTACACCTCCCATTTTCCCTGAAGTAGTATATGTAGACATTTACTGATGGCTGTCGTATTTGCTCCTTAATTCAAGCTCATCTCTATCTCGGTGTACGTTACCTACTATCGTGACTTTCCAAACAAAATTTACCCAATAACATTGCCTCACCTAGAAACGAACCCAGACAGAACTCCAAATCAATAACTAATGTGAATGCTAAATTCAATGTGCTCTCCATAAATAGTAAATACACAGAATATTTCGACGAGTTTAAAGGTCTTTTGAACTTAAGAATCTAGTCTTAAGTCTTACTTACTAACTTACTTACTTACTACTGACTTAGTCTATGTAGGTCGTCCATAATGACGACTGAAGGACTCGAAGGTTAGACACGTATTAATAATATTTTCCAAGTACTAAATATTGGGCTATGTAAAGTTTTTGTGACTGCGGATCACAGCAATAAAATGTCTGTACCTTCCACCAAAGCCACATAATTATATAAATTAGACGAGGATTATAACCTACCATCTGTTATGTTCTCATTCGGTGATCTGTCGTCTTGACGTTCAAAGACCATTAGATTTATACGTTACTTTACCTCAAAATATAACGATACGTATTCGTTGAATACTCCTTGACTACCAAAATTATATTATTAAGATACAAAAAGTAATAACAAAATCTCGTCATCGAATTCTAAAGAACCAGGTACCATAAGAACATTACAAAAACATCAAAATGCGCTTACATTACATTAATAATGTGAATGTATCGATACAATAAAGCAACGCCAAAAGCAAAATAACGTGAAATCCAAAACGTATCTGAGGTACGCGATTTGTCAGGCAAACGTGAGAGTCCCATTAATATAAGGGAACGAATCTTCCGTGCAAGACAAAGAAGCTAGTATCAATATTTATTGGCGTGCTTAGTATTAATCGGGGCGGATCGTGCCATTGTATCGTGGGGCGCGAGCGCACGTTGTCGGCGGTGAATAGATGGACTGTCGCGGTTGTAGCTCGCCTAATTTTTCCACCGTGAATAATTTTACGAGACCCGTATTTACAGTAATGCTTTTAGCTTGCGAAAAACGAGGTTACCGAGTTAATTTGCCGTTTTATTAAATGCTGTCTATTTTGTTTTTCTTATACTGCTCCTTTCTTCCGGTTTTATTCGTACCGTTAACTTAGGTGAGTATCTCAACTCTATAAGAAGATTGTTTCATCTAAAATTCGCATTCAATGATACAATCTTCCTGCCATTTTATTTAACATTTTTCGGCGTAGGCCTCGTAGCGCGTAGCGTAGAGGTCTTGTAGCCGCGCCCGCCCTACACGCCGACCGCCCGCTTTGATATCGCGGGTTGCCTCCGGTATCACCAATAAAATTCTGACTCGAGTCGAGTCAGTATGCCCCCAGACGCAACCGAGGTCGGACGTGTGGTGTGCGCCGCGATCTCACTCACTATTCGCGTACGAAATGTGTGACAATAAGTGTTGCTTCCTCTTTATTATCTAAAATTTTGATGTGTTTATAGATAGATAACGCTGTTAATATACTTAGAACTTTTAAATATATAACGATTGTAGTTAATATTAAGTGTGTAAATACCGCTTTATCCTGGCTGCGAATGTAATCAACCGAAAAAGGGTAAGATAATTTTAAAGCGCTTTGTTATGTTTTTGTTATATTTGTGGCTTCTATTATTTCAATCAAATAGTTTACTATAAATGTATATCATTTATAAATCAGTTTTGTCCTTGAATTCTGTGGCAGGCGGGTAGTGAAAAATTTAGTACGCACGCGACCGTTTTAAGATTTCATCGCAAATTTGTTTGTGATTTTCCCTAATGCCTCCATCGTTGAGTCACCACGTCGTCGTCAGGTTTTTTATATTGTTTGACCAAATTGAAACGATCATGACACAATTATTATGTTCCAAATTAATCACAAGCTACAATGGACAAATAAACCGCTGTATACGCTGGGAGAGTTCAAAGGTTTTAATTGGTATTTATGTCAACCCTGTTAGGTCTTCTCACACGAGCTTATTACTCCCTAACGATGTTGTTTAGAGATACAATACTGGTCAAACTATCCTCATTAAACTCGTGTTCGTAGGTACACAAAATGTGTTCGCATTTTGAGATATAAGTAAACATTAAATGGAGTTTGTATGTTTATTTAATCAAAGGATCTGTCGATCAAACGAATGTTTAGCTATCTAATGTAGATTCTGTTCACGTAATATGATGTCAGCATTTTCTCGGCCTTGCATTAATGCTGTTACTTACAGGCATATCTTTGGGCGGCCACAAATATTGGCATCGTAAAACTTGGCCACAAAAAACTACGCTGTATCCCTTACGCGTACAAAGTTTCCATATCGGTATTCTTAGGAATGATGATGGATCTCATTCATGTCTGTCGTCTTTGATGATATTATTACGTCAGAGTCTGTTTCGGGTCGCAATTTGTGTGGGATCTATGTCATTTAACAGATCAGATTTGAGCGAATAACATTTTGGTCCTTTATAAGGAAAAGTTATGGAAAAAAGACGGTGTAATTGGTAGTTCGGGCGTTTCTTTTACCATTTAAGATGAGAAATGGGCAGCGATGCAGTCAAGACAGCGACGCCGGCGCGCACTAAGATTGCGGCCGTATTATGCTTATGCACTGAATATTCATTGTCGCCACGCGCACTCAGTTGGTGCTCTTTAATCAACTCCTTTTGCGGCTTACTGTCCTTTGAACCATAAATATGGCTGCAGGACTTTTAAGGAATGAATTAAATGTTTTAATTAAATGTTTAAAAATAATAAGACCTCTTTGGTTCTGCAGTTGTTTGCGACACATTTTCCCATGTCCAATATGAATCATCATCTACCTAGTCTTGTCCCAATTATGTTAGGGTCAGCTTTCAGTCTAACCGGATTCTGCTGAATACCAGTATTTTTTTTAAGCGACTGCCTATCTCAACTCTGCAACCCAGTAACTGGATAACACAATACCCCTCGATACCTTGAATGACTGACAAAAATAATATAGGTGCGAGAATCTAAATTTAGTTATCTTTTTTATCTATGTTATCTACCTATCTAACAGGTGTAAACAGTCAAGTCAATGACACCAAACAGCAAAGGATTGTTAAAAGATATGTTCTTAACTTTTGTTTAAGACTTCCGCCACCTGTAGATTTGAAAAGGGTCGGATTTTAGATCCGTAGTTAACTAAACCATTAGTTGAAAATACTAACTAATACCTAGTTAAATTTTGGCAAAATTTGTTGATTTGATAAACACATTTTGCCAAAACTTAACCATAATTACTGTTATGAACTAATGGTTATGTTTCGCCAAAATGTGTTGGTCAAATCAACACATTTTGGCAATTTTTTTATTTTTACTTGACCGAGTTAACTACGGATGAAAAAACTGACCCTAAGTTATTTAAATTATTGATATACTTATGCCGTATTACACCCACTTGGACTCTTAATAATTGATTATTTTTTGCGATTTAGGCGCGTGATACCTACTTACGAGTATATTATTAAATTAAGCACGACAACAACGGAATTGGTAAAATGTAAACGCATTGTATATTACTAATAGGGACTATAATATGTTACAAGAAACCTACAGAAAAACTTTCATCAACAAATTGTTTTGTCGGAAGGAAACAAACTCAATGTCAGTGAAAGCCAATGGACACTGTAGGTATCTAAGAGCGAAATTACTCGAAAAATTGGTTCGGAAAGGATCCCTGTGGTAGCTTTATTGAAAAAAGGTCGGCTTGATTGATATTCGAACTTTACACGTTGAAAATGGTGAAATGCGAACCGTTTCGGTTTTTCGTCTCTGGCAAAAAAAGATTGACTCAATTTGTTCTTGTCCGTTACGAAATAAACTCGACGAAGGATATTTTTAACTACGGATTTCTTTCGGGAGATTCTGTAATCGGCCTTATTTCGTCTACACGAAATTTGTATTTAGAATGTTTTAGATTTATAGCTTACTAGCTCTTCGCCCGCGACTTCGTCTGCGTAGATTTCGTATTTTCCCCTACAAAATAGAACACCCCCTCCACTTATTTTAAAAGGAAGTTTTCGATAATGTTTCTTACGATCTATTTACTTATTAAGAAATGTATTTGGTAAATCTTCAAGTTTATTGATCAATGGAAAATTATTTTTCATATAAACTGTATCCGCCTTTTCACCCCGAAAGCGGTTGAGTATTGACGTTTGTGACGTTTGTATTATTTGACTTATAGGTTATTTGTGCCTATTTTAGAGTTAATCAAACCACGCAATTAAATCCCACCTCCAACATTTGCTACCCCTTTTCACTCCGTCAGGGGTAGATTTTCGAAAAACCGTAATATGCTTTATTTTTGGTCTTAAGTACAAATACCGAGTTTCGAGGTAAAAGAACCGAGCGTTTAAATTCTTCCATACAAACTGACACCCACATAATCAGCCAAAAATGTTCCCACTACTGGGACACAGGCCTCCTCTCTGTGAGAGGGAGTGGGCCATAATCCACCACGCGGCCCAGTGCGGGTTGGTAGGTGTCACATGTCTTCGAATTTTAGGTTCCAGGTCATCCGGTTTCCTCACAATGTTGTCCTTCACCGTTTTGAGAGCAGTGGTGATGAAATAATTTCACAAAGTAAAGTGTCTGCTTGATTTCGAACCCACGACCTACAACTCGTAAGTCGCGGCCGTTACCTCTGGGCTACCACTGGTCCCCAGTCGCCTCCCCCCCCCCTCCCCCCACGGACACCCCCTAATCCCTATTTAGGGTGTAGTAAAAAAAAAACTTTGTTATTTACTTAGATAACTATTTGTGCCACATTTCAAATTTATTTACTCAAGGAATATGATTTTTCATATAAACTATATCCCCCCTTTTACCCCCTTAAAGGTCGAATTTCCAAAAACTCCCGTACATAATAAAAGGAAGCTGTATGCAAAATTTCACGTTCTAGTCTCAGTAGTTTCGGCTGTGCGTTGATATGTCAGTTAGTCAGTTTCTTCTTTTATAATACTTAGATGTAGGTAGGTAAATGAATGTTACGATAAAGTCTGTACTTACCCACTCATTTAGGGATTATTAAAAAAAATACACTTTTAATAGCCTTAAATGTTTCATAACTACCTACCAACTGCCTACTGGCGCTTTTACCGTCGCCTTTTAAGTGTCTCGCGAAAACTTCATGAGAAATTCATTTCCCAGCCTATGGGTAATCCAATCATTTTCTAAATCCTCCATAAAAATTAAATAGTCATTTGCCTAATTACCACCCCTCGTTTCACCTACATAAAGCACAATGGCTCCAAGCGAATCGTTTCTCCTTCTACCAAAATACTTAACGTGTTTTTACGGGGCGGTATCATTATTCTGACAAAATTTTTAATTACCTCAACTGCGGTGCTCTAGGGGCCTATTGTGCCTTAAATAAAACGTCGTACGCACTGCCGGCGACGGTCACGAGAGAGCTCACCGTGATAGATGATATTCGAGAACAATTAATCTTGGGCAAAATATGCGGACGATTTGCGAGCGAGTGGTCGGGCCTAATGGTCGGGAGATTATCACGCGTCCACGTCCCGCGCTCACCCCACCCGTCGTCATTAGCGTATAACGTCGCTTTAACTATGCCAGCAAATTAATTGATTGCCAAAACACAAACCGATATCTGCACCGTTGATATAAAAAATAGTGACGTTTGCATACAAAAGACGTCGAGGGTGGCAATAACGTGTCGGCACACAGCCATATATCATAGTGAGGGTTTTCATAAAGGAGGCGACGCCGACGGGAGCCGCGCGCTCGGACACTGAAGGCGTTGTTATGCGACGCCGCTGTCCTCGGATAATGTCTTGCATAAATTTACTGTAATCGTGTAAAGCCAGTGCCACTTGCATAATTTAATGCAAGCAATGCTGTTTACATTAAAACCGTCACAGGCAGACATTTTAAAACAGCTGCACTACGAGACTACGTTTCCACTTCTGTAAAGTGAATCCACTAATTATGCATGAGAATACTCGGCAATAACAAGAATTTAATGGCGCCAATGTTCCGTTAATTGGAGATACCTGTTTGCAACTTGCATTACCTTGCAAACTAGAATGGGTTATAGTAGTTGCCTATACTTGGAATCAGAATGGGAACGGTGCCTTTGATCAATTAAATAGCACTTGAGTTATTAATGTTTAGTGCTTCGTTAAATTACTGTTTTTGCGAATGAACAGCTTTAAAGCTTTCTATATTGTAATAGAACAACGTGCCGAAGTCTCGTAGTATACTAAATCATAGTTGATATTACTTTCAGAAACCTAAAGCGAGCTTTTCACAAACAACAAGCTCTAAGAATTGCTTAATCAAAATTAAAGTGAGAACAAAGGCGAACTTGATAATCCATTAAGTATAGTTTGAGCGGAACTTTTGAGGCAGTCTGATCAATGTGGATAATTAAAACGCAAACAATGTATGAAATGAAAGTAAGTAAGTAAGTAAAGTCCCTTAATTTCAATCAGATTTGGTGGGTTCCTGTAGAGATAGCCGAAGTGTACGGTGTGCACGTGTTTGCTATAGAGAGGTTGGGCGGGCGCGGCAGGCAAGCACGGGTAAGTCGTCGCGCCAATGCAAATTAGTGGAATCACAATTAGCGCTCGATTGTTGTTCGCCCTGCAACTTGCATTTAGCAAATGAAACAACCCGGTAAGAGATTCAACATATAAATTATGGAACGGCACACTCTGTTTTCCTTCGGTCGTGCCCTCTACTGCGTTCTCTGGAACGAATTCAATATTACTTGCAGTAGCCACCGCAATGATGCAGTACTTTATCTAAGTAATTGATGCTTCTATGTGTTTACACTTTGGTATACTTTTCATATTTTACAATAATAACTATTTTGTGGCACAAAGTATTTGTTTGAACGGAAGTAGCACGAAATCGTATGTTATCCTCGAAATATTAATACCCCATCAAAAGTATATAATGTGTATTAAAAGCCAGACGCAGTACAATTAATAACGTGCTACAAGACGAATATGTTAAGCTATTTGTACAGCAAACAAAATGTCCCTCTGGTTGACAGATGATGTTAAGGGCAATTAATCTTGACCAAATATGCGGGCGAATTGTGGGTTTCGCCTCTGTAGCCTAATGGCGACGGTTCTGCGATGTTCCAACGCCTTGCGTGCCTCTCCACTCCGGCTTTTATACATTAAAGCTCGTTTTAAACGTACAGAATCCACGTGTATATTTCACTACTAATGCGTCATAGAGATATTTCTATCTTGTTTGGATATACAAATAACACAAAACAAACGAACGGTGTTCTAGTTCTGATACCATCACATTTTTCCGCGTCGATATTTTCATATGTAGTTTGATTTATATCCG
This sequence comes from Brachylomia viminalis, assembly GCA_937001585.2. Lineage (NCBI taxonomy): Eukaryota > Metazoa > Arthropoda > Insecta > Lepidoptera > Noctuidae > Brachylomia > Brachylomia viminalis. The sequence continues at coordinate 9,616,853 of OW443297.2, read as the reverse complement.
ATCAATATTTCAGTTTTACAATAGCTATGACTCAATGTTTTTTTATAAGTAATGGCCATGTCATTCCACTCGAGCCACAAAGATGAAAATAATACCCCGATGTCCACTTTGAGAAAATATTTAATGTAATCCGTAAGACCCTTGTCATTTCCAGCGTATCGTCTGATTCACACAGTTCAATATTTTACAAGTTTGATCACCGTGTTATACGAGTTTCATGCTAGCATTATTATGCGGGTTTTCTGAACGGGCCCTGTGACGACGAGGTGTGGTGAACGAGCAAAGTTATAATAAGTTTGTCCCTTCATCTCTGGAGCGAGGCCATTGTCTTTTGATCCGATATAAAGGCGCTAACATTACATACGTTTATTTTTTGTCTTGAAAATAAGTTACACTGCTTCTTTTGTTGTTCGTGTTATTATGTGTGAAAAGGATCAGTCTTTCTTTGATAGAATCGCCTCTTTCAGAATGCTTTATTAAAGTTAAGCTCCTAATCTCGCGTTGATGAGTGTTATTATTATAAACCCTACATTTTCTTTTCACAAATGAGCTTAAAGCATGTGTTATAGAACGCGTATTACGACAGTCATCTCACACAAAGTCCGGCTAACCGTAATCATTAATAGGTAATTCGGTCCGCTATCTTTCGTGAAAGGGCCAAGGGTTAACTAATAATTGTTTTCGCCCGTTACCCGTACTGCTGTAACCCGTCCAGATCGTTTACGGTCACTCCCTTAATGAGATTAATGCATCACTATCTTACTTTGTTTCTATCTAGTGATATACACGTACGTGTTTCATTTAGATAATACCACTTTATTTACATTGAGCCTAATATTCGTAAGCGTTGAATGTGGTGCTTTTATACGCGGTCTCGTAAATCTCAGGTTTCACATACAAACACAGTTATTGTAACTACCTACTCTGGATGAGGGGAGGCCTGTTTATGGAAGGTAGTAGCTGCTAAAAGTTTTGATACCATTTCGTAAACCCCCGAAACAAGATATTGTTATTAGATATATGAAACTTTGAAGACTCTTCAGGAGTTTTATTACATGTTACGCACTGTTATTGAAACTGGGATATTACAATTATTTTGAAAGACTTTACCTGTAGGTAATCCTACTAGATGTTACTTCTTGTACTTATCGTTACGCGAAGTTTATCGTCAGAGTCATTGCCACACTCTAGACGGACCCTTTAATTAACTACCCTACTTTTTCTTCGCCTTCTACTCATTTCACAGCAATCATTCTTGTTTCTAAATAATTTTCTTTTAAAGCAGCTTCTCATTTTCGCATAAAAATAACATTTTACAAGGGTTGGATCTTTTGCAGCTGGAAAAGACGGTAATTTCGATTTAAACTTCTTAGGTCTGGCTTTACCGTGGAATACTTACTTGAAGAATAATTTAATTTTCGTTCGATTTAAAGTTTCTAAAGTTATTAAGTTAGAGTGGCTACTAAAAAAATATTTGGTTCAAACCGAATAAGAATTGCAGTGTACGTAAACTGCAAATACAAATATATACTAATATTTTATTTTATTGTAGGTTCCTACCTACATGTTCCTAAACTCGGCACAGTATGTAGATTGGTACTTATTCTTTTTCAATTTACATCAGTCCCTACGATTTTATCGGGGGCGAAGAAATAAAGCACGTTCCGACAGTGAGCAGTTTGAATTAACCTTTCGAGTAGCCTTGTAGATTCGTGGCCCGGTTACGGGCGGGTCATCTGCTAGTTAATATTCAAAGGGTCGCAACAATCACGGATTCCGTACGCGTCTCTGCTCCACCGGCGCTTACTGCGACCGCCCGAAAACCTCCCTTTTACTTACCAAATAGACTACCTACACTGTTTATCTGGAAAATTTCGTAGACAATTTAGTCAAACGAAACAAAAATTTCGCAAACAGTAGAACGAGCGCGTACATGAAATTTCATTACAGCTAAAGCATGTGTTCGGACAATAGGTATCGCAGAATATTCACATAAGCCTGGGACCCTCCATTACGGTTCGTTCGTTTACTGAACACAAAGACTTACGTATAAAAATTCTCTTTCTTATCAACAGACGCCAAAGTAAAATATGAAAGTGTTATTTTTTCGTGTAATCAAGGCCGCTGGAGTTCGATAAACTGGCTTTGCCCGTACCATTTCTTTACGTTATCTATAAATAAACGCAAACGCGTTTTATAACAGTCCTCCCTGGTGTTCCCCAGAGATATCCTACTTTGAGAAGATAAGTGAAACTTCTGAGATAGTGGAGGGCTCTATTGATATCTTTTCTTTTGACGTCTTACGAGGTGCATCTATGTTGTAGGTACTTAAGCAATAAATGCTACCTTTTACATAAGGCAAATCAATAACCGAATGCCAAGTTACTCGATTTCTTTCAACATACTCAAATTAACAATTTGAGAAAACTTGGTACTCCACAAACCTCAATTGTCGATCATTTCATTATTATAAATCTGATTTCACGTTCATTACTTAACTTTTTGATCAAATTTAATTCAGAATTTTGAGGATTGTTCGTCCAATTTCACGGTTGAATGGATTTGTTTCGGGACTGCAAAGAAATGTTTCAATGTAAGCCTACATTCAAATAATGCGAAGGGGGATTTATAGGAGCGGCCGGTCCAAGTAAAGTATTCACGATTGAATAAACACAGAGATTCAAAGATAAATTGAAATATTACTAATTGATAAAGTATTTGTTTTTGTAAAGCTTTGTGTGCATATTTCAAAATTCGGTTCTTTGGTCCAAGTGTAAGTTAAAATTACTTCAACATCACAACATATCGTCGGTCGGAGTCATTACTGGAACATCTCCAAAATTACGTGTTTTGGACTAAGTATGCAGAATGATAGAAAATTAAATGCTCTTTCCAAATCACTACTGGAACAAGTCATACGCGTTTTGCTAACTAGAGGAAACGACATGTACCGGCAGAGAATTATTATAGTGTCCTAAGTCATTAAAAGTATATTTCGAAATGTTCCAGTATGCCTCTGAAAATTATGAGTTAAAAAATATTTTTTCGTATTTACTTCACTAGCGCTTTGAACGCGGAACACGCCGGACGGTCAAAGTGCATTAATTTTTGAAATGATGAATAAAAAAAAATATTCCAGTTCCAGAGCTAAAAAACTATTGAATTTTGCCATTTCAAAAAGTGTGTGTGACAAGGAAAATGTGAAGAACAATCAGTTCAAAGGTAAGTTTTATTGTTTTTATTCAGGTTAAATCTGAACTAAACTCATAAGTGCAAAACTATCTGTTTATAAAATGCATGCACTATTTATTCTTGTTCTTGCTATTATTAAAATATGAAATTGATTTAGATGATGGGTTATTGGTGGAGCATAAATCTGTGATGAAGAATAGGACTGCCTTGAAGAGCAGGTCTGTGGTGAAAAAGTTATTTGCAGATGATGAATCGGATCAACTACAGACAATTCGAACGCAAAATGACATTAGCTTACCTGACGTAGCGCCACAAGAAGAAGATCGCGAAGAAGAATAGTCTAGTGCTAATAAAAAATCTAATAAGAGGAAGAGACAGCCAGAAATGTGGACAAAAAATGTGAAAAAACATTTAAAGAATACAGGTGAAACCTATAAAACAGTGAAAGGACGCACAATACCAGCTAAGAAGCTGAAACCTGCATGTTGTATTACTAAATGTCGACTAAAATGCACAGAAAAATTGACGAAGAAAAAAGATTGAACATTTAAAAAAAAAATTGGAGTATCGGTGACCTTGGGAAACAGCGCTACAACGTTAAGAATTGTATGGGAGTTGTTAAGCCAAAGTACAGATTACACAATGAAAAAAGTACGCGATCCTTGAATGTGTCATACCACTTCACAATAGATTCAGAGCAAATTTGGAGTTGTCCCAGAAGATCGAAGAGGACACCACGGTAATACAGGCAGATGTTTACCTAGTGATGCTAAAGACGGTGTCCGGGAACACATCAATTCTTACCCGAGGAAAGAATCGCATTATTGTCGAGCAACTTCTAGTAAACAATACCTCGATGGAGATTTGAACTTATCTTTGATGTATCGACAATACAAGGAATGGTGTCATACAATCAGTAAACCTATAGTCAAGCAAGGATCTTACGAACACATCTTTCGAAACGATTTTAATATTGCGTTTCATAACCCAAAGAAATATCAATGGTCCTTATGTCTGTCTTATCAAAATGCTAATGGTGATGATAAGATACAATTAAAGTGTGCTTATGACAGACATTTAGAAGAAAAGAATTGGTGCCGGCTGGAAAAAAAATCGGACATAGCATCACGCGAAAATAACAACAATACGATAATTTGTTGTTATGACATGCAGGCAATACTCCAAACACCGTCTGGAAATGACTCCCTCTTCTTCTATAAAAGAAGATTAAATGTGTATAAGTGCACTGTCTATGACGTTATACAAAAACCTGCTCATTGTTATGTATGGAAAGAATCGTTGGGGGCTAATGGCTGCGATGAAGTCGGAATCGGAACGTGTATCTATTTGTTTTTAAATCAGAATTGTATAGGAAAAAATGTCATATATTCTATACAGATAATTGTTCGGCCCAGAACAAAAATAAATACTTACTGAGTCTTTACCACTATGCTGTAAAAGTTTTGGGAGTTAAATCAATTACTCACAAGTACTTAGAAGTTGGTCACACCCAAAACGAGGGAGACAGTGTGCATAGTGTCATCGAACGAGAAAAGACAAGAATATAAAAAAATAGATCCATTTTCGTCCCATCACAATGGGTATCATTAATTCAATGTGCCAAGAAGACTGGGACTCCATACGCAGTAACTGAATTGGACTGGACTGACATAATAAATTTGAAAGTATTGGTAAAATAGTTTGGCAAAAACTTTACGGTTAACAATGACACCTATAATTCAGAAATGTCGATGAAATGCCTGAACGTGCGTCACAAAATAAGAGGTAAGAATGCAGAAAATGTGATCCCAGAACTTCAGAAAAAATACCATAAGCGGCCAACAATATCGAGCTTGAAGAAAAGAGATTTACTTTCTATATGTGATGCCAATGTGATTCCTAGCGTATACCGCGACTATTACGAATGTTTGGTGGCTACAGACAACATTGTTGAACGTGAAGATAACGTCGAGAGTGATTAATTTTTATTAATATCTAAATCTGTTATGATGCCGTTGATCAAAACGTTCCTTTTTACTGAATTTTGAAGTCCAATACAGTTAAAAATTTGATAAATAAACCTTTTTCTTGTATAAATTGTTGTTTTATTTAAATTTAATTACCGGATCATTCACAAGTATTCCACTAGATCTTTATTTATAATCCTATTTTATTAAGTTTCCTATTTCATTACTGGAACATTCAGGAATATTCCACTAGATCTTTACATTTCGTTAATTTTTCTAATTCACTACTGGAACATTTAAAAAATTTGCATATATCTTAAATAGTACAAATATTGCATACCTAGTAACAATCTTATAATAAACTATAGTTTTTTTACGATATGTAGGCATATCAAACATCAAGATAACATAAAGTTATGTCAACAAAATTTGCATTTAAAAATATCTAAAAACTTTAACTTGGATTATCTCAAAACAGCATATTTTGAATTGTACCGGTAATGATTCCGACCGACGATATTACCTATAGCAGTTATTACCTAATCTGAAAACTGAGATATTAATTAGTAAGTGTTGGAATAATATTCTTAAAAATGATAGGCCTAACCTGCGGCTCCTGTCTTTAGCAGCAATAAAACCTTCGCAGAATAACTTATTGCCCTAAGGAAAGTTATAATCAAGTACTTGTTCTATTATAATTAAAATTTACGACTAGTCCTTTTGTAATTAATGGCAGTTTCCATAGATAAATGATAGCGCCGTTTATAGTGGGACTATTTTATATTCTTGTCTCGCCATTTTGATATTTAACGAGTTCTGTGTTGTGGAAACTATGAACTAAAATGTTGGTGAAGGTTGAATCTGATTTACATTATACCTCTAGAACTTAATTAAGTATTTTGTCATCTGCTAAGATGAAATTTTATTCCTTTAGGTTTCAAGCTTTGTCAGCGTCATTATCTTTTATTGTAGACAGGGCTTAAAATACCCGTATTTCTAGGAACCGGTACAACTGGCCTTGGTGTGATACCGGTACCTACCATATAAGTAGTACCTTTACTATTGGTACCAGACGTAGTACCTGTACTACGTCTACCGTATCTCTACGGTACCGGTACCAAAAAATTTTTTCGTAAGTAAGAGTGAGAAAACAGATACGTATGTAAATAACGTACCGTGCACTGACTGGACAGGTCCTCTTAATCTGCGTGGTTCTTTCCTCAGAAGACCATTTCAGATACTAATCTACATGGTCCTCAAAGATTATGTTCGAATATTTATATACACATTGACATTGATGAATTTTATACATACAATGACATGAGTATTTACTTTGTAAAGTATTATATTATTTAAATTATTGTGAATGTGAAGATTATGTGGATTATTACTTTTTTTATTTTATTTTTTAGTTAGTTTCACGATCTGGCAGCTTGAGTAATTTATGCGGCCTACCCAAATGTCCTTTCTTTGGTATTGTTCGTCGAATCGTTGTGCTCCTTAAGTTCTCAGTTGAGCGGCAAGATTACTGACAAATGCGTGCACTGACTGGACAGGTCCGCTCAATCTGTATGGTTTTTCCTCAAAAGACCGTTTCAGACACCAATCTACATGGTCTTCACATGATCTGACCAAGATTATGTCTGGACTTTAAAAGAGACTGTGACCTCTGAGTTTGTTTCGGCCTTTCTTCTCAGAGTAGTCAGTTATGAAACGCCGACCTCATCTAGTTTTAAAAACATGATTGACGTGTAAGTGTTTGTAACAAACCTACTTACAGAAATAAAATCATTTATCATTTATCATTTATCAATAGGATAGTTAATATGCATTAGAAAAATAACTTCTAAGGTTGCCAACCGTACGAGGTTCCTCGTACAAATATGAGATTGGTGGTACGCACCGGGTACCTGAATTAGGTACTGGTACTTTTTAGGTGGAGTACCGGTACCCACCTGGAACCAATACCCAGGCACCGAAATGGCAAGAACCGCTAAGTACCGGTACAGAACCAGTACTTTTGGTACCGGTTCCAAGCCCTGATTGTAGGTACTGCCTTTCTTTGTACAAGTAGGCCGCACGTCAGTAGTAAACCAGTATAAGCTAGTCTCATAATCTATTGAAACTCCTTGGTTAGTACGCTAGGCCAGCTCGAGGTTTGAGTGTTACCACATACGTGCGGTCGATTGTACCTACCTATTATATCGGTTACAGAAGGGTTATGGGCGCAAGCACATCACTAATAGTTGGTTATTCTATTGTTGCAGATATCACCGATGAGCCGAGGCGTAGCAGACCCTGAGCTGTCGTGGAGACGGATGCCGTGAGCTCTATCACAAGGAGCGCACGACGTCGGCGTGATGAGCACAACCCGCCATAATGCGTCGGCGGCCATTTTAAACCGGGAACGGACGCGTTTGTCGGCTCGAGATGGCCGTCAATCGCGGCGTACGCGCATCCAGCCTCCCCGCGCACGCGCAATCCCATACTCCACCGCGGCACTATGAAATGTGGAAACACGGCAAGTGGCGACAGAAAACGTCACCACCAAGGACAAACGCAGCCGTTAGGGTTCCCAGATAGAAACATTGTATAGTGAAATCCTTAGAGGCCTAAGTGTTACTTTTGTGTGTAAATATAGTGGTGTATAGATGTTAAGGATGGCGGGCGAAAGTCGAGGTGCGCGCGCGCCTCTGTTGGAGTGCGGTGGGGCTGAGTTTGCACATCCGCATAAAACGTCAGCGCCGAGATGCTGCTTCTGGCTGGCAAGCCACGTCAATGTGAGGAAGTGTGTCGCCGGCGTCATGCTGCTATCCGTCCTCACCATATTCTTCTATACATATTACGTCACAGTACCTCTTACTAGGTAAGTCGAATAACCGATGTTCACGTTTCACATTCATCTTTACTGAAGCACATCAAATTATAGTTTAATTAATGAACAACGTAAACATGAAAGCAAAAGTGGATTGTCTGTATTGAGTGTACTGTGTAATACACATCACTCGCAGCACGCTACCGATACTCAGCCTATGATTTATTGTTTCGATGATTATTATTTTATTTTCAATAAGATTGCATTGAGTTTCTCAGCTATGGTGTTAGTTAAGCGTTTTACACACGCTTTAACCAATCGAATTGATAACTTTTCTCATTATAACATTATATTCATTAAAATTTAAGCGAAACGCGCCCGAATTTAATTAATTAATCTAGTTGAAAATATGCGTCATATGCATAAAATCCAATTTGCTTCCTATCGCGAGCAAACACGAAGCTGATACGAATTAATAATATGAAATTATCGCAATTGGACAGCTCGTCGTTGTCACAGTGTTATTTATTGGGATTAGTTGGGAGCTAAGTGGTATTTGTGCAGTCCCTTTATTGTTTCGATAGTGTTTTCATTGCAGCCATAAAATTTTCCTAGTTTTCATGCGCATAAAATATCTACCCACTATTGACTTTCATTTTTAAAAGGGTCGCTTCTATAAACCCCTTTGACATGCAAGAGACATTTTCGTTTTATATCTCTCAAGATTTTACGGAAACGTATTTGCATAAACTCGTCCTATTCTTATCTCATGTTGTGAAAGTACACGTACCGTACAGAAATCTCCCATTTTCTGGGTCTTTTGCCGGTCGCCCGAGAACAAATTCTAGTGACACAAACAAACATGTGACTTGAAACACCGAACTCGTTCACTTTACAATGTTTATCTTTTATTTCAATACCTGAGGAATCATTATGCATTAAATTGCCATTTAATACCTAAAGGAAATTGCTTCGCGGAAGTATTGAAGACGTTTAAGTCTGTGCCGAGCGTCCTTGTCGCCCTTTGTTTGGCAGCTTTTCGCAGCTAAATTAGGACGAGGAGGCGAATATTTCAGAGTAATTTATAACGTGATTTTATGTAATTAGGGCAGATAGCGTGTAGCTAGGACCCATAATATTTTATTTTATCGGCTTAAAATTACATCGCCCGAGATGAGCGGCAGGGGCGGCAAGTTTCGCCGACTCAGTTGGATTTATAGCAAAACTTGTGTTTTGGCTAATTAATGGAAGCTGCTTCGCTAACGCGCCGCCAACTCGCTGATTTAAAGGCATATTATTTTATAACCGTTTATTTACTATTAACCTATTATCGAGTTTACCCTCAAAATTTTCGACTTCCTAATTTGAATGCAAATCTAACCACATTGTTGCTAATCAGGACTAATTGCGTTGTTTATTCCTAGTGATTACATTTTAGTGGTCATAGCATAATCAGCCTGTAATGTTCCCACTGCTGGGACACAGGCCTCCTCTCGGTGAGAGTGAGTGGGCCGTAATCCACCACGCGGGCCCAGTGCGGGTTGGTAGATATCACATGTCTTCGAATTTTTTGGTTCTAGGACACGTCGGTTTCCTTCACCGTTTTGAGAGCAATGGTGATGAAATAATTTACTAGCAACTCGTAAATCGGGGCCACTTCCATTTTAGTGGTAAATAAAGGTTAATATTTGTGTTCAATGCATGGGTCGGTAGGTAGGTACCTATGTCTTGTAAGCGTCGTCGTTTAAGTTTCCTCTCGGTTGATTCAGGCGTGGCTTTCATTAAAGCAAAGAGGCCACAAGACTCAGCCGCGGCTCACAGGACCAGTGCCGCCTACGGATAAAATATTTCCACAAATTCCTGCCTTTATTTATTTTACGCTATTGAGATAAGCCTTAATGGCGCTTTGATGTGGCTCCTACTTGGAACGCAGCTTTAAGTTTGGTAGTCTTTGATTGATTTTCTTGTAAAATTGTTTTCGGAGGTGACTTTAGTAGGCAAATGGTGTAACTTGGATTTTAATTGCCGGCTCATTTGTTCAGGAGCGGGAAAATAACCTTAGTTGATTGTTGTTTTTTTTTTTTTGTTAGAACTTTTTTCCTCAATATTTGTCGCGTTTTATACCAAAACCGATACCAAAATAAGTACCTATATTATCGTTATTGTAGGGATGTATTCCATATTTTGTCAATAACAGGAAAATACACTATGAGGAGACGAGAAACAAAATAGGGGATAATCATAAAATAAATAAAAACTACAAGGGAAGTCCATTTACCTTTATTTAGATAGTCGGGATATGGTTACACAATACTTACACAACGACTGGAGCTCACAATACGTAGCTTTTACAGTTTACATGGCTTCGATAATAATAGGCACTTCGGTCTCCAATAGTCTCCATAGATATCCGTGTCAGTCTCGCTATCTCTTAAACAGTAGATATACCTAAATGATGATACCTTTTATGATCTTATGTCATGGTCGGGTGATTCTTGAGAAAATCTGATAATTTTCAAATCAGGTCATTACCAGATCGGACCTCCGGTTAGTTAACCTTTTAGTTGTTTTTAATAACAGACTTTTTGGTTAAATCATCAACCAAAAGGTCTGTCATCAACCAGAAACTGCATTAGTATATCAGTGCCAACTGATAAGTAGGATACTAAAGCAGTTTCTGTTTAAAAAAACATATTTTTTTTACATATTATGATATTTTGCCCGATAGATTTGATATTAGGTAGTGTCTGCTTGAATAAACTGATTATATAATTTTAATTAAAAAACATTAATATATCTTCATGATTGTTTTCTTTATTAAGTACCTACCTACCTACTTAATTAAGAAAATCATCTTGATTGTTTTCTTCAATTTTTTAGTTAAAGATTGTCTGAAAATCCTCTCAAATTTGTAATCGATACATTTTTCCGCTTCAATCAACCGTTACAATTTTGTAAATATTGCTAAAACAGAATCACTGATGAAATCCCAATACAAATAAAGAACGTATTAAGTAGTATTACGAACATTTACACACTTCTCTAACCACGGACGACACCCATCACACACATCACACACACATACACTTTCCTCATTACACCACATTACACGCGCTTATTCACACACTATTGCTGCTGTTACACGTTTTAGGTCCCATATTTTGTAAAATAAACGGACGAATGGATGGCCCCTATAACACAGGATTTTCCTGACTGTACTACTGAACTTCGAAGTTTAAAATACCGATGTGCGGTATTCATAAAGTTCAAAAGTACGAATTACGTGAGTTAGAAGGTACGCTATGACGAATTACTTCATTGAGAATCTTCATCATCGCGATGTACGGAACTTCTAAAGGTTGCTATGACGAATTACTTCATTGAGAATCTTCATCATCGCGATGTACGGAACTTCTAAAGGTTGCTATGACGAATTACTTCATTGAGAATCTTCATCATCGCGATGTACGGAACTTCTAAAGGTTGCTATGACGAATTACTTCATTGAGAATCTTCATCATCGCGATGTACGGAACTTCTAAAGGTTGCTATGACGAATTACTTCATTGAGAATCTTCATCATCGCGATGTACGGAACTTCTAAAGGTTGCTATGACGAATTACTTCATTGAGAATCTTCATCATCGCGATGTACGGAACTTCTAAAGGTTGCTATGACGAATCTCATAATTTTAAATGTACATCATCGAAAACCAAAATGTAGGAGGAAAAGAATGACTATTTGCGCATAAACATAGTATTGTGCACATTTTGTTTTCCTTTGTATATTTACGGAAATAATGTGTATCAAATAATAACTTTGAATATCTGGTTTCATAGGGCATAAAAGTTCATATAATGGAATAAAAACAAATACTGACGGGGGCCAAAATGCAACAAATTGAACCCCACATACGCATGGCCGAAATTCAATAGATTTCGAGATATTTGAATTTTAAGAGTTTTTGGATATTTGATAAATGATAAATGATTTTATTTCTGTAAGTAGGTTTGTTACAAACACTTTTACACGTCAATCATATTTTTAAAACTAGATGAGGTCGGCGTTTCATAACTGACTACTCTGAGAAGAAAGGCCGAAACAAACTCAGAGGTCACAGTCTCTTTTAAAGTCCAGACATAATCTTGGTCAGATCATGTGAAGACCATGTAGATTTGTGTTTGAAACGGTCTTTTGAGGAAAAACCATACAGATTGAGCGGACCTGTCCAGTCAGTGCACGCATTTGTCAGTAATCTTGCCGCTCAACTGAGAACTTAAGGAGCACAACGATTCGACGAACAATACCAAAGAAAGGACATTTGGGTAGGCCGCATAAATTACTCAAGCTGCCAGATCGTGAAACTAACTAAGAAATAAAATAAAAAAAAGTAATAATCCACATAATCTTCACATTCACAATAATTTAAATAATATAATACTTTACAAAGTAATTACTCATGTCATTGTATGTATAAAATTCATCAATGTCAATGTGTATATAAATATTCGAACATAATCTTTGAGGACCATGTAGATTAGTATCTGAAATGGTCTTCTGAGGAAAGAACCACGCAGATTAAGAGGACCTGTCCAGTCAGTGCACGCATTTGTCAGTAACCGTGCAGCTCAACTCAGAACTTTAGGAGCTCAACGATTCGACGAACAATACCAAAGAAAGGACATTTGGGTAGGCCGCATGAACTACTTAAACTGCCAGATCATGATTAAAACTGAAACAATGACCCACATAGTCCTCAAATTCACAATATTATTAAAACAATAAATTGTACTTCTCAAGGTAAGTATTCAAGTCGTTCTGTTATAATAATTATCAATTTATCAGTGTATGTAACAGAAATAAAAGAAAACATTCAGTATGCAGAAAATTGGAACAACTCAATCCCAAGCCTTTTTGTCCTCAATATAATCCTTAACGGTATAAAAGCCTTTCTGGCACAACTTACGTTTAATGAATGATTTGAATTTATTAAGGCTTAGATCTTGAACGTGGCTTGGAAGTTTATTATAAAAGCGTATACATTGACATCTGAACGAGCCACCTATTTTCTTGAGCCTTGTTGTAGGTACAACGAAGCTGTGTTTGTTCCTAGTATTTATATTATGGATATCACTGTATTTTTTAAACAAGTTTATATTTTTATGGGCATATAAAAGATTTTCAAAAATATACTGTGAAGGCACAGTCATTACATTAATCTCCTTAAATTTCTCTCTGAGAGTGTGTCTCGGGCTTAACTTATAAATTGATCGAACAGCTCTTTTCTGCAAAACAAAGATAGTCTGAATGTCGGCGGCATTTCCCCACAACAGAATACAATACGACATTACACTATGAAAATAGCTAAAGTACACTAAACGGGCTGTCTCTATGTCAGTTAAATTACGAATTTTTCTAACAGCGTATGCTGCGGAGCTAAGCATTTTTGATAATTTATCTATGTGTGGGCCCCACTGAAGCTTAGCATCCAAAGTTAAGCCCAAGAATACTGTGCTATCTTCAGGATTCAATTCTCTGCCCTTTATCAATACATTAGTTAACACCTGTCTAACGTGAGGCAGCGTAAACTTAATGCATTTGGTTTTTTTTTTCATTAAGTAGTAAATTATTAACATTGAACCAGTGAACTACTTTTGAGATCGCGCTATTTACATCGTCAGTAACCAGCTGCTGACGTTTAAGTTTAAACAAAAGTGAAGTATCGTCCGCAAACAACACTATATCATGATTATCCTTTATGAGGTAAGGCAAGTCATTAATATAAATAAGAAACAAAAAAGGACCGAGAATTGAGCCCTGTGGGACTCCCATTGTTACTATAGATCCGGGAGATCTTTTACCATTAACGTCAACGCTCTGAACCCTATTATTCAAGTATGAAGTAAGAAGATCCAGAGCGGTGTTCCGGATCCCGTAGTGGCGGAGTTTCCTGATTAGCGTTTCATGAAGAACGCAATCGAACGCCTTGGACAAATCACAAAAAATGCCCAAGGCATCGCATTTATCTTCCCATGCATTATAGATATGTCCTAAAAGTTCAACACCGGCATCAGTAGTTGAACGACCCCTTGTAAAACCGAACTGTTTACTATGTAATAATTTATGTTTATTAAAAAATCTTTGCAATTGGGCTAAAATTAATTTCTCAAAAATTTTACTAAAGGTAGGTAGTACTGAAATAGGTCTATAATTTGTGGGGTCTGTAGTACTACCTGATTTAAACAAAGGTATTATTTTACTATTTTTCATGAGGTTAGGAAACTCTCCACAGTCGATACAATTGTTAAAAATAAGAGCTAAAGTAGGTGCTACAATGTCAATAATAGACTTAGCAACTTCTACAGAATTACCCCACAGATCTGCAGTCTTTTTTACGTTTAAAGTGTGAAAGGTTTTAATTATATCTCTACAAGTAATATGTTCAAAATGAAAATCCGAATCGCAAACATTAACATTTTCTTTAAGCAAATACTCAGCAACAGAAGGTGATGAGTTTAGTGATTTAGTAGTTGAAACGGGAATATCTGAAAAGAAATTTTCAAAGGCCGCGGCGACTTGTGAGTCAGATTTTATTATGTTGTCTTTAATGGACAGGCTGTAGTCAGTATTTCGGTTACTAGACCTTCCCGTTTCACTACTAACAATATTCCAAGTGGTTTTAATTACATTACTACTGTTTTTAATCTTCGAACTCAAATAACGGGACTTGGCCATACAACAAACTTTTTTAAATAATTTTGAATAATTTCTAACATATACATTAAATTCAGCAGTGTTTAAAACGGTCCTTTCATTGTACAGTTCATAAAGCCGTGTTCTACTTTTATGAATACCAATGGTAGCCCAATCACTGAAAGATGCGTTGCTATTAACCGAGATAGTCTTGGGAACAAAGGTGGAATTAAATTGTTTACAGTATATATTAAAAAAATCATCATATAGATGATTAGGATCAAAATTAATAGATAAAACTGGTAATTTATTAATGAGTTTAACTTTAAAAGCTTCCAAGCGACTTGCAGTTTTGGGGTTGACAGTGATATCCTTTTTAGCCACTTTCTTGATTTGGTTTTGGATAGTAATCCTTTGCCCGCAATGATCAGAATCTAGTAAATTTATTATTTCTTTGTGGCTTGGTATAACATCTGTATAAATATTATCTAGGCATGTTGCACTAGTAGGGGTTATTCTAGTGGGCTCCAAAAATAGGTTTACAAGATTGTAGGACTGAAACAGACTTAATATTTTACTACAAGAACCTGAGTTTTCTAATAAATTAACATTAAAATCACCGCAAGTGATAATGGACTTGCTCGAGTTACAAATCTTGTTTAACACTTCATCCATTACCTTTTCAAAGCAGTCATACAATCCTGAAGGGGGTCTGTACACACATAATACAATAAACTGCTCCAATTCTATACAGGCTATTTCTATTGTCCGCTCAACAGATAGGCTCACAATATCCTTACGTTCTTTAAATTTAAGCTGGTTGCTTACTAAAATTAAGGAGCCACCATGTATAGCATTTACTCTGCTGAACGAACTAACAACCTGGTGATTATTAAAATTGAACAAGAACTGGTGGATTTTAAGCCAATGTTCTGTTATACAAAGAATATCTATACTGTTACAGTTCATAAAATAATTCTACTTCTAAATCTTTGTTCATAAATCCTTGAATGTTTTGATGCACCAGGTTGATACTATTTACTGATTTCAAGCTTTTACTTGAATTATTCTTACAACTCTGTACATTATTGCTAGAGGTTGCCTCTATTGTCTTATTTTTTAATTTAAATGATTAGCAATGTCAATGTGTACCAAATTATTGGCTGAATTATTTGATATGTTAGTATAGCTTTGCTCAATAGAAGCAATTTGTTTAGCCAAATTCTTGGCTGTAATAGAAAAGTAATATGATAGCGACACAGCTATCTGTCTTTTACAATATTTTGACAAATAGTACCTATCCACAAAATATCTATCTTTAGTCAAATATAAATGATTACCAACATAATTGTTAGTGTCAATTAGATGGAATAAATTGTTATTATTTCTCAAATTATGCAATGTCATATTAATTTCATACCTAAACTTGTTTTCTTCCTGTGGCAAACTTTGGTTATATGGGAATGTGAACATAACAATTTTTCTTAACTTCAGGTTGCATAATGAAGTATAATATTGGAGTAATTCTCCTTTGTTCACATTACCTCTATTACCAATAAATATTAATAATGTAGTATCCTGGTTAAAATTGCATTTCATAATTTTATTAATTATGTCCAATAAAGAACAACCAGGCATACAGTGGTTCATAATTGAGTGTCCCGGATATTTATTTGTCAACAAGTGGCCTAAATCCTTCCCAATTTCATCACAAAAAAGTATAATTTCTTTATTTACACTCTGTTTAGGGAGACAGAATGGCAAACTGGCACAAGACTGCGGTATGGCGGCATCACATATTGTCAATGAATGTTCCGGTGTGGGTTCAATAGGTGGTGGTTGACAATGATCACATTTATTTGTTTGTGAGCTTACCAGCTCATTCATTGCCAATACATATTCCCTCATTTGGTTTTCAGAGGCTGTATATTTGATGGTCATAGAAGTAAGTTTCTCCTGTAGCTGGTCAAGCTCATACCGCAAGTCTTCTGTGTCAATTTGGTATTTCCTAGTACTCTTTTCTAGGTTAAATGAATATATATCTAATTGTTTCAGTAGATGTAACCTCTCTCTATTTAGTTTTACATTTTTGATGAAGAACTTTTGTTTTTTGACCATTTTCTTAGTTTTAACTATGTATTTATTAATTTTTATGTATTTTTTAAGTTTATTTTTACTTGTAACTACCCTCACTGATTTACTTAATTTTGAATCATCACCTGTTAAATCTATTGTGTAAGAGGGGTTTATTGCAGAAACCATTGATGGGACAATATTTTTATTAATTTACCAATATTTACGGAAATAATGTGTATCAAATAATAACTTTGAATATCTGGTTTCATATGGCATAAAAGTTCATATAATTGAATAAAAACAAATACTGAGGGGGGCCAAAATGCAACAAATTGAACCCCACATACGCATGGCCGAAATTCAATAGTTTTCGAGATATTTGAAATTTAATGGTTGTTTTGTTTTTATTCAATTATATGAATTTTTATGCCAAATGAAACTAGATACCTATTCAAAGTTAATATTTGAAACACATTATTTCTGTAAATATACAAAGGAAAACAAAATGTGCACAACACTATGTTTATGCGCAAATAGTCATTCTTTTCCTCCTACATTTTGGTTTTCGATGATGTACATTTGAAATTAAGAGATTCGCTAGCAACCTTTCGAAGTTTCTTACATAGCGATGATGAAGATTCTCAATGAAGTAATTCGTCATAGCAACCTTTAGAAGTTCCGTACATCGCGATGATGAAGATTCTCAATGAAGTAATTCGTCATAGCGTACCTTCTAACTCACGTAATTCGTACTTTTGAACTTTATGAATACCGCACATCGGTATTTTAAACTTCGAAGTTCAGTAGTACAGTCGATTTTGCTAGCATCGGGGTCATTATTCACAAAAATTGAGCACAAATGTAATATCCTAATAACGTAACAGGTATTTCTTCTTTCCGCTAAATAAATAAATATTAATAATAATAATATTACCTTTTTCCGAGATAGATAGATAGGTAACCATTTATTCAGTGCACACAAAAGACGTAGCACAACACACAAAAGCACAATTATTATAGCAAATGACATCCGAATTCCGCTTCAATCAAAACCGTTACAATTTTTTCAATATAATTTTGTTTCCAGTCTTGTGTGGCGAGACCGCGTACCGCGACCGCTGTCGCAATGCTCGTTGCTCGCGTCGCAGCAACAGGCGGCGCGCGACCATCGGTCGGACGCGCGTCTACGCATCGACGCGAAAGTGCTGGTGATCGTCGAGTCGGCCTACTCGCGACTTGGACGCGACATCGCCGAGCTGCTTGTCGCCAACCGTATACGGTAAGTGGACCTGCACGTACAGGTTGTAAAAATTTCCACCTAATACCATCCACCCAAATAGTCACAAACTGGTAAGTACCTATTCGTAAAAAAAGTCAGAAGGAAGTGACTTTCTTGGCTTCGTGAAGCTTTTTACACCCGACAAATGTATAACGGGTTTTGTTATAAATAAAGTGACATAATCCTAAAGCAAAACTCAAGTAGGTACGAGAAACGAATAAATTTCAAGATAGGTATTCATTACAAATATCCTGGTTTATTTGGTCAAATATCAACGCCACGAGCCAAGCTCAAAGCGCAAAACCGCTATTCATTCATATCTTAAAGATTTTAGAAACCATACTGGTAGGCAATCTGCAACTACGCGCCAGTTCCGTACCAAACGAACAAATTCAACATAAAGCGCTCGAATCTCAACTGTACATGAAACTTTTGACCGCTACATAAAGTACTAGTTTCACGAAATATTTGACAGTTTTTGTAACTTTCAGAATTTTTCAGCATTTCGGGTATTTTCAGCGTTCATGATTGCAGGTGGACTAGGCATTAAGCTCTTAACTGCTATTTTAGGTTATTGCTACTCGTTTATCATAGGTACTAGCGGCCCGCCTCTGCTTCGCACGGAGCGCCACCTATCGGGTCCCAAAATATTCTATCTTTCAAGCTGGAATCAACAATACACATTCACAAAATTTCATTGAAATCGGTTCGGTACGCCTAACATAGACACGTGATTTTTAGGGTTCCGTACCCAAGTGGTGCCAACGGGACCCTATTACTAAGCCTCGGCTGTCCGACTGTCCGTCCATCCGTCCATCTGTCCGTACATCCGTCCGTCCGTCTGTCTGTCAGCGGGCTGTAATCTCATAAATCGAAATAGGTAGACAGTGGAATTTTCACAGTGTGTATTTCTATTGCCGGTATAACAACAGGCAATGAAAAATAAAAAGTAAAAAATTAACGGGGAACAACTTCATACAAGAAACGTGTTTAAAAAAAAATGTGTTCAATATTGTACGGTGGTACGGAACCCTTCGTTTGTGAGTCCTACTCGCACTTGGCCGGTTTTATATATTATGAATGAATTGCTGTACCTATTTCTGGAATTATAACTACAATAAAAACATTAAAACTATAATTAATTATGTCGGAAAGCTTCAATTAATCTGCGCCAAAATATAAAATCTCTCAATATGTACACTCCTGACAGTCAATACTCAAATTAACCCATCGTATTTCCATATATAAACTCACATGACTGCTTAAGAACCAATTTCTTAAAGTTATCATGTAAATATTTACTGAGTCGGTTCGCTTGATAGCTGTTATGGGACTTGCCTCCCTTTGTTTGTTTTTCCTTGTAGAGAACGGGTAGCCACAGAGTAGATAGGTACAGAAGATCAGCTCAATCCCACGAGCAAAAACACACGCACAAATAGACACGTGCTTGCATAGAGTGAGAGCAAGCGCACTCGCAATAACAATAATAAGTAATCGTTTATTAACCAAATATAACTTGTGAACTCTACACTAGATCGAGCCTGTCTCGTGGAGTCCTTGAGAGTTTTAAATAACTTGAGATTTAGGGGTCGTTGCTGTATTGTATGTTTATTTATTACTAGCTGCGCCCCGCGGTTCCACCCGCATAAGTCTTGATCTCGTGGGAATATCAGGATAAAAAGTATTATGTCCTAAGCCAGGTCATGGTCTACCCATGTGCCAAATTAGATCTGTTAAGCCGTTTTAGCGTTAAAGAGTAACAAACAAACATACACAAACCTAATCTTCTCTCTTTACAGAAAGTTAAAGTAATATTTATGTAAATATTTTTTATTTCTATCAATCAAAATATGCACCCATGCTATTCGATGCATCTCTGCCAGCGCAGTGGTAATTTTTCAAAGCCCTTCTTGAAGAAATCGGGTGTACGGTGTATATTCAGTACCTACCCGAGAGGCAGTACAAAATGCCTTTGAAGAGTTTGTTGAGCCAACAAACTCTTCAAAGGCATTTTGTACTGCCTCACTGGTATTGAATTTTTTCCCTGCCAAGAAGTTGTCAAAATTTTGGAATAGTAGAAGTATGTCGGATAACGCAAAACTTCTAACCCTAGCTTTAGTTCTTTTTAGTTAGAAGCTACAAGTAGCTTAGAGACAGTCTGATGTGCCGTATGAGGTCGAGCGTTGTCGTGTAGGAGCAGCGGGGACGAGCTATTTACCAAGGCTGGTCGGAGATTTGCGAGCTTCTCCATCATCATCAGTTCCTCACAGTACACATGTATACGCAAGCGACAATGCGGTTCAAAATCCCTTCGTTTCTGTGTCTGTTAAGCTTCGCAAGTCATACCTGAACGCGTTCGTCGCGCTGGCGATCGTTCAGTTCGTGCGGCACCCACTTATGAAGCTGTTTTTACCTTGCTAATTTGACGCAAATGGATCAATATTGTTTTGATGCTAACGTTGAAAGCTGCTGCTAACTCAGCCGTAGATTGAGTATATTCAGCTTCCACTATCGCCTCTAATTCGTCGTTGTTGACTTTAGTTTTCGGGCGACCACGGGGTTTCCTTTTTTAGATCAAAATTTCTATGTCGGAAGCGTTCTAACCAATCGCGAGTCGTGCGTTGGTTTGTAGTGTTCACTCCGTACACGTAATTAATGTTGCGAGCCGTTTGTGCGGCATTGCTACCACCACGGAACTCGTGTTCCACAATTACCCGTATTTTTATCGTGTCCGTATTGATTAAAAAGATACAAATGTAGAGAAAACAAAACACTAATCAATAAACAAATACCTACTGAATTTGAAAACAGAATTCCATAATTTGAAATAAAATTCATTTGAATTTAGAATTTATTGCCAACCATACATAAATTTTATTACGTTTCAAATGGCCAGTATTGTAAAACGGCAACTTCATAGGTAACTTACCTATTATTAATTTAGACGGTAATGAATGGGGGTTCGTTTGACATAATTTGATATAACAATACATTCGCGTCTAAGCGGCGGATTTCGCTAGTATTATGGAGTGCCTTCTGCGCCTATCTATTCTGTGTCGAGGCGATCGGTAGTGGCCGCTGACATCTAATATGCGTGCAGGTGATGTACTGCATCGGGCAGCGTATTGGGGAAATAACCTTTGTTTTGTAGAAGCTGAGAACTTGCAGTACAGCGGTTTTAAACTGGAAAATTTGAAATGTTTCCCTTATTTATAGGCTTCAACGAACTGAAGTGATTGTTATGTTTCTGGTTTTCGAGTGTATGTAACGTTTAGATATAAGTAAGTTACAGCTAGCATCGACTAGATATTCTTTCGTTTTATCCAATGAATCACATCCTTTTTAATTATAATCTTCAGTATACTTATGACACCAGAAGTGAATTTTCCAGCGGAATCTGTAATGCTCTTTCCGTCACGTTTAGCTAGACCAGTAGACAGTCATAATATGATCGGGTGCTAATTAAATCCATAGCTAAAGTATATTATCGTAAACATTACGAAATTAACTTAATATTATGTGGTTACCTACTTTTACGTTTGAACTTTATTAGTGTAGTGAAACTGTGTGTTATGTCCAATCATTCATCTTGCATCGAACAAGGAATATTAGCATTCAAAAGTCAACTAGACATACATACAGGGTGGCTGGACATCGACGAGCAGCCTGTTAGCATGGATTAATTCTATTTTTTTTTTTTCATACTTTCGTCAGTACACGATTTCGGACCCCCCTGCGTTGAATCCTTCCGTTGGTTACAAAAAAAAAAATGCATTACCATTGCCATACATTTTGACCGCGTTTGTATTGCACCTTTCTATGGAACAGCAGTTTTTTTTTAATATTTGTCGATGATTTTCTCCACTAGTTTAGAATCATGTGCTGAATTCATGGTTACAGTTTGCGAGTAAATATCACTGCCACCCTGTGTACTTACTTGGTACATCCTGCTACCTGCTGTTACCTGCTTTTATTTAGCCAATGTTTATTGTAAAGACTTAGAAGATAGCTAAAGTCTGAACTTTGACATCGGGAATATCATACGAAGTAAGTAAGCCTAATGTAGAATAGAATAGAATACTCTTTATTATGTACACCGTAAAAATTACAGATATAAATGTAGAAATTTTACATAGGGTGACACAATGGGCGGTCTTGTCGCTAAAAGCGATCTTTTACAGACAACCTTTGGATGGATTAGACGGGGAAGGAGAGACAATACTGCAGGTAGTGGTGGTGTACCGTTTACATATACAATTCATACACACAGACATAAACATATATATGTATAAAACAATACATATATACAATAAAACACCTGAAACAAGAGCTCGGAAACTACATATATGTAATGATGATGTTTAAGGAGAGAGGAAGTGTATTTAACCAGAATTTTAAAAGTGGACAAAGATTGAGCACGCCTTATCGACACGGGCAAGGCATTCCACAACCGTACTGCTTGAACTGTAAAATGCTGGGTTATCATTATCAATCCACATGATTTTCCTCGATGTTGTTATTTATTCTAAGAAGTTATCACGATTCTTAATAATCATGTAGTCATTATTTTAATGAATGGCGGCATATAAATAAATAAGTCATAAGTAACTGCGATATGAAATTAACATTTTAACCCCGCGATGCAGATGTAAATACTGCAACGAACGGATTTATTTATCAGTACTAAGTCATTAACAGTACTAAGTTGTCAATTTGTTTTTATGAATGCTGATAATTAAGTAATATAGCAAAAGAGGTGTTAACAATCACAAAAGTAATAAAACTGAATTTTACGATGTCGATTTTGGCCTCTTACGCAATTTGTCCAACTTATTTAAACAATACCCAATCAAAGGTCGGTATGTATAGGTTTTGGTTAGATAAAAGAATAACATGTAACATTTCTAGTCCACTCTAGCGTAGCATGAACGTTCTCTTTAAATCGCACCACTCCTCCCTGAAACTGCTGAATATCAAACTTGGGCTAAAGTACCCTACACATATTCCAATGACCATTAATCATTGACTAAATTAATTCATAAATCGTGCAGTATTAAATTGTCTCCGGTTATTTTCCGGCCTGTATATCGTGTCTCACGGACGGCCGCCCTACTTGCGTTATATGAGATTTTTTGCTCTTGTCGGGTACAAATCGGTTTCCTCTCCAGCAGCGCTGTGCTTCAGTGAACTCTACGCTTGCTTATGAAATGTTTGACGGGTCAGGAATTAGTTTTCCTCCTTGATATTTTTTATCGAAGCCTTTTCCTTAGGCCTCAGATTTTTATCGTTTCTGTTCGTTTTCGGCCTGCAGATGTAGACTATTTTTCTTTTCAATGATAGATTATGTGCTCTTTTGTCATTACTAAGTGTAGTCCAAGCTTTAACCTACAAGCCAGAGTTTGTATTTCGAACCTTATTCCATCTCAGATAAAGATTTGTTTTAAAATTGACAGTCAAGACTCTGTTTTAAAGTCAGTTTTTGTAAATAAAACTTTGAATTGGTCGAAATAAAGTTCCATAATAAAAATGGCACGTTGGTTTAAAGAAAAACCTTGTTTATAAGGCCGCATAAGTTCAAGACTTACTCGTTTCCTAGAATAACTCTTGGGCATACTGTTTTAATATTGACAGACAAATAGGTACCTACTTATTAGAAACGTATAGGCTTATACTGCCTACGCCTTTTCGTGGAAACGTTATACTATGTAATCGGCCGGCCTCAGTGATCTAATGAGTTATGTCGTTTGGCCATAATATATGTCACTAACCTTCGGACATTATAGGAACAGCCGCTTCTGTAGGCCTTGTTTGTAGGAAACAAAATGCAATCACCAAGTACAGTTATCAATCACCAAGTAGAGTTATCAATCACCAAGTAGAGTTATCAATCAAAGCTACATTAGTGTAATTACATAAGTGTTATGTAGTTGGATCATTTAGCTCCCTTCAAAATGGTTGAGCTGAATGGTGCTGATCCATGCGTCATGTTCGTGAACGGGCGCTGTCAGTTGGGACTGGCGTAGGTGTGAGATGGAACACCGGGGTGGTTTTTAGTCAGTAAGAGTCTGACAGACCCCGCCGTCCGCCCCAGGCCGGCGGACATCCATGAGCATTTTCCACCCCGGAAACAAAAAAAAAAAAAAAAAAATGGTCATCTCTTAGCCACCACGGCTTATTTTAATTATTTTATTATGGTTTGTTTTGTTTGAATTTATATTAGCTGTACACTGGACACTCAATGTGTACGTCTTATTTACATCGTTCTCACATATAATTATACCTATATACAAGATTATTTATGTAACAATATAATTTAAAAGAGTGTCCATGGAGTTTCTTGCCCGTTCTTCTCCATAGGTACCTACTACGCTTTGGAATGGGCAACTAGCTTCATATTTCTGACTGACCGACCACTTGACAATTCAAAAGTGCCTGTAAATGGTTTAATTGAAATAAATGCTTTGAGTTTGAGTTATACAGGGTGGCAGAGACATACGCGCAAACTGTTACTGTGGAGACAGTACATCATTCTGAACTCCCTGCGTTGAAATTTTTCGTCGGTTATTAATCATTAAATTAGTTCTTCCATACATTTTGACCGCGTAAGTACTCCACTTTTCTATGAAACAGCAGATTCTTCTTTTGATAACCGACGAAAAATTTCTACGCTACAGGGTCTAGAATCAAGTGCCCAATTCATGGTTATTACAGTTTGCACGTCGATGCCACCCTGTATTGTGTGTATGTAATTGATCGTCATGTTTTATTAGTGAATAAATATTATATATGAGTCATATAGATGCAAAGGTAGCAACATTCTATTTTTCAATGATAGCAACTTTGAATGCAATCTGTCAATGTCAAATCAGCTTCATTATTTGACTTAATAAGTTTGTAGAAAATTGCCAACTCCCATTTAAAATAACCGTTGAAATTATAGGTTTGCAGCAAAAAAAGCAATATCCAATAGTAAGTGCACTGCTTTAAAACCAAAAATATTGTTTGCCGCCATTTTGGTTTGTCAGGATGTTGCTGCCTTTGCATCTTTAAGACTCATATGGCTGTTTTATTAGTTGTTTTATGCAACGATAATGAAGATGACATCAAAAATGATTGCTGCTACTAACTGCTATGCATAATAAATCAAATCTTTAATTTAAAAAAAAAAAACATAAAATCAAAAATAGTTACAAAATAAGTTTAATTTAAAATATAATATTGTTAGAAGCTCTATTCATAAAATCATATTCCAGCTGTACAGCTCCGTCCTAACTACATAAGTATTTTAGCCTTAAAAGTTATGAGTAGGTACAAGTTGCACGAGATAAGTCCACTGGGGGAGATTTGTCTGGGACCCGGTTGCCTAGTTACACGACTGCGAAGATGCGAGTTTATGTCTGCTTCGTCATTACAATAAAACTCTTATCATATTCATTGCAATATAAACGAAAATAATTATAATAAATAGGTAGTACGTACTACTTTGTAGTTTTTTGCTATTCATTCCACTTGATAACGTATGTTTTGTTTCACAAATACATTGGATGTTGAAAGCTTGCCCAATTGAGTTTAATTTGCTAATTAACTTACAGTCCCATAAAGGGTGTGGAGCCAGACAACTGTTTAATGAAGGATCACCTTTTATTACATGTAGGTACACACACATAAAACGAAAGGCTCTATTTTGTTCTGAGAGCTTGTCATAAAAGTGTACCCAAAATAAAAACAAAGTGTACCTACTGTAACACAGGAAAACTATGACGTATCCTCATAACGGGCACATAAACGTTCGCAATATTACATACAGGGCTTATGTACGTATGTAGGTATACAGTTACATACACAAACATCAAGCACGCGGCTATTTCCAAATCCGGTTAGGCTCTACTGCTGTCATAGAATGATTCAGCATCAAGATACACAGCATGGATTTAATTCCGAATGCAAACAAAAGTTACATTGTTGAAATTCCTCTTTATTATGAATTCCATTGACCCAAATATTGTTGCTTAAACAAAGTTACCTCGACCCGGTAATGCAGTGCGGTCTAATTAGCTGATAATTCGGAAACAAACAGCATTGGTACATGCACGAGTAATGTAAACTTAATTAAATATAAAGCAAGGTGTAAGGTGACAGCTGAGGCGCGGGTCGGGGCTTGCGAGGCGAGGCTTGCGAACGCGACGTCTACGGCGAGTCGTTGTGGCGACAGTTAGTTAGTTAGTAGTGCCATTAGAGGCAAGCCCGCGGCATCTCGCCCCCTATCTCGCCGCCTCGTTCTCCATTAATGCTCGTTTGTGTCAAAACGACTTAATATAAAGTAATTAAGTCGTTTTGACACTGTTTCCTTTAATCCTACCCGAAACCTTCCTCGTTAATACAAGTAAACTGCCTCGCGTATACAAACACTCAAAGGTATGTCGATTCGTTCCGTCGAGTCTCGCTTTTAAACTTAGAGACAACGGCTACAGTAAATTGAGTGTGAAAGAAAGATTAGCCGTTTTATTCGTGCCTTTACAACAACCGCCGTAGTTCTGCTTTAATAAAATGTTGTGGCGATTTAACGTTGTTCACTTCTATCGTGGGAACTTCAGGACAATGTATTTTCGCTAACGTTATTTGATGACCCTCACATGTGTTCTAGTTTGATTGCTAACGTTCACTTGACCCTCATATGATGTAAGCTTTGGCGCCGTTTATTACTCCCGGCCCTCATAAACTCCGCTTTATAGTGCACAAGAGGGTAAACCGCTTTTTTAATAGAGCGTTAATGGTAACTATGCTCTAGTGTCAGTGGCCAACCCTCAGACAGGCCCCTCAACGACTTTCAATGCAGCTTAACTTACATAACCGTCCCTTTAGAGTTGACGACCTCCTTATTCTTTTTCTTCTGTCTTCAAATAACATTATCTTTTATTAGGAAAAATAAAATTGCTGACAATAAAACTTCGTGGAAGTGAGTGAATTTTATATTGACCAATTTAAAGTCGCGTAATAAAAGTTTCTTCTAACGACTTTATGTTGCAGGCCTCACTTCCTACTGGCTAGGTAATGTATGCCCTTAATTGAGTTCGTATCTCACAAGGCTCTACTTTTTTAAGTAGGTACCATTGGACATGTAATGACCAAACGGCTCGTTTAGGAAGTCACAAGTTACCATAAGTACTGAACATAAAGCAGCGAAGTCTTGGGACGCTGGCGACTTGCCCTCAATTGAGAAGGGGTGGCTGCTAATTGCTATAGTATCTTCAGTTATTTACGTTAACAGTACCACAGAGCGAAGAGACTTCCATTAAGGTAGCTGGCTCACAGCTCTTTATCATTAATCGTACCTGTGACATACCTAGTGCTCATATAAATATGCACTGGTGATTCACTGAACAGAGACCACCTACATTATAACACACACCGACGCAAACGTAACTCAAATGTAATTAACTATGCCAGGTACTATGGCTGCCACACCCCAATACCCTTGAAAGTTTGTAAATACGCCGGGTTAATTGCGTAAAGCTAAGCTTTCAGCTTACAATGTAAGTATAAGGTTACCGGGCGACGGGCGACGTAATTGAGAATAATATAAAGATTCGCTTAATTTTTTCCGTTTTCTGGCTAACCGTAGCGCAGTTATACCGGCCTCTTTACGATAACTGTCGTTATCCTAAGGGGCAACGGGTCACTGAGGTCGCATGCCGTGACATTGCTCCCCTTTATTGAACTCACTCGCGCTCCCTTATCACGAATTAGCCCTCCTCGCATTCGGTTCACGGACAAAGTAGGCCGTTTCGCGCGCTCTAATTTAAACTGAGCGCTCTCTCGTTTTAATGTCAGGACACTAATTAAGGTAATTAGAAACATGTTAGCGCAAGCTAAATAGTGACGCAGTGCTCACGTCTGTCGTTTCGTCGTCGACGTAGCTTTATGACCCCCGAACTTTACATGAGCGTCCGCGTTTTAAAATGCGCATGAAAATGGCAAACTTTTGTATCGGACCGTTTGCTCGGCGAATATAAGTACTAGTAGCTGCGCAAAGTTGCCAACGAGTGCACCGTACATTAGACGGAAAGACGGACCGGCTCGAGTGGGTAAATGCTATTTGCAAGTTGCCATTCGCCGTAGACTCGGTCTGGAGTGCTCTCAAGCTGCCAAATTGAAACGAGCCTTAACTGGAGCAAAATGAACGGCCTGGTCCCGATACCTGTATGTTACTCGCTACTCTTTCCACCAGCATTTTTTTGTACGTTTACTGACCTGTATTGAACTCAAAGACTTGTCAGATTTTCCCAATATCGGAAAAATGGGTGTTTTTGATTGAAAATTGGAAAGTATCCTAAAAGCGAATATTTGGACAGTTCAATTTTCAATATTGCCAATCAACTTCAACGGTTTGTTCACTGTTTGACAAGGGGACGCCATTGCCGTCTGCTATTTAAATTAAACTGTACAGTTTTATAACACGGGGATGGGACCGCCATTGATTTAATTGATAGTTACCACTTTCAAATTATAGCTTTGAATTTCAAATATTTACGATTCAGTCACGAGAACAGTGTTTGAAGTGAGAGATACGAATATTAAATAGTAACGGGTTTCTTCATCAAAATAACGTGTAGCTTCAGTAAAATAACGTGTAGCTTCAGTAAAATAACGTGTAGCGTCAATAAAATTACGTGTAGCCTCAGTAAAGTAACGTGTAGCCTCATTAAAATAAAGTGGAGCCTCATTAAAATAAAGTGTAGCCTCATTAAAATAACGTGTAGCCTCATTAAAATAACGTGCAGCCCCCTTAAAATAACGTGTAGCTTCATTAAAATAACGTGTAGACTCATTAAAATAACGTGTAGCCTCATTAAAATAACGTGCAGTCTCATTAAAATAACGTGTAGCCTCACTAAAATAACGTGTAGCCCCTTTAAAATAACGTGTAGCTTCAGTAAAATAACGTGTAGCTTCAGTAAAATAACGTGTAGCTTCAGTAAAATAACGTGTAGCCTCATTAAAATAACGTGTAGACTCATTAAAATAACGTGTAGACTCATTAAAATAACGTGTAGCCTCATTAAAATAACGTGTAGCCTCATTAAAATAACGTGTAGCCTCACTATATTAACGTGTAGCCATAATATATGTATACTTATCGTACAATGCGCCGTTGCTTATAAATAAAACTATAATAGCCAGTCCGCAATATGGTGGCTACCCGGATCTACAAAATATGTTGCATTGCCTACAAGCCAGATCGACAGGCCGTAGATATTACAACATTTAATTGAAATAACTCAAAACCTCAGACCTCATCCGATTAATATTATGACAAATTGATCTGTCACACACTTCTTGTAGAATTTCTACTTATTAGGGTGATCGTTTCTTAGCTTTACATTTATTCATATCAATGACGTCACTGCCTACTTTCACTGCAGGTAAAAATAATAGTACCTATGCTTTATGCTGGATTCTCATAGTTTTGGCAAAACAATCAGACTGAAACATTTAAAAAAATTAGAATGACATCTATCATATTTGTATATTGCGTTGCATACGATAAATGTGTTTCCAACGCATAGTTTAAAAAAATATATAAAATCAAGAGTCCAAATGTCATAACCCGTTGCATACGTTGCGTATGTGGGACCAATTTGTCCCTACCTTGACAGTAATTATGTCAATTACAAGTTGTACAATAGCAGTACTTACGAAAGGCATCGCCCCTTCACCTTCACCATTATTGATCTCGAACAACAGATTCTCATCTATCTGCAGCGTTTTACTGCACTATTATTTATTACTACCCCAACTGTTCTTGCTATCATAACAATCACTTTTAATTAAATGCTATTACGACTCTTATCTTACTCGAGGAGCGTTAGTTAGCTATTGAAGGCAATTTATATATAAATTACTCACTGAAAAGAATGTTGACAGCAGAATAATGGCTTAATAGTTACAGTGGAGCTCTAGGTTCACGTTGAAGTAAATACCATGACTGCTGCTTTCCATTTTTAATGCATAGGACATTTTATTAAGTTAAATCATTTAATGTTTTTGTAATTATTATGCGTATAGTCATGAAATTAACAGATTTTGTAACATTACTAACTCTGGTATCAAAATGCAGTGGCCTTAAACGGCCTACGGAATTTGCATTTTAATATATTTTTGACGATAAATTAGGGGTGGATGCATTCAATAAAAGTGTATTACGCTTTTAGAACCTGGAAATTAAAAGATCACTACACCAACAGTTAAGTTTCGAAAATAACGCACTTTCACACAAGAATAGATTTTCACATTGTCCATTTAAAAACACTACAAAATGAAAAATAAGGTAACTTTCTTGATTGTCTATACGTTTTAGTATCGGGTGTTTCCTCCTATAGTCCTGATAACCGCCTGCATTCGATCTGGCATACTTTGTATGACGTTTCTGACATCAACTTGCAGTATGCTATACCAAGCGGCTACTGCTGCATTTCGGAACTGGTTAAGAGTTTGAGGCGAGTTTGAAGTCGACTTTATCTTTCTTTTGAGCATGTCCCAGATATGATCTGTTGGATTTAAGTCCGGGCTACGGCCTGGCCACTGTAATTTTTGAATACCGACCTCTTGAAGGTATTATTCTATGCAATTTGCGACGTGTGGGCGTGCATTATCTCATGCATTAGGATAATTTGTTCATATCCAATGAACCCCGAATAAGGCACTACATGTTCCTGAAGGACCTACTCAATGTATCGAATTGTAGTGAACCGGTTGTCGACGATAACCAACTCCGTACGTGCGTCGGAACTTATTCCTTCCGTACCTTTATGGAGCCTCCATGAAAGCTCAGTGTGTGTGGTGGTTATGGGTAAAAACCGCTCTCCTCTTTGTGTCCTCACTCTCTCTCTACCGTCTGGAGCACGTAATGCTATTCGACACTCATCTGTGAACAGCGCTCTAGCCATTGCTCGTGGGTCCAGTTGACGTGTTGTCGTGCAAACTGAAGTTGGGCTACTTGGTGCTGTCTGAGAAGTTCTGGACCTCGTGCTGGTCTACGAGCTATTAAATTTACTACCTCCATTCCTCTTCACACCGTACGTTTACTAACATTTACGCCGCTCGCGATTTGCAGTCGCTGGCGTATATCCACCGCAGTCAGGTAGCGGTTTCTTAAAATTTCCAGGACAATAAATCGGTCGTCCCGGTGCATCTACTGCCTTCACTGCCTGGCCTGCGGGTGTAGTGGCCTGTCTCCTGATACTGTTTCAGTGCTTACTGCATTGATGAACGTGGTACATTAAGCATGACAGCAACTTCACGCTGTGGCAGCCCTTCGCCGATTAATGCTACGGCTTGTGCAACCTGTGCTGGTGTTAATGGCATAGTTACAGGTTTTAAAGCACCTTTAGTTATTAAAACACAAAATCACAACAATTAAATATTCTAACAGTAAACTTTTCACAACACACAAAGGAGATGTTTGATTTTGGGCCACCACTATGTACACCATATAGATAAATAGGAAAAAAATAGAGGAATTTCATAAAAATACTAAAAAAATAATTTGAAGTAGGGTACAGTGGTTCAAAAATGATAATTTAAAAAGTTTTTTAATAAGATAACCCTAATTTTAGGGCAGCCATGACAGTTGTGTTTGACATGACGTTTGACAGTTTAAAGCACAGCTCACTCCTCTCCTATGAACTATCGAAGTCCAGGGTATATTGCTAGGCACTAAAGAATGAAGCAGTAGGACTGCTTTCTTGCTCCTCTTGACACCGATACAACCAATCTCTAACTGCTCGAATAGGTGATAGAGTCTTATTTTATCGAAGCCGAAACCCAACCCAAGATTTTTCAAATTCGTATTGTTTTGTTTTATGGGTCAATCAAATGTCATTGTCAAAATGACATTTTTCGCATGCTGCTAATCTGATCCACCATGTTTAATTTTATGTTGTGTTGCTCTCCTTGGCCAAGTTAATTTGAGTATACTTTGAAACGAAGTAAAATTAAAGAAAATTAACAATAAAAAACGGTTACTGTAATACATAGCGATATTTACATATAGTGTACATAGTGCTGGCCCAGGCTCCATACATTTCTGGAACATCTCCTTTAAAAGTGCAACTTAATCGCACAAATGACCCGATTCAACTAAAACTTAAAAATAACGCCATGGTGCACTCAAACATAATGAATTTACCCTCTTGAACTAAGGGTAAACATTTTTTGACATAATTGAGTTAAGGGGCGTCTAAACGGGCTATATTTTACGACAATTTGTGGCTGCAATACTGTGGCCGGCAACATTGCTAGCAATACCAGCCACACTATGCAATATTTTAAGGATGGCCCGGCATTATAGCCTCATATTTTTTGGTATGTCAAAATGTTTTTATGTGTAGCCGGCGTGTGGCCGAACGATCGCCTCGCAATCGAAAATACTGCAATATATCTGGGCCATCTATATTGTTGTTCTGTTTTACTGTATATGCGCGTCCCTTTCTCCCTGCGACGTGAAGTACTTTGCGTTTCACTTTCTGCGCGACGTGAAGTGTGCTGCGAGTGCTGCGACGTCCATCGTGTATAAATCTGTGGTGTGGCGATATTCTGTGCTGTCAGCAGCTGTCATTCTTGTGCTTCTCTGCTTTCCTCTGTTCCCTCTCACTTTCACAAGAACCTTTTTCTTTCTCTGTTCACAAGAAATTCGAAGTCGCTCTTAGACATTCTTGTAAAATTTTTAAATAAGTATTTATCCAGCATTAATTCCTTGTCTACGGAATCCAAAGTGTCACGCCTACTTAGGTAGGGTCGAATCCACATTCGTGTCCTTTTTTTTTCGTTTTTCTGCCAAAACAATGTAAGCGGCTGCGATGAGCGTCATTTCGTCGGCCATTGTTGCTGGATTGTGTGGCTCATTAAAGGGTTCTGAATCAAAGGCCATACTATTGCAGCCATATTGCAACATGTTGCCTGCAATTGATTGCTCAGCCATAAAATGCACTAAAATGTTTTTTTGATGGCTGGGCAATGTTTGCCAATAATTGCAGCCACAAATTGTCGTAAAATATAGCCCGTTTAGACGCCCCTTAAGAAACATTCATTAGAAACACTTAAAGCTTTTGCTTTACTTTGTGTAAATTATATCATCACCACTGCTCTCAAAACGGTGAAGGAAAACATCGTGACGAAACCGGCATGTTCTAGAACCAAAAATTCGAAGACATGTGACATCTGCCAACCCGCACTGGGCCCGCGTGGTGGATCACGGCCCACTCTCTCTCACCGAGAGGAGGCCTGTGTCCCAGCATGTAGGAACATTATAGGCTGATTATGAAATATTTTGCTATCGCGAGATAAGAGCTTGGCCAAGATTCCGTGCCACTGAGTGTATGTTATTGTTCTGTTTGCAAGCGAGTAGTTATTAGTACGATTACCGGTAGGTACAGTCAACATAAAAAGAAACTGATGGGTGAAAATGTTACATTCATTCTAAATCGGCAACTTATCTTCTACGCTTGGCTTTTGACATTTAACATAGATTTGAACCTCTGATTCATGTCATTAAATTTTGATGTATAGTGACTAATCTGTAATATTTACTGATGTCACATTTATGTGCTTTGTTTCTTATACAGTAGTAGATACTTAAATAAAAATCATACCAGCCTATTATGGCCCACTGCAGGGCAAAGGTCTCTTTCATACAGAAAAGGCAAATATTGATCACCGCGATCGCTCTAGACGGGCGATTTCAGACTCATATTAATTACTAGCTGACCCGACAGACGTTGTACCTGTCAAAATTTCAATAATTCACGTTCAGTTCTTCCCAAATTTGAAGATTTTCCGGGAAACTTCCGTAAAACCTGATTCGGAGTAATACGGACATTTTAAAACAAAATTTGCCAAATCGGACCAGCGGTTCTCAAGAGATGCGCGTAAGCGCATAATGGAATTAAATGCCGTTCTTTGTTACCAACGACCGGCATTGAATTTAATTAAATATAGATTAAGTCCAGGTTTCCTCACCATGTTTTCACCAATAATTTATAATGTTTTTATTTTGTTTAGGTACAAGGTGGAAGTGGCGGGCAAGAGTCTGCCCGTACTTACCACTTTGGACAAGGGGCGTTACGGCGTGATCGTGTTCGAATCGCTATCGAAATACGCAAACATGGACAAGTGGAATCGAGAGCTTCTCGATAAATACTGCAGGGAATATTCCGTGGGTGTTGTTGCATTCGCAACGCCCGGGGAAGAGACTCTTGTCGGCGCTCAGCTGAAAGGATTCCCTCTGTTCATGCATACTAATTTGAGGCTAAAGGTAAGTTCTGTCAGCTTATTACCTTATTACACACTTATTTTATAGTAGACAGTTCATTATTGTACCGCGTCTTCACGGTTACACCTCAATTTTTTCTTCATCTCTTTCACTGTATGTTTTATTAAGCGTTTGATGGTAGAAAATAAAAATAGCTTGTGTATATTGGCGTCTATAAATAGCACCCAAAAACCCGCAAGGCAGTCGTTTCCTTACGACATATGAACTTTACGCAAAAGTTTGATACTTTAAGTCGAAAGAAAAAAGTTTGAACATAATATATTATGATTACAACCATTGTGTTCTAATATGATAGAACAATACGTGGGTCACACTTAAAGTTTTTAGAAAATATAAAACGGAATAATGTACAAGCCTGTTAATATTTTTATTGCTTTTCGAAGTAGTCTCCGTTCCTTTCTAAGAACCGTCGCATGCGATGGAATAGAACCATTGACTGAAGCAGTGGGCCCACTCTTCTTTAAAAGGCGTGGAAGGTATCCACCTTCCACGCCTTTTTCAAACGCAGCCACGGCATCTTCAGGGTTCATAAAACGAATTCCTCTAAGTTTCTTTTATTTTTGGAAATAAATAAAAGTCACAAGGTCGCCAGGTCAGGACTGTAAGGAGGATGACTTACTAACTCCACACTCTCGATAGACAAATATTCGATAGTCCGTCTAGCGGAGTGAGCTGGAGCGTTGTCGTGGTGTAGGAGGACCCTGCTTCTTGGGCGCTGCTGTCTAACATTTTCCAAGACAACAGGTAAACAATGACAGACTTACCAATCTGCTGTAACAGTATTTTTATCTTCTAGGACAATTGTTGCGAAATGACCCATCCGTCCAAAGAATGGGGCAATCATCTTTTTCCCTTGACTTCTGCCCTTCTTTACTTTTGTCGGCAAATCTTCGAATGGAAACATCCACTGCAATCTGCGCAGTCTTCGACTTTTGGTTTGGGGTTCGTAACAATATTATCCAACGTTCATCACCTGTGACGATGTCATATACTACAGCATTCGAGTCATCTCCGTCATACTTTTCTAGCATTGCGCGGCACCAATCCAAACGACGGCGTTTTTGATATTTCGTCAAACCA
Organism: Brachylomia viminalis; assembly: GCA_937001585.2. NCBI lineage: Eukaryota > Metazoa > Arthropoda > Insecta > Lepidoptera > Noctuidae > Brachylomia > Brachylomia viminalis. The sequence goes on along the minus strand of OW443297.2, from coordinate 9,581,420 downwards.
TGAGGTATCCATCTAGTACAAAGCTTTCTGACGCCTAAATGTTCACGTAAGACTTTTTGTACTTGACTCATACCAATTCCTAAAGCTGCTCGAATCTATTGATATTTCACCCTTCTATCAGCTTCTATCATTAGTCGCACAGCACTCACGTTATCTTCAGTAGTCGCCATAGAAGTACGTCCTTCTCGCGAATCATCGGTGAGTTTGCTTCGACCACGTTTAAACTCATTAAACCCGTTGTAAACAGTGGAACAGGATGGGGCTTCGTCATGAAACGCTAATCGTAACATTGTTGCTGAGTAAGACCGCAACGAAAGTCGTAACAAATCATTGAACGAAAATTTTCTCTAGTCAAAGCCATTTCGACGCACGACAGACACTTTTTAAATCGCCGCCAATTTGTAAAAACAAATGACATGAATTCATTACACATCTACAGATTCCCTTCCCAAAGAGTTCCTAATTCGAAAATTAAATAAATTTTTCATCGACTGTTTTTTTACTGGCCTATTCTAAAAACTTTCAGTGCGACCCCCGTAAATCGCTCGGATATGAATACATGACCTTTTAGTTACGGGGTCATTTTCCGTCGTTAATATTATTAGTAATTTTATTTTGACATTTTTCCCTAAAGCCTGAAGTTATTTAAGATACACAGGTCTTACACAAATTGCGTTTCGGGTTTCGTGGAACTCTTAGAACTCTAAGCAAATAAGGTGTACCGTGTATAAATAATGAAACAAAGACGGTCTTTATGTACAGTCTGTTCCAAAAGTATCTAATGGAAATGTAAACAAATGGATCATAAAACGTTCTAGTGGATGCCAATCTATAGGGCTACTTACCAATTGATTTGATTATTGGTATATTTAAACCTGAAATTACAATTTTAATTCACCTTAAAGAGGTTTTTCATTTGCCGAATGAGGAGAATGAATTTAATCACCCCAATTTTTGTCGATTTTTTTACAATTACAATTTAATAATGTTATTCAAACAAAAATTGTTGGAAAAACTGTAGAAATATTAAGTTGAATACCTTCTAAATACAGATGAATGTGTTGCTTATTCTCTTTAGTTAGTTATTGTATAACAATTTAACCTAAACAGGGTTGGTTTACACATCAATCAGATACTTTTGGAACAGACCGTACACTCGGTCGCCGAAGACAAATTTTTAATTCTTCGAAACTGAGAAAAAACTAGAGCATTCAATTTATTCAGTCTAGACTTAGCAATAAGGCTTAGAACAGATAGACGAAGACTTATTACTTAAAATGTTTTTCTTCTTAGTCTACGACTCTACGCACTCCTAGGCCAATGGAAATAGGATTTCTTTTGTACCCTTAAAAGTTAAGCCTTGTCGTCTGTACAGATTCTGTGGCCCATTTTTACTAACACTATGGCATTAAATTAGGTGTTGCCAAGTGTTAGTGAAAACGGGCACTTGTATTTTATTAACTTCTTTTTAAATATCACGAGCGTGATCCTGTTCATCAACTTGAGATTTAAATAGGTACAAGAGTCTAATCTTTACGTACAATATTAATATTGTTAAAACCAAATAACAAACAACACAGTCCTAGTATCAGTAGTGTGATTGACAGATAGCTGATACCAATGGATAGGGACGCCCTATGAAATTCTTCAACTAAAAACTCACATTTTCGGAAAATACCTTCCTAAAATGAACTTAGAATAGTATTTAAATAGATGATTTATATATTTTATATAAGTATATATATGTTTTTTTTGCATTATATGTAGTTATATTTAATGTTCTAGTTTAGTTCTTCTCTTCTTGTTCTCACACGCTATTTGTTGTCTACATTTCATTTTCATTACTCCTTTCGCAGGGCTGCTGGAAGAAATTTCTTAAGAAATAAGCAGTACCTTTGTACTCAATACTAGTATGTCGTATCTGTATCTGTTTTACTGTGTGTACATAAATAATAAAATAAATGAAAATACATTAATTTACAATACACACACTCACAAACATTTTTCTGTATTTTTCTTGTTATAGATATGTGTGTATTAATTGTAGTGTAATTTCCTAGGACGCAACACTGAATCCAGCATCACCGGTTCTCCGGTTAGCAAGAGCCGGTGAGACGGCGTGGGGGGCACTTCCAGGAGATCACTGGGCAGTGTTCAGGGCCAACAGTTCGACTTACGAACCTGTCGCATGGGCGCTTCGGCAAAACGAATATGGATCAACTGGTGAGCAATACTTATATCTTAATCTTTTTTCCAGAATATAATCACGTAGGTACAGTCAAAGAATTTGTGGCATTGTTGTGGTGGTGATTGCACCACACGTCAATAGATTCAAAATGTACAGTAGGTATTGATCTTAGTTTCTATAGACATAAATATTAATTTTCCTTGTATTCGTTTTTCTTGTTCTTGTTTAGCATTTATAGAGGTGGTTGGCGCGATGAGGGAATCGAATGTGTTTAAAAATTGCTTGACCTATTTTTTATACCCTTACTAACTTACTCATGGTATTTCTGTGCAAAAACATATGAAGCAAATCGGTCGGTCGAGATAACGATTAAAGTAAACGTGTGAAATTCTTGAATAAACACCCAGTTTACAAAGCTTGATCGATTTATTATTATGTCAAGTGACTGGCTGTTATTTCAGTCATCAAATCACAGTTCTCAACTGCAGCTAACGTGAGAACTGACAAAAGATTAACTAATCGGACGCTTGATCGGGCTTTTTGGCGTGGAATTTCTTAATAACTGTTCAAGTTATGTAACTGTACATGACGTATTGTTGCTGATGGAGATGTTATCTGTTTTAACTGACCCGAAACCGCGCGGGATGCGGTACAAAATTCGCTCGCACCGATTGTTTCAACTAACTTGAATGGAGGTATTCGCGTTATTGAAACAATCGACGCGCGCCGTCGCGTCCTTCATACCGCGGGGTACTCGCATCAATGTGGCCAGTGCATCAATCGCCAGTAAAATTTAAACAGCCTCCGGCAATTGCATTTCCAATCCTGTACATAGCTCTCACATTGTTTCCTACTTTATAATCGCTATATTGTCTATACCACAGTTGATCGGCTATAAACAAACGGCTTACGGCAATAAAATTAAGTCAGGCTTATAAATACTTTATTGAATATTTACTATGTTAATTTCAGAACCATATTTTCGCATTAAATTGAATTCATCAATCAATGAATCCATTCTAGCGTGGTCATTCAAGTAATCTATGTGGGCATTGGACACTGAAATCGATGCCTTGTCTTTAATTTACCAAGCGGGGAACGTATGGTCAGCAACGAACTAAAGTTGGTTACCTACCACTTAGTTCGAAATTGACAGAAAATATATTTGAAACATTGCTTTTTGACATTTTATATAGGTTTATTGCCCGCCCGAGATATACGAGGTTAGTTTCTCAAGCCAGGATAGTAAGGTAGTGTTAGTAATCTAGCAAGCTAGAGTTATGGGTTCGTGTTTAAAGAACTAGCTTCATTTTAGGCAAGTAAGGTAGTGAGGAAGCTAGTGTCTCAAGCTAGGATACTTTAATAGGATCAGGCTCTATTTTTTGAGCTAGTAGTACTTACCTACGCTACTGTTTTGTACTATCCTGGCTTGTGTACTAGCTTTATGTGGCCGGCGAAGCCCACAGACGTGTTGTTACTGTAATCACTGAAATGATACTGGCTTATAATTATCTGGCATCATGAAAATAGCACTAGCACTAGCATATTATCCTGGCTTGGCAAGCCAGGATAGTATACCGAGGTTCTAGTTTGCTATCCTCGCTTTGAATAACTAGCCGCGTGTATCTCGGGCAATAGTCATGTGTTTCTGCTCCTTTAGTGGAAAATCTATTCAAGAATATTATTGTGTTTATTGTAAAAAAGTTGTAACTGACTTTAGTTGCTAACTGCACCACCGATGGCACATAAAACCCAAAAATCACCTATTTCTCGAACCTCTGGACTATTATAACATTAATGCAGGATTTTAACGCAACCTACCTTTCATATAGAACGAATGTACACACATCAAAAGTGTCTAGGGATCAAGCATTTTTATGCGGATTTCTTGAGATTAAGATGTGGCTTTGTAATAAATTTATGATTTTATAAATTTATATGGATCCTTTTTGGTGCATTTCATAATTTGAATCAGGAACTGTGAATCAAATTCGAGTAAAAGATGAAAATCAGCTGTCAATATTTTCCCTATAAAAACATACAACGCATTGAAGACATTATTAGTGCTACTGTTTCCCTACTACTGATTAAAACCAACGTTATTATGGAGCGGCGACGTCATTTAAGCAGGGAAGAAATGCTCAGAGCCGTGGGAATGATAGAAGCTGGTTCCCGGCAACGTACTGTGGCTTTAGCTCTGAATACAAGTCAGAGTGTTATCAGTCGACTTTGGACACGTTACCGAAGCACTGGTACCGTGGCTGAGCGCCATGGAGGACGGTATCGCTGCACCACACGGAGACAAGACCGATACATTCAAATCTTAACTCGAAGAGCTCCAACAATAACCGCCATGATGTTAGCCGTGAGGCTTCATCACTCTTCAGGGAACTTAATTAGCGACCAAACAGTCAGAAACCGCTTGCATGAAGTGAACCTTCATTCCCGAAGACCGCTACGGGTACCACCTATAGCAATGCACAATCGTAGGATTCGATATCAATGGGCTCTTGAACACAGAAATTGGGCAGAAGAACAATGGCGTTTCGTGTGCTTTTCTGATGAGTCTCGTTTTGGTATGAGACCGGATACAAGACGTATACGACACTGGAGAACCCCTGGACGCCAACAGCGATTAAAATCCTGCCAGGAAGTCCATCCTTATAGTGGTGGAACCATCATGGTATGGGCGGGTATTTGGATCGGCGGAAGAACTGAGTTGATTTGGATCAGAGGCAACCTCAACGCTCAAATTTATGCTGAGACGATTGTATCAGACGTCATCGTTCCTCTACAAGTGCAAATCGGTCCCTTATTTCAGTTAATGCATGATAATGCACGACCGCACACCGCAAGAGTTGTAAGACAGACTCTCGCCGCAGCTAACATCAATGTCCTGCCCTGGCCTGCTCAGTCGCCAGACTTGAACCCGATTGAGCATGCATGGGATATGCTACAGAGAAGAGCTCTGCCGAATATGGAGGGTATCCAGTCGCAAGAAGACCTTTTTTTGTTGTTGCAACGAACATGGGCGGCCATTCCACAGCGTGATTTGGATGAACTCATTTTGAGTATGCCAAACCGATGTTCTTGTGTTGTTAGAGTTCGCGGTAGAAACACGGATTATTAATTGTTTAAGTTACCCAATAAAATTTTAAAGAAAACTGTTATTTCAGTCTTTTTTTCGAACTTTTGTGTTAGTGGTTCAAATGTCAAAAATCCCTTTATTAGGAAAATGGCAAATTTCTTTATTAATGCAAAGGTGACTTGGTTTATCGTTACTGTGACAAACGAAAACACTTTATTTTATGAATCCTTAAAGAAAATTTTAATTAATATCAATCAGGAGAAAAGTTATTGCAAAAATATATGTTGATCCCTAGACACTTTTGATGTGTGTATTACGCAACACTTTACCCGATATATCGTGCTCAAATCTAATAGCAGTTTCGAATAACGTCAATTAATATTAATCACGCTCCGTCATCATGTCCTAATTAATAGAAGGAATGCCATAACACTTACATAGATTCGAGCAATCTATTCTTGATGTTACGGTATTCCTGTCAAGGTTTTTCTGGAAATTGTTTTGTGAGAAAGTGTTCGCCTACATTTTCGTTTTGTCTGAATCACGTGTACGTGTCCATGCGTAACGTCATGCAAAAACGTGTGCTTAGTATGAACGTATGGCCGTTTTTTTATAATTTTTAACGTGACGATATTATCGTGGACGGTCACGGCATCACGACAACAAGGGGGAGTAAAATGTATTGAAATATGTATATGAAGACTTTTGTATTTCCGTCCACGATAACGTTATAACGTGCACGTATTTCCATACATTTTATATCGTCACGTTAGAAATTATAAAAGCGAACATTACCATATATGTGTTTATAGGTAGGTACATAATTATATACAAAAGCTTCGAGGGGTTTCCTTTTGGGAACATCTCGAAATCAGATTGAGGAAAATATAATCTGGTCAATAAGCGTTGTTCAGCTAAAACTGGATTTAGGCTAATTACGGCTTTATATGGTTAAAAAGTGGGCATGTTTAATAGAAAATACTTAACTCATCGATTACCTATTCCGCTGATTACTTGGCTTGATAATAAGTAAAGTAAGTACTTAAGTAATAAGCATTTATCTTCATCGAGTTTTTTTTACTTCGCGAGTTGAGAAGTAGCTCATATGTATAGGTACATAATTTACATGAATTTAAATTGATTATAAAGATTGCATCTGTCGCCCCCCAAAAGAAAATTGATTGATACTTCATCTAACCATCAGATCTCACGAATCACAAGCTTGAATAAAAAGCAACTCTGCGAGCACGTTTACTTTCAAAACAACGATAAAAATTAAACGACTGTTGAGTACCGATTACGAAGAAAATGTAATTTTATGCTTTAAAGAAGGTCCCTCAGGAAGTAAAAGGCAACAATGAATTAATTAAGTAAATTAAATTTAAATAATCTGTTTAATTTTAACATAAGCCTAAAAGCTGAACGCAGCCTGTTGGAACAGATTTAAAATTACAAAAGTGGATAATGAAGGCGGTACACCTACTCTAAAGACCAAACATTTTAAAACTCTTGACACATACGTCGCTATGATATGGTTAGAAAGGGGATAACTAGACTACCGAGAGGACGACTAATAGAGAATTAGGGAAGAAAAATAAATGTTGACCCCTAATTTGGGATAAAGACAGGGGAATGATGCCACGCCTATTCTCAATAGTCATAAGCAGGCATTAAGGGGTTGACAACAGCTAAAGCGCGGTCACTGTCGGACTGCATAGAAAAGATAGAGATGCGCGATGACACAAAGCTGGTAATTTATTGCAAAGTATGAAGCAATTCTCTATTTACAAAAAATCTATTGATTTGCCTAAAAAATTAAATCACTATCACGTTAATAAATATGTTGCTTGAAGAACAATCTGAAAAAAAAAAAATCAGAATGATTGCATGTATGTTAGTATGGTTTTTAATGGTTAAAATAATTTTTTAGAGGTATCTTCGTGACTTTTTCCATCGTACCAAATTATTTGTAAGTATTATGTTTTCAACACACTATCTAACTAGCATACCTATATCCTGAAGAATATCATATATTTTTCTGATTTTGTTTACTGCTGTGGATCATATACTTTTAGGCATTATAAAACTTGCGTTTCGGTCATGTAGTTCCCTTAAAGGAGGCCACGTGCTACGACACTTTCTTCCATATTAAAAGATTTTTACGCATACCTACGTGACATGACTCACGTACCTGTGTGACTAATAGGACAATAAATATCTTAACCATAATCATTTATTAGAATGTAATCGTGCAACTTTCAGACTTAATTGTATAATAGGAACCTACCTATACTAATTCTGTTTCCTCACATTGTTTAAGAAACTATTTCCTTTCGAACTGCACTAACTATAGAACAATACCTATAGCCTATAGATATATTAACTTCCTCACACCAATCATTTCTATGCTGATGAAGGCAGGGAAAATATTATCCTATGTCCATGGGAATCAATAAATTCTCTAAATGATGGTAAAATTCGCTTCTAAAGCAGACACGAAAAGTGACTTTAAATACTTTTTTATTTTGTAGATGTGCTAGGACGGAGTCTCAATCTCAATATGATAGGACTGCCCACTTTTGTACAACGATTTAACAACTTTTGAACTAACAGAAGAAAACATAGCATTCATTCCAAAACACCAAGGACAGTGACAGAACACGTCCGAGTATTCTCCATCGAAATACATAGATCTTCTCTTGGAATGCCAATAACCCATACTGTTTACCCCATCAATCTCTCAAAGGCAAAACAGCACGAAACCATGTCAATAAAGCAGTACACTAAATTATAGCAATGTTTACAGAGGAGCGCATGCCGCTTGCGACAGTGATACAAGACCACGGGCGCTTGGACGGCGTCCAACGAGTACTGTTCGGCTCAGGCCTACAATTCTGGCTGCATAGGATTCTGTTCCTGGATGCTCTGAGCTACCTCAGCCATGGCCAGCTTAGCTTGAGCCTCGACAGGTGGATACTCGTCGATATTGATGATATCTTCGTGGGAGAAAGAGGTATGTTATATTTTTCTACTCAAAAGCAAGGATTATTATAAGGGGTAATTACGTTTACTTACGGGTCAGTGGCAGCAGTGTCCTGCCGCAAGATTTATCGTCGAACACAGTTTTAACTAATCCTTAGCATTCTAAGCACGAAGTAAAGTACAATTCTATGCACATCTACCCGCGTCCAAGCTACCAAGCAATTCAATAACAAGCGCTTAACACACTCAGTAAAATTTTATCGAATACTTACATTGGGTTTTTACTACCCATTTTCGTATTAACGTACCTACACTGAATAGTGCAATTGACTTCTTTTATTACCATTCCTGTGTTATCAAAGTCTTGAAACGTCCAGGACTCTGATCACTGAATACATATCGACGATTACCCATATTCATTTCCAGAAACCGATATGAGAGGCAGAATTATGGGCGGAATGATAAACACTTCCTAACGTAAAACATGAATAAATTAATACAGAGCTCAATCAATCCAACACTGTATTGCGTTTAGTTGCTTTTGTCCGTACTATTAGTATGCGCTTAAGATCTGAATAATATTAGCACCTAGGTGCATTGAATAATAATAGGTGCGCTTTACACGTCTGTTATAGAATGGCAACTAATATTCGTATACACAGATAGACTGTGCTAAATAGATACCCTACAGGCCTACAACGGCTGGCAATTAGTGTTTAACAATTTTGTTGAACTCGCTTTGTAACCTTGGAATAACTTGGTTAGTCGCATTGTAATTCAAATCCAAATAGACTGACTACAATGCATAGAAGTGACGTGGTATAATCTGACATCATTTGCAGTTTATCGAACTTTGATCGATTCAAACGATTTAATTTTTTTTGTTGTCTTTTATTCTCATCACGCTGCGTGTGTCCGTAAGGGGTGTCATTATAATACACGTTAAACGACGTTGTCACGTGATAGAGACTAAGCTAGGCTGATTGTAGCGTCAAAATGACTTTTTCGTACCACTTGCTCAAAAAAGTGACATTCTATGCCACAAAAAGCGAACATAACAATAGTCATTTTTAATCTGTTAAAAACAGGGAAAGAAAATTGTACTGAATTTCATTCATCCTCTAGGGGGAGAATGTGATTTAAATTTGGAATACTTACCGAAATTTATACTGAACTACATCTGTGTTTACACCATTGAGTTTGTATATAAAGCATTATACATCTTTTTGAAAAAGGAATACGCATTTATTATGCAGTTATGATTATTAAATAAAATTACGAAAGCCGACGAGGCCGTATGAGCTTGATGCCTTTGCTTTTCCGACAAAAAAAGATAAGTCTAGGAATTTGCCGCGTTTTTGTTTTCTTCAAATACATAAACGTTAAGTTTATTTTAATTTATTTTTATAAATAAGTTAATGTTCTAAAAATACGTTTAATTGTCATTATTTAATGATTATCTCATATTATTATTGTGTTAATTATTTCGCAAATGGTACGAAAAGTAGAGTATTTTCCTCGGTGATAAAGCTGTCTTAGTCTTGGGTGAACTTAAATCCCTCGCTACACTCAGGACTCGTCTTAAATCCCTCGCTTCGCTCGTGATTTAAGTTTTTAACACCCTCGCTATGCTCGGGAGTAAACCTGGAGTCCTTCATTACGCTCGCGATTTAAATCGTCACCCGCGACAGAAGACACTGCTTTATCCCCTTGGTTAATAATCTACTATTATTAACAGGGTCTAAAGTTCAAGTATATCAAATTATCAAGTTTAGTCTCTCGTTACCTACTTCTACTTATTGTTTTATTTTTTCCTAGGTACTCGCCTTCACGAAGAAGACGTAGCAGCAATGATAGCGTCGCAGGCGGCGTTACAACGACTTGTGCCTGGGTTCACGTTCAACCTGGGTTACAGCGCTAAGTACTACCATCACGGGACATCGCTTGAAAACATGGGCGATGATGCCTTGCTGAGGAATAGGGAACATTTTAATTGGTGAGTACCTACTGTGATATCGGAACGTAGCAGTCCAGACATACTGCTAAGTTCCGATATCACGCTCTCCAACACTATAAACTAAGACAAACATACAATTAGATTACACTACTTAACAATTACCTAATTCCTTTATAATATACCAGCATTGATATCGGAACGTAGCAGTATGTCTAGACTGCTCATGGATTTTGGTGTCTCGCGACCGATCAGCCTTATTGTAAAAACGTATGTTAAATACTTTGGAGAATAAATGCAACTTGAATTAATAGAAGTGTTTATCTTAGTACATAACACATATCTTACTACATAGTGATCACAGGATCATCTCGAGTAGCAGGATCAAAGTTCGCCTGTCAATTGTTTATTTATTTATCTCCCTTTTAACTATCGTTATGTTACAATTTTCATTACCTAATGCGATAGTGTGGTCTCTTATAATTAAAATGCATATAAATATTAAAATTATTTACAATTTAAAATTATTAGGAACTTTAGTTAACTTTGAAAAAAATATGAGAAACTTGTCTAACGTACCTATCTAATCAAATCTACAATGACATACCGGTTACGCTTACAACTCAATAATATTAAAGTCAATATACATAGGTACCACAATAACAGCACACAAATCATCACTAATCTACATTACTATAGCATAAAATATTTTGTACATAATTTAAACGAGTGTTGATAGATTTTCTTGCCCGTTTTTCTTCATAGGAATCTTCTACGGTTTGGTGCTGCTTCTGCAAATAGCTTCAACTTTCTGACTGACCGACTTCCTTGACAGTTTAGAAGTGCCAGTAAATGGTTTGTTTAAAATAAAATTTTATGAGTTTTTGACTCACATGCGACGGAATTACTTCTTGAACCAGAATAAAGTAAATAAAAGTAACCTCGGAAGGATATATATATATATTACAAAAGTCTTAACCAGTTTTCTAGCTAGAAATTAGGGTACAACCAGAGTTTAAATTTCATATCATGGCCGTATCTCGAAATGGAGACCATTTTAGTGAGTAATCTGTTATTCGTTTAAACTGTGCGTCCTGTTTCAAAACAAGGACGCCCTGTTGTCGTGTCGTAAGACAGCTTTAGGTACACTATCCCAATAGTGTGACTAGTTCCTCCCAACTAGTGCTTGCGTGAGTTTGATTGACTAAAGCCGGCGTAGGAGTGAAGTGTGGTGATAGATGAAGCGCAAAATAGAATAACACAAGTGCAACTCTCATAGCAAAACGACTATAAATATGTTCCTGCAAGGGTTATAGCGAGATTTTGTTCCAGTTTCGGAAATGAATAATTATATTAATATTATTATAAATTAACATAACTTGTACTTCATTATGCAAGGACACTTTTACTGCGTAACTTATATGCTGGAAAATGGAGCTGTAAAAAAATAATATCTATTTTATGTAAATACATACTTACTTATGTTTTGCAAATAAACTTTTCGTGTCTGAATGCGTTTAGAATTTTCTCCTCATTAAAATGTGTTCTATTAGAAGCAGAGTTATCTTATGTTTGTCGGTATATTATTAGCAGCCAAGGTAACTAGTTTTAGAGGACTTAGTTTGAACCCGACAAGTCTTCGTGAACTTAATATGCATATGAGCGCCAAGTTTCAGTTCACTCCTGTCTGTATTCTGTCAGTTCATTTATCAATCAAGTATATGCATATATTGAGAGTTTTACTGAAAAATGGAAGCAAAATTTTATTAGTTCAGACATTCAGTTTTCCTCGAAGGATACGCTCACAATTTGAGTTTGAATCGAAATAAAAGAATATCAAAATATGACTTACAAGAACTTATAAGTTATGCAATCTCTACTTTGGAAGCCTCAACCATTGGCTGACATTTGGGCAATAAACAGTTTGCCAAAGGAACCGGAGCCCACTTTTTATCCGTTTACATCCTAGAAACGCGAGCGAATCCGAGAGCAAAAACTAGTAAACAATAGGACTTAGAATCGTATCAATCATACATTAAATTTAATTAACACGATGTCACTTAATGTGCCAGCATTATCGCTGTCTCAACAAACAGATAACGGAACAATGTTGCCCATTAGTCTGCTCATGTAACCTTATTAGAACGAACCGCTCTGTTATCATCTCATCGCAAAACCCGCGCTATTGTGATAAGTGGTCTCAATAACATAACATATCATTACGTATGTATTTCCTAAAGGCAGGTCTGGCAGAGGTGTACCTATAGTACGGTGGGCTGCATCAATTGGGTACCCCAGTTGTGACGCTCACTGTACAACCACGCTTCGCCAGTTATGTTTTAGTTAGTCCCATGTAATAGGGGGCGAGCCTGTTGCCATCAACCGGGCACAAATCCAGACTCCAGGCTGATACTGAGAAATTCCATGTGAAATACGCAATAACACCTTGTTCGACCATTTTTTAATTTTTTTCTGAGGGTGGGAAATCATCAAATAACATGTCCCGCTCTGGGCGGAGCGGGAGGGCGTGTCAGGCTCTTACTGACTAAAACCCACCCGTGTTTCTTTAGTTGCCTGTGCCAGGGGCCACGGTAACCCTTTTGGACTTTCCCGCAACACTTTGCCCGACCCGGGAATCGATCCCACGACCTCATGCTTAGCACGATAACTGTCTCCATAACACTTTGTCCGACCCGGGAATCGATCCCACGACCTCATGCTTAGCACAATAACTGTCTCCATAACACTTTGCCCGACCCGGGAATCGAACCCAGAACCTATTGCTTAGCACAGTAGCTGCGAGGCAGTTATTGTGCTAAGTGGTCTCAATTGCACGAATTATTGCATTGTGTCAGTTTACCTTGAGCTGACCCTACTGGCCGGTAGAGGAAATTAACGCAGTCATCCGTGTGGGTATCCGAATTAACGTCTAATCTATGTCCTTGTGTTTCTGTGAAGCAAACGTGCAATTTTCGTGGAAATGTCGAGTTCGTTGCGTAAAATTGCGTTATTACCTACCATCCTCTCTTTTGTAGACATAAAACGAAAAATCTCATAGAAAATGCAAGTATTATACATAGCAGTATACTCTACTTGTCTCGTATTGGATCACTTGTTATGTTTGTACTTATGGCAGATAAAAGATGGAAAAAAAATCTTCATTAAATATTTTTCACTCAAACTCCTAGCTCGTTCAATTGATCCTCAAAACTTTATACCTTAGACATGATTTACATGACTACCTAACATTGTTCCTCATTTTCCAAAGGTTTTGCCACATGTGGAACCACCAGCAGCCGCACCTATACAACAACGTGACCCACTTAGAATCAGAGATGATGCTAAACAAACAATTCGCCATAGAACACGGCATCCCCACCAACTCGTGCTACTCCGTCTCCCCTCATCATTCAGGAGTTTACCCCGTACATGAACCGTTGTATGAAGCATGGAGGAAAGTGTGGGACGTCAAAGTAACCAGTACGGAGGAATACCCGCATCTGAGACCCGCTAGGTAAGTTTTGTTTGATCTACTATGTCTATTTGTTCAAACTAATGTGGCTGTTAAGGTGCGTTTAGATCAAACAGAAAGTTAGAATGGTGTTTTAAATGTAAAGATACTCTTTTACCCGAATGGACATGAAAAGAATACGAATTCCGTCTTGTTCTGGCAATTTCGAGTTAAAGATGTAATTAACGAGTTAGCAACCAAGGAATTTTCGGAGGAATTCATGTTCTTACGCTGCGCTCGTTTGGTTTAAACGCGCCTGCATGCAATTCGTCTCGATGTTATTTATAAAAATTTTTGTTATAGGGCATTTTTTATTAATGGAAGAGACGGTCTTGAAAAACTAGCCAAGGTTTTACAAGTGCTTATTGCTGATGTACTTTTATTTTCTGTTTTTATCAAAGTCACAATTTTTTTTTTTTGTTTATTTATTTAAGCACAAATTTTTACCTTATACTGTGGACAATACAATATACGAGGCCGCCAGTAATAATCACAATACCCCTCGTAGGTACTAAAATAATCATGCTCTATATGAGTAATTTTATTATAAAAACTGCGCTCATAATCTCGATAAATTATCGCTCCCAATTAAATCAAACCTCATCACCTAAAATCATTAATAATAGTACCGATAACAGCGGACTAGTAACACACGCAATAAGTGTCCTGTTCACCCAAATGTTTGCGGCCACTATGCGGCTTCACCCAAACTCATGTCGACCGCAAACGTTGCGTTGCGGCAACTACTATCTCGATACCCAGGCCCCGACAATGAAATTCCAATAATTATATTAATACTGCACGCGAGCATCGTTGAGCAAAAGTACTCGGTATGTCTGTTTTAAATGTGTAAAATGGAATCAATTCAGATTAAAATTGCTGTAAATACCTGCAGTTTTGTGTGGTGGTTGTGTTTCGGAATCGGACTGATCGTGGCTTTAATATTTTTTTTGTATTTTATGGTTTTTTACTGAATTTGCTCCCTATTTGGTATCGTTGTTACATAAGAGAGAACTGTATTGTTTTATCTCTACGTTTCATAACAAAATATTAAACATCAATGTCAAGCGACTGTGAGGTTAAATATTAGTATCCGCTAATTAGTATCCTTCCTATTTATTACAAAATCAATACATGTTATAATCTTCTTAGCTTGTCGATGACAGTCTATATACAGTCAGCCCAGAATTTGGCTACAAGCTTAGCACCTTCGGTAGCACTAGCACCCATAAGTATGTAATAGTGTGTATGTGTATCGCCTTATCTTTCAGTATAGACTGTGAGAATCACAGCATTATCAATTACGACGATGTCTGGGTTCAATTAGGGTCTTAAATTATTGTGCTCTGTAATTGTAGCCATGGCATGTGCACCATATTACGTTAAAACTGCAGGTAGTGGGTTAGGTTACATAATACTGAATGCTTTCACTTGATAATAGTTAGACTGTCTGACTGGTGTTAACACAAACCGAATGGTCTTTCAAGGATTGCGTTCCACTTAAGGGTCAAATTTATATGACAAGATAGTGATCTTAAAAAAGTCCAAAGAAGGTGTGGATTTCAATAGAAGACCACTCACATGAGTGCGGTTCATTAGTAACACGTTCCTACTTACCTCAAATAACCATAAAATAAACTTTTGTGTAATTATTAATAACTAGTTGCCAGCGACTTGGCAAATCAAAAAAATCAAGATTTCTATATTATTTTTTATTTTTTTTATTTTATTATTTATGTACACACAATAAAATACATGAGATAAGACATAATTATAAATTGAGTACAAAGGTACTGCTTATTTCTTAAGAAATTTCTTCCAGCAGACCTGCGAAAGGAGAAGTAAAAAAGAAACGTAGACAATAGTGCGTGAGAACAAGAAGAGAAAAATATGAATGTGTCTAAAGCTAAAATATTAAATATACCTAAATAAAAATAATTAACATGTATACTTAAATAAATACATAATGCTAAAATATATAAGCATATATATATTTATATATATATATGAATACTCACAGTATAGAGGAAAGGTAATGCTCTTTTAATCGAAATTTAAATAGAGAAATAGTATTTAAATCACGAATGCTAGGCGGGAGTGCATTCCACAGTCTTACAGCATGGACAGAGAAGGAATAAGAATAGTAGCTGGTTTTGTGAGGCTGAGATTTAAGGAGGGATCTCTGGTGTGATCTACATGGTGCCGCGCTAGAGCGAGCGTAAGAAAAACGCTCACGCAGGTAGGAAGGATAAGACGGGTTGTGTAAGATGTTGAAGAGGAGACATAAAATCCGAGTGTTCCTGCGAAGGCGGATTGGGAGCCACTTGAGTTCCTTGCGAAGGTGAGAAACATGGTCATACTTTCGAAGACCGAAAACAAAGCGAATGCACAGGTTTTGCAAGCGCTCAAGCTTGTTTAATAGCTCCTCAGTAGCATCCAGGTAGCAGGCGTCGGCATAATCTATAATCGGCTGAATAAGTGTTTGTGCCAGAGAAATTTTAGTCTTCAAGGGCAGAAGACTTTGAAGGCATTTCAGCGAATGAAAAGAGAAATGCACCTTTCGGCTGACCTCATTGACCTGAGCACGCCACGAAAGATTGGAGTCAATAACTACACCCAGATCTTTAGCGGTTTCAGTGTAGTCAATGCGAACACCATCGAGATATAAAGGCATCAGTGATTTAACATCAACCGCATTGCGAACGAATTTGCTGCCTATGATCATGGCCTGGGATTTAGTTGGGTTAATTTGCAAACCAAATGACTTAGCCCAATCGCTGATGCAAGCCAGGTCATGATTCATTGCAGCAATTGCAGAACCCGCGTTAGCTACAGTAAAATGTCGATAAAGCTGCAAGTCATCTGCATAGAGATGAAAACTAGAGGAGATTACTCTGGTAACAGAGTTTATGAAAATTGAAAAAAGAAGAGGAGAGAGAACGCTGCCCTGAGGAACACCCTCAGTGAGACTACACCAATCAGAGAACGAATCCTCCAGGCGAACACACTGAGAGCGTCCCCGAAGATAAGAACTGAACCAGGCTAAAGTGGAAGTAGAGAAATTTATAGATTTAAGGAAACCTAGTAAAATGTCGAAATCTACTGAGTTGAAGGCGCTACTAAAGTCAAGCAGTACAAGAACGGTAAGGGATTTATTCTCCATAGCCCAGCGGATGTCGTCAGTCACCTTCAAAAGCGCGGTTACAGTACTGTGACCCGAGCGAAAACCGGATTGAAAAGGGGATATTATCGAGTTTGACGTCAAGAAAAATGTTAATTGTCTATGAACTATGTGCTCAAAAACTTTAGAGAGAAATGGGAGAATAGAAATAGGTCTAAAGTGTGTTAATAAAGTAGGATTCTTAGTTTTATGTAAAGGTATTATGTGAGCCTGTTTCCAAACTGACGGAAAGGAGCAAGAGGAAAAGGAGTGATTGAAGATGTGAGTGAGAACAGGAAGTAATGAAGAAAGGATAAGAGTAATCATTCTTGAACACAACTTATCATTACCGACTGCTGAGGAAGTGATCGCAAGTATAGACTTCTTAACATCATCCTCAGTAACATCATTAAGCTTAAAGAGAGAATATTGTGGTAACGGCAAATAAGCAAGACTCTCTAGTGTCGCAGCCTTGACAGACGGATCAAGAGAAAAGGGAAGGAGAGAGAAATGCTTATCGAGAGCGTTGAGGTTCACATCTTTACACTGATTGGCAGGTGACTTGCCTATGCCTACAGACTTGAGAAATTTCCATACATCGGAAGAACAGCGGTTATTGAGTTGGTCGTGGAAATAGCGTCTCTTAGCAGCCCGACACAGATGACTGCAGCGATTACGTAGAGATTTGTAATAAGAGAGATTCAAATCTGAAGGTCTGCGCTTATATCTGCTCTTAGCTTTATCCCTGCGAGCCATAAGCTCTTTAATTTGTAGCGTTATCCATGGTGCAGGGTTATGTCTAACTTTGACACGTCGGATAGGAGCATGCTGATCATATAAATCGAGAACGGTTGCGTTAAAACAATTCACCTTATCGTCGATGTCATCGATCTCAACCAGAGGGGTCCAATCGAGATCGCCGGCATCACGCTGCAAAGCTTCCATATCTATACCCTTGTAGTTACGGAGATATAAGAGCGGGGACTTACGCTTGGGAACACGTATGCGATACGAAAGATAAATGAGATCGTGATAAGAAAAAGTAGCCGTAAGTTGACCATGGTAAGAAACATTACTAGGAGAGGAGACAATCATAAGATCTAGAAATGAGGGTGTACAATTCGGAGAGTAGTGCGTTGCAGAAAGAGGCAAAACTTGAAGATTGAAAGAGGACAATAGTGAAAGCAGTTTAAGGGAGCGAGTGTCATTTTTAATCAAGCAGGTATTAAAATCCCCCATTAAAATAATGTGCTCATACATGGGGCAAAGATCACTGAGCGTGGAGTCGAGAGAATTGAAGTAGTCAATGTGTAGATTAGGACTGTAGAGCACTGCAAGCAAAACTTTTGTGTGATTGACAGTAATTTCAAGAAACAAGTATTCAGCCGACTCAGAATACCGCGAGGGAGACGAACTGACCACCCTGTAGGGTAAATCAGCACGCAGGTACATAGCGACACCTCCTCCACCTTTGCCGGTTCTATCGTTGCGGATCAAGACGAAGCCAGGGAGTGAGTACTGAGTAGAGAGGAGTGATGGCTTCAAAAAGGATTCCGATATTAAGAGCGCATCCAGATGAGCACTGCTAAAGGATGCCAGAAGGTCAGAATAATGACAAGGAACACTCTGAGCGTTTATGTGAGCTATATGAAGATTCTTAGGGTCATTGGAGAAAAGAGAAGACATTTTATCATGTAAAGTAAGTGGTATGGAAGAGTCACTGTCCGCACTAACAAAACTAGTTGAAGAAGAGCACGAGAAGAAGCTGTCGTTAAGATCAGCTACATCATCCATGAGCATAGATAGATTAAAATAAAATATAAAAATATTATAAATATCTGAAATAAAAGAGTAATATTTAAAATAACGTAAAAACTAAAACACTAAAATTTAAAGATTTTCCTTTGAGAAAAACCTCCCCCACTCGCTGGAATATTGCCAGGAATTAAACAATAATTAAATAACAAAGATGTACAAAAGAAACAAAACGAATACATCGAACTGTACGTAGAATGGAACGCGACGCATTGACGGCGGCAGTGACATGACATGATGACACTGACATCTGTAGTCTACAATAAAATTCATCCGTCACATTGACACAATGTCAAAACAAGTTTTACATAATGTTACATACCGGCATTATAATCTAAATAAAAGTAAAATGAAAAGCAGTGATACAAATAAAAATAATTAATTAACTACCGGTAAAACGGGGTTAATCGAGACGCAAGGGTTAATCGGGACGAAATTTTAAAATGGATTTTAACATTGAAATAATATTGTTTGCTGCCAAAAAGGACTCTTAATGTGTTTACTGTATTATAATTAACGATTAAGTGCTCTTGTTGGCAACAAACTACATTATTTCAACGTTAAAATCCATTTTAAAATTTCGTCCCGATTAACCCTTGCGTCTCGATTAACCCCGTTTTACGGTACCGGCCCAAGATAAATATGATTATGCAAAGCGGCCAAGTTGAGAAGTACTGAATTTTGAGGAGAAAAATGGAATGACAAACAATAACAATTAGACGACTGTTACTTGCGCAGACGCGTCTTCCTCGTTCTCTTAGCGGGAGTAGCCAAGGTTGCGGCACTAGGAGATCCAGGTTCTTCAGATCGCGCAGAATCCTCGGTGTCGACTGAAGACGGGAATTTGATTATAAGATCGTGAAGTTCGCCTGCCGTCTCAATCTTCCGGCGGGATTTGTCTGGGCAAACAACAACAATCTTGCCTTCCATGGACCAGCAGTTAGGCATACCGAAATGCTTACGAGCAGCAGCAAACACACGATGCCGAACTTGTGTCAAGAACTCGGAGATGGTGATCCCGGAACCCTTGAGAGCTTTCTTGCTATCCCATACAAGTTGTCGGTGCTCCATTTTGAAGAATCGTACTAGTATGGGTCGGGCCTTCTGCTGTGAGAATCCAAGTCTATGACAAACATGGATAATATTGTTGTCCTTACATAGCTCTGTCAATTTCATTTGGTTGGATATGATGTTATGGACCACATCAAGTAATTTTTCACTATCCTTCTCCGATACCCCATGGAACAGCAGGACCTTTCTTCGCATGATGGTTTCATGCCTATCGAACCCAGCAGCTAACAGCTCAATTTGAGTTTTTAACTTTGAGAGTGCTTGACAGACAAACAGCTTAAACTCTGAGAACTCACGTGCAATGGATGTAATGTCTGGTGAAGCTGATGTGGTACCAGTGGTAGCCTGCTGCAGTTTTGCTTCATATTCCTGCATTCGGGAGTCAAACAACTGCTCGAGGTCCTCCAAACTGGCAGCAAGTTTAGTGTCCATGTTCAGTGTGTAGTTAAGTGATCCAGGTACAAGTGTTACAGACTTGATAACAATAGATAGCGAATGTGGGGGGGTTGTACTATAAAAGGAACTGATTATTTCATTAAAATAAATGCAAAAACTATTTTAAAAATTAAATTTATAAAGAGGTCACAAAAATGTATGTTACACCTATGCCTACCCACAAAGGTATTGTAAATGTAATTATATGTAAGATAAATATTTGTATTTTAAACATAAACCTTTCGGAATCAGTTCTCTAAATGATGGTGAAAAAATGGTGGTTCTTTTAAAGCGACTTGATGCGATTAAAACATTATACGATTTCTATAGATGATGATTTTATATTAGCCCGTGGCATCAAACTATTCGAAATCCTAAACCAATGCTGCTGGCTAAAATTGTTTGATCTCTGCTCACTCCCCCAGGGACACCAGTTCCACGATACCGAATGTACTTATATGTACGCGCTAATATGCGGCTTTACATATTCATGTGTCGTTGTTAAAATTATGTGTGTGTTTAATATTGTGCTCGGCTGTATAAATGCATTCGTACGTAAATAGGTACCTGGCCGCTTTGTTTCTCGGTACACGCTCTGCAATTAGATAATAATACTGTATACCGATGCGTTCCCATGTTCATGTTTATATGAAACGAATTAGTGTCCTGCGGCGTTGGAGTGTGAACCTAAATTGTGCGGATTAAAACTTATATTTGCATGGATGATGATCAAATTTTGAAGTTGAGCTAAAATAGTCTCAACGCCTGCAACTGTACAGACCATGAAGTAATAAATGTGCTAGTGCTTGTTTTATTTCGTTTGAGTTAATTTATAAGATAAAACAGGCTAGCCTATTTAGAGCTGAACACCGTATCAATGTGACAGAATATTATGACAATATAATTAGCCTATCTAGAAGAGAAGTTCAACACAGTCGAACATAATAAGTTTGAAATAATCCGCCCGATATGGTAAAACGTGACATAATCAGGCATCAGAAATAAATCTTCTTAATAAAATTCTTTAATTTACTGACAGACAACGCACAGCCTAAATAAAGGGTTTAGTAATATGACATTTTCCACGCGAGGTTCTTTTATATCGTCGGTGAGCACTAAGGAAGAATTATTTAAAATGGATTCCTTAAGGCGAACCAAAATAATTTGAAATTTCATCGATAGAATTAAATTCCGAAAAGACCTCTACTTTTTTATATTTTTTTCTGTAATTATAAAATCCTAAGTAATTTTATTGCAAAATAGCATTCCAAATGTGCGTATTAGGTAATTCAAAACTCTGGCTTAAAACATTTTTGATACATAGCTTAATTTATTTTTGAACAATTTTTATTCGGTTTGGCGCTTACGTTGTTTTAATTTGGTTCCCTTGTGCATTGTTGCGCTCTCTTTTCATCGCATATGGAAGTAATTGACTGTGTCACTTTCTTATGCCCGCCCCCTCAAGCTATGCTTTATTTTTTACGTATCAAATAAAATAGTTTCAATAGGGGATGAAAGTTTGTATGGAATCTGGTAATTGCCTGCATTTGCCGATGGGTTTTCCCACTGGCAAAAATGACAAGATTCCACTGCTTGTTTAGTAGAATGCATAACTTAT
This sequence comes from Brachylomia viminalis, assembly GCA_937001585.2. Classification (NCBI taxonomy): domain Eukaryota; kingdom Metazoa; phylum Arthropoda; class Insecta; order Lepidoptera; family Noctuidae; genus Brachylomia; species Brachylomia viminalis. The sequence continues at coordinate 9,559,598 of OW443297.2, read as the reverse complement.
TTAAAATAAACAACCCAACACTGCAAATATTTTCCACTTGTTTACACCGACATATTTTGCCTGATCAGCTCATGAATAAAGGTTTCGTTTTAGCCCAAAATAGTGGGACAAACCTGAACACGTGATGGAAAACTTAAAAGGGTGAGGGGGGGGGGGGAGTCGACAACGTCGCGAATAGCTGTCAAATGTTCCCTGTTTTGATTAATTGTGCATTATAACTGAATGAAATGATGAAATATCGCTTTGTAGTGCTCTAAAATACTTATTGAAAATTGACAAATTAAACAAGCAATATTTGACAGTTATTCGCGGCGTCGCGTCGCCAACTTTCTGAATCCACCCTCTTAAACGACCATAAACAAGGGCAGTTCTAATTTTAAATCTCCCTACAGGTTACGGCGAGGCTATAGACATAGAGGTGTGATGGTGCTTCCTCGCCAGACCTGCGGGCTATTCACACATACACTGCTTCTAGAGAGATATCCTGGCGGGCGGCACCGTCTTGACCGTTCTATTCAAGGAGGAGAACTCTTCCAGACTGTCATCAATAATCCTGTAAGTACATACACAACGTCGTTGCACGATATCTTTTTTTCCCTATTTACAATATTCTAATTCAAAACTGCCCTACGATATAGAACGAATTGATATATCTAAAACTAAATCGATAACGACTTACTGTCGTAGTTCGACACTTGAAATTCCTACTGTTCCTACCGTACCTGTGTACGACGAAAACAACTATTGGAAATCAATAAAATTACCAATAAATTAGATAATCTGTAGGTACAAGCTATTGTGGATTGCAATAAATGACAAAGCCCAGTGTCAAAGCGAATCGATCTTCAAATGTCTTATCATGAGATTCTGTATCGGGATGCAAATTATACAGTCGACTAACCACAGATTTGCACTGTAAAGCCAGACCTAAAACACTCTATCCCGTGCTTCTTTCAAAGCTGTTTACGTCAAAATCGTTGGACTACTGTATAGAGATAGTGACTCTGTGCCGGCCGGCTGCTTCGACCGCTCCATTCAGCTCGAGAACTCTTTCATACGGTCATCAATAACCCCGGAGTACTTGACATGTTTGCGCTAATATTAAGCCTGTCTAACTTCTTTGATATTAATAAATGGTGCGGTGTCTGATTTCTTTACTCTGAAACGTCGTACTTTCAGAATAGCTTCTCAGTTTTCGTATCAACGCTTTATATTTGTATTTTCTTTTCCATGAATGAAATCAAAAGGAGTTCTTAATTGAATGTTAATAAAATTAATCGTCGTGTAACCTTTTCACTTCAAACGGCGGTTCATTATACCTATATTTTACCTCTGAGTAATTTTCAAATAGATTAATAAAATTATTATTCGTTGAAACGTATTTATTTACATTCTTGGAATAGTATTTATATTTTAATGGTACTTACATTAAATCTCACAAACTTAAACCGTAGGCTCAAAAAATATAAATTGCATCGATAGATAACAGCCCTAGTATCGATGAAATTAACAGTACTTGATACTCGAACCACTTGTAGCCGTATTGACGTGAGCAGTGAATAGCGTAACCGAATAAATTGCGTATAGTGGTGGCTCGATAAATATTATGACTACTTCTGTAGTCCCCACATTGTGTTTGAAAACAAAAGCGTGTGTACAGGATGAATGAACTAACGAATTGTATCATTGTTGTCATCATGCACTAGTTTTAGTGCTGCATTATGTTTTGATGCTCTTGTAGTTAGTTTTGCTAAGCTTTTTGACCGACATTGTATTTTAAATACTCTCTGTGTATAAAATGACATGACAATGTCCATTGCTTCTACTATGACTAGTACCCACAAGAGCCAAACTACACGGATGTTAGTGTATAGAAGTATAAATAAATAAATTATTATTATAACTAAGAATTTATTTTGTCACGGGGACGAAAAAAGATAGTTTATGCATTTATCATACTGGAAAAACTAAGGTTTAATTACTCCCTTTCAAAACATTAAAGTTACGTGTGGGGAAGTTTTTGAGTATTTTTTGTGCCGTCCATATCCTGTTCCTTATTGGCGAACGCCCATCGCGGCAGGCTCATCCTTTAATGAAGATTGGTCCTTAGCAGCTCTGGACAGAGAGAGGTGGAGAGTTGAGAGAGGCCTGCTTGGCAAGCAGTGAGACATTAATGGCTAATAATAATAACCTGTTCCTGATGATGAAAATCTAATTATGTCTTTCTTCGTAGATCAACGTGTTCATGACACACATGTCAAACTACGGCAACGATCGCCTGGCTCTGTACACCTTCGAGTCGGTGGTGAAGTTTCTACGATGTTGGACGAATGTGAGGCTTGCGTCTGCGCCGCCGCTTGCACTAGCTGACAAGTATTTCCAACTGAGGCCTGATGAGCTGAATCCTTTGTGGGGGGTAAGTACTAATATTCTTCTTAGACTTATTTTTTTGTAAAAGTTCCGTTGGTCATTGTTTTTATGCGCTTTCAAGCCACGTTTAAGACATGTATTGCCATATTTTCCATTTTGGCCTTAAAACAAATCACTGTCTACCTGCATTTAAATATGAGGCCATAATCTTTTGTCTCTAAACCAGTCATAATAAAGATATAGGTAAAATTCTCAATCATCTCGCTTGATAAAAACTAGCCGATCTAGTAAAAATCCCACCGTAGAAATTTAGATGAGGCGAGCTTAAAGTTCGTTGTCAAGTGATTATCTCTAGCATCAGAGACAGATTTATACAGAAAGGCTGAACTCTAATAATAACGTCATTTATGGAAGGCCCTTTTTTTGAGGGTGGGAAATCATCAAATAACTTCTCCCGCTCTGGGCCGAGCGGGAGGGCGTGTCCGACTCTTCCTGGCTAAAACCCACCCGTGTTCCGTCAGTTGTCTGTGCCAGGGGCCACGGTAACCCTTTCGGACTTTCCCGCAATCCTGGCGGGCATCGACCCTAGCGGACCCCGTAATTTGGTGCTGACATCTCTTTGAGGCGCGCGTGGAACACAACGCGCGGTCGACCCGGTCCTGGTCCTTATCGGACGGCGAGCTGAAAAGTGGGCAGTCCTAACATATTAAGATTGAGACCCCGTCCTACACATATTATTAATAATTAAAGTCGCTTTTCCAACCAACCAACAAATCTATTACTAACCAATGTAATGAAGAAATCCGAATAGCCCTCACATCAAACAAACTTTTTGACTACATTTCACAATTCTATTGCACCCAATAAAATCAATTCTAATTTAGGTCATTACGTAACTAAAAAATTGAAACCTAAACTTCCTGAACACATTAGCTAAACGTTTGTGTTCATATGATAGAAATAGATACCACTAGTAGGTACCTACTGATGTACCGCGAATGATCACTCACATGTTGGTATTGATAATTATGACGGACTGGGATCGTCACTTGTTTTCATTTATGTTTTCCTGGTACCCTAATCTAGCGCACGTGGGTGGGCTCTGGGTTATGATAAGGTTTATGTGGAAAAATGAAATATAAATCAATGTTGTTCAGATAACTTTGATACTTAAATCCTATGCTACTCGTATTCAGAGAGGAATAAATATTCATAAAAAAAATTACTGAACTCATTTTCTAAATACTGTAGGTACATAAAAGAAACTAAAGTATCTACATTGATCAAATTCCTCATTGAATTAAACCAGTCCAGTGATAAGTCTATTCATGGTTTTCCTGGTAGCTTAATCTAAAGTGCGTCGGCAATTTTTGGACGATGGAAAATGCTTGAAAATAGCCCTCATTTTACCAAAAATGTTACAGAAACAGCAAAAATAGTTACCGAAAATAATCTGATATCGGCGGCATATGATGAAGTAGAATATCTCGTAAACACATAACTTGTTTGAGTGATGGAAATAGATACCGGCGCTAATGTATCGCCATCGATCAATTCGATGTATTTATATGACCGACTGGTCTGTCGCTCGTGTCCTGTGTTCAACCCGCCCGCGCAATTTGCTGGCAAATTGTTTGTGTGATTTATGGATTAAAGGTATATCGTGTCAGTTTATATTTTCTTTGCAGCAGTAGTTAATTAATGATTCTTTGAAATATATTTTGAATTTCTGATAAAGGATTTCCAAGCTAATGAAAAAATATAAAAAGAAAATCGGAACGCAGGATCGCTTTTGTGCGGCAAAAATAAGTCTTCAACGTCAAGGATTGCTATTGATTACTGTTTACTAATATAGGCCACCCTAGCGTTTCTAGTATTTCATATTATTTTCTTTCATTCATAGGCTTTTATGTTGATAATATCTTGTTTGCAACATTGAGCTGACCCAAATATGTAAATTGTCCTTTATATCAAAATTTGGTTTTCTAGAGAATTTGAAACAAGGCTTTTATGTAATTATGTACAAAGCCCGTACCTATGGAAGGTTAACGTCGTACATTGCCCATCAAATTAACAAACGCGTCGAGGATCTCAACCACAATTATGTACGAGTACCCACGCTTCCAAGGAAATTTCATATTCATCCTATCCTCCATTACGTCACGAGTAAAACAAAGAAACTCGATTTTATTCAGTCGCTATATAACACGGTTCTTACATCTGAGTGCACACAAAGTTGAATCCTTCCATGGCTTTGACAGTTGGAGTTCTGAATCTATTAATCAGTTATTCTATTTACCAAACTTCGACGAGTCTTTTGAAGCAAATAAAATAGACTGTTACGCTTTAGAAACGTCGACTGAGGAGCTATTGTAGTCGAATCAATTAACTTTCTGCTATGTACTGTTTGACAGTTGCTCTCTCCCCATTTCCGCTTCAATACATTCGGACCGTAAAGTTGGAAAATATTCATCATAAATTTTCTATTATCGCCCCGCCGTATTTTGAATATCGAGTAACATTTTCGTGGTCTTCAATTTTCAGTTTAAACAAATGGATGACTTGGCGGAAAATAGGGTGTCCGTTTCATTTTATGTTATATTTTATGATGAGTTTCTAACGAGGAAAGGGAAATTTGATGCCACGGTATTTTTTATTCAATTCAAAACCGTAATAATGAGTAGGTAATGGATATTTTTGGTAAAGTGCTTACAAAATACTATAATGTAGATAGGTCCACATTTAGTTAATAATTAATTAAAGGCAACAGAGCGACAAAAATGAAAAACTGGCAACATTTAGTTCATACCTACAAAGCCATTAAAGGCTTTAAGAAACTATATTGCACATTTCAGAATTTGATCTATAATTTTAAAATATAGGAGTTATTTATCATTTAAATTTGTAACGAGGTCGTGACGTCATTTTACTATACAGCAACTAAAATACGAGTTACATTTTGTTATTAATTAATCATTAGCGTAACTATTATATAATTTTGACATATTTAATTAAACGATAACAAACTTTAACGTTCGATGCTACAACGGATCCGTGGGTAATTAATTTTGCCGATAGGTGTTCATCAAACAACGATCCTAACCGCTCACTATGACAGGATTGAAAGGGCAAGGGTCTCCAAATCATAATGTTAGTTAAAGATATTCATTAAGTTTGACACAGATATTACAAAAATTGAAAAGAGTATGCTGAGATGGTTTGAACATGTTGAGAGGATGAATGAAACGCGACTAACAAAAGTTATCTTATGGGGAAATAGCACAGAACCGCTCCCTCCTTATTTACCCTCCAAAAAAAGCTAATACGAATAATTACAGGAGTATATAGTATAGTAAATAGTATGTATGTGTATAGGACTTATTTATGTATTTGTGTACGTTGTTTTGATAGTTTATTTTTTTATCATTGTTAAACATCGCTCAAAATCAATCCTTTCCTTTCCTTTCAATTAAAGCACCTGCCATCTAATCTCTTCACCACCCTTGGTCGACTGGTAGAGAATGCCTAAGGCATTAAGTCCGCCTTTGTACCTTTTGTGCGAAAAGTAATAAATAAATAAATAAATTACCAATACTGAACCAACAGATAGTTGCAAACCTTACTTTCAAAAACACAAGATTCTCACCTTAGTTGGTATTTATATCTTGGAATTGTGTAAATTTGTCCGTAAATATCCAGATTCTTACAGCACACGGGGAGACATACAAACAAATTATTATTTTCGCCATAAAATAGACTGAATTTGCTCCCGTCCCGCCTTAAACTACATTCACCTAGTCCATATTCAATGTCAATAAAAATATATAATAAATTACCAGAAGACATAAAACAACAAAATAAAACCAGTATATTTTTAAATAAACTAAAGCAGTACTTAATTAAAAAAAGCTATTACACAGTACAAGAATATCTAACGGATAAATTCAATAATAATAATACATAACTATGAATAATAGATATTTATTTTAATAAGTAAAATAACAAAATAATTATAAAGCACCTACCTAACAACATTATTAATAATAATAAAAAATAAGCTAGTAAAGAAATAAGCAATAGTAAATATAAGTAATTAAATAAATAATAAATGAATAAGTAGATATACCTTTTTTTTTTTTTTGTGGGTGGGAAATCATCAAATAACTTCTCCCGCTCTGGGCAGAGCAGGAGGGCGTGTCAGACTCTTACTGACTAAAACCCACCCGTGTTCCTTCAGTTGCCTGTGCCAGGGGCCACGGTAACCCTCTTGGACTTTTCCGCAACCCTAGCAGGCATCGGTCCTAGCAAACCCCGTCATTGGTGCTGACATCTCTTTGAGGCGCGCGTGGAACACAACGCGCCGTCGACCCGGGCCTGGTCCTTATCGAACGGCGAGCTGCCCATTGCTCGCCGTTCGCAAGCCCGCGCCTACGGTGGCCGGGAATCGGCCTGCGATTCCCGACGCCCAGGGCGTCTCCTGGGGCGGCTAGGGGCGTGAGAGCGCAAACTTTGCCTCTCCCTCACGCGTTCCGCCTCCTCCTTCGCGAACATTACTGCTTCGCAGAAGGAGGTGACGGCTTCCCAAGCCCTCTCGCTCCGTACCATGGCCTGGACCAAGGCCGGACGCGAGAGATCGCCACCGCCAATCGCCTCCACGAGGACACGGCGTTGCTCCGCCCAAGCCGGGCAGACCTCCACCGTGTCCTCCGGGCGATCCACACAATGGTGACACCCGGGCGTTTCCTCCCGCCTTATCCGGAACAGGAACCGCCCGAAACAACCGTGTCCGGTGAGGACCTGCGTCAGGCGGAAGGTGAGGACGCCGTGGTGCCTCTCTAGCCACTCCTCAAAGAGGGGACTTATCGCCGCAATTGTGGCGTGCCCAAAGTAGATATACCTGCATATAAAATATTAATAGAATAAGTGATGAATGGAAATATAAATATATAGGTAATATAGGATATAAAATACTTCTAACTTAATAACAAAGAAATTTAATTAACCGCTCTTCCTCTCTCTACTTATTTAAAAATTTGCTGTGCCCAACAGGGTCCATAATTGCTTCTATTATTTTTCTTTTATCCACCACCTGTAATTGTACATTATGGATTGCAATAAACGATTGAGGTTATTTACAAGGCAGATGTGAGTGGAAACGCCGGGAGGTGAGGTGATGCCCGCCCTAGAAGGACATTACGTGGGTGACACTGAAAGTTTTTAGAAAATAAAAAACGGAATGATGTAGAAGCCTGTTAATATTTTTGTTGCTTTTCGAAGTAGTCTCCGTTCCTTTCTAAGTACCGTCGCAGGCGATGGAACCATTGACTGAAGCAGTGGGCCCACTCTTCGCAGCCACGGCATCTTAAGGGTTCATAAAACGAATTCCTCTAAGTTTATCTTTTATTTTTGGAAATAAAAAAGTCACAAGGTGCCAGGTCATGACTGTAAGGAGGATGACTTACTAACTCCACACTTTCGATAGACAAATATTCGATAGTCCGTCTGGCGGAGTGAGCTGGAGCGTTGTCGTGGTGGAGGAGGATCCTGCTTCTTGGGCGCTGCTGTCTAACATTTTCCAAGACAACTGGTAAACAATGACTGACATACCAATTTGCTGTAACAGTCGGTTTATCTTCTAGGACAATTGCTGCGAAATGACCCGTCCGTCCAAAGAATGAGGCAATCATCTTTTTCCCTTGACTTCCGCCCTTCTTTACTTTTGTCGGCAAATCTACGAATGGAAATATCCATTTTTTTTAAGAAATACGTTTTACCACACTAGGAATTTCTCCTGTATTGCGGGTGCGTTTACAAACATTTAAAGTCACATACACAAACAGCCAGACCCAGAACAACTACTTGTAGGTCATACAAATATTTGTTCCGTGCGGGAATCGAACCCGCGACATGCAGCGCAGCAATCAATCGCTTAAGGGGCCGTGCACGAAATCGACTGATTTGAAGCAATTGTGTGCATTATTTGTAGGAAATTGAGAAATTATTTAAACAAAATTATTTGTGATTCGAAAAGTTGAGTTCTTTGCTTTGCATGTGGCTGAAAGGGATTTTTCAAATAAGTTAAGTATTCATGGAAAATCAGCAATATTCGCAACAAGTTTCCAAAAATGACGCGAGACTGACGTTTGATCATTTTTTTACTAGAAACTACGTTTGATTTTGAATATTCAAAAATATCATTATCATCATTATATGGTCTACTTGCACGTGGCTGGACCACTTTTTTCAACTTCAACACAAAATATAGCAAAAAAATAATGTTGAAAAAACCTATTTTTCGAAACAAACCCTGTCAGTGATGTATTTTTTCCTACTAATGAGCAAACCTTTTCAACAAATTTAAAAATCACACATCAATCTTTAGCTAATCATATAATAAAATTGAAATTTTATTTTATGATAATACAATATTTTCATTAAGTAAATCAAAGGCAAAATAATCTATATTTTCGAGAGCGCAAAAGTAATGACACTATTAACAGGTGCTGTGACTGTGACTCACCCGAATGGTTTAGCGTCACGAAAAATGTACTTTTGTAGTCACACGGATATAATGTTTCAATTATTTCCAGCTTTCTTAAAATTAGATAAGTAATTGACAAAAGATGGTTTTTTACGTGCACGGAGCCTTAACCACTGCGCCAACCGTGCGGCAGATTGTCTTTTGGTTTCGGGTTCGTAACAATATGTCCAGCTTTCATCACCTGTGACGATGTCATATACAGCATTTGAGTCACCTCCGTCATACTCTTCAAGCATTGAGCGGCACCAATCCAAACGACGGCGTTTTTAATCTTCCGTCAAATTCTATCATAAGCCGCACAGCATTCACGTTATCTTCAGTAGTCGCCGTAGAAGGACGTCCTTCTCGCGAATCATCGGTGATTTTGCTTCGACCACGTTTAAACTCATTAAACCAGCTGTAAACAGTGGTACGAGATGGGGCTTCGTCATGAAATGCTTTTCGAAGACTTTAGTAACATTGTTGTTGAGTAAGACCGCAACGAAAGTCGTAATAAATCATTGAACGAAAATGTTCTCTAGTCAAATAAATTTAGACGCAAGACAGACACTTTAAATGGCCGCCAATTTCTAAAAAAAAATATGTTTGCATTCATTACACATCTACAGATTCCCAAAGAGTTCCTAATTCGAAATTTAAATACATTTTTCATCGGCTGCTTTTCTTATTGGCCTATTCTAACAACTTTCAGTGTGACCCCCATATTGTGACCTTATTGGTGATGTTCTTCAGAAAAGTCAGGGGCGTAGTACTCGCAGCCGGTGCATGTATGACTATAATATTTATGAACGTAAACGAAGCAAAAGCAGTTCATAAGGATCATAGCAAATGGCGTTCTGTAGTGTCTGCCTACCTCCACGAGAAGTAGGCGTGAGTTTATATGTATATATTACAATTTAACCGCGATTCATACCGATCTTATATGCACGAATAGTCCCATATATCGTTCGCACGGCCGCACGAACTTGTGAGAAACAATATGCATGCCGCGAGTTTTAATATTTTATTGGGCTGCGAGGTATGTGCGATATCATTGGAACGCGACAGGAAAATTGAAAATACATCATATTTTGTGCGGCGGAACGTAAAAGTTCTTGTTCAGATAAAACTAGAATTTATATAGCATTCATTCGAAGACGATATGTCAAGTTTTCTACTAGTAGATTCTATATAGAGAATATGATTTCAGTGAATCATGTTTTACGAATATTAGGTGCCGTAGATACTTATACGAACTGTAATTGAAATAGTTGGTTTTATAAAACAAGTTTGCGAAATAAAGTCTGTTTCTGATATTCATTTTGCAGGCTCATTTTCTAGAATCTTTCATTAGTGCCATGTTTATAATAACACGGAGAGCTGTCACCGGTTCATACACGTTGAATCTATAACATGCCTTTGATACTTTAGACCAGAAACTGTTTACTTCCATTTCTAATAACGGTATTTTTCATTTCAATAAAATCTCGTTGGTAGGTACCGAAACGGGTCACCATTTTAATCCCATATTACAATTGAGGAGCTGGCGAACAAAACCGGATTAGTCCACGAAAATAAATTTTACACGGTAGCTAAAAAACTAATATCAGTATATGAAGGAGACTAATAGTATTACATTGCATTAGGATATGTCGGTGGATTAGTTCTATTATTGCATGAGGTACCTATTTTTAATTTACTTCTATATTCTGGAACTTATTCAAGAAATAAAAATGGACTAAACCGGTTTTGTTTGAAAAAGGTGGACTTTGGTGTGGTGGTGGTGGTGTTTCGTTTTTGTTAGACATTTCCTGTTTTGATTGAAAATGTGTTGATGAAATAAATACATTACAGGACAAGTTCGCTTTAGAATGAAAAAATATATTTTTTTAAAATCTTTGTGTTGGATATTGGACTAGTCCGGTTTTGTATGAAAATTTAGTTTTTTAAGCCTTTTTTAGCCTACTTCTAGCCGGTTTTGGGTGAAAATATTAACAGGGATCGACGAAACTAGGTCAAGACATCACGATTCGAAAAAAAAACATCTTTTGAATAGTAGTGGACAAGTCCGGTTCTGTTCGCCAGCTCCTCAATTCTGAGCAAATGTTTGAATAGTTAAAAGTTTTATTTTTCTATGCCCACCCATCCACACCTGTTAGGCAGAGGTACCTTAATATTTTTTTAAATCAGAGCACACCATTTTCATAAATTTGAGCAGGTTATTTAACTAAAATGGATATACTTTATCGACAGAACATTCCAAAAATATGTACAACTTCTCTGCTATCCAACAAGATACAATAAGATACCAGTAGGCCAATTCTCGTACTTAAAAAACGTTCAAATTCAAGTCGCATTCTCATCTCAGCGACAATCAATGTCAAAAACCTGTCAAAAATGTATGTAAATTGATTGTAATTTTGACAGATTGAGACTGAGATTAGAATGCGAACGGTCTTAAAAATACGGGAATTGCCCCTCAGATATCTTCAAAAAAATATAAGATGTCACTCTTCTGGAAATTGTTTGAAATGTGCACAGGGGTCATATCGGGTAATTTGGTTTCAAATGACCTCTCCTACATCCCCTTAATGTATTCTCGACGTATTCAAATAATCCTGTATAAATCACTTTGTGTTCTCTAGTAAAGTTGATTTTCAATCTTAATTAATAATAATCAATCTTTTCTATATCCTAGAATCCATGCGACGATATCCGCCATCGTCGAATCTGGTCGAAGAGTAAATGGTGCGGGACACTTCCAAGAGTACTTGTCATAGGACCACAGAAGACGGGAAGCACCGCCCTGTATACATTCTTGGCGATGCACCCGGCTTTGGCGCCAAACTTGCCGAGTCCTGCCACATATGAAGAGCTCCAGTTCTTCAATAACAACAACTACTTGAAGGGGCTAGATTGGTAAGTCGATTCATTCGAACTATAGCAATCTATATTTTGTCAGCGACAGACGGGGTGACACTGGAGTCAGCTGCTCTTCTTAATAGAAAAAGGGTTCTGCGTTACAAGTTGAATAACACCTATGTATACCATGTTTTACTCTAGTAAATTATCTTAGCTTATCTTAATGCCAGAGGTAGCGTGGTTGCGGTAACCACATATTTCTGTGTAGCGATGCTCTTTTATTTTAGCTTGTGTTTCGAAGAGCAAGAGGTGCGGTGTTCTACCGCGGTTCCTAGCAAAGAGGCCACTTCAGACTGCAGCACCGCGCTTTAAACATTCCTCACCACACACTCAGCGGTCAAGGCTTTCCTCGCAAGTCCTAGACACATGCGGAAAAGTCTGTGATTTCAAACAAAAATACTTTTACAACATATTTCTCCCCGTGCATTTACGCACAATATTAATTTATCGAAATGTCGAGCAACATGAGACGCAACATTTAACAAACATTTCAAAAAGCTGTTAAAGTTAACAAATGTCCACGTAGCCACGTGAAAAATGTCGACAATATATTTCACTTTTTTCCTACCAATTTATTAGACACGTCCAACACAGGTTTTCCGGGAGAAATTTATTTTAAAACATGATATGTATCTAGGGTGTGCGGGGTTAATTATTCTATTTACTTTATTTTAATGTTCTCTTTCTACGCGGTTCTCATTTGGGTAAAAAGTATTACCTGTTTAAGTATGCCGAGGCGGTTACAAAGCCCACATATATTTCAAAAGTGGTGTGAGAGCTACGCTTAAATTAAAGTATTACCTATACGAGCGACATTGAAGTTCATATTCTGACGAGAGTTCTGAGGAAACACGATTAAACTATGAATTAAGCGTCATATATACCTGTCAAGTTGGGTTTTCCTAAAGGGTATTAGTATTGTAAGTGGTATATACCTAGTTTGCAAGTGTTAGGTATCATGTGTAAGGGGACAAGCCTATCGTCGTTAATCGGGCACAATGCCAATCCTGAGCCGTTAATACTGAGAATTTTCTTCACAGAATCCTAAGTAACACTGCCAGCTGCAGGAATTGAAGCCAAAACTTCTCACTGTAGTAGCCACATACGCTACCGCGGGTCCAATGAAGCGGTCATTCCAACAATTAATTATCCTCACGAATAATGAATGAATGCGGCTACATAATATTCCAGGAAATTAATATATCCGATACTTAAAGTTTTGTTTACCAAACATATCCGTTTTTACCGCAAAATGTGCTTTCGCAATTTATCAATACCCAGAAAACCAATAACCATTGAAGGTTTAATAAAACTGAAGCATGTTTCGTGGCTTTCGGTAATACATTTTTGTAGTTTATATTTCCGAAGAAGTAAGAACTATGTTGTGGTACATTGGTATGGGACGTTTATGGCTTTGAAGGCTGTAATCGCGATCGAACGGGAGACGGCAGTAAACCGAATGCAGCCATACTGCAAATAGAGGTCTTGATCACAAAAAAAAAAAAATAGAAATACCGAAGGCCAAGCGAAAATGTGAACCCCAACAAGTGAGACGGTGAAGCTCGCGTATAAAGCTTCGGAGCTTTTCATCCGGACTTCTTTCTCACTTTCGAGTATTTAGTTTTAGTCAAGAAAATCTTCAGATTTTCTATTTTTATAAAAATACTTTTGGTTGGGCTTATTGAATTGAGTGTACCTTCTGCGCATATTTTTATCCCAATCTTGATCCAATCGGTCTTTACCCGACAGTGTTATTGTACTGTTTTATTTCCTTGAATTTAGCGTCATGGAAATGTTCCCTTTTCTTTGCACAATGCGTTCAACTTGAAGTTGAAGTGCGGAAGTTCCCGTTGAAATTGATTAAACATTTGCCCTGTCGTCCTACTGCAGTGTAGTTTACAATGTGTTTTTATGAGTCACAGATACCACGTATTTTCATTGTTCTTTGCCATTAGCGATAAAATGTAATACAAATTTTACCTTGCGACAAACAAGTAAATCCAAACGAAACCATTAAAATAAAACCTTCACCATTTAATCTAAAATCATTAAATTCTCAATTCCTCTCAATAACGCTTTACTGAGCGAAAAATAACTGAGTAACTCATGCGTAATCTAATATTATCAAGCATAATAGCAAGACTAGCTGTAGCTTTGAAACATGCCAGTGTTCGTCAGCTCCGCTCCGCTCCGTGAAGCTGAATCAACTCCACACCACAGATTACTAAATAGTTACTACGTAATCCACACTGAGAAAGAATGGTCACAGAAGGTTTTAATGCTTTCAGTGAATGCTTTTCTCCTTATTTAAATGACGTCACAGAATGTTACAATGCGGATATAATGGGGGAGCAAGTCTAGTGCATGTAGATGTGCGTTTTGGAGAATAGAATTTAAATGGCTTTTACATTTACAGAAGTGTTCATCTACCATTAATCCGTACGCTCAAATTATAGTTCTTATTCAACCTCATACTTGGATATGTTGAGATTGAAATCGGGTGAGGCTTGCCTGTAGGTATTCAGATTAAAATATATTTTTTTTACCGAAACTTGGTTTCAATCTATAGGTACGTACTTACTTACCTACTTAAAAATGTGTTCTCGAGATTTTAAGATTATTAGACATTGATATTGCAATAGATTAAACTTTCCAGTTGTATATCAATAGGGAATATACATGTTATTTAAATTTGGTTCAAATATTTATATTCGGAATCTTTGTTGGCCGGACATTTGAACTAAATCATTATTTTAGTAATTAATATATTTTTAATTACTTCAAATTAATAAATAAATGTGCAAATTAAGCGAAGGAAATTCAAATTTGTAAAACGCAATACCATTGGTTAAAACGAAACGTGACGTCAAATACTATGTCAACAAGTTCGTATTGCTCAAATTTATATGGCATTGCAGGCTTTTGATTAGAAAACATGTAATAACGTCATTTATTGTTTAAGTGTAATATTCGCATACTAGTGACATTAGAAATCATTTAAGACAATGACTGAAGTGGTTTGGCAAAAGCACCATCTGGCGAGAATAGATCCATTCATGATGTCGTCTTATTTTCGTTCAAATCAAAATTTTACGTCCGCTGAAGTAAACGTACTGAAAGCTGCAAAGTAATTATTCTATATTAACACATAATGTGTTAATATAGAATAATTAGTTTGCAGCTACAGCAGTACGTTATTTTAGCCATAAATACAATCCTAAATATGACGAGGAGTAAACATAACATATAATTTTTGTTTCACAACAATGTAAACAAGTTATTGCAGTTACTTCATCTCTTTTGATAACCTGACACCATTCCTTACGTATTTTTTCACCTATCGGGACTGGAAAAAACACTTTATCAGGTGCACTTCTGATACTGTTTCTGCATTCAGGAACAATGTAATACTTATAAACTGGCTTTTGAGATTTTTTCATGGTGAATTATGTGATGAACGAGAACACCCGTAATAAACAATGGACTCGACTGTCACTGGACATAGTATTTAACGTCATCAAAAGAGCGCGCGAAAATGGCGGCGTTTAAACTGCTCAAAATTATTCTCTAGGATTTTAAATATTTTTTCAAACTTAATCACAGCATTTTTAAACAGTATTTATATTTTATACTATGTAATAACGGTGGTAACAATGTTAGTTAAAAATATAAAATAAATACATGCATATATACCCTATTAAAGTCGATTAACCAACTCTATTTATTCGAAACGCCATCGATGTAAATCACTCGAGTTTCTCGCAAGACTCTGCATAATGAGAAGACTCATGTTTATCCAATGGGTAGCCTAGATAAGTTCTAGACCACTAGGTGAACCTAGGCACGTGTATTACCTTGTTAACTTCGTACGTGTGTTGCAAACAAGCACTCCTTTACATTCTTCGTTCCTTTGACAACCAATGAAATATTTCTCGATAAATACATCGCTAATTAGGCATTCAGACTTTAGGCTGTTTATTATTGGCTTTCCTTCAAATTCATGAAAGTCGGTCTTGAACGAAAATTTTCTTTTATAGAAAGAATTCGCTTTAATCATTGACTGACTCGTTGGTATAATGATCGCATGCGCTTCAGCTGAGCATGAGGTCCTGGGTTGGATTCCCAGGTCGGGCACAGTGATATTGGGTTTTTCCTTATGGAATTTCTCACTAGCAGCCGGGAGTCTGGATCTGTGCCCGGGTGATAGCAATAGGCTCGCCCCCTATTACATGGGATTAACATAACTGGTGAAATTTGGGTGTAGTATAGGTAGGTATGTACACCTCTGGCTAACCCTTTACGGGGATTACAGGCGTGACGTTATATTTTTCAACTCTCGGTTAATTACATTAAATGGAACAGGTACGTTAAACGGCTAAAGGTTTACCAAGAATATAATAATAATAATAAATTCTTTATTGACATAAGTATTTTTTAACAAAAGTAATGAGGCCCTGACTCCTGCGCTAGGTATAGTACCTGTGTTACAAGAGCCAGTGTCTTCTCCCAATAAGTATGAGTCGAGTTTTATGCAATAAGAATTAATCAAAAACACACAAGTACAAAAATTAAAGTAAAATATGAAGAATGTTATTATAAGTAATAGCCTAGAGCCTAGGACTAACGATTCAATTACTGGGTTTACGATTCAACAGGTAGTAATTAGAGTAGGTGCTACTGAATTGATTTTGTATAAAACCGTATTTCCTTATTATTAGCGTATACTGGGCTCTATTTCCCAGCATTGATTTTCAAAAGGTATACTTAAGTATAATGGCTTGAGCCATTATGGACGCCATGCAGCAGACAAAGGAAAATCGATCGATGTCTGTACTAACCGCTACGGCATAAATTGCACGATGGTACAGTAATACTAAAAGGGATTTTTTACCTGTAACAGAAAAAATAAAAATTTCCTATCAAAAACAAACATGCCTCGCAGCTGTTTGCTGATACGCTCCATACTAATAATATAATATTTTTTTTTTAATAATATAATATAATAATAATATATATACTAAATTGATATTGATGTAAAAGATAAGTCATAGTCATGTTTTAGTTAAATTTTAATAAAATTTTGACATAATTTTTATTTAAATTGATTTTGACTTAATTTAAATTTAATGTTAATTTAAATTTGTTTTGATTGTACTTTAAATTTGATTTTATTTAATTTTTGTTTTTGATTGTAATATTGTTTTTGATTTTAAAGCTACTAACATAATATTTTTCTATGTTCTCATACTAATACAATATTGATGTTTTCCGAAATAAATGATTGTTTGATTGATAAACGCGTTCGGAGAATAAGCGTTATAACCAATCAGGTTGCATCCTGACTGGTGAGGATTTAATACGTTGGTACGAAACTCAAGGGTCAAAGTTTCGTTTCTATGAAGTATAATTTTTTTTCTATGTTCGTTCCTATCAAATCAATTCTCATCCACCAGGTACCTGAACTTCTTCCCGCCAAATATGAGCAACAACACCACTCAGATCACGTTTGAGAAGTCTGCCACATACTTCGACGGAGACCTGGTACCACGGAGAGCGCACGCGCTGCTACCGAACGCTAAAGTCATCGCCATCCTCATATCGCCATCTAAAAGGTAAGACAAACATTTAGGTATTATTATAGTACAAGCCGTATATGCCCAATGGGATTGCCTATTTTCTCCAAAAAACGACTATCTTTCTTAAGTAAGTACCAATTTTCACGTTTCTAGCTTCAAAAATGACGAACATAGTTACAAACTTTCATACCTACGCTATTTAACCCCTCTAGGTATACATTTGCAAAATCCTTCCTTAATGCTCAAAATTTCAAACTCAAAGCATTTATTTAAATTAAACCATTTACAAGCACTTTTGAATTGTCTAGGCGTAGCCGGCTTAGGCTGTCCGTTGTCTAGTCTAGAAGATAATATTCAGCTAGGAATACTAGCATCTAGACGGCACTTTTGCTCACTATATGAGTGATCGGCGACTGCGCTACGGGTCGCAGTGTGATTCCTGCATGGAACAAATATCTGTATGCCCATAAATTGTAGTTGTTCCGAGCCAAACATAGTCAAGCAGGGTTGGTTAAAGTCATCCCACTCGAACATTACGTTTCTAGTTGCTCATCATGGAGACATATCTACATTATAAATATCGTTGATCACGCTCTCTTTAGAATAGAAAACTTTTATTTCAGACCGGAGTCCGTAGGGTTAGTAACAATTTTACGTAACTTCTAGTGTTAGTATGTTACAGATATACACTTAAAATTCAGCGTGGAGCTGCATCCACCTCCTCAACATCGGGCAATCCCACCGATCTGCGAACACACTGATAATATTGTTGGTGCTGCCGCGAACACGCGTCATCAGGGATGCACATCTATTCCTAATAATGGCGGCAAAACCATTATTATTATCCGAAAACATCCCTGATGCACTACAACGCCACGGCAGCCGCAGCAGTACTCTCAGTTTTTACTAAGAACTGTGGTGCATATCATGATTGTAATGTATCAAAAACGAGTGTAATAATCAAAACACAGTGCGTTAAGTAGTTCGTGCCTACCTCCATGGTAAAAGGCTAGCGTTTATGTAAATCTAAAAACAATTGAGAGAGAATTATACGGCAGCTGCACAAGTTCACATACATTGCGAGTCGGCCACGATATCGTGCGCACTGGTTTGTATGTAAATCCCGAGGATCTAGGACTTAACGCATTGGCGATCCAACCGCGCACCGGAATGCGTAGCAAAGCGACTCGGATTCGAACTCTAAGTTGTAGGTATAGTGGCCAGTATTTCCAAACTAAAGCAATGCAATTAATTTATTCACAACAAGCTTTTTATGCCCGGCGTCGCCCGGGGTGAATTTCATACAAAAATAACATCCAAATTTCAGACTATCCCGGAGCCATTTTCAAAAAAAAAAATCTTTCATACAAACCTGTTCCTGACAATTACAAACACAACATAAAAATAATTAACCAAATAGATGCAGGCGCTTTTAAGTGCGCATTTATGGCAATTGATTTTTATTTATGTAGACTAGCTGACCCGACAGACGTCCTGTCCAATAAGTTTACACAAAAAATCCCAGAGAAAAAAGGACGTTTAGTTTTTCCCGAATTTGAACATTTTTCGAAACATTTTTAACAAGGAATTTACGGAAGGAATTTAAGGAAAAAATTAACAGAATGGCTAAAATGTATGTCCTATGATGCTACTGAACAACTTGTGGTAACATAAATCTAACCAAAACTTACTACTGCGTGCGTAAGTAACACCCACGTCTACACACACACACACACACACACACACACACATACATACACACACATACACACACACACACACACACACACACACACACACACACACACACACACACACACACACACACACACACACACACACACACACCAATAAGATAGTCTGGA
Organism: Brachylomia viminalis; assembly: GCA_937001585.2. Classification (NCBI taxonomy): domain Eukaryota; kingdom Metazoa; phylum Arthropoda; class Insecta; order Lepidoptera; family Noctuidae; genus Brachylomia; species Brachylomia viminalis. The sequence continues at coordinate 9,540,345 of OW443297.2, read as the reverse complement.
ACAAATGTTCTTCATTGTTTATTGAGTTGGGCTTTGATAGCTGCGCCACAGTTTTATACTTTTGTAGCTATCATCGTTTCATTATAATCTGTGTGTACATAAATTGTTCCAAAATAAACGTTTTATTATTATACGTAAGTTTAATATTAATGTATTATACACATAAATCGTCCGCAATAAGTTTGCTAATTAATGGTGAAAACCGAATCAAAATCTGTTGCGTAGTTTAGAAGAACAATGCGGTCACACAGACAGACACGAAATACGACTTTAAATGTAAAATTAAAGTCGTTTTTGTGTCTGTCTGTGTATATGTAAAGATTGCTAAGCTGTTGAGAGTAAATGGTAAATCAAGATCGCAACAAAAAGCTGCAGGCTACTATCGTCAATCAGTTTTAAACAGGCTGTGATTCCCGTAGGCTGAATGCTGAATGAAGTCAGTAGACTTCATTTATTTTAGTACAGCTCTTTTGATAAATTACGAGAAATAACCTATTTAATTACCTTTTAGTGTTCAAAAAGACATAAACCGAGTTATCTTTGTCTTCATCCACATTCCTCTTATTTATATTCTCTTAGCATCTTGAGACGTAATAATATTAGTTATATCAGCTTTATAATTCTACGAGAGTCGAACGATAAAACCACACAGCAAGAAGGCAGCAATCAAAATGGGAAAATGCACATCAAGCTTATAGCCTTAATCGTAATTAGAAGATTGTAAAAGAAAATATTTTACCAGCCGCTCGTCAGGCCTCGTTCATCAAAATGCAAATTTAAAATCTGATTTTATATCCAGAAAAGTTTTCAAGAAAATTCATTTGAATTCCTTTATAGAGTTATTTTGATTACATTTCTTAGAGGCACCAAAATGTAGTTCGTCGCCTTTAGTATAAAGTTTTCATATACTTTTCATGATCATTTTAAAATAAAAATTACGAAAGTAAATATTTAGCGTCTCGAACAAGTGGCTGAGCGTTTGGTTTGTTACATTATCGGTCAAGGGTTAGATTCACGTATAAAATTAATATTTTTTGGGCCTAAAATACTCTTACTGTCGTAAAATAATACACTTAGGTACATAAGAAAGTCTAATGTGTGGCAACACTATCTATTCGAAAAAAATAAAACAATACGTTAACAGTGTTGAGTAATCGGTTAACATACAAATGCTCCACAGTTAAACTGCCACCCCGAATGCTTCTACTAATTAATCTAGAAGGCGTCCTAAATAAAAGCATTCGTACCCAAACACGCCATGTGACGGATGCCTTTTGTTTTAATTGTGGCAACACTATGAATAACGCTATTTATGATCATACTTAATATGCTCCATAGTAAACGACAAAGGAGAATAAAGTACGTACCTAAAGTAGATACGGTTTAATTAATTACGGTACGTGTTAAGCATCTATGAATTGAGGGCATAGTTAACAAAGAATGTCTTTGAAGAAAGAACGCACCGGTTCCCTATGGTCTGTTCCAAAAGTATTTGATGAAAATGTAAGCAAATGGGTCAGTAAACGTAACTGTAGTGCCACTTACAAATTGAGTGATCTAATTCGATTCATTTGAATATTGAAATTCAAATTTTGAATCACTTTAAACATGTTTTTCATTTGATAATTGAGGTTAATTTTATAACCTTAATTTTCGTCTATGTTTCTTCAATTACTATTTTATAATGTTATTCAAACAATAATTGTGGGTAAACGTGGTGTGATATGAAGTTGAGTTGAAACTTCTTAATACAGATGAATGTGTTACTAATTCCGTTTAGTGAGTGATTGCGTAAGAATTTAACCTAAACTTATTTACACTTTCATCAGATACTTTTTGAACATACTATACAACGTGTAACATAATTAACGCAAAACCTCATACACCCCAATTAGAGTATTGAGTTAAAAGCATAATACAATGACAAAAACAATTTTTTTTTAAAGCTTACTATTTTTCAGAAAATCATGTTGCTAGCATTACTTTATACATTTAAAATTCAGTCTTGTTGCCTTGAAATACGATTTAATTTTCTTTGGCACGATTTGCGGTCAGTATTGCAAAAAATATAATTTTTGGAAAAAATACCTATATTAATAGTTACTGAAATGGATTCAGTAGGAAATTATGAGCAAACTACTTTCAGGACTTGCGTTTATTATGTTACACGTTGTATATTATTTGTTTATATATCTCTCATGAGCTTGTTAGTTGTTATACGAAACACATCTCGTACATGAAAAACTGGTTCTAATTAACCATCTAAAAGCATAATTTTCTGAAATCTAAATATCATTACGCCATATTTGTACGATGTACCAAATAAGACATGTAAAGAAAAACATGCTTTACCTATCTATCCACTTGGGTAGAATGTATTCACAAATCAAACCCAAATAAATAGGTACCCAAATAAAAAATACATCAAGGAAAAGCTATCTCGTCTAATTCGTCATTAGTAGTCTTAAGTAAATTACTGTCGATTGAGGAAAAAGGTGGAACTCAAAGAAAGCTCGTAACTCAAGCCAGTAAAACTACTCGCTCAAATCCGAAACGTTATTGCAATGCGGTGTCAAGGAATGGCTACACATCTTGAATTTATACTGCGCAACACTTTGCATTTGTATTTTAATCAAATGCTGTAAAATATGTACAATATGGATTCTAATAACTGGCCAAATGTAGGTGTACTACACCTGTGCCTCACCCTTCGGGGAAGGCGTGTTGTTGTATTAAGTATAGATTCTAAATTTAAGAACTACTCATAAATGAAAAATTTATTTTTCATAACAGTTAAGCAGCCATCGTAGTTTGCCGTAGCTCTGACTATCCTGGAGACCTACGTGATGACTAAAGGGTCTCTTTAGGTGTATAATTCAGTATTTCAAACATTTTGGATTGTAATTTCATTTGAAATTAATTCAACCAAAAAAAACTTAGAATTCCACCATTTGCCCATAACTTCTGTACCGTACATTTTTGCAAGCACAAATACCACATGATATTTATTAAAAGCACAGTCCCACGCAAACTTATTCGAAAACGAAAAAAAAAAGCAATCATACTCCTACAGAAATTAACAAATATTTTTAATATCACAGTAACGTGTCGTGCTCTGAATAATTCACATGAAAATCCGTGTGTTTATTGTGCAGGGCGTATTCGTGGTACCAGCACATTCGGTCGCACGGCGATGCGGTCGCGAACAACTATACGTTTCACACAGTCATCGCGGCGAATGATTCCGCACCGAAACCCCTCAGGGATTTGAGGTAAGCATTTCTACTATTTAAAAATATCTCTTTTAGTTTTTAGGTTAGTAAGTTGGTGTCTTGGTGGGAATTTGAATTTTAACTAATATGTGTCGAATCTGCACGCTAATGGCGTAACAAACTATGAATATCAAACTGAATCATTTTGAAGGATATTCCTAATCCATTGCTTCATATGTTCGGAAAATTTGTCTGCTCAACAACATAAATAACGCAATGAATGTTATTGAACTGTCAAAATGAAAGCCATTCCTACTGCTAAAGTGTGTAACGCAATTACTCCACAGGTCCACTTGAAAGGAAAATCTTTACTAAATGTAATTTTGTATGTAAACACTCCAGAGATAATAACAAATATTTTACTGTTTCCCTAATGTTTTCCTTCCACAAGGTTATTTTGGAATATTTTATTGACCAAGACGTGATCTTTTAAGTAATTTTTGCAAAGATAACAGCAAATGAAATGTGTTATGTTTTAAGTGTTTTCCTCCTACAGCGAAGTCATGTTCATTACACCAGTGAACCATTTAAACTTCAATTTACTGTAGAGCTAAGTGTCCAAAACAAACATAAAATACATGTTGTTTGTTCCACACAGCAATAAAACATGTCGTAGACATTGGAAGCAACTACGGTTTTTTAATAATATAGTCTTTTTTTTTCGATCTCACGCAAAGGCGTATATTTTACGTCGGCCTTCGACCCTCTCATATTGGATCACAATTTTTCCACGCGAACCCCGGCTCTTGTACATTAATAACAAATGTAATGCTTTCACTGTACTATTATTTCATCCCCCTACTCGTTTATACCATTTGGTTCCTTAACTTCACGCTATAACGGTACGGATGAAGTGGGGGACTTATTGACTAACATAATCCCGTTTTGAGGGCCAATAGGCATGAAAACGATTTACTTTCAATTAACAGCCGAGCTTGGGGATAGTGGAATACGTTGTGTTTATCGTGTAAAGTGCAATACTTTCGGATTATAATATCTATAGTTAACTTAAAGAAATGCGGTAATCATTTTCCAGGGTAACAATTCGTTCAGATACTTCACAAGTCACTTGAGTTCGGAGTTTGAATTATAGATTGCGATCTGTAGACCGGGAAGAAAAACGTCGTTATTTCTTCTTTAGATCAATTGAAAATGCTTGCCTTTGACTTTTATTGTTAACTTCTTTTTCTCATTGAATTGATCAAGATACTAAATACTTAAACTTACTACTATGTTACTTTGTTTTAAAGCTTCCCCTCTACTACTCTTTTGCTGCGCCCGAGGGGGTCCAGAATGATGACATTAAATTTTACGTTACCACCTAAGTACACATTGTGGAATGCCATAAATGATTGAGTACTTTAATCTAACAACATACTCTTCTAAATATTTTTGCTTTATATTCATAATTCCAAGTGCCGACTTACTTTCAAACAACACCTTATATTATAGTATTTCTAATCCAGTACAACTCCCCAAGACGACGTGACGGCACATCCCCGAAATCCATTTAACATTAAAATAAGCCAGTTATATTTGTGAGCGTGCGTCTCAAAGATTATTGTGTACTTGACAGCGCCATGAATTTATTATCAAGCATCACGCGCATTTCCTCTGCAAGCTAATTTGCTCAGAATGGATTATTAAAATTGATATTGTGTGCGTTTTCTACCCTAAATATTATGAATTTCCTTTAACGGAGAATTGAGGAGTTTTGGGAAGCTTTTGTACTGTTATTTTTTTCCTTGATAATACTGTCGCTTCTTTCTATAGACTACCTGCCAGGTATTATACGTATTTGCGTGTTAACTTTCATAAAATATAACGCTCACTTACCTTATTATTCGGCATCATGATACAGCATTTTATCTGCCTATAAACAGTAACGTTACCAAGAGTTTAGCCCAAAATCTCTCCCAATTATTCCAAAGTTTTTTTTTGTTTTAAATTCCCGAATGTTGTAGACACGTGCGTTAATCTAATAAACAAGCTTAACATTGGTGAGAGACTGCGGTGCCCGACCAAGGCATAGAATACTTGTGTTACGGGAATACCTTGAACATAGAATGGAAGACGATAATGTTACAATGTTTGTGTTACCTACTGCGAGAAGACAGAGCGACAGGATTTACTTAATTAAGTATTAATGGCTACAGCAAATCTGTGTTAAATATATAAATAGTAAATAAAAACCCATGTTTCCGTAGAAACCGTTGCCTAAACCCGGGAAAATACAGCCACTACCTGGAGCGCTGGCTGGCGGAATACAGCAGCCATCAGCTGCACATCATCGACGGCTCGCAACTGCGCTCGGAGCCAGCTGCCGTCATGAACACGCTGCAGAAGTTCCTCAAGATATCGCCGCATATCGACTACAATAAGTTGCTCAAGTAAGTGCTTTTGATATCAGGAGATAATCATGTTCTATTGATCAGTTTTTGAACATCATTAGGTCAAGAGACAATGAAGTTCCATTGTCTCATGACCTAATTATGTAATGTTTAATAAAAAAGCGGGGTGATTCCCGTAGAAATTCTCCAGCAGAAATTCCCGTCATGCAATGCACTTTTTATAGGATTTGAACTAATTGAAACAGCAAACTAATTTTGCCGCCTCCTCACAAAGATGCAAAAGTCATTGCGTAGGATTTCTTACTTACCTTACATTTCTCCAATTAATTTTTTTCCATAGCTTCGTAATTTCATATTCCGTCTTGTTACTGTCAAATAATAAAACACAAAAATAATGACGACATAGAATTAATGCATAAAAAAATGCTGCTTAAGTACATTAAGTCACGCCGCGTTTTCGCCCCGACATTGTATTGTGCAGAGGCAACAAACTCGAGAAGATACGAAGACATAAAACTGGTCCACACCTTGTAAAGTGATATTGTACGGTCGCCGGCGAGACCAGCAACCTCTGCAATTGCCGATAACTTAGCTACAATGGCCCCTTAAACTCTAGGCGCACAACTTCGCAGAAGCAACTCGCTGGGACTAATATCACTGCATAATGCCCTATCTACATAAACCAGCTTGTTGCAATTCTAAGCCTTCCTTAGGAAAATAGCATTTCGTTCTCCGCCGTCGGACTTGCCTCCGATGAGAATTCTGCATCGTATTCGTGCTCTCAAATGTATACTTGTTCCATTTAACACCGAAGTTTCGATTTACGTCAAATAGGTCTTTTCCGGCGTCGTATAGACATAATAGTCACTAAATAATAAATGCTATAGGGACCTTAATAGTAATAACAGAAAAGCACGCTCCGTTGGTTCGGACGCCTCAAGCAAAATCGATGTTGAAATTATTGAAAGACTCACAGAATAATAGACATGAACATGAGAAAGGGAATCTAATACGAGAAATGTGGGTAAATAATGCAGAAGATGGATCGTTTGCCTTCTGTCCTACAAATAACAGCCCTATTGACATTTAACGTCAATAGGATAAGGGCACTCCGTGATGTATGACCACGTAGATGGGCTTCCATCCAAATATTTAACTTCATATTTTTGTTTCAGGTACGATCCGAAAAAAGGATTTTTCTGCCAAGCAGTAGGCAACGACAGGACGAAATGTCTCGGTAAATCCAAAGGTCGGATATATCCGCCGATGGAGGAAAGGTCTGCCAAGTTCCTGAAGCGTTACTATACGCCGCATAACACAGCGCTGTCTAAACTCCTCGTGAGGATAGGCAGGACTGTTCCGCAGTGGCTCAAAGACGAACTGTCGTCCAACGGATAGCATATCTTTCAACCTATAAGGTTGAGACAAAACAAGAAAGTGTTACACGGCTTGATCAAAGTCTGTGTCATCAGTATGCCTTGACGAGGCCAAGGGTCGGCGACAAGACGACAGTCCTCAAGTTACAAACTGTGGGTGTCGCCGCGAGTCGCACTACGCAATGTTGTTCTTTCCAAGTGTTTCAATGTGAACATTATATCCTTGTCTATCGGTTCTTGTAATATAATGTTTTTAAGAGTGATAATAAACGACTTAAAGTTCTGGATCTGTTTGAACGAGATGGAGGATGATGTTATTGTTTTAGTTTAATTTTGACTCTACGTAGGGTGTAGTGAATGACTGTGTGTTCCCAGTGAAACGATTCGACTTTGCTTGCCTGATCATGTTGTTTCTTAGCCATAATTATATGGACAGCGTCCGGCACTCGAGCGCCGGTCTAGGTGCTATTTGTTAGTAGTTTCATTCAACTTGTACATGTTCGGTTATAACGAATTCGTCTTGTTTGTATTAGACGCCATTATATGTTGTTATCCCATCATGATTTTATGCTAAATTGATAACGCTTCGTCATCATAATCAGCCTATAATGTTCCCACTGCTGGGACACAGGCCTCCTCTCTGTGAGAGGGAGTGGGCCGTAATCCACCACGCAGGCCCAGTGCGGGTTGCATTGGTGGCGGTCACATGTCTTCGAATTTTTGGTTCTAGGACATGCCGGTTTCCTCACGATGTTTACATTCGTAATTAGGTATAATTAATAATATTTTATGTTATACATACGAAATGGTTTCTTCTTCTTGGTTTCATTCTTTCATTCCACGCTCTAACCGACCGTCGCTACACGCTTATTTTAATATTTTTGTTTAATTACAATGTACGTACCTGATGCAATTTGTAAATTTGTAGTTAATTTTGTACGTTACATATTAGTGTAGATCTAATGTTATTTTAACAATCTCCTTGTCTTTCTGTGCCATAATTATAAAGTGACGCAATTGGCACTGAAATATATTTTATTTTAATTATTATTTTAATGTCTACAGATATTTACAATAGAACAAAACACTAGTCTTATAAGTAAAGCGACAGAATCCCTTTCGTTGGACAGAAGCACAAATGGGTAGTCTCAAGAACATAAACACTACTATGAATTACTTACGACTCATCACGTTTTTTGTTCAGTTACCGAATTAGCCGTAAGAATTTTTAATATACATATTGAAGAAGTCGCGTTATATTTTAATGAAATGATATCAATGACGACCCAATGAATGAAAACATAAATGTATTTGGTATATATTTTGATATGCATAAATTTATTGGCGAGATAACTCGGCAAGGAAGATGAAAGTTTTTGTAAAACTGATTCATTATAGAACGTTTCTTACTCTTTGTTGTAATAGATGTCGGTACTTAAAACTTGTAAAAATCTTTTCTCGTGAGAAATACATAGGAGAGTACAGAAAAAAATCATATTACGAAATGGATATTTGAATATAGCGTTAAATATTAATATTTTTATGGTACATACGTGTATTGTCTTTATGTTTAATGTTTGTCGAGAGGCTTCATATTAAATTTATATAAAACTTCTGATGTTCTTGATATATTGTGAAGATGTGTGTTACGTAGAAAACGGCCTTAAAATGTTTAGAAGCGAGCTATGCAACTTATTACGGTGTGCAATTTGTGAACATGTTTCGACAGCGACCGTTTACATCAGTTCTCCCATTTTATGCTCCACTCGGAAATTACTATCAAGTTTGTATCAGTGTGAAATCAATTAGAAAACGCCCATATTCATTTCTCATAATAGATCTTATTTTATTTAGAGAATCGTTTATAACGATACCTACAGCCAATGACTGCTCTTAAAATGTGTTCTTTATAAGAAATTAATACATCACTTATTTTATTAAATGATTTAAACCTCTAAACTGTGTTTGTATTCGATTCAACCCTCTAACACATTCCTGTGTCCTCTTAAACTGCGTCCCCACTTGTTATTGTAACTTGTTTGGCAACAATACTTTAACATGTGAAATACGAGTAGCAAAATATGACGTCAAACAGCTACCCATTCCGAACTCTCATATGAAAATGAGTTAAATTAAAGGCAAATTGCGAAATAAATCCTTTATATTACCCGTCAGATAGTGATAATATCTGACCGGTGATTTTATCTGGTGGATAGGTAACTTTGACTGTGACCTTTGTCAAAAATTGTTGGATTTTCAGTTTGCGTCACGTAAGTACCGATCTGAAACCAGGCTTACCTGCTTACATAATTATTACGATGCACTAGCGATACTAGGCAGCACATGATAATAATTATTTTCCTCTGTTAACTGCTTACGACTTGAAGACTGCGCTATAAGCACAATAACAAAAGATTGATCCCGACAACGCGCACCGCTTTGTTTGGATTCGTTCGGAGGTTCACTGGGTGAATTACTAAAACCTCGTCCGCATTATGCGTACCATGTTGGTGACTGATGGGAGAGCTGTTGGTATGTTTGTTACAAGTGGAGATGCAGCATAACACGAATTAATTCAAATGATTAGCAGTGTAATGGCCTCTACCAACTTTTAGATAACGATGGAGATCTGCGCAGCTAGACCGTGTAACTGTGACATGTAGATAAATTGGATCTCTTAAATATCCTTCCGTAGGTACCTATCTTTGCAGTAATACGTAAAACTGCCTGTCGAGTGCAATCCTGAGGAGATACAACCGAGCCCCCGGGGGCGTCTTGGAAAATGTATTACCCACTGCTAGCATTGTTCGATAGTCGATACCGAACGCGCGGGAAATATGCTCAGACATAAGTTGCGGTATCGATATGTGCATACTTAAACAAAAGAAACGCATTAGCTGCGCTCCTTTGTTCCGTTTTCTTTTACAGTGAAAAATGAAAGGGTGTGTCTGTGAAATACAATAGAACAAAAGTTAATAAGAAACTTGGGACTGGTAACAAGATAGGTATTGTACTACGTGGATCGCAATAGAAGAATTTCAGGCGGACACGGATGGCGTGACCTCATCACGGACACTGGGCTAAAACTGTCTATGGACCAATAACGTTATGGTTTTGATATTTGTGTAGGGATACCTGAGGGGCAATTCCCGTATTTTTAGGACCGTTCGCATTCTAATCTCAGTCTCAATCTGTCAAAATTACAATCAATTTACATACATTTTTGACAGGTTTTTGACATTGATTGTCGCTGAAATGAGATTGCGACTTGAATTTGAACGTTTTTTAAGTAGGTACGAGAATTGGCCTACTGATCTTTAGAGTCAAATTAAATTAGCAAGCGAAACAAAGATGTGATGGGTCGTGATAAAAAGATTTGATGCTATCTTTTAGGATCGACGACCGCATTTAGTTTGATTACCTGAAATATCTGTCTTTTTTTATCGTACTAATTTATCGTTACTCATAACGTCTGTGAAGAAAAAAACAAAATTTTTTTTAAACTAATATTTCTCGCAACTCACCTTGTACCTGCGGTCGTTTACTCCAAAATATTTTACATTTTTAGATTTTTTGTTTTATCGTAAATAAGATTTCGTTACCCATATAGTCTGTGGAGTTTCGTTAGCTAATTTAATTTGATCCAGTATAGGTACTCTACCCATGTAGAAAGGGGCTTCAAATCAGACCCGGTAATTTTCAGAAAATTACACTTAATCGGTATAGGGTAGGTAGGTACCTACAGGGGGGATATTCGGACGGGAACTAACCCTAACCGCTGCTGTAAGTTTATTTATTTATTTTTTCAATATGTCTTACGAGCTAACAGAATTGACCTCCAAAACGCTCATACGATTAATTTTATACAAATAAATTATTATGGCTTTTAAATTAAACATGCTCGTCACCTTATCCGGTACAAAGAAAAAAAGCGCGGGAACAATAATACCATAGATTTTATAAAAATAACAATAGACTTGGTAGTCTATAAATAATAATAAAAATAAATTACAACGTAGACAGAGAATTACAACGAAGAATTAATACATAAAATTAAAATTAAATTTCAGTTTAGTGTCAATGTCAATCAAGTTCCATGTATTACGGAAGCGAGTCTTCGGTAATTGCCAGTAACGGAGCAAAAATTATGAATCGAAAATGGAATCCTGATAGAAAACTCACAAACACTACTCGACCTGGGAATTGAAAAGAGGCGACCAACGAGGCAGTCAATAGAAAAATAATAATACCCCCTATACTCGTTGCGAACTTGCGGCATACAAATCGTGCATAAACTTTGCATAACATAAACTCAATCTTTCAGTAGTTACTCAACTATTTCTACCCTATATGTAGGTACCACCTAGGTTTCACCGAGAAAGTTAAGGAAACGCTTATTACGTCTATATGTAAACCTACCTACATTAGACAGAAAGCACCTATTACGACCTAGTTCGCAACTAGCATTCGAGTTTCTATTGGATACACTAGATACATGTGTACGTCTAGGTAACGTTGGACGCAAGTTACCCGACTTCCCCGTACATACAGACGCTTAAACCACGTAGGGGCAAAAGGCATGTAGCTTACGAACTGCAAAATATGAGTTTTCCAATTTTCACTGTGAAAAGAACGTTGGAAGCAGCTTTCAAAGTAGCTGCACAGATTACTTTGACAACTATGCTTACTATGTAAATAGCTCGAAAAATACGTACCAAACCCCCACAAAAAATGCAGCGTATGTAAGTAGATGCCTCAGATCATATAAACAAAATTGGTAAAACACCGTCAACCTCTTAAGGGGTCATTGTACCATCATTATACTGTCAGCATTGTACAGCATTGTACTGTCATTGACGAAATATGAAATCGCGAAAAAAAATCTGCTGGTCTCTACATTTTGACGAGTTCAACAAACATAAATGCACGGAACAGCTGATTTTTTTTACGCGATTTCATATATAAATATTTTTTTTTTTTTTTTTTGTTTGTTTCCATAGTAAAAGTTGTTCATAATGATGAGAACAATGACCCCTTAATAGGTTGATGGTGTTTTACCAATAACCTTGTATTGCTAAAGGGCGAAATTCTTACACCAGTTTACCATGTTCCTACTAAAAGATATGACGAGATATGAACCCCAACTTATCATCAACGTTCAGGTTCATATCTCGTCGATAAAAACATAAGTACCTACTATCCTAAAGCACAATACTGTTTGGCTTTATATGTTTTTACTTACGTACGAAAAAATGTACTTACGTATATCAACACAACGAATTGTTAATTCCATATAGAATACCTAATACTTAGAAACAAAGATCAATTTGGTAGGAAGAGTCACAGGCAGATAATCAAAAGCCGAGTCATGTATGTACCTAAGTGTTCTCTGGTGTTTGCTAAGCATTTGATCATCTTCACGGCAGAGTACCCTGCCATAAGTCAGCTGAAGAAGCAAGTTCGCATCATGGCTTTTATCTTAAAATTACGACAGTGATGGATGACTGGTGCCTACATAATTCATTTATCTGCGATTAAGGGTCCGCCTGATGTTCGGCGCGTCTGCTTCATCAAACTAACTATAAATTGACACGTTGAAATGTTATAACGCTAACGTCTTGTAGCGGCGCCGATGTGTTTCTCTTGTCGGCTTGCTTTATAACTTGCAAATTATAAGATAGCTTATAGGGCGGCTTAAAAACAAGTTTATTCACTTACCTACCTACCTGTTATTAAGCAGGGTAACGTTATACCAAAGTTAATACACGCAAAAAAAAAATGGTTAATCGCATGAAATCATCGGCATCGGCTTTCGAAAGGGTAAGACCGCGCATGTAAAGATAGAAAAGGAGAACAAGAATGTACGCTCAGGCCGCCTCTCTCGCATCCTCTCATACCTCAGTCATGCGTTCAAGTTCGTACGCTTCAAACATACTTTTTACCTAATTTACATGCGCGTTTTTGTGAAAACGATTATCGTCGTAAAACAGCGGACAATATATTACGGAGCAAGGATCTTAATACAGAGTTCTTGGCAATATACAAGTCTCTTGCATGCATGAAAAATTAAATCCGAGGAGTGTAAAAATAAAATTTTTAATGAAAGATCCTACGAAAAATTAGTCAAGTTTTGCAATGATAACGGAATGCCTCACAGAGACTTTGTTGTAAAAAAAAAACAAAGTTTGAAAGTGTTCAGAACGCGCGTTTAACAAAACGCGAGATTGTCATACACTCCAGTTCGCGGAAGTTTCCCGTACTGAATCATGCTCAATTAGCCTTTTCACGACGCTCTTTCCTCTCTGAATAAAAGTACAGGAGCAATAGCGCGCGAAAGAGTCAACGCGCTTTAAAATGAAGAAAAATAATCACTCACGACAGCGCGTGCAAGCTTTCCCGGGTTCAATCTCGCACACTCCGATCGCGAGTGAAAGCACGTGCCGTGTAAAGGCGGCTATTCTGATGATTATATGTAGTGGTTGTAACTTTACTCCGCGTTTATACAATTTGAATATCAGCGTTAAATTCTGGGTCTATTAGGATCCTGCATTTTGAATGCGAGGTCGGTCATACACAACCACAACCTAGTAGCAGGTACATATAGGTAGGCGTTTTAAAATCAGGAACATCTGATATTGTTTGATAAATCGCATTTGGCTTACCACGCGTACCTAACGTTGCATGGAAACCATTTTCTGTAACGCACTAAGTCAATCCTCCCTAGTCTAGCATTACAGTTGTATGTGCTCATTAGGTAGGTATACAATGTGCAGTGTTCACCTAACAGTAACAAAATTAGACTCGCAAGAAAACTACCAGCCAGTTATTTTTATGAATAAACGGATTTAATAAAGGCGGAATAAAATGAAATTAAGCTTGCTGAAGCATTTTACATAAAACGATATTAACTCTTTCCCGGGCGTAATAAAAATGTCTTAGAATGTGCACGGGAGCGCATTTGCATCAACCAATTATATGGGGAGCGGTATTACTCGGTGTTATGTACCTAGATGTAGTTGAGTACGAGACATTTTGCCGTTTTATGATGTGCCGACGCCAGCGAGCTTTATTACAAAGACGGAGATAACGTCGCTCCAAATTCTGAGATCTTTGGTATGTGATGTGCCTTGCGGAGTTGCAATACTGCAGAATACGTCCATTCAGGAGCAATATTTGGAAAGAGGTGAGAGGCGCCGCGTTCCCAGTCCCGCCTGTCTAATGTTTGTTAGTGCTGGTGATAACGCGAATTTGACGAGTTCCTCGACCTCTCTCGAAGTATTGTATCCATTTTTGATGTTCGTTTAATCATTACCTTATAAAATGAGCTCAGGTGTACCAATTGGAAAGCAAGCAAAACATTTGGTTATCATTATGTTTCTTTCTAGGTACCTATTTCATAACAAAACATTAAAAAAGCTTGTTATAACAGATTTTTCTTTCTACACAATCTTGATCATAAATATTCCTGTACAAACAAAACAAACTATCGATGAATAACGAACTGGAAAATGTTGAGCTTAATACAATAACATTTTACAAAAAAAAAAAAATTACAAAGATCTTCCTTGTACATTTCTGTAGCCTTTTTACGAAAGCAAATTACTTAAATGAAGGCATTTTATTCCGAATTAAGCTTTGTTTTTAAAGCAGCAACGGATATATTATTGCCATTGGATTGCTATTTCGTAATACCAATACAAAATTAATGAGGCACTAAAATTAATCTACTGTTAAACATAAGTATCTTACGTTTACCCTACTTTTGTAGTCTCATTTAAAGGAAGGGTATGACAAGATAAACAGTTGATTGCTGCCTACCTAATAAATACGACGGCGTGTCTTGTGGCGCAATCTACGACAGTAGGATGGCCAACAAACAATATCTAAGTTTGTGTCGCTTTGTCGTAATATTTGCCAAGACTCCGAAAGCCCCGGCGGAGTTTGAGCGACTTCTCGAGCTTATTACTATTTGTGTTGCCAAGATTCCCGTCTCCTACATTTTGTGACGAAGGTATCCCATCTAGGAAGGCGCACCGCGCACGAAATGTTCTTTTGGATGTCGGGTATTCCAATATGACCTAAAAGTGCTCGAGTGCTCGGAAAACAATACATGAAAGGTGGTAGACTATAAAGAAGTGTCCTCGTTTAAAAAATGGAATTTAAATAAAATTTGGCCGCCATCGCGTATTACGACGCTAAGTAATGGCCATAATCTTCCCGCTACATAAAAAAGCCTCAACGAAAGCTCCCATTAAACATTTCCCGAATATAAAAAATACGAAACGCACGTAGTACCTACCTACTTACTAAGTCTCGTCCTCTTTATTTCGCTACGTATCGGGCGTTGGAATGAACGGCATGTGTTTACGCCACACTAAGTAAGAATAATGGGCGCTCATAAATCAGTGGCATCTTCACGTCGTTTTGAATACTCACAAAAGATGTCAACTCGTAGCTAAGTGTGACTCCATTCGAGACAAACGCCACGAGCAACCCCAATTGTACTGTGTCGTGTTATTTCAATTTATACAACAAAGGTTAAATGCTGCAGTCTTTTGGTAAAGTTAAAAGATTCGTAGCACAATGCTACGTTATTGTATTATCGTAGTGTTGTGGCTTCAGGTAGCCATAGCGGCGCGGCGCGCGGCGTAGCGGCGTAGACAGTGCTACGACGCGATGGCGACTGGAAATAGAATTCCAGTTACGTTTTGTTTTGTACCAAAAGAAAAGACTTTTGTGGATGTATACCTACATAATACAAAATAAAAAAAACTAACTATAGAATCAGTTTTCAATTATGTAGTTTTAAAACCTACATAAAAATTTTGTCTATTGACATCTATGCTACGCAACACACCACGAAGCACCATATATATCCACTGACTATAACCTAGATACTACAGTGCAGTGTAACCGCGCTCACGGTGATTACCACATCAACTTTTGAAGCGTCGATCCGGCTAACCGTCGGTGACACCTATCAAATCAATGCCAGCGTATTTCACTAAACGCGAACCGACAATAATCGAGAGAGATCCAATTTTATGAACACACGTTATGAGTATAACAGTCTCTCTGTCCTACTAGTATGAGTTTTGTTAATAAGTTACTTATTATTGGAATTCTATTGAACATGGAAATTAAAGGAATAATCTCGTTAAAATTATTTCAGTTACCTGCGTTATAACGTAGGAAGGAGTATACCTTCCAGCCGGACCACACCCTACGACCAATAACTCCTTAACTAAAGGGGTTTATTGGATCATATTTGTCGTATGCAAGGTACTCTTTAGGTAGTTTTTTTCGGGATATTGATTTATTAATAGTTCATTATACTCTATTTAATTTGAGGTGGCGCAGCCAGAGAGCACTGCCTGGCGGCCGGACCACATAAATTGTTAATTAAAAAGATATCTCTTGAGGTACTAAAAATATATATAGGTATATATTCTGATGAAAGTAGACTTTAGCTAGGTATTATTTCGAACTATACCATCTGAGTACTAAACTGTGGTCCGGCCACAGAGGAACACACGTACAAATAAATCATAAGATGGCTTCCTATCCCATGTATGATTTAATGTATAATGAATCAAGACAGAAATTGATTATTTTACCTCTGATTATAATGTTGTAACTTCCCGCTTAAACGCAAATACTAATGTCGATGTAATAATACAATTTTACTTTTAATTATAATCATAATCGTTTATTTGCTTAGAAAGTAGGTACATAAATTAAAGGTAACTTTGAGACCCCCGTACAATCAACCTTAAATAAGGCATGCAATATTTGAAAAGAAATGTTTAATAAAAAAAGAACGCGAGTCAAATTAAAATTGTCAAAAAAACAATTTAAAATGATAGAATTAAAATGTTAAATCTAAAGTTTAGTGTCATTTAAAAAAAATATTTGAATAACAACACTTATCAAGTAATAGGGCTGTCAGTTTCTTTTTAAAGATTTGTATCGGAACATTTTTTACAATATCTGGTATTATATTATATTTTGGATAAACATAACCATTATAACTGGATCACGCTTCCTTGGTAGTTATATTGGCGAAGGAAAAGAAAACTTTGTACACAAGAAAATTAAAAACTGGGAATCTACAATAGAAAAACTTTCAACTTATCTGTAAAGACTCACCCCAAACTGCCAACAGTGCAAAGCAAAGCAAAGCAGCTCCATTTCAATGGTCATTCCTATTAAGAGTCTTAGATAACGTACGCCAATTCTTCGAATCACTAACAAACACACTGCGTACCTACCATTTTTTGCCCACTCTATTAGGAGGCGATATCTCATCCTTGGAAGCTGACTTATTCTCTCTACCCGTTCACAAAGGTGGTCTAGCAATCTCCACTCTATCATAATGACAAATATAAACCATGTATGTTCAAAAAAAGTTTGTGCAGTAGCAAGTGCGTTGATAGAAAATTCACATATGGACCTCTCTCAACATCATAAATCCCTTAAATATGTACAGAAAGAAAGCCACAAAGAGACTCACCACACTCTGGATGACGAATTCTTGGATACCGTCTGGGTCAAACTCCCTGTCAAGATAAGAGCGATTGAACGATCAATTTCGACAATAATTAAAACAAAATCCTCCAACTCGCTGTCTACCATACCGACTAAGAAAGATCATTTTGATCTATCTCCATTAGAGTTCAGAAACGCATTTACATTACGTTACCACAGATTGCTAGTCTCTATGCCAAAATCATGTGATGGCTGTGGCTGCGATGAATTCAACGTTGATCATGCTCTATGTTGTAAAAAAGGTGGTCTAATAACACGTCGTCATAATGAAATTAGAGATTTATTCTGTGACTTATGTCAACATGCATGGAGAAACATAGTCAAAGAACCCATCTTCTCCGAAGGACTACGTGGAGACCTTTATTGTTGGGGCGTTTGCGATGCTCAGAGGGAGGCGTTGTTTGATATCCGTGACGTCGACACTAACGCTCCTTCATATATTTCACGCCTCTGTACTAAATCCACCGAAAAATAAAAAAATAAGGAAATATTCAAACGCTTGTGAAATGCGACATACTACATCCACCCCCCTTGTCACATCCGTTGACGGAGTATTCGCTCCACAAAAATGTCTACCTTCGTAAAACATCTTGGAGCTGCAAACGCTAACCGCTGGAATAGGTCCTTTAGCGTAGTGATGGGTTGGCTAAGATCAAGAACAATCATCTCAACAATCCGTGCCACTAGCATGTGCATTCGCGGCACAAGGTATAAATTTAAACCAATAGCCAAGTTATTCGGCTTTGCCGATGGAGCAGCCCTACCTAGACAAGACTGATATGGATGCGGCCGAAGAACTGAGAAGACATCGATTGCAATAAATAGTGATGGATCATCATCATCTGCATAGCCATTCCCAAGTTTGTTGGGGTCGGCTTCCAGTCTAACCGGATGCAGCTGAATACCAGTATTTTACATCGAGCAACTGCCCAACTGACCTCCACAATCCACTGGTTGTCAGACTTTCGGGCTTCTGACAATCCGTCACTCAAAGATCCACGAATGACAGCTGGGACCAACGGTTTATCGTGCTTTCCGAGGCACGGAGGGTCTTGGTATGTAAAGATGGTCACCCATCCACGGACCAGCCGCGGCAAGCGTAGCTTAACCTGATCGATCGACCCGAGCGGCTGTTATTACTAAGCTCCCTCCTGATGGATAAATGAGCTTATTTCATTAATTAATTAATCAATAATATGACAGTACTATAGTTAGAGATTATTTTGTATTGTATTTTATTAGTGAATGCAGACAAAAATAACATTGTTATTGGTTAAGTTAGGACCCATGCCGATAACACTTTTCTTAAGTAAAGCTGTATTATAACTGACAGGTTTAAGACATCATAATTCCTGTTTCTTACAAAAAAGTTGTACTTTAACAAGTAACGAATCAATGAGAAGTGATATCGAATGTCTTACCTACTGCAAGATTCGACAACGTTAACATAACAAAGCAGGATTATATAGAATATTTATGTTGATTCAATTGATCCTACAAACATCGAATTTATACTTTCTGATACAAAAATGTAATAGCTATCTACGAAATACAATTTAGGTTCTTTTTCTGGGCTCAATCACTATCGCACAATAGGATGAGTCACGCACAAATTACCGAGAGATTTTCCATTTGTTACAAATCAATCATATTCAAATCATCGTTGAAAGTTTGTTACACGAATTTGTCCGTACGCCAATTAATCTGAAACTCAAACGGAACACAAATCCTGAGCGAGGTGACGTAAAGTCGACTGGAGCTTTCTACCAAAAAGTTGTGACAAAAGTTGTTTCTGTAGGTACCTACCCGCCGGCCGAGGGCGAAACTTGCGCGGCCTGCAAGCGTTTATTGAGCGGAAAGCGAGCGACGCGGGCGAGGCGCTGACGCAGCCCGACACCACCTCGCTGTCCAACTTTATTTTGTTTCGAAGTTCCGATTTCACTTTTTGTAATAACAGGTAAATCTGTAGCTATTATCTCGCGTCCCTACATCAAAACTGAAATTACATTGCCCATTCTAAATGCTCGGGGTTGTAAAAATTGTTTCTTCCGAATATTGAAACACAAATATTGTTTGGAAAAGAAGCAATTTCGCGCGTCCCTTCTGAAGGCGAGGACTCTTATAAACATCGGGGCACCGACAAACTGCTGGTGTCGTAATCTCCCGAAAACGTATAAGCGTATGAAAACTTTAGTGTCCAATAAATTTTGTCAATACAGGCGAGACCAGGGCATCATATTTCAACCAAACAACGTTTGAGCCGCAGCAGTAGGACGTGAACGCATGACTACGCTTTACCTTGGAAATTCTAGCACAACTACAACAATTTAAGATATAATATTGCGTTTATAGAAATAAATTGTAAAATTGTGGGTATGTTGAATATTAATTAGGTGCTTTAGTGCTTATCGCCCTAAAATAAATCTGCCACCCTTTCATTACTCAGCTCACGCCTGCATTAATTAAAACCGCTGTAATCGCTGCGAAAATGTTATTTGGCTGCCTACGTATGTTAGATGAAAATGTAATAATAAAACACCAGAAAATACAATGGCGTGTAGTTTTGGTCCAATTTACCGATGATTTCGTTTGGAGTGTATTTGAACGAGCTGGCGCTGGCGGAGGGCTCGTCAAAGCCATATCATTAAGCAAATATTTCCTGACAGTCGGTGGGAGCGCTCAGCCAGTGATGCCAACTTAGCTTTCGGAGCTAGATTTAGCCCTTTTTATGGCTCGTTTAGCCCCGTACTTTTGCGGTAATTAGGTCCATAATATCATAATTTTAAACATAAAATAAAAGAATGTATACAATCTAAAGTTAAATAAAACTAAATCGGCGCGGCGGCGTGTACGAGATAACTAAGCAATCTTCTTTTTATACACCTTTTTATTTTATTGTAATTTAACTCTATTTTGTTTTTACTTATTGTTTTTATTTTTCTTAATTATTAGAGGTTATTATTTTGTTTTGTATGCACGTGTTTCTGTGACAAATATCTATTTTTCTTTCTTTCTTACTTAGGTAACAAAAAAAATTAGATTCTATAAAGCCCGAAATCCCGACACCTAGTTGACAACACTCCCCGTGCTCACCCCCGATCCCAACGACTCAATTAATTATACTCCTGATCTAATTAGCTGACCGTGCGATCAATCGGCGCACGCGATGCTGGCGATTTGCATTTTGTTTGATCCTGTTTTTTGGGAAGTTTAGTACTTGAGTAATTAATCACAGTGAGCTGCCTGGAATCATGCCCGTAATTACAGTAGTTTAGAGAAACTCAACCTACAATATTAATGGAAAAGTAAGTAAGCTAAATAAGGCTGTTGAATTTTTGGTAATTAAGTATAGGTACCTATTAGCTACGGACAATTAAAGCGGCACAGTCTACATACGAGAAAGAATGTATCCCACTTAAACATATAAATATATTTTAGATTGTTATTCTGGGAACACATTTGTATAGTCCGTGTATCTCTTTTCGGATTTTTCCGCCTGAATTTCGTAGGTATATTAGCCGGCGGACAAGCACGTTCACAATTTGCGGCTGCGGATTGGCACGAATGAAGCGTGCAATATCAAAGTTGTGGCGGTATATAGGTTCGAATATTGGACTCGATTGCCGAATGACGGACCATGCAGTGTTCCGTAACCGCACCGCACCGCACCGCACGGCCCCGCTTCGCTCGCCCTCCACACTATGATTTGTAATTCAATTATGACTAGTAGAGACCGCAATTCTTGCTACAATCGTCCGTTCTCGACCACGGCGCGCAATAAAATTCATGAGACTGTTGTTACATTCATGAGAGGAATTGGGAAAAAATACTGTGTAAATACGTTTGCGATACACGAGAGATGTAGATTTTATGAGCGCGTGTCACGAACCCGCCTTGCGCCGCGGCGCCGCCCGCCTCCACCCGTGCGCCGTACACTTCCCCTGTTGTGTATTTTTTTATTTTATCTTACACCCAAAACTTTGCCCGACGTGATACCGGTATTAAGATAACAAGATTTTCAAACATTCGGGCGACGTCTAAATGAAGTAGATCTAACATTGCTCGAAAAATACTGTAAAAGTTTTCTTATTCTTGTTTCATTAATAATTCAGAAGGCTCAACAAAAGCGGGCCTCATTCTAATTTTATTAAGGACTAGCAATAGCACCACCTCTGCCTACCACTCTCTGTATTATAATCGTATTACCTATTCTGATTTCATTATATATTGGTACAATGGGACTTGGGGAGTAATCTTGCATTTTGTGAAAAAGCTGTTCAGCCTTTCAAAGGCTAATGACCCTTGTATTTATAAACGTTGCTAAAAGTTAAGAGACGTTTAACCGTCTTATATGTAGGTATAGTTAAACATACGCTTGTCATTACTTAACTTTAGGCAACGTTTATAAATAAAGGAGATCATTGTTTAAAAAAAAAAGTCACTTGAAATATCAATTTAAGTTACTTGTGGGACTATTTGAAATAAAAGATAACATTGTAGGTCTCGCCGAGGTCATAATATTAAATGGCTTAGCTGAAGCCTACCTAAGGTACTGCCATAAGATTGGTAAGTCGAACAAGAAATATCCTTGAAGGATTCAAATTTCAAAAACCGCTTGCCAAATCCTCTTCACAAATAGGGCATTATCTCCCAAGACACCGTGAAAAATAAAAGATGAATTTAAAAGAATTTCAATTATCTTACGGGAGGAAAACGTATTATTTATGATAAGGCACTTTGAAATAGCTTGTGCAAAATGGCTACCAAGCTCTTGCGGCGCGAAGGCGCGGGCGTCACCGTAAGCAAGTGAATTTATTATTTTGTATCGTATTTTAATTTGTATACGATTTATATTTTTACAGATTTATAGCCGGTACCTTTAATGAGTTTTTGAACCAATATTTAACTAGATCTACAATGTTAGACAAAAAACTGGAGTTTTATATTTTGCAACATTCATGTTATCGGATGATTTGCGTAATAGGAAAGGAGCTTTGCATGAAAACTGCCCTGAGGTTGGAAGGATAATCGAATGGTTTTTCATTAATATTATTTTCAGAGACAGTTGGACGCAAACAGGGAGGCCAGGCTTGTCCTACTCCAGGGTTGCGGGAAAGTCCGAAAGGGTTACCGTGGCCCCTGGCACAGGCAACTGAAGGAACACGGGTGGGTTTTAGTCAGTAAGAGTCTGACACGCTTTCCCGCTCCGCCCAGAGCGGGAGAAGTTATTTGATGATTTCCCAGACTCAATAAAAATAAAAAATAATGCTTGTCCTACTACCTACCTACCTACTTGTATCCATCCAAAAACATTGAAAGTCGTTCGTAGATTCTTGCTCTGAATGCTGAGCTCAGTATCCATTTTCATTTGAGTCTCACGATCTTCAATCAGTGCAATTCCATCCGCGCTACTGCGCAGGTCTCTGATGCAGTGTTTCGAACAAATCATGTTTTTTTTTAAATTAAATTATCTAATTATCATCACGCCTGTATACCCCGAAGGATAAGGAGCAGGTGTACCTATGGTATCTCTAACTACATTCCACCAGTTACGTTTAGGCCACATTTGATAGGGGGCGAGCCTATTGGCATTAACCGGACACTAATCTAGACTTCGAGCTACTACTAAAAAAAATCTTTTGAATTATAGAGGTACGAGGAACAGGGTGTAAAGCTCACTAATACCTCCATAGAAAAGGGGGAGCATCCTCTGACCAGACGGGTGTCGTGTCTGGTGGGCAACTGCCCTACGATTGATGTCGGGAAGTTGTATACAGGGTTACTGGTAACTCGACGTATTCCTTGCACAGCATCATAGTAGGGTTAAAATGCAACAAATTAAGCCACCAAATGTTCTACCGAAGTTCAGTAGTTTGAGTTAGTTACATTTTCAATATTTTTATGAAAAATCCCAGATTAAATCATTTGGAGCCAATTTATAAATACTGCGCGACTGTACTGAAATTTTACTTAATATCATAGTTGATGCCGTAGCAGATCTTTGTTCATAAATAAAAGTTCAAAAATGCCAGAAACCTTGGCAAATATCACTAAACAAACATTTATTTATTTGTGATTTTTGCTGTTACTTCATATAAAATGTTGTCTAGTGAACAAAAAATAATTATAAAAAATAAATAAAAAAAATGGCTTAATTTGTTGCATTTTAACCCTACTATGACGTCCTGCAAGGAATACGTCGAGTTACCAGTAACCCTGTATATGCTAGTCGCGCGGTAAACTCTGCTTGCGCGATGCAGGATTTGCGTGACGTCCTTATGACGCGCAGCTCGCATGTGGCGACGTAGATACCGCTACAGTATAAACCCAATAACACTTTTTCCGACCCAGGAATCGAACCCAGGCAGAGAACCTTATCCTCAGCAGCAGCGCTTGCGCGCACTAGACTAAGGTGACTAAAATTCAGGTCTTATTATCCATTAACTAAATTTATTGAGCCGTTTTCAGTACAATTAACAGGCGCAGACGACTTAGGTTTAAAGTGTACAAAGCGAAATATTACTCTTATTATTGGCCATAACGGGGGAAACTTCGGCAGTTAGAGGCACCAAAAATTAGATATTAAGGAAATTTCCTTATAGATAATGTGTTCAGCTAGTATATATCATGTGACTTCGATATTTATGGGCAATGTTTTACTTTTATGTTTCATATTTAATGTGTTTAATCTACGAAGGATTGGCAGCATTATGTATCATAAATATTTCCAATCACTTTCGACTTATTTGAATATTTTTCCTTGTTTTGATATCTACTGCAATTTGTGTTTTGAAATGGTGCTTTATGCAGTGCTATCGAATTTTGAAAAGTTATTGAGAATAAAACATATATTTAAAAAAAAAAAATTAAATGATTTTATTCCTATAGGTCAGTTTGTACAAACACTTTTACACGGCAATCATATTTTTTTAACTAGTTGAGGTCGGCATTTTTTATCTGACTAAAGATCATCTGAAATCTGAAAAAGATCTACTTACAGAAAACATTTCATTTCATTATATTAATCTCTTTAAATTTGTCTCTGAGGGAGTGTGATTTATAGATTGAACGAATTACCCTTTTTTGTAAAACAAAAATGCTCTATCGGTTGTCCACAATAGAATACCGTACATCACACTATGAAAATAACTAAAAAATAAAATTTATAAAATTATACTAAACGGGCGGTCTCTAAATCAGTTAAATCACGAATTTTCCTAACGGAGTCTGTTGCAGAGCCAAGCTTTTTAACAATTTATTTATATGTAGTCATCCAAACTTATGTCTAAGAATACTATGGTATTTTCGGGTTTCTACTCTTCACTCTTAATGAAAACACTAGTTTCTACTTGTCTTACATGAGGTATCCTAAACTTAATACATTTAGTTTTTTTCTCGTTAACAAGTAGGTTATTAACATTAAACCAGTTGACTACTTTTGCGAGGGCACTATTTACATTGTCAGTAACCAGCTGCTGACAATTGAGTTTAAATTAAAGTGAAGGATCGTCTGCAAACAACACTATATATATATATATAATTTATATATTATAATATCATTTATATATTTATAAATAAGAAATAAAAATGGACCAAGAATTGAGCCCTGGGGGACCCCCAGTCTTACTACAGATCCGGGCAATTTTTTCCGTTAACATCAACTCTCAGAATCCTCTTAATTAAGAAGTAAGAAGATCCAGAGAGGCGTTTCGGATTCCGTAGCAGTGCAGTTTCCTGATTAATGATTCATGTACAATACAATCGAATGCCTTGGACAAATCGCAAAAGGTGCTTAAATCATTATTTTTGTAATACGTTAACGTGACTGCTGAGCATGGGGGTCCTGGTTGCAAGTCTCAGGTCGGGTAAAGTGTTATTGGATTTTTCCAATAGGATTTTCTCGGAATCAGCTCGAAATATGGAAGCTGGTGGTGTGACACCAACCTCGGAAAGCACATTAAACCGTCGGTCCTGCGCCAGATCTCTCCCCGGTTGTGTCGGATTGTCATCCCATCGGACTATATGACTCAAGGAAAAGGGAGTGCACCTGTGTTTGCGCACACACTTGTGCACTATAATATCTCCTGCATACTTGGCTAATAATACGTTGAAAGAATAAATAAATATAAATTGAAAAAAAAAACAAACTAAACTACGATTGATGTCGGGAAGTTGTATACAGGGTTACTGGTAACTCGACGTATTCCTTGCACAGCATCATAGTAGGGTTAAAATGCAATAAATTAAGCCACCAAATGTTCTACCGAAGTTCAGTAGTTTGAGTTAGTTACATTTTCAATATTTTTATGAAAAATCCCAGATTAAATCATTTGGAGCCAATTTATAAATACTGCGCGACTGTACTGAAATTTTACTTAATATCATAGTTGATGCCGTAGCAGATCTTTGTTCATAAATAAAAGTTCAAAAATGCCAGAAACCTTGGCAAATATCACTAAACAAACATTTATTTATTTGTGATTTTTGCTGTTACTTCATACAAAATGTTGTCAAGTGAACAAAAAATAATTATAAAAAAAAAATAAAAAAAATGGCTTAATTTGTTGCATTTTAACCCTACTATGACGTCCTGCAAGGAATACGTCGAGTTACCAGTAACCCTGTATATGCTAGTCGCGCGGTAAACTCTGCTTGCGCGATGCAGGATTTGCGTGACGTCCGTATGACGCGCAGCTCGCATGTGGCGACGTAGATACCGCTACAGTATAAACCCAATAACACTTTTTCCGACCCAGGAATCGAACCCAGGCAGAGAACCTTATCCTCAGCAGCAGCGCTTGCGCGCACTAGACTAAGGTGACTAAAATGCAGGTCTTATTATCCATTAACTAAATTTATTGAGCCGTTTTCAGTACAATTAACAGGCGCTGACGACTTAGGTTTAAAGTGTACAAAGCGAAATATTACTCTTATTATTGGCCATAACGGGGGAAACTTCGGCAGTTAGAGGCACCAAAAATTAGATATTAAGGAAATTTCCTTATAGATAATGTGTTCAGCTAGTATATATCATGTGACTTCGATATTTATGGGCAATGTTTTACTTTTATGTTTCATATTTAATGTGTTTAATCTACGAAGGATTGGCAGCATTATGTATCATAAATATTTCCAATCACTTTCGAATTATTTGAACATTTTTCCTTGTTTTGATATCTACTGCAATTTACGTTTTGGAATGGTGCTTTATGCAGTGCTATCGAATTTTGAAAAGTTATTGAGAATAAAACATATATTTAAAAAAAATAAAATTAAATGATTTTATTCCTATAGGTCAGTTTGTACAAACACTTTTACACGGCAATCATATTTTTTTTAACTAGTTGAGGTCGGCATTTTTTATCTGACTAAAGATCATCTGAAATCTGAAAAAGATCTACTTACAGAAAACATTTCATTTCATTATATTAATCTCTTTAAATTTGTCTCTGAGGGAGTGTGATTTATAGATTGAAGGAATTACTCTTTTTGTAAAACAGAAATGCTCTGAATATCGGTGGCATCTCTCCACAATAGAATACCGTACATCACACTATGAAAATAACTAAAAAATAAAATTTATAAAATTATACTAAGCGGGCGGTCTCTAAATCAGTTAAATCACGAATTTTCCTAACGGAGTCTGTTGCAGAGCCAAGCTTTTTAACAATTTATTTATATGTAGTTTGGATGCCCAGCTTCAATGGGGCCCCCATTGAAGCTGGGCATCCAAACTTATGTCTAAGAATACTATGGTATTTTCGGGTTTCTACTCTTCACTCTTAATGAAAACACTAGTTTCTACTTGTCTAACATGAGGTATCCTAAACTTAATACATTTAGTTTTTTTCTCGTTAACAAGTAGGTTATTAACATTAAACCAGTTGACTACTTTTGCGAGGGCACTATTTACATTGTCAGTAACCAGCTGCTGACAATTGAGTTTAAATTAAAGTGAAGGGTCGTCTGCAAACAACACTATATATTTATAATTTATATATTATAATATCATTTATATATTTATAAATAAGAAATAAAAATGGACCAAGAATTGAGCCCTGGGGGACCCCCAGTCTTACTACAGATCCGGGAGATCTTTTTCCGTTAACATCAACTCTCAGAATCCTCTTAATTAAGAAGTAAGAAGATCCAGACAGGCGTTTCGGATTCCGTAGCAGTGCAGTTTACTGATTAATGATTCATGTACAATACAATCGAATGCCTTGGACAAATCGCAAAAGGTGCTTAAATCATTATTTTTGTAATACGTTAACGCGACTGCTGAGCTTGGGGGTCCTGGTTGCAAGTCTCAGGTCGGGTAAAGTGTTATTGGATTTTTCCAATAGGATTTTCTCGGAATCAGCTCGAAATATGGAAGCTGGTGGTGTGACACCAACCTCGGAAAGCACATTAAACCGTCGGTCCTGCGCCAGATCTCTCCCCGGTTGTGTCGGATTGTCATCCCATCGGACTATATGACTCAAGGAAAAGGGAGTGCACCTGTGTTTGCGCACACACTTGTGCACTATAATATCTCCTGCATACTTGGCTAATAATACGTTGAAAGAATAAATAAATATAAATTGAAAAAAAAAACAAACTAAACTAATTAATTAATTATAAATATAAAGTATCGTATGTAACCTCAAAAACATAATAAAAACCGCAGCTTCCTAGCTATAGAAGCTTCAATTCGTACGACTGTGTTCGTAAAGGCTTGTAGAAACTTACGACGAATGAGCGAAGCCGCGGGCACAGCTAGTCACGAATAAATTACCAATAGGTACTCAACAACCACGAACGACCCCCGAACTGTCCAAAGGGCCATTCTGCAAGATTAAATGTCATTTATAACGGACACTTAGCAATTTTCCTTTTTGTAACATTTTTCCATCATAAAAGGTTTACAGCGGGTCTGCGACCGTTCGTTTTCTGAAACAAAAATGTCCGTGGCCTGTGCATGTAGGTAGTAGGGATTAAGAGTTGAAACATTGTGGCAGGCCGGAATAACGGCCTTATTTACTGCAAGTGTGCAGCTAAATGTCTTTCGTAAGCGACCTTCGGGGAAATTGCATTGAGTGTCCGGTTGATTGGCTGATTAATGAAAATGTTAGCAGAATAAAATATTTTCCTAATTGGTTATGTTGTTATTTGATTTATACGGTAGGTATATTTAATGCTGTTTAGGAACAAAAAAAATGCCATGAAAAATAATCTACTTACGTTTCTGGAACGAAAATCAATACAAAAATAAGCAAACAAATAGTCAAGCGCGCGTGATTGGTTGAATGAATTTTGACGCGTCGATAATTTTGTTCCAGAATCCGGGCGTTAATTCAATATAATTAAGACATGAAACTAAAAACAATTGGCTGTGTATTAAACTGAAAACAAACCCAACAAAATTAACATCATTCCGCCAAACTGTCTGTAACCGCACTAATATTTTCAAACTTCCTATCTTAAACAGTGTTGTTCCGAACTCCGCTTACTCCGATCGATCTCTAAACTAATCGCAATCACAAAACTTGCAAGTCATCTCCAGCAACTCTGTGCCTCTTTTGGAACAACGATACATCTCTCAAAAGTCCTTTTTGTAACGCTACGATTGAAAATGTCCCTCGAAAGCACAACTTTGTAGTTGTTTACGTTGTAGTAACTTTGTAGTACCTATAAGCGTTGTTTTGTTCGAAAATGTTCATCAAACAGATAAATAATGTAATGAAAATTAAACACGACTATAATTCTATGCTGGAACTGTAATCATTTGTGGTACTGTATTGCTAGGTATCAGTAATTAATTATTTAGAAGTGTAGCGCCGTATTTTGTGTGATTCCTGTGCAATACAGGTTTTATGCTATAGTATGAACACACAACTGTGAATAGGAACAACGAAATAATAAAAAAATAAACTAACATTCATAAATTGAAGTTAAACAAAAACTCGGTTTGTTTTCCTGTCCACGTTGAACAGAATCATAAGTTTTGGCCTGTTCTATTCTTAGAGATTCCACCAAACCACCGTTATACCACGAACTTACATCGAGCCCTAATTCCGTAGAGGCCTCGCAAATTTCAAACACCAGGCCTCCACATAAATCCAACCTTTTCAAGTTAATAAAAATGATTTAAGCACGCATTAAAAGGATCTTTTTCCCGCTGAGAACACGGAATTTATAATGGTAATACATTGGCCGATTGTCCCGTAATTACGTGTTGTACATAGAAATGGTCACAGCGATACGGTCAACGGCAAGGGTTAACGTTTACAAAAGACTTGATAATTATAATACGTTTGGGAACAAATTCCGTGGCTGCGTTCCTCGCGGCTTCTGAAGCATTTTAATCTCGCTGATATAAAAATTGCGTTAGGCACAAACAATAGTGGGTGGTTATATCGTGGGCCGTTAACCGTAGCAGCCTGTCCCCCGGATATATCCGCCACTAAGAAAATACTGCCGAACGTTCATTGTGAGAGTACCTACTTTCACTTGCTTTAGTTGGTCTTATTGAAAATTATTGTGGCTAACTCGACAAAGGGAATCTTTGGAAAGTCCAATATTTTTACTGGAGTGCCTACAATTTATAAGGATCAAATCAAATCTTTTAAGCTAAGAATAAACTTGTGGGAACTTACTACCAGTAAATCTTCACGACTCTTAGGTATATGTAGGTTGAATATTCAACTAGGTAGGTAGGTTATTCTAGGTATTCAACTCATTGCTAAAGCTGATAGCAGACGCAAGAATGTTTCACTCGAGTGTATGTAGAAAATATAGGAAATAGTTGGGTCCACAGTTCCACACCGAACGATCCAGTGCGCTCCGATCGGGTGCAGCAGGAGCGCGATTCAAATGCGCGGTCGGTGTGGACGTGCCGCGTGCGGTCCAAGCACACGCGGTGAAGCGCGCGCTCTTCGGTTTTATGACAATGCTTAAAGACGCCTCAGTCGTTTGGCGCGCTCGGTGTGGACGGTTGTATGTAGATCGGGCGATCGGGCAATATGAATAATGCGATGTGTTCAATTGAACTTAATCTAGCCACAACGTGGATCGCAATGGAACGTGCGGCAGGATTGCGGATTTTTTTTTTATGAACCTTAAAGCGCACGAAAATATCCTTCTTTTGTCAATTTCTTATCTAATTGTAAGAAAGCTTCAAATAATTGATTAATTATATCTGTGTGTCTATAGAACCTACGCAGTCTGTGAGAACCCGATTGCGTTTTCTGCTAAAGATGTGAAAATTATTATTAATAACATGAGACGTGGTAAATCACCGGGTAGTGACGAACTCAGCATTGAGCACATGCAGCAAGCGGGGAACCATTTATTTAGAGTACTAGCTATGTAGTTCACTTTCTGCATATGTCAGTCGTACTTACCACCTAACATGACGGAAACTATTGTTGTGGCTATAGCAAAGAATGTGACTGGTGATGTAACTGACAAGAATAATTATAGACCTATCTCCCTGGCTACTGTCTTGGTGAAAGTCTTCGATGGTCTTCTTGATGCTCAGTTCAGCAATTTTATTAACCTACACGATGCCCAGTTTGGATTTCATGAGACTGTCAACTGAAAGTGCTATATTGACACTAAAGCACAAGGTCGCTTACTATGTTGATAGGAAAACACCCATATACGCTTGCTTTCTGGACCTATTGAAGGACTTCGACCTGGTCGATTATACTAAGTTCTGGGCTAAGCTTGGGGAGGTCGGGGCTCCAGCCAAACTCACTAATATATTTTATGTCTGGTATAACCACCAAAAAAACTTTGTCAAGTGGGGAAACGCATATTCTGATGAATACTCACTTAAGTGTGGAGTGAGGTAAGGGGGACTCCGAGACTTTTTAATCTGTATGTCAATCAGCTGATAAATGAGCAGCAACAGCCATTTCGGATGTCATATAATTAACGTTTGCGTCAATAACATCAGTTACGCTGACGACATGGTGTTGCTGAGTCCATCTGTCGGGGGCTAATGAAGCTGGTAAGTATCGGTGAGGCCTACGTTCAGTATCGGTTTTAGCACTACCAGCGCCCTGGGCGAGATTTCTACGGCATCTCCTATCTGCTATTGAAACCCATACGAAAAAAAGGCAAGGGATATAATGAAATCACCATTTATAAAAAAAAAACTAATTTAATTTCACTTGTTTAGCCTTTCTATCGGCAAACTCTTTTATTAAGACACCAAAGTCTACGTTTTCCGCTATTTCATTTTCTATTGACAAAGTTGCTAAGTTTGTCAATCTAGATTGGAATATTGTCCATCGTAAATAGGTTTTTATCACAGTTACAGGTAAAGTGATCAATATTCGCAATGATATCCATACATTTGGATATAGCTCTTGTAAGTTGTGATCTTTGATAAAATTTAAAATAAAGACAGGAGAACCACATTCTGTTCAAGCAATAAAGATTTTAGACTTATGAGTTCATCGCACAACATAAAACCATTTAGGTATATCTGATTTAGAGTCTGCAGTCAATATCAAATCAGTTCACTACAGAGTTTGAGAACGTCTATTTTTTCCGGATTTTTTTTTTATATTGTACAAAAAGACCAAGATTCCGAGTATTAATTTAATTGTTCAAATCTTTCATTAAGTGAATTTATGATAGTGTCCAAAGGACAGTTTAAAAATTCAACTACAAATTTCTCTTCTGGAGAAGTTATAGGCTCCTCGCGAGCAGTTTCATCAGCATGGCGTTTAACACGTCAAATTCTTGTTGTCGCTCTAAACAAAAATTCAATTTCTAGTTCTTTAGCCAACACCTTCGCAGTTAAAATGGCGCTTCTGAAGCCTGTATTTCTAAATTCTTCCAAGAAAGCATATTATTTACTGGCGACATTTATTCTAAAAAGTATAGCATACCAAACAACTAAGAAGAAATTTTTTAACTGTTCCGCTAGTACTACTCTAGAAAACTGATGTTCAAGTCTCTCCTGAGGCTACCCTCACGAGAGACTTGAACATCAGTTTTCTGAGTTTCAATAGCCAAAGTAATTAAAGCGTCATGAATGGCACTAATTTGATAACGGACTGCTTTAACACTGCTTTTAATCTTGCTTCCCAACGTGAGTCACTGAGCTTTTTTATAGTATATAATCCCAAGCGATCGGTTAGAATTTTCCATCGATGAACAGAAGCTGAAAACAATGTGAACAACCTCTGAAGTGCCCCGAACAAAGTGACTGATTTTACGGACGACTTAGCGGCATCGCATAGTACAAGATTGTAGCTATGACAGCCACACGGTACATAAATAGCTAAGGGATTTTGGTCCAGAATTCTCCTTTGAACCCCAATATTTTTTCCTTTCATATTCGCCCCGTTGTCATAACCCTGACCCCTACAATTGTCCAATTCCAGTCCGTGTTTATTTAAAACATTAATAATAACTTCATTCAGTCTTTCACCAGTCGACACATTGCCAGGTATAAATTCTATTAAATGCTCTTTTATTGATATTTTATCGGCACCTGATGATAAGTCAACAAATCGTATTGTCAGTGAAAGTTGTCGTACATGAGTAATGTCCGGGTTGCAGTCAGCTTTAACTGAATAATATCTTGATATCTTTGCGCGTGATATATTTTCTGACAACACTTTTCCATCCACCGACCCTATCAACTCATTTTGAATGTCTTTTCCGCAGTAGTGGTCTGAAGCATCACCCTTCATAGCTAATCGCAAGTGCTCCTGCATAACTGGATCAAATTTGGCTAGTATTTGTACTAAGCCCAAGAGCTTCCCATTATGTGGCGTATATTAGTTCATCTGAAGTACCTCTGAACGCCATATTGTTTTCAGCTTAATAAAGTAGATATAATTCCGATACTAAACTCGATGTCGAGCTACTATCAAATAGCCGGCAACAAAAACAATAAATGAAATGTGTGTCATTCTTTGGATAATTATCAACGTAAGTTTGCACTGGGCCAGTAGCTATTATGTGATCAATAGTTTTGCTATTCCGAGTGAGTGGCCAAGTGGCTGGATTCGATATACACATGACAACAGTACTAACGTCATCTAGACCTTGTACTTGTACATCACCAATGGCGTCATCCTGAGCAACATCTGTGATTGTAGCACAACCGTGTCTCATTATTTCGGGAAACTTCGTCCATAATCTCTTCAACAGCTACCTGATCTGACTTGTTAGACAGAGGCTCGGCTACCGATACACCCGTTTGTACCTACTCCAAATGTAGATGCCACGTTCAGGTCTTGATTTTTTGTTGTATTAAATTTATCTATAATCATTAAAAAAAAATATTTTTGAAATTCCCTTTCTTTTTCGGTTTTCCGTAGGTATAGAAACAGTGAGTATATGCTCTCAATAATAAAAAACCCGAGAATATACCACCAGTGTATCCTAACGGGGTAACTTTGAGTCGTGTATCTCGGTTTAGGTATCTAGGGCATATTGTGACCGAATGCTGAGCCTAGAATGCTCTCAAAGTATAATATAACAACGCCTTTAGGATTCTGGTGCAACTACCTCGATTTTACAGTGCCTCGGGCATGTTTCCGATGCGAGGGTGGATGATTTTTACGGGATTATGCGCAAAAAGTCAGCCTCACTAATTCGCCGATGTCAAGGGAGTGGCAACAGAATCCTAAAGATGATTTCAGACAGACCTGTATCGGCAGCTGTGGGAAGGCTCATCAGGCAAATTTTATGTATTTTAACTTAAGTAACAATTTATTTCAATAATATTTTCATTAAGTATAGCCTATTTTCAATTTATTTTTTAATTTATTTTAAACTGTTTGTTACTATCATGGTTTTAAGATAATGTAATAAGTACTAACAAAATTTATGGATATTTAAATTGTCTGAATTAAACAAATTTTATATTATTTTTATTTGTATAAGTACCTATAGTTTTCGTGGCGCTAAGCCATTCGTGTCCGTCACAGCACCTGTTAATAGTTTCGCCACCTTTGCGCTCTCGAAAATATAGTTTATTTTGTCTTTTGGTTTACTTATTGAAGATAGTGTATTATTGTAACATCATAAGTGTAATTTTTCAATTTCTGGAAACGGTTTGCAGAACATGAATAATAGGGAAGTTAATAAAACCCTACCGAAACTAACCGTTAGTTATTGTTACTAACCCTATAATAATAATAATAATAATCATTTATTTCGGACATAATTAAAAATCCATAATGAGTTAGTAACAGAAAAACTTATAACTATGTTAGTAACCTTAAAACAAAATAAATTATTGAAAAAAGTTTAATTCATAAACTTCCCCTCTGCACCGGGCCAGCAGGCATGCCTACGGGACCAGTGCGCCAGGAAAGGGCAGTCTGGTCTTTCAGCAATAACGCTTAGGATGCTGTTGGGACTCCCACGTATCCTACGCATCAAGGAGGCCGCCCTTTTGCGCATGATAGCCTCAAAACTATCTATGCCTGCCTCAGCAAACATGCCCGACGCGCTACAGAACCGTGGAAGGCCCAGCAGCACCCGGAAGGCGTTATTGTATTGAATACGAAGAGCGTTGTAGGCCTTCTGCGTATACCTGATCCACAGGCTGCAGGTGTAAAAAGTCTGGCAGTAGGCCTTAAACAGTGTAATTTTCACTTCTTTAGTACACCTAGCAAACCTGCGGGCCAACATATTACATCGAACCGACAACGCTCTTCTCTCTCTCTCCAAATCATCATCATCACTCAGATCCTCATTCAAAACGTGCCCAAGGTATTTAAATTGAGACACTCTCTTAAGTGGTTCCCCATAAAGGAAGACTGGAGGAACCGACTTAGGTTTTCTGGAACCAACACGAAAAACCATGACCTCACTCTTCCTGACATTGTACAGGAGTCCATGGGCCGTGGCGTATTGTTCACATACCCCAAGCAACCGTCTGAGTGCATCAATCGAAGGACTCAGCAGCACCATGTCATCAGCATAACTTATACTATTAATGACCTTGCCATCAATAGAGCATCCGACTCCAGTGCTGCCGAGCTCCTCAACCAGCTGATTGACGTATAGGCTGAAAAGGCCTGGGGAGGTTAAGCCACCTTGCCTCACGCCACACTCCAGCCCATACTCACCAGACAATGCACCCGACCATCTGACCTGGTTAATTTGGTGGTTATACCAAAACTCGAGGAGATTAACTAATTCCTGAGGTATGGTATTCTGTCTCAATTTTGACCACAGGATATTATAATTAACCAGGTCAAACGCCTTGGAGAGGTCCAGAAAAGCAGCATACACAGGAGTATTCCTATCAGTATAGTACTTAACCGTGTGCTTAAGCGCCAGAATAGCAGTCTCAGTGGACAACCCGGCTCGAAAACCAAACTGAGCATCATGTGGTTTGAGCTGGGCACTTATCCTACGCTCAAACACACGGTCAAGCACCTTAGCTGTCACAGTGGCTAAAGAAATTGGTCTATAGTTGTCCTTGTCTGACGCATCTTTAGTTTTACTCTTAACTATAGGCACAACTATCGTCCTCATCAGGTCCACAGGTAGATAGGAATGCCTCACACAAAAGTTGAAAAACATGGATAGGACCCTAGGAAGATGTGGACCAGCATACTGAAAGTGTTCAATGCTTAGGCCATCATGTCCAGGGGATTTGCCTCTAGTCATAGATTTAATAATATCCTTTATCTCCCGGGCCGAGATATTGATTGGCTCTCCAGACATGATGTCCCCAGCGACACGTACCTGCTCCTCCACCTGAACTGGAGCTACCGCAAAATGCCTCCTGAACATGTCCGCAATCTCCTCAGATTTCTCAACTCCACCCACGCTCACTGGAACTGAAGGCTTTGGGTTCAATCGCTGAGTGGATTTCCAGAAGTTTTGGAAATGTTTGCGGCCATGCTCAGTCGCTAGCATGTTCATTTTGATTTGATCCTCATTATCCTGACAGTATTTCAACCTTTGCTTAAACACCTTGCGCGTCCCATTCATTTCTTCATATACCCTACCATTCCGAGGTCTTCCATGCCACACCCAGTTCAGAAAAGCCTTCCTTGCATCTCCATGCGCCTCTCTAACATACTTATTCCAGCCGATCACTGCACGCCGTCTCTTACCATCACTCACCGAACCAGAACTACCTTCTGCCGCTTCCCGAAGGGATGTCACTAACCTTACATACAAATGATCAATAATAGATCTGTGACTCACATCTTGACAAAAAAGATCACAACACTTTCCTAATTCAGACGGAAAATCTATGTTTCTTAGTTTTTCCATACACAATTCATAGTAACAATCCCTTTGTAATACATTTCTTTCCCCCCATATAGCCTTATCAATGTTTTTATTTGTCACCAACAAAGAAGAAGCAACCCCTGGTCCCACCATCCCCAGATCAACTTGAAATGACAATGGAAAATGATCCGACCAATATATATCATGATATACTTCAACTTTTTTAAGTGTCTTCCACGCCATCTCAGAGACTAGGAGATGATCCAACCAACGTCTGCTTCCACACACTTCACTGACAAAGGTATATGTATCTGAGTCAAAACCCAGTTTCTCATAGTCGGCACAAATCCAACTCTGTTCCACACAAAAACTCAGCAATTCCCTATTAAATAATTCACCAGGGTGAGCATTAAAATCCCCTAAGATATAAACATATTCTACATTTACACTTTCAACAATAGCCGCTATTTCACCTAAGCATTCACAGAACTCGTTTAAGTTATTATGTGAATCCGTCGGCATGTACACACTAAACAACAACAAAGTTCGGTCAGCGCAAGTCATTTTAACAGCCGCTATGCGATCACTCATACAAGGTATAACCGTAACAGATGTAAATACAGACTTTCTCCACAAAATCGCTGTGCCTCCATACGGCCTTCCTCTTAATATCCCTGCCGACGTATCCACTGCTGATTTACCGAAAAAACCAAAATTTACATCGATATTACCAAGTAAAGAGACCTCATTTGGCAACAACCATGTCTCTTGTAACGCAATGACATCCGCAGTTTTACACAACTCTTGTATACATACAGTCGACCTTTTCAAAGACTTACAATAAAATTGTAACTCACAAAATTTCCACATACATTAACATAAGATTTATAATTTAAATTATCCATTAACAGGCTTTATTATTATTCACAATGACGGTTGGCAGCAAATCACTGTGCCTCCGCTCGGTTGTACCACCATGATACACAAACCTACGGAAAGATACACCTGTAGGCCATAAGTTTTCATCCATAAAAACATTTAAATCTCGTTTCGGAATAAAGAACCTATAAGCCGCGTAGCCTTTGTTCCTTTTCATATCCATTTTTTGCAATGAAACCTCAACATTAGTCCTATTTTTAATGTACGACACAATATCTTCCATCTTCGTTTCAATATTTACGTTATAAATATAAAAAGGAACACTAACATCCGCCGCTTTAAAAGAACACTGAGGCGAGTTATCTGCCTTCCCTTTTAACCCAATAAAACGATTGCGCAACCTTTTACGCTGCACTTTAACCCAACCGTCATTTGGCAACTCATTTTTCCAATCACCGCCTTTTTTTAACACATCTGACACTAATACTTTTCGTTCACTACCGCCAGAAGACTCGATATTCGGTTCCGCCGTAGGCCTCATCGCTCCATCTCTTCTTAACGCCCTCTTTGGTGTCGCCTTCTCTGTCACATCAACGACCGCTTGTGACGAAACCGCGGTGCTGGCCTCCCCATACTTGTCATAACTGGATGGAACTGGAACTATGGACTCCGGTCTGAAATAAAAGTTTTCTATTCTATTCAAAAGGAAAAATACATTACTGGAAGGATAATTTTCGAAAAATTTGTGTTTTCAACATACATTTTTCTGCTACGTTTTGTATTGAACTTGAAAAAAATGGTCCAGCCACGTGCAAGGAGACTATATCATTTTATAGTCTACTTGCACGTGGCTGAACCATTTTTCACATTCATTCATTTTGAACATTAAAAAATATCATCAACATCATTATAATGATGATATTTTTCATGTTCAAAATCAAACGTACCTAGTTACTAGTAAAAAATAATCAAACGACAGTCTCGCGTTTTTTTTTTGGAAAACTTTTTGCGAATATTAGTGATTTCCCGTGAATACTTCATTTATTTGAAAAGTCCCTTTCAGCCACATGCATAATAAAAACTCCACTTTTCAAATCACAAATAGTTTTGGTTAAATATTTTTTCCCTTTCTCACAAATTTATCAAAATCAGTCGTTTTTGTATACGGCCTCTTTACGTTATTAGTGTTATTGAAAACAGTCAAAGTGAAACATACTTGTTTTATTTTTATTTGATGTAATATTTTTTTTTAAATGTAGCTCAACACTAGGAATTTCTCCTGTATCGTGGTAATTGGTATTGTACCGTTTTAATTAACTATAAATAAGTTTTTAATTATATATATATATATATATATTTTTAGAAATCACTCCTTAACACCTTTCATTACATACCAAACAGGATATATTAATCTTAAATATATTTTTTCAGTATTAATTTAAACATTTTCTGAAATAAAGACTTATTTATTTAATACTTTAAGCACACAAATGTACAGAGGCGGACTTAATGCCATAGGCATTTTCTACCAGTCGACCTTTGATGTAGAGATAATCAGTGGTAGGTGCAATTTATAGTAAAAATTTAGGAATAAATATTTTCAAATATAAAGATACGCATAAACCTAAGACTATAAATATAATATATATATACCTAATTATATATAAATATAAGCAGAAAACACATACATAGACGAATATACTAAAACAAATAACACAAACAATGAGAAAACATTACCGTTGTGATGATACTGCCAGCTTCCTGCGAATGTGCTCGCGAACTTTAGCTTTAAAGGATAATCAGTTGGTTGCCATCCTTATTTCCTGGGGGAGCGTATTCCACAGAGAGATAGACTGAACGAAGAAGAAAGAGTGAATGAAGTCTGTGGGGTGAGTGGGACATTAAAAAAGACGATTGTGTAATTAACCTAGATTTCTATTGTGGTTGGCGCGAATTTACCTAAAGTGTGGGGGGGGGGGGGGGGTTGATAACCAGGGGAAGAGGGAGAATCAAGAAATAAAAACAAGGTAGTCAGCGCCCTTTGCTCCCTGCGCTGGCGTATGGGCAACCACTTTAGATTGATTCGATTTTTTGTTTATCAAAATATGACTAGTACCTAGTTTAGGACTTATGAGGGAACAGATGAGCCTATATCTATAGACACATACATAGCCTGTTAAAACCGTAATCTGGTAAAAAAGTGCAGCGTCTTAATGTGATTAAATGACACGAGCATGACCACAGTTTACAGCCTAAAATCCCGAAGTAACTTACCTCACAATTATAATTTAGATGGGTCAGGCGCAAATTGAAAGCACTCTCTGATAACAAATTACCCTCATAATGCGCTCGACATAAATTCACCAAGGTAGGTAATTGTCCAAATCACTGTCAATCTCTAATGACAATACCGTTTGTCCTCCTGATAGAGCCATTAATACCAAGTTTCAACTTAAAACTGATTTAATGTTATCGTGGTTCTGAGCTGTGGGCTTGGAAATAGGTCACACTTGACACATATTATATGTAGGTATTACATTCTCTTGTCGTGGGTCGGGAACACGGATATGACAAGACACGTCTTAAATCTTATATCGATGGATAGGAAAGAGGCTTAGGAATATGTGTAAAGAAAGAAAGAACGAAAAAGTATTTAAAGGGACTCGCCCAGGAAAATCACAAACAAAACTA
Organism: Brachylomia viminalis; assembly: GCA_937001585.2. Classification (NCBI taxonomy): domain Eukaryota; kingdom Metazoa; phylum Arthropoda; class Insecta; order Lepidoptera; family Noctuidae; genus Brachylomia; species Brachylomia viminalis. The sequence goes on along the minus strand of OW443297.2, from coordinate 9,500,019 downwards.
AACAATTTAATAAAATATTTTGTGTGGCATCGCCGCACAATTTTCGACGCAGATTTATTTTGTACTTATTTAAGTTCATTAAAAGTTTGTTTTTAAAAAGGTTTTTTACTTAAATTTTATTTAGTACTTTTTTTGCACTACAATTTCTTTAAATACCTATCCGTTCTATCACCTTCACTTGAAAGGCAAAAATATAAATCCAACGAACCCAAACTATTCAAGTCATGAAATACTTTAGAACGGGCTATCATAATTGACTGTGTATATAAAATTTCATGCCTGTGCTGTTGACCGCTGAGGAGATCTCTCGTATGGAGCCAATTCTGGGTTAGCAGACAGGTCATGTGTATGAATGTGTAGATAAAATTAAGTGTCTGCGCTGTTGACCGCTGAGGAGTTTCCTCTTCTGGAGCCAATCCTGGGTGCAGCAGCCAGGTCATGGTGGATATCATAATTAAATGAATATATTAAATTTGTTGTTAGTACTTGTTGACTGTAGAGGAGCTCCCTCGACGGGAGCCAGTCGTGGGTGCAGCAGCCAGGTCATGGTGGAATTTAGAACGAACTACCATAATTATATACGTACACATGTAACATTTCTTATCTGTCCTGTTGACTGTTGAGGAATGAGGACAGTCGAGAGACGACTGGACCCAATCCTGGGTGCAGCAGCTAGTGGTGGACTTGAGAATAGGCTATCATAATTAAATGCGTATATTAAATTTCCTGTTTACCGTTAAGCCTACCTAGTTACCTAATTTACCGTTGACCGTTAAGGAGTTCCTTCATCTGGAGGCAAATCTGGGTGTAGAATCGGGGCATCATAAAAATGCATTGTCTTCGAAGCAGAATCAACATGTAAAGTGGTGAAGTGGTTTTAATTCAGCTTGCAAGATTTGTCCAATGCATACCTACTAACAACTAACAAGGCAAGTTAGATAAGTTAACAAGGCGAAAAGGCTCCTATCGCGGCCTTCCTCGTGTTATTCATCAAAGTTGTAATGAGATATACCTAATTAATTTTTAATTCACATCTTTAAAAAGTCCGACCGAAAATTAATTTTATTTTCGGCCGAAATCGTAATTAGTAACGTTGTTTGTATGTTACGTACCGTTGAAGTGTTGTTAAGGTTTGTGCATACCGTAAATCTTTACCTACAGCTTGTCTGACCTTTAAAAAAAGCTTACTTAGATAGGTACGTAAATTGGCTCCATGTTTACACCGAGTAGAGTAGTGACATATTTGTTCAGTACCTAAATAATCATTGAAGTATTTGAAGTTCAAGATGGCTAGTTTACTTGCTTATTTATATAAAGCACATAATCACCTAAAAGGTTGAGCTTTTGTAGCCGCGCGTTTGTTATGGTGTGGTCTGCAGAAAAAGAAAACTACGCATACCCGTCCGCATACTCTGGCCTAGCCCAAGTGCTCTCGAGTAGTCCGCTCTTTCCAGCAAACGATGTCGTTTAGGGTTAAAAAGAGATAGAGATTCGGAAATATGTGTTGCGAAGCGGGTCGTCTGACCCTTACCCAATGTATTTAAAATTACTGTGTGAATAAATTAATGAATTCGAGCCCCTGTCTCTATACTTTTGAGATTTCAACGATTTTATTTCTGTAAGTAGGTTTGTACACTTTTACACGTCTATCATATTTTTTTAAACAAGATGAGGTCGGCGTTTCCTATCTGACTACTCTGAGAAAAAGGCAGTAACAAACCCAGAGGTCACAGTCTCTTTTAAAGTCCAGACAAAATCTTGGTCAAATAATGTGAAGATTATGTAGATTGGTGTCTGAAATGGTATTTTTAGTTAAGAACCACACAGATTGAGTGGACCTGTCGAACTATTACACAATATAAATATTGCCACAGATGACATTGACTGCAAAGTTGAAAAAATATCGAGGAAAAAACTGAAGTAGTACCTACCTTCGAAAGTGTGAAAGGAAGCCTAAAGAAAGAGCTGCACAGTATCGTGCATATCCGAAAGAAAATAGTATTGATACTGGAGAGCAAAAACAAAAACTACCCGTTGCCGCAATTTATATTTTGTCGCTAATAATAAAATATAAAAAAGTGACACCATAAAATGAACCGTCAACGTCACAAGCTTCAAACTCAAAGCACGGATTAATTAACAGCCGCTGGGAATACAAACTGAAACAAGAAAACGCACAATTGTAATTACAGTCAAACATTGACTAAAGATTACAAAGGTCTCCAGGAAAAAGAACAAGAAAAAATTGTCATGATGCAGGAATATTATAAAAATGTATTAACTAAGTTAGCCACGGAAAGGGATACCGAGGATACACGAGAGCGGCTAAGTACGAGTCAGACTCGCTGACGAAGAGTTCCGCACCACCGTACAATATAATAACACTAGGTGCATATTTGATTAATTAGATGTTTGTATGTATTGCCATTATTAAGCCCGAGCAAAAAACGCCAAAAATCACGTTTCGTGTTTACGGTCCTTTCATTTTTAAACAGTTTTTTGGGTCAAATTTAGTAATTGATATTTTACCCCTTTCCTATTGACAGATTGATCAGAAGGGCAATTCCCGTATTTTTAAGACCGTTTGCATTCTAATCTCAGTCTCAATCTGTCAAAATTACAATCAATTTACCTACATTTTTGACAGGTTTTTGACATTGATTGTCGCTGACATGAGATTGCGACTTGAATTTGAACGTTTTTTAAGTACGAGAATTGGTCTACTGATATTTGGTGCGCAGCTTTAGTTTTGATGATACTAATACAATTGAATATATTCAGTATCATTGTGACGGCATGGTTGGCGCAGTGGTTAAGCAATTGACTGCTGCGTTACGTGTCGCGGGTTCGATCCCCGCACAGAACAAATATGTGTATGACCTGCAAGTAGTTGTTCCGGGTCTGGCTGTTTGTGTATGTGAGTTTAAATGTTTGTAAACGCACCCACGATACAGGAGAAATTCCTAGAGTGGGGCAAAGTTAAAAAAAAAAGAAATTCAAGATGAAGAATTTCAAATGGCGGATCACATATATTTTTCCAACCCCCTCAATATGGGTATCAAATGATAGGGCTTGACTAGTAAAATACAGTACACTATATCCAAAACTATGGCCGCCAACAAAATGGCCCATTACCTACATATTTTTTCACGACACCTCAATATGGATGTCAAACGAAATGATGAAAGGCCTTGACTAGTAGAATACCGTACACCATGGAAAATTCCCAATCAAGATGGTCACCGGTACAAAATGGCGGATTTCATATTTGTTTCGATACCCTTCATTTTTACGATTTTATTTTTTTGTGTCTGATCAATGCCCTAGATTAATGAGGAGAGTGGTGGGATGAGTAGTATCTAGGTCCTATACAATTTTTTTTAGCTTTTAGTGCATTGTCTACATCATTTTTATCTTTCGTTTCAAGATACTGTTTAACTTTAAAAAAAGTGTACCTATTTAATTTACTTTATTTTATTTTTATTTCTGTGAAAATTCATGTGTCTACCTATTACGGTTGAAAAGATACAGCCTTGTGACAGACGGACGTACGGACGGACAGCGGCTCCTCAGTAATAGGGTCTCGTGGCCACCCTTTGAGTACGGAACCCTAAAAAATAAGCGAGTTCATAATATTGTTATTAAAACAATCTGATGCATTCTTTTGCATTTTCACAATGATTGTGCTTTTACTATCGATGTTCACAGTTATTGTGCTTTTAGCTGGTGTAACTATCGATGTTCACAGTTATTTTGCTTTTAGCTGGTGTAACTATCGCTGTTCACAGTTATTGTGCTTTTAGCTGGTGTTACTATTGATGTTCACAGTTTTTGTGCTTTTAGCTGGTGTTACGGTCGATGTTCATAGTTATTTTGCTTTTAGCTGGTGTTACTATTGATGTTCATAGTTATTTTGCTTTTAGCTGGTGTAACTATCGATATTCACAATTATTGTGCTTTTAGCTGGTGTAACTATTGATTTTCACAGTTATTGTGCTTTTAGCTGGTGTTACTGTCGATGTTCACAGTTTTTGTGTTTTTAACTGGTGTTACTATCGATGTTCAAAGTTATTTTGCTTTTAGCTGGTGTAACTATCGATGTCCACAGTCATTGTGCTTTTAGCTGGTGTTACTCTCGATGTTCACAGTTATTGTACTTTTAGCTGGTTTTACTAATGATTTTCACGAAATATTAATATAAAGTGTTCACTTCACTTCATCGTTCAGCCACGGCTGAAAATGAATATGTCGGACGAAAATTGCCGAAAACCGAAAAGGAAACTAACATGCATAACTAATTATAATTAAGTTCCATAATAAAAGCTACTGCAAACCATACATGCTATCTCATTTAAAATGAATTTAATAATGCTTCGTCGTGTTATAGCTAAAGTGTAACAAAAATATTTTCTTCCTCCGACGACGTATGAACGTAGTTAAAACCAAATGAGCTTTTCCGAAACTAAATTATGAGAGAATGTTATTCTCATATTTGCATAATCTTTACATTATGAAGATGAAATTCACACAACGATGATTCTTGCAACCATTCCGTAGACTATGATTAATGGCATAATTAGCCATTAAAAAAGATTTGTCCAAAATTTATTCTTTTTTGGGATGGATTCTCATTAAATAAATGAGTTTCTTTTGCTGTAAAAGTATACCGTTTTGTCAGGAGAAACATTTTCCAATATTGAAACAGATACTGATCAAAACGTTTCCCTACACATTTTTTCCACTTAATGTATGTTTAAATAGTTATTTGTTATACAAGAGTGCAAAGTTGCTTTTTAACCGCGTGTTCAATTTTGATGACCGAGCAAGCGAAGGATTCTAAAATTGAATCACGAGCGCAGCGAGTGATTCAAAATTAGAATCCTGAGCGTTAGCGAGGGAATCAAAAGAGCACGAGGTGAAAAATCTTTGCACTCGAGTGCAACACGTAACTTTTCATTCCACCTCAGCGAGGAAATGACTAAATGCAAAAAAAAAACGTTTACAATCACAAGATAGGTACACTTTTATTTCAGTTTAGGTATTAATTACTACATTATGACAGGTAAGTATTACAGAATAATCTTTAAATTATAACAAAATAATACTAAGGTATAATTAAGAAAATTTTAAAGTAACGTTGCTACAGTTATTTAAATTGAGTGTAATATTTTTGTTTGGTACTGTAATATTGGTGTTAGTCACTTGTGTACTGTTTTTCGGTAAACTATCTGTCATACTTAATAGTTGTACCGATTCATCGGATTCCCTTGGCGTGAATGTTGGAGAGAGAGGGAGATGGTTAGGTGTTTCATAACGGCTTATTTTTGATGTAGAAGGGCCAGTCCAAGGATCCGATTGAGGCTCTTTCAGTGTAATGGCTCCTACGATGCCTTCACATATTTTAGACTTATTTTGGATGGAATCCTCTATGTATCCCTCTACAACTGCATTGGACTTCCAGCCTCCGTGGCGCTTAAGGGACAGGAGATCAGCTCCGGAATCAGCCAAAAGTGTGGCTGAAGTTCGTCGGAAACAATGACCCGTGTACAGCAGGGGTTCTGGAAGTTCAAGAAATGTTGCTATTTCTCGTGGGATACTGCCAATTTTATTAGTACCCATAGGCTGTCTAACACACTTTCCATTGCGATACTGTAGAAAAAATCGATTGATTGGAGTGTTAGGCGGGCGTAAGGCTTGATATTTCTCAACAATCGTTACGTATTCCTTGCGAATGACGAAGTTGCGGTCTCTTTTTGTCTTTGTATTAGGTAAATTAATTAATAGTAAGTCATCTGAATGTTTCTCAATGTTTTTGACATTAAGTTGTGTTAGTTCATTAGTTCGACATGCTCCGTTTATTCCAATAATAAGAACAACCTGTAACGTAAAGAGTATTGTAGTAGATAAATGAATAAAATTGATATGAACGCATAATTATGCCTATCAACATCTACTAAGTATACTATTTAATTGAGATTAATATACTTAAGTAGATACTGAATGTGCAACTGACTTACTTTTGCCGCCAAATATACGGAATCGGGTGCTTCGTTAAGAAACTTTTCAATATCAGATACTGTGAAAACCTTCGATTTTTTGGTTGATGACCAGATGAGGCTCTTTTTAAAAATGCCACTAATTTAGGATAGGTATCGATATGTTTGTCTTTTTTCATCTTTATTGTTGCTTTTAGCATCGAATACGTACTCCATAGAGTGCTTGCTTTCTTGTTCTCGGATAATTCTATAAAATATGCCAGCAAAACGTTTTCTGAGAAAGTTTTGGCTCCTTTTGCTAGTCGCCACGTGTTGAACATATCGTACTGTTTTAAATACTTCTCGCGTGATTGTTGAGGGAGAAAGCTCATTTGCGCATTATTAACAGTTTCAGTCAATTCTGTTGGCGTCAAGCAAACTTCCTCGTCGCTAGAATCACTCATTTTAGTTTTTTCACTTGTTTTCAAGTTTCTTGTTTTTAATATAAGGTTTAACAATGACGTGAAAAAATGCCGCGTAAAGAACCGCGTACAAAGCAAATTGAAAAAAGAACACCAAGAAGGTTCCGAGTCTGAGTTTTTAACAAATTAAAAAAAAGTTGTATGATATATTCGGCACCATAGAGGTAGCAGTAAATAGGTTTAATGTTTTTTTTAATTCACAAACTTAGTGCACACGATGTTCTAAATTCAATTTACTTTATCCTCTAGAGAATAAAAACGGCTTTTCCACTCAGATATTGAAGATTAAAAATACTCTTTCCGAGATGGTGGGATGAAAAATAAATTATCATCATGTACGTATTATAAAAGTATCCTATATTGTAAGATCATGATAGTATGATAGTAATCATCATAGTTTTTAAGACTGAAATGAACGGCCCACCATCATACAGATAAACAGCTCGGAGAGGTTTTCGTTGTGAGGCTAAAATCAATTGTAAAATAGGCTAAGCGTTTTACCCGAAATAGTATTCTTTATTTACGTGGTTTACCCAATACTTCATTAATAATAGATCGAAATACAAATTACGAGTCGTAGTAGGTAGTAGGTAGTATTTAATAAATAAGTAACTACATACCATAACTATTATTTCTAGTGGCCATAATATTCAATCAGTCCTCAATAGATTTGATCAGCGTCCCATAATAAGCTGGCTCTAAACCTTTTCACTGATAAGGCTAAATTACCGAGATAATCTGCTTATGTTCGACGCAAATAAATATGGTACCCCCTCTAGTGTATTTTTCCTTTTTGTTTCGCACGATACGACATAATAACGGCTTGTCACAGTTATATCATACCCAGGGGAATCATTTCTATCTGATTGTGTGGGATGATTTTAATTTTTGACGTAGGCACGCCACAGTCCTACGGTTACGGGTTTCGGCACGTTGATAATGTGTGACGTGCCGTTATCACGTCCAATGATTCATATTTAACGTATTAAAAATAAATCATTATACCAATTAAAAATGTTTTTAGTAACTTAAATGCCCTAAAAACCACATACATACTGCAAAGCAGCACAGTTGCTAAAACCTAATACATAATGTGTTAGCAAAGCGGAAATGTAAAAGCTATGTATAAATAAAGTAGTATTCACAGTTCAAATTCGGGCAACAAATATAAAATGAACGTTATATTTCCCTCCCATATCCAATATTTAGCTCATTTCATGTTTAAAGCATTACCAGGAGCCTTCGATCAACAATAGCACTAGATTAAGGATTAGGAACAAAAACACGTCGCTCAAGTGGCCGCGATTGCATATAAATTGATTATAAACCTTAACACTCGAACATAAAGTTTATTATCGTTTGCAATATATTAACTACTTTGATTGAAAAGTAAACGTATTTTTAAAATAAGAACAAAAAAATTTATGGAAATATAAAACATAATTTTTAAGCAATAAGGTTGAAAAAACTATGTTGCGAAAAAGACCACAACACCATTTGTGGTCTTACTTTTCTGGCCGTTTTTGATGCGCTCATCGGAAATCTAGTACTATTGTCGATCGAAGCCAAGAGCGCTTATTAGGCAGGTAACTTTTCGACCGCGTCCCGTAAGTGGCCATCCTCTGCCTACACGAACTATTTGCGAAGTGATCCGTTCTTATTGGAAACAAACGTGAATCTACCCACGGCCTCGTATTACACTGAAATTGTTTGAATTTAAAACTATCCTAGTCTCCATCAGTCTTGGTCCACCAACCGCAAAATTTAATCGTCTAATGTTACTTAACAACTTTGCTTACTAGGAAAACTTACTCCAGTTTTCCTAGTAATTTTTGTGTCGACTTTCTAGGATGGTTCCGCGTAGGTACTTTTTATTCGAAATTTATTTTAATCGCGCAATAATTCATCTGTTCTTAAAATGATATACGACTTTGCGGATCGCAGTTAAACAGGATTTCTGCAGCGTAAAGCAACTATTTGTAGGTTACTCTACAAAGTGTACTTATACACTCTTTTTTTCTGTTTTAATAAAGAGGAATAGGGACATAATCATTGGATAGCTCTATATAATTATACTGAAAATATATATATTTCAATGACGATCCATCCGATGCACGATGCGGAACTGTATGCGTGATTCGTGTATATATCGATAACTTAGCTATATTGGCAGTACAATAAAGTGTGAATTGTCACAAGTGGAAACTGGGTCTAGAAACGAAAGAGATATATCAGTTGCAGGTCGTAAAAGTGAACTGCGGGGAATAGATTACGATACTGTTGGTAAGCTATAAACAAGCACTCTATCTAAGCACTATTGCGATCTTCCAAACCGATGCGCCAAATATGTTTCCCAAACATTTTGGGCTCATAATTATAACACTGGCTTTAGAGGCCTGAAAGCCCGCAGTGAAAAAAGGGAGCCTATCCGTTCTGTGTAGGTACACACAACTTAATAGAAAATATTTTCAGTCGACCCACTTGTACATAAACAACGACAAAGAGATACGAAGAAAACAAACTCGGAGACAGAACTGAATCTCAGAGTAAAGAAACCCAGTTGACGTCAACATAGCTTTTTTGTAAATTAAACACTTGAAAACGCTGGTGAATATGCGAATAGCGAGCAATAAATAATAGACCGATGGTGAACACAAAAGAAGCACCTTTCAGCGTACTCAACGTTTATTAATCTCGGTTAAAATTCTTGAGCTCAGCCTCTTGACCGAGATGTTTCACGCTCGCAGTAAGCCGATCAGCACTTTATCCCGGAGTTCCTTGTGTACCCACGTAATTGCCTGTAATATTTTAATAAGCCTCCGAGATAACAATTTCTGCGTAACATGACTCTTAAATTTGGGAACCCTTAAACAGATATTAAACGTATAGCAGTTACTTACTAAAGATTTCGCGTTATTATGCGAACATGATATTAAGGGTTTATTTAAGTAGGTACCTCTTGTATTTTGAGTTGTGGACTTATAGGAATTGTTAGACAACGTTTTTGCCGAATAAAAGTGCAAAGGTCGTCTTCGGGAAATTCTGTAGCTTTCGAGTAGTTAGAGCCTTTTATTACGGAACTAGTTTTTGTATAGAACTCCGCCCACGCAGTGAGGTTGGAAGTTTCCTTTGTTACATTAACAAGAAAATAAAGCAGTACTTTCTAAGTATTCATCATATTATCCATTTGGTGGTTACCAGTCTCTGTGTACCGCTATGTAAAGACCTAGATAGTATCGTAATCATCACGTTTGGCAGAAATACTGTTACGAGTCCTAAAAATAACGTTGTTGAAAAAAATATCCTCATATGATAACGATTACGTTATTGACTCTTTGTTTAAAAAAGATTATACGGCATGATAAAACTTAAATCGATTGTAACAAGTGAGCTTTTGTACAAAGGCTGAATAAACGAATACGTTTATCCGCCAATCCTCTTACCTTCACCCTGAAGTCGGGGGGGGGGGGGGAGGTGCATTCCCATCCACTTTTACCCATTTAACATATGTTGCAAGTCAAACCCACATTATTTTTGCTTCTCTTCTTTAAAGATTTTATAGTAAACAGCTTTTGATCAACAAAAGACTTTTTGGAAAAGGGCTTTCATCATGAATCATTAAGTATGAAGGGGAGAAATTCTCCCAAACAATGTTGTGAAAATACTTATCTTTCCAAAAATGGATGCTCTACTCCAGAAAAAATGTAAGCTCACCCTAATTTATGGAAAATTGTGTGTTACTGTGAGTAGATATAACTCCTTAATACCCGTATGCTTTGCACAGACCAGTCAAATGAGTTTCTTCATTTTCTTTTACCGTTCCTACAAAATGTAAACTTGGTTTATGTTCCCCCCTCGTCAACTGTCCCATAGACGAGCAGCTAATTTACAGCCGCGTTCGCATTTTAATTAAAAGGGTTCCGTTATTTCAACACCACTGAAAATGTGTACTTTGTTGAATTTCTGGAATAAAATGTTATTGCGAGATTCAAATAAACAATCACACAGTTGTGAATGGAACCTCTCAATTCTATTCGAGGAATGTAATCAAGGTGAGATACGAGGGCGGGTCAATAAGTCCGTGACTTTTTGAATTTCTGACCTCTTCACTGAAAAAGCAACACTACTCCTGTCAACAGGCATCTGTCAGTTGACTCCTATCAAAATTTGAACTTGCTGCGTCAGTTAGTTTGTGTTTGACAGCTATCTTTATCAGACTACCCAGTAATTTGAGGAAAAAATGCAAAAAAGTGAATTTCGTGTGCTTATTAAGCATTATTTTTTGCGAAAAAAAACCATTACCGAGACCAAGGTTAAGCTTGATAAATATTATGGGGACTCTGCACCATCGATTTCAATGGTAAAAAAGTGGTTTACTGAATTTCGTTGTGGCCGTACAAGCACTGAAGATGCCGAACGTCCTGGACGCCCAGTTGAGGTCTCTACACCCGAAACAATCGAAAAAAATCACGATATGGTGTTGGCCGACCGAAGATTGAAAGTGCAAGAGATTGTGGAAGCCGTAGGGATCTCGCATGGCTCAGTGGTTTCAATTTTGAATGATCACTTGGGCATGAGAAAGCTTTCCGCAAGCTGGGTGCCGCGTTTGCTCACAGTCGACCACAAACGCAATCGTGTAACAACTTCACAGGAAGGTTTGGCGTTGTTTAATCGTAATATGGAGGAGTTTTTGCGCCGTTTTGTAACCGTGGACGAAACATGGATCCATCACAACACACCAGAGACCAAACAACAGTCAAAACAGTGGGTTTCTAAGGGTGAATCGGCGCCAAAGAAGGCCAAGGTGGGTTTGTCAGCCAATAAAGTTATGGCGACTGTTTTTTGGGATGCACGTGGGATAATCCACATTGACTACCTTCAAAGGGGAAGAACAATCAATGGGGAATATTATGCCAACTTATTGGACCGCTTCAATGACGATTTGAAAAAAAACCGACCTCATTTGGCCAAGAAAAAAGTTCTTTTCCACCAAGACAATGCAAGGGTGCACACATGTGCAGTTGCCATGGCAAAAATCCATGAATTGGGCTATGAATTGCTCCCTCATCCGCCCTATTCTCCAGATTTGGCTCCGAGTGACTACTTCTTGTTCCCAAACCTGAAGAAATGGCTTGGTGGAAAAAGATTTGACTCCAATGATGAAGTCATCTCGCAAACAAAGGCCTATTTTGAGGACCTCGACAAATCATATATTTTTTGGAAGGAATAAAAAAATTGGAGAAGCGTTGGACAAAATGTATAGAGCTCAAGGGAGACTACGTTGAAAAATAAAATGATATTTATCAAAAAATCTGTGTTTTATTCCGAAAGTCACGGACTTATTGACCCGCCCTCGTATTCAATGCGAAAACAATAAAAGATTTAAACCTAAAACGGTCAGTGCTGTGAAACAGTAAATACCGCGGGCTGACATACTACACAGTGCGGAATTTGCACGCGCGCGGCTTCGAGCAGCTCGAGCACGGCTGATCGACTGCCACAGTCAACACTCACCAGAGATCAGAGGGAAACCGCACTGTAAGTATGCACAGGGGAACAAAGCCCAGCGTCAGCTTATTTTATTGGATTCACACGTCGAATTAAAAAAAAAGCACACCTTCACGACCGATAGCGCTGTATTAACTAAGAGAGTCGACAGAATAGAATGCTGAAAAATCTCTTTAAGTCGTGCATTGTCGAAAAGGTCACTGCATACATAAGGGAGCCAATATGAGAGCACTGTCGGCGGAGAGTTGGTTGTTATGCCCAGGTTACACGAGAAAGTAAGAAAGAAAAAGTTAAAGAAATTTATTGCGACTCGTATCTACAGGAAGAACACAAACTAAAGACAATGACACAATCATAGATAAAAAGACAAAGTCTTGTACGAGGCCAAAAGGCTATCGCAGCTTTCGGCTAGTTTTTAAAGCTAGGATAGCAAGACAATGCTAGTTAGCTAGCACGCTAGTCAGCCTGGCCTCGTGAGACAAATATATATGCTCGTGTGAAAAGAAATACCTTCCATTTTGAGAAAAACAAGTAGATAATCTAGTGTAGTAGTTTAATAGGATGAATTTCTATTTTTGAGCAAGTATCATCCCCCTCCACTGGTTTTATTATGCTGGCCTGTGTACTATCCCCGTGTAGCCGGCGGAGCTAGTATCCAATTGGATACTACTCTCTTACTGTGTAGTGTGTGTGGTTTACTTCGTGGCCTATGTCACTGCGATGCTAGTGGCTTAAAATTTCCTTGAAACAGCTCTAGCATGTGCCAAGCCAGGTTATTACTTACTTGCCATCCTAGCTTAAAAGACAAGCCTCGTGTAACCAGGGCATTACGTAAAGTAGTGAGTTTACGTTAGAAGGGCGCGCTCGCCGCCCGGCCCCGGAGCCGAGCGTCAAATTCTCTCAGCTACTTGCATACTATATGCTCCCGTTTACTTTTCCTTACCTTATGTAATATTATGTATGCCTGACAGTCTTCCTCAAAAATCAACGTAAGTGAGCGCTTATTAATATATTAAACACACTTGCTCCAACATTATTAGATTCACGCGTGTGAGTCAATCCTAGCAATATTTCTTCTATCGAGATTTTATTTTGACAGATTATTTTATTATTTATTTAGTGCCACATATCGCGTAAATGTGGCCGCATTTAAAATGTTGTTCATGATTCACGCCGGTTTAAATATAATCTGCAAGTGTAACAGTAGCTTAACAATCCCTGTGGTAGATAGCCACATCAGTTCACTGGACAATAGTTGTACAATTAGTGAATAAAAAAAAACAACCGTATCCAAAAAAACACTACAAAGTAAAAAATTACTTTACAATCGGAAGGCGGTGTCTTTGGTTTTGTATGTCCGTTTTTTACCACCGCCTTCCGAAATTAAAGTTATTTTTCACTTTGTAGTGTTTATTTCACGGAACAGCTGGTTTTTTTTAAGTCGGTTGTTTATTATTGTAAAAAAGTTTTAATTTTTCACTGTTTAGTTGTTGTACCTACCCCACACAAATTCGTATACCACTACTTGCTATGTAAATAACAGTGACAGGAAGTTATTATAACATCATCAATATACACTAAGTGGGAAAAATACGTATAATAAATAACTATAATAAAAACGTTTATTTTGGAACAATTTTTGTATGTACACAGATTACAAAAGAAACGATGATATCTGCAACAGTATAAAACTGTGGCGCAGTTATCAAAGCCCAACTCAATAAACAATGAAGAACATTAATTTGTTCCAGACTATCTTATGGGAAATTATTTACATTAAGTTTAATATTTAAAAAAATATGCACTGGTATGTGTTTGTGTGTGTGTGTTGGTGTGTGTGTATGTGTGTGTGTAAGTTTTTGTTAGATTTATGTCACTACAAGTTGTTCAGTAGCACCATAGGACATAGATTTTAGCCATTCTGTAAATTTTTTCGTCAGTAAATTCTCTCAGTAAGTTAAAGGGTAGATATTAATGCTCTTATTAATTTTATTGTAGAGTTTAGAGCTAATGTCGATAAAGTGGCGACGAACCAACGCTAGCCTGCACTGCTCAGTCTTGCCAATTCTGTCAGAGCGACGCTTCATTAGGAGAAACTGAGGGTCGTAAAGCACAAGGTTGTGCTTCCTAAAAACAGTCTGTAGCACAAACAGCTGTCTTACTGTGAGGACCTCGCAGAGTGAATATAGTTCAAATATATATAGTATTATGGAAGCTAACTGAAAAACCACCCAAGCAAAGTTAATAAAATGTATATGGCCTCTGAGGCATACCATAGTATCCATTAAATAATGAATTTTCAAAATCGATCTGCCGGAGATATTGCGTAACAAAAAAAAAAATACTGATGGTTTGAGAACCTCGTTTAAGGAGGCGGTTAAAAAAATAGAAAAATGTTTCAACATTTTATTGCGAAAATACATCGAAATAAAAACGGTAGGTATCTGTATTTAGAGCCGCCCTATTGGATTACCGCATAATTTTCTGTTTGCCCACACTGCAAAAGATGTACAAAATTTATTTAAAAAGCAAACTCTGAATATTCTTATTTAAGCCGTCGTCTTTTTCTGCGATTCAATCTGCAGTAACTTTTCATCGTGGCAGGTTTTGCAGAATAAAGAGGGCCATTATTTTTCAAAAGACATGATTATGTGCTGAGAGAAATCACGAGAAAACTGTATCAGGCGGAAGGATGCTGGGTAAAGTTTCGTGTGCTCTCTGTCGGCGACACGCTGGAGTTGGGAAACAAAGTAAACAATATTATATAAATGTAAACAACAAGTAATGGTGAAATGATTCTAATCAGTAAGTAGGTAAGTAATTTCTTCAAATGTTGCATTGAAAGAAATGAAATAAAATTTATTTTCGACACTTTAAACTGCTGGTTTTAACCCACAAACAGTTTCTCGTTTAACTCGATTAATTTCTATAGAAGATTGTACAGATTCAGCGAACGGAATTCACGAAACGCATTTTCAGATCAGTGCACAATGCACGTACGTACCTACCTACCCATGAGCTATTGTCATGATGTGATTTACCTATTTTGGCAGAGAATTTTAGCATACCTACTTGGATAAACCAGTGTATTACCTAAAATTGGCTGTGTCTGATTTAAACTGAAAGAGAAAAGTAAAGACCTTTTGAATACACGACGTAAATGTCGGTCGAAGATTGGATTGTAACAAAATAAAATAACTAGTCTTTAGGACTTTCAATATTCTCAAACTTGACCTTAGAGATTAGCAAAGACATGTAATAGTACATTACTGCAGCGGCCAGCAAAAGAGGCATTGATGTACGAACGTGTAAATGTGGTCCCTGGCGAAGCCGAGGCACACATACGTAAGTCCGTCAATGCCTAGTTGTGGCCAAGGCTTGTATCCGCGCATTATTTGAGAAAAGTACTTTTTCTCAAATAATGCGCGGAAATTAAAATACAATTACTTTTCAAAAACATTGACGAACAACGAACAACAATAATTTTTCCCGCGTTAAAGTGTTCATTTGTTCGAAATCGCTGAATAAATCGAAATTGCTGTTCTGGCCAAATACATGCGAGCAGCGGCCGGCAAAAGTTGTATGAAAATACATATATCTGTCGTGGTTTAGCGGCCAAATAAATTACATACATTACATAGTAAACTTGTATGTATCGAGTAATTTAAAAATGGAACGATCTTTTACTCCGAAACATGGCAACCAAGGAGGTAACTTATCAAAGGTTTTATTTAAATTTCGAACTGGCTTGCAAATAGAAACCTGTTTATTGAAAAAAAAAGCAAATTAACACTTTAACGCGGGAAAAATTATTGTTGTTCGTTGTCTGTCATTGATTTTAAAAAGTAATTATATTTTAATTTCCGCGCATTATTTGAGAAAAGTACCTACTATACCAGCCTTGCCCACAACGAGGCATTGATGGACTTTCGTATGTGTGCCGCGGCTTCGCCTAGGCTCACATTTACACGTTCGTCCATCAATGCCTCTTTTGCTGGCCGCTGCAGTAATGTACTATTATTGTACACCAGAAAATACATAACAAAAAAAATACATTTAACACTACAAAACATACAATGGGCGGCCATATCGCTTTCTGCGATCTCTTCCAGGCAACCTTAGAATTGAAAGTGATTGCGTGGACATAGAAATGGGGTCGTCAATGGTGCAAAATAATAAGTACCTATATAGATACAATACACTGTAATAGATATACAGGGTGGCCCAAAAGTCGTAGATCAAACGCAACTAGGGGTTAGGTGGGGTCATCAGCTGCAAAAAGTTGTTCTACGGGAGGTCCTTAAGGTCAACCCCTGCTGAGTATAATTTATTTTGAGTTTTTATGACAAAATTCACTTTTTTTAACTAATTCTTATAAAAATTCGAAAAAATCTACATCCTGTATCTTTTTTTATAATTTTCACTAGATTGGTACATCTGGTATTGGTGATTTGGTTGGTGATTGGTTGAGTCTTTGCCTTAGACATGCTATTTACGGTTGTTTATTGGGTGTGTTGAAGATAATATTAAGTTTTACGATTTTTTTTTTCTCTAATCATAACTTTTCATTTACTTTGGACCCCACTGTGAAAAAAAAATACTCTACCGAAAAGTGACCCTGTGTTGCAAGTTTTGGCGCATTTAATAGGGATTCCGAAAAGGTATTACACATGGCCATGAGTGGCTCTAATATCTTTCAAGGACGATTATTCGTAGCAAGGCCAAAGTTAATCCAACCATAAAACTCGGTTAGGCTTAAAAAAACTGGAACTGATACAATTAATGACAAAGACTCTCTACCTCTCTTTTACACTAACCATTTAATCCTTTGTCAATAAAAGGCCGGTGTGCCCGTCATTTCAGGTACCGATATCTTTTCTAGGAAACAAAAGGCCGGGCCGGCCGAGGGCCGAGGCGGGGTCGGGGGATGCGCGTGAGCATGTTTCTTTAGAATGTTTAGTGTTCTTTAGTGACTCGCTTCCTGCCTATGAGTACGCACGCAAAAAAAAATTCGTAAAACTTAATATTATCTTCAACACACCCAATAAACAATAGCATGTCTAAGGCAAGTAGGTACTCATCAGTACCAATCTAGTGAAAATTATAAAAAAGATACAGGATGTAGATTTTTTCGAATTTCAATAAGAATTAGTTAAAAAAAGTCAATTTTCTCTGCAAATTCAACTCTGCAGGGGTTGACCTTAAGGACCTCCCGTAGAACAACTTTTTGCAGCTGATGACCCCACCTAACCCCTAGTTGCGTTTGATCCACGACTTTTGGGCCACCCTGTATAGATAAATCTAAATGCTTATCTTATTTAATTTTCAGCAAATTAGTTAACCACATACAACTAACATACACAAAATAAAATAAATTCCGCCCAACATAGACACTATGCTTCATTATGCATCTCAAGGCATCACTTAAGCGCTGGTGTACTGGTGTACACCATGCGATGCAACCCCTTATCCATATTTAAAGCCGTGGTGTGAAGGCGGCCCAAGTGTAGAACGTGTCTAATGCAATCTGGAGGTCCAAAGAGCCACGCTAATTACTTTACGACAGGCCGGAGCCTTGCAGTCGGCGTTGACACCTGCTTTAATACTATAAACGCTTTAGCACTAGTTTTAATGGTAGGTTTGCATAATTATAACGATAGCACAAAATAGAATATAGATATGTATAATGAAATAGAATGTAAATAAAATAGGCAAGGCGGTGATGGTAAAAGTCACGGAATAGATAAATAAGGTAAAAGTTATATGTATTAACTTAGGGGTGCGAAAATAAGCAAACTAGTGTCTTGAACTGTCTTGATTGAACGCTGGTTTATTATTGACCTTAACATGGGTTCACCCACAGATTCAAAATATAAGAACTATATACTTATGTGACTGGCAAGCGTAAACACATCAAAAAGTCAAGCAACAATAACAAGGATTTCTTGCTGCTTGACTGATATTAACAGGAGGGCGCTGTTGGTAAACATTTGCGAGTACTAAAAAAACAAGATGGCCGCCTTGGTTTTGATTTTAGCGACGCGCCGCAAGATCTTTGTACAACTATAATTTAAATTGACAAGAAACATAACAACGGACACGATAACAACACGCCTGTCTTAATGGATTTTAAATTTATTAAACTTACCAAGTTCGTCCGGATACTGTTACAATAACGCATTAATGTCGTGGCTTATACGGCAAACGTCTTGGGTTATTTTATAGTTGTCAAAATCAAATCGAATGCGGACATAAAATTGAGTAAATAATTAAATAAGTTTCTTTTGACTATTGTATCGGACCGGTGTGGCCTGTAAATACCAATGGTGAAATTTTATGCCCATTATATAAACACATCTTTAATTTGCAATTAGATAATTTGTAATGTGCAAACAGTTCACTCACTGTACACACAGCAGCAGGTCAAGTTACCACAAACTGTAAAAATTTCTCATTCGATTTTAAGGTTTAAAATCATTTGGAGTGAGTTTCGTATAAACTGGTGTGCTGGCGACTGTACATTATTTCTGACATAATACACTGGCCTTCAAAACTAAGTACCACACTTTTAAAATTGAAATTTTTCCTAAGTCAGTTTTGAAATAAAAAACGTTTTAGAGCAATTTTTTTCAATATTCTTTGAAATTATTACGTATACATATAACGTTTTTAACTTAAAAAACCGGCCAAGAGCGTGTCGGGCCACGCTCAGTGTAGGGTTCCGTAGTTTCCCGTCCGTCACAATAAGTGTTCCCACTTATGAGTTTAAAGGTGGGTATCCATTACGTTCGCGCTCCAGCAGCACTCCGCGCTCCTGCAACTGCTCCCGGTAGTGGGTACGTGCGCGAACACGGAGCGTGCAATATTGCACGCTCCGCGGCAGGCGCTCCGACTCGTGACGGTTTTTAGCGCGACCACAAAGGGGAGCGCAGTGTGTCAAAGGGGAGCGCATGTAGAAGTGCGCGCGACGTATCCATTGGAGCAGTTGCAGGAGCGCACAACGCTGCTGGAGCGCGAACATAGTGGTAACCCAACTTAAAAATAGTACATTACTGCAGCGGCCAGCAACAGAGGCATTGATGGACGAACGTGTAAATGTGGGCCGAGGCGAAGCCGAGGCACACATACTTAAGTCCAATCTTGCTACTCGATACCCTCTGTCGAGTTTGGGGCCACTTGCTGACCTTTGGGGCTTCAGATTTGCTTGAGCAAGTTTTCTTCTTACTGTACTGTCACTAACGTAGGTTCTTCGGGTTGCGGCTTCGGCTGAAGAAGCCGTTGCTGGACTTCAATTGCATTGAGGTGGCGATTTTTCAACACGGTGGAGACAATATAGCGGTCTTCTCGGGTACGGGTAATGGCAGACCCAAGTGGAGTCACTTGGGTCTGCCATTATAAGGTCTCCTCAGATGGTTTCCAGTTTTTTCGTACCGTCGCGTCGTCGCTTCACCTACCGGACCGTTCTCAATGTTACACCCACCATTCTTGCAGTACGACGCAAACTGATGCTTAGTTCCAGAAAAGCCATGATTCTTGCACATTCTTCTGGTGAAAGAAGCATGATAAATAAAGTTTACGTGGCTGCAGACACCTTGGCTTTCGAATTAAAATTCATCGATCAAGAAATAAATGTGAAAACAAAAACAGAAACGAGAAACTCAAAAGTAAGACAGCAATTTGAAAAGGAGTGTTTTTAAGTTTTTTCAGCATTCCTTAAAATAAGGTTATTGTTTATAAAGATTATATATAAAAAAAAAATGTTTTTGTAATCCTTTTTATTTCGAAAATATATATTGTGTACTTTAAAGGTTATTGCAATTTTAAAAGTGTGGTACTAAGTTTTGAAGGCCAGTGTAGAAACACATGACCTGGAATCTAACTCAATACTCAACACCCACTTTAATTTTCAAATTCAACGATTTATCGGTTAGGTTATAGGTTATATTAAAATTATGGCATTCGTCACAGCTGCCATCCATGTCTACCTGACTATCATCACTACCGATATTATTGACGTGCATACGGCCGTTTATAGTTAAATGTTGGCTAGTAGTAAATACCTATGGCGTTAAGTCCGGTTACAGAGGCGGACTTAATAACACGACCGGCGGTGGAATAAATACGACCGTTTTTGTTAGTTTTATTACACACCTCCAAATGGCCTCATTTTCCACATTTGTGGCATTTATAAATTTTGCACAGACACTTCTTGTCCATGTCGTGATTTTTTGTTACCGCAAACGAACTACGGAAGTCTTCGTAACGTTGGTCACGATCGTGACTCGACGTTGATTCACGCCCATCTCGCGAGCACGCACGAGCGCCGCCGGTGCCACCGCCGCCACCACATTTACCGCTCCCATTGCTCGACCGACTGTGATCAAAGGGGAAGCAGTGAACAAAATATCGTCGCATTTGTGCGATATTTTGTTCACTGCTTCCCCTTTGATCACAGTCATATCTGTGGACAATACGTTCCTGGCTTCTCTAGCACATTCCGCTCGTTCTGCAATCTCCAGTGCTCGACCAACTCAGGGTAAAAGCATTCTGCTCAAACAGTTTGTCACGTTCGGGCCCCGCTCCCAGGCCAAGGACGAACCGATCCGTAAGATTAGTGTCTAGGGCGGCTCCAAATTCACAATAACTCGCTAATCCTCGGAATCGAGCAGCCCAATCGCCCAACGATTCGCCTGAGTTCCTCTTCGCTCCGTAAAATTTTGCCTTGTCCTAAAATGAGCTGCATAAAATGAGTGTCGAGCAATCCTATCAGCTGCTTATAGTCTAGTGCTTCCAAATCGAATGGCTAAATTACGCAGTAAGCGATACGAATCATGTGATAGATGTGTGATTAATGTTGCACTTCTATTGTCCTCCTACACATTGTTGCGTCTCCGTGCGTCATGTTCGTGAACGGGCGCCGTCAGTTGGGACGGGTCATCTCTTAGCTGCCACGGCTTATTCTAATTATTTCATTTATGGGTTGTTTTGTTTAAATTTATATTTGCTATACTCTGGACACTCAGCGTGTACGTCTTATTTACATCGTTCTCACATATAATTATAAATTCAAGATAATGATGTAACTAATATTTATGTAACAACATAAGAATTTAAAAGAGTGTCCATTGAGTTTATTGTCCGTTCGTCTCCATAGGTACCTACTACGCTTTGGAATGGGCAACTGGCTTCATATTTCTGACTGACCGACCACTTGACAATTCAAAAGTGTCTGTAAATGGTTTTATTAAAATAAATACTTTGAGTTTTAGTTGACGCAAAAAAATTGAGTCAACCGGCCTTTATAAATTAACCACTCAAAAGATTTCTATTCAAACGTAATTAAGTTCTTAAAAACGTCTTCGCCATTTTATTTTTTTTCTTCGCGATGGTAAGCTTGATCTCGTTTCCAATGATATTTATTAACTTGGAGGTGGGGAAATAAGTAAACGAGTGTCTTGATTGAACGCTGGTATAATACTGACGTTAACATGGGTCCAACAACACATTCAAAATATAAGAACTATATACTTATGTGACTGGCAAGCGTAAACACATCAAAAAGTCAAGCAACAATAAAAAGGATTTCTTGGTGCTTGACTGACATTGACAGGAGGGCGCTGTTGGTAAACATTTGCGAGTACTAAAAAAACAAGATGGCCGCCTTGGTTTTGATTTTGGCGACGGCGACGCGCCGCAAGATCTTTGTACAACTATAATTTAAATTGACAAGAAACATAACAACGGACACGATAACAACACGCCTGTCTTACCCGAAGGAGGGTAAATATGTACCAGAGGTGTAGGTACCATAGTACATTCACATACCTATTACCAGTTATGTTAAGTCCCATCTAATATGTGGCGAGCCACATTGCCATAGTTTGTAGTTAAACTTTTTCTTGTGAAACTTATGGTGTAAAATTTTCCGCAGTAAATTTGACAAAACAGAAAAAAATTGATTTGACACCAAACAAATATGTACCTACTCTGTCATTCTTAAATCGAGTTTGTTTATTTCACATTTTGAATATTTAAAATAAAAGCTGAATTCAAAGGAATGCGAAACTAGTAGTCATAGGTACCTATATGTTTTTCAATTTGAAATGTATTTACGACACTAATTTACGTTCTGCATGATTCACTGCCACCTTGTCAGTCGGGGACCGGCACAAAATGGCGGCCCTTATTGCGTTAACATCTAATTAACCTCTCAAACCTCTCATCTTGGGGATAACTTAATTGACTCCGCGCGATCATTTATGTAAGTAATTTAATAGCTCATGGTAGCGCTATTAAATCTTTCGCTATTGATCTAAACTTAGATTCAGATTCAATGCCATTGCGAACTAACCTTAATGGCTAGAATACACATGCTATGTAGTAGCAAAAAAGCACACTACTTTCGAGCAGATGCTTCCTAATAGCACACAATCAGCACGTAAACAAGCACGCTACCTAATAGCATTGTATGCATAATAGCATAAGCATAAGTATGATAGCAAGATGCTAAATATATATAAGCTACCTAGCGCACGGTGGATGTGTGGTCGCTACTGCGAGTAAAAAGCTTTTAACTACGTCAAAAATCAAATGAACCATGCCATAATCGTTAGAGTTTTGTGATTGATTTGTATTGTTGGAGGACGAAAAGAGCATGTTTAATTGTGTATCTCTGGCGCGCTAGTAAAAAGTAACTAGCAAATATTAATGCTCAGAGAGCATGCTGTAAATAAGCATACCTACTACCTAGTAGATAGCAAACTAGCACGCTTGTACTTGTTCAATAGCATGTATATTCCAGGCTTTAGGGACAGGTACTTCGAAAAGTTTGGCCGTACCTCCCGAGGTTTAGCGAGCGACCAATAAAATTTTAGACGCCACAAGACACGCATAGAAATGACGGTAATTGAGCCAGGCAGGAGTTCGGAGGCGACTGTGCAATGGCGACCGGCAAAAAACGGATAAAAGTTGGGAACATGAATTTCATGAAAGCACTTTAGCTATTTTTTAGAAGTGTTTTGGCATAACGAAGCCTCTTTCATTGGTTTAATAAAAATATCGGTTAGCTGAGAGAGCGCTTCTTCGAATGTATTTCCAATAATCTTGATAGTCTACGAGACAAACGTTCAAAGTCAATCTCAGTCGTTTCTTTTGATACGCGAATCATTTTCCCATTGTGGCTTAAATGTCGAAAGGTGAAAGTGATAAAGATTATATTAATAAGTAAAGTGGACAGTCAGGAGCAAACGCAAGCGGTGTTCAATGTTCCACGTAATGTGGGATAAGCTTCTAATATTGTAGCGAACGCGATTTACCTCGCGACCTTTGTGAAATATATTACTCCTTGGATTGCAATGAAGGAAAGAAATATTTAAAATTCTTTTTTATTGTGGTGGAAGTATTATGAGCTACCCAAAAATCTTTATATAATTCCGTGAGTCCTTCATAAAATTTGTAACAAATATGTATTTAGATTAACAGAACTAAAATCATTAGAATCATCGATACAACTCTCTAAGTTAGAATTGGCCTCAAATGTCAATACGGTAATTTGAACTGAGATAGTTGTATTGATGATTTTAGTCTCTTCAATCTCCTTCACGTATGCAAATCTTTCGTCTAGTTGCTAGCCAAAGGTTGAGGCCCAACCGTGGCCCAACAAACATCGGCTGTCACCGATTTCTTTGGAAAGTATTACCTGACTACATTAGATCTAGTACCGATTTACAAGTGACTGTCAAAGACTATCGGTATCTCGTCATAAGGCATACGCTGACAGCTAATATATACAATACTATAGCATCTACGTCTACGTTATGTAGCAACTTGTCTATTGGTATACTCTGCCTCTCAGAACAATAACTAAAGCAGTTATTGTTCTGAACTCTGCCTGCTGTTTTTGACTTTTCCAGCATCGTTATCGCTGCGCTGATAGAATGTCACTTTCTCTAGGGCCTAAGGGGTAATTACTTTCAGTCAAATTCCATAAATTAAGATTAACTTAAGCCCTATTAGGTTTATAGCTATCCGTAAGTGGGACCCACGTTTATAATACCTACCATAAATAACTGAATGGTTTCCCATAGTCCAAACCTAAAAGTTTTACGAAAACAAATGATACTGCATCATACGAATATAACTAAATAGCTGAATAGAATAACAATAACTTAATTTATACATCATGTCCTATAAGGAAAACTTTACATTAATACAAACTTAGAAGCTGACACGTGGTAAGTTCACATAAAATAAACATCCTTCAAAAATTTCGAACATAAAGCTAGAACAACATTGACTTACCAAGATATAACCATTATCTATGTTATGATTTATCTTATCATTCTTTGAAGGTTACAAGGAAAATTGTAGAAGATTCTTACAAACACAATTCTTTTTCCACTAACTGTTCACAGTACATACCTACACCCAGCCCCGGGCTTAACTTATCCAAATGCTTTGAAACATAAAGTTTTTTTTACAACTTGGGTAGATATTGAATACTTAGGTACAAATTAGAGGATTATACCCAGGATAAGAATGCTTGAAAACATGCTGGTCCAGTCCAGCTCCAATAGGGTAATCTAGAGTGTAGACAAAATCAAACTAGTTGCAAATATAATTGTATAATTTATTATTTTTATGACATTGATTTACATTCTGTGATTACTTTAACTCACGTACGGACTTATTACTTGTTTAAAAATTTGGAAAGTCGTATACTTCTATAATGTTTGTAAATGTATGTGAGCACCATGTGTCTATCACATAATTAACTTATTGTCATTGCTACATTTTAATTATTTTTACCTATTGTGGTATGGTAGTTTTATTATAGGTGCATCTAGGTCTAGGTCTTCACATATAATTATATAAATAATGTAAACAAAATATTGTGAACAAATTTTAAAAGAGTACCTGACGGTGGAGTTTCTTGCCCACTCTTCTCCAAACGAAACTACTTTTTGGAATGGGTGACTAGAATCAATTCTATTCTAATGTAAATGTTGACGTTCAAAAGTGCCTTTATGTGCCTATTTGAAATACATGCTTTGACTTTTGCTTTTGCTTTTGGCTTTTGCTTATCATCATCATCATTTCAGCCGAAAGACGTTCACCCACTGCTGGACATAGGCCTCCCACAAGCATCGCCACTCCGACCGGATCTGTGCTTCTCGCATAAAGCGGATACCTCATCATCACACTGGTAGAACAGTATGAAAACAAGCAAGTGATTGATAGGTAAAGTAATTCCTCATTGTTAGAATAACATAAAACAAATTCATCAATATAAATCATAAGGTTCAGCGCAAATGGATCATTGTTAGTATTATACGAGTGAAAGTGTGTACTATAAAGTAATAGAACTATTGCAAAATTGATTGGAAATTCCTTCGCCGCGTGGAAAACGAACGAGACCCTAGTAAAACTATTTTTCGATAGAAATTTGAAATCACTCGAATATTGAACGAGTTCTCAACCTGTATTGGTACCTTTATTATCGTGTTATGCGAACCTGAAATGAGGAAATTTATTGACATTATTTCATGTTGTTATTTTCAAACTTTTAGATACTAGCCTAGCAACGATAAAAAAAATACATTCTACCTAATTGGTATTAAGTTATCATTACCATTTGTCGAAGTTTTTAACACATTTAAATAAATATTTTTACTTTTATTTTGACTATAAATTATAATATATAGACTTAAAATAATATTAATAATATGTACATGTTTAAAAAAAAATATGAAAAGAATCATAGGGCATCAAAAAGTTCGTCCGCATCGCTGTCAACAGGAAAACTGCCCAAAAGGCTGGCAGCATTGCCACGTTGTATGGCGATGCTGACTCTTTGGCTTTTGTGCTATGAAGAGTCGACAAACCGCTTGGCAATGTCTCAAAAAACCAAGTGGGCACTCGGACCCCATGGCCCTAGTGTTTCTACCCCAAACGGCTCGAACATATAAGATTGGAATATTTTAATATGTTTACTTATAATAAATATTCATATGTTTACGTTTTAAAAAACCACACAAAAATATTTTTCATTCCGCCCTGATGAAATATGTAACCATGCATTTTGTTTCATCCCTCAATTTATATCCTAACATAAAACATCACGCCTGTACTCATCGAAGAGTTAGGCGGAGGTGTAGGTACCTATAGTAGGTACACCACATTTCGAAAGTTATTTGTCTAAGTCCCATGCAACAGGGGGCGAGCCTATTGCCATCAACTGGGCACAAATCCAGACTCCGACTGAGATATTGCTAATAGAAAACCCCAATTACATTTTTTTTCTTTGCCTTACCTAGGATCGAACCCAGGACCTCATGCTCAGCAGAAGCGTTTGCGGCCACTAGACGAACGAGGCGTTCTACCATTCCATTCCGTAGATTAAAACACCAAACAATAGTAGGCCGTCGAATAAAGGCATAACTCATAATATCAAGGAATCCCCACCACCAAATCCTTTCCCGTCAGGGGACGTACACTTTGAACTGTAGGGAGTAAAGTTAGTTCACCGTGAAACAGGGAAACGTGACTAGACAAAAAAGAACGAAACTCCTGCCGTTTTTACATTTGATTTCGTTGGATTTTGTGAATAGAATAACTTACCGATGTATGTATTATAATTCATAAGTTCTCGGAAGGGTTATGTAAATATGGACCTATGTATGTATGTTGTTATGTGTTCCACGGTTTAAGTCCCCATTTATAACGGGTTGATTGGGCTATATAGAACAATGAGGCTAGTTTGAGTTTGCCTTTATCTAGATGAGAATTGTTGCAGGGTTCGAGTAGTTTGCAGATAGACTATTGCCGACCTGGCCCTGCAGTCTCGACATAGTTAGCAATCGTTTTCGGTTGCTAAGTCCTAACAATCCAGATGTAACGATATTTGGTGGTCTCCACACTCAAAATTATCGGTTGTTACTGGTATTTTAGGTAGGTACCGGTAGGTAACAACCGATAAATTTGAGTGTCGAGACTACCAAACATTTACATCAACATTTACATCTGGATTGTTAGGACTTAGCAACCGAAAACGATTGCTAACTATGTCGAGACTGCAGGCCCTGACGATGATCCTGAAGATCAATTCCAGACGCCTGCAGTAAAAAAATGACCGTCTTGGGCAATCTGTGCCTTGTGGCTACAAGGTGTCACCAACATACTTGCTTGAGTAAGTACCTACCTAAATGATAATGGTAGGTGGTGTTGGGTACCTAGCAGCTGTAGGTGTAATTAAGGCTAATACGAAAAGATACTCGTAGGCAATAAACTAACAAACTACTTAGGTACGTTGGTCAGTAACTAT
Source organism: Brachylomia viminalis (assembly GCA_937001585.2). NCBI lineage: Eukaryota > Metazoa > Arthropoda > Insecta > Lepidoptera > Noctuidae > Brachylomia > Brachylomia viminalis. The sequence goes on along the minus strand of OW443297.2, from coordinate 9,472,732 downwards.
TAGGTATATGCGCCCCCGTGGGTTTAAACTGATACAAGTCTGAAATTCGACACTTTATTGTTTATAAAACTACTTATTTATATCTTAGATGTTATTATTTATTTGGCCAGAATAGGCAGGTATTATAGTAGCCGTTTATCTATATCAAAAACTGGTCCTATTAAAGAACGTGCGATTAATAGCATTTACCGTCGTGACAAATTGAGCAGGGTTGAAGTTACTTAGGACAATATTAGAGAACATGACCTGGACTCACATACCTTTAAAAAAACACAACAAGGGAGATATATCTTATCCTAGGGGTAATATTTTTAGAAAGGTAAGTATCTAATGGGCGTGGGAATCTACAAATTTAGAACTAATTCAAAAGTAGGCTCTTCTTCATCCAAACACAATCATTTTCCTACGAATTGACTATAAAACCAGGATGGCCAACGCAGATGTTCACAACTTTAAATTTTAATTTTACCAGATTTGTTTTTTCCTTAAATATATTCTTCAGGCGAGACATTTTGTGTGGTAAATAATATATGCCGATACCCCACCATTTTGCTTCTGAAAAACGATCGATTTCTATTGTGTTTTTCATCTCGCATACTTAATTAGGTATTAACTAACAAAGCTACAAATATTCTGCTTTTAGCGTTCAAGATTGACTACAAGACGTCCCTTTAGACGTCCCATAGAAAAAGTCAGTACGTGTCGCGAATTCCTTTGTAATAAAAATTATATTCGTTACTCTTTACCCAATTTCCAAAACTTTTATTTTTTTATCACAAACCCGTGTAAAAACTTCCGGATTAAATTACTGAACGTTTGCCGCATTTTAACTAAATAATGCAAATTAAAAAACTACATGGTGCGGAATTTACAATAGGGGCAAAATAAATATACCTATACCTACATCCGAGCTGGCCACCCTGCACACGCTTATACTATAGTCTGAATCAGAATTATGAATGGGACTGCATTAAAAACGTTTCAACATGTTGAAAGGATGCGTAAAGTAGGAATGACCGCCAGACCGAAGAACCTAAAAAAACTGTCAACCAGTGGAAAAATAAAGTTTCTGATAGATGATAACCAATGGAAGCAGAGTGTAGTTGACATTAGGTGAACAGACGATCTGATACAGGTAATATGGAATGGCTGGTCGTAAACAGATAAATACTGTCCGACGTATTAGCCCAGTAATGCCCAGCATCGGTGAAAATAAATGTGATTCTCGGAGTTAAATACCCATAGACATAATTAACGCAAGACCTCATACACCCCAATTAGTGTTGAGTTAAAAGCATTATACAATGACCAAAACATATTTTTTTTAAAGCTATTATTATTAAGAAAATCGTGCTGACCCTAGCATTAGTTTGTGCATTTAAAATTGAGTCTTATTTCCTTGAAATAAGATTTAATTTTCGTTGCCTCAATCGGCGGTCAGTATTGCATAATACATAATTTTTGAAAAAATACCTATATTAAAAGTTACTGAAATGGATTCAGTAGTCAATTATGAGCAAACTACTTTCAGGGCTTGCGTTTATTCTGTTACACCTTGTATACGAAACACATCGGAATTCGAATAATTATAACGCGCAATATCCATCAAAACCGGTCATTCATAAAAATGTGCCACGGATGGGTGAACAAGGTGACATATGGGAGCATTCGCGTGTTTCGTTATTTTCATTGTATGTCATAAAACAAACATGCTGATTCTGTATGCCTGTATTGTTTTTCCTATCTCAATGGCCTGTATATATAATTCTAGCTTATCTCGAAAACTTTTAGCCTAGCCTAGCCTTTAGTGTTCTTGTCATAATTCAATATAATTTTTGCAGGTTTATTCAGAATTCAAATGAAATGTACTTAAATAACAACTTATAGCCGAATGAATAAATATAATATCCTCTCATAACTAAAACTAAATATGGCGTCGCATCGCTGTCAATTTTGTTGTTGTCAAAATAAATACCTACATTTAAGTTGTATTTTGCATTTCTACGTTTGATAACAATGAATTGTAATTTTATTCGAAAATCTACTAACACTGAACTATACAGAGCTATTAAGAACAAAAATATGTGACGTGTTTTGAAATTGCCTATGTAAAACTCATCGCTAGCATGCGCCCGATTCCCGTCGAAATCACTCGCGAAATATGTTGTTTGATTGACTTTTACACAAGCTATTCAAATTCCATTTTCATAAACGGTTTGTTTTTCATTCTTCTCCATCTCCATACAGTAGTTTTGAAGAATTATGGATGATCAGACTACCTATAGTTAATATTTGCAACAATATCTCCTAGCATAGAAGTTACTTTGTTTTTACCAAATCCCGTCAACATCAGCTTTGTAAAGTTAATTTTAAAGAACAATTATAAATATTGTGGTTATGGCCATGGCCTACAAAACCATTAGGTATCAATCCCTAACTCAAGGCATTTATTTCAATTAAACCATTTACAGGCACTTTTGAATAGTCAAGTGGTCGGTCAGTCAGAAATATGAAGCTAGTTGCCCATTCCAAAGTGTAGTAGAGTATCAATTTTAGAGGTAGGTACAGAATTTACTGGACATTCCCCAAAGATCTTCGGTCAATTTGATCTTGATTTGCTTAAAAGCTTTTATTACTGTTATGGGGTGCTTAAAGTTAAATTCAATCGGGCAGGCTGAAACATTCGCCCTTACTAAATCATAAGCAAGCGAGGGCGAGGAATTTCTGGTTTCAGTAGTTTTAATTGGGATACTGGTACTTAAAGAAATTTCCAAATTCTTGAGCAACTTCTTTTTTATCTCAATTGTGCTTTATGTTCCTGTTCGTTTAGTTGTTGATAATTTTCCAAACCGTCTCTATTTTATTGTATTCTATTGTAGGTATAACGTTGTCCTACGGATATAATAAAAGTCCATATCAACAAAGATTTAGTAGGTGTTTACTTTCAGCGACAAAATACAATACGAAACAAATAACGTACCAACGCGTCTGTATTTCACGAAGATTTGGGCAGGGTTGTGGATATCCATAGTACGCCCACAATTCGCCAGCTATGTTTAAGTCCCATATAATAGGGGGCGAGCCTATTGCCACCATCGGGCACAAAATCCAGACTCCGGTCTGCTACTGAGAAATTCCTGATAGAAAAACCCAATAACACTTTGCCCGACCTGGGAATCGAACCCAAGACCTCATGCGACAAAATACAAAGTACAAAGTATTACAAAATACAAGGTATAACAAAACACAAAGTATTACGTAATACAAGGTATAACAAAACACAAAGTATTACAAAATACAAGGTATAACAAAACACAAAGTATTACAAAATACAAGGTATAACAAAACACAAAGTATTACAAAATACAAGGTATAACAAAACACAAAGTATTACAAAACACAAAGTATTACAAAATACAAGGTATAACAAAACACAAAGTATTACAAAATACAAAGTATTACAAAATACAAGGTATAACAAAACACAAAGTATTACAAAACACAAGGTATAACAAAACACAAAGTATTACAAAACACAAAGTATTACAAAATACAAAGTATTACAAAATACAAAGTATTACAAAATGACTCGCCAAGAAAATGATCATAGTACCAGAACAACAGACTATCATTTGATAATGTTGCATCCACTAAATCAACGTGCCAGTCTGGCGCGCATAACTAAAGCAATAAAATGTATTCACACATAAAATAGCCCGGACCTACAATGTTCGTAATTTACTAACAACAAAGTCAAACTACAGAACTGGGCTAATAAACTAGTTACTATGGCTTAGCGTTGCTGTTATCAGTTCCAGTTAATTTTATTTGTACCTATTTGTGGATGTGAGAGCATTTACGAATAACAATATTATTTTAAAGTTAAGTCATATCTTGGGTAATCAGCACAGGTACTAAACTTGACGGCTGACTATCTTTATAATTTTTATTGCTGAATGCGCTCTAGAGCTCGATCACGCCTGTTGTTGTTGATGATATTTATTTTAGCGTTGTCGGGCTGGCAATAAGAATGAAGTCAGTTTTAAGAACTGAGAATTTATTGGGAGATCTGTACTGAGGGAAAAAAAAACATTATTTCAAACTTTATATGCACTCATATCTTTGTTTGTTTTATCTATACACAACACTAACTTAACTTAACAACTAACTTGCTATTAACATGTTTATACACACAATCCCCAACTAAACAATGCTTCAAAATAACCATTTTTCTAATAATTACCTACCTAAGCAATGTTATGCAACAGTTTCATAAACGAAATTTTAATGCTAATAGAGTTGCACGCCAAATTCAATTTAACTTTGGATTTTTCTGAAAAGTCTTATGTGGAACAAGTTTCCAAAGTTTGACCATTGATATGAAATTGATGTTTATTATTCAGTAAATATATCATTCCTACAGTCGCGAATCGCATTTTGATCAACATACGACGTAAAACAGATCTGAAATTTGAATTTGGCAAAAATCCAAAGAAAATTGGAAATTGGCTGCAGCTGAGGATTCACCTTCAGGTACTATTTTTGATTTCATAATAATTAGAATGCCGTATTGCCGTTGAGGACGTCATATAAATAAAGTTCAAACATGTTTTAACGAAAATATCAATAATCACAGAATATTCTTCATTATTTGTTGGTCCGCAAATCAGCATCCATTTTTGTTCTCCTAATAATAATAATGGGTTCCTTCATAGACTCACATCAACATCAGACAATTTGATACATAAAAAAATTAATAAGATTAAATTGGTCGTCATAAATTAAAACTGCAAATAACTGAAATGGTTCTTCAATTCCATTTTTACAATAAAAATTAACAATGTCCATTGCCATCGATATGGAATGGCTCTCGTATCGAATAACGTAAATACCTCCGAAGGGATTTGCGGTTCCAGAACAAGGGACCGTGTTTACATTTGTCATTGACAATGCCATCCGGTACACCTCTTTGCGGTTAACTCGAGAGCTTACGGTATACCGATGTCAACCGAACGATTGATTTCTGAACAATCATGTAAATTTGGTTGTGATCTTAATTAACTTCATTTGGCTTTGGTTAGCTCCTAAATCCCTTGTAAAGATTAGGTCACTTTACAACTGTTCGGTTGTTTAGTTACAGTATGTAAAGCTTGGGTTTCCTACGATAACGTTGGCCGTCATATAACGGCTGTCATGGAATTGATGGCACCGGGCTTTGCCGTCACGGTGTCAAAAAAACTATTTATTGAAACAACTAACTTTCATAAATAACGTTTCAGCGACATCATTCGACGGTAAATTGCGGACGCTATGTAGCGGCCACCACAGTCTTAGGAAACCCTAGCATAGTTAACCACATTTCACCCTGTGTCCATGTGGTAGGAATCTATCACCGGATTCAATTTATGTTCAGTCATTCAGATCCTATACTTTCAATATGGGTCACGTGAGTATTGCGGTTTTTATAGCTCGTGGAATTGGATCACGGGCGGATTATAAAAATATTTTTAAATAACGGATAATAACAAGACCCGGTTCACGGGTAGTATTTATTGGTATTTCAGGATCGTCAAATACATACTATATACATACATAAACTCACGACTTCGCCACATGGGGGGAGACAGAAATACAGCCACCTGCAATGGTCCTTAAATACTCCTTTTGCTTCGTCTACGTTCATACAATCTAATAATCGAAATTGTTTTGTTAAATTTGTTCGTTAATCTATTTTTCTTTCTTTCTTAAACATCAGGTCATACACGCACGCCGGCTGCGAGTACTACGCACCTGACTTTTCTGAAGACCATCACCGCTAAGGTCACTATTTCCTTTTAGAGCAACCCCTCCCGGCGTTTCCCCTCACATGTGCCTTGTAAATACCTTTTGTTTAGTTTTGGTAGTTTGTAAGGATCGTAGCAGGGTGACGTTCTGCCGGCGTGGGTGCGTTTCTGCCTACGGCTTCTTAAGGCTCGTGTTTATGTATGTATACTGTATGGGTAGTGGAACCTAAAGCCGTCTTCTATTGAGAATTCCCAAAATCAAAGGTTTCGTGAAAAATCTCGACAAAACCCCTGGCGATCGATGGCTACCCAGTTAAATACACAATAATTACAGCTTTTGTTCGAGAAATAAAGGCAACTTGAAATAAGTGCGACACGCGACACGAATCGCACACGACAGAAAGGCACAGCTCGTCGCGGATAGGTGGTGCCTTTGTGTTGCGTCGCGTGTCGCGCCTGTGCCCTGTTTGTAGGAGCCTTAATACATTTCGATGTCTGAAGTTGAGCACAAAACTAGATGAATTAATTTATCGTTGTTAGTAAGTAACCTCAGTGCACCGTGCGTGGCGCCATCTATTCTCTGACTTGAAAGTGTTTACAACGCAAGTTCAGCAAGTACGCCGTAACTACCGGCTAGTTATGAAGTAAAAAGTTCCTCCCAGTGTGCCATTAAACCTGAAAAGGGAAGGAAAATATTTGTGCTGAAAATAATCCTGAAATATAGTGCAAGGTATTGAAAATAGAGGACAAAGGAAAATGCACCGTATTGACTTTCGTACATAATGACTAAGGTTAGCCAAACCCCAATGTTCATTGCGCTATATACCTAGGTAGGTATAACATGCGAGTTGCCTCTGCATCACACTGCAACTGGTGCAATGTGTTGAAAAATCCTAATCCTAACTTATAATGTATAAATGCGAAAGTAAGTTTGTTTGTTACCTTTTCACGCCTAAACTACTGAACAGATCATCATGAAATTTAGCATATACGTTGTCAGGGCTACAGAAAAGAACATAGGGTCCTTTTATCCAGAAAAAAGTACTGTTCTCGAGGGAAAGAACAATAACTTTCGACGGTCACAATTGCTTTAGGACGCTAGATGACGCTACATGTCTATCGAATTTTAATTGAATTAATTATATTATTAGAAACTATAGAATTGTGGTAAATGGTTTTTTTGTTTTTAAATTTAAGTAATACATTTTGTAAGTGAACTCCAACACCGTTTAGCCGAATAGCATTAAATTTGGCACATAGGTACGTGTGTATGTATTTTTAATGGGGAAGGATTTACAGGAATTACTTCGGCCTCCACGCGGGCAAAAGCTAGTAGATAAAAAAGAAGAGAATAGTTAGAAGTAGGTAAAAGATTAAAATGACATGAATAAAATGTGACTATGAGTACGAATCAAGCCAAATCAATCCGACTTGAGGGTATCAGGGACTAAATACTATGAAAACGTACCTGAAGATGTCTTGTGTGGTACCTCTTTACCGTAAACCGGGGCTACTTTGATCAATATTGAACTTTGAAAGTCCATATCTTTTAAATTAGTGGGTAAAAAAAATACAAAAAATGTCTAATAATCGGTTTTTTTATCACTCTCGATTCCTGTAATGATAAGTGAAAAAACATAGCTTGAAATTGAGAAAAAAAATAAAAATTGGCTGATCAAAGTTAAACGTAGGATGGGGTTACTTTGATACCCCCGATTTTATTGCGTGATTATTTGATTAATGATGATGATGATGATGATTAAAAAGTAACTCCAATAACAATGCCAATTCAATTTAAAAAACCAAAATCTGCCAACGGGAATAATAAATATTGACGTTTTTGTCGTATGGGGTAACTTTGATCTAGTAAAGCTATTAATAGAGATATATTTACCTTTTTTAATTAAAATCGTTGACGAAGTCTCCGCGTGTCCTCAGAAAAGGATATGACAGTTCTTCAGTGTTGGTAACATCGAAAAAAAAATTACCAAATTGCGTTTCGTTTAACGCAATTCGCGATTTTATACGAAATGGAAGTTTTGATCAAAGTCATCCCGCAATTCAAAGTAACCCCGGTTAATGGTACTAAGAATTACTAAAGTTAAGTATTTGGGTCACTGGATCACCGATGACTAAAAGGACAGTACTGACGTTGAAAGAGAGCGCAGGTCATTGTCTTAACGATGTAATATGTTAGCTCGCAGGTTTGCACGGTGTACAAAACAAGCAAAGGTAACGCTGTTCAAAGCATATTGTCAATCCTTTTACACGTGCGGCCTGTAGGTTGACTATTTGCAGAGGGCATACAGTGACCTGCGAGTCCAGTATAACAATGCGTTCAGGATGCTGATGGGACTGCCGCGGTATTGCAGCGCCTCTGCTATGTTTCGCTACTATTATGCGTAAGCGTTGCACCTCCACCCTTGCACGCATGCGTGCTAGTACCAACAGCATCTTGGCCGTATTGGTGGATAGATGGGACTCTCCGATGCTCGAGCCCTGGATACGACTGCATGTGTTCAAGTAAAAACGCGTAGGTACTTGCGTCGGATAGTCCACGTAGGTCTTTAGTTTGTAATGTGTATTTTTGTACTAACATTAGTTTTATAAGTATTTATGTATTAATAAATTTATAGATGTACAAATCTGAAATAAATATATATTATTATTATTATTTTACCCTTTAACATAATCGCACCTTTCTGATACATCCTGAATAACAAATATAAAGTCTACACCATAATAATAGATAGATATAGAAAATACAAAGACAAATCACACTATATTTGTTAAGGACAGCCAAATAACGGGGCGTCTCCCACGAAAATTATCAACAGTCAAGTATTAATGTTAAAGTTCACTTATCGATGGTAGTTGATTCTCAAAGTAAACACTAACCTTCACCGACAGTCAATTAATCTTTCTAAATAATGACTTCCTCAATTAACTAAACCTTGTATAGGTAGGTTCGTGAGTGACAATTACTTAACGTAAAAGCATTGTTTTTTGGATGACAGTATAAAATATGTCAGTTTAGCGGGTGCTAGGCTAGAAAGAGGAAACGAAAGTCAGTGATTAGCTAAGGTGATAAGTATCGTCTTCGCCTAAGTGTCCTTTTGCTTTTGTATTTATTCTTTCCTTTCTTTTCTTTTTTTTTTAAAGGTTTCCCCACACTAGGAATTTCTCCTGTATTGTGGGTGCGTTTACAGCCATTTAAAGTCACATACAGAAACAGCCAGACAGAACAACTACTTGTAGGTCATACACATATTTGTTCCGTGCAGGAATACAACCTGCGACACGCAGCGCAGCAGTCAATCGCTTAACCACGGCGCCAACCGTGCTGTTTATTTGTATAGTAACAGTTAGTAAGCAGTGTTGTTGTAAGTATTTATTAGTTATTTGTTTGTTTTGTGTAATTTGCTAGTCATGTAATTTAGTACCTAGTGTAAAAAGTAAGTTGTTTTAAATATTGTATATAAGCATTTAACTGTACATGAAATAAACCTTGAACTAGTTATCTATGTAATCATTGTATGTACAACAAGCATTTTAGTTTTTCGAAAGAAAGTGTCTTTGTGATACAGATCTTAACTTAATTTGATAGACAACTCACAGGCAAAACAGCTGAATCTACGAGTAGAAGCATGGAATTTTGGAAAAAACTTGCGATACGGAGTTCGAAATGCGTTCACAGATAGTAGCAGCATTTGACCACATCAATTCTGATACCTCCGTTCTGCGGAGCGTACGTAGGCGTTGCAACAAATATGTAGAGGTACAAGGTGGTCATATCGAACAGCATCTCCGAGCCGTGAAATAGACATCTAAATTAATGCATTTAAATAAACATAAGGTTTTATGTGACAGACGCGGCGACTGTGTTTTGTTTAAATGAATGAAGTGTTAAATTTAAACTTGTGTAGCAAAATAGCTAGGTAAGTGGCGGCGGTGTACCGGCGCAGCGGCACCGACCAAAGAGAGTGGGCGGGAACGTTCTATTTTTTTTCTGGTTTTCTCGCCATCGCTTCATGCAGAATTGCAGAGTTAAGAAATCAGTTAAACATTACAAATATTAATAATTACATATTTATTTTAATTATTTTTTTGAACAGTTTATTATAAATGACTTGCTGTATACCGATTCTTAAAACGTAGGTAAAAGGAACAACAGGGTTTTTGTTACATATTGTATAAAGATTTTTCCCACAAGGAAGGATTTTAGAAAATTCATCCTCTTATGGGGTTAAATAGGGGATGAAATTTTGAAGGGAAGCTCCTCGTGTTTGCCGATGTGAAACCTCATCGGGCACATGGCTTGTAAATGTCATAATTATCAGACCAATGAACAAGACCAAACAAGACAAGCCATCTTTGCACATTGTGCAGGGAAGCGGTCACAAAATATTGGCAAAATCATCACAGAGCAAAAGATTGGTGATTGTTTTTTTTTTAACTTGTTACTATCAAAAAAGAAAATAGGGCATTCAAGGTTTTAGGTGCAATAATATCTATCTATATGTATTTTTTTTATATTTATACTGTAATAGCTTGTGCATGTTGTGTAACTTCATCCGCGTGAATTTTATTGTTCCCCCGACCCACCCCGTCGCATCGCATCGCCCGCCCGCACTAGGTATTACTTCGTTTTCGCTTACCGTTCTTTCAGTTTTTTTTCTTTCTGCTTGGCTCCTAAGGGTGGTAGCGTGATGTTAAATACCCTATAACCTTCCTCAAGAATCGGGCTATCAAATGCAAAACGAATTTTTCAAATCCGACCGATAGTTCTGGAGCTACCGGTCAGGTTTGAAAAATTACCCTACATACAAACAAATTATACTTCCTTATACCTAATATTCGCAGCTCTTATGGTATGCATAATAAAAATAATTATATTCTATTCTTGATCGCCTTACACTTTCAGCCCTTCCAGGCCCTTCCAATTCTTAAAGAATTGACAGGCATCTACCATATTGATCTAGGGATAACCAATTTAAGTGCGTACCTTGAGATCCTAAATTCAATCAAGGCGGAATGTAATTGGGTCTCTCTATTATAAGATTGTCAGTTGTTTCCAGGCGCTGTGGACCTTATACCGATCCCTTCGAAAATCAGAACAAAGACAAACAATGGAAGACCTGAAAACGAATCTACTGAACCCGGACCCTGGTAGGTATTTGTAAGCAGACATTACCTTTGGTTTGTTTCTCGGCTTATCCACTTTACAGAAAAAAAAACTGGCCAAGTAACTGTTGGACCACGCACTGTGAAAGGTTCCGCAGGCGAGATGAACCTACGCATGCACAACATTGATTTTATTGACAGCAAAAATAAGTTTGTATTTCACAATAATTTTCAAAGCAACTATGCTAAACATTCCGCACATTATCTAGTGTTAGTTTACCGGCTTTCATATCCTCGGTCTACGGCACTGAAAAATTAATCAGATAAATTCTAGACCCCACACTAATTCATTTTGATGTACCGTGCTTCACCGAGGCTATGGATGCCTGGAGACTCACTTGCCCGAATTCAGATCAACCCGATAATCCATCTTCCCAGAGACAGTGAGATGAGCCACTTTGCAGAGTAGTACAGAACAATTTACTTAACATGTCTGCTACTACTGCGGAGCGTGCGCGCCTGCTTGCTGTGGGTAAGTGGGAGTCATAGGAGTGGCTTCATGCACTATCGTCGTTGAACATAGGCACTTTGTTCGACGACACTACATTCCGCCTCGCTGCTTCCCTACGACTAGGAGCTCCTTGTTGTTCTCCTCATCGCTGTCACTGTGGCGAAGTTGTCAACAGCCTCGGACACCACGGCCTGTCTTGCAGCCGAAGTGCGGGCAGCGTAGCTCGGCACGCGAACATAAATGACATCATCCGACGAGCTCTTGTCACCGTCGGCCTTCCAGCTGTATTAGAACCTAATGGCTTGGCTCGCGACGATGGCAAGAGACCGGACGGCATATCTTTATTTCCTTGGAAGGTGGGTAGGCCTTTAGTGTGGGACGCAACGTGTGTTGATACTTTTGCGCTACCCCATCTTCCTAGCTCGGCGTGCTGTGCTGGCGCTGCTGCTGCGGCTGTGGAAAACCTCAAGCGGCGAAAGTATAATAACCTTATTGGTAATTATATTTTCGAGCCGTTTGGGGTTGAAAACCTCGGGCAGTGGAGTCCGAGTGCTCACGGTTTGTTTAACGAAATCTCCAAACAGCTAGGTGACACTTCCCGTGACCCAAGGGCTGGCCTTTACCTTGGCCAGAGGCTTAGTATTGCCATACAACGTGACAATGCCGCCAGTCTCTTGGGTACATTACCAGTTGACAGTGATGCGGAGGAATTTTTCGACGCCGTATTTTGATTTGTTAATAGTTTTAGTTAGTTTAGGTTATTATATTTTTATTTTATTAGTCTAATTAATATATAATAGTTTTAGTTAGTTTAGGTCATTTATTTTAATAGTTTATCTAATATAAGAAGTTTTTGCTAAACTATAGATACATAAACAAAGTTATATCTGGGGTTGTAAATGAAATATAGGTACCTACCATACATCTCAAAAACTACACGACACATCGTACCACTTCTACGCGTTCTACTTACAATGTCAATTTTTCATAATTGTCCACCGTCTAGTTGTACAGTTAGATGGAATACACATTTTTTTATCGATATTGCTAATAGTCTCCGAATAAAATGGTTGTAAAATAGAGTAAAATTATAAGGGTTTAATTTGGGCCATTTGGCTAAGGAACCCTAAAAAGCCTGTTTTAAATATGGCAGCCTATAATTGTCCCACTGCGGGGTAAATGCCACTTTCTTAATAAAATAACGAATGAGAATGGATCACCAGGATTGATGACGTCCAAGTTCTTTCAATGTTTCTCTTCACCGTAAATCAGTGAGATATATAAATAAAAGGGGCTCGTGGCTACATAATAACGGGTCGATCGAAGGTTAAGCTACGCTTGCCGCAGTCGGTTCGTGGATGGGTAACCGTCCATTACATATCGAGACGCCGCCGTGCCTTGGAAAGCACGTTAAGCGTTGGTCTTAGCTGTCATTCGTAGATCTTTGACGGTCGTTACTGGTAGTCAGAAGCCCAAAGTCTGACAACGAGTCTTAACTAAAGTTATCGTCTTACCCAGTAACTGGGTTGTGGAGATCAGATAAGCAGTCGATCCATGTAAAGTACTGGTATAGCTGCATGCAGTAAGACAAGAAGTCGACCCTAAAATAATTGGAAAAGGTTAGGTAGATTGTAGTGTGTGTTGTGATTAATATTCTAGTGTTATTTATTTTAGAAGTATGTATGTATGTTTGTATGTATGTATGTATATTATCATATTATTTGTTTTACTTTATTAAGTGAATTGTTTTTGATTTTATGTATTTTATTTTCTCTTTTACTCTTACACACGCTGTCTACATCTCTAAATCTACTATCCTATCGCAGGTATGCTGGAAGAGATTTCATTAGAAATAAGCATCACCTTTGTACCTATTTTTCTGTTATTTTCTTCTTGTCTGTTTATATAAGTGTTTACATAAATGGTTAAATAAATAAATTGTAGATTGACACAAGTAAAACACAAACAAAATGTACATATAACAACTCAAGAACCAGCTCCATAAACCCACCTAAACATACAACAGCAACAATAGTTTAAAAACAAATCACATTCGCCATAAACAGAGCAATAACATTCATGCACAAACTATTCTTGTATCATGCATTATTTATATCCACACGGCAGCCAAACGTTGCCAATTTGTCAGCAAGGTTAGTAGGCCAGCAAATGTTTTTTACCATGGACTATTGGACTTGGAGGAGTGTGAGATTATGTCCAAATGATGTGCTGGTTACTGGAGGACCGCCAAATCTGAGCGCCTCGGGAACAGCGCGGCCTTGCCAAAAGCTAACTGATCGATGGCCTTAGGAATTTGCAAGCGGATTCAGGAGTATATATAATGTTTGGGTTAATAATAGGGGAGAATGCCAGATTGTGTTGTGAATTATGTTATCATAATTATTGTTTGTTTGTGTCTTAAACATGTCTATAGTGAAATGTGGGTGTTCTATAACCATACAACACGGATCAGGAGTATTATTTTATTTTATGACATGAAATAGTAGCGATAAAATGGAAGGTAAGTCCCAAAAACAACCAGCCGGTCGATTTTGTAAAAATCTCACCGTGAAGACTTGCGTGGAGTGAGCCCATCTATATTACTATACTCTTTGGAGTGAGCTGTCAGTGTTATCCCACTGATGCTAGGGATTGACCAACGTTTCATTTACAATCATAATCGAGATTTTAATAATATGTTTTATTCAAATTCTATTGATAATTTTATATTATTTCAAACCTAGAATGTAGTTAAGTCTTTTTTTTTCTTAAAAATAAAGAAAAAAAACAACGTCGAGTTTCTGACTGAGTTATTATTTTGCTATTTTATTTTAAAACCCCCAAAATAGTAATGTTGAGACACTTAGCTTAGCTTAGCTTAGCTTAGCTTTGAAATACTTAATATAATATTATCGATAGAATTTGTATAAAAATTATTATTAAAATTTCGATTATGATTGTAAATGTAATGCTTGGCCTATCCCTAGCATCAGTAGGACGACACTGACAGCTCACTCCACGCTCACTTCACCTAAGTTTTCACGGTGAGATGGTTACAGAATCGCACTGCAGCTTACTTTCGCCAAAATATTACACCTAATCATGATTATCATCAGCTGCCTAGACTTTTCCCAAATATATTAAGTAAGTATGCTAAGTTTGATTCAGCCTTTCTTCTCAGAGTAATCAGCTAAGAAACGCCGGCCTCAACAAGTTTTTAAAAAAAATATTGACGTGTAAAAGTGTTTGTACAAACCTACTTACAGAAATGAAATCATTTATCATTTATGTTGGGGTCGGCTTCCAGTCTGAATACCAGTAACATGGAGCTACTCCTCCTCCACAACCCAGTTACTGGGTAATACGATAATACCCCTTGATAAGACTGGTTGTCAGACTTTTGAACTTCTGACGACCCGTAACGACTATCAAAGGTCCATGAATGACAGCCGAGACCAACGGCTTAACGTGCTTTCCGAGACATAGAGGTATGTAAAGATGTTCGCCCATCCACGGACCAACCGTGGCAAGCGTAGCTTAACCTGATCGGTCGACCCGTGCGGCTGTTATTACTAAGCCACAAACTCCACAAAATGTTGCACGTAATATTATACCTAATTGTAGGAAGCCTTTAAAATTGTTTTCGTATCACAGAATTTTTGTTCTTGAAACAGCTTCCGGCAAACTATGAGGGTTGTATCGAGCCCGCTTAGTTAAATAAGACAGTGTGGAATATATTATAAGTAATAGGCAAGCATCTACGAACAATTTTAGACCTATTCATACACTTACAATTACATTCTGAAAACTTGAACAATTTGGGAGCAATGCAATAAACGCTTTATCTCGTGGATTAAATCATAGAAATAACGACACTTGAATAGATTCCCATTCAAAAAGCTTTCCCATAACTTAAAAGTTCCAAAAGCGTAGTCGCTGATTGCTACGCCGTAGCTCAGTTTGCTACGTCGCGCCGCCGTAGCATTGTGTATTGTTTTGAGAACCGTGCGCCCGCGCGGATTTCAAAAACGTCACATGTATTTCTAGTCATTTTTCTAGGCGGTAGACGACTCGGCAATCGCAGTTGGTGAAAACGTAGTACTAGTTCTAACATACAAGCTATATTAAGATAAGATTTTATATCAGTTGCATAAACATACCGTGTCTGCAGAGATTCCTATCACGGCAGTCTGGATTATTCAAAGGCATTAATACCTCGGCAAAGGAACGAAAGTAAACGAAGGTAAGATAAGGCGGTTAAAATATTCACGAGGGCACGAATCCAATATTCTTGTTATCTAGTTAGCGAACAGCCGAGACTTGCACCGAAATAGAACCATAATTCCTGTGAATAATGCTGATAGAATAAGGTATACTTACATAAATACATTAATTCATGTACTTATTATGCTCTATGTAAAGTACTGGTATTCAGCTGCATCTGGTAAGACTGGAAGCTGACCCCAACAAAGGTGGGAAAAGGTTAGGTAGAAGAGAGTGTGTTATTCTAAATCCGTGATTTGCATTCCCATAGGAGACAGGGGTCTTACGGCGTCTGATTACGAGTGACAGTGCCAGTGTTTGGTAGTAAATATAGATCGCAAATCTGTTTTAATTTTTAATCGACCTCGATAACGAAGAGGTTATCGAATCGACAGTATTTTTTATTTATGTGTTTAGCAATACGTGTTTAGCAAGACGGCATGGTTGGCGCAGTGGTTAAGCGATTGACTGCTGCGTTACGTGTCGCGGGTTCGATTCCCGCACGGAACAAATATTTGTATGACCTGCAAGTAGTTGTTCCGGGTCTGGCTGTTTGTGTATGTGAGCTTAAATGTTTGTAAACGCACCCACGATACAGGAGAAATTCCTAGTGTGGGGCAACGTTTAAAAAAAAAAAAAAAAATACCTTCGCGAATTTTTCACGGGTTTAGATGATTATTTTTTGTTTGGAAGAGTATTCTCCCTAGGTGGTCGCATTGGTGAAGATCTGATGAAGATCTTTGGAGATAGACTATGAAATTCTTCAATAAACGCACATCTCCCGCGACTGTTGCGATCGTATATCTATGTATTGTTGACACAAGTCCATAATATACAGCACGCCGGTAGGCTTCGAAGAGGTACGCAGATGTGTTCAGAACACCCACATTTCGTCAGTTTTGTTATTGTTATATTTAATCCCAAATAGTTTACGCGTCGGAGCACCTACGAAATCAAATCAAAAGTAATTTATTTAAATTAGGCTGATAATCAACACTTTTTGAACATCAATACGACAGTCACCCAAAACGCCCACCCTCGTACATTGAAGGGATTCACGGTGTGTGTTTTTGAGTTAGCTTCAATAATACGTATTTAATCCACTTTGTGGATTTTAATGATGTTATAAAACTTTCTGTCACGGTTTACAAAGCAATTAGTGGCAGTTATACGAATCTGTGTGCGGTAGGTACGATAACGAAAAAGAGAAAAATTTAAAACAATGTTACAACAAAGCAATTTTCTTCCGTTTTAATTTTTAAAATCAACTTAAAGCTTTGATTAAAAGCTTATTTATATATCTTTAAAGCCTCTATTTGTTTATTTAATAAACTTTTTTATGTTCTTTTAAATACATTGTTTTAAAGACGTCCAACCTCATAACTAACAGCTAGTTATTAAAAAGAAAACAAAATAATAATATAAATGGTTTCGCTGTATTTACCCACAGCCAAAAACCAACACCATTAATGTAAAAGGACTGGGTCAAAACACGACACCAATATGCCTGGGGGCTGTGGATATATGTGTGGACTTAGTAGGTACATACAATACACAGTACAACACAAAATACACAGTACAACACAAATACGAATTAATCTGCCGGGGATGCTCGGTCATCACTTGGTGTTCCTCCCACAACCGGGAGGAACACCATGTGATGTTATTCAGAGAAAAATATTAGCCGGTGCAAGCCTTTCACCAGTAACTGCCGTAGTATGCTCGCATCGCTCACTCAGATCGAGCGCGGATGTTGCAGTTCCAATCAAGCCCTCACCTTTAAAGAGGTGTCTTCTTATACTTAGTCTACTGCCGTTGAAACCTCCTAATGTTCTTGTAATGCTACAATATAAAAGACAATATTTGATGTTTTTTTTTATAGTTTTCCGGTGGTACCCTGGCTATTGTATTTGCTCATAACTAAACTTTTTTAGGCTTATGTGATCTGTATGATGCAAACTTTCTTCGATTGTCGTTTTTTTACGATTACGAGCGGATATGAGGCGAACAAAGTTTTTACATAGGTATTTGTAACAAATTATCTTACGTTTTTGATACTGCTATAGCCATTTTGCTCAACACTAGACTTAGTAGGCTCATTGCTTTTACTGATTATGATATTTTTCAGCACTGAGCAGATTTACGGCCGATATGAGACGATATCTTAAACTTTTTTGATATGTGCCAGAGATTTGTTTATGATTTCTGATTTCTGACACTGCCGTAAGTAGCTATTGTATTTGGATGGCACTAGACTTTTTGGGCTATTTGCATTTCTTAGATGCAAGCTCACTTCAATTAGCTTAGCTTTTTTCTCGTTTCTGATCAGATTTACGGCTGATGTAAGATGACATTTGATTTTTGTTCTACTGTCAACTTCATATTAATTTTTAACCCTTTTTTGCCACTATTTTATTGTTTATCTTTAGGTTCTAGACTTAGTGTTTTGACAATTGTTGACAACGACACTTGAATCACTGCTCTAGATAAACCATTGATATAGAACATCTATGAGATAAACACATTTTTGCGCTATACGAATTGTGATTTCGACACATAGTGAAAATAAGAGGTTCGCGCGCATGCGCGTGCACTCGCGGTGTGGCGTCATAAGCAAATTATAACGTGCTTCAAAATTGTTAAAAATAACCATCATCTGTCTAGCCTTTTCCCAACTAATTTGGGGTCGGCTTCCAAAATTGTTATAAATATGACCTATCTTCTGAATGCTCAAACATCACTCCAACACAAAAAGTCTTGCAGTTATTAACGGTTGAAATCTTACATGTTTTTGTCGGTCAGAAATATTGAATTTACCACCAGTACACCGAGTGAAAAAACGTTTCCATGTCAAAACAAGCACTTACAAACGGATCAGATTTGAAGTAATAAAGGAAAATGGCCATAGAAGTGACTAGACAGTAAAGTTACCTTGGAGCCTAGATGATGGGATTGATGTTGAATGCTTCCGAGTTTTATTTTACTATTTTTTTTTGTAAAATCTCTCATTTACTTACATACTTAGACTAACGCCTTTTTCCCATGGGGGAAACTGCAGAACCGTTCCTTACATCCATCTCCTTTTGCTTCGTTTACGTTTATACTTCTGGTCTCTCATGTACCTATGTATATCTAGGTGTTCTTACTATACTGTTACCCTTAACACAATACTAGAACCCTGTACACGTACCCATCGACTATTCCTTTAACAAAGTGCCAGTATCCCGTATATTATTACTTTTTTACGATAGCGCCCATTGAAAGATTCGCTCACTCCTTTTGTGAAGGTAAAGTTGAAAGGTTCAATAAATAGTGATTTAATACAATTGTGACGGATGCGAAAAGCAATTTAGAACGACGTTTTTTCAGGCGTAGAATAAAAGTCGTTTTGTTCGTGACTTTCAGGAATTCATAAAATATATTAACATACAAATTAATACACGGGCTCAATGCATTCCTAGAAAGTTTTTCCATTAATATAAATAAATGTATGAATGTACTACGAGGGGTATCCCAAAAGAAATTAGATACCTACTCAAAAATTATAAAAAAAATATTCTTTATTACAAGTATCGATATTTTCGAAGTCTAACGTCTACGTCTGAACCAATTGTAAAATACTTCTCACCACTGTTCCTTATACACCTCTGAAATCTCGAAATTATAGGCAGCCAGTGCAACTTCTTTGCTTTCCAACCTTTTCCCCTTTACTTCTTTTTAGATTTTTGAAAACAGGTAAAAATCACAAGGCGTTAGGTCGGGGGAATTTGGCGGGTGATTGAGGACAGACACGTTTTTTAAGTAAAAAAAAGTCGAGTGTTCTGGTAGACGTGTGCGGCGCCACATTGTCGTTGTGCCAGAGAAGGCGCCGGATTCCTGACTGCGGTAGCTGGTCACATCAAGTCGATATTACTGTTGGGGCACAAACTGTAACATACCATTCGGAGTTCACCTTTCTTTGATCCTCTGGCATTACAGTGGCAATATGACCCGTTTTGCAGAAAAAACGAGGCGACCATTTGTTTCTGTGTGCTTCGTGCACGGCGACATTTCGTTGGAGTTGGCTCACCTTCAAAGCACCATACAGTCTACTGTCGCTTTATTTCGGGATTATAGTTATACAATATGTAACAAAAACCCTGTTGTTCCTTTTAGGGACGTATATATTTACCTACAAGCACAACATTGATGAAATTATAATTTAAAAAAAATGAGCAATGGCCAGTCGAGAGGTCAATATCAAATAACTATTAAAATACAATACATTCAAAAAAATGTTTAGAGTATCTGATTTTACAAGTACCTACATCTATATTTCGCTAAATAGCCTACGAGATCGGCGGCTTTCTTTTTAAGTCGACAGAAGATGCCGCCAAAAGCTACCGCGGTGCACGGGCCCCGTGTCGGTACCACGTGCCTACCTACCCCTTTACCCCGCCACCCGCCGCCCTGCTAATCACTTCCTTAGTCTCCCACACAACTTAGTTTGAACGGATGTTATTGTTGACCTACGTAGTGAATGACTTGTGATATGTTTATGTAGTTAAATTTTTACCATGTCCTATTCTAACGTAGAATATTTTAATATGTTGATGTGCACGCAGAAGCACGCAGACTCTACCAAGAACGTTTTGCGAGTCTACCATTACCATCGGCGATTGCATTCTAACGTTTGCACGTACGTACAATACCGGAAGTGTGAACGGACGAGACCAACATCGAGCTGACGCAGGCAGACCGAGGACTCGAGACATTGACACCGAGGAGCAAGTGTTGGACTTGCATGATCACCTGATCTGACGCCTTTAGATTTTTTCCTCTGGGGCAGTGTAAACAGCAAATGGTGTTCAAAAAAACTTGCGATACGTAGTTCAAAATGCGTTCACAGATAGTAGCAGCATTTGACCACATCAAGTCCGATACCTCCGTTCTGCGGAGCGTACATAGGCGTTGCAACAAATGTGTAGAGGTACAAGGTGGTCATATCGAACAGCATCTCCGAGCCGTCAAATAGACATCATAATAAATGAATGCATTCAAATAAACATAAGGTTTTATGTGACAGACGCGGCGACTTTGTTTTTTTTTAATGAATGAAGTGTTAAATGTAATTTTAACAATTATCAATTATTGTGCATAAAAATAACATGTAAACCAACATTTTCAAACATTCATTCGTTAAAGTGAAAAACAACAGCTGAAAAGGTCACGAACTTGTGTAGCAAAATAGGTAGGTAAGTGGCGGCGGTGTACCGGCGCAGCGGCACCGATCAAAGAGAGTGGCGGGAACGTTCTATTTTTTTCTAATTTCGCGTCATCGCTTCATGCAGAATTGCAGAGGTAAGAAATCTGTTAAACATTACAATTTATTTATTTTTTTTAACAGTTTTTTATATCTGACTTGCTTTATTACGTCGTATGTATACCTATTCTTTAAACTTAGGTAAAAGGAACAACAGGGTTTTTGTTAAATATTGTATAGCCATGTTGTGTTACCAGTCAGTATATCATACGCTTTTTTTTTTCTCGCCGGCGTCGAGTTTATCTATCATGAATAGGCATTGGTGCCTATTCACTTACCGATGAGCAGAAAGAACGTCGGGTGGATTGGTCCACCCGACGGTCTTTCTGCTCATCGGTAAGTTTATGCGGCACCCATCTCGAACAACGCTTATGGAGAGTAAGGTGGTCATGAATTAAAGGTTGCATTGCTGCTCATCCAATTTTCAGTTCTCCCTCCAGGTCTACATATGTAATACGTCGGTTCTCGCGAATGAGTTAATCGACTGCACGAACGTTTTCTTGTGTGACCGCGGCTGGGGGCCGACTTGTCTTCGCTTCCCGTCCACTTTTAAATTCAGCAAACCAATTAAATACTGTTGCTCGTGGACAAGCAGACTCACCAAAGGTAGTAGCCAAAAGTTCAAAACAATCATGAGGCTTTAAACCTTTTTATAGTCATAATAAATCATAGCGCGAAAATCAAGTCGACTGAGCTCTATTGCTGCAAGCGAACTTCCGCCAGAATCTCGGAAAAATAATGCTCTTCAAAATAAAAAAATTATGTGTTATATTTTCAAAATACATATATCAATAAAAAACCAGTCTATAAGATGGTGTATAACTTGCTAGTGTGAAACAAATGAGTAAAGAATATCTAACTTCTTTTGGCATGCCCCTCGTACTTAAATATACAACATTTTTTAAGTCTCTTTGATAGAGTTACCTTTTTATTTGTATTCAATAAAGTGTAGCCAGTACCTACGTCTTTCTACGCCACTAAGTTATTCTCAATAAAGTTCACCTGTCCATCCGTCTGTCAGTCTGTCCATCCGTCCGTCCCTCCATCTATAGGTAATGAAAACGTCCAAGTCGAACCATTTCCACGCGACCATATACTTGTATATCTACTCCGTAGCTACCAGTTGCAAGTTTGTCGAATTCTCGACTACTTTGGACGATTTTGAATTACTTTACTCTATCCCACAGAATTTCTCATATTTTAAAATTAAGCTATTTTTTCTTCAACAGCTTTTGTTGAAAAGCAATTTTCTTTAAAATCCCTTTCACATTATATAAACCAACAAAGATGACCTGGCAAAATTGATAAGTAGCTACATTTCAGAATGATATATGATAGTTACTCCCCGAAAGAGATCAGCAAACGTATCCGTCTGCCCAGTGAGTCCGCATTTGTATGCTTGAAGATTTACACGGCTTATCTCAGCCCCCTTTGTGTCTTGTTCGGCTTTCCATGAAGCCGCTGGATATACAAGCCATTTGATCGGAAACAAACTGACGTACTGTATTGATATGAAAGATCGTTCTTCAGGATTACGTTGTTTGATCCGCATTGTGAGCGCAAGCCTTCATTCAGCCTTCTAGTTTATTTTTCATATCAATAATACGAAACTAAATCAGTATTTATATTAAACAAAATGTGGCACGAAATGGATCTTTTGGTAGACAATATGGATTTCAGTGTTAGGTTGAGAGAAAAGGAAATCCAATAAACGTATGTAAGTAAATGATGGATTATTTACGCTTTTTCCTTTTCGTTCATGAAATAGACAGACATTGAAAGATTATCAATACGGGGTGATAATGTCGTAGGTATGAGATATTTTCGTGGCAGGTATCGCCGTGATGCACCTGCCTCGTATGATTATAAGTACAACCCTGACAATGTAATCAATTTTGAAATCAAAGGCGTTTATAAAAATCTGTTTAGAATCGACTTTTATCAGAGTCAAAAATGTTTTGACTGAAAAAACTAATCGTGTGCTGTTAACGCATGCAAGAAAATGTAAAACCCATAATAAAATATCTCGATCTTTGTCCTACGGAATTAAAATAATTTAATAAAAGCGCACATTTCAACAACAGCAGACCAAATTCAAACGGAGCTACATTTTAATATATGAAATGGTCGGATTAAAATACGTACTGGGAGCTTACGTGGGAAAATATCCCCATCACGGCGAAAACATTGAAAAATAATCAATGCACAGATTACACATTCACAGAATTGCGATAACGACACCAAAAGCTGTTGAACAGAGTCCCCAGTGTATCTTGACACGCGTTTAAAAAAAGAACTTTATTCACAAGTATCGTTTTTGACACTTTGTTGACAATTGTCTCCTCAAGTAGCGCTGTCGTGGGGTGGCAAGATATACTGGTCACGCTGTATAATAGTATGTTACTTTATAGACTCGTAGGAAAAAAATGCCACCGGAAAATGGTTGATCTGGGGCAAAGAAAAGGTCGAATGGATTCCGCTGCTTCTCATACAAATATCTCCATTTAATTTGTAATTGTATTCCTTACTGGTTTTAAGGCAAGTTTTTCTGTGCAAGCGGCGAATTCATCTCCCCTTTTTACATGTTTTTTAGTCTATATATATGAATATAAAAATGCCAACTTATGGCTACACTAGACATCTCTGTTTACCCTTCAGGGAATTCCTGAATTCTGAAAAACATTATTTCACAGGAATCATCATTTAAAACGATTGCCCTTTTAGGGTTTCGTAGCCAGTACATATAATAAACATTTTTCTCTCTTTTAAGTTTCCAAATGGCAAAAACAGAACTCTTATAATTCAGTCCTGTACGTCTGTCCGTCCGAATGTTTCACAGCCATTTTACTCGGAGACTTCTGCCACTATATCGATGTTTTGAAGGAAACAATGGAGTAACGAAGTTACGTTAGTAAAATGGTGTAGGTAAGTAGGTGGTGCGTGTCAGCTCCGACGCGTGACTGGAGTTTACTCCAGAAAATCGATTGTCTTAAAATATATAATATAGGCAAAGGAATTAAATTAACCAATATATTTATGTATATTGATTTGATAAAGTATATTACATCAATCATATTACATAGTACAAAATATATTACAATATATTACATTATTCATTTCGTGAATAGTAACGTCATTATGAAATACTGTGACAATAGGTTTGTGGAAACTAAAATACGACTCATGAACGTCAGAAGTTAAATGAGTTACGAATCATAAAAACAACGCTTCAAGTACAATCAAGTTGTCCCCAGTGTTCTACCAGAAACTAGGTTTAAATTAAGTTCTTTCTTCAAAAATTGTAATAGTTACAATCCGTTATTTTTATCGAAGTGAATATTGAAATCGTCGCCAAGTAAGCACAGAGGTTCCTGATTCTTCAACAGTTTTGAACCTCCTTCTGTATAAATATGCTAATAATGTCTTGTGGAGAAAATGATTATCTTTAACTTTCTGATAGACTGAAATAAAAACTGTGACCATAACAATTTGTTAATGGCAAAGTGCATCTCGCGGTGCATACCTATATCCCCTAGAGCAGATTTGGTTTGACTAACGTGCTGGGAATTTCTTCTGAGATAAGCATCATCACAGAGAGTAAAGTCATGTTGCAAATCGCGAACATTATGATAGATGTTGACGCCTCCCCCGCGCTTAATGTTGGATCATCTGAATTGTGTTATGCATTTATTCAATTTCAACCCGTTCCTCGTTGTGAAGCCAAGTTTCTGATAACGTTACATGTGATTTCGGTACTATATTACCACGGAGGTCACACACATCTGCCCGGAGACTTTGACAATTTAGAGAAAAAAAAATCATTTTTCACCTACTGATTTTTTCGAGTATAATCCGATCAATTTATTGTATTAAGATGTACAGTACAAAGTCAGGTAAACGCGTTTCGTAATGAAAGGATCGCTTCATTTTCTCGTCTACCACGATAAAAACGTTGATGCTCATCAGTAGGTACAATATGAAGTCCATCTTGAGTCGTGGCTCTGAATAAGGCTATGTAAAACAACGGTTGCGAATGTGGCTTACTGTACCTATTTGTAAACAATTTCATCAAACGTCCCTCCTTGCGATTTGTGAATTGTTAACGAGCAGGCTTGTTTTAGTGGAAAATGGTTTCTTTTAACATGAATCGATTTATTCTGATTGAGAGGAACAGCTGTTCCACAAATTCTTTTTGCATTCGCATAGCCAGCCATTTTTACACGTGTTTTGGCACCGACGCCGTTAGGAAAAAGAAGCCAAACCTGTATAACTCTATTTTGATCATCCAATTCAACGTGTGCTAATGTGCCTACTGCCCCATTGGCTAACCCATCAACAACGTCGGTGTTTGTGGTTATCATGTAGCGTTTATCTATGACGAAAATAATTTCGTATGGTACCCTCCTGTATCAATGGTACTGAATTTGTGAAGCTTCTCTCTAGCGACTCTTTCTTTTTGCGATCATCTCCACACCCGAATATTCCGTCATCAGGCAACTGAATTCGATATTTCATCAGATGAACTCAAGATTTTCAAATTACGAATCAGGAACGAAGTACCTTACGCGATACACGCACACACACACACTCGTATATAATAGAAAGTGACGGAGAGAGGGAACGTATCAATTTAATACGCGTTTTTAATACAGAGTCTTAAGTAACATAGTAAGTGCCATAAGTTCTCCCCATCTTTGATTTTCATTTTGACCTTACAATTGGCTTCAGCACCCTCGAAAACCATGAAAACGAATTCATGATGAAAATGTTGTACATTTTCGCAGCCGCCATCTTGGATTTTCATGTTGACCTGACTATTGGCTTCAGCACCCTCTAAAACCATGAAAACTATCTCTCTCGAAAGTCGCATGGAAGGAGCATAACGCTTTTTCAATACGTGACGATTTCTATGAGATGCGCGAGTATGTTGCGCAGAGGAAAACCTTAACAGCTTCACCTTTTGCTAACGCTTGATTTTACTACCCATCTATTTCTCATATCGTGCGCTATACAACGTGTATAACAGAATAAACGCAAGTCTTGAAAGTAGTTCATTATTGACTACGGAATCGATTTCAGTAACTATTAATACAGGTATTTTTTTTCTGACCGCAAATCGAGCCAAAGAAAATTAAATCTTATTTTAAGGCAACAAGACTCAATTTTAAATGCATAAAGTAATGCTAGGGCCAACACGATTACCTTAAACAAAATAGTTAGCTTTAAAAAATATTGTTTTTTTCATTGTATTATGCTTTTAACTCAATACTCTATAGTTATATATCTTATAATTGGGGTGCGTTAATTATGTTACACGTTGTATATGAAACGATTCATAAGGAGTAAACTCCAATAAACTCGAGAAATTATAATTAGGGGTGTAACCGAAGTATGTAAAAAATTATTGAATACACATAATCATGTGGGGTATTAGTGGACCCCATAATTACAAAGATTAATCTTTAACTTTATATTTTCGTTTACAACCGCAAAAATAACGTATATTTTACAGTTTCTTTTAAAAATACTATGACGTCTTTGCTGTTGATAAAATCAATATTGTGTCTGCGTAAATATTCGTCCCGACTACAGAACCCTTCACTGTGCGTGGCCCGACACGCACTTGGCCGGTTTTTATCCAACGGAGCGTTTATAGCGCGCAGTCAACTTAGTACTAAATCGTTATATTGTTTTGTATATTGTGTCATGTGTCGACTATGGGTCTGTATTGTTTTTGAAACATAAAAAATATTTTTCAATAAATCAAATACATTCAAAATTGTTTTGTGTCCTGCGTCTGGATTGAAAGTGGACGGAGCACGCTAGAGCAAATAGTGAACGCTATGTCCAGCGGAACTTCAATATAACGATAGTTACTAACCCGCTTTTATGTGAACCAATGAAAACAGAACATAAATAAATGACAAAACACAGATTAAGCTAAGCTAGACTAATATAATTGAAAAATATTTATTTGAACAGAAAACCAATTTTTAACATGACGAATAGTTTCCATAATTAAATAGCCGCCATCTTGGATTTAGATTTCTATCCAATCTTCGATATCAGCGCCCTCGAAAACCATGAAAATGACATCCATGTCGAAAACTACATGTCAAAATAAAAAGGTAGGTATTACCTATCGCTTCTGATTTTTTAAAGGACCGCCTGCAGATGACCAATTTATATTTCGATCACTTTTGATCAACTGTTTAGCTATACAGTTAAACAAAAGTGATTAGGTGATTTTTGAATTTTTCTGAGGGTTTCAAAAAGATGCTCCATTATTAAATTTGTGTGTCGATTGGTATTTTTAGAAAACCAAAATGGGAATTATTTGGAGCTCGAATAAATACATGCCATAAAATATTATCTTCCCCATAAAAATCACGCCGGTGAAAACTCCAACCTCTTGTCTCATGTAAATCATAATAATATCGGTAAAGTACGGACGAGAAAATCCCGAGAAACGTAAACGTGTACTTAACTTCAAAACAAACATTTAATTTGAAATGTACTTTTTGAAATAGGTAACCATAAAAAAACGATGTTCCGCTTTGAAAATGGCTGACACCTATTAAGGCGATGTTTTTATTTTAATTAAACTTGCTTGATGTTGCGTAAAGGGGAAGAACTACGGAAAAGTCGGTAAGTTGTGCCGTCCAACGCATTCAAGGCTAAAGTCTTCGGAACAGCTTTCTCTAGTCTGCCTTTCATACGCTAACTCGTCAGGCGTAGCCAGACTTTGTAATAAAACTATCCGCTATTCAGCTTTGCTAAACTTGTTCCTAACTATAAATAACGAAACAGCATTTCTCAGAAACATGACAGCTAACTAGTTTTTCTATCACAGATTGCCTTAGTTTCGAACTGATTGAGTAAACAGGATAAAATTAATTGCTTTATTTTCGTAATAGAGCGGAATTTTAGGACTATTTCATGAGGGTTTTTTGCGTTGTAATTTTATACTCGACGTCTTGAAAACCTAGCTCATATAATAAAAATATCGTCTCCTTTAATTTCCATATTATTTAGTTACTAGCTTTTGCACTTCGCTTCGCCCGCGTGCATGTCGGAAAATATCCCACGGGAACGTACTTTGGGATTAAAAGTACCCTATGTGTTAATCCAGGTTATAAACTGTGTGCCAAATTTAATTAAAATCCGTACAGCCGTCTTTGTGACAATCCGGGACACACATGCTGACGAACAGACAACCGGACAAACACACTATAAACTATATTTTCGACATTAGACTCGTGCCCACACCCCGTAGCATTTTTTTTTAAATATTCAATGTACAGTTTTGACTTCGTTACTATTTTATTATATGTGTGTATAGATTTTGCTAATAAAGTAGAGGAAAGTCAAAGTCAAAGCATTTATTTCAAATAGGCACATAAAAGGCACTTTTGAACGTCAACATTTAATTTTACATTTAAATAGAATTGATTCTAGTCGCCCCTTCCAAAAGGTAGTTTCGTATGAAGAAGAATGGGCAAGAAACTCCACCGTTACTCTTTTAAAATGTGTTACAATATTTTGTATACATTAATTATATAATTATATGTGAAGATGATGCACCTATAATAAAAATTACCCTACCACAATCGGTAAAAAGAATTTAATAAACGTAGCAATGATAAATAAGTTAATTAAGTGATAGATACATGGTGTTCATATAAGATACATGGTGTTCACATATTTACAAACATTGTAAAAGTATACGATTTCCCAAATTATGTAAACTAATAATATGTCAGTGTGTGAGTTAAAGTAATCACAGAATGTAAATCAATGTCATAAAAATAATAAACTATACACTTAAAGTAGCAACAAGTTTAATCTTAATTTTGTCTAGACCCTAGATTGCCCTATGGAGCTGGACCAGCATGTTTCCAAGCATTCTTATCTTGGATACAAGCCTCTAATTTGTAATATGCTTGTTTACACAGTGAACTTTTTATATGAGTTTTAAATTTTCTTTCATTTAATTGCAATGTGACAAGGTATTTTGTTGTAGCATTTAACACAGTACCCCATAAAAGATGTATGTACTTTAGCTAATCTGAAAAATGGTTGATCTATTTTATCTTTATTTCTTGTATTAAAATTATGTCTAAGTATCACTTATTTTATTAAAAAGATGTAGATTTTTTCTTACGTACATAATATTTTCATAAATGAATTGGCAAGGTACCGTCATAATATTAATCCTTTTAAATAGTTCCCTGAGAGATTCGCGGTGACGTAGATTATAAATGGCTCTGACAGCTCTTTTTTGCAAAATAAAGATGGATTCAATGTCAGCAGCCCGACCCCACAGTAAAATGCCATACGACATAATGCTGTGGAAGTAGCTAAAGTAGACCAAACGCGCGGTTTCTACATCTGTTAACTGTCTTATCTTTCTAACAGCATAAGCGGCCGAGCTTAGCCGCCCCGCAAGAGATGTTATATGAGGTCCCCATTGTAATTTCTCGTCTAGCGTGATTCCCAGGAAAACCATGTGATTAATAAATTCCAGTTTTTCTCCATTCAACATGATGTCATCACACTCGCTACTTCTTACATTCGGTAATTTAAATTTATTGCATTTCGTTTTTTTACTATTTAGTACCAAAATATTTACCGTAAATCATGGACCTGAAGAATAGAGCTATTCACGTCGTCAAGATTTTGTGACAGTCGGTCTATCTTAAAATTGGAGATATAAATACTAATCTATATTTTATAGGAGCGATAAGAAATCAGTATAAAAATGTAAGGTTATTTTATGATAAGCCTTATGGATATATTTACTTTGACACAAAAAAGATATGGTCCATTTTCCTTCAGTTTCGGTGTTCCTATTTTTATTGGAATATAAAAGACTTAACGCAGATACGTTTGTTATCAGTCGTATAAAAACGATGAACTGACCTTATCATGACAATTTTCAAACAAAGGGGATCCAAGCACTGACCGCGTGAAACAAATATTGCTTTAAAAGTATTCTCAGGTTAGTAAGTTTTATATCCAAGCCAACTAAAATGGGCTTTCTTATGTGACAATGTGCCAAAAGGCGGTCACTGTCTATGCACTAAAGATATGAAATACGCGTTTACACATTATCAGTAAATGTCATCACCATTTCAAGTATCAAGATCCAATGATCTTGGTACTTGAAATGGTGATGACATTTACTGATAATGTGTAAACGCGTATTTATTAGCAATTATCTATGATTTATTAGCGAGTACCTAGTAGGTACATCAATAAGTACCGACATATAAATAGTCCACTTAAAAATATTATGTATCTTCCCTGCCGCCTGCCCATTCTTAACTTTAGGTACCCACCATAAAAAGACAAATAAAACATTTTATCTAGGCAAAGTAGCTCGCTCCAAAGAAATCAAGAAAGAAAGTAATAACAATTTGCATACAAAACTATGTTCTTTGTAACCTGTGCCTTTTGAACAGTACGAAAAGTATCTACTGCCAAGTTTTATAAGAGCGGCGTACGTCCGATATACTTAGTACGCTTGAGCACTGACAAATATCTGGAACCCAGAAAGCCACCGAGTGCTAGAACTTGGAGCGACGCGCAACGTGCTCCGACTGCCAAACAACACAACGCGGTACACACAGACTCATCACAAATCACTCCATTTTCATATTGAGTGATTTATTCATACGCGCCTGTTCCAACCTCTGCGCTAAAACAGCTGTAAAATATAAAAGATATTCGTTGGTAAGGAACAGGTACAAAAGTGCGTGTATCCATTACAACTTTATGACTTTCCGAACACTAGGAGTTGGACGAGCGACGACGTGATAATTTGGAAAAGAGGGAAACGTGACCAACTTTTAATTTACTTATACGCAAGTTTGTACTCGTGAACTGAATGTAAATGTAAATCACTTGTGATTTACATTTATCACTACGCCACACAACTCCAATTATGTGGCTGTCAGCGCGAGTAGCATCTATATAGAATATACGACTAGCGCCCGTAACGACGGCAATGCGTGTGTATTAGGATTCTTTACCATCTCCGTGATATTGGGCCATTTGACACAAACACCTTTACGTAATTTCCCTTGCGACTGCGATCTCGCAAATATACCAAACTATGTAAAATATCGTAATATAAAAAATGGACGGGAATATACTGTGACAAGTTTGACAAGTGGGGCAAAGAATTCTTTCTTGGTGCAGGGCGAATGACACTTGGGTTAACTTTTGCAGGCGTCGACCGATTCTCCGCTGAAAGTTGACTACGTGCCCTGCATCAACAGACGCTGTTTCCTTTACCCGCTTCACTGAAAAGAAGTCAGTACAGCATTGGCGTATAATTGAAATCCTTTGTTAGTATAACACAAGGCATGCTTGCCTTCAGATGATGCTAATTAGGACGTACATCGATTGAAAACGTAATACAGCCCATGGCGAATAAAATGGGTCCCAATAAATGCTGACAAAGGTCTCAGAAATATTCGTATTTCAAGGGAGCACGTTAAGTCGTATAATACCCTTGTTAACAAAAAAAAGCCCGAGGAAAGGGACCGTATTGTCAACATTTATGTTTATAATGGCAATAATAATAATAATGTTACTATTATGAAAAGGGATTTAAAGGACATAATAAGAAATAACGAGTGTATTTCAATTATGTCCGTATTGATTGCGTTACGAGTGTATTCTAAAGATTATAAATCTTTAAAAAATATGTCTATATTCTCTTCTTCTTTGTCGGTGCACAGTGGTTATCAAGTTGCAGTGAGATTTTGGACAGCCGTGGTTTGCCTCACGATGCAACGCCATCCTTCTCTGCCGGCTGTAACATGTGTGCATTCGTGTAATGGGCAGCCCACTGCGGATTAAATCTGGTCGGTCCATTCCCTGCACTAAAAGTCACATGCCTAATGAATTCGTTTTCGAGCCTGTACTGTAGCTGATAGACGCTGCTTGATGCAGAGTTCTTGGAGTATAGATGTGTTGGTGCGAAATTCTGTCCACGACACTCCAAGCATTTTCCTCCAGCACCACATTTCCAGAGCGTCTATTTTCTTCTTCTCAATTTCTCTAAATGTTCACGTCTCAGCAGCGTACAGGAACATGGGTAACACTAATGCCCGAATAAAACGAGTTTAGGTCGCTTTGGTGATGTTGCGATTCTTCCAGACTCTTTTTAGCATAGACATATATAGTAAGGACCAGGCTAACCGCGCGGTGAAATGGCACCAACGCGCTGGCCCTAAAATAACAGTTTAGGGCCAGCGCGACTCAGTCGAACGCGGTCCGCGCGCGGATGCGTAGTACTGTCATTAAAATGCCTAGTTGCGTGGTAAAAGGCTGCAAAAGTTATGACACAAAAGTTAAAAAGGAACATGGGATATCGTATCATCGGTAAGTAATCTTACATTATTTCTGTTGCAATTAAATTATCAAATAAACATATTTTTAAAGTGATAATTTTACCACCGAAATCCACAATGGCGGCCATGTCGCGCGCTGTCGGCAGCGCGTGAAGTAACCTTGTACGGACGTCATTTTTTATTTGTGTTTTATTTTTGTCTTAGGAACTTAGTGTAAGTAATTTTGATTTTTTTTTGGTAAGTACCTAATATGTTTTATATTCAACATAAGAGTGAAAAAAAAAGAGTACAAAAATTTAATTTCGCGAATCATATTTAGATCAACATACAACCTGTTACTGACCTGCAAATTGCAAAAAACGTAAGAAAATTGAATTTCGCGGGCTACTCTGACGCTTTCGCCTTAAATTGTTTCCGATAAAAGGTGATTAAAAAATCACGGCTACATAATCAAGCTACAATTTCCAGATTCGCATTGTATAGAAATAAATAAATGAAGCCGTGTGTACAAGGTTACGTCGTCGGCCTATGCAACGCGGAACTCACGTAGTTCGTATGAGTTATCATAGATGGCGTTAGTTTTTTCTTGTATGAAGAAGGTTTACGTAAAATGTTCTGATGGGCGTATCCTTCCTTTTGAAATCATTGCTTTTTAGCCTGTCCGTAGCAGACCTAGTTATGGCCACGTGTCGCTTGATTTCGTCTACGCAGCCACCGTGGCTCGAGATCAGAGCTCCTAGGTAGACATATGACTGTACGACGCCGCAGTTCGCAATCTGGGTAGCTTCGGGTGAGTTATTGTTTCCACGGTCGACAATCATCATCTTCGTCTTACTTCTGTTTATTCTCACGCCGCATGCTAAGCTGGCATGTTCCATCTTGGCAAGCAACTGCTCCATGTGGCCAATACTAGTCGCGAATAGCGTTGTATCATCCGCATGGCGTAAATTCGAAATTTTTATTCGAGCAGTTGATACACCCTCCGTCCAATCCTCTAGAGTAATCCGCATTATCGCCAACATTACCTACTCGGAAAAGTTCGTGAAAACGATAAACGTTTTTTTAAATTTCCATTTTTATGGAACAATTTGTTCGTCATTATACACTTTCCTCGTTGCAAGTTTTCAACAAAGTATCAAAATTCAAACTGGTGATAATTGCAAAAATAAAAACAAGGACGGTTTCACATCGTAAAGTAGGATATTAGAGTCTGCTCGAGTTTTTAATGAGACTAACGATAATAGCATAGTATAACTTTAATTTTTCATTCCTTAATAACCACATACTCATACATTTTAAAATCTTCCTACAATTAAAGCGCTGTTTCGACTAGTTCGCTAGTTCAAACACTCCTTAAAAAGTTTAAAACGTTCCGTATCGTAGTAAAAATCTATTTTCAACGTCGACAAGATAATTTCTTAACTTAAAGAACAATCTGAACTTAGCTACCTTCACAGTAAATGGGTAATTGTATGTTTTAAACAGGTTTTGAGGGACAGCGCTAATGTCCTAATTACTAGGCAACAAGTACAAAGTAGTCCTGTTACAACGGGGCAGCGCAGCGGTGGTATATCTACCAAGTTATCTAATTAACGCAAACAGAAGGCGCTGGCTTGTCCTTAAAGCTCAGTTTACATTCGTCGAGTAAGCAATCCAGTAGAGTACTGAACTGAATAACCCAATGCGGGGTCGACAAACAAAGGGGTAACAGGAATCGTACAGACAAGCCTAGTTCGTAGTACGCAGTAGAATGTATTGTGTTATGTGTCGTGGATGACTGAAAACTTCAGTACCTATGAGCCTAATTGATAAATCTTGCTTCTTCTAGGAAGGACGAAGCCAATAGGGCCAACAGAATATTTCAAAAACTGTTCCGGCCTTGCCAGTAGCCTGCTAAAGCTACAGTTTCCTAAAAGAGCGGTGGTCGTCATATTCGCGGAAGCATGCGTTGACGGGTTCGCCGCAATCATGCGGAAGCGATGCGCTTCCATGATGGCGCGCTTGCGCTCCTCCTCCAATGGCATCCTGAATGTGTTTTCAGACCGGTGGGACTCTCCCCTCTTACGAAGGTCGGTAAGTGTTCAGACACTCGTTTAACATGGAACAAACAGTTCAATGTTCATTACCAACAATAATGAGCCATGGAACTGTGTGTATTGTTGTTATACATTATTAATTTTAATACTAACATTAGGCTAACTTTTACTACTACTAACACTAAATGGATGTTTATCTGAAATAAAATATTTGAATGAATTTGAATATTCTAATGGCCGTCATGAAAATCTGTCGTTTTCACCAGTATTTGACAGGTGTCAAAAAACGCTCTGTATTTGACAACCGTTATTGTGTGCCCGTTCACCGCTTTCTTAAGAAACCAAAGCTTTCGACTAGCACATTGGACAAGTTTGAATGGGGGGCTCGTGACTTGGTAATAACAGCTGTACGGGTCGATCGATCAGGTTAAGCTACGCTTGCCGCGGTTGGTCCGTGGATGGGTTTTACCACCTTTACATACCAAGACCCCTTCGTGCCTCGGAAAGCACGTTAAGCCGTTGGTCCCGGCTGTCATTCGTGAATCTGGCAGTCGTTACGGGTCGTCAAAAGCCTGAAAGTCTGACAACCTGTCTCACCAAGGGGTATCTTATTATCCAGTAACTAGGTTGTGGAGGTCAGATAGGCAGAAGCTCCATGTAAAATACTGGTATTCACTTTTGTATTCATTTATATTCACTATTGACTGACCGGTTGGCGCAGTTGGTAACGACCCTGCCTTCTGAGCCGCTGGTCCCGGGTTCGATCCCCGGACAAGTCAAACATTTATGTGCACGAACATGTCTGTTTGACCTGTGTCTGGGTGTGTATAATTATGTATATAAGTATGTATATCAGTCATTAGGTTACCGTAGTACAGGCTCTGCCTAGTTCGGGACCTGATGGCCTTGTGTGGATATTGTCTCATATTATTATTCAGCTGCATCCGGTTCGACAGGAATCCGACCCCATCATAGTTGGGAAAAGGCTAGCCAAATGATGATTGGGCAAGTTATGAACTGAACTTCCGCTACTATCAAGTACTGTCCCGCTCACAGGACCACTAACTCCACCCATGGCCATGTAAACCAGACTTAAGCCCAAGTTCTATGTAAGCCAAGCCAAGTTATTACACTTATTACTACTCGATACTTAACCATTCCTTGCCGCTATTGTATTAAGAAGTAGTACAGTCGGGAACAAAGAAAATTGTGTTGGGAGTTTGTTCAAGCGTGTTTCTTGTAGTGGGCTTTAGTCGAAGGGTAGTGTAGATTGTGTCGAGAAATTTAAGATATAATTTACTAGTTGGCAAATGATTTTGTTCTCAAATAATCTAATGTTATTATTTTTTCTAATTAAACCACTATAAAATACTGTGAGATTGTATGTCATAGAGTAGATATTTGGTCTATGTCGGAATATTTAAGTCTTAGTTTTAAATATTTACCAACACTACGATTTTGTTCTCTGAAATACATACATATTTAATTATTTCCAGGAAGTCATCATCATCTGATCAACATTTTCCCAACTATATTGAGGTCGGCTTCCAGTCTAACAGGACGCAGCTCAATACCAGTGTTTGACATAGAGCGACTGTCTATCTGACCTCCACAACCCAGTTACTGGATAATACGATACCCCTTGTGAGACAGGTTGTCAGACTTTCGGACTTCTGACGATCCGTCACGACTGTCAAAGATTCACGAATGACAGCCGGGACCAACGGCTTAACGTGCTTTCCGAGGCACCGAAATTTCCAGGACCTATTCTAGTAAAATAGTGCAGAGTTAATACAGGTCTATGTTGATTCAAAATAAGTCTACCTAGCAGGAACAATATTAAAATCAGATTAAAAAACCATAGCCGAATAACTTCTAAATCAACTACGTTTTTATTAGAGAGGGAAGTTCGCAGTCTCTGTTTGAGGAAAATAATGAAAACGGAAAGAGGGAACCGAACTCCGGAAATAATCAGAGAAGGGTGGGTATTAACGTCTCACACCCTTTACCTTGGTTAACCCACAAGACACATTGATCAGAATTCATTATCGCATTAGGTCGAATGGTGCGCAATGACCGCTGCGATGACCAGCCAAAGAGGAAATTGCTGTAATCTTCACGGTTGGCATATTGATTAGTAATCCCTGTGTATCTGTTACAAGTGGACAATGCTGCTTAATCTTTATAAATTATTGCTTAGCTGCGTTTTTTTTATCGCACTAGACAATTCATGAATTACTAGATACGTAAAGTTGGTCATCATTATCCAATCGCGTACAGATGGTTTCCATGCTATCATCAGGAAAAAGGTGGCATCGCTTGTGAGAAAGATACGGGGGAGTAGCAATAGCATCCTGAAAGTCGTGGCAGAGGACCCGAGAGCTCCTGTGCTGAGGCACCTCATGCGGAATCATTGTCCGCATGTAATGCCTCGCAAGTACATGACTCACTAACTTGTTTGCCTTTATATTTTTTTACTAATCCTAGTGTATAAAGTTGTAGTATCTTTTTTTTTTTGATTTTGGGAAATCATCAAATAATTTCTCCCGCTCTGGGCGGAGCGGGAGGACGTGTCAGACTCTTACTGACTAAAACGCACCCGTATTCCTACGGCTTCCTGTGCCAGGGGCCACGGTAACCCTTTCGGACTTTCCCGCAACCCAGGCAGGCACCGGCGGACCCCGTCATTGGTATTGGCATCTATTTGAGGCGCGCGTGGAACACAACGCGCCGTCGACCCGGGCCTGGTCCTTATCGGACGGCGAGCTGCCCATTGCTCGCCGTCCGCAAGCCCGCGCCTACTGGGGCTGGGAATCCCCCCCTGGGCGTCTCCTGCGGCGACTAGGGGCGTGAGGGCGCGAATTTTGCATCTCCCTCACGCGTTCCGCCCCCTCCTTCGCGAGCATTACTGCTTCGAAGAAGGAGGTAACGGCTTCCCAAGCCCTCTCACTCCGTACCATGGCCTGGACCAGGGCCGGACGCGACAGATCACCACTGCCAATCGCCTCCACGAAGACACGGCGGTGCTCCGCCAAACACGGTAGTCCTCCACCCTATGTTCCACTGTGTCCTCCGGGCGAAAGTTGTGGTATCTAAGGTAAAAAACCAAAATAAAACAATTTATTATTATTATTATTATCACTCTCCTGCCCTGATCCTAATTTATTATTATCTCTCTCCTGCCCTGATCCTAATTTATTATTATCACTCTCCTGCCCTGATCCTAATTTATGACTATCACTCTCCTGCCCTGATCCTAATTTATATTATCACTCTCCTGTCCTGATTCTAATTTATTATTATCACTCTCCTGCCCTGATCCTAATTTATTATTATCACTCTCCTGCCCTGATCCTAATTTATTATTATCACTCTCCTGTCCTGATCGTAATTTATTATTATCACTCTCCTGCCCTGATCCTAATTTATTATTATCACTCTCCTGCCCTGATCCTAATTTATTATTATCACTCTCCTGTCCTGATCGTAATTTATTATTATCACTCTCCTGCCCTGATCCTAATTTATTATTATCACTCTCCTGCCCTGATCCTAATTTATTATTATCACTCTCCTGCCCTGATCCTAATTTATTATTATCACTCTCCTGCCCTGATCCTAATTTATTATTATCACTCTCCTGCCCTGATCCTAATTTATTATTATCACTCTCCTGCCCTGATCCTAATTTATTATTATCACTCTCTTGTCCTGATCCTAATTTATTATTATCACTCTCCTGCCCTGATCCTAATTTATTATTATCACTCTCCTGCCCTGATCCTAATTTATTATTATCACTCTCCTGCCCTGATCCTAATTTATTATTATCACTCTCCTGCCCTGATCCTAATTTATTTGGTGTCGGCGCAACATGTCCTTTTCTTCCATACTTATCTATTAGTCGTCATCTCGGTGGTCAACTGGTCACCCCGTTCTAGCCATATCATCTTTCACACAAACCCATCCATCGTTTCTTACCCTAGTCTTGTAGCCATCCACATTCATACTCAAAACTGTCCTCGTAAGGTATAGTGACGTAAATAAGGCATAAGCAAATCTCCGAAAAAGTTGGTATAAGTACTAACATAGTCAAATAGCTAAACCGGTATCGTTATTCCCAGTTGTACCATTAAAAGTAAAACCACTTTACACGTGTTTCCATTCGGAATTCACTCGTGCGCTTTGTTTAATTTCGGTTACTCATGAACACTTCAGCCGCCGACTGTACCGTATTCAAAAAGAAAAGTTCAGGTAGCATGCAACGTAGAATGATGAATGAAGTCGAATTTTTCATAACTCTCTACAAAAACAACGGCCAGATGAAATGAAGCCTGCACTATGATATTACACGTACTTTTGTTCTTCAAACAATAGATACGCCGACGAAATTATGTACGACTTTTATTAAAATGAAAATCTTTTTGTATGAACATTTGGCAGCGGGGATATTGAAATGCCCTTGCAGTGAAAATACGGGTTTGTTTTCGCTCTGTAAGAGCTAGAAGTGACCTCATATTGTAGATCGGGCAAGTACTAGGCATCTAGGTTTGTAAGCTATCTTGAAATTACATTCCGAACTTGTCAGTCCAGGCCCTTTATTTATTCAATTTAAGCAATCGCTCTCTATTTTATTTAAGTCAAAAGTTAAGGTATCTTTTTTTCACAAAATGGAGGCTTATTTTTTTTACTGAAATGTTTCGCATATTTACTGTACGAGATTTTTTCTCGGCAACTCGTATTTATCAAAGACTCGGCTAGTGAATTTTAAAAATATGATAACGAGAAATTGAGAGTATTTTCATAAAATTCTTGCTTCATCCTGAAATTAAAATGTCAACCATTATATTTGTTTTTACATTCCTTCGCCTAATAGATTCTTATTTTGATGAAATATTCTCTTGTCTGAAACGAATAGCTAAAACAAGAAAGTTATTGATAGTATAGAGCTTTACCATTACCAGAATTTCGGACAGCAACAAAGTTTGACCATCACAACATTTGGCTACGAACTTACAGTACGCACCACCCTCCATCCCATAGCATAGTAAATCCCTTTCCCAGCCAGTCATTTATCAGAGCAAATGACTTGTACGAATCAGCGCTACACACTATGCTTTTATGTACATGTTACTTTTTTTCGTATATGATCGCCGCTGACCCGTACCTTAAATCAAATCGGTGGAAGCACACTCCGGGAAACCGAAAAAAACGGCCCAGTACGAGTCGGATTCGCACACAAAGGGTGCCGTACCACCGTAAAATATTAATCACTACATATTTTTGAAGTGAAACTTCCTAGGCGGTGGGCGATTCGATAATTGGACGAGAGTTGAGAGTGAAATTTCATGGACGCGTCACGTTTAGGCACATTTCGATATCTGAGAGAGAAGAAAATAGAACTCTCTTTGTCTCTCACACTAAATCTCTCTTGTTCGTGAATTTTTAAGAACAACTTCTACGGTGCTGCACGCGCAATTTTTTTTTTAAACACTAGAATAAAAAGCACGTTTCTTGTATGATATATTTTTCAACTTTATTTTATTATTGGTTGTTACAGAAGTTCCGCAGAGCCTAAAAACTAAAGTCTTCAATCAGTGCGTCCTGTCTGTTATGACTTACGGAGCCGAAACGTGGACACTCACGGTAGCCAGGCGTACCGTGAGTGTCCACGTTTCGGCTCCGGTTTCATAAATTCAAGGTCGCTCAGCGATCTATGGAACGAGCTATGCTTGGAGTCTCTCTGAGGGAAAGAATCCGGAACGAGGTGATCCGGCAGAGAACCAAAGTTGTCGACATAGCTCACAGAATAAGCAAGCTGAAGTGGCAATGGGCTGGCCATATTAGCCGTAGAACCGATGACCATTCGGGTAGACGTGTTCTTGAGTGGAGACCGCGAGTCGGCAAACGTAAGG
Source organism: Brachylomia viminalis (assembly GCA_937001585.2). Taxonomy (NCBI): domain Eukaryota; kingdom Metazoa; phylum Arthropoda; class Insecta; order Lepidoptera; family Noctuidae; genus Brachylomia; species Brachylomia viminalis. The sequence goes on along the minus strand of OW443297.2, from coordinate 9,432,435 downwards.
TAGGACGCCCTCAGGCTAGGTTGAGCGACGATCTTCGCAGGGTGGCTGGTAGCAGCTGGATGAGACTTTCCGAGTATCGAGTTAAATGGCGTGCAATTAGAGAGGCCTATGTCCAGCAGTGGACTGCTGTAGGCTGATGATGACAGTAGTTACACACTCTGTGAAAATTAAAATTGGGGTACTATAACGGTTCAAAAGAAACAGCTGTATGACAGACGGATGGACAGCGGAGCCTTAGTAATAGGGCCCCAGTCCCTCCTTTGGGTACGGAACCCTAAAAATGCCCAATAAAGATACCTCGGCATTAGAATAGCGGCGGGGATCACTCCTGTTACTACTGCGTACCGCGTTCGAGTATAAACTCGGCTTTTTATTTGTTTTAGGGAGCATTAGGCTTTATATCAGGTAGTGTTGTTGACTGTATTCCGTTTTGTGAGGTTATTTTGTGATACATGACACTCGAAGTGATAATACTTTTACTGACGAGTGTTCTGTCTCTGCAGGACAGTGGGATAAAATATAATTAGCACTTTATCTTTCAAGACTAAAATTAAATGATGTGGTCTGATAAATTAGCTATCTGTACCTTTTTACGCCTTCCACATATAATACGTATGAAAGAATAGCCATCTTTATCGTATGCCATTCTTTAGCGTCTGTACAGTCGGTGACCTGAGATAAGTACGGTACACACAGCAGCAGATCAAGTTACCACAAACTGTCAACTTTTCTCATTCGTTTTTAACCTGCAGCATTTTAAGGTTTAAAATCATTTGGAGAAATTTTACAGTTTTGTATAACCCGATGTGCTGGCGACAGTACCCACCTCACTAAATAAAGTTGCGGCGAAATTGGGTATGAGGATGTAAAAAGTTTACTTTAAATGATAAATGATTTTATTTCTGTAAGTAGGTTTGTACGAACACTTTTACACGTCAATCATATTTTAAAAACTAGCTGATGTGGTCGGCATTTCCTATCTGACTACTCTGAGAAGAAAGGCCGAAACAAACTCAGAGGTCACAGTCTCTTTTAAAGTCCAGACAAAATCTTGGTCAGATCATGTGAAGACCATGTGGTCTTCACATGATCTGACCAAGATTGGACAGGTGGTATTGGATTGGTGGTGGTGGTGTTGGTGGTGGCATTTGGTTTAGATTGGTGTCTGAAACGGTCTTTTGAGGAAAAACCATACAGATTGAGCGGACCTGTCCAGTCAGTGCACGCAGTTGTCACTAATCGTGAAGCTCAACTCAGAACTTAGAACTAAGTAAACTTGACTTTTAATACCTACTTACAAATCACAACATAGTCCAACCACTTTTTCGTTCCTCTTATCGGTTCATACTGTTATATTCTATGAGGTGCCTTTCAGCTGTAATTGACTTTTACAAGCCGAACATTTTTACCTTCACACCAAGCACGAAGTGAAGCGCATATCCCTAACGAAATTGCAATTTTCCCCCCAATTGAGGTGCCTAACGTGTTCCTTCCACCGATGTTTAAACGATATAGACAGGCCTTCACTGGGGATAACGGACGATGCAACAAGGATACTTCGGGCACCAGCCATCAATCTGGATTCTGGATGAATGATTTTTGATTACGACACTCCTGTGGTACTCTGGCTTACAAACTTAGGCGATGAAAATAAAGAAGTCCACTTTCGTAGTACTTATACAGGCTAAGAAATCTAGCGTGTCGGTCCCAGATTTGCAACTGAAAATGCCGGAACATTATTTAGAGATAGATTTCCCATCTGCCGTCCTCTATTTAACACCTTTAGGGATGATCTGTTAAAAATCCTTCTTTAGTGCTCACTTTCAATAAAAAAGAAACCCCTGAGCACAAAATTTCATGTTTCTAGACCCAGCAGTTTTAAATATTCGTTGTCTGTCATTGAGTATATAGTTTGGCTATAAATATAACAAGTCCACCTTAAGTCGATTACCTCACCCAGAGTAAACTATGTGAAAATCAATAATAATGTTCTTAAACAATATTTACTGTCACACTATGTATATATTCTCAGTAAATACTCCTCTGTTGTACTTACAGCACACAACTTCCTGGGACACTACAAACAACGCCGACCCGAACCCCTATTGTTACATTACCAATACAAGATACCGAGTATTTGTCATCGTAATTTAATAACCTTATTCCTAGAAACGCTATTCAAATCAAACCGATCGACTGTAATAACGTAAAGTCGAATCGCCGAATCTATTGATCGTGATCACTCAAAAGAATCTTCATTCGGGTGAACGTTCACTTTAAAATGATAGGGAAAATGAAAGGCCATAATAAACGAAAAACGATTGAAGAGCGAGAAAACACGGCGTCAACAAAAACAAATGCAAAACATGGAAATATTGACGTCATCATCCCCAGAAATACGGGGACACCGCAAACAATGAGTTTGGAAAATCTGGAAAAACGTAGTCTCATGTGCGGCCGTGTTGTCGTGACAGAAAAAACCCTCCATCAATCTGCGGGAACCTATTTCCTAACGCCCCAGTCGCCGTCCTTTCATATCACGCCATAGCTTGGCATTTCAGATATTGGTGAACGTATTACGAGTACCTATTCCACACTTTTTCGGGATTCGGGAGTTGGATCGTAGAGTTGTTTTTTGTACAATTCGGAGTAATGTTGGTCGTACGGTTGTCTTGTATGAGAAGTGAGAAATGATTCCATGAATTACTTGTGTGCGTGGCGCAAAGTTAGTGGTTATTATTGTAACCTATCTTGGTCACCGAATCAATTTTTTTCCGCTTAGGACCCCGGCAATATCGTAGTATAAGTCGAAAGTCCATCTTTACCTACCAGAACTTATGGTCTAGCCACAATTGCACACAATAACTGGTCCAGTTAATTGTCTCGTCACTTAACCCATTGGTAATCGGAATCAATTTCCCTATTAAGGGTCGGTTTCGGCAATGTTATGTAATTGTGGAATTCCTGTTGTGGAATTTTCTTAAGTTAAAATAGAAAAATTAGAGTATCACTAAAAACGTGCAAAAAAGCACTGCCGTACTTCCATAACTTTCAAAGAAAATCTAATGAATTTTACACAACGAAAACCCTGTGTTTTTTTGATTTCCTTAACAATGCGGAACTTATTTTGTTTAGTGTAACAAATTGTCAAAATTTTAAAAAGTTTTGTTCATAATCTCCGTACAAATTACAATTCATGAAAATTCTGCATATTTGCACAGTATTCACACAAAACAGAAAGTATTGTTATGAAAAACAAAAACTTGTTATGTAGCGGGTTCTTTGTTCTACGATATCTATAATTACCTACGTAAAATTTATTAGGTGTTGGTTCTTGTTTTTGAACTGTGCAGAAGGGCCTTTAGCAGATTTTTAGTCTTTTTTAATATTTTTTTTACGTTTATATACGAGGTTTTTCATCAAAGCTCACCGTCCGATCAGGACCAGGCCCGTGCTGGACAGCGCGTACGTGTTCCACGCGCGCCTCAAAGAGATGTCAGCATCGAAGAGGGGGCCCACTAGGGCCCAAGCCTGCCGGGAAAGCGGGATCATCCAAAGGGGGTACCGCTGACCCGGAACATAAAGGGCCAAGGAAGGAACACGGGTGGGTTTTAGTCAGTAAGAGTCTGACACTCCCTTCCGCTCCACCCAGAGCGGGAGGGGTCATTTGATGATTCCCATCCACAAAAAAAAAAAAAAAAGTTTTTTCATCAATTCCAATATTACAGCCACTATAGTGTAGCTCTTTAGGTAGTCACACGTTTTTTTTCGTGACTACTACTACATTATATATATAAATACAAATACTTATGGAAATCCCATAACACTTAGCCGACCCTTAATGTCTGCTATGTAAAGGCTTGCTCCAGATTGCAGGTTAATACATAAATTATAAAGGAATCATTGACATTCGACGACCCAAATGGCGCAGTGACGGCCGACCTTTGGTCAGGGACGTCAGGGTCATGGGTCATGGGGGTTACGGGTCATGGGTTCTGTAATGTTCTTTTTTTTAATCATAATACCAGCCTATTATTCCCCGTCTGTAGGGCAAAGACCTCTTCTTATACGGAGAAGACATGAGCATTAATCACCACGCTTGCTCATGGCGGCTCACCGATTTCAGACTTATATTAATTTGACGGCACGGTTGGCGCAGTGGTTAAGCGATTGACTGCTGCGTTACGTGTCGCGGGTTCGATCCCCGCACGGAACAAATATTTGTATGACCTGCAAGTAGTTGTTCCGGGTCTGGCTGTTTGTGTATGTGAGTTATGTTTGTAAACGCACCCACGATACAGGAGAAATTCCTAGTGTGGGGCAACGTTTTTAAAAAAAAATTTAAAAAAAAAATAATAATGAAAATTAAGAAAAAAAAATGAAATTAATTCTTACTAATAAAATTTCTTATTTTTATTTATTTTTATTATTAGTTAAATTATTAATTAATTAATCATTATTATTAAGTCCAGGTGTCCGCACGATGTTTTGTTCTCATGATGACTAATGGGTCTCGAAGGCCTCGCCTCTCATGCACGAGGTTGTGTTCAAACCCGGGCAAATGCCAATGTGACTTTTTCAATTCATATTTACTTTCTAAGTTTATCTTCGACACATTTCTAGACTCAAACGTTTCTATTTAAAACCTTAAAGCGTTTAATATTATTTAAACCCTAAAAATAGCACGAGAAAACAAAAAAAATATCCCTAAAATATCAATCGTGTCACGCCATTTTCCTACCATAAAGCACAGCGAACAGTCACAATAAATACAAACATTGTGTAACAAAACGGAAACTAAAAACAGATCGTCGGCACGTATCCAAACAGTAAAATATTTATTTACAGTAGTCCTACATGGCGTTGTATACAAAGCATGTCCATTTGTCCATTTATTACGTCATCAATGCTTACTTGTCAACCAGTAACGGACATCTAAACTGTTGTTGTTGTTGGATCTACGATTTATAATTAGTTGACTAGCTAATTCCCGCGAATTCCCTTTTTTATACCACCCGTTTATTAGAGCGAACAAAACAAAAAAAAATCATATCGGTTAAACCGTTTTTGAGTTTTAGCGAGACTAACGAACAGCAATTGATTTTTATATTTAAAAAGAAGAAATTGTGTGACATATTGACATCTAATACCTGTAACAATATTCTTAGAACACGACTTTGTCACGGGGGTAGGTAGTTACTACAAAATGTAACATTTATGTGGAAAATGTTTGGAAATGTTTATGTACCTAATTAATTAAAATGTGGATAAAATATTTGTGAGTTGGACAATATTGATGTAGGTAGTCGCAAGCGCATACATCAGGAATCATTTGAAATCAGTGGGACTCGTGATGTCACATGATATACAGTACTTTCAATATTTTTAGTGGAGTTCTCTAAATAACGCTCTCTAGGCGTATTATTAGGCTGCCGGTACGCACATAAAAAAATGACGTAGCCATGGGCACGTAGATTTTTGAAACCTAACACGCCTAAAAACAAAGCATTTTTCAAGCCAACTCTATCCGCAATCCCACCCGCATAGACCCCAGGTTACAATTCAGATTGATAACATGTCGTCTATGTGACTTACTTTATGGTCGCATTCATCGGCTACCCGCGTTGAACTGTCCACGGCGCGTAATATATGGGACAAAAATGACGTAATATGTGGCCCTGAGATCGATGGCAACTAAAGTAGATGTAGTGCGAGTGTCAATGACGTCAGAGGGAAGATAATGGAGGTAAACAAAAACTGGTAAGCACTTGACTGCTAACGCTATTACGAATTGCGCGTTCGATCTCCTAATAAATAATTTCAGCTGTATGAGGCACCAGCAGTATCATACAGAATTGGATTAATGGAAGATTGGTGATGGCGTTAATAGACTCAAGGGATACTGGAGACAAACAAAAACTTTTTTAACTGAGTTATGCGAGCAATTTTGATGAGTTTCATGGATCGCATTTGAACGAAACAAATCAGATTTTTCTCTGTTGCAGTATTAATGCTTTTTCTCATACAGAAAATGATTGAACGCTTAGCAATACATCTGAAGGGCAATTCCTGTATTTGTAAGAACTTTCGCATTCTAGTCTCAGTCAATTTACAAAATTTACATACATTTTTGACAAGTTTTTGACAATGATTGTATATGAGATGAGATTGCCAATTGAATTTGAATTTTTTTTAAGTACGAGAATTGACCTTTAGATACGGTTAAATGCAGGTTTCTTCATCGTGTAGGTATTGCTTGACCGTGAGTCAGTGTAGGTGGTAAAGTTAGAAAAATATAATTTGTCTAAGGTTTGAACTTGCAATATATGGGTTCGCAAATCTCCGACGGTTCTCGGGCTATTACGCACTGTCGACTAGTCGCCGGCGACTCAGTTGTCGACGACTGTAATATTGTATAGTTTAAATAGGTGTTTACGCACTAGTCACCGGTTGCCCGGGCGACTCGGCGACTCGCCGCGCAGTGGCGACGCACAGGCAACCGCCGGTCGCCGGCGACCAATAGGAACACGGTTTCAAATGAAAGCATTCACACTGCGAGCAACTGTCGTAACGACCGGACGGCCGCGCACAATGAGTTTTGACATGGATAAATTTATATCGGAAATACAATCCCGAAAAGCTATTTGGGATTTACAAAGTGAGGAATATGCTAATCGGGATTTGAAGAAAAAACAGTGGGAAGAAATAGTGGAGTTATTTGGAGGTGAAGAATTATCAGACGAAGAAAAAAAAAACTCAGGTAAGTAAGAAATGCCATTTATTTTTTATTAATTAATACTGCTCATCTGCCAAGATAATTGACCCTCAGTTGTAAAGTAATCAGCAAATACATCTCTGTATGATGCACCACGTCGCGTAGCTCTTTGGAAACCGTTTGGGACTTCTTCAAAGCCAGGAATGCTCAGGGTATCTTCAAATTTATATCCGTCTCTTTCTCGGACATAGTTGTGAAGAGCGCAACATGTTTTGATGATGCATGATACTAGATCTAAATTCACGTTGATAGGTCTGTGAAAAATCTGCCACTTGTTTGCTAATATGAATGAACGAATGAATGAACATTCAATATGGCGTCGTGCACGAGAAAGCCTATAATTAAATATTTTTTTCTTTGTTGTTAAATTTGATCCACCGAACGGTCGCATAATTTTGTCAGTTTGTCCAAATGCTTCGTCACCCACAATAACAAACGGTACTGGTATAGGGTTTGTCGATGAAATGGGCTTAGGTTCGGGTATTTGCAAATCATTGTTCATTAGCTTTTGATAAAACGTTGAATTTGTAAATATAGTTGAATCGCAATCCTTTCCATAGGAACCAACGTCTATGTATATGAACTTATAGTCAGAGTCACAAATGGCAAGCAAAATTACAGAAAAGAAGTGTTTGTAATTATAACACAATGATCCACTGTTGTATGGTTTTATAATTCTTACATGCTTACCATCTACGGCACCTATGCAATTTGGAAAATTGGCCCGTAAATGAAAATCTTTTGCGATTTTTAACCAATTTTCTTTTGTCGGTTGCGGTAAACACATGTCTTTTAGTACAACCCATATAAAATGACAAACTTCTCTTATTATTTCAGCTATAGTTGAAATCCCAAGTCTGTATGAGTAATGTAAATCTACAAATTTACAACCGCTTCCAAGATATCTGGAATTAAAAAATAATTTAAATATATACATTATTTACAGGTCATTCACTTCAAAAGAAATGGAAAAATATAAGAAGCTGCTTTTCGCGAGAAGTACGAAGATTAAAAAATACTAAAAGCGGATCTGCTGCTTCCCATAAAACTCCCTATATTTATTATAATCAGCTGTTATTTTTGAAGAATACCGTTGGTAATTTGAACACAGAGAGTAACATTGCTGAACAAGAACATTTGACAAATGATCAAGAACCTTTAGGACCTTACTCGAGAGAAAATATAGTCGGAAGAAAAAATAAAAAAAACGTCAGATGATGGCACAAGCGAACTGTTAACCACATTAAACAAGTGTATTGAAACTAGCAAAAATAAGGAGGATATTTTGGAACAAGATGAGGACAGAATGTTCCTGATGTCCCTATTATCATCATTTAGGGCAATTCCGGAGCACAAAAAGTCAGCTGCGAAAATTCAATTAATCAGTGTAATCGAATCATTCCGATCCTCTACTCAAAATAATATATATCCAAACACAATGTGGCGAAATTTTAATGAGTACGAGTATGAGCGTGGTTACTTCACACCGGAGGCCGGGCGTTCAACAGCACCAAGTCAACAATCACGCCCTGAAGCACAACATTATTATACGCTACCAACTTCAACTCCTTCAGAACGTGAACGCCCAGAGTCGCGATTTTCTACTGTCACTTCAAATACCTCGCAAGATTCTGACATTTTGGATCTATTTTGAATATTTCCTTTTGTTGTGCGTTCGTTTATAATATTGATTTCATTAAGTACTTTAAAAAAATACATGTTTTATAATTATTTACCGTATATTTTTAAATTATGTCATCGAAGAGTAGACTTACAGATAGTGCCATCCACGAAGACGCGCCCCACTCTTTGTTCAAATGCATGTGTGCTATCTTCCGCATGTGTTAAACATCTGTCGATACACGCTAATTATCGATGAATGCAAACGCACACTAATAGAAATTGACTAATCAGGAAAGAGTATTATGAACAGCACGAAAGATGCTCTATTTAAATTTAATCGCGCGTTTTCGTGGATGGCATTATCTGTAACTCTAAACACACTCCCGGACACATCTATCGGCCCACCTTGAGTTTTAAGTTTTGACTGGAGACCAGCTAAAAATAAATGTTAGGAGGAGCAATAAGTTTTTGCAGGTGTGAAGCTGATTTACTGGCCATCGTTTTCGTAAAAAACTGCATAAAAACTTATTGCACCACTTAACATTTATTTTTAGCTAGGGATTGTCAACACTTTAAACACTAGGTTTGGCCGATAGATGTGTCCGGGAATGTAATGTAAATTGTGTTAAAATCCCGTAAAAAATAAATGTTAGGAATGAATTTTATTTGAATTGTCACTTACCTTAGTGTTATAAAAAGTTTTTCTTCCGGAGAAATACATGGTCGCATATTTGTATCTATGCCAGTTATATGTGGTTTTAGAAGACACAATAATTCATCAAACGGACTCACAGACATTCTTGCATAATTAAAAAATTTACGAGGATATTTTCTAACGTCTTCATAAAATATTTTAAACATTCCCTTTGACCTCCGTTCTTCTAACAAAGGATGCACCCAATACTCTTTTGATTTTTTTTTATTTTTCTTTCTTTTTATAATTAGTAGCGCCGCTACTATTGCAAGTTCTTCAACGTCCATTCTGTACGAATGTACTTGGAATACTGTCGCTCGGCTCGGTCTCCGGCCCTGTTTCCCATGTTTCGGTCGCCGAGGGACTGAGTCGCCGGCGACTAGTCGACAGTGCGAAGGGAAGCCTCGATTTCGAAGACTTGCAATACAAAATTCCTTACTATGCATAAAATATGATGCTACGGCCAGACATTAAAATATTAAACATAAAATAATTGTACGATTCCGTATCCTGTGAATGCATATGTATGTAACCTGCAAACCGGTAGTGATGTCACATCCCGGCGCCAATCCCACATTATGAAATTTTAACGACAGCTTGAATAAATACGATATACAATCGGAATAAAAGCCGAAAGTCTGACGACCAGTCTTACCAAGGGGTATCGTATTACCCAGTACCTAACCGGGTTGTGGAGGTCAAGAGGCAGTTGCTCCATGTAAAATACTGGTATTCAGCTGCATCAGGTTAGACTGGAAGCCGACCCCGATATATTTAGGATAAGGCTAGGCAGATGTTGACAATCGGAATAAAAATGAACAATCCATGGTTATCACAGACTAGGTTAGGTTCATTAAAACATACACAACACCAACTTTTTTAATAGTCGTCACCTATGTATAAGTGATAAATGATTTTATTTCTGTAAGTAGGTTTGTACAAACACTTTTACACGTCAATCATATTTTTTTTTAAATAGATGAGGCCGGCGTTTCCTTTCTGACTACTCTGAGAAGAAAGGCCGAAACAAACTCAGAGGTCACAGTCTCTTTTAAAATCCAGATAGAATCTTGGTCAGATCATGTGACGGCTATATAGATCGGTGTATGAAATGGTATTTTGAGGAAAGAACCACACAGAATGAGTGGGCCTGTCCAGTCAGTGCACGCAATTGTCAGCAATCGTGCAGCTCAACTCAAAACTTAAGGAGCTCAACGATTCGACGAACAATACCAAAGAAAGGACATTTGAGTAGGCCGCATATATTACTCAAACTGCCAGATCAAGATTAAACTAACTGAGAAAAATACAAAAAAAGTAATGACCGACATAATTCTCACATTCACAATAGTTAAAATAATATTATAATGTAGTAAATACTCATGTCATAGTATAAAATTCATCAATGTCAATGTGTTTATAAAATCCGGACATAATCTTTGAGAATCGTGCAGATTAAACATTTAATTTCATTACATTACATTTTCATCACACCAGAAAATGTAATGTAATGAAATTAAATGTTTATTTCTGTCAGTAGATCTTTTAAGACACTTTTACACGTCAATATTTCAAAACTAGATGGCGCCGGCATTGCCTATCTGACTGATCCCTGAGAAGAAATGCCGAAACCAAGTCAGAGGTCATGGTCTCTTTTAAAGTCCAAACATCGTATTATTAGGATTTTATGTGAGTCTAACAATGCAGGGCCATGTCTGGAAGGGCCTTTTGAAGAAAGAGCCATTGCAGCTTTGAGTTGACCTGTCCTAATAGACGGCATGCATGCATCAGTCGTCGTTTAGCTCAACCCTATTTTAGGGAGCTCAACGACCCGTCACACGACGCTACCAGATCTGCAGGACATTTACGTAGGTCGTATATAAAATACTCAAAACCGCCAGACAGGTATAAAGTCATGTATTCTATCTAGCCTGCATGGTGCTCACATTCACAGTCAGTTTTCTCTTTAAATATCTTCAAAATTATTACAAGTAATGTCACGTAAATCAATAATAATGACAGTATTAATTCCAAAACACTTAATAGTACAAAATGGTTTGTTGCTTGGTACATTGGAGTAGCTTAAATAATCCCAAGCCTTTTTGTCATCCAAGTAATCTTTAAAGTTATAAAGGAAAGAGAAAGAGGCGTAGAAACGAAGTTCCCCATATTTTTCGATAAACCTGACTATAGGCAATAATTCACCCCAAAATTGATATCGCAGCATAGGGGCACGTATCGACGCAAACGTGACTGACGTAAAACTAGAAATCGTTAACAGGCGAAACGTTCGCGTTACATGGAAAATAAAAGCACAACTGACTGATAAAGTCCAGTGATTCGTTTTTTGAAAATGTTCACAAACGACCCGTACGTACGAGTAACCGTCCGTTATCTGAACTGTACATGATTTTCTGGCTCTGCGTTGACGGGCTACAGTCAATAAAAGAGATTGGTATTCAGGCCATAAATATTTGTAGGTACTTATGTTGTCCGTACATTTAAATCACAACTATCATTTTCTTACAGTTGCATGAAATGGCTATAATAATAATAATAATATATTCATTTATTCAGACAACTACAAAGATCCATTACAATTACATTTATATTGTTAGTATGAACTTAAAAACTATGTTAGTACCTAATAACTAAAAGAGACTTAGTCCTCTGGGTGAGGCTCCACACCAGTGGGCTGTCCAACTTATTGGCTATTACCTCCAGGATGCTGTTACTGCTCCCACGCAATCTACTTAGCAGTGATGCTGTCTTTTTGCGCCAGGTGGCATCAATGGTGGCTATAGCACGGCAATTTGACGTAGGGTATGAATTCGCCTAACAATTAATTTACCTGACTGTAACTACTACTATACCGGGTGCAATGAAACAGCATCCATAAGTTGCTATAGGTACTTAAATAGGTCCCAAATAAAATATTTTTCTTTCTTTCTAAATGTCCCTCAGGTGCACCCTGGGCTGTCAGTAGAGCCACCAAAGTGGCTGGTATCTGGCTTTTATACTTAGTACGGCATGACCTATCACCATACGAAGCTCGTGGTGATAGGTACGCGACAAACCTACGACCACTAACCACGGCAAGCCAATTATTCGGGCAATAATCATCAATACTGCATGCGCGAAATCTTTTTGAATGAGACACACCCAGACATCTAAGTCATTGTTAGATTTAATAGGTAGGTTTTGAAAATTTGAAAAATATAAAGCCGAGCTTTTTTTATTCATTTCGATTTTATAATAACAATAAAATAATATTCACACGACCTAGATGGGTCAATGGACTGTGATGAAATCCATCCAGCCGTTAGGATGCTTCGAGGGTATGAAAAATCTCAATCCCAATACATAGATATGCGTAAAAATCATAATCCTGACTGTATTGTCGCGCAAGTGAATTAAAAATTGGTTGTAGTTAGCAGCCTACACACCCGTCTCTTTTGCTGACTGTACACTGTAGAAGCCTATGGCCATGGGCTATTTCCAAAATACGCGCATTGAATAATTTGAGGTCGGACTTCGAATCCCAGTACTGACAAAGTTTAATTGGGTTTTGCTATTGGCAATCGGTTACAGTCCAAGTTAGAATTAATCCGGTAAACGAGGATATGGTCTCTTGGGGACTGCCGTCATCAGACGGCTGGGTTTTGAGCAACGAATTATACCTCAAATCAAAATATTTTATCTCAGATAAACCTACATGGGCACATAAGAAACGTCAGAAGCTAGGTGCACGGTTCCAGTTGGTCGTTTCCTATGGAGAAGAGCCGGCAAGAAACTCTACGGTTACTCTTTTAAAAAGAATGGGCTTTTACAATGTTTTCAAATTGCAGTGTTTATATGTAGGTATGGGAGGACAGTGTGGGCCTGTCAACAGGTACCTGGTACTTAACAAGATGGAAAATGGTCTACAAATCACACAAATCACTACAGTTTACAAGTTAGGCCTACAAGGTCTCATATTCACAAAATACAAAAAAATCATTATATAAGATTAATAAAAAATTAAAGCCTATTTAAACCAAATGACATGATTGCCATTACAATTATAACAAATCTGAATTAATATCCTGTCTACAAAAGCTCAATTCAACTTTTCAGGAATTACAGACGAGAAGGTGTCGCTTGTCATTTGATGAGTTTATACATTCATTATTGCTTAAAAGCGTTTATACCTTAGAATAATAACTAAAGCAGTTTATACCTTACGAGTGGCAACGTCGCAATTTAGTGTCATAATTCGTGGTTTTAAATTTTTATTATTTAATCGGAGCTATATTTAAAAAATATGTTTAACTTTTATAGAATTACGTGAAAAGTGTGTAAAAGGTTAGAAATCATTGCGTTTACAGTTCTATTTATAACTCTATATACATATTTTCAATTTTTTTTCCTGGCGCTATCGCCTTAACTTGAAAGGATACGGGTACGTACAGTCACAAGTCACAATATCTTACAACTCTGCAAGATTCAAAAGCGATTTCTCCTAAAGGAGATGTTCCAAAATATTTGGAGCCTGGTGCCAGGTCCTTGTACACTATACTTAAATATAGGGAAACACTTTTAAAACAGTTCTCAACTGTCCAATTACATTGGCTTTGTTTGCTTGTGAACCACAAGAAAATACACGTGAAATTGCAATACACAACAAAAACTCATCATGGCGGTAAGCTGTCTATCGATGATTCTGCCAATGTCAAGGTTGGAGGAAACAAAGTGTATCGCTGAGGATGACCGGTTATATTGCCTTTAGAAAAATTTAATTAAAACTCTGTTTGAGTAGTCTGTAACAACAACACAATGTAACAACAATGTAACAACAACACAATACTCATACAAAAATTAACACATCTAAGAAACACACATAAAACAACAAAAACACACAAATTAATTATAATTACAAACACAATGTACCACCGATAATTTTGCTAAAGCTTGATGTTATCTAATAATATAAATTTTTGAAGTGTGTCATTTTGGTTGATTAATGAAGATTGACATGTTTATTGACACTCTTGTGACAGCTGACAGTTCTCTTTCTATGATCAATGGTCAATATAGTTATGGTTTACTGTCATTGTTTAAGCACAGATTATCTAAATGGGTGAGACGCCATATTGAAAGTCGATAAAATTATTGATAATAATTATCAATTAACTACTACATTAGCATACATTTAAATGAATTATCTGTATTTTTTCAGAATTCTACGGATTTTTCTCTTTATTTTGAGGTAGTCTACATAGACCTGGTCCATTTTGAATCCCACATCTCCTTTTATAGTGTCACGAATATACTATTCTGCAAACCACACTGTTACGGAGTAGGTCATTTCTCTATGTGGCAGTCGTTATTTCACGAGAAAATCACTCTTGAATGTTGCGGCTCTTGAAGGTATTTATTATTATTTATTTGAGGTGGACCTTTGAGGTCACAGGCGCACAGAGTGGGGACTCTGTCCGCCCACCGAGTGAACCCCGGGTAAGACGGTGGCACAGTGGTCACGTGCTGCCGTGCACAGCGAGGCTCAGGGGAAGCCCCTTTACAGTCTCCCCAGGAATGTGCCTTACAGACGTTGCACAGGGGGGGTTCCGGAATTGGTATTTTAAGAGGAACCCTCTATGTGCTGATGGTGATCACCGGGGTGGTTTTCGTGAGGCAAAAATCTCACACTGCCCGACCTCCCAGACCTCCCAGGAGGTCAGGTGCCTTCAGAAGGTTTCCCCCCGAAAAAAAAAACGTTTAAGGTATTTATGCTCGTTACTGTACAGTATCCATATTTAGATACCAGCCCTGGGGGTCTATCTACGCTCAAAGCATGAAATCCGTAGTTTCGACCAAAATTATGGGCGTTTCCTACTCCGTTCCACTTACGGACTTAATAATAGTTCGGGTCCCGAACTAATAATGAATAACAACATGATTTGACAGCTGTCCCTACGCCCGGTGTGTTTTGCCCATCCAAAAAATTCAATTTGACACTTGTTACGACGGACCAAATACTTACGGACGGGAGCGTATCTTCGTTTACGGACTTAGAAATTAGACCCCCTAACCTGTATTTAGGCCCTTTTCATTAGTTTTCCCTAAATTGACTCATTTCCCTTTCATCAATACGATAAATCTACACATTCTATAGAATATAACGTTTTGATATGGAAATGTATGAATCCAATAGCAAGACGTATAATTGGTTTATACAAAGGTGTGACGTAACACGACATTCAAAGAGCCATCAGAAACTAGAATATATTTACCCGATGGGACCCGAGACTCCCACACAGTGTAAATACTAAAACCAAGATCTAGGTAAAAGCTACAAATATTTAATAATATGTGAGTTGGTAACTACTTAGTAATAAGGTAATATAAATTAATTCTCATTGATTCCATACCCCTAATGTAACGTAAAAATATTTACGACGGTTTTTTTTTTTCATCCTTCAAGGTTGTTAAAATATCAAATATTATATTTAATATTTAAGCTTTGATGTCTACATCAACAAGGATATTAACATTTATAACCTTTCGTTATGACATAGTATGAATTACGCATGTAACTCTTTTTCCAATAACATTTTTTGTATTGTTTACAAAAACTGAAATATTTTTTTTTAATCATATTCGTGCGTTTTGTTATTGTTATTTTACAGGTGGTCTACTGAAAACAACCTTTAAATGGGAATAAATTAATCATGAAAACACTAAATATGATATTAGATAGATAGATTAACCATTTATTTGGTGCACACAAAAAACAGCACAACACACAAAAATACAATCAGAAGATAAATATACTTAATAATTATAAAAAAAAACAAGGTGCCGATAAAGTAACAAGAAGAAAAACATACATAGCGCAGTAAAAGTGACACTTTGACAAATACTTAAAAACTAATTACTATCTAACGGAAGTACACAGTGCGGTGCGTGTCTCAAGGTTGCACCAAATGGGAGTCCAACTCAGCATGTGTCAGGCAAATATACCTGACGCTGATATTCTGCTGGATCCCTGAGTGACACACGGACGCTGAGCCGACGAGATAAATTGGTGTTGTGACAGTGTGATTGCAGAGTGAAGTTAAGGATACCCGACGCTTTAACTATATATTCCACAGTAAAGTTTTGCATTGGGAAACATACTTGTTCGTAGGTGTGTCAATATTGTGTTTTGATTAAGTACGATTACAGTATTTCGTTAAATTATGCAGATATAATGTGTAAATTAATAATATTATAAATATAGTGGCGTAGGTGCGAATAATAATATCACGTGATACGCTACACGGACAGATTGACTTGTGAAGGACACCACATCCAGCTTAATATAATGGACGTGTTCGAAACAGTCATCCCTAGATTTTTCTGCGATTTTTCTGTCTGATATAACACACGAGTATTCTAAAATCAAAACAAACTTCTCTTAGAAATCTCTGTAACGTATATTTTAATCTGCGAGTACGTAATGAATTGCTACGTTCGTAGCGGCTACGCGCTACGCCGGCTACGTATCGTCGTAGCACCATTCTACACGCATGGCTTACGGAGCGCGCCTACCGGAACACGACTCAAAGGCCATGGCTTTAGGCCTGCCTTTTGTCGCGGCGACGTGAGATGGCTAATTACAAACGCCGTGTTTGCCCTCGCAGAGATTACCTGCCGTGGGTCGTATTGTCCCAACGAGACAATATGTACGACCTGTACCACTCACAATACCGAGCCGAAATCCCGCTGAAATAACACCCGAACTTTCACAGCTGTTACTGTTACATACATGTACGCTCTATCTACATAAGTGTAAGTACCACACATGATAGTCGAACAATACGTTGATCAGATAAGTTACGACAGAGAGAAAACGAAATAAATAGGACGTTGAAGACGAATCACATCGATGTTTGAGTGCGAGAAACGAAATAAATCGAAATAAGCCTAACAATACTGATAAATGATGATGTCTGTTTTTGTAAGTAGGTTTTTACACTCACTTTTACACGTCACTGCTGTTGGACTATTATAATAATACCAGATTATTGTTTTATTTATTTATTGTATTTATTCATAAAGGTACACACAGCTTCTGTATACAAAATATCAAATAACTGTAGATTATAGTTGAGGGCTTATACAGTTGCCAATAATAGGTGAACCAACATTCTCAAATACAGTGATAGCCTAAGGTAAAAACGAAATGCATAAAAATTAAGTGGTAACAACTATATAAACAGAAATATAAAAAATACATAAGTTATAAGATTGCAGAGGTTGCAAGAAATATCTACATAATAATACAATAAAATCAATCTTTAGATTGTGTGAGTTGCGTGCAGTGGATCAGTGGATCAACAATTTTGATGTCCCTAAGGACATCAAAATTGTTGATCCACTGCAGGGCAAATGCCTCTTATAATACAGAGGAGGCACAAGCATTGATCACCACGCATTTCCTCACGATTTTTTTCCTTCGCCGATGTCAGTAATGTCTTAGATAAAACAGAAAGTAGATATTATGAATTGAAAAAGTCACATTGGTAATTGAAAAAGTCACATTGGTAATTGAAAAAGTCACATTGGTAATTGAAAAAGTCACATTGGTAATTGAAAGAGTCACATTGGTAATTGAAAAAGTCTCATTGGTAATTGAAAAAAGAACATTGGTAATTGAAATAGTCACATTGGTAATTGAAAAAGTCTCATTGGTAATTGAAAAAGTCACATTGATAATTGAAAAAGTCACATTGGTAATTGAAAAAGTCACATTGGTAATTGAAAGAGTCACATTGGTAATTGAAAAAGTCACATTGGTAATTGAAAAAGTCACATTGGTAATTGAAAAAGTCACATTTATAATTGAAAAAGTCACATTGGTAATTGAAAAAGTCACATTGGTAATTGAAAAAGTCACATTGATAACTGAAAAAGTCACATTGGTAATTGAAAAAGTCACATTGGTAATTGAAAAAGTCACATTGGTAATTGAAAGAGTCACATTGGTAATTGAAGAAGTCACATTGGTAATTGAAAAAGGCACATTGGTAATTGAAAAAGTCACATTGATAATTGAAAAAGTCACATTGGTAATTGAAAAAGTCACATTGATAATTGAAAAAGGCACATTGGTAATTGAAAAAGTCACATTGATAATTGAAAAAGTCACATTGGTAATTGAAAAAGTCACATTGGTAATTGAAAAAGTCAAGTTGGTAATTGAAAAAGTCACATTGGTAATTGCCCGGATTCGGACTAATATATGTCATGTCCTAGAACCAAAAAATCATGTGACATCTACCAACCCGTACTGGGTCCGCGTGGTGGATTACGGCCCACTTACTTTCACCGAGAGGACGCCTGTGACCCAGCAGTGGGAACATTACAGGCTGATTATAGGACTAATATGTAATACTAAAACTAATATAATTATGTTAAAGTACTAATGTACGTGTGGTGTGTCCTACATTATTGTCGTCGATACAGCCTCATAGGTGCGATTTGCGGTGGTGGAATGAGTCTTCAAGTAGGCGTTAGCTAGCTTATAGTACGCTTCAAACCCAGTTACACAGAAATAAACACGGAAGAATGGAAGAGCATAGGTCGCTAAGTATCTAAATAAGATACTCACCGACTCCTAACATACGGTGTGTGTAGATATAATAATGTGCGGTATAAAAATAATCTATTTCTATTGTCACCGCAAAAAAAAGCCCGACAATATAATTGCATATTTCACTATAATGGCGGGAACAGCAGTGCTCTCGAATAGGTCACGACTCACGACTCGCATCTAATGGTTAGTGAGGAAGCGCGCGGCCACTGCCTCTCAATACTGAATAAAAGCGAACTTATGCTCTCGACGTGCCTCGTTATATCCTGATGGTCCTTAAAGATAAGGCCATAAGGTTGTTTATTGTCAGATATATATTTTCTCGTGGGTGACGAAGGTGACGTTTGTGACGTATTCACACCCACGCATCACACATTGTGTGCTTGCGAGAAGAATGATTTCTGCCCGAAGCTTTTCTCCGCAATAATGAGTCACTTGACGTATTGTCCCGTGGGCGCCATCTCGTCCAAATTACGAACCCATTGTTACTGAGATATTGTTCGTCGCCTCGTGAATATGTGCGAAAGGAAATGAAACTGTTCCCTTGTGCCAGTCACCGTTTGTTGGCTTCCCCGCGCCGACACACCCTGCTATATCTCCATTTCAGAGATCCGCTAAATGAGGCTGCCAGCTGTGTGAGGATATACCTTTGTATGCTAATACGTAACGCTTAGCGAATACGGGTTACACTACATTATTAATTAGCGTGCTCTTAAGTTTGTGTTATTAAGACGACCAAAATTGTGAGGCGAATAATTTTGATATTAAATTACATTAGGTAGCTTAGTAACAGATGTTTGTCTAAGGGCCCGGGCACGTGATGACGACGCGAAGTCGTCACCGTCGAGCGACACGATGGCGTGACGTTTCATGAGGTAGTCGTTAGCGTCGCCGACGCATTGGTAGATAATAAACGAATATATTAGGAATGGAAGAGTCAGATTCGCGTATCACAAATTGTTCAACTAAAAAATTCCAAATACGGCAAAACTTATAATTTCCTACTTCACTCGCGGTCTTATAATACGGGTCGATGACGAAAATCCCTATAACTTGCAAATGAATAATGGTACATGCATGAAACTAACTTTATTTTACAGAACATTTTAATATCGTGTGAAATAAAACAACGTAATTTTAAAAAGTTAAAAATTTAAAAACCTCTTCTTAGGAAATAAATTTAGTTCGCGGTTGTTTCACTTTTGCTTGTTTTCTCTCTTTTGTTTTCAATCTGTGAAACCAAAATAATATAGGCGGTCATTGTCGTTTTTCACCATCATTATTGAATTACTACGAGTGGCTAACACCAGAAGAATGTACACGTATCGTCACTATGTTAGAAGAAGGCAGAAGTCAGCGAATTACAGCAAGAACAATAGGTGTGTCACTTTCTACAGTGCAGCGAGTTGTCCAACGTTTCCAAGAACACTGGGCAGAACATAACAAGATCAGGAACCGGCAGACCGAGATGCACTACGGCTCGAGAGGATCGATTTATTGTTACGACCATGCTCCGAAATCGGCACCTCACAGCAGTTGAAGTAACAAATCAACTTCGGGAGACCAGTAGAAACGACGTAAGCGAGCGGACTGTAATGCGGCGGCTCCTCTTGAAGCTAATTTGACCCCACATAGACCCGCATGGCAATGGGCCAAAACTTGAAAGGGAACATCGGGTAGCAAGACGTTACGCCCGCGAACACGCACAATGGGGAGACGAAGAATGGGCAAGAGTAATGTTTTCTGACGAGTCCAGATTTACGATGTGTGCACATCGGCAGCGAAGAGTCTACCGACGGCGGGGTTAACGATCTATTCCAGCTTGTTTTGTGAAAAAACTGCCGTTTGGCGGTGAATCGTTTATGGTTTGAGCTGTAATATCTTCCGAGAGTCGCACGGGGTTCGTGCTAATAGAAAATGGTACGCTAACTAGTGCAAGATAATGTGGAAGAAATTCTTAATGAGCATGTCGGCCCATATTTATTTAATATGGGTGAAAATTCAATATTCATGCATGACAACGCCAGCCCCACATACAGCTCAAATTGTAACTGAGTATTTTCAGAACGTTGGCTTCAATCGCATGGACTGACCCGCGCGAAGCCCGGACCTGAATCCAATTGAACACGCTTGGGACGAGCTTGCCATGGCAGGTGTGTAAGAAATCGAAACCCCGCCCAGCTACACTTCGAGACCAGAAACATGCGTTGATGGAAGAATGGACCAATATCCCGCAACATTGCATAGGAAGCTTAATAAACAGCATGCCCGATCGCTTGGCAGCTGTGAGAAGAGCCCGTAGAGGCAATTCAAAGTATTAATTTTGTTTTAAAGTTCGTTTTTGTGTTGTATGTGAGGTACCAGTCATTAAATTTTCAACGTAAATTTATTGATATTTAGTTTTTTTATTAATCTTTTGAATATTTGTTGTTGTTTTGTTAACTAGTAAATAAACCATAACATACAGTTTCATCAATAGAGTAATTTTAGTGTTTCATACTAAACCGTATTCTTTGTCCGCGTGTGTAGTTTTCTCACATATTTAGACAAAACTATAAACACGTTAATAGTGTACGTGGCATGTGGCCGAGCCCTTATTTAAGTCACCAGATAATATCTACAATTAAATGGTAACTACCGGAAATTATAATTCACCCAAATTGATCATGTTAAGTCTCACGTGGAAAACAAACAGAAATGTAGGTATTTGAAGCTTGTAAAGGGGAAAACATTATACAAACTAGCTTCTGCGTTCGACTGCGTTCGAACGGAAGTCGAAAAACGAACAACCAAACGTTAAAATTATATCTCATTGGATTTGGAACAGATCTCAATATGTATTTCTTTAGGACAATTGAATTCAGGTACAAATTAATTGTTTATTCCTTTTTTTTTCTCATTAAATAGTTTAAAACATTTACAACAACGTAACATGGATGTGTTTCAATTCAACGTCACAGAGAAACAAAATAATAAAAAGTGTAAGGTCACGTGACTGGCCAAAGACCCGTCTCTCGTGGTCCGGAGTCCGTTCCCCAGACCCGTCGGTAAACACAACGACGGACAATATTGTCCGACGTGACACGGGACAGAACTACCCTACCTACACTACGTGACGTTTATTAAACATTATATTTGGTGTAATAAACTTTATTTTATGTAGGACAACGTACCGTGTCGTACAATATAAAATGAGTAAGCCCTAGGCCCCCCGTCCATGGTCTCGAGCGATGCGACGCGACTTGCGTCAAGCGACACTCGCGCGTGTAAATATCACGACCCTACCAGCATAACACAAGATAACGACATACCTCAACAAGACGAAGATAAGAACATCCTTTCATCAAGCAACCGCGTCATTCTGTTATCATAAACTAGTAATTGCGTAAATATGCTGATTAGCGCTTGCTAAGATTCCATCCCCACGGATTTCACTGTTATCGTAGACTATATAAGCAACGACTTCATTGCATTCGATGTCTTACCAAACTTGTAATAGAACTAAGCATTTGTGTAACATTTATTAAAATAAAACTATTGTTTTATTTTAAATCTCAGTCTCACTTTATTAACTCGCGCGTTACCTGTTTCCGTCTTTCGCTCTGCAAGTCGCGCACGTCGTCCACTTCCACTCGCAAAATACGCGCTTTGACGTGGAGTTGCGGACACCAGCCCATATTAACCATTACCTAAAAAACATCTTCTACCTAATTTATTAACAAAAATTACATACACTTAACTATTAAAAAAATGAATTGTGTATAATTAGCGGTACTTACACACATGAGCAGTGGTGGCCCAGCGGTATCGACCCCGACTTTTGAGTTGTAGGTTGTGAGTTCGAACCCAGGCTGGTACTTTACTTTGTGTATTTTCATCATCACTGCTCTCGAAACGGTGAAGGGAAACATCGTGAGCAAACCGACATGTCCTAGAACGATAAACTCGAAGACATGTGACATCACTGAGGCCGCGTGGTGGATTATGGCCCACTCCCTCTCACGGAGAGGAGGCCTGTGTACTAGCAGCGGGAACATTATAGGCTGATTATGCAACGGTACTTAAAACAACTTTTAACCAAATCTATGTTATTTTAGGTGCCAAGTACCAGGCCTTGTTTAAATAACAAACTGGTTAATCAAAGGACACTTTATTCTACAAAAAAATAAACACATTGTTTTGTTTATCATGGCCCTGGCGGTTACTTACTTTAAATGAAACATTTTAATCCCAAATAAAATATTTAGGTTATGAAATGATGTCTAAAATTAATACAGGGTGTCCCGTAAATAATGGATCAAACGTAATGGGTAGGTAGCTTACCTCATTTCAAACAACTAATTTGAACAGTTAAAAAAAATCAGTAAGGTAACCAAGATATTTTTTTTTTCGAATTTTACCATTTTCTCTAACAGCATTCAGTGTTTTTAATGCTGTCGCTGCAACTAATAACATTTTTAGGTATGATTTTTGTCAAAAACTTCTGAATAGCCTATTGTTAATATTTTCTTTTTCAAATATAATTTTATTTGCCTTAGAAAAAAAATGTTCAATTGATTTTTTTTTTCTAATCGAAAAAAAAATTCTTGGTTACCTTACCGGTTTTTTTTTAACTTTTCAAATTAGTTGTTGGAAATTAGGTAAGCTACCTACCCGTTACGTTTGATCCATTATTTACGGGACACCCTGTATAATAAAAATTTACAAAGTCACTTTTTGTGTCTATCTGTGTGACCACGTAGTTCTACTTAACTACGCAACGGATTTTGATGTAGTTTTACGATAATTTAGAGAATGTATTTCTAAAGGTTCAAAAGTGTATATACATTAATATTAAACTAACATACAGGGTGTTTGGTGCATCGTGTGCCAAATTGAAATGGTCGACTGGGGGGTCATCTGCTATCCTTTCAGACCCCTAAACACTTCTCATTCCTTTTCTTTCTCATTGGATTTTTTTTTCATCGACTTTTTATTGTTTTATTAAAAAAAGATCCAAATTTTACATTCAAATACAAATTTAAAAAAAAAGTATAAGTTTGTCAAGTCGTAAAAGCAGAGATGGTTTTTTTTTTTCCTAACTTCCTTTTTTAACCTAACTTACTCCTACTTAAGTTCCTTATCGCGCGTTGTGAAAGGGGGCTAGACGGAAAAAAATCTTACGAAAAGTTGTCACGACACCTTTTTGCTATAGTAAGCTATTGTAAGCTGTGCGGCGTGCGCATGTTTTTCTGTCTGTCTCTCTCTCTCTCTCTCTTATAGAAAGCAAGCCAGATATTGGAACGAATATATAATATATATATATTATATATATATAATATATATATATTATATAGAATAGAATATATAATATATATATATTCGTTCCAATATCTGGCTTCCAATATATATATATTATATAGAATAGAATATATAATATATATATATTCGTTCCAATATCTGGCTTGCTTTCTATAAGAGAGAGAGAGAGAGACAGACAGAAAAACATGCGCACGCCGCACAGCTTACAATAGCTTACTATAGCAAAAAGGTGTCGTGACAACTTTTCGTAAGATTTTTTTCCGTCTAGCCCCCTTTCACAACGCGCGATAAGGAACTTCGTTCCAAAAAATCAATAAGGCTTTGCCCGACCTGGGAATCGAGCCCAGGATCTCATGCTGAGCAGCAGCGTTACGACCGGTAGCTCAAAGAGGCAGATTTTAACAAATGTATAACTATTGTGGAAGATGTACCAGCAACCTTAATTCACTTAAAGCACTTCAACTTTACTTATGAGTTGGTTTACGTAGGATTTCAAACTAAAAGCTGATGCATCAGCATGGTTTGAACACTGTAGGAAACCCTGTACCTACAGAGAACAGGCATTACCTCAGAACCTTTGGTAGATAATTACTGTTTTAATTTAAATGGGAATATTGAAATCTTAAAATCACTCTGAATGTTACTACGCTAGATATAAATTGGCTACACTATATTTATTTGTTTTCAAATAACTATATAAACTAACCAAACAAAAATATAAAATATAATAACCTAAACTAACTAAAACTATTAAACAATTAAAATATGGCGTCGAAAAATTCCTCTGCATCGCTGTCGACTGGTAAAGTACCCAAGAGACTGGCGGCATTGCCACGTTGTATGGCAATGCTAAGCCTCTGGCCAAGGTAAAGGCCAGCCCTTGGATCCCGGGAAGTGTTAACAAGCCGTTTGGAGATTTCGTTGAACAAACCGTGAGCACTCGGACCCCACGGCCCGAGGGTTTCAACCCCAAACGGCTCGAAAATATAATTGCCGATAAGGTTATTATACTTTCGCCGTTTGAGGTTTTCCGCAGCCGCAGCAGCAGCGCCTGCACAGCACGCCGAGTCAGGAAGATGGGATGGCGCAAGAGTATCGACACAAGTTGCGTCCCACACTAAAGGCCTACCCACCTTCCAAGGAAATAAAGACATGCCGTCCGGTCTCTTGCCATCGTCGCGTGCCAAGCCATTAGGTTCTAATACAGCTGGAACGCCGACGGTGACAAGAGCTCGTCGGATGATGTAATTTATGTTCGCGTGCCGAGCTAAGCGGCCCGCACTTCGGCTGCAAGACAGGCCATGGTGTCCAAGGCTGTTGACAACTTCGCCACAGTGACAGCGATGGGGAGAACAAGAAGGAGCTCCTAGTCGTAGGCAAGCAGCGAGGCGGAAAGTAGTGTCGTCTAACAAAGTGCCTATGTTCGACGACGGTAGTGCATGAAGCCAAAGACCCGACTCCCACTTACCCACAGCAAGCAGGCGCGCACGCTCCGCAGTAGTAGCAGACGTGTTAAGTAAATTGTTCTGTACTACCTAGTATAATTTAATGTCTTTGTGTACTACTCTGCAAAGCGGCTCATCCCACTTTCTCTGGGAAGATGGATTATCGGCTACACTTGAACTTATAAAGATACCAATACTCGTTTTCACTAATACTAGGGGTTCCCTCTTCGATCAACAATAGCACTAGATTAAGGATTAGGAACAAAAACACATCCCTCAAGTGGACGCGATTGCAAATAACTTGATTACGTAGGTCACACTATAGGTTTTGCGTAACTTAAAAAAACCACATGTTATAACCAAAATATGTTTATTGCTTTTCAAAATACTCTCCTTTACATCTTAAAATTGTTTTCATGCGATCAAACCATTTTTTAAAACAGGAGGACCACAGATCTGAAGGCATGTTTTCTACGTGTTGATTGAACGCTATCACTGCCTCTTCGGAGTTGGTAAAAGTGAAACGTCTCATCAAATCTTTGATTTTGGGGAAAATACAGAAATCACAGGGTGCTAGGTCGGGGCTGTGCGCAGGATGGGTGACGAGTTGTACTTTTTCGGAAGCTAAAAATGACTTTGTTTTGTTGGCTGTGTGTGAAGAAGCGTTGTCATGATGTAGGAGAACGCGGCTTTTGGGTCGTCTTTCGTGAACTTTTTCTAACACCCCTTTTTTTTTGTGTGTGTATCGGACGGTAAAAGTGAAACGTCTCATCAAATCTTTGATTTTGGGGAAAATACAGAAATCACAGGGTGCTAGGTCGGGGCTGTGCGCAGGATGGGTGACGAGTTGTACTTTTTCGGAAGCTAAAAATGACTTTGTTTTGTTGGCTGTGTGTGAAGAAGCGTTGTCATGATGTAGGAGAACGCGGCTTTTGGGTCGTCTTTCGTGAACTTTTTCTAACACCCCTTTTTTTTTGTGTGTGGGAAATCATCAAATAATTTCTCCCGCTCTGGGCAGAGCAAGGGCGTGTCAGACTCTTACTGACTAAAACCCACCCGTGTTCCTTCAGTTGCCTGGGCCAGGGGCCACGGTAACCCTCTTGGACTTTTCCGCAACCCTAGCAGGCATCGGTCCTAGCAAACCCCGTCATTGGTGCTGACATCTCTTTGAAGCGCGCGTGGAACACAACGCGCCGTCGACGGCGAGCTGCCCATTGCTCGCCGTTCGCAAGCCCGCGCCTACGGTGGCCGGGAATCGGCCTGCGATTCACGACGCCCAGGGCGTTTCATACGGCGGCTAGGGGCGTGACGGCGCAAATTTTGCCTCTCCCTCACGCGTTCCGCCTCGTCCGTTCCACCCAAGCCGGGCAAACCTCCACCGTATGCTCCACCGTGTCCTCCGGGCGATCCACACAATGGTGACACCCGGGCGTTTCCTCCCGCCTTATCCGGAACAGGAACCTCCCGAAACAACCGTGTCGGGTGAGGACCTGCGTCAGGTGGAAGGTGAGGACGCCGTGGCGCCTCTCTAGCCACTCCTCAAAGAGGGGACTTATCGCCGCAATTGTGGCGTGCCCATTTTCTAACACCCTGGGTAAACAAATGGTAGAATACCACTCGGCATTAACACTCTTTTGATCTTCAAGTGGAATTGTACAGATGGGCGGGTCCCATCTGATGGGACCCGTAGCTGAAAAAAAAAACGCGATCATTTTTTTACCAACGTTTCTCGCCTGCCTTACTTTTGTTGGCCTGTTCTCATTTTCAAACACCCATTCACAAGATTGCTGTTTTTTTTCGGGTTCAAAACAATAAATCCACGTTTCGTCTCCTGTGAGAATGTCATAAACAGCATTAGAATGTCCGTGGTCGTACTTCAGTAGCATCTGTGAGCACCATTCCACGCGAGCCCGCTTCTGCTCCGCTGTCAGTTCATGAGGGATCCAACGACAACAAAGTTTCCGAACTTTCAATTCTTCGTGTAAAATTTTCTGAATTTGGCTCATACCAATCCCCAATAGTCCTCGAATTGTCTCATAGGTAATCCGCGGGTTTTCTTCAATTAGCCGCTTAACAGTAGCCACATTATTTTCGTTGACGGCAGTTGAAGGCCGCCCTTCACGAAATTCGTCATTTAAAGAAACTCGACCTCTCTCAAATTCAGCAAACCATCGCCTCACGGTGATCAAACAAGGTGCTTCTCTCCGAAAAGCATTTTGAAGACGAGCGGCACAGTCTTGCGGAGAGAGAGAACTTTTATAATCATAAAAAATCATCGCTCTAAAATCTTTTCGACTTAATTCCATTTTCGTTGAGTACGTAGAACTTTGATGTGTGATAAAAAAACAATTGACAAATGATTTCCCGCCAATTGTTTTTTTTTTATTACTAAGAAGGTTGCAACGTTTAATATAATAAAAAATATAACATTCGAAATGCAAATAGGTCCGATTAGCTAGAAGTGCAAAACTTTTAGTGTGCCCCATGTATAGCCTTAATACGCAACTATAAAGTTTATTATCGTTTGCAATATATTTACTACTTCGATAGAAAGTAAACGTATTTTTAAAATAAGAGGACTCATATTTATGGAAAAATAAAATATAATTTTTAAGAAGTAAGGTGGAAAAACTATGTTGCAGATTATTCTGCAACATAGTTTTTTCACAGATAAAATTGTGGTCTTATGACCACAATTTTTGGTCTTATTTTTCCGGCCATTTTTGATGCGCTCATCGGAAATCTAAGTACTATTCTTGATCGAAGAGTTCCCTAAATAAAAGCGCGATATTTAATTATCAACTTTTGGCGCTGAGTGGAGCATACAAAATCCAACAGCGGGCTTTTATTCAGGCATTCATTTAGGTATCGCTTAGTGTTAGTGCAAATGGGCATAAAGGTACTAAATCTAAATAAAGCTGATCTAAAAATATTCTAACAACATCGAGAAACATTCTCTTGATCTAAGCTAAGACAGACAGATGTCAAACGTCAATGTTATTTCCGTTGGTTCAATTTATGTAGAAAGATTTATGTTTTCAGATTACCGAAGTTATTTAGATTTAGATTTGAACTGGAATTTTAAAAATAGAATAGGAGGAGAAACTGAAAATAGACTATTCGTGTTTATGTTGAAAGCAATCAAAGGTAAACAAGCCTGGGTTAGTATTTTTCCTATAAATATATCTACTCCAACTAAACAGTTAAAAGGCTATCAATTAAGAAAATAATAGATTAAAATCAAAACTGATCTTTGTCCGTGCACATTTCTAGTTGGCCGACCTACGATGGCAATCTTATTAGAGCGCCCCCGCTATATCTCGCTGTAATTGGATTGTCTTTTGAGTCACAGCCCACGACCGATAGTGCAACAGAACTGACCAATACACCTTTGGAAAATACCCGTATTTACTACAGTTTCTCTTTCTTCTTCAAACATTAGAACGAGCAAGAAGATCGTCGAATTCGATTCGACTTTCAAGAAAGCGGGAATACCCCGCCCTCAATATCGGAGACCAGATGTACAAAACCATTTTATTCTTTAATAGTTCAGGCTCACGGTCCGCCTCGTTAACTTATGAAAGTTCTTTTCTTTAGAGTTTACTTAACAGAAGTTCGACGGCTGTTGTTTGTATTTAACAATAAGGTTGTTGATTGAATTTGCTGTTTATTTTGATAATAAACGGGCTCCCCATTTCCATTTATTTTGTAAATCATTTCCGAGTACCTACTTTAAGCTGATTATGATTGTATGAACTTTATGAAAACACTTTGTTTATACCATACCTACTCCTCTGATCGACGAAATCGACTAAAGTATAATATTATATAGGAAGTAGTATTCATCAGAGAGCAGTGGTGACCCAGTGGTACCGGCCGTGACTTACGAGTTGTAGGTCGTAGGTTCGAACCACACACAACACACACACAAAGACGGCACGGTTGGCGCAGTGGTTAAGCGATTGACTGCTGCGTTACGTGTCGCGGGTTCGATCCCCGCACGGAACAAATATTTGTATGACCTGCAAGTAGTTGTTCCGAGTCTGGCTGTTTGTGTATGTGGGTTTAAATGTTTGTAAACGCACCCACGATACAGGAGAAATTCCAAGTGTGGGGCAACGTATTTTAAAAAAAAAAAGGATAGCGCCTGTCTGGACAGGCGCTATAGGTACTTTGTGTAAATTATTTCATCACCACTGCTCTCAAAACGGAGAAAAACATCGTGAGGAAACCGGCATATCCAAGAACCAAAAATTCGAAAGACATGTGACTGAGCCCGCGTGGTAGATTACGGCCCACTCTCTCTCACCGAAAGGAGGCCTGTGTCCCAGCAGCGGGAACATTATAGGCTGATGATGATGAGTATTAATCGACTATCGATCATTGTTATACAATTTTGTAATGTCACCAAAAGGTCACATAGGTGATCGCAGCATTGCCTAAGCCAACTAAGTGGTTGTGAACAAGACAAAGCCGACAGCCGATGCTATCTTAACCGTTAAGCCGTTGGTCCTGCGCCTGATATCTCTCCGGTCGTGTCGGGTTGTCGTCCCATCGGACTATGAGAGTGAGGGAAGAGAGAGTGCACCTGTGCCTGCACACACTTGCGCACTATAATATCTGCCGCAACGAAGGCTAGTCTCCGTTATTGGGCGCAATGGCCGTAATACGGTCTGGAGGATAGTTTTTATCCCGGTTAGTAGTACAGTCACGAGCACTAATAAGTACCTTCACACTTAGCAACATTTTAAAGCGAATTTCTCGCGGAATATTGACTGCAACTTCGAAATAAGACCTATTTCATAATTAATAGGTCCCAAAATACTATGTTCGTAACAACATAAAATTACAATCAATACAGTAGGAGAAAATCACATTTGCTGAGTGTATACATATTGGTGCTCGTGACTGTACATTCCCGTGAGATAATTTCCAACCTCCATACAGGCCAAGCTGCGCGAAACAGGCAGTTAAAATACAAAAACA
Organism: Brachylomia viminalis; assembly: GCA_937001585.2. NCBI lineage: Eukaryota > Metazoa > Arthropoda > Insecta > Lepidoptera > Noctuidae > Brachylomia > Brachylomia viminalis. Next base: position 9,401,995 of record OW443297.2, on the reverse strand, counting down.
ACGAAAAACACGTTTTTTTTTTTTTTTGAATAAAGCGTCTGTAAACGCACCCATGATACAGGAGAAAACCCTGGTGTGGGCAAAGTTTTTTTTTAAAAAGATAAGAAAAGAAAGAAAAAGAATTTCTCCTGTATTGTGGGTGCGTTTACAAACATTTAAACTCACATATACAAACAGCCAGACCCGGGACAACTACTTGTAGGTCATACAAATATTTGTTCCATGCGGGAATCGAACCTGCGACACGCAGCGCAGCAGTCTATCGCTTAACCACTGCGCCAACCGTGCCGTCCGTCGGCAATTGTATCTACTTTCTAAACCAATGTCTATTTCGAATAGTTTCAATTATTCCAAGTGCTCTATAATGGCGCGGACGCACTTGGCAGCTACTATTGCAATACTTTTCTATGCACAGCTAAGAGTGGTTTCAGACGCGGCGAGCGTAACCAACCATTGTTCGTTCACTGAGCACCGACTTATTGAAGAATCGAATATTGAAAATTGTAAGGTATCTTTTGTCGAAAACCTGACTGTATGTTGCTGAAGGAGGTTTTATTCGTTGTTCGCTCATATTTTGTTGAGTTGCAGGTTGCGAACGTGCTATTGTTATACCTACTGTGTTCGTTTGCAATCCGAAGGGTTTTGAAGGAAATTCGTAATCCATTGCGCGCCTAAAGCCAGTAAAATTTTAGTAGTATGTATAGTATAGTGCGTAGTATGCGCCAAAACTGTTATATCGTAATAAATCCAAAACTAAAAGGAATTACATAAAATGCCTAAGCACAGCCTTTACTCTTGTATAAATATAATTAATTATCAGATTTTTGTCGCAATAGGCATTACCGTATTGAGTACAAAACGGAAAAATATGAGAATTAGAGGTTACTTCGTGATTTTTTTATATCGAGGAAATCTTATTATTTCATGTTTTTGATCAAAGTGGACCCTCGGAAATATCATGTAGTTATTCATACATTTTTATTTTAAGATTTTGTCCGGAATTTTTCATGTAAAATCAAATATAAGATTGGTAATTTTGCTTTATACGCGCTCTTAATGCTGGAATACTTCGTCTGCGTGACAACGTAAATAACGCAATGAATGCTGTTGAGCTGTCAAAATTAATGACATTGCTTTTGTGTTACAAATTACCGCGCAGGTTTCCTCACGTTGTTTTTCTTTTATCGATATTAGTGATGAAACGTACACACATTTTCCAGTACAAACATTTCTGTATTTCGATTCTTGCGCACATGCAATCCTGGTATTTAGCAATATACACACATCAAAAGTGTCTAGGGATCAACATATATTTTTGCAATAACTTTTCTCCTGATTGATATTAATTAAAATTTTCTTTAAGGATTCATAAAATAAAGTGTTTTCGTTTGTCACAGTAACGATAAACCAAGTCACCTTTGCATTAATAAAGAAATTTGCCATTTTCCTAATAAAGGGATTTTTGACATTTGAACCACTAACACAAAAGTTCGAAAAAAATGATAATGAAAAATAATGAAATAATGAAAAAAAGACTGAAATAACAGTTTTCTTTAAAATTTTATTGGGTAACTTAAACAATTAATAATCCGTGTTTCTACCGCGAACACTAACAACACAAGAACATCGGTTTGGCATACTCAAAATGAGTTCATCCAAATCACGCTGTGGAATGGCCGCCCATGTTCGTTGCAACAACAAAAAAAGGTCTTCTTGCGACTGGATACCCTCCATATTCGGCAGAGCTCTTCTCTGTAGCATATCCCATGCATGCTCAATCGGGTTCAAGTCTGGCGACTGAGCAGGCCAGGGCAGGACATTGATGTTAGCTGCGGCGAGAGTCTGTCTTACAACTCTTGCGGTGTGCGGTCGTGCATTATCATGCATTAACTGAAATAAGGGACCGATTTGCACTTGTAGAGGAACGATGACGTCTGATACAATCGTCTCAGCATAAATTTGAGCGTTGAGGTTGCCTCTGATCCAAATCAACTCAGTTCTTCCGCCGATCCAAATACCCGCCCATACCATGATGGTTCCACCACTATAAGGATGGACTTCCTGGCAGGATTTTAATCGCTGTTGGCGTCCAGGGGTTCTCCAGTGTCGTATACGTCTTGTATCCGGTCTCATACCAAAACGAGACTCATCAGAAAAGCACACGAAACGCCATTGTTCTTCTGCCCAATTTCTGTGTTCAAGAGCCCATTGATATCGAATCCTACGATTGTGCATTGCTATAGGTGGTACCCGTAGCGGTCTTCGGGAATGAAGGTTCACTTCATGCAAGCGGTTTCTGACTGTTTGGTCGCTAATTAAGTTCCCTGAAGAGTGATGAAGCCTCACGGCTAACATCATGGCGGTTATTGTTGGAGCTCTTCGAGTTAAGATTTGAATGTATCGGTCTTGTCTCCGTGTGGTGCAGCGAATACCATAGCGATACCGTCCTCCATGGCGCTCAGCCACGGTACCAGTGCTTCGGTAACGTGTCCAAAGTCGACTGATAACACTCTGACTTGTATTCAGAGCTAAAGCCACAGTACGTTGCCGGGAACCAGCTTCTATCATTCCCACGGCTCTGAGCATTTCTTCCCTGCTTAAATGACGTCGCCGCTCCATAATAACGTTGGTTTTAATCAGTAGTAGGGAAACAGTAGCACTAATAATGTCTTCAATGCGTTGTATGTTTTTATAGGGAAAATATTGACAGCTGATTTTCATCTTTTACTCGAATTTGATTCACAGTTCCTGATTCAAATTATGAAATGCACCAAAAAGGATCCATATAAATTTATAAAATCATAGATTTATTACAAAGCCACATCTTAATCTCAAGAAATCCGCATAAAAATGCTTGATCCCTAGACACTTTTGATGTGTGTATGTATAACAAACTATTTAATTAGGTCACCACCACACCTGCCTAGCCTTTTTCCAAGTATGTTGTGGTCGGCTTCCAGTCTAACCTGATGCAGCTGAATACCAGTATTTTACATGGAGCGACCGCCTATCTGACCTCCACAACCCAGTTAGGTACTGGGTAATACGATACCCCTTGGTAAGACTGGTTGTCAATCTTTTGGGCTTCTGACGACCCGTAAGGACTGTCAAGATCCACGAATGACAGCCGGGACCAACGGCTTAACGTGCTTTCCGAGGCACGGAGGGGTCTTGTTATGTACCTAAAGATGGTCACCCATCCACGGACCAACCGCGGCAAGCGTAGCTTAACCTGATCGATCGATCCGTGCGGCTGTTTTTACTTAGCCACAACCCCACTATTTAATAATATTAATAACTATTTAAATTAAGAACTATTTAATTAGTAGTTAATATCAATATAGACTTCTTGAAGACAACCTTTTAGTTTCGAAGTTCGAAAACTAAAGTTTAAACAAGGCGATGCTCCAAACATCATAATATTTTCATTCCGTTTTGTTAAAAAAAGCAGTACTTTTCGGTGTCAAATGACATACTTTTAAACTTCATGACTACACTGCGCACTGATACAAAAATCATTTTTGGCAAACCATAGACTATCAATTTTATATTTAGTATCTAAAATCACTACAAATCTTATTAATATTTGGTAATCATGACACTAGTGTCCAAGATAAACTCAGGCAGCAGTACATCTGAATTGAAAAAGTATAACATTGGTACTTGTGATTGATATGACACATATTGCATTCTTATTTTAAAGCCGTGGCTTAGAAAGAATGAATAATTGATTAACCAACTTTCGATTATGTATCGAAAGTTGGTTAATCGATTATTCATTCTTTCAATAAACTTACTATGTATTGTTATTGCTGAATTAGTTTGAACCTTGTAACGATGTACGCTACGTACCTTGCTAAATGAGTGTAAAATCTTGTTCTTGTTACGTTGTTCTTTACTGTTTTGTAGAGTTGCACTTCGTCAACGAGCTGTTCAGTAGAGAGAAGTAAGGAGTCGAGTAATTTGTTCAGAAACATCAAGTCTTGCTGGCTTCCATTCCTCTTGGGTTATCATAACTCGCAAGTCTGAACTAAACAGGAACTAACAACAGCTTTTTCACAAAGGTATTACAGTTATGCTAGAAACAATATTAATAACTAAATAACTAATACACATTATAATTAAGGCGTATGTACAACATGTAGAATAACGTTCACAACAATATATTATTGCTTGAAAGAATAATTTACTATCGCACATACAATTAATTTACTAAAATAGACTATCGTGATTTTACTAGGTATCAAACAATAAAAAAAAAACTTTTTTTTTCTCTAGTTGTGATCGAGGGCAGCCCAGTTCACGTGATAGTTGGCGGAGACTTGAGTAAGTTTGTGGTGCAGCATTATTAATATTTTTATTTTGAGTGTTTTGTTTTCTCAGTTCTTAGGCTGGTTTTAGCTACATTTACGGGCCAAAGCCAAGTAAATGCAGCGTGTGGTGTGTATTTAAGATGAGAGTGTGTTTTCTTTCTCTAATTGCATGAACTTCCTTACTATTGTGCAGGTGTTTAAGATGGCAGCTTTCTGTAGGTTAATATAAACGGATTCTTCTAAATCCAATAATTTAAGGCTACGGAGAAGATGGTTAATATTATTATTTATTATTATTAAGACATTTATTTCAGACATAGTCCATACATGTAGCAGTATGTTTAACAGCTTAGAGCATTAAACCACTCTTTTGAGTAAGATGATGCTGTTAAACATATCGTAACGAGAATTCGATCGTCGCGTCGTCTAAACTGAAGTTTATCAAGGTGCTCATATCTTAGTTTAGATTTTTTCACATTTTGATAGCTGTTGTCTATCCCAGACTTGTATCTACAAGAAGTAAATACTTATATTTTTTAATTAAATAAATGTTCTGGACTCAAAGTTTCCGGAATCTCAACAGCGAGGAGTCAACTTATAAACTAGTTTGCATGTGAGCACTAGAACCATACTGGCTTTGTTCACGACACAGTCGGTTTCATTAATAGTTTCCAGTCCTTCGAGGAAGATGCAAGATTGAAAATAAATAATAGGTACCTACTGTTGTTGCTAGGTGTGGTTTTAATTTAACAATAAGGATGATTTTATAAGTGGAAACCTTGCTGCATTTGCGTTAAAACTTATTTGTTTATAATAGAGTATTTCTAGAATTTGCACAATTTTAATTCCCGCTCGAGAAGAGATCATTATTTTGTACTTAGACCAAAGATGTACCAATAAGTTTTAGTTTAAATTAACAATGTTAAATTATGTTGTGCACAATATTACGAATAGGTATACCTACTAATGCCAATTTAATATACAGTTACGTGAGCGAAGCTGCAGGCTCAGCTAGTAATATACTAAAATGAATGTCTTTTGAACATCATAGCCTCTTATCACGAAAGAAATCACCTAAAAACCACTCACTAATAGGTCTTTATTTGTGATTTACATAAGCCATAGCTTCTTAAGGTATATACCCTGTGTATATACCCATACATACATATCTATATGTAGATGTATATATGTACGTCTATGTAGATGCATGTACAGATACATAGATAAAATAAAATCGCTTTTCGTGTCTGTCTGTGTGACCGCTTAGTTCTTCTAAATGACACAATGCTTTTGCAAATTTTGATGCGGTTTTCACCATAATTTAGAGAATTTATTCGGGAAAGTGTATGTGTATGTAAAACATCTAAGTAAGATAGGCGGTATTGTGCCCAGCTTTGGCAATACTTATACCTATATAAGTATTGCCAAAGCTTGGCACAATACCGTTAATCCGTTAATTGTTAATTCACAATGTTAACATTTCGGGTAAGCGATTTCTAATAAGTTAACTTTAAAAATTGTTACCGGACTCGTTAACTTTACATAAGTCCATTATTCGTTAGTTATGTAAGTAGGTACCTACTATTTAAACGGACACCGCGAGGACCGCGCCGCGAACACGTTCGGATAATCTCTAAATAATAATTTATTTATATACTTATTCTTTATTGTACACCACAAAAAACAAAACAACAAAAATTAAACTGAACACTACTTAATATACAATAATTATTTATTTATTAATTATTATTAATAATTAATTTTACGTCTCTTGACATTTCTCGGGACCCTGGGGTCTCGGAACAGGCCCGTTAGACGATTTTAATGAAATTAGGCACCAACTAACGATTATCCCTGTTCGGACTATGCAAATGCACCCAAGGACAATCCCTGGTTGCTGTAGGACTACTGCAGGATATGGAAACCATGATATTGGACTATGGATTTGGGTAGCTTAAGTGGACTGCTTATCTAGGACTATGGAAAGACTATACACACAGATAAAATGGCAGGGGGTGACTTGCACACACAATAATGGGCTCCCCATAACGGTTGTTAGCACATAGTGTCATATTGATAAGGGGGCAACATGTCCTAAGATGCTTATGAGGAGTAGAGAGAACACCACGGCTATCAGAACAATCCCGGAATTACGGTCAAGATCCCTACCTGCATCTTACTGGAATACTTCCTTCCTCCGAGCACGTTTACTCGTGTGAATCTCCTCTCAAGCAGGCCAATAAAGGGAAGAAAGAGTTAGAAGCTCTGTTCCTCGTCAGTGTTCACTCCAGTCGGGCAGTCGGCCAATATTGGCAAGCCAGCGGTGAGGAACAAGACTTCTCCCGTGATATAGGGTCCGTGGGGTCGCTACTGCTCAACTGCTCGCCACATGCTGCCCTGCGGGTTTATGTATCTCTCTTGGTCTGGCTCCTCACCCTAAACCTGTTGCTGCAAAGTAAACTCTACCGGCGCAGAGCCAGAGTTCAGGAGCGCGCAAGCCCCACCACAACGTCAACGTAGAGGTGGGGATAATAATTATTATTGTTACAAACTCGAATTATACACTTACCCTTCTTTTATTAATTTTTCATATCCTGTCTAAACTTCCATAGCCCATACCAACATTTTTTATACCAACATTTTAAATCACCAACGCAACGACGGAAGACCTACTGGCATATATTGCGTAACATACATCACACAATGCTTCTAAACAAACTCTCACATAGGTACACACACCTACACCATACACACACATCTGTTAAACTTAATCTTAATTAAAAATTAAATTGTAGAATAAGCATTGCCGAAAACTATCATAAGAATATTATAAGTCTCCTGCAGCGACATTCAAACCAAATGTATTCGTATTTTACTATGTGATACTTCCTGAGCACTGTTTCCCATAATACAAGCTCAAGCTTAGCTTGGGAATCAGTAGCAGTACCTTTTGTGCAATACATCAATACGATGCATAATGTTAGATTACTCTAAGAGAAGACCAATGTATTAACTGGCGACAACTAACGAAGTTAACTTTTTAGTAACGGATTAGCGATTAACGAAGTTAACTATTTGATTAACGGTGCCCAGCTATGTACCTATATCACAGTAATCTCGATGTTTCGACATTTTGTAAGCTCTGTTTTATGATTTATGATAATACCTACTATTTAATTTTCATGAAATATTTTTGACGATATCTTTTCTTCGAACATTTGAAAATACACTATTTTTTTCTGGTTTGTATAAAGTGCGTTTTACGTTGTCCTGGCAGCGCCTTAAGAACTCGTACCTACGGAATAACAAAGCTCCTGATGATGCATGAGCTCATCAAGCACCTGCAAATTGAAAAGAAGTAAGAAAATTTTAATACCGCGAGCTACCTTAGCGCATCGGGCCCTTAATACGTAATAATGGTAGTGTTTCACGCTAAATCATAGAACAGGTTATAAAAATATTATTCATGCTCAGTAAGGTGAGAAAATTAATATAGTGTCAGTGTGATAAACCCCGCTCACGTGCGCCGATGGTTCACGATTAGTGTAATACGTATAGATGGCGCCACCTGTCGCCACTGCCGTATGAACTAGGCTATTTTCTTTTATAGGTTGCGTCACAAAAGTTCAGTCAGAGAAATTTATTGTGAAGCAATTTGACACCCTACGTCATTTTGCCGTGTTATAACCCATTTCGTACAACTGTCAAAGAATACCAGATTGGAATATACGGACAATATAAGTTGGTAGTCAATTTGCTTAATAATTTATCTCTACCTACCTAGTACCTAACTAACTAACTATAAAATAAAACTAATTAATTAAACGAATTGAGCCGTAGAATCCTGACTGCAAACACGTGAATCAAGACTAATTTTTATGAGTGATATTTAAACATTCGTAGCATTTTAAATTCAGAGAACCTTCATGTAAACAGGATTACTGGAAACGAAGTAACCTGTCTAAGATGTCTGGCCTCATCCTCATAATACAGGGTGGCAGGGACATCGACGTGCAAACTGAAACCATGAATTCTGCACATGATTCTAGACCTAACGTCGAAAAGGATTGTCCGTTATCAAAAAAAAAATCTGCTCTTTCATAGAAAAGTGTAATAGCTACGCGGTCAAAATGTATGGAACAGCTAATATATTATTTAATCCATGGTAACTAGTTGCGCGTCGATGTATCTGCCACCGGGCAAAGGTACAGAAAAATTATAGGTATTCTATTAAAATTACTTACCTACTCAAAATTATATTCTATTAAAAATACTTACAATTATATTCTATTAAAATTGCTTTCCTACTCAAAATTATATTCTATTAAAATTGCTTACTCAAAATTATATTCTATTAAAATTGCTTACTCAAAATTATATCCTATTAAAATTTCTTACTCAAAATTATATTCTACTAGCTGACACCGCGAACTTCGTACCGCCAAACATTTTTTTTCTCCGTATGAACCATCCTCGTACCTACTTCAAGGAATATTCTAAAAAAAGAATTAGCAAAATCGGTCCATCCGTTCTTGAGTTATAAAATTATAACGAAAAGTGGCATTGATTTTTATAGTTAATTGAATAAAATCAAAATTATATTCTATTAAAAAAACATTCACATGTAAACCTCTCACATATTCCTTCCCATTTATATACCTAATAAAAGCCCGTTAAGAGGCAATCACATCCCTAGTACTCTAAAATCAAAACCAAAGGGTCCTTAATGCTTTTATGAAGTAGCATATTGGCAAAATTCTATTTGGCGTAAAATGCACCCGCTTTAGTCCTTACCCTCGCTTTTATTATATCGCTCGGAGGGTGGGAAATTTCACACTAACGCGAATTGTATTGCCCCACCCGTTGGCCCAGTAATATTAGCCTCCAACATTGATAGACTATCTTTTATTAAAATTTCAATATGTATGAAAAGACTGACGAGATTTTTGTTAAAGTTCTTTGAGAAAATGTGCTTAGCTTTCAGTTATGGCTACAGCTTATTGCGCCACATGGCTAACACCAGTGGCGTTACTAGCACGCCACTGGATAACCTTTGGGCCGGTTGGGAAAAAAGCTGGAGTAAGAAAAGACGCAATAAAGAAGGCTGTCAGAACCAGTACTTACCGAGCAGTCCACACCATGGAAGACCGCATACCTTGGAGACTCGATGTATGTCGTAGCTATCCTCATTTACTGCTGAACAATGAAGAAGAAAATGGCATAACGGCATACCAACAGTGCGATAGCAGAGCGCTAGACGAATATTTTATACCCAAACTATGGTTTCCTAAGAAAGCGGTAAACGGTCACACAATAACGGCTATCCAAATACAGACCGTTTTTGACACCTGTTACTGGTGAAAATTACAGATTTTCATGACGGCCGACATCAATAACGGCCACCGCGATTCTAGGAAACCGTAGCCCCGTTTACGTCCTCAATCGATGCGAGTAGCGAAGCGACAGGCGCGCGCGTCACCAGAGGGGCAATTCCCGTATTTTTAAGACCGTTCGCATTCTAATCTCAGTCTCAATCTGTCAAAATTACAATCAATTTACATACATTTTTGACAGGTTTTTGACATTGATTGTCGCTGAGATGAGATTGCGACTTGAATTTGAACGTTTTTTAAGTACGAGAATTAGCCTTCAGTTTCCGTCTGTCACACCGCAAGTCGCGTCACCACAGAACATATATACCCTGACGCGCGTCACGGTGACTCATCGTGCTCTAAACAACTTCTTTCATTTGTTTTCTCCGCTGTCGCTGTCACAAGACGCGTGTCACTTGAGCGTGTAGCTTGTGGCCACGAGGTTACGCCACATTTGTAGCCCGAAAGTCGCACGACCAGCTTCAGAAATTAATAAAGCCCCATTTAAAAACAAATCTTAATATACAAGTTCATAACTCAGTAACAGCTGTAACTACTCGCGCATCTATTATGCAAATAAGTTATTATAAAGCATCTTAGGCAAGCTTTTATTATGAGACAACACTTTGTTCAAGAACTAAAGACCTCTTGAAGACTATTAGGCACAGTCTTGCAATTTTTTATCGTGCTTAGCAGCCTGGTATCAGTTATTTTTATGGTTCCGTAGCCAAATAACCTGAACCGCCATTTGCTGTTTAAGACAATAGTTTTTGAGATGTTGAATATTTTCGGTTACATTACCACCGCAGAAGTAACTTTGTTTTTCACAGTTTTGTCGAGTAAATACAAACTTATTTTTGCGGTCGATAAAATCAACACTCCATGCATAAATATTCATCCCAACTACAAAACCGGTGCCTGGTCCGACACGCACTTCGTCGGGTTTTTTTTTATTTTGTTTATACAGTATATATTCTGACTCGCATTTTATGAGAACTTTACTCTGTTTTGATCCGTCTTCTCTCGTATCGACTCGTACCTTCGTATCACGAACTATGTTCCGTTATAAAAATACTATACTAAGTCACGCCCGCGGCTTCGCCTGTGTGGAATTTAAATTCCATAGGATTAAAATTATCTTATAACCTAACCAAGGTTTACCAGTGTGCCTTTCATTGAAATCCGGTAAGCCGTTTAGGAGTGAAAAGGTGACAGACAGACAATGTTACTTTGATTTATGAAATTATGCATAGTGTGGAATATGGATCAGCAAGGTTGAAGCGGCTCTTACTGTTGATGTAGGCTCCAGGAAGGTCGCATAATAAGGTCCAGAATGACGGCGGACTTCGGGACGTCCACCGCCCCCCATATAACAGCACCCGAAGCGGCGCGGCGCGTAGTTTCCACGAGCTATTGCTTTCTATTGGATCTCGCAGGGGGAGCCTTACACCTCACGGACTTGAAGAGGCCCGTTGAGGCGGGTCGGCACTAGCCAGGGATCGTGGAAGGCGCACAAGTTCCCATGATCCCCTGTGCAAGTGTTCGAAGGGAACACCGGGGTGGTTTTCAGTCAGTAAGAGTCCGACAGACCCCTCCGCCCACCCCAGAGCGGCGGACATTCATGAGGATTTTCCATCCCGGAACAAAAAAACACTTAAATAGGGTACATGTAGGTACCGGGCTTACTGGGCATTTCGAAAAAGGTCCATATTGGTACTGGGCATCTCGAAAAGGGTCCGTGTAGGTACTGGGCATTCTGGGAATTTCGAAAAGGGTCCATGTAGGTACTGGGCGTACTGGGCATTTCGAAAAGGGTCCATGTAGGTACTGGGCATACTGGGCATTTCGAAAAAGGTCCATGTTGGTACTGGGCGTACAGGGCATTTCGAAAAAGGTCCATGTTGGTACTGGGCGTAGGTACTGGGCATTTCGAAAAAGGTCCATGTTGGTACTGGGCATCTCAAAATGGGTTCCGTGTAGGTACTGGGCATACTGGGCATTTCGAAAGGGTCCATGTAGCTACTGGGCGTACTGGGCATTTCGAAAAAGGTCCATGTTGGTACTGGGCGTACTGGGCATTTCGAAAAAGGTCCATTTTGATACTGGGCGTACTGGGCATTTCGAAAAAGGTCCATGTTGGTACTGGGCGTACTGGGCATTTCGAAAAAGGTCCATGTTGGTACTGGGCGTACTGGGCATTTCGAAAAAGGTCCATGTTGGTACTGGGCATCTCGAAAAGGGTCCGTGTAGGTACTGGGCATACTGGGCATTTCGAAAAGGTCAATGTAGGTACTGAGCATTTCGAAAAGCTGCAGTACTTTGTGTGGCCACAAAAAAAAACATCCTGTACTGTAATAAACTACTCATAAATACCTACCCTATTTTAGCATTATTTACAACACAAAGTTAGATGTTCATTAATTAAGATCGACGTGGATACAAAACAATTTATGCCTTCATCGCCGCCTGCTGTGCCCACTGTGCCCAATTTAATTACGTAGTGATCGTTATCAATAACAAATAGTTTGATTACAACACCTATACAAGCTTTATGGCTATAAGGGAGGAAGGCGATGGGGATATTGTAACCTTGTAAAATAACAAATTGAACATTTTCATAATGAAGGAATTGTCAATACCTATGTACCTAAATCCTTCTACGATTTCAAACGAATTGAGTAAGTATTTGGGTTTTTACAACGACCTTCGTAATTGTTAGATTTTAGAAAGTCTTAATAATTTTAGGTACAATGAGGTTTGTCCCTGCACTACAAAACCAACAAAAAGAAAAATTACTAAACCATCACGCATTGCTAGTTTTCTTGAAGAAAATTCTTAAATAAAACCGCACAATCAGGCACTCGGTGTTATTCTCGATACGACAATAAACATAGAACAACACTATAACATAAGTGAGTACGTGCCTACAGCCGCCATCTTGGAACACATAGCTCTTATATACAGTTAAAAGGCACTAAGATTTATCGTAAATAAAAACAACTCGGACGATTTTTCGGAACACCTAGTGTTGCGTTGAGAAATATTCAGTATTGCTGTCACGATTTTATTTTATGTCACCCTGATGCCTTACTGACAACTTTATTGATACCGTAAATAAGGTTTTTTTTCTATTTAAATATCGTGTTTTTTTGTACTAAACTTCTCACAGTGTCTCAGTAAACTATGGCATATTTTCATAATTATTTCAGCCGAAAAATGTTCACTACAAAACGAAAGCTTAATACTTAATGGAGTTTGTATTCACGATGTAACGTTTAAATATATTTTTTTTTATGTTATCTGAATAAAATATGAATAATGTATTATAATAAGAATATTTTGTTACAGAAAACTAAGATTCTTTTTAGTAAAATAAATATTCGGTCGATCATGGGTAGTCTCCAAGAAAATTCGATTCCTATTGAGTTAGAGCTTATGGCATATTTGACTTGATAGAAAGTCGAAAACTCAAGCTTTGTAGTACCCAAATATAATGGAAAACTTTTTCAATTTGTTCTGCTGGAGATATTATACAACACCCATTTATTGACAGCAGATCAAGAAAACTTCAGGTAACGACAACTATACACGGTGATTTTTAATTCACTGTTAACCTTTCAGGGCGTGACAGTACTCATGATTATGCGCAACCTTTACTATAAGACCAACTCTGAAATGTCGAAAAAAATATCAGCTGTTTCATACAAAAATACAATATTTATCCGATGAAAATGTATGCAACAGATGTTTTTTTTTTGCTATTTCATAGCTGGTCTCATAGTAAGAGTAGTTTATAATCATGAGTTATTTCACCTCCTGCAAGGTTAACAGTGAATTAAAAATCACCGTGTATAATACAAGATTACCAGCCTATTACGGCCTCTTCGGCTCTTCGGAATCACACAGACAGAGATTGACACAGGACAGAGTGGTCAGTCACACACACCGAGAGTGTGAGAATGTGTGAGACAAGGCACGAGCATTGATCAGACGGGTTGGCGATAATAATGATAATAAAGCTGAAGAGTTTGTTTGTTTGAACGCGCTACTCTCTGGAACCACCAGTCGGATTTGAAGATTTTTTTTTGCATTTGATAGCACAATTCATGAGGAAGGCTACATAATCATCAAGCTGGAACGCTAGGAATCGAGCATAAAAAAAAGTCAGAAAGAACGCTAAGCGAAAACGAAGTGATAGCGCGGGCAGGCGAAGCGATGCGACGAGCTCGGGGGAACAACAAAATTTCACGCGAAGGAAGTCGCGGGCTGAAGGTAGTTAACTATTAGTCCAGATTTCTTCACGATGTTTTTGCCTCACCAAAGTACCTACATAAAAATTAGGGGATTATGGTTTATTACGTTTATTAATTTTTCTTTCAAGAAATTAATTTAAAGTTAAATTATATTAGTATTGTTATTAGATTAATTGGTGGATTTTACATTAGATTAAAGTGTTTTTGCCCGGTGGATATTAATTCATTAATTGCTTAATCTTCTGTTCAACAAAGTACCTACATAATGAAAAAGTTGCAACAATCTCGTGCATGAGTGGCGACAATTATAACGGGTATTAAAAGCAAGAGTCACTTGTACTTCCCGTCATTGTATTTTTTTTTTTTTTTTTGTAAATGCCTTAATTTGGGAGCCTTATGGTTACGAACATATTGAAGGTCAAAATTCCAACTTTTATTGTTATAAGTATATAACACAACTTTAAATACCCCCACGACTCCTGTACCGTTATATGCACCCATAAGCACAAAGATTTGCGTGCGTTTCGTTGCGCACTACCGTAGTAAACAGCGAATTCTCACGCCAAAAATAAAAATCGTTTCCCAGCAAGAATATGTAACTTGGTTTGATGTACAGAATACGTTGTTGACAGCTATGTGATGGGTCTTTTTACACCCTGTATATCGAATATTTTTTACTAAATCATTGACTATATAAAAAATACTCTAATCATCCAAAGGGTAGACCTGATCGGTTTGTTTTCTTACACATCCATAATATACTTCCATAATAATATTAAAAATTCGAAAGTAAACCGCTGAACGGATTTCGATAAAATTTGGCAAGGAGTTAGAGTGCATCCTGGGGAAGGACAAAGGTTACTCTTTGTCGCACGGTAGCACGTTCCCGTGGGATAATTTCCGACATCCACGCAGGTGAAGCCACGGGCTGAAGCTTAATTTATTAGTAAGTATTAGTGTAGGTATGTTATGATTATACGAACAAGAAGTTGTGTATCTGCTGGTTGGATGTTGTGAAAAGATGCGAGATACAATAAACGTAGGATCGTGTTTCAAGAGATATTGAGCCGGAAATAGAGAGCTGACAAGACCCGGGTAATTCAAGTAGAACGAGATGAAACACACATTAATTGGGGACGTTGTTCTCATAATTATTATTGTGTTGATTTCTGTTTGTATAAGATTTAGATGAGGCTCTGGGCCCAACAACTGAGAATGCGAAACATTTGTCATAAAATTACAATTGAATTGTCCATTTTTCATGACAGGTGTTGTATAATAACGCAGAAAACTGTGGGAAAACTTACAAAATTGTCAGATTGTTTTATTAAATAAAGAAAAGAAAGAAGAAAAATATTATTATTATTGACCGACTAATGATAATTTAGGTGTGAACTGAACCCGAAAAAGTGAACCCGACATAACTAGTGGCTAGTGATATCTAGTTGGTACTTATGACAAGCAAATACATCGGAAATGTGCTGAACACAAATCCATTATTGGGGAGAGGGCAGGGGATTATTATGATCAATCAGTATCTTTTTTATCAGTACACTGAAATAAAAGATTTGTCTTTTTCTTAATAGACAATATAATTATAACGGAACGAACTGTTTACAATAGGTACTAAATTAAATAACTTAAAACAAATCAACTAACTAAACACAAAACTAACTAATCACTAACTAAATATACAAAAAACAAAAGGACACTTAGGCGTCGAAGTACTCGTCCGCATCGCTGTCATCTGGAAACGTGCCCAGAAAACTGGCAGCATTGCCACGTTGAATGGCAATGCTAACTCTTTGGCCAAAGAACTACCCAGCCCTCTGGTCACGTGAAGTGTCAACCAGTTGGCGAGAAATCTCCTTAAAAATGAGACTCGGGCCCCATGAGCCGATCGTTTCGACCCCAAATGGCTCAAAACGGTAGTTACCCATACTTAAAGTTACAGTATTTGCGCCGCTTGAGGGTCTCAGCAGCCGTTTTCATAATAGTATATTCACAATAATATAATTAATTAAGTATCTAATCTAATTTACGCTACGAATCAGCTGTACCTATCACTCACATGATTTCCGTTCAATAACCAATAACAGAAGTAGGTCATCTGAATAAATTAAACTATCATTACGGTGATCCTGCGAAGAGACGCGATAATTAATCACGCTTCTGTCTCGTCTCGCTCTCGCTGTGTGCACGCTATCGATAGTTTATAAGCGTGACATGCAGAATTACCCCATCCCTAGCGTGGTATTAGGCTTGTCATACGTCTTCTAATATATCGTTACGATGTCTTGACGATTTTACAGTTGTCGGTTAAAGCCCGGTTCACGGCCACAAGCGATGCGACTTCCGACGCGACTTGCGTCAAGCGACACGCGCGCACTTCATCAGCACCCTTATTGCGTAACACACTATCAATCACATTCAGCATCATTTTGAAGGATATTGCTAATCCTGTGCTTCAAATGTTCGAAAAGCTTGTCTGCTCAACAATGTAAATAGCGCAGTGTATGTTGTTGAACTGTCAAATTGAAAGCTTGTTATACTTCATAAAAGATAGCTATGTCTGCGACAGCTGCCAGTAAAATCACGCCTATGAGTCCTGAATTTCATAATAGTACAGACAGTACCTGTTAATGTCATACTTTATGGGCATGCTGACCTAATTAGTGATGGGCGATGAATCATCGTGAAGTCTGGAAGAAGGTGGTAACCAAATGAAGAAAACGAATGGAGGAAGATTGGTAGCGGGACGTCCAATTTGATAATATTTGCGAATAAGAGTTTATAATAAATTTGCAAGATTGTTCTAGCGATTCAGAAACTGATTCAGTGGATTTCCTTTAAGAGAATAAATGTATTTTATATTAAAACATTCGTTTAATTTAGTAACGTTTGTAATTAAATTAAACCCAAATATATGTTATATTAGCATCGATAATAGCAAGAAACGTCAATAATTTCTATCGACAACTTTTTATATCCTGACAACCCTAGGAATGTCAGTTTGACATATCTCTCTGTATTTTTATTGTAGTGTGTGTTACGCAACCAATGACTACAATATGTATAGGTACGCAACTACCCTGCTGTAATGTGTCTGTCCGTCGCCCGTCGCGTCGCCGTCGCTCCGTAAGTCGCGTCTCGCTGACTCGTGGCATGCGCTCACGCTCTTTCTAAACAACTGCTTTCATTTGTTTTCTCCTGAGTCGCTGTCGCAAGGCGCGTGTGGCTTGAGCTTGTAGCTCGAGGCCAAGGTGTAATGCTACATTTGTATGAAATAACCAGAAATAACTAATGATGCTTTCGACGGATGAGATAAACCAGTGATCTGGCAATACTATTAATGTAATCAATAAGACGATATACATAGGTAACGATTGGCATGCCATTCGATTAGTTCTAGTAACGCTATTTACACATATCATTACACTTGGATTCCCTTTTTATCAATTGGTAGTGGGTAGGTACCTACACCCGATTTTGCCAGTTATATTAAAGTCATATTTATAAGGAGATGAACCAATTGTCAATATCGCTAAGGTCCTGGCACGAAACCAGACTCCAAGTTATTAGGTACCTACTGAGAAATTCCATACGAAGAACCCAAACTCGTTTTTTTCATTGCGGACCCTCCATACCACTGGCCATACCCCTGGTGGTGTCGTGGGTCTAAAACTATACCACTAAGAAAATAGAGTTGTAGACTACAATGATCTGGCTTTAATGGTCACAGTTCGAACGTAACCTAACCCAAATGATTCATCAAGTAAAAGCTCTTGCAGTCCACAACACTATTTTCTCAGTGGTATAGTTTAGACCCACCATACCACCAGGGGCCAGTGGCCAGTGGTATGTTGGGTCCGCACACGTTTTTTTTTTTATGTTGGGTACCTACTTATTTACTTAAAGTGAAATACTAATATTATAAATTCGCAAGTAACTCTGCCTGTATGTTACCTTTCACGCCTAAACCATTGAACGGATTTCGATAAAATTTGGCAAGGAGTAGATGGCATCCTACGGAAGGATATAGTCTACTTTTTGTCACATGGTGGCACGTTCCCGTGGGATAATTTTCGACACTCACGCGGGTGACGACGCGGTCCGAAGCCAGGAGTCTCAAAAGAACAATAATAATGTATGCATGTATAAAAAAGATGGGTAAGGAATCAAAATGGCAAAGTGAAACGTACCTATATAAGGCTGGTAGCATTGCAACGAATGGCAATACTGGGGGCCTACTCCCAGAGCACGAAGTGCGTAGTTTCGGCCGAAGTTATGGACGTTTCTTACTCCGTATCACTTACGGACATAAGATTACTCCGGGCCCCGGACTAATAATTTATAACAAAACTATTTGACAGTTGTCCTTACTCCCTATGTGTTTTTGCCCTTCCGGAAAAACTAATTAATCGGGAGCAGGGTTCACTTCTAAGTATCGAACTACTTTCGGACGGGCCTGTATCTTTGTTGATGGACTTTCAGAGTAGGCCCCCTGATATGAAGGCCATAAAAAAAATGGCGTCGTCTTGAGAACCTCCTCCTTTTTTTTTTCGCCGGTTAAAAATAGGCCAGCTCTCTGATCACGTGAAAGAGTCGATCAACCTTGGCGTTGTCTTGAAAAACTAGGTGGGCATCAGGCCCATGACCGAGTTAAAACTGCCTGATTTAAACTTGTTATATAAGAGTTTTTGAAGTAACATTCAATAATACAGCACTAACACTTGGTTCATTCAATCTATCAATTTTTATAACATTTTCAAAGATTATCAATTCCGCCAAGTATTAAAGTCTGGGTCATAAAACGCGGTCTGCGTACAAACTTACAATGTTGAAAATGTTTGTGGGAAACGTTTGAAAACATTGTTTACGGTATATCTTCGAGATTGCAGCAATCCCATTCGATGTTATAGAATTTCTACAAAATGTTCGAGGACAATTTTGTACCGGGGTTTTTCAATTTTAGATATGTAGGGTACCTAGGTAGACAGCACCTACGTATTACGTACCTGATATGTGGTTACCGTAAGGGAAAGAGTTGAGGTATAAAAGGTCTTATTTATTTATTTCTTTATCTTTATAGGTAAGTATCTATAACTGGCGAAATGTGGGTTCTATATGTGCACCTCTGCCCAACCTTTCTAGAATACAGGCGTGATATATGCGTAAATATCAATTATATATCAATAATAATATTTTTAATATATGTATAGGTAGTTATTTACCTATAGTTTAACATTGATAAATCCAAGCAACCAATACATAGATCCATCTGTATCCCCAGTAGTACCTACCTCTTAATTATCTAGAAAATCTTCACTGACACTTTTAATAAACGCAATTAACTAAAGGATTCCGTTAAATAAACCAAGACTTTTTAAAAGCATTGTTTTGTTTCGTTTAACAAAAACTTTTATTTTTATAGGGTGTTTAGATGTCACAGAGCCGATCGAGTTGCTTGAGCACTCATAAGTAATGTATGTATGGACTACCGACTTCGTCTACCTAATATAATATTTAAACCCTTTACATTCGAGCTTCCTGCCTGGTCATCGGCTATAGATCAATAGGGAACACTTTTGGACTGTCGCCACTTATTATTTTAAGTTTCGTTCTGTGATTATAGTGTTTGTTATTGTTGTTTGTTTGTTTGTTTGATGATATGGACAGGACATAGGTACCTACATGCATCAATATTTGAATACATTTCAAGTGACATTTTAGAAAACAATTGCACAAATGTTTACTATGAGCGCGCCCCTGTCAACCGTCATAGTCCATTCATAGTTATTTTACCTCTGGCAGCGGCAATCCAATAGCAACCTTATTATAACAGTTATAAAGATCATTGTGAATTTGACAGACTTGTCAATGGCAGCAAACCAACAGCAACCTTATTGCAACGGTAATAAAGGTCACTGTGACTTTGACAGTGATGCAAATTCAGAGGTAAAATAACTGTGAACGGACTGTAGCAGTGTAGATGGTGACTATCTTTTAATTTGAGCAGCAGTGGTCGATAAAAACTAAAACTAGCAAATTTCCACGCTCAGCTCAGCGTCGAAAGTTTAAAATCCAACAGCACACGTTTTTTTAAAGGTGCGTTCATTTACATTTCGTCTAGTGTTATTGAAAACAGACATAATTACGGTACTAAGA